>JAMRXY010000041.1:0-2488364 GCA_024447195.1 Panagrolaimus sp. LJ2414
CTGCAACAGCAAAATCAGAATCAGAATCCTAATAATAACAACAACGATAATCAACGATTACTCCGGCCTCCGGCTTATGCATTTCCATTTGCCGGTGATGTCGGTGCTTCTGCTGCTGGTGCTGGTGCAGCAGGTGGAAATCCAAGTGCCTGTTTCTCGGCTGATTCACTTGTTTACATCTTAAATGGCCCAGCAAAGAGAATGAAAGATTTAGAAATCGGAGATTGGGTTTTGTCAGCTGGAGGACAAAAAATTGGTTTTGAAAAGGTTGTTTCATGGTTACATAAAATGCCAAAGATAGAAATGGAATTTTTAAAAATTACTTTGGCAAATGGGAAAACTTTGAAAATTACAAAGAAACATTACATTTACAAAATTGATTGTTATGGTATGTTTGTGGAGTTTAAACCCCCTGAGGCGAAAAACCGAAATTGCCGGAGAAAGACGAAATAACCAAAATGGAATATTTACCCCTAGGCAATTACTGAACAAATTTCATAACCAGATATTCATTAACCATTTACAGCCCATGAAAAATTGCATATTTGGTTTCGGATAATATCTTTACAGTCTTGTTTTTGATAAAGAACCCCTGGGATTATTGGGGGAATATCTCTTATCCCTCAGGGCATGAAAAACCGAAATCACCAGATAAGGCCAGAATATCCAGACAAAAATATTTTGTGGTCATGAACTGAGCAAGTTGTATTTGAAAAGTTTAAATTTTGTGATACCCTTTAGGGCATAAAAAAATTTGCATATTCAGTTTTTGACCGATATTTTAAGTTTTAAGAAACCTTATTTTTCAGAAACTCAAAACTACGATTTGTCATATCAATCCATAAAATTGATAGAAGCTGAAAACATTCAATCATCTGATTGCTTGCTTTCCCTTAATCAAAATATTCGTTTAACTCCAACTCGAATATCCAAAATCGAGATAATCAACGAAACAGGAATTTATGGCCCTTTAACAGCAAATGGAAATATTGTTGTCAATGATATTTTTGCAAGCTGTTATTCTGAAATTGATAATAAATTTGTACTTTTTTCAATTCCAACTCTGAATAGGATATGGGAGTTTTTAAAGATCTTTTTTGAATCCGTTGTTATTGCTCATCAAGAAATTGATCTTTTACCAGGAATTGAAAATTTTATTGAAGTTTTTAAAAGTTTTGTCTAGTTTAAAGAAAGGTTATAGTTTTAGTTTTCTTTGTTTTTGCTAATAAATTATTATTATAATAATTAAAAAATTTGCATATTAAAGTAATCAAGTTCGAGATAGCTAAAATTTACTGAGAGAGAAAATCCAAGTTAATGTAACTCACGAATCCTTCTGTCTTACTTTTCCTTTGATGTTTGCCGCCATTAAAGTAATTTTGGAAAAAAATGTTAACATCAGATTCGTTTTTATGAAACATGTTCTCAACACAAAAAATTTTTTTTGTAAAAATATATTCATAAGAAATACAATTGGACTGAAGAAATAATCGATAAAAATTGATTCCGAAAAAATTTCATTTTAAAAAATCTTTTGAATTCATTAATAAATCTGTGTTTTTGCATTTTAATCCCATTTGAAATATTTTATCCATTAGTATCTAATCCCGATCAATTCTGTTAAACAGAATATGCAAATTTTTGATGTTAGATCATTAAAGTTTACTGTAGAAAAGTGTATAAAAACTTTATTAACCAACAAGGGGAGGACATGCTTCACGTTTACAAATCCCAGGATATGCAACTGTCGTAAAATCATCATGCCATGTATAATCATTGATTACTGGTTGACCGGGAGGAGAACCAGGATGGCAGAGAATAGCATTGTCCTCACCCGCCACATCATTCGGTTGTGAACCAAAACCAGCTGGTGAAGGTGGAGATGCAGTATCCCAATTTCGATACGTTGAAGGATTTCCATCTGTCCAATATGAGGTTGCCCAATTTGGATTTCGTCTTAGACCAATAAAATAACATACAAGTGTCCCAAATGGTCCAAGGCTTTTGTCAGAGGAAGGAAGGTAATCTAAAAATTAATATTAAAAACCTTATTCCCTCAAGGCATTTACTCACTAGCAATCCAAACATTCTCTGCGGCATCTGTTACAGAAGCAACAGTCGAATAAATGTTGGTGCATGTGGCTTCAATATTTGCATAAATATCTATGAATCCTGTTGCCTGCAATATTCAATCAATAAAATGATAAAAAGAGTGACAAATAGTTCTTACAAAGTAACATTTATTTGTTGCTGAATTGTACCTCCAATCTCGAGGACAATTTCCTGTAATTTCTCGAACTGTTGCACATTCATGTGATGCAGCTAAAAATTTAAATTTGTTAATAAAAATCTTAAAAAAGTTGTATCTCATTTTGCATGATTTATAGTTTTTTTCATCTGTTAGACGTAGATTTTAAACAAATTCTTGACACTCGAAAAAACGAAAAACCAACAAAATTTATCCATTAGAATTGTATTTTTTTATTAAAATTTTTTGTTTGTTTTTTGTTAATTGTTTTGAACATGTTTTTTCGATAAAACGCAGCTTTGGCTTGGTCCTGAAAATGGAGGTTAAAAATATCCACAAAAATGTCAGCGTAAAAAAATTAGCATAAAAAAGATTAATTATTGAATTCGATGAAATGGTGATTTACTTCCCAAAATTTTACATCAATCGAAATAAACTATGAATGAATGGTGTGTAAACAGCTAAAATTTGCATATAAATTTTTTTCAAAATATGTTCATTTTCATTGTCAATCAACATAAAATACTTTTACTTTGACAATCCGTCCCTTTTAATGGATCCGTACAACCTCAGGTAAGCCCGATTCCAATTTTACAGTAATTCTGATTTCAAAAAATAATATTCAAGAATACTCCTCCAAAAAAACTTACTACAAAAACCGCAAGTTAATCGACAGCTAGTTTGCATATAAGCAAGTATAGCAGGATCTGAAGATGCACAATCACCAATTAAATATGGACATCCCATATGCAAATTTCTGCAAGGAGTACAAATTCCTCCTAATTCTAGCATATTTCCAAGGATTATTGTTGGACAATCCGTTACCGACGGGGTTGGCAAACATCCATAACAATTGTAAAAAGCTTGAATGAGAAAGAATAAAATTAAAAAAGGCATTGAATTTCAGTGAATTTTTTTTTAGTAACTCCAAAATCGAGCCTTAGGAAGCAGAGATATATCCTGAACGACCAAATCCATTTAAAAATTTTCATGCTACGTCGAGCAATAAAAATGACAAAAAAATAGATATCAATTTTTTTACGTTCCCGATTTTTTGTCGTCAATGAAAATGATACCTTTCTTTTTTTTCTGTTTTGTCGGTAAAAAGAAATTGACCTTAATTATTTTTGTCTCTTCTTCTTCTTTCTTTGTTTTCATTATTGTGTCATAGACTGAAGTAATAGAAGAAAAAATGCAGGTTTTTTTTAAAGGGGAAGTCACGGTTTGGTTTTCTTTCCTGATTTAAAATTTTCTTAAAAGTGCAAAGATAGATTTTAAAAGGAAGACACTTTTGAAAAAAATGTTTATTCCGCATTTTTTATTGTATTTATCGAACTGAAAAAAGATTTTTCTAAAGCTGCCATTTTTCATTTAGAAGCTGCAAAAAATCAATAAAAAGGCAAACGCCTAACTTTTTTGATTTTTCCCGAGGGTGGTCAAATCCCTTGGGGGAAATAAAAATGAGGTGATTACCAGTGAAACACTTTTAATCCCCTGAAATTTGGATTTTGTCAGATACATGTTTTAAAATTTACAACAGTGAATTTGCGTTTTCTGCATGAAAATATACTTAAACCTAAAACCCCTTTATTTTTTACCATATTTCTGATTGAACATTGAAGTAAAAGGTTTAAAAATGGGAGTTTTTCGATATCTTAGTCCAGACTGATTTTAACAACTTCGTTATTAATGTGGTGTCATCCTTTGATCATTCGCAAATCTCTCGGAACCTTTTTATTTCGAAACACATTTTGCTGCCTGTGGGGGTAAAATCTGTTTCGAAATTCGCTTTCTTTAAAAAACTAGAAAATGAATTTTCACTGTCACGTTTTAAAGAATATAATTGAGCTAATTTTTAATGTTTCATTTTTAAAAAATTTTCTGTTCTAATTACTATTAAAAAAATACTTAAGACATGTTTTGGCAAAAATATAAATCTGCGATTTAAAAAGTTGCAAATATGAATTGCTTATTAAAAATGTTAATGTCTATCTATTTTAATCATCACCAAAGGTTTTGTTCTACAATAATAGCTTCTTTTTATTCGTTTTTTATTTGTTCTTATATTTGTACATGTCCAAAGCAAATACATTTTTGTTTTCATTCAATGCAAAATATAAAGTTTTATAAATATTTTTAATGCCAGACAAATGAACTTTTAAAATACGAAAATGTTGCACTTATCGCATATCCAACTCTTTGATCTTTGTTTGTCTGCCCGTTTTGTTCGAAACAGAAATTGTGATTTGCCGCACCATTCCGACTTTTACAATTTGTTCGTTTTCTTTCTTTATGAACATTTTTCGTAAATGAAATGAAGAAAAAAAGCATGAATTGACGATTTCTTCTTTTGAATATTTAAAATGACCATTTTCTTTCATAATTCAAGATTAAAAAATGTCGTTGTTTAATTTATTTTTGCAAACATTTTAAAGTTTTGTAATATCAATTGAAGTTAAAGAATACAATAATTAAAATATTCGATGGAATTTAGTTTTTTCAGTATTTTGACAAAGGTAAAACAACAAGGTCTTTTTTAAAATATAAATGTTGTTTCCAATCTGGAAAACCGTCCGCAAAAATCAGACAACAAAATGCTTTCGATTAATACAAACTGTTAATTTTGTTATAATTTTATGTTAATTTGTAAAGACTGCGTTCGTCATAGTAAGTGTTTTTAATTATTGGTTGTAATGCATATCGACATCCAAGTTTACATTTGTTTATTTTCAATCTTTATGTGATCCTATTAAATCATGAAAACTCAACTTATAAATACTCTACAGTTTATAAAATAGTCAAAAATATTCAAAACCATTCAAAAAAAGGTAGGTGTGAGCAATCGCAGCACTAAAAATGCAAAAAATAAAAAAAAGCTCGTTTTATTTCGAAAAAGAAAATTCGATTTGCCGCAGCATTCGAATTTCAACAATTTGTTTGTGTTGTTACTTCTTTATGTTCATTTTTCATAAATGAAACGAAAAAAAAAGGCTTAAATCGACGCTTTCGGTATTTGAATTTTTTAAATGACTATTTTGTTTTCTAATTCAAGGGTAAAAAATGTCATTTATTTTGTTAAAAGCTTAGTTTAAGTTTAATTGCATCACAATCAAACAAAACAATAATAAAAAAATATTTGTAGTATTTTTTTCAGTAACACTTCAGTTAAACAAAAGAGTAATGATCATGTTTAAAAGCTGTTGTTTCAAAACATTCATTTATATCATTCACGAAAATTTTCTGACATTAATGTGCAAGTTCAACTGCTAACAAACTTTCACACAATCATGTTTGTCAAAATCCAACAAAAATAGAATAAAAAGAATGCCTCACTAAACTTTTTATTCTTCTTCATTGTTTTTGTACTGACACATGAGTAAGAAAATTGGGACTGAGAAATAGCATAAGCAAAAACTTATTTATTTGAAATAAGCAGCGATTGAAAATTTTTTATGTTTATTATTTCAAATGGCAATATGAATTAAATAAAACGTTTTTAAAAAATCAAGTTTTTCACATTTTATTTTTTTGTGAAATCAATTTTGTTTTTTCTCATTCATTTCAAAAATCATTAACAAAAATTTAAATATTCAAAAATGTCATGACAAGGTTTTCTCACTTATGATTTTCTAGTTGGTTGAAAAATGAATTTCTTCACATTATACTTTTTTAGCTGCAGAAAAAAACACAACAATTTCCATAATTATTAATCCGGTTTTGCACATCTGCTTTACTGAAAAAAGTCTTTTTACGAGTTTTTGCTAAAAAAAATAAAAAGAGCGGGCGAGCTTTTTTCTATCAAAAATAGACACCACTTTTAAAATACAAAAAATATTTTAGCAAGTCTTCGTTGCTACACTTTTTTTATTTCATCATCGTTTCCTTTTTTTGCTCTCCTTTTCATTGATTTAAAAACAGAAAAACCTATCTCTACAAAAATTATGACAAAAAGTGTAAAAACGAACTTCACCTTCTTAATATTTTTAAACTTTGAAACTTTATTTGAATATTTTGAAAATAAAACTTTGTACCAAAAAATTCCACAGCATTTGTTGCCATAAATTTATAAATCATGCAAAAAAAAGAGCATAGTCCAGAGTCATGACGAAGTTACTCCAAAAAAGACATATTTTATCAAAAAAAGATGGAAAACTAATTCATTATAAAATAAAACTTGAAATTATAATAAAATGCAATTTTCCTTAATTTAGTTTTACACCACAGAAACACTATTTCATAATAAAATTTCATACTGAAAACATTTTTATAGTTTTCTAAACTAACTGTAGGAATTGTAATTAATTCTAAGTAATTTCTTCAAAAAAAATGTATTTCAGGAAGGCCTTAAAAATTTGCAAATTTCCATTTTTTCATCGGTCATTTGGTTTCATCATGTCCTAAACAATTTAAAAACAAAATAAATCAAAGTGTGACGAAAAATTTATCATTTTAACGTTGATAAAAGACAAAGAAAAAATTCTCTAATTTTATCACTTTTTTTCTTTGTCTAACTAATTTTTTTTGGTTTTGTAATATGTTCGTCAAAAAAAGGTTTTAAATAAATAAATAATTTTTATCATTAATGAAGCAACAATGATCATGTTTATTTCTTTTTTATACTGCTACTTTTTCATCAGTTAAACCATCATGACCCTTTAAAATTTTTAACACTTTTTTAAGTTTTAAAATTGCGTTTTTAATTAACTCATAGCAATAAAACAAGTGTTAATTATAAAATATTCAAAAACGATTTCAAATAAATAAATGAAGAAATGTTTTTGCGATCTTCGCTTCGACAGTTTTTTCTTTCATTTAAGATTTGAAGACGACGGCTTATCGCTATTTAAATCAATAAAATCGAAAGCAAAAAAAGCCACAATTTTTTTGATGAATAAAATTAAGATAGAAAAATTTTATTTTACCAGCTTTGTTTTACATTTTTTTGAATATTTAAAACTTTTAGGCTTCTTGTGTGTTTTTTTTTTTGATTCCTGGGAAGACCAAGTTAATGAATGAAAAAAGCCAGAAAAGGAAAGAAAGCAATGGAAAGAAAAATTTATGGATCTGTCATTTTTTGATTAAAAATTTTTCAAACATACTTTTTTTAATATTTTAGAAATTTTTTTGGGGTGCGTCTGTAGCTTATTTACTTAAAGAATATCTCAAAAAAATATAGTCGATGGAATAATTTGATCCATTGAGCCCTTAAAAGGAAGAAAAAAGTTAAGACGAATCTGACAATTCTGATTAATAACCACTTTTAAATAATCTTTGTTTTCATTTTAACCATTCATATAACCCAATCTCATTTAATCGTTTTTAATAACACAAAATAAAGTAAAAAAGCTTCATTTATGAATAAGATTTTAATCAGTTGTTTTACCGCATACTTTAAAAACTCATCCTTTAAAAATTGTTACCCCTCTTTAAAGAATCCAGATGGATATTAAATTCGTTATCGACCATGATACATCACTTAAATTAAAAATGAATCAGTTTGTTTCATGTTTAGTAAGTTTAATTCTTTTTTAAATTTCAAACAAAAGGTAAAAATAAATTTTTTTGCAATTTCCAAAGGTTTTTTGACATTTTGGCGTAAAACACTTCCATCCAGCGATGTCAGAAAACCTGAAATTAGCTAACCTTTCACAGTCAGTTCTTCTTTTGCGTCAGGTCAAGTTTTCTTTGAAAATAGAATAAAATCTACATCCTTTTTTGTAGATAAACCATCGACACAAACAATTGATGAAGCGCCACCGATGCTTAGGCCAATGGTGAACCCTGTTCTTGATCGTCAGGTCTTTAGTTTTGAAATAAGATATAACAATATAAAATTTTTAAACACCTATTACAATTTTTATCATTTTTTAAAACGTGAAAACCTGGAAGACCATCCACAAAAATCAGTCAACAAAATGCTTTTTTTTTATCTTATTCCCTCCAGAAAATGCCGAGGGGGCTATACATGCGACAATACTACATGTTTTTGGATATATTTAACCTGGAGTCCCTCCAGCAGCCTATTTTTAACGTCTTCGGTATGACGTGAATTTTTTTTAACCTCGGATCAGCCAAGCACCGAACCTTCCGCAATTTAGTGGCCCATTAACTGGACACTCATAAACTGAGTGCTTCAAAAATTAACAGTTTGTATTATTATAATACAAACTGTTAATTTTTGGAATAATTTTATTTTCATTTGTAAAGCTGCCCCAATAGCTCAGTGGTATTCTTCAAAAAGTTGACCATTGAGTAATATTTTACTTCTTTAAATATTTTTACGATTTTTTAATAATTCTCAAATAACTGATGGTTCGTTATACACATTTTGAAAAATATAATTGATAAAAGTCATTGTTTTTGCAGATTAATAATCAACACTTTTTACAACATCACAAATCAATAATAATTTTAAATTTAAACTTTTAGTTGCCATCTTTAAAAAAACGTGAAAATCTGATTACCTTATTTTTAAAATTTACTTTTGCTTTGGATAGAAGCCTTCAGAAAAAATGAAAAGATTCAATTCAAGACAATTACGCTTTGAATTAAATGTGCACAAATGCTGCAATCACAGCTGCAGCTGAAATAACCCTGTTATTCGCTTTTATAATATAATTATTAAATACGGTTCATACATTTTTCAGGACACATTTTTAATTTTTCTATTTTAAAATTGGCAATTTTGTATCCACTATTTTATTATGAATAAAATAAAACACCAAAACTCTTAAATATTTCTAAAAAACAGCACTGCAATGTCGTAAAAAGAGCAAAAATTTTTGGTTTGAAGAATCCCGCAGTTTGTTGTCTGTGTCAGTTGCATTTACAAGTTCAACCAAAAAATAGTTCATCGTTTTGGCTTTCTTTTTTTTAAAAGACAACAACAATGTTGAAATAAAAAAGTATAAATACAAATTTTTGGGCTATGTCCCTTAAAAAAAATAAAAAGCTAAAAGGCATTTTTTAAATTTTTTTGCTTATTGATCAATAATAAATCTTTAACGACATTTTGTCTTTCAAAATTTAAATTGATTTAATTTCATCGCATTTTTAAACTGCTAATGTGATAATATTTTTTCATATTGGTAGTAAAAATAATGTGTCAGGATGACCCATCAACGTTTTAAACGCTAATTATTTATATTTTTTACTGATATGATCGTAATAAAAATTTATTGCCTTTTAAGAAAAGTCTTTCGCAATTGATAACATTTTTTTCAAACACTAATTATTTTGAACTAAATTAATAGTTATTCTTCAGTGAAAGATACCATTGAAAAAAATACAAAATATTCAAAAATGCAGCAAAAAAATTTTTTTTCAGTCAAGTCATTGGAGAATAACATTTGTCTATTGAGGAAGGCAAACAAAGCTGAAATTTTACTGCTTTTTTCGTTGAACTATGAGGTGTATAAAGTAAATAAAAAATTTTGACTCAATAAAATACTGAATCTTATGTTGTTTAAATATAAAAAAGCAGAATCGGAAATTACTGAAAGTTACTGTAATGACTTGTATGGGGAATTTAAGTTTTTTTTAATAATTTGAGCTATGGGGTGAATAAAGTAAATAAAGAAATTTGACTAAACAAAATACTACTAAAAAAAATAAAATCGTTCAAATTTATATGAAATTGAATTATTTCATTCTATTTTTATATAAATTAGTAAGAAGCACTACTTTATGAAGTATCAATGATCCACTTTAATTTTTATGAACTGTATCTTTTTCGTGATTTTTGCACGACCAATAATTTCACTGCAATAAAACGTTTATAACATTTTATTTTTAAAATATTCAAATAAACTACTTGAAGTTTGTTTTTTAAAAAAGTACCAGAAATGGCCGACAATGAAAAACGGACAAACATAAGCAAATTTTGGGGGAGATTAAATATTGTTTGTCCTTTTCTTTTAAAAAAAAGAAAAATTAATGGATTTTCTGTTTTAAAAAAAGAAAGTCCGTTGTCTTCAAACAAATAAAAAGCATGCAAAATAGTCAGCTCTTCTTGGTCTACGATTTGTAAGTTTTGTTGCTCATGTTTACATTTTGAAAATAAGAAATTCTAAATTTTTAAAATTTTTTCTTTAATACTCTAGACATCCTATATTTCATTGTAATAACCACAAAAATTGATATATGATGATTTTTGTTATTTTGAAATACCAAAGGTTCGATCTTCTTTCCTTTTTTTTTAGGAATCACCCAGCGCAAAATGATCTTTTATGTTATATTATAAAAATTTGGAAATAAGAAAAGCGTTTTGCAATTCGTTCAATTTCAGTGCAAAAAATTCAAAAAAGAAAATTTATGTTTTGCTGACTTTTTTGTTTATTTGAATGTTTTAGTAAATAACAAAAATTTCGTAATTCGTTCAAAATTATAAAAATTTCAATTAAATGTGGTGATGACATTATCGACGAAAACAATTGCAACAATTATTAAATTAATTTTTAAATGAGATGCATACTTAAACCTGAAAAATCTTTATTTTTTACCATACATTTGATTGAACATTGGACAAATGGGTTTAAAAATGGGAATTTTTCGACTTCTTAATCCAAATTGGTTTTATCAACATCGTTGTTAATGGTGCCAATTTCTATGAAATTTTATATTTTGAAACACATTTCGTTGCTTGCAGGTGTAAAATGTATTTCGAAATACGCTTCCTACCCATAGTGCTCTGTTTTTCCGCATTGCATTTTACGAATCACATAAACTTTTTGTTTTTCTTTAAAAAACGTAACACACACTTGGGCAGATGGGTGCGGCAAAAATTTGAAAAAACCGCGACCCTAACGGCTTAAATCACGAAAAAGATACAGTTCATAAAATTTAAAGTGGATTATTGATACTTAAGTTAAAAATGGGCTTTAAATATTCAAAGAAAAAAACGTTAAAATATTCTCAAGGTGTCTTCTGCCAAAGAAAGAAGAAGAAAGTGATTTTTGAAAAATAAATTTCCGACTGTAGCATTTGTTTTTGCTTCTTCGGCCAAAAAATTGTTCCCCTTTTTTGCTCTTCTTTTTATCGATTTGAAAAAAGAAAAACCTATCTCTGCAAAAATGATGATGGAAAGTGTAAAAACGAGGTTCACTTTCTTAATATTTTTAAACTTTGAAATTTTATTTGAACATTTTCAAAAGGAATAAAAATGAGATTTTTGAAATTCTGATTTGAGGAGCGTGTTTAAGATTGAGCTATAAAACTTTGTGGGGACGTTACGTATAATAAGGGCTACAAAATGGCATATGTGGCATCTTCTAAACATTACTGTTAGCCAATTTATAGACACATGAAAATCGCCAAAAACGGCAAAAATGGCATTTTCAATACGGTGGCAAATCGGTGCCAATGAATATTTTTGGATAATTTCTTCACAAATTAGCTTAAATAAGCATACTGAACAACCCCTGATAGTTGGTTTTTTTAAAACTTATCGTATGCAAATTTTTCAAGGGTGTTCCTATAGTTTTGTGGAAGTAATTTTTGGCATTTTGTGGAAAATTTCGACAGGTTTCAACGGTTTGACATTATTTCCCGTATATATAGGTTTTCGAACATGCTGAATCCGAATATAAAACAATTAGATCGATTCCGCATTCTAATTCTGCCGATTCGTGCTATTTTAGGGTGTTCCTATAGTTTTGTGGAGCACTGTAGAAATATTTATTGCACGCCTTCATCAACGTTGCTATGCTGCTTTTAAATATTTAATTTTTTCATGTTTATCATTTTCAAATTTTAAAAATAAGAAAAAAACTGACAAAAGCGTTCACAAATAATATAATGTAAAACAACAAGAACATGTTTAAAATATAAATGTTGTTTCCAATCTGGAAAACCGTCCGCAAAAATCAGACAACAAAATGCTTTCGATTAATACAAACTGTTAATTTTGTTATAATTTTATGTTAATTTGTAAAGACTGCGTTCGTCATAGTAAGTGTTTTTAATTATTGGTTGTAATGCATATCGACATCCAAGTTTACATTTGTTTATTTTCAATCTTTATGTGATCCTATTAAATCATGAAAACTCAACTTATAAATACTCTACAGTTTATAAAATAATCAAAAGTATTCAAAACCATTCATTCAAAAAAAGGTAGGTGTGAGCAATCGCAGCACTAAAAATGCAAAAAATAAAATAAAAAAGCTCGTTTTATTTCGAAAAAGAAAATGCGATTTGCCGCAGCATACCGATTTTTACGATTTGTTTGTGTCGTTACTTCTTTATGTTCATTTTTCATAAATGAGAGAAAGAAAAAAGAAAGCATCAATCGACGCTTTCGGTATTTGAATTTTTTAAATGACTATTTTCTTTTCTAATTCAAGGGTAAAAAATGTCATTTATTTTGTTAAAAGCTTAGTTTAAGTTTAATTGCATCACAATCAAACAAAACAATAATAAAAAAAAATATTTGTAGTATTTTTTTCAGTAACAGTCCAGTAAAAAAAAGAGTAATGATCATGTTTAAAAGCTGTTGTTTTAAAACATTCATTTATATCATTCACGAAAAATTTTTGACAATAATGTGTAAGATCAACTGCTAACAAATCTTTTTACAATCATGTTTGTCAAAATCCAACAAAAAAAGAATAAAAAACGTGCCTCACTAAACTTTTTATTCTTCTTCATTGTTTTTGTACTGACACATGACACAAAATTGGGACTGAGAAAAAGCATAAGCAAAAACTTATTGATTTGAAATAAGCAGCGATTGAAAATTTTTTATGTTTATTATTTCAGATGGCAATATGAATTAAATAAAACTTTTTTTTTAAAAATCAAGTCTATCACATTTTCTTTTTCTGTAAAATCAATTTTGTTTTTTCTCATTCATTTCAAAAAAAATTAGCAAAAATTTAAATATTTAAAAAAGTCATGACAAGGTTTTCTTACTTTTGATTTTTTAGATGGTTGAAAAACAAATTTTTTCACTTTATACTTTTTTAGCCTCAGTAAAAAACACAATAATTTCCATATTTTTGTCATTCGGTTTTACACATCTGCTTTACTGAAAAAAGTATTTTGGCGAATTTTTGATCTTTGAAATTTTCAGTGCAAAAACATAAAAATAGTGGGAACGAGCTTTTTCTATCTAAAAAAGACACCACTATTACAAAACAAAAATGAGAAACTATTTTTGCGATCTTGGTTTTTACATTTTTTTATTTCATTTCAATCCTCAGACGTTAGCCTATCTTTTTAGAAAAAAGAGAAGCAAAGAGACATCCCTGAAATATAAAAATTTCTATTTTAATAAAATTATTTATTTGAATATTTGAGAACTTCCTAAAAATATTTCGTTTAAAATACTCTGCAGTTTTTCTTATATTTTGCATAGTTTAACAAGATTAAATAACCAGTATTTCCCTATCCTGCATTTTCGATAATTAAAAAATAACTTCTTTCCGATTTTAAGAAAAAGTTATTACTTCTTTCAACTCGTTTTTGTCAGTTTTTAAAATTTTATTACAAATGTACAAAAAAACTCACAAAGTTCGTATATTTTAACTTAAACATGATAAACTTTTTTCAACTCAAAACATAACAGTAAAAACTTTTTCCTCAAATAAAACATTCAAAAAAGGATCAATAAACGTTTTGTTGAAATTAAGTCATACAACTTCAATTTTTAAAATAATATTTTTTGATTTTTAAAACATAACAACAACTTTATTCACTTCTTTTAATCTCAAATGCAAATCTAAAAAACAAAAAGCTACAATACAGTTTTTTTTCGAAACAAAATCTCCGATTTGCCGGGTAATAATGACGCGATTTGTTTTTTTTGAATTGTATCTTTCTAATGATTACGACCATCATCAATGTTTACTATTTTTTAATATTCCATACTGCATTACAATACATTTACTACTATAAAACATATAGTAACTATATTTTAAAATCTTATTTTTAAAACATTCAAATAGAAAATGTATAGCTAAAAAAATACGAAGAAGTATTATAAGCTGCTATTAAGAAAATCAATAAAAAAAAGAAGAATGTTAGTAGTGTAGCTACACACTTAGCGCCATTTGGTGCAAGGGGAAATAAAGAGAACAAAGGAATGCCCCTTTGTTCGAGCAATTATGTTTCGGGCGACCAATTATGTTTCGGGAGAAGGAAAATTTTTTCGGGAGACCAATTATTTTTCGGGACAGCAAAAAAATGCTTATCAGTCAGTATTATCAGGAATACAGTATTTTTTTATATATTTTTATTAATTAATTACAGTAATATATTACGTAATACAAAATAATAATCAATATCAGTGATAAGAGAATATATAGCAATTAAATGACTCATTGACCGTAAGTAATTATAGAAAGCTCGCGGATGCCACGAAAATCAGCGATGCGAATAATCGTTGTAAGACAATTGCGCGGGAATTATGAAATACGGTGTAATTAAAAAATCAATAACATGCGAATATAGAATAATAAAGTATAAAAAATCAATAAAAAAGTATAAAATTCGATAAATAACGAATAAATGACACAGAAAAATGTTAAATGTTTAATAAAAAATCAATAAATAATGAAAAAATTACAAAAATGACATAAAAAATACTAATATTACACAAAAATTACTCAAATATTACGCAAATTACACAAAATGCACTATTAAATTACGATATACGAACAAAAAATGCATTACTAAATTATAATATACGCACAAAAAATGCACTATTAAATTACGATATACGAACAAAAAATGCATTACTAAATTATAATATACGCACAAAAAATGCACTATTAAATTACGATATACGCTGTACAATGGGCTTTAGGCTTAGAAATCTCAGGTTTTGGTAATAATGACCAAAGTAAACAAGATAAAACATTATTAATCCTCCACAATTTCCCAGTTTTGAAATTTTTTTGGTGGTTGATTGTATGAAAACGTTATATTATTTTTAAGATTTGACATATGTTTCATATTTTTTGAAAGAGTTGGTTTGATTTTCATGGTTTTTGGCTTTTTCGGAGCAGATTTTTTCGCTTTTGAAAGTTTTTCTTTAACTGCTTTGGTTATTTTCTGACGTTTACTACGAGGTGGAACTAAACTTATTGCGGTTTGAGGGATTTGTTTATCCAGTGATGGTGGAATTTGCTCATTCGCTTCTTTGTATTCCTGTTTTCGTGAAATCAACTCTTGAATTTCTTGGACTTTTACTGTTGCAGCAACATCTTGTTTCAGTTCATTACTATTTGCACCTGAATTGATATTACCTGTTTTTTGCTTTTCTGATTGGATAAGCGTATTATAACGATCCATAGGAATTGCGATTAATTTTTGCATGTGTCTTAAACTTATTTTATTAGTTTTAATACAAAATGTGCACAATATTAACAAAAAAACACGGTAAAACGTACAAAAAAAACGAAAATAAATTAAACAGGGAGCGCAGTGGTCATATTTCGTGCACCATCGAACATCATGACTGAATCAAACTCTGCATAAACGATTGCTTGCAAACCGTTTCCTGTTACAGGATTATAGAATTTGACTGAAAGCGCGGTAGTCCCTGTTTCTTGAGGGTCATTGACCTTTTCACTGTGATAATGGCGGAGATCAAAACCAAAAATGCACGAGTGTGTGAGAAAATTTTCGTATGTTATTCCATTTTGGTGTGTAATATCGTTGAGATCTTTAAAAGCTCGAGCATATTCACCATCTGCCAGACCATATGGATAAGTTGGAACAATTTTATTGTTTACGCTAACATGAATTCTATCAATTAATTTGGGATCAAAATTAAATGGAGAAGTATTAGTTGTTCCTTTAAAAGCATTTGCATCTACAAAAGCAACAAATATCCTTTTTGGAACATAATCATTGAACAAAGTTGCATTGTAATCATTTCTTCCAGTTCCGATATAAAAATTATTAACCAAACTACGCATATATGGGTATTTTACAAGCTCCTTTTCCCCTCTTTCATTAAGACCAAGTAAAAGATTATTAATCTGTGTGTCTAACGATGGTATAAGTTGATGCTGCTTGATGTAAAGTTTATGGCTGGTAATATTGGCTACGTATGTTGTTTTATCTTGAGCAATTAAGAAAAAGTCCTTATTATGCGGAGTAATTTCAATTTCCACAGTCATATGATTGATCAAAAGTTTATTTTGACGGAAGATATCTGCATCAAGTTGTGCAATAGTAAAAAATTGACCATTGCTTTGAAAGAATTTTCTACGCTGATTGTATCCAGCTCCAGAAACCTGACTGGATTCTGAATCTTCAAAATAGCCACCGAGTTGCAAATCCTCTGCATTACGTGAAGTTTCAATACCTAATCTACGACGAAAATATGCATTGTAAGCATACATGTCATTTGAATTGTATACTTGACGGTTATTGAATACGACTTTAAGATTCTTAATGGCTGTTGCACCGTATCCATTAATAAAGCTAACCTTATCATTTTCAGTGACAGGAACTAATTCTGTAGATTCCTTACCATCTTTATCTTTTGTGACTTGTTTTTTAAATAGTGAAAAACCTGTTTGCAAATAACAATGTGCTAAATTAAGGTAAGAGGATCCAGAATTTATAATAAATCTAGATGGCCAAGTGCCTGAGGCATTTACGGGATTATACTCAACAACACTTGTTTGTTGGAAGCCAACATTGATGGGTTTGGCAGAAAAAAGATCCAAATTCGAGGGAATTTGTTGTGGAACATCAGATTCCATATTCATGATATTTATAAGAGCGAAATAAAAACACGACTGAACACGAGCGCAAAAATGCGTAACAATAAAAAATTGACAAAATTTGTTGCTATTTATACTTTTTTCGCGCCATGCATATGCATTGTAAAATAAGCCACGCCCCTTTTTAAAAAAAAAAGCGTTATCTTCACCCCTCTCTCTCTTTAGAGTGTCGGCAAAGATCAAAGAAAAATCACAAAAAATTACAAAAAATCGTGCAGACACACTGTTTTTGTCGGCAAAGATCAAAGGAAATCACAAAAAATCAAGCACAAACCTTGTTTTGTCGGCAAAGATCAAAGGAAATTCGCAAATCTTGGAGGAAGAAAGTAAAATTTTGAGGATACGGACTCGCGCGGAGATATTTCGAAATCGCTTTATTGATTTTTCGACGCAGTCATGCGTAAAAATTGAAAAAGAAGAAAATATGTTACGAAATCCTCATTAATGTAAACAGACATTGCTACTAAGCAGTCGCGTTCAAAACTACTCTGACTAAAAAAATGGAGTATATTCGAAAAAAGTTTGTTTTAGGACGTAATAATAAGCTTGACCTTCGCTTAGATACACCTTTGGAATTACATGGAAATCAATGGTTCTGTGCTTTGCGTGAGTTCAGTTTGGAACAAAAATGGTCTCTCGCCAATGAAAGTATTACAATTGTTTTCCAAAACGGACTCGAAACAACCATTAAGCCAGAATTCTATCATTCCGTCGCACAATTGGACAATTGTGCCGAATCGGCATTCACTACGATTTTACGATTTTTTATTCTCGTATTTTCAGCTTTACTTTTGTTATTGTTCTCTTCGTTCTTCGATTGAATCATTTGCTCAACGAGCAAATGATTCAATTGCAAACCTTAACTTTCCCATTTTTTTGCTTCTTTCTTTTCATTCTTGTTTTACTTTTGCGTGAAAGCAAGCTCGATATTTTTCCGCGTTTTTTTTCTCTTTTCTTTTGTAATAATTATCAAGGTTTAATTACCCAAGTTTGAGGTTGACAAATAAAGAATCTTCCACCAACTCTTTCAATTTCATACCTGTCTTAAAGACATTTGGGGGCTCAAGCCACACAGCAGGATTTGGCCAATCCTGCTGTTCCTGAAACCACCTCTCGAGACAACATCAACACCGGTACAACTTTCAATTTGATTACCCTCTGTGGTATTTTAACGTACGTGGCAGCACCAGCGTGTTTGCATATCAATATTAACCTTGGTTCGTCGTGAATTGTTCAATTTTGTTTGGCAAATTCATCATTATTTCGTTGATCAACCTGATCCAATTGCACCGTGAAAATTGTGATCTTACTATTTGGACAATACCACTGTATTTGTCTGTCATCGTCCTGAAGCATGCATTTTTTGGCACGTGAAGAAATTCGTCAACAACTTGGCGTAATTGTCTCTCACATCAATTATCATTTGAAAGAGTTTAATACTCTACAATCAACCATATCCTTTTATCAACATCCCATAAACGAAGAGCATTTGAAACTTCGTTTAAATGACTTTTTGGAACAACTATCAAAGCTAAATCAAAATCTCCAAAAAGCAATTGAAACAACAACAACCCTTGTTGAAAAATGGAAGAAATTAATTGAGGATCTTCCAATATATGACCAAGCCACTGAACAACAACTCTTTAATTCAACTTGCTTTGATCCAAATGGTCCATCCATTCATATTTCTCTTGGTCAATCAGTTCTTTATGAAATTACAAAAATTAAAGAACAGCTTCACAGAACTGCTCAATCCCTTGCAGTTTCGGTAAATTCAACACTTCCTGTAAGTCCAAATTTATCTCAAATTCCCATGCCATTTCGTTCTCCACCCCATCTGGCAACTACCGTGTTACTTCCAACATCCACCACTCATTTATTGCCCCAAACTACTTTAACATGGTCCACTGTTGCAAGTTCTCCAGCATTTTATTCTGCACCGAATAAAGACCATCAAAATTTAACTGTGCAATCTCCAGCACGTCCAATGCATCCAACAACTGTACTGGCAACAACCCAATCAGTTTCTCCAATTCTGACAACTTCATCTCTTTATCATAGAAATCCTGCATCTCCACAAGCTCTCAACCAATTTTCTGCATTTCGAATTCCTTCTCCTCATGTTACTGCAACTCCGTTATTTTTTACCCCGACTGGTACGACTACACCAACTTTAGTTCCAGCAGGTACCGGTACAGCTCCACATCCAACAACACAACAATTTGATGCATATGCTCATCCACCACATCATCTCATTTTTTCAAATCAACAACAGTATCACTCAAATGCAGCATATCCAGGACAAAATCCAACTGCTACCGTACCACATTATTTCTCTCCAGCAGCATCTTTACTCTTTTCAACTCCAAATGAACCTTCTGCATTCTCATTATCAACCAACATCTCCCAACAAAGTCAACAACAATCCTCCTTATCCGGTCACAATGTTCATCATATCGGATTTAATCCACCCAATGCAACCGTACCTCCATATCCACCTGCACCTCCTCCTGTTCAGCAACATGTTGCTTCACAGCTTCCTTATCAAACCCCTCCTAGATCTAATGTTGATCAATATGTACGGGTACTGTTCTAGTTTTCGCCCCCCTTTCTCACTTTTTTCATTTTTCATTTTCACTTCTTCGGTTATTCGAACTTTTGCCCTCGAAGTGATAGTCGCGCGTCTTAACCACTCGGCCATTCTGCCAGTTACAAAGTGTTGGAGAAAATGAATGGTAAGAAATATGCAGAATTTGCTTTATTTTTTTGAGAATGAATGAAGGGGGGCGAAAACTAGAACAGTAGCCTGGAGCCTACTGTTCTAGTTTTCGCCCCCCTTTAAAAGATTCTTGATAAAAGAGTTGTTAATCAGCTAGTTGGTGGATTTCTTTAACTATTGTCCAAAATCAGAGTTCTTCATTCGGACATTTCTTTTTTCGAATTGATAATGACAAAAAAAATAATGAACTCGCATGCAAATTTTTCAGTGAAAATGAAAAATCAAAGTGAAAGAAGAGGGGGGGGGGGGCGAAAACTAGAACAGTGCCATATGTACGACTGCCTGAACTTAAAATGAAAACCTTTGACGGTACTATGCATGAGTACCCCAACTTTAAACAAATTTTCATGACAACCATTGATGCAAAACCCATCCCTTCCGTCCTAAAGCTCCAACATCTTCGAAATCTGCTTCGAGATAAAGCTTATAATGCAATAAGCGGATACAATGTTACATCAGAAAACTATCCCATAGTTTTGCAAACACTGGATAAACAATTTGGAAATGCCACAAAGCTAAAAACTTCATTATACAATGAACTAGATGATCTCCATTCAGCTGATGCTCACGTTTCCAGCCTACGTACAACTTGGAATACAATAACAAGAATCAATCAACAACTGTTATTGCTCAATGAAAGCATTAATAACACTTCTCATGTTCGAAAAATTTTCACAAAATTTCCAAAGGCAGTTGTTCGAAAAGTTTTGAAAGAATTACATCCAAATCAACACAGCGATGCAACACAAGTTATGTCAGCTTTTGATATTTATATTGAACAACAAGAAATGGCTAATCATTTACTTGATCAAAATCCACCAGAATACAATGCTTTTGCTGTTAAAAAATTGCATCATTCTTATCAAGATGACCTTTTTTTTTTTTTTTTTTTTCATCTTGTGAGCGGTTGGTTCTGTCGTCCCTGGTGTTTTGTTTTCGTCGCCAAATTTTTATTTATCAATTATTGCTATCTATTGCTGATCTATTGCTATTGCTAATATTATTATAATGCCTAGTAATAAAAGGAAAAAGCCAAATGCTGATGCTGAAGGAAATGATAATGATTATCTTGTAATGTGTCAAAAGCTTAAAGAATTGTCTGATATTACAAAACAATTGAATGATGATATTAAATCAAAAGATTCTATTATTCGTGATCTCAATGTTGCTTTATCTGAAAGAAATACTCAAATTGGTGAACGTGACAAATCAATTGCTGATCGTGATAAATATATTGCTGATTTGCTCGAAAAAATTTCTGATCGAGATACGAAAATTGGTGATAAAGATGCTACTATTGCAAAGCTCATTGTTTCTTCATCATCAACTACTCCAACTACTCGTGATAATAATACTGCAAGTGAAGAAGATAAAGAGCATCGTCGCTCTATTGTTATATCGAATATGCCTGAACATCCAAATCAAATCTCTGCTGCTGATCGTTACCATCGAGATGAAGAAGATATTAAAGAACTGCTCAATCAAATGGGGGTCGAATGCAAAGTGCAAGAAGTCTTCCGTATGGGAATTCGAAATGGAACAAAGCCGAGGCTCATCAAAGCTCGTCTTCAAACATCATCACAAGCCAAACAAGCTATTGCTTATGCTAAATATATTGGTGATACTAATTATTGGGGATTCAATCTCCGCATTCGAAGATCCATGACTGAAAGTGAAAGAAGAGAAGAACGTGATAAAACTGCAGCTCAACGTGAAGAAATTGAAGAACTCAAAGCAAAATATCCTGATAAGAAATTCGTTATTTATGCTGGGCTTATTTGTGAATCTGTGGGATACCGTGATGGCAGAAGAGCCAAACCAACACCTTTTATTGATGCTGAAGCAGAAGAACATATGAACACCTCCACCTCCGATCGAACTTTTTGAAGAAGCTGGACAAAAGAAAAATCATTTTTGTGAGTCTTTGTTTTGTAAATTTTTTAATGCATGTAGTATAGGTTGTACTAGTAGTAGTTTTCTTTTAAGATTTAAGTTATTTAATGCCTGGAGTTTAATTAATAAGATAACCCTTTTGCTTTCATATATTAAAGCTGACCCTAAATCTATTTTTTGTATCACTGAAACATATTTAAAACCTTCTACCCCTTCTTCACTTTTACTCGGGGATAGCAACTTTCACCTTATCCGCGCTGATAGAAAAAGCAATAAGAAGAGTAAAGGTGGCGGCGTTTGCGTATTTATACCTAAACAATACCCCTTTACTCTTAAAACTGCACCACAAATTAAAAATGTTGATTACCTTGTCGCTGACATATTTTTGGGTTCTTTTTATATCACTTTAGTTTTAGTTTATCTTCCCCCAGATTCAAAAGCGGATACTGTAAGAGAGCTGTGTGATACTCTTTCGTCCCTCAAAGCTAATACATCTTCGGATATATTAATTTTGGGTGACTTTAACCTTCCCGGCCTTAATTGGGATACTGTAACAGGTTCCAATGAAAAAGAAAATCTCTTTTGTGGTTTTATTTTTTCCTCGAGTCTCACAAATACCGTAACCCTTCCAACCAGGAATGACAATATTCTTGATTTGGTTATTTCTTCTGCACCAAATCGAATTACTAACCTTACCGTAACCTCCCCCTTTGCAACATCTGATCATAACATGGTTAATTTTTCGTTCTTATGCGATGATAAGCCTGCTGCTAAAGCTCCCTATTCTTTTAAGAACTTCAAAAACGCTGATTATGATTCTATGAATCTTTACTTTTACGAATATAAATGGGAGTTTTTGGCTACAAGAGGGGTAGTGGACTTAGATCAAGCTTATGCTGAGTTCATTAACGTTGTTAACGATGCAATCACTCTTTTCGTTGATACAGTAACACCTTCATCAACTGAAGTACTTCCTAAAGAGATCAAATCTATGATTAAGTATCGAGATAGTATCCCAAAGATTTCCCCCAACCTAAAAAAGATTTCTCTGATTTCCAAAAGAATTTTAACCTTATCTCTAAAAGCACGTAGAAAAAAGGAGAAACAAATTATTCAGAAATATGGGATGAAGGGTATGTTTTCCCATTTAGGTAAACTTTTAAAACCCGACACTCATATCCCGGCGCTTAAAACTGACACCCACACAATTTTTTCGGAATCTGATAAAACGACTGTTTTCGCAGCAAACTTTTTAACTTATTTCCAAAATGAAAAACCTGTTATCTCTATGGATTCTGATCCTATAAGAGATAATAGTTTACCCTTTTTGCAGGCATCCCAAGTTCACGATATTCTAAGAAAGCTTAAAACTAAATGCAACACCTCCCCTGACGGAATACCGTATATTATCCTAAAGAAATGCGCTTTTACCTTGTATAAACCCATCACCAAAATTATCAATCTCTCCTTTTTTAAAGGACAAGTTCCTTCTTTTTGGAAGAAGGCAACTGTCATACCAATCTTTAAAAAGGGAGAGAAACATTTTGCCGCCAACTATCGCCCCATTTCTCTGAACTGCTCTCTATCCATGATACCCCAAAAAATTGTTGTAAATTTCTTGAACAACTTTTTTACTGAACACAAGCTAATCCCTACCTGTCAACATGGTTTTACAAAATCCAAATCGGTAACCACACAGTTACTCGAAACTTTCGACATCATAACCATGTGGGCAGAAAAGGGAATAGCTTGTGATATCATCTACTTTGATGTCAAAAAAGCATTCGACAGAATGTCCCACCCTATCCTCTTTGCAAAGCTCAAAAGAGCGAATGTCCCAAATTCTATCATTTCATGGATTAAAGCGTTTTTGACCAATAGGAAGTTTAGAGTTAAGGTTGGGGAATCTTTATCTGAAGAATACGACATCAACTCTGGTGTTCCTCAAGGGTCCAAAATTGGGCCTGTTCTCTTTCTCTTCTTTATCGCAGATTTGATCTCTCATTGCGCAACCCCTGAAGTCATTAACATGCTTTTTGCAGATGACCATAAAGCAATTTCTTCTGTTCTTTCTGCGGCTGACTCCCCTCTTCAAAACTTCTTAATAAAGCTTGAAGCATGGTCCAAAGAAAATCAACTTGAGATTGCTATTAGCAAATGCAATGTTTTACATTGCTTACCTAATAGTAATCCCAAGTATTCGTATTTCTACCACGGATTTAAAATCCCCAATAACCAAAGTTGCATTAGGGATTTGGGATTAAACGTTTCTAATGATCTTAATTGGGATACCCATATTTCTAAAATTTCCAAAAATGCTTTAGGGCGTCTTTTTATCCTCTTTAAAGCGCTAAAATCCACCTCAACTAAGCTTCTCGTTCATATGTATCATACATATGTTCGTCCCTTAGTTGAGTTTTCCACCCCCGTTTTTAACCCTACTAAAGTTAAGCTCATTGACAAACTTGAAAAAGTTCAAAGAGTCGCTCTTAAATTAATTTTTCTGCGTTCCAAGGAACTTAAACCCCATTTTAATGCCCCATATGAAGAAAAACTTGAGATGCTCGGTCTAGAGTCGCTTGAATCACGGCGAAATAAGTATGACCTATGCTTTTTAAATGACTTTTTAAACGGTAATGTTAACTTTAAACTTAACATTACTCTTAGATCGTCAAAAACGCGGGGGTCACAACAAAAACTTGTCCTTCCAAAGGCCCTAAAATCAATCAAGAGAAATTTCTTTTCCTACCGGGCTATTTCAAAATATATTAAACTTCCTAGAAACCTACAGTATACCTGTTCGAAATCTTTTAAGAAAAATCTCCAGGCATTAAAACTCTAACAATACTTAAAAGAAAGCTACTACTATCACTTAAAACTTGTATATTGTAATTTAATTTAATTTACTTTCACTCACATTTTTGTTGTTTTTTCTTTTTTCCTTTTGTAAATTGTTGGTTTTAGTTTGAGTTGTTCATTTATTTAATTTATCTTGTATTATTTTTCTTGTGTTCGTAATTTTATTTTATTGTTTGTTTACTTAATGCATCATGCGTTAGGGCATGAATAAATTTATTATTATTTATTATTATTATGATTATCAAGAAAAAAGCAGTTATGAATACCATCAAAATGCGTACCATTATGACAATGATAATGAAAATATCCATTCCGACAATTATGAACATGTCCAGTCCAATCACTGCGAAAATAACCACTTCAATGATTCAGATAATGATCATGAAAATCCATTCGATTCTACTGAAAGCCTTGATGAAACCTCTGAACCTGTTCCCACATATCTTCCATGCTTATTTTGTGATGGCAATCATCGGACATACCAATGTGACGAATATACAACTGTTGATGAACGACAGCTTCGGCTCAAAGACCTTAAAAGATGTTTCATTTGTCTCCGTTCTTGGTCCCGCAATCATCAATGTCCTCCAAATTATTCATGTTTAAAATGCGACGGACAACACCATGCTGTCATCTGCTCTCAAAATTGCAGTCAATCAATTAATAATGAACGCCGACATCATTCAAACATACAAGTAAATCACGTAAATTCCACTGATCTTTATGAATCTGAATCTGAATCAGATAATGATGAATATCGTCCCATATATCACTGCAATGTCATTTCCCTTCAACCTGTTGCTAAAAGTGCAATGAAAAAGTCAACTTCTGAACCAAATCTTAGCAAACTTGATCCAATTGTAACAGCCAATCCTCGTTTTTCAACTCCAAGCAATAATGAAAATGACACCAATAAAGCCAATTATACACATGAAACTGATACCAGCATCGATACCTTAAATGAAACTGATACAGAATGCACCAAAAATGGTAACATGAAATTTTATGATAGTGATAATCATTCATTAATATCATATGGTAGTGATCTTGAAGAATCCAAATCAGACATTTATGAAGATAATACAGTTTATGCCACTGCTGAAACCGCTCATTTAGTTGAAAATCAACTACAAGATTACATGGATATCACAACTCCAGAATTCCAACTTTCGCCTAAACAACAACCTTTTGAAAAAATTAACATTTTCCTCTGTCGATCAAGAAATACAAATGCTGATCAAAAAGATAATGAACAACCTTTACAGCCACCTGATAAGCCATTGGATAAATCAATCGAAATTCTTCATCAACATGATGTAATAATGACACAATAAAAGCTGAAATTCCCCATCCAGTACATGTCACACAAACAACAACAACTGTTCTAGAAACAGACAACTTTCGATACAACCAACCGAAATTTTTTTTGCGTCGGGAGGGGCCCTGAAGGCAAATAAAGTACTCAATTTTTAATTTGTTTTATTTAAGTGCAAATTTTTTATTATTATTATTTCTAGCTTTAATCCCTATCTTAATTGTTAAATCATTTCTCTTTATTTTTTGATTTGTATCTCCTGGCATTCACTTCTTCTTTTTCGTCGGGAGTGTGCCGAATCGGCATTCACTACGATTTTACGATTTTTTATTCTCGTATTTTCAGCTTTACTTTTGTTATTGTTCTCTTCGTTCTTCGATTGAATCATTTGCTCAACGAGCAAATGATTCAATTGCAAACCTTAACTTTCCCATTTTTTTGCTTCTTTCTTTTCATTCTTGTTTTACTTTTGCGTGAAAGCAAGCTCGATATTTTTCCGCGTTTTTTTTCTCTTTTCTTTTGTAATAATTATCAAGGTTTAATTACCCAAGTTTGAGGTTGACAAATAAAGAATCTTCCACCAACTCTTTCAATTTCATACCTGTCTTAAAGACAACAATGTTATGGCAGAAATGTTTCCAAAAATTCGTAGCAGACGTGCTTTACCAGAAGATGATAAAGAAGACGAGCAACCTTATAGTGTGGTTGATAGAATAACAGGCACGCAGCGAGACAGTGAAGATGAAGATATGGAGAAAGAAAAACAAGAGAAGCCGCAAGCAAAGCCTTCAATCCAAGCTATTTCTGGAAGTGTTGTTCCAAAAAATACTAAACCTGCTGCGACACCACCGCCCGCTACCAAACCTGCATCACCACCAGCAGCTGCTAAACCTGCTGCACAACCAACTAAAGAACAAGCAGCAGCCAAACCTGCAGCAAAACCAGTAGCTACCAGACCTGTAGCACAGCCAGCTACCAAACCTGTAGCACAACCAGTTGCAGCAAAACCAGCTAGTGAACAAGCAGCAGCGACACCAGCAACTACTAAACCAGCTGCACAACCAGCTGCTGCAGCTACCAAGCATGTGGCAACACCAGGGGAAACAGATCCTATCCCATCAAAAAAATCCAAGCTGGAATCATTCGAATCTGTTCACAAAAACCTTGATCCTGATCGTGTTAAACAAACATGGGTCCCTCAAAGTGCATATTTTCCTGAGAAGAATATAAGTTATCCAAAACCAAAAACTGTTGAAACTTTGAGTGGTGAATTACCGTTACCTGAAAAAGGAGATGCCCAAAAATTGGTTTATACGCCTGCAGTTCATAAGAAGAAGCAGTCAATGAAAAAAATGAAAGATGGTAGTAGCGTGTATCCTCCGGGGTATGACATCACAGCAAACACAACCGATGAAGAAGAAAGTGAAGATGAAACTGAAGATATACAAGATATCGATGATAAAGATTTAACTATCCCTCCACCGCCTCCACCACCAGGTAAAAAAGGACTTCCCGCTATTCCGAAACTTGCAACACTAGAATCCGTAAAATCAGAGGCAGAAGATGTTGAAATGGACCAAATTGCTGTACCTCCACCACCACCAGGTAGAAAGCCATTGCTCCAGGTACCAAAACTTTTTACTCCTCCATCTGTTTTGCCAACAACGGAAACTGTTTCACCATTCTTTAATAATTATACCAAAAGTGGATATGAATCAATCAGATTCGATAAAAATCTAGAGAGTCATTATTTTGTAAATTTTGATCATAATATTGTTAAAGAAATTGAGTTAAGTGATGGATTTGCTAAAGCTTTGGGTTATAAAAATAGTGTAGTTCATGATGGCGATATTGCACATGATTTTCCTTCTACTGGAACGAACATAAGTCATATTTGCATGTCAATCAATGATGTTTTACGTCCATTAACCGACGAAGATACTGCAGAAATTGGAATTATCCCAATTGTCGAGCACGAGAAATCAATTTATTCTTATTCATTTACTCCTGTCTGGTTCAAGTTAGAAACGACAAGACTTGATTTGCTGTCAGTTGAGTTTAAAGACTTTTTTGGAAATCCTATTGCTTGCGACAATGCACATGGACATTTTGCTCTTGTTTTTGCTACTCATAAACGATAATATCTTGTTCATTATTACCTAAACCTGAGATTTCTAAGACCTAAACCTAAGATTCCTAAGTCTAAAGCTCATTGTACTGCGTATATTATAATTTATTAATGCATTTTTTGTGCGTATATCGTAATTTAATAGTGCATTTTGTGGAATTTGAGTAATATTTGAGTAATTTTTGTGTAATATTAGTATTTTTTATGTCATTTTTTGTAATTTTTTCATTATTAATAGATTTTTTATTAAATATTATACATTTTTCTGTGTCATTTATTCGTTATTTATCGAATTTTATACTTTTTATAGATTTTTATACTTTATTATTCTATATTCGCATGTTATTGATTTTTTAATTGCCCCATATTTCATAATTTCCGCGCACTTGTCTTGCAACGATTATGATTTTTGTTGCATTCGCGAGCTTTCTATAATTACTTACGGTCAATGAGTCATTTAATTGCTATATATTCTCTTATCACTGATATTGATTATTATTTTGTATTACGTAATATATTACTGTAATTAATTAATAAAAATATATAAAAAAATACTGTATTCCTGATAATACTGACTGATAAGCATTTTTTTGCTGTCCCGAAAAATAATTGGTCTCCCGAAAAAATTTTCCTTCTCCCGAAACATAATTGCTCGAACAAAGGGGCATTCCTTTGTTCTCTTTATTTCCCCCTTGCACCAAATGGCGCTAAGTGTGTAGCTACACTACTAATGTTATTTTGAAGAAAAAATGTCCGACTGCAGCATATGTTTTTGCGTCTTCGGCCAAAAAATTGTTCCCCTTTTTGGTCTCCTTTTTATTGATTTAAAAAAAAGAAAAACCGACCTGTACAACGATGATGACAGAAAGTGTAAAAACGAAGTACACTTTCTGAATATTTCGAAAGTTTATTTGAATATTTAAAAAATAAAACTTTGTACCAAAACATTGCACGGTACCATAATTTTATTAATCATGCAAATAAGAGCATAGTCCGGAGTAACGATGGATTTAACCATGAAAAAGACATTGTTTATCGAAAACAAGATGGTTAACTGTTTCTTTGTTATGGTAAGAATATAGGGTTCATGGCAGAAAAGTCAAATTTTTTATCCGCTTCAAATCCAACTCTTTTTTGTTAACCAAAAAAAATTTATATTTTTTCGATCCAAATTTTAATTTTTAATATAAAAAAAGTTAAATCAAAAAAATGAAAATGCTTTCTTTCCTTCATTGCTGTTTTTCAATCATTAACTTGCTACTTCCCAGGAATCAATCCATATCTGTTTTTTTTCTTTTTGCCATGGCATTTTGCTTATTGGTAGTCCAAGATTTTTTTGTTGCTGGCTGTCCGCGATTTTTTTCAACTTCAAAACAATTTCATGGATTTCTTCCTTCTCAAAAAAATTTCTGTTTTATCCGATTTTTGCAGATCTCAGCAACAGTTAGATCATTTTTGTTGATTTAAAAAGTGCCATCAATTTTTCGTTTCCCGAAATACTTTGATCACCCTGTAAATGATAAACATTTTTTAAAGCAATTAAACAATATTTAAAACAAATGATTACTGTTAAATACGTTTCTTCTTACAACATATTTGTGGGATAAGCAACAGAAATACCTAAAAACTTTAATATTGTCATTGTGATGCTTAAGGTTGGCAGGTGTCTCCTTTTGTAAAAATGTATTAATTTTATTAGAGTTCTTTTTTCAACCGTTTAAAACAAACAAGAAGTTGTTACGAAAAAGTTTTAAATATTCAAAAAAATATATGAAACACGGACTGACGAAATGATAAATTTACGACATCGTGAAAAAAATCAATTTGGTTGTTTTTGTTCTCAACGTTTCGCAAAAAATGCAACTTCCCTAAAGAAATATTAATGTTCACTTTAAATGAATCGTTTTTTTTGGCTTTTGACGCATTTTAAAAGAATTTTCCAAGACACAACAAAACTTTTTTATTTTATTTGATTAAGTATCTTAACATGAAAGCAATATCTCAGGCAGCCAGAAATTTTGACGTCGAATATTAGCGACGCTTTGAATAAAAAATTGCAGAAGAAAATCTTTTCCGACTTTACCTAGATTAAATACTAGAACAAATAGTAATCTTATTTTAAACTTGCCTTTTTGATTAAATAACAAATCTTTTATGCTGGCAGTTACAGAAAAATTTTTTACAATGATTTGAATGAATTGCATAAAATTTCATGTTTATATTAAAACTGTACTTGAAAAGTTTTGTAATATGTTTCGGTATGGAGGAATTTAAGTTAACATATTTATTTTTATATTTATTTTATAATTACAAAATCAGAAATACAGTTTAAAATATATTTAAAAAATTGAACAAAAAATGAGGAGTTAATAAAAAATGAATGAAATTATTGGCTTCATAATTTTTGTCAACCTTTTATAAAACGATTTGAATGTCAGGAATTTCTGCAAAGAAATCCCTGCATTTCAATTCTTTCTCATGGAAAATCCAATAAAACCCTTCAGAGATTTACGAGGTCAAATGAACCCATATAAAAGCAGTCCAAACCAACCAAATGGTCAGTCTTGGTCGTGCTAACTTGAAGGAACCAGCAGCAGCCGAAGAAAGGGAAGCAGCCAACGATTAGGGAAAGGATAACCAACTTCGAGCGTGGCCTTTCTCGAGCCTAATCTTTTATTATTTCCTTTTGTATTTATTTTACTTTTGTATTATTTTATTCTTGTATTATTTGTATAATAAATACTTCCCCCAATTTTTACAAATATCCTCTCTTTGTCAATCCCCCCTCTTCCCACATTGAAATCAAATTAGTTTTTTAAATAATAAATGTCTTTACAATTTTTTCGAATTTCGTTTTATCAAAACTTGATCTTTGACATCACAAAATCAGATGTTTCTAACAAATAAATTATTAACCATTTAAAATATTCAAATTAAAGATGTCATTTTTTTAAAAATTAAGAAAATTTTTTTCAGGATCTTCGTTCAATACTTTTCTACTTCATCCTTGTCATGGACGTTTATTTTTTATTTAATTTAATATTGAAACACTAAAATCGAAAGCAAAAGGCATCATCTTTTGTTCCCAAACACTTTATGGATCTGCGAAAGTTGCAGTGTTGCGTTGTTTTTTTTTAAAACCAGCCAATTTTAAAAACTACGAGCATTTCACAGAAAAAGTATGTATTTTTTCTTCTCTTTTGCACTTTTTCCTCTCAACTTCGATCAATCGAAATTTTTTTAACATAAAAAGAAAATATTTTTTCATGGCAGTCTAGATCACACATGGTTCTTAAACTTTATGTGAAGAACTTTTTCCAATACCAAAATAAGCATAAATAATGTTTCATTTAAAAAAAAGCTTTATGTCTCTAACAAACAAGGAAAAAGTAGATGTTATTTCATATTTTTCTTTTCACATTTTGACAATTAATATATTTTCGAAATCTCTGGAATTTTGAATTTATGTTGTTTATTGAAAAAAAAAACATCGTAAATGGCCTGAAAACGATGGACGCAAAAGAACTGGTTTCTGCAAAAGCGGTGCTTATATTGTTTTTATGAATACCTTATTGATTTGAATATTTGAAAAAGTTCATAAAAATATTTCGTTAAAAAATGTTCTTCTTTTTTTCTTACATTCTGCATAGTTTTAAAAGATGAACAAACAGTTAATTATTCACCAGCAATATTGATAAATAAAAAAATAACTTCTTTCCGATTTTAAAAATCAGAAAAAATTATCACTTTTTTCTATTCGTTTTTGTCAGTTTTTAAAAGTTTCATTACAATTGTACAAAAGAACTCACAACATTTGTATAATTTGACTTAAACATGATAAATTCTTGAAATCAGAACGTAACAGTAACAATTTTTTTCTCAAATAAAACATTCAAAACAGGATCAATAAGAGTTTATTTTAGATAAAAGTCACTTTTTCGACTTATAAAATAATACCTTTTTGATTTCAAAAATATAAGAACAAATTTATTCTCCACCTTTTTATCTCAAATGCAAATCTAAAATCAAAAAGCTTCAATAACGTTTTATTTCAAAACATAAATTGCAAATTTGCCATCGCTATTACGAAATAGTTTGTTTTTTCTTTTTCATGTAATAGATAAAAAGAAATTGAAAAATTAAATCTCACTTTTTATACGTGAGCTTGACATTTTAAAATTACAACTTTAAGCAGTAACAATGACCCAATTTTTGTATTTTTAATTGTTTTTTCATGATTCCGACCATCATAACTATTTACTATTTTTTATACTTAATTTCATGGATAATACGTATAATGCAATAAAACGTCAAAATAATTTTCAGTAATCTTTTTGTTAAAATATTCAAATAAAAAATGCGATGCTAAAAAAATGAAGAAATAATGTTGCAATCTTCTCTTTTACACAATTATCGTTCTTTTATTTTTTTGTTGAAGATGCAAGAAAATGCAAAAAAGATCATTGATCATTTCCAATGCCGATAAAAAATTATTCTCAAAATAAAAAAGCGCAAGTCTAACAAAATTAAAAAATTTTTCTTTAAAGAACTAACTAAAAAATTCAAACCTAAAGATACCTTTTATTATCTAAAAATTCATTTTCCATTTGGCTCACTGGCTCACATTTTTTGAATATTTGAAAAATTTGAACATTTAAAAACTTCATTTTTATGATTTAACAGAATTATTTCAAAGTACACGTTTAAATGGAAGAATGAAGAATGTTTCGATTAACGATATGGCTCCCGGGGCAACGGGAGCCACCTCCTGATCCACCTTTATACCTTCTCCTCTCAACATCCCGCCTTCTTGCTCTCTCGATCTCACGATCTCCCGCCTTCTCGCTTTCTCTCTCTCTTGATCTATCGATCTCTTGATCAACATCAGTTGATCCACGCCTGATGGCGTCACATCTCCCCCACCACATAGGGTCCCATGAGATTAATAATAGTTTTTTCGAAAGCTGAGCACCATGCTCCTCACCTATGGTTGGGCTTTATGCCTCTTTTAATGAAGGATTTTCAAAAGCTGAGCACCATGCTCCTCACCTACGATTGGACATATTGTCTCTTTTGATGATATATATCAATGGATGAGCACCTTACTTTGGTTTCATTCAGTGGTTTCAGCTACCTCTGAAGCTTCTCGTTTACTTTAGCTCAACACGTTCACCTCTTATATCATCCTTCATCTTCTCTCATTGTGCACGATACTTCTTCTGTATGTTGGCCATTTACGTTCTCAATCTCTTCCTTATCCACATTTAATTGCCAAGAGCTATTTCCGAATTGCTTGCCTTCACATCTTGATTTTACGATGATCACATCGACCTCTACCACTTCACTCCCCCTTATTTTTAACCAATAACTCTTTTATCTCTTTTATCCCTTTTGATTCAACCAACATTCTTTTATTATGTGTCTAGGTTGACGACATTTGTAACACACTGTTCTTCTTTTTTTTTTTTGGCCATGGATTACGTTATGAATATCCTGTCACTGTTGACAAAGCATCATTCATTTTTTTGATGTTCCCTTCCTTGATTAAGATAACAACAAAGGGACATAAGGTAATTGAACTTCCAGTATCAATCAAGCCTGTCAACAAAACATTGTTCACTTCCACTGCTGTGACGGCAATAGTTCTCGTTTTCCTTTCATTAATGACAGTGCATACCGTATCCTTAATAATTATGTCTTCTGTCCCTTCATTCTCTGTTACTCGTTCTATCATTAAATTTATCTCATCATCCCTAACATTATTCTTTCTTGGTATCCTTAAATAATTTCCTTCACTTTTATTGCCCCCTGCAAGTGTATGAATATCTTTTCCATCTTTATCTTCTCTTTTACAAAATTCAATCATCGTTTTGCTGTTTGCTTCTTCAAAATTTAAAACATATCCTGTTGAACTTTGTTCTTCTTTTTGCTCTTCTGTTTGCAAAAAATTGTCACACAAATCAATGTAAACATCCTGTTCTGTTTTTGTTTCTATCATGCTTTCATGTTTTCTTGCATCCGTTTGATCTTTGATCTCAAAGCTGTAATTTTGATCACCTTCTTCGCTTTTCCGGTTATGTGTCGTCATCGAATGTTGTATTACAGTAGTCATTTCTGTGCTTTGTTCAACTTTCTTAACAATACCTTTTACATGCTCAATAACAGTTGTTGCTTCACTTAATCTCCTTCGTAACTCATTAATCTCTTCATTTAACGATTTGATCTCTTCTTTTGTATTTGCTTTTAACTCATTAAACTTTTTTGCAACATTTTTGAGTTCTTCTTCATTCCTGTCATATGCCTCTCCTTCTTCACATATTAATTTATCCAATTCCTTTTGCACTTTTTTTATTTTGGGATTCTCTTCATCACCAATATGATCAATCCCTCTTTTTACCCCTTTAAGTGCTTCCACCACTTTCCGAGTTCTTTTAAGGTCAGGAATTATTATCTTCGCCCTGATTGGCCCTTCACCTGTTCCAAAACCAAATTTAGTGATAGAGCTCATTTTGTTTAAGTTAATTTCAGTTGAGTGGCACCTTGCCTTGTATCAAATTAATTTAATGTCCTCTTTTCCAACAAAGGACAAATAATATTAATATTGTCACCTTTAGGAGGTGAAAAATCCTACTGAATGTCAGTAAGCTTATTTTAAAAATAATAAAAAAATAATTTTATATAAAAAAAGAGAAATTTTAATTGATAATTTTTTTTTTGTTTTTGGATTATGATTTTAAAGGAAGCGTGTCGGATAGACGAAGATAATTTTTTTCTTAACCAGTGCTCTTAACACGACATCTCTCTACTAATTGAAAAAAAATTTTTTTTGGTAGAGAGCTTTCATCGATGTCGTGTTAAGAACACTGGTTAACAAAAAAAATTATCTTCTTCTATCCGACACGCTTCCTTTAAGATTACGAAAAGAAATTTATACAAAAATCTTTGTGTTGCTTTTAACAGCAACACTTCAAACAATTACAAGAAATCTTTTGTGATACTTTTAACAATACCACCAGAAAAATAATTTTAAAAAAAAATTGTGTTACTTTGAACACTAAAACAGAGAAAAGGAGAAAGAAATTATATATTTTTTTTTAGTATTTTATTTTTATGCCAAAAGGCAACAGATATTTTATGAGTAGCACTAGAGAAAAAGAAACTAAATTGTATTATTTTTAACAATAATACTAAACAAAAAAAGGACTTTTTACAAAAAAACATGAGAAATAAAAAGCGGATGTTTATAAAAAAATTTTGTGTTGCTTTTAACAGCGACACTAAAAAAAACGGTTGTAATACTTTTAAAAAAAACAAAAGAATGTATCACTTTTAACAGCAACACAAGAAAAAGCAATATTTAAAAAAAAACTTAAAAGATTTGAAATGCTTTAGGAGCACTAAAAATGAGATTTTTAATGACAGGAGATCAAATTTGTATTATTTTTAACAATAATACTAAAAAAACAAAAATTTGCACTACTTTTAACAATAGCACCAAAAATAAGTTGCACTACTTTTAACAATAGCACCAAAAAAAGAGTTGTACTACTTTTAACAATAGCACCGAAAAACAGGGATAGTTCCGCAGAACTTGCGCAATGGGGCAGGGGAAACGTTCCTCAGAACAAAATAATTTTCTTAATTTTTAATTCAATTTTCAATTTTAATATTAATAACTTTTATTTTATTTAATTTTCTTTCAATTTCTTTAAAAAACAACGATAAATTTTATTTTTATTTTATTTCAATTCAATTCAAAATTTTTTTCTTTTCAAATAAAAAACGATTTTCTTTTTTTTTTAAACAATTTTTAAAAGGGAACGATAACTTTAAAAAATAAACGCGGCTGGACGTCTCCAGCTCGCTGCTACCATTAACGATATGGCTCCCGGGGCAACGGGAGCCACCTCCTGATCCACCTTTATACCTTCTCCTCTCAACATCCCGCCTTCTTGCTCTCTCGATCTCACGATCTCCCGCCTTCTCGCTTTCTCTCTCTCTTGATCTATCGATCTCTTGATCAACATCAGTTGATCCACGCCTGATGGCGTCACATTCGTAAAATTCAGACAATATTAATAAAAAATATAAAGTTTCTCGTTTTTTCCCATAAAGCTATGATTTTTAAGAAACATTGTTTTTCATTTTCTCTATTTAATCTTACATTGTGAAGTAAAAAAGTTTAATTGTTGTAACATTTTAAATGTTGTTTTTAATAAGCTGCAATTTTTGCATAACTTTTTTTATAAAAAATTTTACAATTAATTAACATAGAGTTGGAAATATCAACGAATAATTTAAGGACCATGTTTCAAATATTCAAAACACCATCTTTCAGACATAAATCAATAATATTTTGGTTGTCTTTTTGTGAATAAAAAGTGTCACGACGGCTGTCCTTTTTTAACTAAAGGGAAGTATAAAAAACGCCTTTTTTTCCTGTGTCATAAAAATAAAAAAAAGAGTGCAACACAATTTGTCTGACTTTGTTCAATTTTGAAAACAAAATGGGCTTGTCTCTTTTAATTTGAATTTTTAAAACCAATTATGTTATCACAAATTAGTATGGGTGCAATTGTCGCAACTTTTGGTGAATGAATCTTGAAGCTTATTTTTTTTACACCATTAAAAAAATTAAAGACAATAATTATTATTACTGTTTAATGGGATTCTTATATTTCCAAAGAATATTTATTTGTTTCAGTTAATTTAATTAGGGATCTTTAAACTTTGATTCCTGTCAACATTTCAAATGCTTTTTTATGACATTATTTGCTCACGAAACAATCAAAAAAGAGAAAGTTAACACGAATTATAAAAATCTTTCAATTGGTTTGAATATTTAAAATCTGATATTTATCATAATTTCGAACAAAAACTTCTCATGCTGATCATTTCGTACCTTTGTTAAACTATTTCGTGAAAATATTTCTTTTTGTAAAATTAAAACTTTAACTGCTACTTTCTGTAAAGACGCATTTAATATTTTACCATATTGTTTTTTTTAATGTAATAAACGTTCAGGATTTTTACTAACCTTTAAAATCATTTTAAAACATAAATAATACAAAACAATTTGATGTGTATCTTTTATTTATCAATTAAAAAATGGATTGCTCTCTCATTTTTTGTCTCTAAGGGGTCATTTTTTTTCTTCTTCGATGACCCAAAATAATTTGTTGCAAAATGTGGTCAGTTCACCTGAACAATCCATTATTAAATTATAAAAATTTACTCAATGGTGAAGTTGTTTGAATCATAATTTAATTACTTCCCAAAAATGAATGAAAAACAAAATTTCTATGATTTACAAATTCAATTCTTTGAAATCTTTCAAGCTCAAGATCCTGAAAATGAAGATTTCGATGTTATTTTTGAGATTGGTGGAAAGGTTTGTTTATTGTTTTTTTAACTTTACCAAAATATTGACGATTTTTAGAAATTATATGCAAATAAATCAAGATTGACAGTTGTTTCTCCAACATTCAAATCAATGCTTGCTAAACGATGGACCTCCAAAAATGATGAACCTATCCAAATCAATGAATACAAATTTGAAGATTTTAAAGAATTTCTCACTTTTATTTTTTCTGGTAAATGCTCCCTCAATGATGATAATATTTTTGCTTTTATTGATATTGCTGAATTTTATGGTGTTCAAATTTTCAAAAATGCATGTGATCAATATTTATCAAAAATGGAATTGACTATGGAAAATATTTTTGAATTTTTGGAATTATCTAACGAATATTCATTGGTTTATGTTAAAAGACCTTTAAAAGTATTTGTTGTTTTGAATTTTAATGAAATTGAAAAATCTGCAAAATTTTTGGACTTAAGCAAATCTGTCGTTAAAGATTCTGTTTCATTTGTAAAAAATGATATTGGACAAGAACTCATTTTTCAAGCTGTAAGTTTATGTTTAACTTTTTATTATTTTATATGATAATAAATAATTTAAAGAAAACGATAACTAATTTATATTTTGTTTCAGATTTATAAATGGGCCGAACATCAAGCTATTAAAAAACAAAATAAATCAATTCAAAAAAATTCCAATTTGAATGATGCAATTAAAGCTGAAATTACTCCATTATTACGGTATATCCGATTTAATGAAATGTCGTTGAGATTTTTGATTGAATATGTTGGTATGAATTTTTTTTATAATTTGATAAGGATTTGTTTGTTGGATATTTCAGTGAAAAGATCTTTTCTTTTTTCTGGTGATGAATTGAGCAAAATTTTGGACAATTCCATTCATGATGTTAAAGGTATGTTTAAATATACCATTTTTGAAGTTGATGATATTCATTTTATTTTTTTCAGTTAAAATTACAAATTCAAATGGACAATCTGTTTCTGGTTCTCTGCCATATGATTCTGATGCAGTAGTAAATATTAAAAAATTGAAAAATATTTCGTCTTGGTCGACAATAAAAGATTTTATTTGTTGGCGAATGGAATTCAAAATTCCTTCAACCCCAAGTTCACTAAAGAAAAAAGATGGCATTGAATGGTATTTAATTTATACTTCTGGTGGATATATTGGTGCAGTACCTCAATCATATCTTGGAAACTATTCTTATATACTTGCTGAAATGTCTTCTGAATCGTCCGAATTTGTTTTTACCAAAGATTGCAAAATTGAAATTTGTTAATTTTTTTGTTTATATATTTTTTGATTTCTTTTTTTCATTTGTTGTTTTTAAATTTGATAAAAAAATTCTTATCGAAGTTTTGTGTTTACAGTTTCAACACAATTTAAACGGTTTTCTCTTTCTAACAAAAGACACTGTCAAAATTCTTCATGAGACAAAAGCGTTAATGAAACATGGGATTCATTTTCCGATTATAATTGTAATATTGAATTTTGGAAAAGTTTTTCAAGAACAGTAAAACAATTTTTATTACTGACTTTGTGAAAGTAAAAACTATTTAACAAAAACCAGTAAATATTCAAAAATTGAATTAGGCTTTGCAAAACAAAAGTTGAATGTTTTTTTTGATGTTGCACTCTAAAAAATTATTCGTCACTGAAAAAATAGAAATACTTTTTTCTCACTAAATCAAAGAATAGTTTTGCAATTTCTCCGTCGTGGACAGCATCATTTTGACATACTGAAAAAGAAGAAGGAAAATATATTTTTTGTCAAAAAAGATGCAAAAATATTGGTGTATTTTTTTGTTCCCCCCCCCCCCTTAAACTCTCTGCAAACAAAAGTCTTTTAGATCAACGATCAATTGCATTTTTTTTGAAATTTTTCCATTGCAATGAATGATATTAAAAATGTTGCTAAAGAAATAGTGCTAACATTTTTTTCATTTTTTGGACTGATTATTCTTTGAATATTTTAAAAATTTTTTGAAATATTAAATTACTGAAAATATTTGAAATGAAATGTGTCACATTTCTTCTGACAGTCCATAACAGAAAATTTTAAATTGATATTTTTAAATGAGGGTATCTCATTAATAATTTTAGAACATTCATTTATGACAACAAACATTCCGGTTGCATAATTGTTTGCCGCAATTATGCAACCTGAATTCGAAGCGTAAGTGGCTTGAATTAAATCTTTATATTTTTTGAAGGCTTTTATCCAAAGCAAAAGTAAATTTTAATAATAAGGTAATCAGATTTTCACGTTTTTTTAAAGATGTTAACTAAAAGTTTTTATTTAAAATTATTATTGATTTGTGATGTTGTAAAAAGTTTTGATTATTAATTTGCAAAAACATTGACTTTTTTAATTAAATTAGTCAAAATGTGTCAGTTATTTGAGAATTATTAAAAAAAATTGTTAAAATATTCAAAGAAGTAAAATATTCCTCATTGGTCAACTTTATGAAGAAATGAAGAAAATTGTCTTTTTCCCACCCCAAAAATTGATGATTTGTTTATTAGAAAAAATAAAAATGATGTAAACATAGCAAAATCAAATATCAAAAGAAAATTGTTTCACTGCAGGATTTGCATCTCCTAGAAACAAGTGGTCAATGCTGTCATTTTTTTTTGTGTTGTCAAAAAGGGAAGATCAACGTCTGCTATGATGATGTACAGGGTGGCCAAAAAAAAAGTGCAATTCAATTTTTAAACAAATGGAAGGGGACTTGAATAACTTGTGTTGGGTGGGATTAATACTTGGTGGGGAAGCGCATTTGACCCAACAGTATGACCTCTTCAACATTTTCGTGTCGGGAGTTTCGCCGCCGCCAAGTTTTGAAAAGTACGTTTTTCGACCTTTTCGTAGAACAAAGTTCCTGGGAGAACCAGAAGGGCTGGAGAAAATGTAATGGTGGATTCGGATAGCCCACATATTAGACTCGTTGACGCAGCAAAGTTTTGGTCAATATGTCTCTTGCACCGGGTATAATCGCTTCGAGAAAAAAGCGATTTCCGATTTTTCGATTTTTTGGTCAACTTTGAACGATTGCCCTGGGTTTCCCAGAAGGAGTTGGAGGCTAATATTTGTTGCCAAGAAACTTCAGCCTCTTTGTGGTTGATTCCATACCAAAATAATGAAATCTAGAAAATCAACTTTTTTTCGATACTCCAAAATGCACAAAAATGGCTGCTTGTAGTTGTATACTAATAAATAGCAAGTAAATATGCTTACACGAAATTTTTTAAATGCTGTTTTTTGTTATATATCAATGAAAATAGACCAGAAAAATACTCTATAATACATTTTAAGCGTTTATAACCAATTTGGATACTTTAACATTGAATAGAATTACGGTATCTATTACGTATACTTACTTACATACGAAAATTACGGCTGCTTAAAATGTCAATTTTCTAGATTTCATTATTTTGGTATGGAATCAACCACAAAGAGGCTGAAGTTTCTTGGCAACAAATATTAGCCTCCAACTCCTTCTGGGAAACCCAGGGCAATCGTTCAAAGTTGACCAAAAAATCGAAAAATCGGAAATCGCTTTTTTCTCGAAGCGATTATACCCGGTGCAAGAGACATTTAGACCAAAACTTTGCTGCGTCAACGAGTCTAATATGTGGGCTATCCAAATCCACCATCACATTTTCTCCAGCCCTTCTGGTTCTCCCAGGAACTTTGTTCTACGAAAAGGTCGAAAAACGTACTTTTCAAAACTTGGCGGCGGCGAAACTCCCGACACGAAAATGTTGAAGAGGTCATACTGTTGGGTCAAATGCGCTTCCCCACCAAGTATTAATCCCACCCAACACAAGTTATTCAAGTCCCCTTCCATTTGTTTAAAAATTGAATTGCACTTTTTTTTTGGCCACCCTGTAAGAAAAGGGCGTTGAAAAAATTTATTCTTTATTTTGTAAAACCTCATGTCCTTTTTTTGAATATTTTAAAGATTTTACAAACTTATTTAATTACAAATATAAAAAAATGGTGAAAAAATTAATTTTGTAAAGCTATCATTTAAATCAGACAAAATACTAGAAAAATGTTTGCAGCAGTAATTAAAAAATACGTGTTTTACAAATACAAATCAGATTTTTATTGTTTAAAAATTTGTAAATAAAAATGGGCTTTCAAAAATTTTTCCTTTAATTTTTTAGGAGAACGAAAATTATTCATTCATTTTTTTTACTTTCATTCTTTTTAAGTTTATCAACTTTTTATCATTTTTTAAGTTCTTGAATTTCTCTTCGGACGTTGAAGAAAGGTCGTTGAAGAAATATTTTGTTTGCGTTTGCAAAAAAGTTGAATGACTTTATTGCGCATTGTTGAATTTAGTGTTAAATACAGTATCGGAGGTAGCACTAAAATCATTATTACATTTTCAGCATTTCTCAAAACCACTTAAGTACTTACAGTTAGCAGATGCCATCGCAGTTGATAAAATGTATAAACAAAATGTTGGTAATTTGACATAAAGTGAAATAATGAATCCACCTGAAGTGAAGCAGAGTATTGCAGAAATGCAAAATATTTGTCCAAAAACTTTTGTCTGAATTGAATTTAAAATTTTACGTAATCTTAAAAATTGTAATTATACCTGTGCAGGACTTTTAATTGTTGTAGCTTTAGATTTAAAAAATAGCAAAATACCAAATATACTGTAAATAACAATAATGGAAATGGAACAAAATGCATTGTTGTGAAAAACTGATTGATTGGTATACTGTAATGAAAAAGGTTATATCATGTAACATGATTTTCAGGTAAGAGATAACCATTTCATTCGATTAATCATTTTAGGTAGTTATAATTTAAAGAAATGCTTTAGGGCACTCAAACATGACGATTATTTTTTCACAAAAAATTTGATCAAAAGATAAATGAATGCCGAAATTTCTGTACTTCTTTGCTTTGAGAATCCCTTTCAAGTTGCTCCAAAAATTTGCATAAATTTTCCTTCATAAATTCTTTTAGCTGCAACAAATTTTTCAAAAACTCACAACCCGCCTGATAATTTTATGCAAATTTCTGGAGTAAGTTGAAGGGGAATTCTCGAAGAAACAAAGTTTGGTCACTTGATCAGTATAAGGGCTTCACATTTTTTTGTGACTTCGGTAAAACAAAATAAACATTGTTTTTTCCATTTTTTTTTTCATTGTTTAGCTATATGTATAAAATTTTAAAAATAGGAGGAAGCGAAAATGAAAATTAAAAAAAAATGTTTAATTTGGAATGTTTGTTGTTTTCGTTTTGAAGTCTTATTTAAGGGTAAATACATATGTATTTTTAAAATAAGATTCCTTTTAACAAGGGAACCGTCAGATATGATAATTGAGTTTTCAAACGAAATATGTTTTTTTGGGATGGTTTTAGGTCCCTTATGATCATACAAAAATATTACGTGCTGGTTTTTAGGTTACGGTACTTTTTCGGCACTTTGAAGTTTTGTACTCTCATGTCATAAGGGGGGAGTACGTGCTCAAAAAAGTGAAAAAAATAAAAAATTTTAAAAAATGTTAAAAATTGGTGGAAATGCTAGTAATATGCATATTAAAGATTTCTATAAAATATTTTTGTTTAAAAACGTTTTAAATCCATTTTTTAAAGCAATTCAAGCAATCGTCATGTAATGGTACAAGAACTTTGAAGCGTTCAAAAATAAATTTATCGGCCTTCTGGTGAAAAAATATTTTGCATACGCTTATTACCGGCCCTCAGGAACAATTTGGAGCAAAATTTGCGAAACTTAAAAAATTTCAATTTTTTTTCATTTTTGAATCCAAAGGGGAGAGTAAGGCAAATCGCAGAACTTCAAAGTGCCGAAAAAGTACCGTAACCTAAAAACCAGCACGTAATATTTTTGTATGATCATTAGGGACCTAAACCCATCCCAAAAAAACGTATTTCGTTTAAAAACTCAATTATCACTTCTGACGGTTCCCTTGTAAGTTTATTTCTGTCAAAAAATTCTGTCATTCTTTATTCACTTTTGTATTCAGTATTGATTTCTTGAATAAAAAAAACTTACTGAATTATCAATGAAATATCCAGCATGTGGATTGTAATTAATTGCAGAATAAATCGGATTATAAATTCCTGGTGGTCCAATAAGAAAATCTTTTCCACTCCAAATAAATGGAAAAATCATCCAAATAAATGTTTTCTTTCCACTAAAAAGGTAATTGGCTAATTGTTGATCATAAGCTTCAACGCATCGATTAAATGCCAATAAAACAGATGCTGGAGATTTTGTCTTCCATGCCATGCCATTTAAATTCCCCATCCAGTATGCTAGAGTTGGCCAAGCACAAAAGACATTCCCTGTAAGACTGACAACTCCCGCCCAAAGTCCCGTATAAATTGTATTGTTCAAATCCAGAAATGCCAGAAAAAGCATTAACTTGTAGCATGAATATTTAAGGAGAGATCGATCACACATGGCAATTATACAGGGAATGTAAAGTACCTAAAAAATGGGTAAAATAAAGGATATTCCAGATCTGATAACGGGTATTTTTTTCATCAGAAAAAAAATTAAATTCAGGGTTTTCCAAATTTTCGTGTCCGAATTTCCAATCGAAGTGAAAGAAGAAAAACTTATTTACGATCCTTTAACGGGCTAAAACAAGGCCAAGCGGAAAAAATTTTGGGTTGGCCATTTTTGTCTTTGAGGGGGCACGCCTTTGATCTTATGTCGCGTTAACATGGTGGCGGCAAAATATCAAAGGATTTCCGATCAGATGCCGGATACCGCCCCTCCTTGTGCCAAAATCTGACATTTACCTTTAAAGCGGCAAACATCAAAGAAAAAAATAAAAAAAAATTTTAGGAGGAGGAGAGAGGTTCCGAAATATGGGCAAAAATCCAACATCAGATTTGGACATTCCCAAAGTGCTTGAAACATACCCATGCAAGAATAAAAATTGTTAAAAGTTGCCATCCTTTAAAGATATTTGTTCTGTCTTCAAATGATACATCTTCGAAATTGTAAAAACTACAATTATATCGTTTTTCGTAGCCATCCGTAAAATAGAATAATGCCATCTGAAATAATTTTCAAATCAGTAAAAAATCAAGTTGAAAAAAAGTGTTTCAAATATATAACTTTATATTCTAATTTTAAGGAAGTATTTTTCCTTCCTTTTTATTTCTAGTAATTTTTCTTAAAATATAATTTTTACTGTCAAGGTACAAAATTTATGGGCGCCAGCAGGTGAAGTCAAACATAAATTATTATTATTAAAAATAATTCAACAAAATAGTTTGAAAAAAAGGGTTATATAATAGTCATTTACGACATTCAAATGTGGCTTTTTTTTTAATTTGGAATGTCCTACTTCACCATGTATTTATCTCTTTTTTGTGCACTGTAGTTTTCAATGATCATTTTTAATCATAATGTAAGGTTATGCTTAAGGGCATACGACGAAAATGGTCGTCACCTAAAACTGCTTTTTTTTGTTCAAGGATTTCGAAAATTTTTTTAAGTTGTAATTTTACAAAGTTAAATTAAATCTTTTTTCTGACACATTTATTGATACCACCTACTTGTTTTTGCAAATTCATTATATTATAATAGCTGCTATAAATTTGTTAAAAATGTCATTTCTTTTTTAAATTTACCTTCAAAAATAAAATACAAATAACACAACATTATTAATTTTTTTGCAATTTAAAAATCTTTGTATAACACATAAATCAAAATAATGTAACTGTTAAAAAAAGTTATAAAAGCAGCAACAAAAGAAGCAAAAACCATACAGCAGACATTTGCTTCTAATAAATTTCTTCGATTTTTAGTCGCTTTTGAAACGAGTACTTCATGGAAAAAAATGTTTTCTATTAAAAATTATTTCTGGCCATGAATCAGTGCTATCGCGCTCCCGCTTTTTCTGCTCCAGCTCCCAGAAAAAGGTATGCTCCCACTCCCGCGCAACCGGAATCGCATACGCAATCGCTTCCAGCTATTTTAAAGGATTAAATTTTTTATAACAGTAGCAATTTTTCAACATTCATTGCCAATACACGTTTAAGAGAAAAAAAACTAACTTAACTTAAAAGAGTTTCAGCAACATTGAAAATTATTTCTTTTTTGACAATTATTTTTAATATTTTTAGTTTATTTTTCAACCATCCATTTCTTATAGAATAATTTTACTTGCATTTTTAACATCTTTTAGAAAACATTTAATTAAATACAAAATAAATGGTGAACGTTAAAGGACCTAGTTTTTTAGTTATGCTTCAGGATCAGTCAATGTAGTATAGAAAAGTTTTTCAATAAAACCTTTATTACTAAATATTACTTTATGTTTAAAAACTCTATTATAAGAAACAATATTTTGGTTTAAAATATTCAAAAATTTAATGAATAAATTTTAGCAGTTTGTTTGCTATGTTTGTGATTATTCTGCTGTGTAAAAACACTTCATTTTTAACGCAAAAAGAAATATTTCGTCATAAATTTGTCACATTTTTAGATTAAAAGGGTCTTCTTCTTCTTCTGTTTATGCGATTTATTTGTGCTATAATGTTTCTCTTTTTTGTTCGGCCTATTTTTCTGAAAATAATAGAAAGGGTTTTAGATCAATGATCAATTTCTTTCTTCTTTGAAAACAAAAAATTTCACAATTTATTGCAGCTTTTTTGATGTTCAAAAAAGAGCCAACTAAATTATGCTGTGTTTTTTGCACAGGTTTGAATTTATTTGAATTTTTAAATTGAAAATATGTAAAAGGTAATTAAAAAACGTTACATTTTCTTTAAATTTGAATAATCCAATATTTTAAGAAAAATCTGAAACTCAAAAAAAAATAAATGTCAATCTGACATTAATAATTTCAGAACAAACACACAAAATTACAATCAGATATAAATTTTAGTGTTTGAGTTTAGCTTTAAAAACACGTTTTAATAAAACTTTCTTTAACATGGAGTCTCGAGTTTAATTATCTTTTAATTATAGGTATTCAAGAATCATGTTTACCTTTAAAAAAAGACATCAATGTTAACCCTTAATTTGTAAAGATTTCACACTTTAAAATAATGATTTATCGTTTCCTATAACAGAATTTAAAACAACTCCCGGGAAAGTTTTTGCAGCAAAAAAATAAGCTTGGCTGCTGACGGAGAAGATAATCAATATTATCTAAATATATTAAAACCTTTGAAACAAGAATCAATTCGTTTTTTTCTAACAATAATTAACGTTCTGTCAATGGATTTTGATAATCAATTTTTATATTTTTCATATTTCTCCGATGAGAATAAACTTCAATTGCATGTTTTTTTGCAATTTGCATTTTATTTAAATTAAATATTCAAACAAAGCAGCAAACTAAAAAATGATACAAATGTTTTTTCCAAAATTTGATTTTCCTTTTCTTCAAGCATTGTAAAGAAGAACATAGACAAAATGATTCATCAAATTTCTAAATAAAATTGCCTTTCAAAACAACCCATTTTCGTTATTTTCATAAAAAGTAATTCTTTCCTTTTTGCCGCTTATCTGAAAATTTTAAACGATGAAAAATGATTCAATTTTTTCAGTTTTTTTTTTTTTGTTGTTTTTTAAAAAAAAAAAAGATTCAATTTTCAGTTTTTTTGTTTTTGTTGCAGAACGCAGTCGATCCACGCATGTTGTGTTTGAGCGCGACCGCCGCATTCCACTCGGACAAAGAGGCGCAGCAGCTGGCGGCCCTTTTCTTTTGATTTTTTTCGTGGACAAAAAAAAGCAACTTTTTTTGAAAAAAATTTTCGCTTGCTCGTCCCTAAGTAAAAGAGCTTTTTTTAGATTTTTTTAAAGTTTTTTTTGAAAATTTAATTCTATTTTTAATTCGGTAAACATATTTTTTAACCTGCTGCAAAAGAAGTACAAAAATGCTTAGAAATGAATAATCACGTATATTCAAGCTTTTCAACTAAACAGTAAAAATTAAAATTGCAGTTCATTTCTCTTTTATTTGACTGTGTTTTTAAAGACATTTTCTCAAAGACTCTGCAACTTAAAAGAATGCAAAAAACGTATTTCTTTAACTTTCAACATCGTCCCAGTCGATATTCTTTTTATATTCGGCTGAAAACTAAAATCGGAAAATATGAAAACCAATGCTGCAGTTGGACATTTTTCTGTCGAATATACATTTCTTATGTTCAACAAAATGAGAGAATTTTGGTACACGTTTTTTTGTTTGAATTTTTAATTCTGGTTTTAAATTATTCAATACTTTTACCAACGTTACAAACAAAAAAGAAAAAAAACGTTTTTTGAAAAAAGAAAATCACTCAAAAGCAAAATCGAGCATCACCAGTAAAAATTTTATCAAAAATTTTGTTACTTTTTCAGTGTATTTTTTAAAGTTTCTAGCTTTTTTAATGTTAATACCACAGCTAAATAAATGCATTTCACAAAGTGTTGGAATGCATCAACATTTTTTGGACCAAAAGTGATTCATTTGTAACAGAAATAACACATAAATGGTGCGTACAAGCACAAAAAAATCTGTTATGTGTATCCTATATAGCTCACTGGAAAAAATTTTTGTTTGGTGATCAAATTTTTTCAAATTCATTTATGTTATGTAACCAAACATGGTGAACAAGAATATGTATGTTAGAACCTTTTCAATGACCTCAAAATTTCTGAAATTTCAGAGGGTGGTAGCTAGAAACTCCAGGAGAACGCGTTTTATAAGCATAGAACACTTCATTCCACGACTTATTGAATTTCCTTTAAAAAAATTTCACCTTTTTTTCTGACGATTGTGCTTTTTAAATCGTTTTTTCTACTTTGTCTTACAAACATAGCATTAGTTTTTTGCATTCATGAAAAAAGAAATACTAAAAAAAAACTGTGTTAGTTTTCAAAAAATGGTCGATAATTTGTTCATTTTGAATTTTTGAAAAATTTTTGCTTAAAAGTTGGTTTTACACCAACGTTTTTTAAATTTAATTTCAATGATTAAGATTTTAAGAAAAAAAATCAATACTTTAACAACAATATTTTTTAGACTTTTATTTATCACTGCACGAAAAATAAATGGTTAAAAAGAAATTGTTTTTTCATCTCATCAAAAATCGATTACTCTCTTCAACTGTTTCCTCTCAAAATTGAGGTCATAGCTCACCATTTTCGGAGGATCCAAAAAGTTTGCTGCAAAAATGAATAATTGTTGGTCATATATATTGGTTCAAGAACCTCATTAAATTAATCAAAAATATAACAAAATATATTCTTAATTATTTTTTCAGGGAACATTGAAGAGCTTTTGTTCGGGAGGTGAAAGACTAATCAGCCAGGATACCAAAAAATATTTGCTCAAAGTCCACGACCTCTATCTCTTGTTTTTTTCGTTAAAAATTAAATGATCCCCTCGTCTGTTATCTGTGAGAACTAAGTTCATATCTTTTTTTTGATTACCCAAAAACAATTTGAAGAATAAATTTGGTCTCTTCAATATAAATCATATCACTCATTTAAAAAAAATATTCATTTTCCAGTCATTCCTCGATTATTTTTCAAAAAATGGATGCGAAGCAAAATTGCTTTGATTTACAAATTCAATTCTATAAAATCTTTAAAGATCAAGATCCTGAAAGTGAAGAATTGGATGTTGTTTTTGACATTGGTGGAAAGGTAAATTTCGTTCAATTAAGGTCTATATTTTAAAAGCTAATAATTTTTTAGAAATTATACGCAAATAAATCAAGGTTGACAGTTGTTTCACCAACATTCAAATCAATGCTTTCTGAACGTTGGAATCCAAAAAAAGATGAACCTATTCCGGTCAGTGATTATTCCTTTGAAGATTTTAAAGAATTTTTGACTTTTATTTATTCTGGTGAATGTTCTCTTAATGTGGATAACATTTTTGCTATGATTGATATGGCTGAATATTATGGAGCTCAAATTTTTAAAAATGTTTGTGTTCAGTTTTTATTAAATACGGAGTTAACCATGGATAACGTTTTTTTAATTATGGAAATATCAAACAAATATTCTTTGTTTGGAATTATGCAAGAATTTCTCTGTAGTAATTTCAATAACATCGTAAGATGCAAAAAATTTTTGGATGTGAACAAAACACTTATCGAAGATATTCTGGTTTCTGTTGGAAATTTTGTTGTACCGGAAAACCTTTTTCAAGCCGTAAGTATTTTAGCTCGAATTTGTTCCAAAACTTGAAGTTAGATAAAGAATAGGGTTGTTAAATGAAGATCTCCCACTTTTTGTTGGATAAAGTCCTTAAAGGACGTGATCCATCGTGAATAAACTTTTGATACGCAATTTTGACTGCATTTCTTGACGCGAAAACACCTTCATTGGAGCTTGTTTTTTTCTTCACTGCAGCTTAGTGTTCATTTCCCCCCCCCCCCCGTAAATCGAAAATCCCGGGGACGGGGATGAAAAACGGGGATAAAACGAAGCGGGGACGGGGACGGGGAAAAATCGCGGGGATGAAAACTTTACGGGGACGGGGACGGAATTTTGGAATTTTGACGGGAAAATTCCAAAAATTCCCAAAATCGATAATTAATGAGTGGAAGTGTCATTTTTATCACATAACACAGCTGATCCGACCCTTTAAATAGTCAAAAACAATGAATTTTTAATTTCACGGGGACGAAATGTTGCGGGGACGGGAAGCGGGGATAAAAGCGGGGACGAAAATCTTACGGGGACGGGGAGCGGGGACATCCCCGTCCCCGCGGGGATCCCCGCGGGGAACGGGGGGGGGAATGAACACTACTGCAGCTGCAAAAAAGAAAAGAAAAAACAAGCTCCAATGAGTCCCTGATTTTTGTAAAAAAAAAGTTTATTCACGATGGATCTCCTCCTTTAATCTCTAGAAATTTTTTTCATCACTAATAAAGTTTAAATTTATTAAATTTTTGGGTGATTTTTTGCTCGTAAAAACTATTAAATTTCTACATAAAAGATTTAATTTTTTGACTGTAATTACCTATTCACAATCTTTTTTTTGCTCGATAGACAATTAATATTTTACTATTATATTTTTACAGAATGATAATTTTGTAACAAGATTACAAAGTTGTTAAACTTAAGTATTATGACTTTGTTAATATTTGTACTGAAAAAAAAATTGTTTTTGGTACCTAACTACATATTTTGGAAAATCGGGAGATTACGGGAGATCTTCCGCTATCGGAAATCTCCTGGGAGATATAATAATTCTATCTAATAAAGAATAATTAACAAAAAAACAAAGAATATTATCATATTTGTTTTTATTTCAGATTTATCAATGGGCCGAACATCAAGCAATGAAAAAACAAAATGAATCAATTCAAGATAACTTTAATTTGAATGATGCGATTAAAAATGAAATAACTCCGTTTTTACAGTACATTCGATTTAGGGATATGTCGTTGCGGTTTTTGACAAAATATGCTGGTATGTCTTTTTTATCGAAGTAAATTGATTGTTTGTTTCCGCAAAGTTTTAGTTCAAAGATCTTTCATCTTCCCTGGCAATGATTTAGGCGATATTATGGAAAAATCTCTTCCCACTCTAAAAGGTTCGTTGAATTCTAATTTATGTTAACGTTAACTTAGTTATTTATTTCAGTAAGAATTATTAATTCAAATGGGCATTCAATTTCCGGTGCTCTTCCATTTGATTCTGAAGCAGTAGAAATAATTAGAAGACTGAAAAATGTTTCATCTGGGATTTATCATTTTATGAGTTGGAATGTAAAATTTAAAATGCCTTTGACATCAAGTCCATTGAAAAAAAGAGATGAAGTAAAATGGTATTTAATTTATTTCTCCGAAGGAACTATCGGAGCAGTATCTCAAAAGAATCTCCAAAGTTGCCATTATTTGCTTGCTGAAATGATCCCCGTATCTTTCGAATTTGTTATTACACAAAATTGCAAAATTGAAATTTGGTAGTTTTGGTATTTTTTTGTTTGTTTTTACAATCTTCTGTCAAATTCCCTTTGCTTCAAATAAACGATCTTTTGAACAAAAAATTTTTTTTTGCACATAAAGATGATTCATTTGTAAAAGAAATAACAAAAAAGGGGGTGGAAAAAGAAAAAAAAATCTGCTATGTGCATCTTATTTTTCTTTTCATGTCTAAAAACTCGGTTTTTTACTCATTGATTTTTTCTTTGTTTGACATTTCTTTTGAATGAAGAAAAACTCTTGCATTCGATTGCGATTCATTTTTTCAAATTAAGCTGTTATTTTTGAATATTTTATTCTTTTATTAAAATTCAACAAAACTGAAAACGGGAGGGAGGCAAAAGAAAGCCTTGCCACCCCCATAATAAAAATGTGTTAGTTTTTTAACTTTGAAAATGACGCTGAACATTTCGCATGTGAAAAATGTGACCATTACAACTTTTAAAAAATAAACGAATCTTTTGTGTGATCTAGTTTAAATGAAATGAAAAAATTAATTTATGTACGCTAATACCGCTTGAAAATAGTTGAATTGCAACAAAGAATAAACAAAGAACCCCAACCATTATCTTCCATAGTAGTTTCGTTTCATAAACAATAATATTTTTTGATACATTTTTATGAAAACTGGAATTGAGAATGATTGAAATCGACATTATATAATATGTCAAAAAATTCTCCTAGCATTTCAGAGAACTGATTCTGTAGAAACGTTTGATTATTAACGTTATGAATCATAATTTTGATGGATTAATAAAAAATTGTAATTTCATCTATATAACATTTTATATATTTAGTAGTTGATTAATCTACAATTTGAATAAATAATCAACTCTTAAAATATTCAAATATCATTTGCAATTTAAAAAAATTAAGAAATATTTTTAAGCGCTCTTTGCTTTTCATCATCATAGCTAACGTTAACCATTTTTTGAGCATTGAAAAATAAAACAGGAACTGTGCACTATTTTTTGTTGAAGATAGCTCCAATTTCCTATAACAACATTTCAATTTTTATTCTGATGATTTTGCTTTTGTAATCGTCTTTTCAACTTCTAATAAACAAAATATCAGTTTTTGGCTTTTTATAAAAGAATTACAAAAAAAGGAAAACTATGTTATTTTTCTGAGTTGAATGATTTGTTTATTTGAATTTTTAAAGAATTTAAAAGTTTTACTTAAACAGTTTTTTTTATCCTAATGTTTTTTACTTCAAATTCAATGGTCAAAATTTAAAAAAAAAATGATATAAACTGCCACAAAAAAAACAGTTATAATAATTAATAGATTTATTTATTATTGCACTTAAAATAAAATGGTTTAAAAGATGTTGTTTTTGCAGCACTTCAAAAATCGATTGCTTCTTTCAACTGTTTTCTCTAAAAATTGGTAGGTCAAATTTTTAGAGAACCCTTAAAAATTTGCTGCAAAAATAAAAAATATCTTTTTTCAAAAATTTTTCATTCACTGGCATATTTTTTTATTGCACAACTATGGATGCAAAGAAAAATATTATGGATTTTCAAATGCTATTTTTTGAAATTTTTAAATCTTAAAATCCGCAGGATTTTAACTAAAATTAATGTCGAAATTCAACACTGGAAACAGAAACAATTTTAAAAATATTATGTTCCTCTTTTAATCGAATCTTTGTTTTCCCTCAAATGAATTTTTTATTTTTTCATTAACAAACGTAAAATTTGCATGTAAAAGAAAAAAGTGCATCAAACTTTGCCCTGCAACTTGTGATACTCAAATTTTGCATGGGTAAGGGAAAAGAAGCAAAACCCCCGGATGGCCGCCCCGCAGGGGCGGGTTACCCCTAGTACAATTGATTCACATAATTTTTTTTATTAAAAACATCTTTTTATTAAAACACTGATGAAAAACTTATTATTGCCTCGTGACGAGATTTCAAATTTATATTTTCATATATGGTTTGTTATCACTTTGTTTAACTAATTTTTGGTGTCATAATGTGTCCCCTTTCGTCCTGCGCGACACATAAAAAGTTTTTAAATAAATAAATAAATACTGTTAATAATAAATTTTTAGGTAAATTTTGGTAAAAAAAAGTATAAAGAAGGGAAGTATCGCTTCCTAATTCTTGTAATGTCAGTCGAAAAAGTTAATATTTTATATGCTTTATTAAAAGCAGATCATCAAACACGCACCTGATCTGTAAGGCTGCGGTTAGTACACAATAAAAATTAGAAGTCATAAAAATACGATTACAAAATAAAAGAGTGAGAGAGAGAAAGGGAGAGATAAGTTTAAGTTTCATTTTAGTGTTCTAGTTTACCTTGCTTTTAAAGCATATTTTATTTAAATTTTCTTTTACATTGACTAAATGATTTAAGTTCAATAATTCTCTTATACACGGGTATTAAAGAATCATGTTTACCTTTAAAAACAGATATCAATGTAAAATCTTACAATAGTTTTGTAAAAATTTCACACTTTAAAATAATGATTTATTGTTTCCTATAACAGAATTTAAGACAACTCGCAGGAACTATTTTTGCAGCAGGAAAAAAAGCTTGGCTGTTGACAGTGATGATAAACAACATTATATAAATATTTTAAAACCTTTGTAAAAAGAATCAATCCATTGTTTTTTAACAATGATTAATTTTTCAACAGGACATTTTGAACCATATTTTATATTGTTCATCGCATTGCTCAGATAAGAATAAAAAAATAGCCAAACTTTCATTTTTTAGGTTGTCTTAAACTGATGGGACACACTTTATTTTTCATAAAAAGAATAAAAAAATGTGTTCTTTTAAAAAGCAATTTCCATCATAAATTTGATGAATCATTTCATCAATGTTTATTTATTTTCATCGGAGAAACGTGAAAAATTAAAAATTAATACTCAAAATCCATTGATTTTGAAATCATTAGAAATTTTTTGATCATTTTTATTATAAAAGTTTTAAACAAAATTTAAAAAATAAGAAGATTCCATTTTGTTATTGTTCTGTGTAGCAATAGCTATGATGATTATTGGATCTTTCCATTTGCTAATTTGTTGCAAAAAAATTACAGGTTGGATTTTTTACAACGCATTCTCCGATGAGAATAAACTTTAATCCCCCGTTTTTTTGGAATTTGCGTTTTATTTAAATTAAATATTCAAACAAAGATGCAAACAAAAAATGATACAAATATTTTTGCACCAATTTTATTTTCATTCTTTTCAAACATTGAAAAGAAAAACACGGACGAAATAATTCATCAAAGTTTTGATTGAAATTGCCTTTCAAAATAACACATTTTTTGTTCTTCCCATAAAAAAAATAATTCTTTCTTTTTTTGCTGCTTATCTGAAAAAGCAAATCACAAATTGTTTTTTTTGCACATATGTTTTCGTCGATGTTTGGTTGACTTGAAATAAAAAAAAGTTTCTTTTCCAAATAAAATTGTTCTTTTGTCGTTGAAGAATAAAAACTGCTAAATTTTTAATATTTCAGAAATTTTAAGGTTTCATCTTTCGTCAAAAAATTGATATAAACTGACAAGGGAACCGTACCGACTATAATCCACAATTTGAGATAGGATATATTTTATCGTGTACAATATTACACCATGTGTTTGTCGTGGATAGATATTTGTGGTGGTGTAGCTGTATGTGTAATCCGGGTTCGTGTGTTCTAGCCCTTCATGTGAAGGAGAGCCTTTATTGTATGGTTAACATGGATGGAAGAGAAAGGGGGAAAAGAGGAGAAGAGAGGCAACCGCCGAAGGCGGTTGGCCTTGTCCCAGCCTACTGCTGTTGATGGAAGTGAGCGAACTGTCGGAGACTGCTTCTGTTCTGTGTCAAATAGAGGAGATCGTCGTTCCTTTTATAGTCGTAGAACACGAAGGTTGAAGAGGAGGAGTTTAAAGTTGATGTCAAACATTGTTGAATGCAGAAGAAATGTTTCGCTCACTACATGTTTTATCCATTTTTGCTAATGCTTCTTTCAAACCATTTTCATTCTTAGATTCGGGGTAAATCAGACCAAAAACTTTTGATTTATTATTTGATCTTTTCCAAACATAGCATTCGGAATCGTAAATTAAAAAAATCACATCTCCATTTTTTGGTTCATACTTGGAATAAAAGACTGCACTCAGAAATATTGAAGTTTCAAAACTAATTATTTCAACCTCTTTAAATCCCAGTTCGATAGCTTGTGAAATAAATTCTTTTCTAAAATTTAAACCATATTCAATTCGAATACAAGCACAAAGATAACCAAGTTCTCCACTAATTTTAGATTTTATTTCTTTGAACATTTCTTTTGTAAATAGAAGAAGGGTATCAAGTTCGACTCGAACGAAAAGCAATCCTTAAAGATATTTATAATTATTAATTAAAAAATAGAATAAAATACCAGATAATTTGTTGTAAGATAAATTAATTTTTGTTTTTTCTCCTGTTAAAGTGTCAAATGTATAAACACATGCGAAAGACGGATTATATCCAATGTGAATAACCATATTTTTAGTTTTTTAATTGAAATTAACAATAAAATGGAAAAATCTAAAAAAATCAATACAAATAAAAAAGTGGTGACCAGACTTCTTTGAGGTTTTTCGTTGAAGTTTTTTGCTTGTTCTCCTTTTTTTCTTATCTTTTTTGTATTTTGTACAAACATGCTTAATGCGTTGAACTATTAAGAATGTTTGTGAACAAAAAATTTGCTAAATGTTTGTTTGACAAAACACGTATTTGAATCTATCCCAATACATTTAAAATTTTAATTAATGGGGGAAGCATCTGCCTGTTGTCTGGAAACAATTTTCACATGCAAACTCTTGATTTATATTGATTTTGTATTTGTAAACCACTGTATTAACCACTTTTCGATGTAAGAAAATGAGGAATCTTTTCTTCAGTGTAGAACTTCTCAAGTTTTTATATAAATTTTTTTTCAGTGGGGTTAAACACGGGTGTTGAAAATTCACCTAAAGGCCTTACATACATATGATTAGGTGATGTTGACTTAAGACCTTTAAATAGAATAAAGTTCCGAGCTAACGCCTTTTTGGATACAGTATAGACATGCTTCTTCCAACTTAAATGACGTGTCACCTTAAAAAAGTTTTGGTTAAATTTGAATATGATAAAGAGCCCGAAGTATTTTATTGTATAACTTGCAAAGAAAAAAATCGATATCTTGCTGCAAAAATTTTTAAAAGAAGTAATACCGAATTTTTATTATTTGCTTTTGATCAAATTTGTTTTTCGTTGTGTAAATAATAAATGAGAATTTGTATTTTTTGGTGATGAAAAAATGTCATCATTTTGACCCCATCACTAACATTTCTGAAGAATTCGTTGTTACATTGGTATCAAAGATAAAGATTCAAAAATTATACTAATTTTGTCATAGCGAAAATTTATATTTTTTAATGTAGCGTTGTTGACGTGGGTATTCGAGCATTTATTTTAAGCAAAAATTTAAAATGGTTTTAAAAAAAAATCTGTCACATTTCAGCTAGCGCTATTTTAAATTTTGATGATATTGCTTAACTAAAAGTATTCCCATATTCCTTAGGATGTCCTTTATCTAAGTTTGTAAATTCTAAGCGATTACTTTAACAGAAACGGATTCGCAAAAAAAGAAGAAGCTGAATCGTGATTTTTCTTTTTTTTTAAAAAAAGCGCGAGAGAGCAAAACTTTCTATTGTTTGTCCTTTTGTGCGTTGCGGCCATTTCTGGTTCTTTTTTCCTACTTTTGGGATCACTGTGTAACGCGGTTTTGTAAAGTCAGAAAAAAGCAAGGACAAAAACATTCTTTTTTTTCATTCTTTTTTTGGAATGGTTTTTTAATATTTTTAACTTGCCTTGTTTTGAATAATGAATTACAAAAATTAATAGGAATATTAAAAACTTTGTAAGTAATTCCACAACACAAATTTTTGTCCATTAATAAAAATTTTAAATTTGCTGAGATTTCTCCGAAAAAACATTGATGATCTTTTTAAAAACTGATAACAATTTTTCATAAAACAAAATATTTGAAAAATATTGAACACATGTTGTTAAAGTTTTGAACAATTAATATCATAAAATGCCTTCGATTTCGGCAGCTTTAATTTAAAAAATATTCAATTAAAAATATTAATAATTTCGTCAAAAAAAAATATACTTTTTTAGTGTTGCTCTGTTGCCTGGGGTATTCGAGTATTTATTTAACACAAAAATTAAAAATGCTTTTAAATTAAAGCAATTCTTCAATTAATTATTATCAAACGAACATAATAAATATTCAAAAATGCTGCAGTTTTGTTTTTTCAACAACGAAAAAAGTGTTTTAGTTTAGCTTTTTTTAAAGAACTTTCCTGTCTAACATTTACATCAAAATTGTTGCGCAGATCAAAGAAACAGATAAATTGTTTTGCGCTTATGTAACAAAGACTAAGAAATGAAATTTTATGTTCAAAAAAAATAAACAAAACTGAAAAGTTTGTTCTATTGAAAAACAGATGCAATCAATAATTTGAATGAATCATTTTGCGTATTGTTTCTCTTCAATGTTTAAAGAGAAATGAAAAAAAGGAAAATAAGATTAAGCGAAAAAAAATGTTTGTAACAAATTTTGTTTATTTTATTCTTTGAATATTTAATTTTAAATAAACTCGAATTGAAATTAATGTTTTTAATTTTAAAAATAGAATCATACCTAAATACGTATATGTGGCATTTTGTTGTGATGGACGTCATGGCAATATATATTTTGTGAATCTGATAAATTGCACAAATTAATTTTAAATTTTATTCTCTTCACCTGTTATCACAAAATAGCTTTTGATCTCGACGATTGTATTGCTTTTTTTCCTTTTTAAGCCAAATATTGTTGTGTCATAATTTCTTTAAGAAAAAAAATTAATCATTGACTTATTTTTTATTTTTATTGTAAAAGAATAACAGTTTGATCTGCACCGATTTTTATTATAACAGAATTTTTAAATTAATACATATCATAAAACATAATTTTTTCCATTTTATAAAAAAAAGTATGGTTTTCAAATATTCAAATAAGAACAAAAACAAAATTTTCAAATGTTTTCGATAAATTGTCACACTTTTGAAATGCGAAAAGAATACAAAAAATTGAAACACAAAAATGTCAACATTCTATTCGTTCGTGATCTTTTTTTTGTGTCAGAAAGTTGAAGGCAATAGTTTTCCCAGGCTCCATTTTCATTTCCTTTAAACGCTGAAAAAGAAGAAAACGCATAAAATGATTCATCAAATTTTTGATTAAAGAAGTGTTTCAAAAGAACCAATCTAAGAATTTGGTTCGTTTTGTTTTTCATAAAAATACAAACAAATATTCTTTCAGCGTTCGAGTCCAACTAAAATGGCCAAAAAACAAACAATTTTTTCTATAAACGATAGATGCAGATGTTTAGATGACTTCTTTGAAAAAATTAAAAAAATTCTTTCGAAATAAAATTTTTTTCGCTATTGAAAAAAAGTTCAGCTTTTTTGAATATTTTGTGCGGTTTACAATAATTTTTTGGAGATTTTCATTAAATTTAGTTTAAGAACATTATTAAAATTAGTGTTCAATAAATGTTCCAATCGTACACATTAGAAACGACACATTAAAAAATTAACACAATTTTTTTAGCTCTGATGCTGACATAAAAAACCGCAATGATTACAAAATTTATTTTGATATAAAATTCTTTTATTGCAGCGAAATGAATTGGCTAAACAAAAAATATAAGCAATTCCTCTGGTTTTTGACTCACTTTCAATTTCACTTTTATACGATTAAAACGAAAAGTCTTTGTTTAACGTTATTATTAAATGAAGATATTTTCTTAGCTATTCTTTAATTTCAATCTATGACTTTTGTAATAAACATAAAAACCATTTGTATAAGATGAAATTTGGTATAAAAAATTAATAAAAACTATTTAAAATTTTCAAATAAACAGATTATAGATCAATTTTGAAGAATACTGCGGGTTTTTAGAACGCAAAAAGAGATGCCTTGTTTATTTATTTGCTACAAGCCCTAAAAATGATGTAAAAAAAGGCAGCAAAATCGTCAAACCAGCGGTTTGTTTTTTCAAAAGAAAATTTCAGACTTTAGCTTTTGCACCTTCAACAGAAATTTTTGTTTTTTTTTTGAACAAAACATAGACATATAAACATCTGTGACGATGATTAAAGCAAAAGCTAAAGTTATTTCTTCATTTTTTTATTTAAAAAAATCGGATATTTGAATATTTTAAAATTTTGGTAGTTTATTTTAGTTATAAAAAGGGAGAAAAATGCTGGAAACAATTCGTTTCATGAATTGCAACAATTCAAGTTATTTACAACAATATTTATTTTAAAAGTTTAAAATAGTGTTATTACAATACTGAATTGCTCAAAAATATTTATAAAAGGTGTTGCCACTTTACCATTTACTACTTTTGTTCGATGAAATAATGATTTTTATGAAAAAAATTCAGCAATTCCCTTTTTGTAAAATGCGGAAAATATTTTTATTAGATTCGGGACCCTGTAGGCCATTGAATCTTCGATTTCTACGTTAATGCAATATATTTATTAAAGAAGGTAAAACTGTTTAGCGAAGAAAATTCATTTTTAAATACATAATAACGTAATTTTGCAAAATAACTATCAAAGAACCCTTTAAAGTAACAATATTTTCTCAAGACATATTACTAATGTTGTCATATTTAAATGCCATTTAATTGTGTAAAAAATGCAGAAATTGTATCATGAGGCATTATTTATTTATTGCTTTATGCCACAATTAAACACTGTCAACTTAATTTAGAACAATTGATTGGTTACTGTAAAATGTTTTAAATTTTCAAAAATGCACCATTAATAAACTTTAACGCCTTTCATCAAAAAAATATCTTTTCAATCTTTTCACAAAAGAATATTGTCTGATTTTTATGATTTAAAAAATGTCACTGCCCTGACTTTTTTCCATCGTTAAATCCCCGTTCTTTCGCGCTTTCTAAATGTCTCAAAAAAAGCAACCAAAAAAACATTCAGAAATTTTTTCTTATTTTTCTGTGCTGTTTTATTTTGAATATTTTAGATTTGCCTTTTTTGATGGTGGAATTACAAAATTTAAAGATATCCAAAATTTGTGAGTAAACATTACTCCAACAACAAATGAATTTTGGCAACATAATAACAATATTAAAAAACACTTTAATTTTGTGGAGATTGCATCGTAAAAAATTAAATGATTCTTTTAAAAACTGACAGCATATTTTTAAGGAAATTAAAATATTTGACAAATTTTTGGACACTTTTCGTTACAGATTTGTAGAATAAAAATCTTTAAATCCCGTAAAATTTTTTTGACTTTCCGGCTTAACACACAACCTTTTTGAAAAAAGATTCCTGATATTGTCGCAAATAAAATTTATACTTTTTTAATGTTTAGCTTTCGATGAATGAACATTTATTTAACACTAAAATTTATAATGTTTTTAAACCAAATTTAAAGATATTCTTTCATCACTTTATGTAAAATGCCCAAAATATTCAAAAACTATCACAGTGGCTGCCTCGTTTAAAAATTGAAAAGGAAAAAAATGATTCATTTAATGTTTAACTGAAGAATCTTTTTTTTGTTTCTCAAAAAAAACAAACCTTTTCCGTTTTGATCATTCTATTTTTAGAAAAGAAAAGCTTCGTTTCTCTTTTTTGGACATAAAATAAATTGTTGTCTTTCTTTTTTCCATAAATGTCAGTCTCCAATGTTTGGTTGATTTAATTTTAAAAAACGTCCTGTTTCAAAACTCTCTTCTTTCTCATTGTTGAAAAACCAAAAACTACTTCATTTTTGAATATTTCAAGTATTTTTTGCTGCTTTATTTTTTTATCAAAGAATTGCAACAAATTTATGAAAATTACCAAATATTATATATTGCATTATAAAATAATGCAGAAGGTAAAAGGCCATTTTGTGATGCAAGATTAATTCAAAAAGTGCTTCAGCCATGTTGGCCCATATTTTTCACACGTTCCATTTTTCAGCTTTTGAAGATTTAAGAAAATCTGGCGTCATTAAAACCTATGTCAGTAATATTTAAGTGCATTACTAGGCAATATTTGTTTAAAGTGAAATTAATATTTTACATTTTTATTTTATTTTTTATTGCTGTTATTCAAATTAATCCAAATACATTTCGAATTTTAATTAATGGAGAAAAAGACTGTTGTAGCAATTTTTACATAAACATTCATGACTTATATTGAATTTGTAATCGTAAAATCAAAAAGACAGGTCTAAAATATTAAAAAATGAAACGAGAAAAAAATTATTATTGTTTTGATGGCTGTTTTTTTCATTATATAAAGATGACTTTTCTGACCGAAACAAAAAAGGGGCATTGAAATTTTTTAAAAGAGAAAAACATCAGATAACATATTTTTGTGGTTTGAAAAATGGCAAAAAAATTGAGTTTTTTTGCAAATTTTTTTAACCAAAAACGCAATAAAATTTATTTGTAAAACATTTGTTCTCATATATTATTTACATAATGAAAAACAAATATGATCAAAAGCAAGTAATAAAAATTCGGTATTGTTTCTTTTACAAATTTTGGCAGCAAGATATCGATTCTTTTCTTTACATGTAATACAATAAAATACATTGAGCTCATTATCATATGCAAATCTAACCAAAACTTTTTTATCATTTGGATGGGAAGTTGTGATAATTTGCTTTCCATCAATATTTTCCAATTTATAATTTTGAGGATAAACAAGTCGTCGATGTAGCAAATAATTTTTTGCAGAACATTCATGTTGTTTGGAAGACTGTTCAAGATATATTTCATCATCTGCATTATCGCCATATAACTTGACCGAAACTCGATGATTTAACTGAGTACAGCGCTTACAAATAAAATTATTCAAACTATCATGCCTGAAGTCATAACCATATTCGAAATCGGAATCGCCAAAAACAATAATTGTTGAATTTGGTTTTCCATTGCAATTTGGAAATAATTCATATTTGATCGGTGGAATTACAGTATACTCATATTTGGATTGATCAAAGATTTGAGGGATGCAGTCATGTTCTTTTCCACAAAATTCAAGGTATTCTTCTCCAATTTTATCAGTTTTAACTTTAGCAACAAGATTTTTTTGTGGATTACAACCAAGACAAAAATAATATTCCACACTTTTATAAGTTGAATATTCATAGCAGTAAGTTTTCGATTCATCTGTAAAAACGATCAGCTTTGGAACTTTATACTTGTCGTTTTTGTAGAAATGAATAAAGTTCTTGAATTTTTGAGAGCCATCATCTTCATCGTCATCATGATATTTGACAGGTTCACAAGCATGCTGCTTTTTTCCATAAACAACAACCTTTTCTCCATTGTTATCATATTCAAATTTTGCAGTAACTTGAAGCTTCTTTTGATTTTTACAGTTGAAACATTGAAAACACTTTGCATTTGGAATGTAACGAAGCTTGTAACAGTGTGACAAATCTTCTGAGGAATGAAAAACAATCAGAGTTTTGACACCACTTTTTTCATCTGTTTTAACTTCAAACTTGTATTGATCAGGAGCAAAGCCACTGGAATTCTTTTCAAGAATATGTTTAATATTTGATTTGAGCGTTGTATATTTGATAGGTTTGCAAAAATGCTTCGTTTTATTCATTTGGAGATATTCACTTCCATCGTAATTTTTACAAACTTTTGCAGGAACAGTTTTTTGTAAAGTTGAACATTTGCTACATTTAAATTGTGTTGGACATTTATTTAAAGTACTTCGAAAATCATAGCACAATTTTTTGTCATCATCCAGAAATTGAATTAATCGAATTTTGTTGTTTTTACATTTTTCATTTGTTTCATAAAAAATGAAATTTTCATTGGTTACGGTAACCATTTCAGCTTGTTCTTGAGGTTCATGATATTCTTCTGGTTCACAGATATGTTTAGCATCAACTTTCATTGTAACATAATTTTCTCCATTTTCACGTTCATTAAGTTTTAACAATAAATATTGATGCATTTTTGCACATTCACAACAAGCCCAATATCCATGATGATAACGAAATCGATAACACTGTCGTTTTTCTGCATCAATAAACAAAAGAATATTTTGAGCCCCTCGATTTGCAGAAACCATTTCAAATTTTGTTGAATCAAATATCACTTCTTTCTCAGGAAGATATCTTTGTGGTTGACAAATATGCAAATCTGAACCAATTTTAATGCTTTCTACGTTTTCATCTTTGGCTTTGGCATAAACTTTTTTATCCATTTTTCGGCATTGTACACAGAGATACCTGGTATTATCCAATGTATATTGATAACCAAATTCTTGATTATTTTCATCAAAGATAAATAACTTTCTTTTTCCTTCAAAGATAAATCCCGGCTTTTGAATTGTTTTTTCTTCTTTGTATGCAAATTTTTGGGGATCATATGGTCGAAGATCACAAACATGTTGAACATTATTAATTTGAAGGCATTCATTTTCTTCTCCAAAATTGAGGATCTTTATAGTTCTTGCTTTTTTCCATCTAGTACATCCAAGACATAAAAAAATGGGAAATCTTTCTTCTTTATATTCATAACAGAGGTCCTTATTGGCAGGATCAAAAATAACAAGATGTCGAACTCCACGATTTGTTTTGCCAAAAAGTTCATATGCAGGTTTTTTGATAATTTTATTATTGTCATCTTTTTCAACAAATTCAAATGGTTGACAGGCATGGTCATCATTTAATACTTCAACAAATTCATCATTGCTTGACCCAATTTTGTGAAACTGTGCATATCTTTTAATTCTTTGCTTTCGACAACCTTCACATCGAAAATCACTTTTGTTGCAACGAATATATTCATAACAAAGTCGTGGCTTTTCAACGGCTAAAAAGAGATACAGCTTATCTTCATCACCAACAATATCGTCATTCTTTTCCAAAATCTCATAAAATGGTTTTTTAATAATTCGTTTTTGGGCTTGAAATCTTTTTGGATCATATGATTTTGGAGTACAAACATGTTTGCCATTATACAATTCAAGATATTCATTTTTCTTCCCAAAATTTCGAATATATGCAGTTTTTCGTAATCTTCCTTTTATGCATTCTTCACAACAATAAATTCCTTTCCATAAAAAATAATCATAGCAAAGCTGTGATTCATCTGTCCGATTTTTGGCATAAGCAGAAGCAAAAACACTTAATTTTTGGGATGATGAACCACAAAATCTCTTTTCAACAATTTCATATGCTGGCTTGTAAATAACCTTTCTTTTCTGTTTGCAAAATTTTTTAGGTCCATGTTTTGACAATGTAGTAGTATTAGTCCTAAAAAACTAACCTCATTTTTTCTGTTATGAGAAAAATGGTAAAGCTTACGATTTCAAAATGCAACGATCAGCATTTCCATTATTACTGAAACTGCTGGAATGTCTTCTTTTCCTGAAAATTATTTTAATACAATCATATGTTGATAAATTTTGTAGTGTGTTTGCTATTAATTTTAAAATTTTTTTGTTAAAGGGTTTTTTTATTGTAATGAAATTGAAATGTTTCAAATGAGGCCTCAAGAACATATATAAATCGAAAATAGCAGCCTGAAAAAATGTGGCTCTAACACCGCCAGTATTGATTAACAATAATATATCTCTCACTTAGTCATGGCCGCGAGACGAGTTGCGGGACCCTTGCGGGTGATTAATAATAATTTAACATTATTAATTACTTGCATTAATAATGTTAAAAATCAAGTTTTTTAAAATTTTTTTTTTGCATTGGCATATAGTAAAGGAATTGAGCTACCATTCAGAAACTTAAAAAAGGAATTTCGAACGATTGCTAATGAAATATCAGGGACCAAAAAAACGCTTAAAAAACCCTTGAACGGGACCAAACGGGACTTGGCCTATATCTCGGGTTCTAGGTTATATTTTTTTATGCGGTCTTCAGAATCATATAGCTGACCCAAGGTCCCTGGGGGCTTAGCATAATAAAAAAATTATTTTATCACTGATAAAAAAAATATAAGGCTTGTCAGCGTTCAGTCCCGGGACGCCAGGGCCATACCTACTCTCACATTAATTTCGTTGAGATATAACGGGGTTTTTAAAAATATGGGAGACAAAGCAAAAAATGGCGTCGAAAAAGGTCAAGTCGCAGAGAACTAATCATTTCTGACGTCCGTGCAACATCATCATGTGATTAAACATAATGACAGATCACATCCGTTTTCTTTAAACTTCAAAAAATATTTTAAAAAGACACAGACCTTTCTTGAATTTGATTAAAAAATTTTGATGTAATTTTTTTATTATTTTCCAGGATACTTGATAACATTTTCTTTATTTTTGGAGGTAAATTATTTTCCCCCAAAAATGTCACAAACTTTGACTGAAAATCAACGTCTTCAGAAATCTCCTAAACAATTTTATAGTTAAAATAATAATCTTAAGATCAAAATTCAAACCTTATTTTTTGTCAAAATTTTATAAATCTTTTGTGCCAAGATTGAATTTTTAAAAATAAGTACAAATTTTGGAGAAATAGATAAATCTGCGGCAAATAAAGCATTCTAAAAATAAATATAGATAAACAAACCAAAAAAGTTAACAAACTTTTCGAACAATGAAATTCCAATCTAATAAAGCTTTTATTGATTCAATTTGACCTGAAAACAAAATATAAGAATATTGAAATAACTTTTTGCAAGGGGGAGTCTAACGAATAAAAGTGACTTTTTGGATTTTAGGTATCTCAACCATAATCTTAAACTTTAAATCACAGGCGATAAAATACACTAGTTAGGATATATTAGATTTTAGTCATATTTGGAGAGGTTATCTGAAATACAAACCTTTGTGATCAAATTTAATAGTCAAAGTTTGAGTAATTTTATTTAAATAAAGTTTACAATATCCTTTATCACATAATTCATTTTTATCTCTGGATCCATTATCAAAGATTAAAATTCTAACATTCTTTTTTGTTTCCTAAAAAATATATAATGGTTATCGTTTTTGTTAAATATTATTTACCATATTTTTTTACTATTTTGACGTTTTTATTAATATCGACAAAAATTGGAAAAAAAAAAGAATGCTTCGGCCAAAAAAATAAATAGAAACGAAGAGAAACAAATGCAAAAAAGTTTTGTTGATCAAAGGTTCCATAATCAATAGCAAAAAATAAGGGACAGGTTGCGTTTTTTGGCGGGAAAAGAAAAGGTCATTTGGCAATACAGAGAATGAAACATTTGAGGCGTATTAGTCTTAAGACATATACATACAACAATAAATCTTTATGAGATTTCTCGACTGCAATGAAAAAGTTTTTCCTTGAGTACATTTTTTGTTTGAACTTAGTTTCGTTTTTTTCAAGCCAGCGAAAATCTCTAGAGCATTAATAATTGTTTTTTCTCAAAGTGTGTGGGTTTTTTCGATTTCAGTGTTTTGTTTTGTCTATTAGTTTTTATCTTCAAGTTTTATTAATTAAAGGACGGGATAAACTTTTTACTGGCGATTTCGATTGCATTTCTCGACGCAAAAACACCTTCATCTGAGCTTGTTTTTTTCAACACTGCAGCTGGAAAAAAAGATAGAAAAAAGCAGCTTCAATGTGTCCCATTTTTAAATTCAAATCATGAATTTGAATATTAAAGGTTTAAACATTCAAAACATGTTCTCAAAAATTAAACCAAGTCGTCTTAGTTTTTTTTCATCAAATATTTGGAGCAAAAATATTTCACATTTACCCAAACAAAACAAATGTATTCTCTTTAAAAAGTTGTCCATATGTTTTTAGCACCACTTTCAACAGAAATATGATGGTGCCCACTTTTGCTAAAAAAAAGGCAACAACATCTAGAAAAATAATGATGAAAGTAAACATTGTAAAAGCAAAAAAATTTTCATTTTTTTATTGTTTTACAGCATCATAATGATGCTTTTTATGAATATTAAAGAGTTTTGATGTTTTAGAGAAAGAGAAAAGAGAATGAATTTTGAATTATTTGAGCGGTCTCAATCCTTTTTAAGAATTCGTTTTTGCATGTAATAAACCCCTGCCGCAGTTTTTTGATACCAAGGAGAAAAAAAACTTAAAGGGAGCGTACGAGAAGGAAGAAATTTTTTTTGTTGTTGGCCCGTCCTCCCACCCCGAAAGCTCTCTACTAAAAATTTTTTTTACTCAAGTAGTAGAGAGCTTTCGGGGTGAGAGGACGGGCCAACAACAAAAAAAAATTCTTCCTTCTCGTACGCTCCCTTTAAGGTACTTTTCGATCGTCATAACACCATCAGATTCATTTTAATTATGTCGTCGAGTTATGTATTCAAAACTCTTTAAGAATCTGTATGAAACCAAAAGCCGCCAATAATCACCACATTTCCCTCCAAATGCAATATTATTTGAGCGGCCTCAATCCTTTTTAAGAATCCGGTTTTGCATGTAATAAACCACTGCCGCAGTTTCTTAATAACGAGGCGAACAAAAACTTAAGGTACTTTTCGATCTTCATAACACCGGCTTATCAAAAATTACCATCAAATATCCACGTTTTTTTGCCCTTGGGGACGGAAAATATCAACAAAATATTTATCGCTCTATCATTTTTGCTAATAAGTACGTGCAGCCTTGTTCCATCACCCAAAATGGTATTTAAATTTTTTTATCAAAATGTATAATTTTAAAAACATCTGTTACAAATTAGTACTTTTCCAATTCCAGGTATTCTAAATGTTGATGAAAAAAATTCCATTTACTGTAGCATTCATAAATTATAGCTATGAATTTTACATCATCGAAAATGACCTTTTTAAACTTTAAAAAATATTTTTTTTAGTCATCGTTTGGTATATATTAGGGATTGCCCCCTCTGCTCGCCGTTGTATCATAATATGCAGATTTGCAAAACTATGATGCATCATGGCTCTGTAAACTTTAAAGGACGTGACCCCCCTGGTATAATCTTTTTAATCGCGATTTCCATTGCATTTCTCGACGCGAAAACACCTTTAGTGGAGCTTCTTTTTTTGTTTACTGCAGCTGCAAAAAAAGAAAAAAAAACAAACTCAAATGAATCCCTGATTTTTGTAAAAAAAAAATTATTCACGATGGATCTCCTCCTTTGCCTGGGGTCACCATTTAGTTTTTGCATCTTTTCTCAGAAACATGCAAATTTTGTCATTCCATAATGCGCAGGGTAAACGTAAGCAACGCTTTCTAGTTTATTATGCAAATTTTACGTTTTTATTCTTCTTTTTGTGAATAAAAAAATATGGCAAACTAACAAACGAACCATAACTCTATAATGGTATGATATATTCAAGTATATTATACATTAAAAACAAAACAAATCAAGGCCAGAGAGAGAAAAAAATTTGGTGTAGACATTTTGATTTCGGAGGGGGTACGCCTTTGATCTTTTGCCGGCTTAACACGGCGGTGACACAAAAATGAAACTTTAAACATCAAAGGAACTTCTGAATTATGTGTCCCCATGTCCCCTATGCTCTCTCTCTACAGCCTTGGAACAATTACTTTTCTACGCAAAATATTGAAAATAATTAAAATTAATTAGAAATATTAGAAACTCTATTCTTATAGTTAAAAATCTTTCGAACAATCATATAAATATTTTTTATAAAATGTATGACAGCTTCTCGATATCCTGTCATTATAAACAAAATAATTAAAGATTCAATTAAAATTCGAAATTGTTTAATCATTTGATATGGGGCAAGTGCGGTAAATCCGTAATATCCATCAAACCATGTTGGCAATCTTAAATCCCAATAATTCATTAATTTATATATTTTCTCGAAACCAGGAATAAAAGTTTTTCCAGTGATAATTCTAGTATTTAACTGTAGATTTAGCTGTGGAAGTAATTGAACATATGCATCAAGAACAAAGACAATACAATTTATGATAATTTGAAGACCAATAACTGCAGCAATTCGAGCAGAAGTTGAAAAATCTTTCCTATTATGTTTAGATTGAAATTTTGCTTGTTTTATTATTTTCCAAACAATCATGGCCGTAGCAATTATTGAAAGAATTAGAAAAAGAACAGGTTTAATATGTTGTATAACAAAAAATGCTTGCCACATTTTATTATAGAATACATACAAGGAATCACTGTATCTATTAAGGCATATCGTTGAATTTTTATCATTGGCACAGGCGTCATCAAGATAATTAACTCTTTGTGTCCATAGATATATAAATATTGGATATAAATCAAAGAACAACATGCCAAAATTGAATGCAATAATAACCCAAAGAATTCTTCGACCTTGTGTTAATCGGTCATAAAAGAATGAAAAATATATTGCCAAAAATCGTGAAGTTGCTAAAAGAAAAAGTGCCGAAAATGGAGTATTAACAATTAATTGATGAACAAAGCTGTCCCATAACGAAACCATTTTGTAAGTTTGTTTATCAAAATATGTACTAGCCATATAAAAACATGGTAGATTTGATTTTACACCATATTTGATATGATTTGAACATGAATATTCTTCTGTAATAATAAAATCCCAAAGACATTGATTAACAATAAACCAACGATAATTTCCTTTAAATTTTCCAAAAATTGAGATTAAAAGAATCAGAGTAAGTGGAACCATACAAAAATATCCAAAATCATAAAAATACAAATTTGCTGCAAATGTCATTAAATTACATCCAAATTCATCCATATGTATACTGGATTCTGTTTTGTTAAAAAATGAACAATTTTTATATATTAATTTAGACATTTTACAAATTTTATATTTTTGTTTAACTCAAATTCTAAAAATATACAACAATTTTAAAAAAGAAATTTTTTCCAAAAACTATGCTTTTAATTTATACATAAGTTATAAGCTTGTATAGCCTTTTATTATCATCCAAAAAGATATTTAAATTTCTTAAAATGTGTATTTTAAAAGACATCTGTTACAAATTAGTACTTTTTTAATATGGGGTGTTATAAAAAAATATAACAAATTTTTCTTTCCTCCCATTGTACCCACTCGTAAATTGTAGTTATAAATTTTTCATTACCGAAAATGTTTATTTTAAATAATACTTCCTTTTTTAAAATTATTAATGATTTATATCTCGTTAACAAGCAGGTGAAAGAATAACTAGTAAAAAAATAATGGAATTAAAATGGTAAAATAATTACATAAAACATCGCCAAGTGCCATTTACAGTAAATTTTTTATTGAGAATATTTATCGAGTTTATATAGTCTTGTATCGAATAAGTTCAAATTTATCAAATTACTCACTGAAAAAAAGCAACTAGTAAAACATCCATTTTCCTTTCTTTTTTAAAAAGTTTTTTCAATATTTTAGTTTTTCTTTCTTTATTGTTAAGTTCCAAAAATTTCAAAAACAATTGTACATGAAAACTCCTTATTCAAATGGATGGTACGTCTGAATACAGCATTAATAAAAGCTTTAAATTTGCTGTGACCACTTTCAATGAAAATTAATTATTTTTTTTAAAGCAAACACAACATTTTTCATAAAATTAAACATTTTGCCAATTTTCAATCACATTTTGTTTAATCATGGAAGAAAAATCTTTTTTTTTCAGAAATAAAAGATATGAAAAATAAATACCATTAAACAAATTTTGAATAGACGAGATTAAAGGCAGTGTCGCAGTCAGTGTAGAAAAATGTTGCCTGATATAGCCAAAAGTGGTTTTAACACGAAAAAGCAATGATGAAGAATGCGTTGTTTGTCGTCTTCGTCCGTCAAAAAAAATTTAAAAAAACTGACTGCGACACTCCCTTTAAGTTAAAACAAAATGTTTTAAATATTGGAATCTGGGTGTTGCCATGCAACATTTTGTAAAATTGATAAATTCTTTCTAAGCGTTTTTGCAATGTTAAAGTTGTACTCAAAAATACAAAATATTCAAAAAATTAACCTTTCTTGAAAAAGTTTGAACCACGAAAATGTGAAGAATAATATTTTGCTAGCCCTGTCAAGCGTTGGACAAAAGTCGCCAACGCGCTGTCAATATGTACAATGCGTTGGACAAAATTTTTTTGAATTTTCTTGTTAAATAATGATAAGGGGCATGTAAGAAGTATTTTGGTACTAATTATTTGTTTTTAAACTCATTTTGAAAAAAGACAACGCGTTGGACCCCCTGACAGCGTACTGTACCCCCTGACAACGCATTGGACAAGATGTACAACGCGTTGTACAACGTGTACAATGCGTTGGACAACAGGTACAACGAGTTGTACATCTGTCCAATGAGTTAGTAAAATAGTTTAAACTATTTTTTGAATACATTTAAACTAGAAACACAAAGTAAAGACAGCAATAACAACAAAAACACCAAATTATTTGTCATTAAGGTACCTTCCAACTTTAAAGTCTATATTGATCCCTTTAAAGTGGTCCAGAGGATCGACATTTTCAGGAAAAATGTTCAATTTATCGCGACGATTCTAGTGATGTCAACTGTGAACAGTTTTAAACCCCGTGAATACTGTAGCGGGATTATGACTTTCAAAAATTAGAAAATTTCTTCTAAGTTTTTAAAAATGCATTTTTTATGTAAAATAATACTAATATCGTTTATAAATTCATTATTTATTGTAAAAAAATCATAAAAAATAGTTTAAACTATTTTACTTTGCCAAAAAAATGAGACCTTGAATTCTTTTTGGCAGCAAAAAAAGAATGTTGTTTGATATTTTTAATGATTTCAAAATGTCATTGGATCGACTTTTTTCTTATGTTGAAATAATGTTCTCTTGAAATTTTGTTTCGTCTGGAAAACGAGCAACCACAAAAACATCGTTTTTAGTTTCTTTTTTAAAAAGTTTTTTCAATATTTTAGTCTTTCCTTTTATATTGTTTATTTTAAATTTTAAACAAAACTCGTAACTGAAAATTTCTCCACATTCAAATGAATGGTCCGATTAAATTATGCATTAATAAAATCTTTAAATTTGCTGTGACCATTCTTCTGAGGTAGTAGCTGCCGTTTAACCTGGCTGCCATACATGGAATTCATTTTAACCTCAGATCTGCCGAGCATCCGCCATCGCAAACCCAAGTGCGCAAACCCAAGTGGCCGCAAGAGGAATCGAACCCGGGATCTTCCGGCTTCTATCCAACTGCGGAAACCACTGAGCTATTGGGGCGGCAATGAAATGAAAAAAATTAATTAATTTTACTTAAAAATAACTGCAGGTTTTTCACAAAATTGAAAAACAAGATGACACAGTGATGTTGTTATTAATTAATTTTTTTTTGTTGTAAAACTTGTAAAAATATTTTATCTTTCACACTCAAAACTGACAGATCTGTAGAATAAATGTCTTGAACGTCGGGGACTGGGACGGTCACGAAGGCAAAAATTGATCAAAATACATTTCTTCTTTTCAAAATTCTTAAAAAATTTGAATATTTTATCATCTTGATAATTTACTTACGATAAAAAGATTTGGACATTGTTAATTTTATGAAACCTAAAGCAATAGAATCAAATGAACAATTACATATTCAAAAGTATTGTGTTTTTGATTATTACTTTCTTTGAATATTTTTTTAAATGAATGAATTCAATATTAGAACTAAAAAAGATCTTAAATTAGCTAGACAGAAAACAATTTTTTTCATATGATAAATCTCTGTATGTGTTTAATACTACTTTCAACAACAAAAAATATTGCCCTTTTTTAAAAATGTCAAAGTTTTCAACGATATTGATGAAAGAAAAAAAGAAGCATGAATCGTTCCATTTCATTCATTTCCATATACATTGCTTTTAAATATTTTAAAGAAATTTAAAATTTTATTGAAATTAATTATAATAAAAAAAGACAGTAACAATTTATTTGAAGTTATGCAAATATAAGAATGATTTTTGTACAGTTTATGCACGGTTTTAAATAAAAATAATAAATGGAATCAACAATAATACAAATAGTTTTTAAATCATTTCAATTTGAATCCTGGATATTTTTCATGCTTACCGTAGACATCTCCAACTAATGATGGAGTTGAGGCTCCATATTTTGCCCATTTACTCACCTAGTATAAGGTATAATTGTGGCAAAAATTTAGCTGCAAAATCCTCATACTGTAGATTTAATAGAAGCTCAAAGTTACAGTACCTGGCTCACAAACGACGCATCCTGGCTCACAAAAACAATTATTTAACGACATTGCATTTTTTTGGCACTGTCAAGTAGTAAAGCTTATGTATCCCATGTTCTCAAATATTTTCTGCAGAAGTAGTAATTCCAGGAGTCATTAAAGCAAAATGTTGAGCGACTAACTCAGCAATATTCCGCGGATTCAAACTCATTTTTTACATATTAAAAAATCTAATAATCAGAAAAAATTCTTTACAATTTGAAATTATTAATATGAAAATTATTGGGAACCAATTTTTTAATCAATAAGTAGCAAGAAAAGCTCAAATTTAAAACTTTGAAAATGTTATTGTAAAAAAAACAATAAAAAAATAAATAAAAAGTTGCAACATTTTGACAAAAATTGATTAGTAGCCCCATTTTAGTGAATTATGATCCCACCACGAAAACTTTCAATGCTATTTTAATGTATTGAGCACTCTTAAAATATATTTGAGAACATGGGATACATAAGCTTTACTACTTGACAGTGCCAAAAAAATGCAATGTCGTTAAATACACTGCTCCACAAAAGTTTACGGACACCGTGTGTTTTTAGACGTTTTTTTGTAACTTTGAAATTAGAATTTGAGAAAACCGTGAGAGATTGAGTTATGAAACTTTCAGGACTTGATAAACATGGATAGGAGTACAAAATGGCGTATACAGCATCTTCTGAAATGTACTGTGCGCCGTTTTTTCGGCACTTGAAAAATGCCAAAATACACTAGATGCCGTATTTTCAATTTGATGGCAAATCGGTGCCATTGAATATTTTATCTTGTTTTCTTCGCAGATGAGCTTTGTTAAGCATTTATAACAGCCCCCAAACAATAACTTATTCATAACTTACCGTATGCAAATTTTTTTCAGGGTGTCCGTAAACTTTTGTGGCAGCAATTTTTAATACTTTCATGGGCGAAATTGCCACTTTTTCAAATTTCGGCATTATTTTACGGATATATATGTTTTCCAACATGCCGAATCCGAATCTGAAACATCTGGACAGATTCCACCTCCAAAAGTTTCAGAATCCTTTAATTTTAGGGTGTCCGTAAACTTTTGTGGAGCAGTGTAATTGTTTTTGTGAGCCAGGATGCGTCGTTTGTGAGCCAGGTACTGTAACTTTGAGCTTCTATTAAATCTACAGTATGAGGATTCTGCAGCTAAATTTTTGCCACAATTATACCTTATACTAGGTGAGTAAATGGGCAAAATATGGAGCCTCAACTCCATCATTAGTTGGAGATGTCTACGGTTAGCCATTTCGGTGATCTAAAAACAAAAGTAAAAATTAATACGGTGGAATGCAAGAAGGCAGATAAACAAAAACGGTCTTTGAATTCGGTGGTTTTGGACCAATATTAGTCTATCCTGAAAGTTTCATTTTTCTACCTTCAAATCGACTTTATTATTTATCCTCGACTGTTGAAAAAAATGTTGTTTTATTATTTTCTTATATTATTTTTTTTTAAAACCGCTAATTTTGTCATAAAAAAAGTTAAGCCTTTTAATATTGAAAATGAACCAAATGCCGTTCAATTCTATGACTTTTCACTGTAAACTAAAGTTTTAGAAAATCTTTGATTAAAGATATTACGGTAAAATGTTTAAATATGCAAAAATAAAATTATTTTTTTAAATAAAACTGCAAAAAAGTTGTAAATAAAATTTTCGTCAGAGAAACCATTCTTTTTGCAACAAACAACACAATGTTGACTGATTTTTCAAATGTCATTTTTGCGACATTTCGCCGCGGTTTTGTAATGTCACAAAAAATCAACCACAAAAAAATGCATAAATTTTTGCTTATTTTTTTGCTCATTTTTAAATATTTTAGACTTTCATTTTTTGATGGTAGAATGACAAAATTTTTATTTTATATCCAAAATGTTTACGTAACAATTGCTTTTATAACAGAATCTGAAGCTAAGTCCATTAAAAAAAATTAAAAATCTGTTGAGATTGCTTTTCAAATTAAAAGTAAAGACCTTTTTAAAAACTGTCAAATGTTTTCATAAAAATAAACAACTGACAAGTTATTAATTACATATTGGTAAAGTTTTGTAAAATAAAGAACAATAAAGAAAAAAAATTTAATTTTTGTGATTCAATAAACAATCATTAAAAATATTACTAATTTTGTCGAAAAAAATAAATTACATTTTTTTAATATTGAGTTCATATAAATGGAATTTGAACTAAAGCTCAAAAATCAAAAATGCTTTTTAAATAAATTTAAAACTATTCTTTAATTAATTATTGTTAAACGGTTAAAATAAATATTCAAAAATGCTGCAGATTTCGATTTTTTAACAACGGAAAAAAGTGTTTAGGTTAAAATTTTGCAAGAACTTTCTTGTATTTCATCAACATCATACTTGAATAGGGGGGTTGGAAAAATAAAATTTTGCTATCTCCCACCTTAGAATTTTCGAAATGAGTGACAGGGGTCCGTCGACCTTTTTTGCATATGTGAAAAAAATTTTTCGGCGGCGCTTCGCGCCGCCAAAAAATTTCTTATAGTTACTCCTATATTTCGCTTGTCAGGGGTTCGACGACCTTTTTTTGTAATACTTGGACTTTCTTTAACCGATTTTGTTAGTTTTTTTACTTCGGAAATAGAAGTGTAGAGGTTTAATTTTGGTTTCTTTTGTAACTTTTCATGATTTTTTGTTCTTTTTACTACTTTTGTTAAACCAAGAAAAGCGGTATGTTCTTTTTTGATGCAGTTTTGCATTTGCAATTAATAGATTGTTCTATTTTTCTTCTAATTTTTCTACTAAGTTTAATAAGATTGAGTTTGTTTTTTTTTTTTTGAAAATCAGCGTCCGCAGTTGGTGTGATCTCGTTTAAATTGGTTTAATTGTTCATGATTTGACTATTGTTTTGCTTTATTGGTTTAATTGTGAATAATTGATATTACTTCTGTTATTGTAAAATCTGCTCTGTTTTTGACCGATAAGTTGACAGTTTTTATGATGTTATTTTTGTTTGGGATGCGTCACTATTAAATTTTAACTTAATGAAGCCAAAGTGAAGTTTTTTGTAATATTTATAAATTTTACAATAATGATTCCTACAACTTGTTGAGACACGAATTCGTTCTCGTCGTTGATCGCTTATTGTTGTTTTTCAAGATTCTTGGAAATTGGTGATGATGAAGCTAATGTTTAGACACAGAAATAAAGTGGCGACGAGAAACTATTTGTTGGTTGTTACAAATTTGCCACCAACTGTAACGTGTTAGTTACAAATTTGTCACCAATTGTAACGAACAGTAGTATTGTTCAGTTGGCCGGTAAAATAGTAATGCTGGTCAATCGACCAGTTAATTAATCGCATACGCCTTAAGTAGTGATTTAGTGTATACATAAGCTCAAAACACTTTAAAAGGCTCATTGTAGGGCCAAAAGTGTATTGTAGAGGCGAAACTTTAAAATTTAATTAATATCAGTATACAACCATGAAAAACATCTCATTAGGGATCATTTTGAAGTATCTGCAAAACCAAGTTTTCCATGATGTAATTGATAGTGATTTATCAATTGATAGGCAAATGAAAAATATTCATCGGATTGTAAAACCCTATCCTGCATTAATAAACTTAAACATGAGATTCATTTTTAGAGCAAAGTCAATATTCTAAGAAGCATAGTTGTGACCACAATCTCTCAGTTGCACTCCAAAAACCATTAAAAGTACTATACACCGCCTAAAGTTGTACATAGAAATATTGTAAAATGTTTGAAAATGCTTTTTTATCTTGATTTAATAACACTTAATCATATTAAAGTGTAACAAAAGCATCGAAAAAAAGTAAGGATAAATTTTCAACAATACCTCCAACATCATGAAGATGCTATAAATCTATTATTTGGTCAAATAAAAACCAGAAAAATTAAAGTACTTTACTTGTAACAATAAAATATTTTGAGTTGACCGTAAATTATTATTGGTCAATTGACCGCGCAACACTACGTAATAATAAGTGGGTAAATAGCCTTTACTCAGCTACGTTGCTTTTCTCGAGAAAGTTAAGTTAAAAATCACAAAAACGGAGAAGAATATTTACTACAAGTAATTAATGATCCGATTGAATTGCATAAAACTTATTGTCATTTTATTTCAAGATAATATAATGAAAGGTTCAAACCTTAAAATGAATTGTTTATGTCATAGTATAATCACTGTGGACAAAAGCAAATTTGCCATTGTCCGGGTAACATTGTTAGCAATAACCTTAATTGTTTGTTAACTATGTAAATGTTTGTTTCAAAAAAGAATTACGTAATCATTTGTTAAGATTACCCCCTGTCAGATGATTTCAAATATTTTGTGCAAAAGCATTCCATTTGTAAATCTCATGATGCTTAAAGATAATATATTTAACAAATTTTCTAAGGAATCATTTTGACCCCTTTTTTGAGTATCAAATGTTGACGATTATTACGATTTTAACTGAAATTATGTCTAATTAATAAAGTTACTGTACAGCTATTATTTGGGAATAATTCTGTGAAAACTTCTCATTTTTCACAATTTAAAAGAAAACTTTTAGGTTCTCCATGTACTTCCTCCTTTTCCCGCTTTTCCCAAAATTTTTCCACTTTTTCACGTACTCCCCCCTTTGCTCATTTTTCTCGAAAATTTTTCGCTTGACAGGGGGGGAGGGGTGGGGGGTTGGAATTCCAACCCCCTATTCATCTATGATCAACATTAAAAATGGTTGTATTAAGTGAAGAAAAACGAATAATCTGTTTCATTTTTATCCAATTTAACAAAAACAAAAAAAATAAATTTTTTTTCGAAGAAAATGAACAAAAGTGAAAGGTTTGTTTTATTGAAAGGCAGCTTCAATCAATAATTTGGTGAATCAATATGCATCTCTGTCGTTTCACAGTTTTAAAGAATAGGAAAATATAAATTTTTTGTATTATTTTTTCTTTTTTTAATTTTTTGAATATTTAATCTTAGTAAAACTCCAATTTAAATAAAGGTTTTAAATTAAGCAAAAAAGTGTTATGATCTTTTTTAATATTAAACGATCTTTTTCAACATGTGATGACAATATATATATGTATATATATTTCTTGGATCTGTTAAACTGCGTTTATTAAGTTTAAGTTTTTTTTTACTTAACCATTTTCATATTGACAATTTTTCATCGACGATACTTTTTTGCTTTGTTTTTCCTCTTCTATTTTAGAATAATTAAAATGAACATTTTTTCTAATAACCTATTAAAATTTTGTTGAACCTAAATTTTTTTACGCTTTTCTTTTCCAAATCACCTTATGGACCTTTCAATTCTTAAAATATTTTTCAAATGATAAAAATCAGAATCAAAAAAATTAGATTGCATTTTTTTGGTCACGTTTGTTTTGTGTTATCTCATAAATGCATGAACATATTTAAGCTGGTTATGTTTAAAAATGCATTGATTGATGTGTAATAAAGTCTACCATATGAGAAATTCAAGATAGAAACAACAAAAAACTAGTAGGCAAAATATAGTTGTGTCATTGTAATTTATTCAAAAATCAAAAACGTTGATTCTGTGAGCAAAAAAAAAATTACTTCTTTTTCAACGGCGTTGCCTTTTTTATTTCATCGTTTTTAATCATACAGTGCTGCTAAGAATACTCTATATATCTGTAAAGACTTTGGTAAATGTAATTTTCAGCAATGCGCAATTTAACATAAAGAAAGAAATTAATGCAACAAAAATTAAGCAAAAAAAAAGATGATGGTAGCATATTTGATGTTTTTTATCAATAATACTGTTTTTTTAAATACCACCGCAGCATCGATGATCTTTGACCGTCGGAAAAACCCTGTTGAAATTTTCAAATTACCACTGAAAGCGCCGCCTCTAAAACTGCTGGCTGTATCAGTGAGATAACACTGGCTGCAAACTGATTGTGTTTATTTTTAAGAAACAAAGAGAAGTAGAAAAACGAAATTGAAATTTTCCAAATTTAAAATGTATAAATGTGACATGTTTCTAATTTTTCATTTTTTGTTTATTGCAAAAACATTTTTGTATAATCAACATCTCTGCTAATTGTGATCAAAAATTTGACAAATATTTATAATAATGTAATGAAGGAAAACTATCATTTTATGAAAAACTGTTATGGTTAAAATTTCAACAAACTAAATGTAACATAAAATTTGCAAAATGTTTTATTTAATGAAAAATGTGGTGTCAGTTTTAAAATTAAAATAAATTTTCAATGTAAATGTTCACATCAAATTTGAAGATTTTATTAATACTGTATTAAATCGAATCATCCAGTTGAATGTGGAGGACTTTTCAGTTACAAATTTCATTTTTGATTTTTGTAAATCAACAATAAAAAAGCTAATCTAGAATATTTAAAAAAACTTTGCAAAAAAATGAAAAGGAAAATGAATGTTTCAGTGGTTGCTGTTTTTCAGACACAACAAAATTGCAAAAGAACAGCATTTCAACATCGGAAAAAAACTAGAGGCAATGGTATTTTCAAACAATAAAAAAAAATTAGACAACATTCTTTTTTTGCTGCCAAAAAGAATTCAATGTTTCATTTTTGGCGAAAAATTATTCTCCACATTTTCGTTGTTCTGAATCCCGTCGAAATAAGTACGACCTATGCTTCCTAAATGACTTCCTAAACGGTAATGTTAACTTTAAACTTAACATTACTCTTAGATCGTCTAAAACGCGTGGGTCACAACAAAAACTTGTCCTCCCAAAGGCCCTAAAATCAATCAAGAGAAATTTCTTTTCTTACAGGGCTATTTCAAAATATATAAAACTTCCCAGAAACCTACAGTATACCTGTTCGAAATCCTTTAAGAAAAATCTCCAGGCATTAAAACTCTAATTAAAACTCTAATTAAAACTCTAACAATACTTAAAAGAAAACTACTACTATCACTTTAAACTTGTATATTGTATTATTTTTATTTACTTAACTCACAATTTTGTTGTTTTTTCTTTTTTCAATTTGTAACTTCTTTAGCTTTAGTTCGAGTTGTTCATTGTTTTATTTTAATTTAACTTGTTTTATTTTCTAAGACTTGTTCTTATATTTATTTCATTTGTTTGTTTGTTTGTTTATTATTTAATCATCATGTGTTAGGGCATGAATAAATAAATTATTATTATTATTGTTCTGACTTTTTTAATTAATTTTTTGAATATTTTGTATTTTTTTAAACATTAACATTGCAAAAAAGTAAGAATTGATGAATTTTAGTAAATGTTGCATAGCAGCACCCAGACATTTACCGATAACGAAGAATCCAATATTTATAAAAAATTTTATTTTAACTTAATTTCGACTTCAAAAAAGATTGCGATATTTGAAAAAAAAGTTTGAAAGCAATTTCTTTATTTATTTTTTTAATCTGTCATTTATGATAAAAAACAAATTTATAAAAGTTTTTTGTAGCTTTTTCTGACAAAACAAATTCGCGAAAGAATGTTTTTCAGCAATGCAAATAATATGGGGCAGTGACATTAATTTTGAAACACAAAAAACATCAGACAATATTCTTCTGTTTGCTGCAAAAATGAATGCAATATTGTTTTTGGTGACAAAAAATTTATTCTTTTAAACTTTTTTTGCCGTTTTGACTTTTGAAAAAGAACATATTTTTGAATATTTTGTCTTTTTTTAAGTACACCGTTACCCTAAAAATTTCAAAGCGAATGGCAAATAAGGATGGATCAGTTTTAGTAAGTTTTTATTCCACGTCATCAAAAATATACCCCAATATAAATAAATAATTTTTTATTTGGACGAAACTTCTATTTTTTTAATAAAACCTGTGACGTTGAAATATCCAAATTTCAAAGTGTTTTTAAAATTAAAATTAAAATAGTATTTATTTTTCATTAAAAAAAAAGATTTTTCCATGATTAAAATTTCAACAAAACGTGATTGAAAATTTGCAAAATATTTAATTTAATGAAAAATGTGGTGCCTCTTTTAGGAAAGAAATTAAATTTTCATTTAAAGTTGTTATAAAAAATTTGAAGATTTTATTAATATTGTCTTTAAATTGATAATCGATGGTAGTGGAGAAATGTTTTATTACAATTTTTTTAAATGTTTAATTTTGCAATTTTACATTCAAAAAGTTTTAACTAATTAAATTAAAAAAAGCACAGAAAAATAAAGATGAAAAAAATTAATGTTTTGTGGTTGATTTTTTTAGACATTGTGAAACACCAAAAGAGCAGCTTTTTTTGCAGTAATAAAAAGTCGGGGTCGATTCAAAAAATTATTAAAATATCAGACAACATTCTTTTGTTGTAAAAATGACTGAAACAAAAGTGTTGTCCACAAAAAAATTCTTGAAATACTTTTTATGCAGTTTCAACTTTTTTAAAAAAAGATACATTTAGTTTTGAATAATTTGTTGTTTTCAAAAGTGTTGTGACTTGACCTTTTATATCCATTTCCCCTTGACCTTTTCCTTCCTGCTCTAAAAAAATAAAAAACTTATTGTTACTAAAAAAAAGATTCTAAAATTGGAACGAACTGTATTTCAAAGGATTTTATTATTTTTATTTTTTAAATTTGTCATTTTTTACTTGTAAAAACAGATTTTTTCTGGTTAACAGTTCACAGAAATGTAATTTAAATATTTGCAAAGCTCATTTAATTTATTAAAAAGTGCTGTTATTTTAAGAAAAACCATGAAATTTTTATTCAAATCAATCCCAACAAATTTAAATTTTTATTAAGGGGTATGTTCAAATAAATTCTTGATCAATCTTCTTGTACAATATTGTTTTCATATGTATCTATTTTGTATTTCTAGCATTAAATATGAAAATTAAAATATTTAATTACACAAAACAGCCGAAAAAATGAGAAGAAATGTAATAAATATTTTGATTGTTGCTTTTTTCAGACAAAACTAAATCGACAAAGCATAGATTATTAGCGATACGATTATTTGCTTTTCGCAGTGTCCATTTTAAATAATTTACAAATTTTTGATAAAATATATAACAGTTAGTATTTTTCAAAATAGTAGTTTAAAAAATAATACTATTTGTTTGAACGTTATCAACTACATTTGAATTATCATATATTATTAGAGAGTAAAATTCTGTCAAAAACATATTGCCTCATGAATAACAAATTTTCATATTACTGAAACAAATTCTTTTTTTGAACCTCAATACTTTGTTGATATATGATGTTCGCCACATATTTACAAGAGCAGAACTCTGGCTAAAAACTGAAACATAAAATACATCTTATAATCCACATAAATGAAAAGATAATTCTTTATTGACAGTAAACAATTAATTCATAACAAAAATCAGCAGAAAAGCATTATTATTGGTGAAAAGAGCTTCTTTTCATCCTCGTTACTCCTTTTAATTCCACATTAACTTTCAACAAAACTAGAACTGTGATTACTCAAAGATAATGTCTTACACTGCAGAAACACAGTATCCTTTAAAAATTAATTTGATGGAAACAGATGAATATATTTATGAAAAACACACAAGAAAAAAATGTAAAAAATTAACAAATTTCAATTTTACAATATTTAGTAAGATCAAAGCCGTAGGAGTCAGGAATCATTTCAGCAAGCAAATAATGATGACTATCAACAGCCGAATCATACAAAAAACCAATATCTCCATTAGAATCATAAATTAAATACCAAGCAATACTATCTTTTTTCTTGACCAGACTTGGGGTTGACGGAATTTTACACTTTGTATCCCAATAAACAGAAAGCAAATAATCGTCATCAGGATACCGATTCTTTAAAGATTCAATAACTTCAATGACTTCAGAATCATGCGGAAGAGAACCAAAAATTGAATGACCCTTTGAATTTGTAACTTTAACTAAAAATACATATATAAAATTACTTGGAAAGAAGTTTAAACAAAAACAAACCTTTCACATTGGGAGCACTGGTAATAGATTGGTCCAAAATATCGCTTAATTGATCATAAGAAAACAGGAAACCTTTTCTAACTAAAAAATAAAACGAATGAGATGTGTAATGCATATCCGAAATTATCGTAAGGACATACCAACATATTTAACCAAAAAACTAAGAGACATTTCTTTAAATCGAATAGACTGTAAAAATGGTGAAATTTCAGCTTTGATTGCATCATTCAAATTAAAATTATCTTGATTTGATTCATTTTGAGCTTTCATAGCTTGATGTTCAGCCCAGGCATAAATCTGCAACAAAAGTTAAGCATGTTATGAAAGAGAATTAAATATATCATGAAAAAGAAAGACTAGATCGAAAACGGGGTTTTTTTACCCTAATCCTCGGTCAGTGCCCTAGAGATTTTACTATCATTTTTTTCTTACTTATAAAATAATTATTCAAAAAGAAAACAGAAAGAAACAAATTTAAAAAAACTTACAGCTTGAAAAATTTGTTCTTGCTCAACATCGTTTTGCACAAATTTAACAAAATCTTCAACAATTGATTTATTTGAATCCAAAAATTTTTCACATTTGACAACATCTTTAGAATACCGTAGAACAAAAGCTTGAATTGAATTCTTTACACGAACCAAAGAATATTTGTTAGATAATTCCATAATTGAAAAAACATTTTCCCAGGTTAATTCCATTGTTGATAAAAATTGATCGCAGGCAGTCTTGAAAATTTGAACACCATAAAATTCAGCCAAGTCAACCATAGCGAAAATGTTGTCATCAGTTAGCTTGCATTCACCAGAATAAATGAAGAAAAGAAATTCCTTGAAATCTTCAAATTTGTATTCATTGATTTGGATCGGTTCATCATTTTGGGAGATCCATCGTCCAGAGAGCATTGATTTGAATGTTGGAGAAACAACTGTCAATCTTGATTTATTTGCATATAATTTCTAAAAAGTGAACATTAATATTCAAGTCACTTAAACTATCAACAAACCTTTCCGTCAATGTCAAAAACAGTATCCAAGTAATCATCTTCAGGATTTTGAGCTTGAAAAATTTCCAAAAATTGCTTTTGAAAATCGTAGATATTTTCCTTAGCATCCATCTTTTGCAAGTAATCGAAGGAATGCCTAAAAAAGAGATCTTGTTTTAAACTTCAGCAAGAATAAAAGTAATGAAGTACAGTCGCAATCATAATTTAAAGAAATAAACAAAGAAAAAAGTCGTTTTATGGCAACGATATATTCGTGATCTAACACACAAAAAAATAGAAAGTAGAACACTTAATATATATATAAACAAAGACTTTTTAAAACTAATCTGGGAAAGAAGAACATGTATAAACAAGGAAAAAATCTAAATATAATATATTGAGAGAGAAAAAGCAAGAGAAAAGAACGACGAAAGAATAGATTTCTACGTCGAAGCAAAAAAAAATGTGAAAAGATGACAGTCTGGCAACTTGGAATACAATGCCAAAAAAAGAAATATAGAAAGAAATTGGAACGAACAGAGATTCAAAGAATACAGTACCCGCCAAGAAAAACTTTGATTAAAAAAGGTAATTTTCAACAAGGGGCTATGTAACGTAATTCAAAAACTTGCAGAGTTTAGAATAAAAAAAGATAAACACGAAAGAAAAAAAATAAAGAAAAAATAAAAGATAAATTAAGGCAATAATATACAACTTTAAATAAAACAAAGAAACTTAAAGTCGCATCAAGTAAAAAATTTAAAGGTTAAGGTATATTTAAGTTGATTTAGATTGTGCTCAAATTCTACTTTTGCTGGTTTTTGCAGCATTTCTGCTCGCATGAATCATATTTCTTCTCCAAGCATTTTATTCCTTGTTGGAGTAGTGTCATCATATTTTCAGGTTTAACATAAATGAGAAAAGTGGCTTGATTGATGATTGAAAGGAAAGATAATGAAAAAAAGTGATCAAAGCTCGATGCTTTTAAAAACGGATCCTATTGCTGCTGCTGCTGTTTTTTGAGGGACCAATGCGTACAAATTTTGAGGGACTGTCTGGGAATCTTTTATAAAAAGGGTATGTTTTGCAAGAAAATGTGATTCATCAAGATGAAAAAAATGGGTTTAAACAAAAGCAGACTCATTTTTCCTTTATTTTCTTGTCCATATTTTCTTTCCTTTGATATTATTAATCAGTTTTTATTTTGATTTATTGTTAGAAATATTCTACTTCTTATTTTTGAGGATATGTTTTTTCAATCATTAATTAAGAGATTATCAAAATTTCTCTTCCCTGGACCGCCATCGATCATCCTTGCTTGTAATTCTACGTAGCCAAACCATTTCTTCTTTTCTCTCTTTTCTTCATTTCCTCGATTTTTCCTCCTCATTATTTTCACATTTTCAGCTCGTGTTTTTCTTCCTTCAATATTATTGCTTTTTTTAAATATCATTTTTTATATTGATTTATTGTTAGGAATATTCTACTTCTTATTTTTAAGGATATGTTTTTTCAAACATTATTATCCAAAATAGATGCGCAACAAAATTTCTTTGATTTACACATTCAATTTTATGAAATTTTTCAAGCTCAAGATCCTGAAAGCGAAGATTTGGATGTTATTTTTGAGATTGGTGGAAAGGTTTGTTTAATGTTCTTTTAACTTTAATAGAATAGTGTTGATTTTCAGAAATTATATGCAAATAAATCAAGATTGACAGTTGTTTCTCCAACATTCAAATCAATGCTCTCTGATCGATGGATCTCCAAAAATGATGAACCTATCCAAATCAATGAGTACAAATTTGAAGATTTTGAAGAGTTTCTTTCCTTCATTTATTCTGGTGAATCCAAACTAAATGATGATAATATTTTTGATATGATTGATATGACCGAGTTTTTCGGAGTTCAAATTTTCAAAAACATTTGTCAAAATTATTTAGCCATTATGCAAATAACTTTTGATAACATTTTTCCACTTATTGAATTATCAAACAAATATTCATTGGTTGGTGTAAAGAATTCTATGCAAACTTTTGTTGTCGAGAATTTTAAAGATTTCGTTAAATGTGAAGCATTTCTTGATTGTAACAAATCAATTATCACAGAAATTGTTACGTTTGTGCAAAATAAAATTGGACAAGAACTCATTTTTCAAGGTGTAAGTTTTTCTCCGAGTTTATTTGTTTCTTTTATGAATAAGATTCAATTTTTTCTGTTTATTTCTTAATTTTTGTAGAAAAGATGAATATTGAGCAACATTTTTAAATAGTTAATTTTTATATTATTTCAGATTTTTGAATGGGCAGAATATCAAGCTGTCAAAAAACAAAATGAATCAATTCAAGATAGTTTCAATTTGAATGATGCAATCAAAGCTGAAATTACTCCATTTTTACAGTATTTCCAATTGAAAAAAATGTCTCTTGGATTTTTGGTTAAATATGTTGGCATGTTTATTTCTTCTTTTAAGTTTCATAATTTTTATAATGAAAATTTTTTCAGTCAGAAAATCGTTTCTTTTTTCTGGTGATGAATTGAGCAATATTTTAGATCAGAAGATTCCGTCATTTAAAGGTATAATTAATTAGAGATTGTCCAAAAATCAAGTGACTCTGAGGGGAGCCAAAATGTCACCCAGGATTAATTTTTTCGACTCTTTAAAATTCATTTTTTAAGCAATAAAAAAGTTTTTTTTTGCAGTAAAAGTAACAAATTCCCTTGGTCAATCACTTTCTTGCACGCTTCCGTATGATTCTGAAGCCATTGAAAATATTAAATCAGTGACAAAATATCCTTCGGATAACATGAAGACTTTGACAGTTTATTGGGAAAAAGAAGATGAAGATGCTGAAATGCCTTCAACTCCAAGTCCAATTAAAAAAAGAGATGGCATTGAATGGTATTTAACTTATGACCGTGAAGGAGATGTGGCTGTTTATCCCCAAAAACTTATCGAAAGTGACCAATATTTGATTGCTGAAATGATTCCTGAATCTTCAGGATTTAAAGCCACAGAAAAATCCAAAATTGAAATTTTTTAATTTGTAATGTAAATTTTTTTATTCTTTTTTTATTTTTTTACTAAATCTTTATCGTTTGCTAAAAACATTTATTTTGTTGATCAACAAGTTAATTGTTGAACATGTTTTTTAATCAAAGATTACGAATTTTCTTCAATTTACAATAGAAGAAAATTACAACAATAAAAAATATTTTCTTTTAAAATGGCGGATTGATGTTCTATTGTCAGTGTTTATTTATTGTTTATCTTTTTCAAAATAAAATTAATAGCAAAAGAAAGAAAACTTACTTCTTAAATTAACATCTTCCTTTTGCTCGGTATATTGTTTAAAAAACGTATCAGAAAAGCTGATAATATGTAAATTAAGCTTTTTTCAAAAAAACAAAACCATTCAAATTGTACTGTACAAAGGAATAAATGAAATAAATAAAGCAAAAAAAGCCAAATAATACAACTCGATAATGGTCAATGTTTCGTTAATTAAAGTAATAAATAAAACGTTTGAAAGAGACACTAATCAAATTTGGATGTTTTGTATTCCATTTTCGAAAATGTTTTTGCAATGTTTTACAAAAGCCTTTGTTTAAAGTTTTGGGTTCGAATTGAAATCAAACTTCTGCATTATTTTGAAGATTTTTCTAAAAAATATTTGATACTTCAATTTCTAATGAATGAATATATAAAAAATAAAAAGAAAATATGTTAAAATAAAATTAATTTCTCCTGATGTTGTGAGAAAAGTTGAAACAAAAAAAACTATATTTAAATGAAGTTTCGAAGTCTTACGCTTTCAACATAGTTTTATGTATTTTAATTTTAACTTTTCTAAAAAGACCCTAAAAATAAATGCAAAACTTACTTTTAAAAAATTATTCACTTGTAAAGCAGAAAGAGGTTGAGAAATATTGAACCAATCCGGATAGGAAATCTTTTTTTTACGATCCAGTAACACTAATTTTTTCATTGTATCCTTTGATGAAATAAATGGATTAAAACTGAAAAAAGTTGAAATTTTTAAAATGCTATCATGTATATGTAATACATCTTTTTAAATTAATGATATTTATTGTAGACAAATTTCATTCTAAATAGCACTGCTATTTGGAATTTGGATCGAAGTTTGTCTACTGTGGCAGTTTTTTTGGAGAAGATCAACAATCCACATAAAGTTTTATGTGTACACTATTATGCTAATTTAATGAGTTTTTGAAGGAAGAGACCTACCACAAATAAACTTTTTTCCCTTTCATTCATTGGAGATCCCAACGCGAAAATTGTAAAAACCATGACTCAAAGAATTTGGATGACATTTTCTTGCATTACTAAATGTCATCCAAATGCTTCGATTCGAAGTTTGGAATTTTAGTGTTGGGACCTCCAATGAATCACAAGCGAAAAAAATTTATTAGTGATAGGTCTCTTTCATTAAAAAATGGTAATCACTTTTTGCTTATAAAATGCTTTTATAAATTTGGCATAAAGCAAAAAGGAGCTGCAACCAATTCCACCTTTTCATATTTGATTAGGCAATAAATAGTTCTTGAATAAATCAGTGTTTTCATGCCGCCACCGCCGGCAGCTTGGTGTCCCCGCCGGGGTCGGTAATCAGAAAAGTTCAAAGAGATTTGCCGAAGATCAAAGCATGCCGCGGCCGGCGGCAGTGGTAACTTAATTTTTGCTCTGCGGCAGTGGTGGCGGCGGTAAATTTAAATGACGAAAACACTGGAATAAATAATAAAAACTTTTTAAATAAGCATTTACCTTAAAGAATAAGCTTTTGAGACAAGAGGAAAGATATCTTCTGCGGGAACTCTGCTACCATCAGAATAATAAATTGTATACATTTACACAAATCTAGCATTTCAACATTTCCGGAATCCATCAAGAATTTGAATTCTTTCATTGTCAAATTTCCTACGAGATACAACGTTGCAACGTCACATTTGTAAATTTTTGCAATTACTTCTGATGAAATTTTAATCAAAATAAGATCACATTTAATCCAAAGTTTACACTGAATTTGAGGAAATGTTCTGTATTGAATTTGCATAAGATTTCTTTGGATTAGATCAGGGTTCTTATTATCATAAACGCCAAAAGTGTCAATAATGGCAACTTGTTTTTTAGAATAAAAATATTTGCATGTTTTATACAATTTTTGGAGCTGGTCATTTCTGCTTTCGTCTAATAAATAATTCATTAAAGGTGAAGGAAAATGAAATTCTTGATAAATCATGTTCTTCGATGGCAAAGAACAAAGAATTTTTTAATTTTTTGATTAATAATGTTTTATGGTTAAAAACTGATATCTTTTAAAATTTTCAATAATAAATGAAAAAACAGAGATAGACTTTTGTTTTGTAACTTTTCAGAATGTCATTTTTTGAGAAAGATAGAGAGGAAAAATAACAGTTGTGCTCTTGGAGTATAAAAAAGGGTTTTATGATAATTACGCCCATCCTAATAACCTTATACTGCAATAGTAACCAAATGATCCGCAGTCTAGTCAAAAATTAATAAATTTGTTGAATATTATCGAAGAAAATGGTGTCGGAAATTGAAATTTATCAATTATTTTGATACAGTTGGACCAAGAACAACCAATGCTTGTGAACCTTTTAACAGCAGCCTCAGTATTCTAATACCACAGTTTGATTTATTCTTTAATTATTAATTGTACTATGTTTTTAGACGCAAAATGACGTTCCGGCTTTCCTTTATGATATGTAAGAAAGCTTTGAAAAGAGCAGTTTGTGATTTTCTGCAAAGTAATGGTGGTACAAAATTGAAGATTCGAGAAAAACGATATCGACTTACTGAAGCCAGATATATTAGAAGAAAAAATGAAATGAATGTGTTATTTGAAGATCTTCGAACATTTAAGTAATTTAGTTAAATCATAAAAAATTTAAACCAAATATTTTAACGCATTTTATGAATTTTAAACAATGATTATGATAAGGGACTCTAATAATTCATTTTTTTCCAATTTGAACGCGTGACACCCAACAACTAGTTTATCCAATAACTGTGGTTTGATACATAACAAGTTTTATGCAGAAAAAACAAAAAATAGAAAAAAATTAACAAATATTAATTTTACAATATGTGGTAAAAACAAAGTCGGAGGATTCAGGAATCATTTCAGCAAGCAAATAATCACGGTCATCGACATTTTCTTGATGCAAAGCCCAAATATATCCTTCAGTATCATAAATTAAATACCATTCAACGCCATCTTTTTTCTTGATTTGACACGAAGTGGAAGGAATTTTCCAGTTTGTTGTCCAATAAATGCAATTAGCACTTACGTGATAAGAGGAACGATTCTTCAAGGATTTAATAACTTCAATGACTTCAGAATCATGCGGAAGAGTGCCAGAAATTGAATGACCATTTGAATTTGTAACTTTTACTAAAAACATAAAATAACTTGGAAAGAAGTTTTAACATAAACAAACCTTTAACACTAGGAATGGATTTATCCAAAAAATCACTTAATTGATCATATGAAAAAAGAAAACCTTTTTTAACTAAAAAACGAATCATTTCCGTAACCCATATCCAGAATTATAAAAAAGACATACCAACATATTTAATCAAAAACCCATGAGACATTTCATTGAAACAAATATTTGGTAAAAATGAAGCAATTTTAGTTTTAATTGCATCATTCAAATTGAAATTATCTTGAATTGATTCATTTTGAACTTTCACAGCTTGATGTTCAGCCCAGTCATAAACCTAGAACAGAACAAAATTATTGGATAATGTAACTCTCATTAACGAGACGATATCTTTTAAACCATAAAAAAACAACTTACAGCTTGAAAGATGAGTTCTTGATGAATATTGTTTTGTACAAAAGTAACAAAATCTTCAACAATTAATTTCTTTGAATCCAAAAATGTTTCACATTTAAAAATATCATTGAAATTCTTGATAACAAAAGTTTGAATCGAATTCTTTACTTGAATCAATGAATATTTGTTCGATGCTTCCATAATTGGAAAAACATTATCCAAGGTTAATTCCATTATTGATAAAAATTGATCACAAGCATTTTTGAGAATTTGAACACCATAAAATTCAGCCATATCAACCATAGCAGAAATGTTGTCATCAGTTAAATTGCATTCACCAGAATAAATGAAGGAAAGAAACTCTTCAAAATCTTCAAATTTGTATTCATTGATTTGGATAGGTTCATCATTTTTAGAGGTCCATCGTTTAGCAAGCATTGATTTGAACGTGGGAGAAACAACTGTCAACCGTGATTTGTTTGCATACAATTTCTAAAAAGTGAAAAATGATATTAAAATAACTAAAATTAAAAGCAAACCTTTCCACCAATATCAAAAATAACATCCAAATCTTCACTTTCAGGATCTTGAGCTTTAAAGATTTCAAAGAATTGAATTTGTAAATCAAAGAAATTTTGCTTTGCATCCATTGTTGCCGGTAATCGAAGGATGACTAAAAAAATAATCTTGATTAAGTTTCAGCAAAGAACAGTTATTTAAGTAAGTAATCGAGTATGATAGTATAATGAGATAAATAAACAACGGCATTGATTTTAATGGCATTGAAACAAATGTAAGATATGCAAAAAAAATGAGGTTGAATGCTTTATAAATATAAATATATATAATCTCTAATATTAGGCACTAATATGGAAGAACGGAATATACAAGTTAAAAATCAACAAATATTAGAGAAAACAAACGAGAAGTAAAAAATAGTAAGGAAAAAGAAGGAATGATTTTTTAGTTGCGTCGAAGCAAAACACATTTTTGAAGATGACTTTGTTTCTGGCAACATGGAACACAATGCTAAAAAATAAAGTGCAGCATTCCCAAAACTCAAAAATTTTGTTGATTCTGTGAGCAAAAAAATACTTCTTTTTCAACGGCGTCGCTTTTTTTATTTCAGCGTTTTTAATCATACATTGCTGCTAAGAATACTTTATATATCTGGAAAGACTTTGGTACATGTAATTTTCGGCAATGTGCAATTTAACATAAAGAAAGAAACTAACACAAAAAAAATTAAAATTAAGAAATTAAGATGAACTAAGTCAAGAAACAGGTATTTTTAGGTTGTTTAAGGTGTTAAATTGACACTATAAGGTATATTTTACTCAATATTGTTTGTGCTCAAATTTTACTTCTGCTTTACATTATTTTTGGCAGTGTTATATATAGTTATTGGACTTTTGGAATATGATTCATAGATTATCTGAATTCCTCTTCCCAGCACCGCTCTCGGTCATCCTTGCTTGTAATTCTACGTAGCCAAACCATTTCTTCTTTTTTCTCTTTTCTTCATTTCCTCGGTGTTGCCTCCTCATTATTTTCTCATTTTCTGCTCGTGTTTTTCTTCCTTCAATATTGTTGGTTTTTTAATATCCGTGTTTATACATATTTGTTGTAATAAGTATTCTACTTCTTATTTTTTACTATATGTTTTTTTAGTCCTTCAAAAATGGATGCAAGGCAAAATTTCTTTGCTTTACAAATTCAATTCTTTGAAATCTTTAAAGCTCAAGATCCTGAAAGTGAAGATTTGGATATCGTTTTTGACATTGGTGGAAAAGTTTGCGTTTAAGTTTAGTTATTTTAATATCTCTTTTCACTTTTTAGAAATTGTATGCAAATAAATCAAGGTTGACAGTTGTTTCTCCCACTTTCAAATCAATGCTTGCTAAACGATGGACCTCCAAAAATGATGAACCTATCCAAATCAATGAGTACAAATTTGAAGATTTTGAAGAGTTTCTTTCCTTCATTTATTCTGGTGAATGCAAATTAACTAATGACAACATTTTCGCTATGGTTGACTTGGCTGAATTTTATGGTGTTCAAATTCTCAAAAATGCTTGTGATCAATTTTTATCAACAATGGAATTAACCTGGGAAAATGTTTTTTCAATTATTGAATTATCTAACAAATATTCTTTGGTTCAAGCAACGAATTCAATTCAAGCTTTTCTTGTCTCCGATTTCGATGATATTTTAAAATGTGATGCATTTTTGGATTCAAAGAAATCAGTTGTTGAAGATTTTGTTGCATTGGTCCAAAACAACGTTAAACAAGAACTCATCTTTCAAGCTGTAAGTTTTTCATGTGTTCGTTAAAATGATTAATTTTACTTTTGTTTAAGGTTTATGAATGGTCAAAACATCAAGCAATCAAGAAACAAAATGAAACAATTCAAGAAAATTTCAGTTTGAATGATGCAATCAAAATTGAAATTAATCCATTTTTACCGTACATTAAATTGAACGAAATGTCTCTTGGATTTTTGGTTAAATATGTTGGTATGTGTTTTGGGTCATTTTGAATATGCATTACAGAACTCATTTATTTTATTTAGTAAAAAGATCATTTCTTTTTTCTGGCGATGAATTAAGCAATATTTTGGATCAAAAAATTCCTTCATATAAGGGTTTGTTTTGTTTTATTTTTTTCTCTGCATGAAAAATGTTTTTTAGTAAAAGTTACAAATTCGGATGGAGAATCAATTTTTGGCACTCTTCCATATGATTCTGAAGTCATTGAAGTTATTGAATCATTGAAGAATCGGTATCCTGATAACGATTATTATTCTTCTATTTTTTGGAATACTAAGTGTGAAATTCCTTCTACCCCAAGTCCAATAATGAATGGATATGACGTTGAATGGTATTTAATTTATGATTCTAATGGAGATATTGGTGTTTCTCATCAAGGAGATATCGATGATGATCATTATTTACTTGCTGAATTAACTTCCGAATCTTCTGAATTTGTTGTCACAGAAGATTGCAAAATTGAAATTTTTTAATTTCTTTTATGTTTTTAAATTTATTGTTGATTAAATGTAGTTTCTTTTCAATCATATTTATTGATAAATAAAATAAAGAAGCATTTTAAAAATCTGAAAAGTTTGTGATTATACTTACTTGTAGAGGCGTTTATTAAAAGTAATAGTAGTTGGGAATACTGTAACAGGGAAATCAGTAAGAATTTTCATATTCATGGATTACGGTACAAAAAAACACATTAATGTCAGTTATTCTAGTTGTAATTACAGTATTCCTTGTTTATGCAAATATGGAGATAAAATTTGTGAGCAGCAACATTTACGGAGAAGAATGATGTTTCTGTGTCTTCATCTTTTGTTTTAAAAAAAATGAACGAAATTAAAAAGGTTCTTTCTTTTTCTTGCATCTGCAGTCAAATTTTAATGAATCACAATGTTTCTGTTCCAATATTCAAAAAAAGAAAGAAAACTGGAAACAAATATTTATGTCACTTTTTTGCTATTTATTTTGTAACAAAGTCTTTTTTGTTTGAATAATTAATCTAGTCTTGAAAAAAAACGCAAACCTAAGAATGCTGTTTTTAAAATCAAAATTATGTCTTTAAAAATAGAAGTACATTTTAATATGTATTGGTGTTCACAGTGCCGATTTGAAATGCATTAATTAATTGTTTTGTTTTATCACGTGCTCATTTCGCGTTTGGTAGAGACGGATTTTGGATTTAAGGGGTCGAAGCGACCTGAAAATATGCATAAATGCCCCCCAGGGCAGATAAACAAAAACGGTCTTCGAATTCGGTGGTTTTGGACCAATATTAGTCTATCCTGAAAGTTTCATCCTTCTACCTTCAAATCGACTTTTAAATTTTCCTTTTATTTTCATTTTTGCTCGAATTTGAAAAAAATGTTGTTATAAAGTTTATACGTTCTATTTAAAAATACTGCTCTTTCAATTTTTAAACTACGAAAAAAGTGTTGTGATTATAATTTTAAAAGAACGTCCTATTTTTAGGTGCATTTGGCATACTTTTTTTTCCGTGAACTATAATTTTTGTTACGATTTTTTGAAAATGAACAAAATTGAAAATGATTGTTCTTTTTCAACGCAACTGCAATCAAAAATTTAGTGAATCATATTCGGGGGTTTTTCTATTCCAATATTGAACGAAAAAGAAAATAAAACTGGCAAAAAACATTGTATCATTTTTTTGATTATTTGTTGTGTAATAAAGTTTTTATTTGAATATTTTTGTTGAAATCGAAAACAAATATCTTCGATGTAATGAACGTTTTTAAAAGTAATACTGATTTTGTTAAAATAAAAGTTTATCTTTTTTAATGGAGTTATCGCTGTTAAAATTCTATTTTCATACTTTATTTGATATTTACCATCTTCGAAAAAAATTTATAGCAAATCTTTGAAATGCATTACTGTAATACGCATAAAATATTCGAAAATGCTGCTCTTTCGATTTTTCAACAATGGGAAAATTGTTGTGACTTTAATTTTGAAGTAACCTTTGAATCTTACAAACATAAAATTGACAGGAAAATTTGGGTAGAAAAACGATGTTTCTGCGTCGTCATCTTTTGTTTTGAAAAAAATGAACAAAATCGAAAAGGTTCTTTCTTTTTCTGTGCATCTGCAATCAAAAATTTAATGAATCATAAAGTTTGTTTTCTAACGTTTAAAAAGAAAGAAAACTGGCAACAAATATTTATATCATTTTTTTTTGTTTTTTATTTTGTAACAAAGTCTTACTTTGACCATTTTATTTAGTATTGAAAAAACGCAAATTGCAAAGAAAACATACTTTTTAAATTTAATGTTTTTAATTTTAAAAACATCATCTGTACCAAATTGGCATTCTTAAAATGTACGATTTTTTTTTCTTGTATTTTTTATAACATTCCAACTTTAATTTTGTTATGTGCTGCAATTTTCAGAAAAGTAATTTAATTTTTACCGGAAGTTGTCACAGTAATTTTGAAGATTTTATTAATATTGTATTTACGCGGATCATCCATGTTAATGTTGGGGAATTTTCAGTTACAAGTTTTTTTAAATTTTTTATAATTCAATAATTTAAAAAACGAGTCTAAAAGATTGAAAAAAAAACACAGAAAAAAAAGAAAAAAAATGAATTTTTTGGTGGTTGTTTTTTGGAGACATTTTGAAATAGCAAAATAGCATCGTTTTAACGAAAGCAGAAAAAGTCGGGGCATTGACATTTTTCAAAACATTAAAATATCAGGAAACATTTTTTTTTAATGAAAATAAGACTGAGCGAACATTTTTGCTGAAAAAATATTTTTTACAACTTTTTTGCACTTTTTAATGTTTTCAAAAAAAATTATATTTTAGAATATTTTGGTTTTTTAGTACCTCATTAATAGTAGAAAATACAAAAATTGTTAGCATTTAGTGAGAATATATGAATTGCAACTAATTTTGTAAAAGTATTCAGAATCCAGACATTACTGAATAAACAATTATTTTTATTACAAAAAAAGATTCTGAAATTGGAGTTTATTATATTTCAAAGGATTTTATTGTTTTTATTTTACAAATTTGTCATTTTTTATTTATAAAATTGAATTTTTTCCTGTTAACATTTCACGAAAATGTAATCTTTTTTGCAAAGCACTTTTCATTTATTAAAAATATGGTGTCAATTTTAGAAAAACCATGAAGACTTCATTCGAATCACAACAAACTTAAAGTTTTTATTAATGTATTTGATCTGCTTCAAAGAAAGGAAAACAATTTTTCGAACAATATTTACTTACAATATAATTCATAAAAAAAATTTCGAAATTGTACAATCAAAAATACGAATTTAATTATTAAAAAAATAAAACTGCGCAAAGAAATGAGAAGAAATTTATGAATGTTTTTGTTGTTGCTTTTTTCAACCCTTAAAAAAACCACGATAGAATAGATTTTTAGCGCATTGATTTTTTGCTTTTTAACATTGACTTTTTAACTGGGTTTTTTATTTTATTAACAAAAAAATCGAACTGAAAAATGCAGCCATTAGTTCGCATAAATGGAAAGATAATTCTTTACCTACAGTAAACAAGGAATTCATCACTAAAATCAGCAGTAAAGCATCAATGGTGAAAATTGCTCCTTTTCTTCCTCGTTACTCCATTAAATTATGCATTAACTTCCAACAAAACTAGAATTGTAAATGCTTAGAGATAATATATTAAAACGCAGAAACACAGTATCCTTAAAAACTTAATTCGATTGAATCAGACAATACTTGTTTTTTTTCACGTAAACATATTTATGCAAAAAAACAAAACAAAAAAGTAAAAAATTAACAAATTTCAATTTTGCAATCTTCTGTAACTTTAAATTCTGATGATTCAAGAGTCATTTCCGCAAGTAAATAGTAATAACTTCTGATAAGTTTTTGAGGAACAACACACAAATCTCCTTCAGTATCATAAGTTAAATACCATTCAACGCCATCTTTTTTCTTTATTTGACACGAAGTGGAAGGAAGATTGCAGTTTGTTTCCCAATAAATGTAATTAGCAGTTACGTTATCAGATGAATGATTCTTCAATGTTTTAATAACTTTGATGACTTCAGAATCATATGGAAGAGAACCAAAAATTGCTTGTCCATTTGAATTTGTAATTCTTACTACAAAAAATAAATTGATTAGTTAAAAAATGTTTTAATTAAGCAAACCTTTAACATCATGAATAGCTTTGTCCAAAATTTCGCTTAATTCATCACCAGAAAAAAGAAAAGACCTTTTTACTGAAACGCTTACTGTATTAAAACCGAAGCCTTAAAATAACAAAAACAATTCATACCAACATATTTAACCAAAAATCCAAGAGACATTTCGTTGAAGTGAATATACTGTAAAAGTGGAGCAATTTCAGTTTTAATTGCATCATTCAAATTAAAATTATCTTGAATTGATTCATTTCGTTTCTTACGAGCTTGATGTTCTGACCATTCATAAATCTGAAACAAAGGTTAACCAGATTATAAAACAGACTGCCTGGAATTGACATCGGTTTTTCTCAAAATTTTAAACCTCGCTACGCCCACTGTCAGTTCCCTAATAATATTACTAACTTTTTTTGAAATTCATCTCGTACTAATACAAAAGGTACACAAAAAGGAAATCAAAATGAATCAATCAAACAAACTTACAGCTTGAAAAATTTCTTCTTGCTCAACATCGTTTTGCACAAGCGTAACAAAATCTTCAACAATTGATTTATTTGAGTCCAAAAATTTTTCACATTTAACAATATCATCGAATTTGTTGACAACGAAAAATACCAATAAATACTTTACGTGTACCAAAGAATAGGTATTTGATGTTTCCATAATTGAAAATACATTTTCATTAGTTATTTCTATCTTTAATAAATGATTTTCACAAATATTCTTGAAGATTTGAATACCATAAAATTTAGCCACGTCAATCATGTCAAAAATATTATCATCGGTAAGAGAGCATTCACCAGAATAAATAAAAGTTAAAAATTCCTTGAAATCTTCAAATTTGTATTCATTGATTTGGATGGGTTCATCATTTTTGGAGGTCCATCGTTTAGCAAGCATTGATTTAAATGTGGGAGAAACAACTGTCAACCGTGATTTATTTGCATACAATTTCTAAAAATTGAAAAGAGATATTAAAGTAGCTTAAACTAAAAACAAACCTTTCCACCAATGTCAAAAACGATATCCAAATCTTCACTTTCAGGATCTTGAGCATTAAAGATTTCCAAAAATTGTTTTTGAAAATCGTAGACAATTCGCTTTGCACCCATTTTTGCAGGTAATCGAAGGATGACTGAAAAAGGAAATCTTGATTAAATTTCAGTAATAAAAGGTTTATTTAATAAATAATCAAAGAGGGTAGCAATCATAATAATAAAGGAGATAAATAAAGAAAAAATCATTCAACGGCATTGTAATAATCAAAAGTTACACAAAAAAATTTAAAGTGAAATGCTTAGCAAATATAATTACTCATATTAAGAGCCAACAACATGGAAAAAAGGAATACAAAAGTAAAAAATAAGCAAATATTAGAGAAAACAAACGAGAAGCAAAAAATAGAAAGAGAAAAGAAGGAATAATTTTAGTTGCGTTGAAGCACAACAAATTTTAGAAGATGACTTTTTTTCTGGCAACACAGAACACAATGCCAAAAAATCAAGTATTTTCATTTGGATTTTTTATAAAAAATAAAAAACTGCGTACGTAGCGTAACCCAAATATTATCCAACCGTACGTAGCTGCGTTATTGCGCGCAAAAAACCCTTTTTTTTAAACGACGTTTATTACTTTATTTTATTGTTTTCGAACTTACAATGCTGCCAAGAATATATTACATGTAAGGAAAGAAGTTTTTTAATACTATTACTGATTTTTTATAATAAAAAGTTATCATTTTTAATGGAGATCTTTTATAGTTTACTGCTGTTAAAATTCTATTTTCATACTTTATTTAATATGATATTTCTCTTTTTCGATATAAATTAACAGTAAAACGCATAAAAAATTCAAAAATTCTGCTCATTCAATTTTTCAAAAATTGAAAAAGTGTTGTGACTTTAATTTTGAATAACCTTTAAATCTTATTTACTAAAAATTGACAGCAAAACGAAACATTATTTTTTTCTTTTTTTAGGGAGAAAAACGATGTTTCTGCGTCTTCATCCTTTGTTTTGAAAAAAATGAACAAAATTGAAAAGGTTTTTTCTTTTTTAACGCATCTGCAATCAAAAATTTAATGAATCATAATATTTCTTTTTCCAACGTTTAAAAAATAAGAAAACTGGCAATAAACATTTATATCATTTCTTTTTTGCTTTTTATTTTGTAACAAAGTCTTTGTTTGAATATTTAATTCAGTATTGAAAGAACGCAAATTGCAAAGAAAACTTAAGTTTTTAAAATCAAAACTATGTTTTTAAAAACTGAAGTATATTTAAATATTTGTTTTTGATGTACCGATTGAAGCACATTAATTAATTTTAAATTTCATCCTCTACAGTATGCCCAGAAAAGATAGGGCCGCCCAAGAATATGCAGATATTGAGATTGGGAGTAAAGATAAAAACATATGGGTTTCGGATTCGGATTCAGCATGTCAAAAAACCTATAAACCCACAGAGTTATCTAAAATGCCTTTCTGGTAATGTTTTTACAGTAATAAATGTTAAAATTCCCTGCCCAAAAATGATAGAGCCCCTTTCGAAAAAATTTGCATACGGCACGATATAAAGAAACTGGCTATCAGGGGTTGTTAAACATGCTTATTTTAGCTCATCTGCGAAGAAAAAACCAAACAATCTTCATTGGCACCAATTTGGCGTCATGTTGAAAATGGCATTTTTGCCATTTTTGGCATTTTTTGAGTGCCTGCAAAATGGCCAAGAAGCAAGTTTGACAAAAACTGCCAATGCTATTTCGTAGTCCTATCCATGGTTAATAAGTCCCCAAAGTTTCACGGCTCAATCTTACCTGCGTTTTTGTAGCCATAATTTCAAAGTAACTGCAAAATGTGAAAAAACGAGGAATTTTGCTCAAAAAAGCTGAAAAATGGCTGAAGTGTAGATTTTCAAAGTCATGATTTACGAAAACTAGATAAGATGGAGCTGTGAAACTTTGGGGACTTATTAGCCACATACAGGACTACGAAATAGCATTGGCAGTTTATGTCAAACTTGCTTCTTGGCCATTTTGCAGGCACTCAAAAAATGCCAAAAATGGCAAAAATGCCATTTTCAGCATGGCGCCAAATTGGTGCCAATGAAGATTGTTTGGTTTTTTCTTCGCAGATGAGCTAAATTGAGCATGTTTAACATTCCTTGATAGCCAGTTTCTTTATATCGTGCCGTATGCAAATTTTTTCGAAAGTGGCTCTATCATTTTTGGGCAGGGAATTTTAACATTTATTACTGTAAAAATGTTACCAGAAAGGCATTTTAGATAATTCTGTGGGTTTATAGGTTTTTTGACATGCTGAATCCGAATCAGAAACCCATATGTTTTTATCTTTACTCCCGATCTCAATATCTGCATATTCTTGGGTGGCTCTATCTTTTCTGGGCATACTGTACAATCAGAAAATCAATTATTGTTTTGTTCTGTTTTTCTCCTTCTTCAAAAAATTAAAAAAACCATTTTATTTCAAAAATAAAAAAACCCAACAAATTTTTTAATGATCCTAAAAACGGATCTACTTTTTTACGTTTTTCTTTGCTTTTTTTTAAAACAAACAAAACTGAAAGACTTTTTTTAGATAAACAAAAAAATCAATAAATTAGGAAAAAAATGTTATTCAAATTTGGCATTCTGGAAGACAGCTTAAAGCGCATAATTGTTGAACACGTTCTTTGTCACAGAGATTATGAATTTTCCACCATTTACAATAGCTACCGTAATCTTTACATTTGATTACTCGTTGTTGAGGGGTTTGTGGGGTTGTTCGGGTTGAAGAAGATGTTTGACGTTCTTCAGCTCGACGAGTTGTATGTGGCATTGGTCGACGAGTTGGTGGAGGGGTTGATGGTTGGGTTGTTGTGGACGGTGTTGTTGGAGCTTCTGTTGTTGGGGTAGGGGTTGTTGTACTTGGGGTTGTTGTAGTCGTTGTTGGAGTAGTTGTTGTTGTCGTTGTTGGAGTAGTTGTAGTTGTGGTAGGAGTTGTTGTAGTTGTTGTTGGTTCAGTGGTTGTGGTAGTTGTTGGAGCCTGAGTTGTTGTTGTTGTAGTAGTTGAAGGAACTGTAGTAGTTGTTGTTGGTCTTGTTGTTGTTGAAGTTGTAGTTGCTACTGTTGTAGTCGTTGGGGGTACTGTAGTTGTTGGTGGAGGGGTGGTTGTTTTTGGTGTTGAAGTGAATTTATATGGTGGTGGAGTTTCTGGTGTTGGAGCTTCAGTACTCTTTGGGATACCAATTGGAGCTACAGTAGATGGTCGAATTTTAGGTTGAATAAATTGTCCAATCATTTCATCTGCGATAACTTTAATGGCCTCCCATGTCTCTTCACCAGTTGGACGGATTTCTTTTTCTGGAAGTAAAAAGCCATTGGCAAACATGGTTGACTTTGGTCGAAGTTCAATCAAATATGCATATGGAATATGTAAAGTCCCCTTGGCATAATCATGTGAAGCTCCAGCAGCTTCATCTGAAATTTGCATATATCAGGTGTAATCAGTCATTGAACTTTATCCCAATAACTGATATCCAAACCAAAAACAAAAACAAAAACTTACACATAAGATCTGCACCTGTGCCAACAGCATATTTTGTGCCATAAAGTTTGTTCAAAGCTTTTGTTGCCCTGAGAGCTAATGGCCGAAGGGCAGTTGAGTAATCCTGTGGATATGATCTTTTACGATGTCCATATGGGATTAACCAAAGCTGTGAATATGAATGAAGAGTAATAAAAGCTTTTACGGGATTCTTTTCAAGGAATTCTTTTACGGAACGAGATTCGGGTTCGCTAAAGGCTGCAGGGCCATGATAAGTTTCATGGCAGGGATCAGCACTTGCACCAGTTGCTAAAAACGAAGGAGGGGATTTGAAAAGGGATTAAGGATATCTTTGGGTATCAAAGAAAGCATAAAAAATTAAGATCCAAAGTGTGCAGAAATTCGGGCCAAAAATTTACATAATTTTTTGAATTTGAAAGCTTTTTACAGTTTATTTAAAAACTAATCAATAAGCTCAAAATTTTAAAAATTTGCATAATAAAGTTATGATTAAAAAGGATAAGGGAGGATTAACAATATTTTTGATTTATAATGATCACCTGCAGTAGCAATTTTGTGCTATTATAAGGTTTATTTATTATGCATATTTATGAAAAAATTAAATTTGCATAAAATTTTTGATCTCTCCCTATAGAAAAATTAGAATGTTATGCAAATTTGTGAAAACTTGTAAAATAAATTTAGCCAGATGGAATTTAAAAATAGTTGAAATCCAGCACATTCAGCAGAGGGATTAAGTAGGGATAAAGGATATCCCCATAATAGATAAAGATAACTTACATCCAAAGAACCAATCAAAATTTCTATTCAAGTCAACCCCGGAGCAGCAGATTGTATGGAAATAATTTTTCTTGCATTGTGCAGGACGACGATTTTTACGCCACATTCGATTCTAAAATTATGCAAATTTTTCTATTTCCTCGTTAACTTTATCCTAACCTTGGTATGGGAGTATTCATATCCATCAGGATTCATTACAGGTAAAATATACCAATCAATATTATCCAAGAATGTTTGAATCTCCGGATCTCTTTTGTAATCATTGACTAATTTATCCAACATGATTAAAGCTGTTGCAGGGGCAATCCATTCTCGGGCATGAATTCCAGCATCTAACCAAATTGAAACTCTTTCTGGAGCTAAACTCCGATGCCCTGAAACTTTCACAACAAGGATAGATCGATTTTCATGGGTTCTTCCAATTTCAATAAGGGTAACCAAATCTGGATTTTCATCTCGAAGTTTATGTAAATGTTCTTCAATTGTTGACCAAGTATTGTATCGATCAAATCGAAATCCATTATCTTGCATATATCCAACATTAATCTCTGGAGTACGTTCAGATCGAATTGCTCTGAAAATAGAAAGAATTGTTTTAAGTGTTCATGTATCGTTGATGGATGACTTGATGAAAGGGTTGATGAAAGGGTCGATGAAATTTGATGACTCATATTTTTTGTCGAGAATAGTAAAAACAAAGAAAGATCGAAAATTGAAGTGTTTTTGTTTGCTTGAGGGCTTTTATAGTTTGAAACAAACAAAAAAGCGAGTGACTTAATACACGCTTTTCGATAGAGCGTAAACAAAGAAAAATGATTTGAAAAGTATCGTTCAAACTATTCGAGAACAAAAAAATTTTGAAATTGAACTTTTTCGGAACAGCTTTAAATTTTTAGAATCAAAAAAGTGCTAAAGTTTGGAACAGTTTTGGTTCACATTTCTAGAAGGTTGTCAAATTTGCATAAAATTTTTTGCAATTTTTTCGAAATTTTCGGGTAATCGGGAATCGCGTTTTTAAAAATTAGAGTTAATAGTGCTCAGGTAAAACAGCAGGAGGTGCATCCAATAGGTACGCTCCCGTTCCGAAATCATAAAAATCCTTTGATCTTTTATCGCTATCGACACAAGATCAAAGACGTGCCATTTGAAGTTGTTTTTGTCTCCCCGAAATATAATGCTATGATGATGTCCATGATAACTTTTATCGTTGGACAACTATTTTTAAAATGGCATAAAAAAAGTTAAGAAATTTGCATAATCTTTAATTTCCGACTTCTAAAATCTTAAAACTTACTGTTCCAAATCATTGATTGCAACAATGTAATCCAATTGCTTGCTATCCAAATCTTTGACAAAGATATCCGCATCTTGAGGGGCCACTGTAACATCCACTAATCCACCAATATGGGTAGGAGGTTGCCAGAAATCCAATTCATAAGGATTTTGGGAACGAAATAAATCTTTTAAATAATCAAGATTTTCTTCATTTCTTGGAGTAATTCGAATTAATTTGTAACTGAAAAATGATGAACTTGTTAAAAGTTATAGTTATTGTGAGTATTGTAACAGAAAATCAGTAAAAATTTGCATATTCATGGATTACGGTATTAACAAAAACAAATTAATCCAGGCTATACAAATTTGCATAAACAAATTACAGTATAACTTATTTATGCAAATTTGTAGATTCGTGAATTACTTTCTAACAAAAATACAGTAATCCCAGAACATAAAAAATATGGTATACTGTATTTATATAAATTTGCATATTTTCAAATTACCATATTTTTGTATAACACAAAAGTACATGTAACAGAAAAGTTTGAACAAAATTCCTGGGTTACACTTCCTACAAACCTAAAGTAATCCAAGAACGTTAAAAGCAAGCATTGGAATAACAGTTTACTAATTTATGCAAATTTGTATTTTTACGTATTTCTATTCTTTTAGATTAAATAAAAGTACAGTAATCAATAATATATAAAACTGGTAAAATCTAACTTACTCTCGATAATTTCTTTTAACATTTTCATCATATTGTCTATGAAGCATCCATGATTCTGACAAAACTTGAGATATCAAAATAGAAAATAGAAGAATCCCCAGAGGCAACCTCATCTCTGAATTATTTTATGAGATTTGGAATTTATTAAACAAAAAATTTTACAATTTCTTCGCCTCCAAGAAATGTGACAAATAACAATAAAAATATATATTTGAAATTTTTGTGTGTGAATAATAAATTTTATTCTTTTTCTTGGAAGTTAAAAGTTTATAGAAGGAGAAAAGATATTCCCTTTTTTTGATGATGACTTTTGACTCCACCTTTTTTTTTCTTTCTTTTTTGTGTTCGAAGATAGTCGATGGAGATCATCACCCTCACAATCGACGACAAAATCAACCATCCCATCAACGAACGAAGGGGGGCATGTCTCACGAATCTCTTTCTAACGTTTTTTTCCTTTTGGTTTTCCCTCAACTTTTGATATATAATTTTTTGTGACAAAAATGGAGACACTTTTTTTCTTCGACGACGAAAACGATAAATAGGATTTTGAGGACATCCAAAAAAATCACAAAAGTCTTTTCACACTTTTTTTTCGTGAACAAAAAAAGATTTGTTCAAGACACAAAGAAAACAAAAAAAATGATTGTTGCAAAAAAAATAATAACAAAAAAAGAAGCGTTCCTTCCAAAAAGTTCAAATTCAATCCGTTTTCTAAAATTTAATTTCATTGAAAAAAGTCAGACAAGGATTTTTTTCGAAGAGTTTCAACTTTTTTGAGGTACATTTGTTGATCCGAGGATAATTTTTTTGTGTTTTGAGTCAAGAAAATTGTACAAATTTATCAAAAAAATTGGAGCAGCTTTTTTTAATTTTAAAAATAATTGAAAATAGCTGCTTCAAAAATGTTCCGAAAAACTACAAAATTACAAAACTGCTCTGATCTGATTTTTGCAGTAGTATATGCTTTTGTAGCTAATTTAAATTCTGAAAATGTAGAAGGAAGCTGTGTTCCAAATTTGTATAAAACTTTAGTGACCCTTTTGTGGCATTTTTGCTTATTCTGCCATAAAAATTTTAGTACATTAAAAATTGAAAAAAACCTTTCTTTTGTATTTACAGAATATTCATTACCTACAAAAAAAGTTGTCTTTTGGTTTTTCCTTTTCTTCTGTTAGAACATGCAAATTTGAATCAAAGAAAAAGTTCTAGGAGATGACTTTCAGCTTTTTAAGCTTACTTAAAAACCTTAACTTTTATATTTAACAAGGTAAATCAAAAAAATTATTATTAGAGTTTTGCATATTTGGCTGTATATATTTGCATTAAAAAATCATATTTTTATGTGCAGGAAAATGCTTTTATGACATCAAAGATCTTTTTGTGAGATCAATGCAATCCTTTGAAAAAAAAACTGTTTGTAGATTGTAGCATTTATCACTTTTTTGCATTTTTTGCTCAACAAAAACCCAGCTACTTTCGCTTTTTTATTCTTTTTTTAACGTTTTGAACTGCTTTTGCTTGCAATCGCTTCACTCTTTCTTTAAACCCGTAAAAACAAAAAAGTGAAGAAAGGAAAAAAAGTGTGTCTTAATTGCGTGTTTTAATCGTGGCCATTTTGACAGCAGCAGCAACAGCAACAACAATTGCGACAAAGAAAAAATCAGAAAAAAACTAACGAAAGAAAAAGCATTTTTTAAAACAAAAAAAAACAGAGTTGCGCAGCTTTTTCTTTCTTTCAAAAAAACCAAAATGAAAGCAAAAGCAATTTAATTTTTTTTGAAAAAAAAGTCACTTGAAATCCTTCTTTTTTTATAAGTATCCAAATTTAGATAGTTTTAAAAAAACAAAGAAAGTAAGCAGAAAAAGATGGATTTGTACGTTTTTTCACGGGTGTCAAAAAACAAATTGTTTAAATTTTTAAAGCTTTTTCTATTGCTTTTTTGCGTAAAACAATTAAAGAAGCACAGAACAGAATTGGAAAGGGATAGAAAAAAGGGATAATAGAAAATGCAAACTATTGTTTAAAAATATTTGTTCAACTGATTACTGTAACAATTCAAATCTTTAAAAATTAACATAATTGTTGTTTGCCTAGATTTTTGTTGTTGAAATGATCCATCTTAATTAATTACTCTATTAAGATGGGTCAAATAATAACAAAAATTTGCATAAAAATTTTTTTCATTGAGATTGCCAACCATTAAACTTCTTGATCAGAGATAAATACTAATTAACGATCTGGCCTTCCCGATTGTTCAAAAGTATTTTTGTTAATAAACAAATAAATTTTAGTTTAAGCAAAAATTGAAATTGCCAGAAACTCAAAAATTATCATGTGTCATTTTTTTAAACAAATAAATCTTTTGTGCGGGCATAAATTGTTATGATTTAACTTTTTCATTGAATTTGAACACAAAAAACATTTAATTGATTAGACAAATCTTTTTTTAAATACCAAAGCCTATGTGAAATATAAACTTAGTTTTACCAAAAATTTATTAAACTTTTGTTACTAGGCTGAATTCTTAAGAGCTATAATTGTGAATTCTTAAAACCTATAAATTTAAAAATTTAAATAAAAAAAATATTTTTTTATATAAATCTATTTAAAAGTAGTCAACACAATTAATTGGATCAAATTTTAATTCAGTTTTGCTCTAAAAAATTCTTCCATTCATTTTTGTTCAAAGCGGATCACTCAAGTAACACATTGAAAAGATGAATTGAACACTGCGTCAACACAATTTTAGGTTGTTAAACATTTATTTCTTAATAAAAAATAAGTCAAAAAACAATAATTTTATTCATTTAAAGCATTAAGAAAACCAAAAAAATACAAAAAAATATTTTCCTCCAAAAAAGTCAAAAAGTGAAAAAGTGTTATCAGCGTGTTCAACACGACCTTTCATGTAATCCTCGGTAGTATAGTGGTGAGTATCCGCGTCTGTCACATGCGAGACCCGGGTTCAATTCCCGGCCGGGGAGATTACCTTTTTATGTTTTTTAATGTTTAACACAAAAATTTTTATTTTTAACATTTTTTATTATTTTTTCATATTTTTGTATTTTTAAGCACTTTTATGAGTAATTTTTGGAAGAAAAATGTTAAAAAAATTCAACTTTCTCAATTAAAAATGATCTTTTGTATTCGATATCGGATCCGATGACACAAAAACTCTATTAATCAAAAAAATACTTGACCCTAAAGTCAAGAAGCTTTCATGAAACATTTAAATTTCAATGTTTTGTTGCAATTTTTTGTTGTCTTTTACAAATATTTTTTTCAAGTGCAATTTTATTTATTGTTATTTATTATTTGCTTTTAATATTAATAATATGTACTTGAATTTTTTTCACAAAATTTTTGATTGAATTTTTATAACCTTCTTTGTTTACTTTTATTTTGTTACTCATTTTTCTTCTTCTTGATCGTCGAAGAAGATTAACAATAGCCGAGTTTGGATCGAAAAAGGTGTTGGTGATCGTTTTTTTTCTTCGGTTTTTGTTCAATTTGAATAATGTAAAATGAAAAAAGACTACAAAAAAAGATTTTGTGTTTTGTTCTTCTTTTTGCAGTATTATAAGTCTGGGATTTGAGAAGTAAAAGAAAAAATGAAAACAAACAATGAATTTTGGGGATGCAAAATTTCTTTTTGATGGGAAGCAGGATAATATGCAAATTTGCAAAATTTTATCTATAATACTCTCTCCTTCGTGGAAAATATTATATTGAAAACATGTAACTTAAGAATTTTCGAAAGAATTCTCTTCATTTTTGAGAAGATATTTTTTTCATGAATGAGATGTGATCCACAGTTTCACAAATTTGCATATTTGGGTAACCCAGATCTCACATGAAATTTTTTTCAATTTTTGATTTTTTTTTAAATGGAGCTTTTCTCATTTAACTAAATTCTGCAAAAAACTCTGATGTTCATGATATTAAAAAGCTAACAAAAATTTGCCACACGAATCAAAAATATTTTAAGAAAAATTTTTTTTTATAAATTTTTATTTTCTGTATACAATAAAAGTCTCTTTTGAATTAATTTTGTGAGTTCATGTAGTGGTGACATAATTTTAATTTAAATCAGAAATTTAAATAGAACATAACTAAAAAAAATGAGTAAAAACGAGTGGGTTCCAAGATTCAAGCATTTGCAAAGGTAATTTTTGACTTATAAAAATTGTAAACTTTTATATAAGTTTTGTTTCCCTTTGCTTAACAGCTCGATCATTGTTTTTAACTTTAAAAATATTTCAAATATTCAAAAAGTTTCCAAGACAATTTGCATACGCAAAAATGCAAAGGACAAAACAAATTTTTTTCATAACAATCAATGAAAAAACAGAAGTAAACTACATTTTATAAAGTTTCATCCACATTTTTTTTCGTTTGTATTTTTCACCATTGTTTTTTTTAATGTTAAAAATTGTAATTTTCCTTTAGTTTTTGAATATTTAAATTAACAAAAAAAAGGCAAAAAAAAGTGTTACCATTAGATGAATTTATATGATTGATACAACCTGAGAATTATAAAAATAAATTTGGCATTTTAGGTATTTAAAAAAAAATTTATGCAAATTAAAAATCTTAAATTATTTGTTTCGTTAACAGGATAGAGTCATGAGTCAAAACCAGAGTCACCATAAACTAAAAAACACACCATAGTGTTTATTTAACTTTGAAAATGGAAACAGCAACACTTATTTGTGTCTTAATAAATTTTATGCAAATTTGAACTATTGTTTATAAATTTGCATAAAACAATATATATTTCTTTTAAATCTTGTTTTGAAATATTTTGCAAAAGGTTAATTGAAAAAATTTGTTTCTACGAAAAGATTAAAGCTGCAAAGTGCTGAACTTTTATGCAAATTTTTGGTTTTTGGTGAAAAAACAACGAAAACTAGCATAAATCATCATCAGTCGAAAAATTCTTAGACGACAACGACAATACTATTTAGACAATTTTAGATATGATCCCATATCCAAAATTTTTATTATTATTTTTATTAGTTATATTTGCACCTCCGGATAGACCCCAGTGGTGCTTGTCCAAAAATTTTTTGTGTATATGACACAACCGAAGTCGGTCATAGAACGCCTAGTACCTTGAGATACTGGGTAAAAACCAAAGAAAATGTCTTTTTTCAGAGTATTTCTGTTAGTTGAAAAGAAAGAAGAAAGCAGCGGTTGGGTCGATGAAGGTCCAACCAAAAAATATTCAATGTTTAAAGAGGGGAATAGAGAAAGAGGAAGATTCCGTTTTTTTAAATACGTTTTCTTTGCATTTTTTTGTCGCTGTTGACTGCCGAGTCCCTTTTTTTGCTTTTGCTGTGGGTTTGTCAGTCAGTCAGGCGTCGCCAGCATGTTAGTTTTGCTAAATTTTAGCGAATATAACATCTCTCTCTCTCTTTTTCTTTCTTCACCATTCTCAGATAGATGGGTCCTGGTGGCTGCCTGCCGCCGCTTGCTGTTTTTATGTATGTCTTTCAGCGTCATCTATCGCAGATGCATTTTTCACTCTTACTGTTTCTCTCCTTCAATATTTCTTCATAAAAATCTTTTTTAGCACATCATCCTTACCAAAAATGAAATAAAAAAGCAGAAATAAATTGGGTAATATTTTTGTGGTTAAAAAACTAATACAAAAAGCTATTGAAATAAGCAGATTATGATTTAAATTAAAAAATTTTGCTTCAAAAAAGCAGTTTTTTAAAATAAAAATAAACTGGGACAATGAGCATTTCAATGTTTTAAAACAAAAAAATGTTGAAACGAAAATTTATTTAAAAACAAATATTGTTTGCTAACAAATAATATTGAATCCAGAATTTTTGCAATAATTCAACTCTTGATTTGCTGTATATACACAGTTGCTTTAATTAAGTGCAACGAGATACAACAAGATTGCTCTTTTTATTCTTTTTTTAAAATTTATATTTGCTTCTTCTTTAAAGAAAAAGCGTTCCAAAATTTATTTAGGATTTTTCCAAGCCACACAAGATGTGAGCGGAATTTAATGTTTACCTCAAACTTGGGTAATTAAACCGAAGAAAACATATTTTTTGATGCTTTTTTGCAGTTGAAAACAGAAACAAAAGGAGTGGTTGGGTCGATGGCGGACATGAAATCGAAAGAACGGCATAAAAGAACAGACGAAAAAGAAAGAGAAAAAAACGGCAACTTTATTTTCTGTGTTTCTTTCTCTTCTTCTTTGAGTTGGTTGTCCTTCATCGAAAAACAGCAGCTGGCTGCTGTTGCTGCTGCTGTAGATGTCGTCAGTCGCTGTCGCGTTTTCTCTCTCTTTTCTTCTTTCTTCAATTTAAATGCGCTCTTTTTTATGTTTTCTCTAATGTTTCTATAAAAAATGCATTGTTTTTAAAAGCATTACCCAAACAGCCCAATCGCATTCCTCTATCATATTTTTTATCCCATAAAACTTTTGTCAACCATTTTTTCTTCGGTTTAATTACCCAAAGTTTGAGGTAAACATTGGATTCCGCTCTCGTTTGTAAAAACGCAGTGGCTTGGAAATACTCCTAAATAAATTTTGGAACGCTTTTTCTTTTAAAGAAAAGGCAAATAAAATCTAACAAATAAAATTTAAATGCGCGTTTAAAATCCGTTTTTACACAAGTCTTTCAACACCGAAAAAGTTTTAATTCCAGTCATAGTCAGATAATTGCTACATTTTTGGAATTATTTATTTTTCTTCATTTTTGACATGATTTAACTATTTTCAAAGCCTTGTGTTATAACACATTTTTATATTGCTGAAAAAGTTACGTTTTTGAAAACAGAACCTCATTCATTGTTCTTCCCACTACTTTTAACAATTTCGAAAGTACGATTTTTTCTAAAAACATAGAAGAAAATGATTTGGCCATTTTAAAAAAAATTGACGAATGTTTTTATTTTGCTTTTCTTTCGAAACACTTCTCTACATTTAAAAAACACATTGAATTTGTAAATGTTGTTGTTTTTCTTTATGCTTAGAATTAATATATTTCAACTTTAGAAAACGATTATTTTTGTAAAACAAAGATTTTAGATGGCAGCAGCAGCAAGAGACGAGTTAGTGCCGCTGCTGCAGAAGCAACATTCCATTCATCATTCTGATAATAATCAATTTTCAAATTTCAATTTAAATCAAAATCATAAATGTCAAAATGTTGCACTTGTTCAATCAAATAGCAATTCAATCAGTAATAACAAAGTTCTTGGTAAAATATAAAATCTTGCAGTCCTTTGTTTCATCAACAAAAAATTGTTTTCATGAGAATATTATTTAAGTAATAAAAAGTAGTGATCTATAAGGTAAAGCATTTTTTGTGTCGGATATTATACAAATCATATGTCCCCCTTCAAGGACATCAACAACAATTTATTTCAGATGAGACAAATCCTATTTAGAAGGGGTTCTCCTTTGATCTTTTGCCGATGGCGGTAAAAGATCAAAGGATTTTTATCATTTTGAGGGAACCCGTGCACCACCTCTTAAAAAATTATCAAAGGACTGCAGCAATACTAAAAAAAACAGATACAAAATTTGTTAACCTAGAAAATAAAAGTTTATATTTCTGGAATAATAAATCTGCAACAAATATATCACATTCAAAAGCATTTAAATCTTTTACGGCATTTGATAAAGCTGAAGAAAATGTTAAAATCCAAAGATGGAAAAATCTTTCTTCAAATGCCATCTCCAAAAACAGCAGCACCTTATCCCTTCATATTGCTGCTTATGAGAATTCTGTTGAAGCTGGTGATACTGTATCAATGGATTTAAAAAAGGATTTGGTTAAGCAGAAACTAATATTTATTAATTCTGTTTTGGTTAGTCCGTTTAAATTAGATACAATTTTGCTTTTAAGTTTAACTTTAATAATTACAGAATCCATTTGAATTCCCAAGGCAGCAAACTGATGGTGAAACAGCTGATCCTGCTGTTATGCAGTTTACAACATCCCAAAAATTGCTTAACCCAAATCAGTTGGATCCAAAAAATGGTGGTAAGAAGAGAATCCATATTTGTCAAATACCACCAAGTTTTTTCGAATTAAAAACCGTTGAATAAAAATACGGATCTAAGTTAGATCATGCAACAAATAAAATATAACTTGCAAATAAAATTTTATTTATTTTTTAGTTTTTTTTATCATATTATTTGCCTTTTCTTTAAAAGAAAAAGCGTTCCAAAATTTATTTAGGAGTATTTCCAAGCCACAGCGTTTTTACAAACGAGAGCGGAATCCAATGTTTACCTCAAACTTTGGGTAATTAAACCGAAGAAAAAATGGTTGACAAAAGTTTTATGGTATAAAAAATATGATAGAGGAATGCGATTGGGATGTTTGGGTAATGCTTTTAAAAACACGGGAGGTTTTTAAGAAACATTAGAGAAAGCATATAAAAAGTGCGTATTTAAATTGAAAGAAGGAGAAAGAAAAGGCGACTGCGACTGACGACATCTACAGCAGCCGGCTGCTGTCTCTCGATGAAGGACAACCAACTCAAAGAAGAAACGAAACATAGAAAAGAACATTGCTGTTTTTTTTTCTTTCTTTTTCGTCTATTCTTTTTTGCTGCTTTTTTCATTTCATGTTCGCCATCAACCCAACCACTCCTTTTGTTTCTCTTTCCAGCAGCAAAAAAGCTTCAAAAAATATGTTTTCTTCGGTTTAATTACCCAAGTTTGAGGTAAACATTAAATTCCGCTCACATCTTGTGTGGCTTGGAAAAATCCTAAATAAATTTTGGAACGCTTTTTCTTTAAAGAAAAAGCAAATATAATTAAAAAAAAGAAATTACAGCAATGTTGTTGTTTCTCGTTGCTATTAAACAAATTTCATTCCATACACGGTTTTACGAGACACTTTTGCCCTTTTTAACATCATTACATTACAGCTGTAAGTATTGTTATAAAAAAAATGCCTAAAAATCTTTTTAAAAAAAGTTTAAAGAAAAACGAAACAAATTCATTGGCATTGCAACTGCTTTCGCCAAAGATAAAATTTTGACGTTTTTAAAAAAAAATTCTTCAACTTCTTTGCTGCAAATTTTTAAAAATTAGTGTTGAAAATTAATGTTTAACAAATATGACTACTACTGTAGCATCTTCATCCTCAGCATATACATATTATCATCTTCCACTGGATATTGAAACAAGAAAAATTTATCGTGAATGGATTCCTGCAATGTTATGTTCAAATACTTTTTTGGTTGTTCCAGATCTTTTTATTCAAGCTCGAACTGCTGCCTTGGTATCTTTTAATATTCTTCAGTAAGTTTCGTTTACATGTTTAATATATTTAAATCTATATTTTGTTATAGATTATATCCAAGTTCATCAGTAATTATTGTAAATGCGGATAAAGAAAAGGATAAAATTTGTGCACATTTGAAAGCTGTTGGAATTCCGCTGGATATTATTCATCAAATAAAAGATGATAAACAATTCAAGAAGCATTGTGCTGATGGAACTGCTGCTGGAGTTTATTTTACAACCACAAAGGTAAGTGGGTAATTTTAGGTTTCGTATATCTATTTGGGATATGATATAACTGTTACGACCCATTAGCTATTACCAGGAATATTTTGTATATTAGGCTGCCTAAAACCGTTGCATCAGAGATTCTTCGTGTTTTTTGTTCCTTAAATTCAAACGTTCTTCTTCTTCCCCTTTCACCCGTTCGTTTAACAATCCTCTTCTCCCCCAACCCCCGGGGAAGAGGGATAAAGGGGATTCGGGGGGATGTCACTCTTTTGTTGTTTTAAAAGTTTCTCACTTTCCCTCCCCTTTCTCTTCGTCCGTGCCCTGGGGCGGATAAAAGGGAAGAGAAGTCACATCACTGATCCTTAAGGTTTTGATTTAAAATACTCTAAGGTCCAGTCCTTAAAAGTTTGTTTCAAACCAGCGTCCGGCCGTGGTTTTTTTTCTTAATTGTGCCTTGGGCCATCTTCGGTTCATTTGAGTAGCATGAAATTCAAGGTCGGGATTTCTGGGATTCATAAAAAGCCCCGGGGTTTATTGAAATATGTTGCCAACCTTAAGTCCCATATAATCCTAATTTTAAAGAGTTGAATTAAATGTTATTTTTTTCAGACAATGATAAATATGCTTGGAAAGAATTCCTTGGATAATTTTGATTTCAAACTAATGGTTGTTTGTGGCGCTGAAAAAGCTGATAGCACATCTGGATTGGCTAAAGTTGTATCTGGAAGTTTTATGGCTGGAGTATGTTTCTTTTTTATTACTTTTCAAAGCAACACATATACAGGATACATTGTTTTTAGAAACTCTTTCGCGTTCTTGCTCTTTCATTTGCACTTCCAAAGAAGCTTGCAAAAGCTCAATCTTTAACATCGAATTTACAAATCTCAACAGTCATGATCACAAAAACTTCAGAAAAGGAAATGGGAGAAATTTTATTTAGTAAGGATACAAATTTCATTGATTGCAATTATGATTCAAGAGAGCTAGAATTGATGAAAGCGGTATGTTGGGGTTACAGTAATCATGCAAATTAGTAATCACTGTGTTTTTAGATTATTTCTCTCTGTCTTGCAAATCTTGCCTCAGTTGGAGTAACAAATATTCAAAGCTTGAAATCTATTTTCTTCTTGGATACTGAAGCTTGGAGAAATGAAATTCCTAAAAATCCAGAATACGACGATCTTGTTTCATTTACAGCAATCCTTATTGAAGGATATCAGATTTTAATTCAATATGGTCTAAGAGCTTTATTCTTGTATTTTGCTTGTGAGTTTTTGTTAATTTCTGGTTTTTATAATTATATATTTTATATGAATATTAATTACAGTAATATATATTATAGCAAAAGGTGATGATATTTTTGAAGATGTTGAAGAAATTGATGAAGTGAAAGAATTGAAGCAAAAATTGGATACTGTAAATTTTAAAGCTTTTCCACCTCGAGATAAGCGAAATGAACTCAAATGTCATCCAAAGCTTGAGCAATTATTTAATATTGTTAATACTGATAAGAGTAAGTTTAATATGTGCTTTTTGGGTTACTGTAGACGACGAATCTGGATTTGCTGTCTGTAATTTGTTGTAAAAATTACTGTATTCAACTAATAATTATGCAATAATTTTCAGATAATCAAAAATTTGTTATCTTTTGTTCATCGCCATTTGGAGCTCGAGCAATTACAGAATATTTGGTATCATCAAGAGTAAAATGTATTGAAAATGTTTCCGGTATGTATGCTCTACTTGAAAATAAACCACATCTTCGGGGTCCTGAACCTTTTACTGCTAATGAAGTAAAGAAAGTCTTTATGGTAACTTTTATAATATTTAATGTGGTACATTAGTTGAATGGAGTTTTTAGCAACCAGGAACTCCTGTCATGGTTTCAACAAATTATATTGACAATTTTGGATTGGTGTTGTTCGAATTTTCAATTTCAATGGATTATTTGTAAGTTTCCCTTTAATAGAACAGTACTGTAGTTTCCCATAAGAAGTATTCATTCTTTACTCTGGATTTATGTAAATTTTATTTTAAGCGAAAGTTCAGTTATACTGTATCTTTTGAATTGTTGAAAGTGAGCCAAGCATAAATTAATTCTTGTGATATTTTAGGACTAGTGGTATACGGTATACCAGATTTGGACGAACATCATATTCTTTATTGACAGATGGATATGAAAATATTGTAAGATATTTGAATTCAAAATTCCATAAATAATCTTCTAGTACATATATTTTTTAGCCAATCCATATGCAGAATTTTGAAAAGAAGCTTACAGCTTTTGACATCAATCATGGTTATAAATTTAATACTGCAAAATCAAAGTTGGAATTGGATAAATCGTTGAGAAGTGACCCAATTCAATATTCTGTTCTTGATTTATTGAATCAAAAATCAAATGAACCAAATGCCGTTGCAGCAGCACCAACAGTGGGAAAGATTACTGTAGCAATGGTTGCTGAAAGTGATGCATTTTTGAAGAGATTAATTGGAGATTTTTCTATGGATCATTTTGATGATGCTTACATTGCTACTGCAGAATTTTTGAATGAATATGTAAGTCTTTGGTAATGGAGAATGTTTGAGGGGATATTTGATGTTAGATTTATTTTGATGAGATAAAAATTTGTTGCATCAGATTACTGTAGTACTCGCTAATGACTGATTGACAATATGTATTACACTAATCAGGAATTAAGATTTAGAGATCTAATTTTTTATGCAAATATGTGTTTTTTAGGATCCAAGAAATCCATATTGGATAAACAATTATGTTGAAAATGTAAATGAAACCTCAACTCCATTTGAACGAGCTCTTCATTCTGCTCTCTTTGATCCATTGAATCCAAAACATCTTGAATTTGCTGAAAATTTACCAAATGTTGAATTTGCAGAATGGGATATTCCAACACCATCTCCTTCAACAGAAAATCATAATCCACATCAACGTAAACGACCAGCTGGATTGAAAAAGACAAAATCAATTGATTCAACTTCGACAAAACTTGTCACAGAATATTATTCAACATTCAAAGATCCAAAGCTATCTGATATTCAAGAAAAAATGAAAGCTCGAAGAATGGCAGAAAGGAAGCGATGGCTTTGTATTTTACGAGATGCTAAAGATGATGGACAAATTATTGCTGTTTCAAAAGATGTTGCAAATGAAATTGAAAAGCTTTCATCGGAGTTACAATTTTGGAATCTTCAATCAGATTGTTAAGGTTATATTTTGTTTGATAATTTTTATGTTACGGGTTTCTTTTTTGTTTTTGTATTTTATGTGCCTTAAAGTTTTTATTGATAATGTAATTCTCAAATAAAAGTTTGAATGGCATTTCGGGGTACTGTTATCATAATGGTTGAATGGCATTTTGGGGTACTGTATTCAAAATAGCTACCATAACAAGTTTCGGATTTTTATTTACTTTGCATATTATTGATATAAATAGTAAAATATATGTAGTACTGTAAGGACCCAAAATTAACAATTATTTAAATTAAGCCTTGCAAAAATGTCAATTAATAAATTCTAAATTCAGCATTATTCACACGTCGTCTATACCACCATTGATAAAGTTGCTGAATTAAAAACATTAAAATCATTCCAAAAAACATTCCCACTAAAAATATTGCTTTATGAAGATCACAATAAAGGATAAGATTAGATACTTACAAAAAACATTTGATAAGCTAACACCTTTTTGAATAACTGGAGCTTGAGTTGTTGTGGTTGTAGTGTCTGGTTCAGGTTCCATCGATGATGAAGATGCAGCATTTTCTCCTGCGGCATCATTATTTTCTTCAGCAGTTGTTGTAAGATTCTGAGCCAATATAACACATATGCACAAAATTGTACAGTAAGCTAAAAACTTTGACTATTAATGGAATATTCAAAAAAATGTAACATTTCAATGCAACATTTTTTCCATTTTTGAGGAAACATTGAAAACAGAAAGCTCAAATTAATCTTCGACAAAAACCTCCAAATTTAAATTTCGATTCATGCCCAAAGGCCATTTGTTGAAACTCCCATGCCTTTAAACTTGCATATTTTTTAAATAATTTGTTTTTTGAATCATCTTGTTCCACCCTACTCGGGGTTATTATAAATCTTCAAACGATGAATTTATGCAAATTTTAGAAAGTTAATTGAAAAACATGAGAAAGATAACGAGTGAAATTTGCATAAAGATTTTATCAAGTTTTTGTTTTGTAAAAATAACAACTTGTTGAATTCCCGAAAAATTAGCATAAATTTGGACATTTAAATTAAACCCAAATGGGTTTAAATTTTTAAAAAAATTATTAAACTTTCCCTTGTTTTGAAATTCTTTATAAAGAAAACTACAGTAATAAAACCATTTAAAACCCATAAAAATGCAAAACATTAAAGCCTAAAATAACTTACCAAATAACAAAGCTTTCTTCATTTTTCCAATTTACAATTAAAAAATAATTTATAAAAAAAACCAATTAAATAAAAATTTTGTTTTCGAAGAATCAAAAGAAAGAAAGAAAAAAACTGTTAAACACAAAAATTTTTTTAAAAAAAAGGAGCAGCAGCAAGAATAATAAGCAATCAAAGCAAACGAAAGGGAAGAAATAACATTGACGTAAAACACGAAATATTTTTTTATTTTCTTATCGATTCCTTTGCCTCCCCTCCTATCTCTCTTTGTATGATGCTTCTCATTCAAGCATTCCTTTTTTTTCGATGCTATATTTGACAATCATTAGAAAAAAATAGAATGTAAACGTATGCATGAACGATAAAAATATATGTTTTAAAAAAACGGAGAAAACCATCCTAAAAAATTTTGATGGAACGAGAGCCAAAAATTTGCACAGCTGCTTTTGTCCTTCTTGTTGATGGTCCAAAAATGATGGATATTTTTAGAAAGTTTTATTTTGGAGTTTTTTTTCTTAAAAAAATTTCAGAAAAAGTACTTGCTTTTATGATAAAAACTGATATGAAATTTTAGAAAAGCTTTAATTTTTTTTGGTAAAAATTATACGATTTTTGATGATAGGATTACTGTAACAATAATTAAGCCAATGGAACACAACAATTTTTTAAGCAAACTTTAGGGATTGTCCAGATCTGAGGTCAAAAATCGGGGGTTTTTCTTAAAATTTTTTAACCTTCATGTTTTCCGCTAAATTTTTCCCTTTGATGTTTGCCGCTTTAAAAGTGAGCATCAGATTTTTGCTAATCCTCTTCCACCTTGAAAAGCCTGATATCAAATCTGAATCATTATCATATTTTTCGAATGCTTATGCAACAAGATTTTTTGATGAAACTGTAATCTGATTACTGTAACATTGATTACAAAAAAGTCTAGTTTTTTTTGTTTACACAAATTTGTTAATAGCTTGTTTTTTTAAAGAAAAAAGAAAAATATCACCGACTGGCTCCAAGAATATCATACCGAAAAAGGTCAAAACAGGTGATTCACTTTTGTTGATAATTTTTTGTTGAAAAAAGGAATTATTTTTAAGTCCTATACTGATAAGCAGCAAAAGACAGCAATCAAAGGGACCAAAATTCTTAAAAAAACTTATAATTTTAAACATATTAACTTTAAATAAAACGTTTTAAAATTAAATTAATCCGGAAAAAAATCTTCGACAATCTGAAGAACATCTAAAATAGCCTTCAAAATTCATGTGGTTCAAAGATGATAAAATCAATTGATGCTACAGCAGCAGCTTCAACAGAATTTGCCACAGAATATTATTCAACATTCAAAGATCCAAAGCTATCAGAAATTCAAGAAAAGATTAAAGCTCGAAGAATGGCAGAAAGACAGCGATGGCTTTGTATTTTACGGGATGCTAAAGATGATGGACAAATTATTGCTGTTTCAAAAGATGTCGCAAATGAAATTGAAAAGCTTTCTTGCTGTATTGTCCTTCAGCAGACTCGTATTTAGAAGTGGGCTAGAGGGCTGAATCCCCGACCAAAATGGAGAAAATCCTTTGATCTTTTGCGGCCAGCTACTTTTGGCGACAAAAGATCAAAGGTCGGCGCCCTCATAATTTGTTAGCCCACCAAAAATTTTTTTGTCCTTAAAATCATAGCAAAAAATTATGTGCCGAATTTTTTGCTATGATTTTATTGAATTTTTTAAATCTGCACCAAATTTGGACATCATAAGAAAAATTCAAAAACTTCAAAGAGGTGTATAAAATTGCACTTCACAAAATTCCATTCTCCACCATAAACATGTATCCAAGCAACAACAAAAGGATATCCTTAAAATCCATACTTTTAACCAACAATTTTCTTTTGTTCATGCTTTTTTGCTTTTAAAAAGCTTTCTCAAATCCATTTTCTTCTTCCATTTTTTGAGAAGAAAAAAATATTTGCATTTTTTCAATTTTTACTTGCAGCAATTTTCTTAACACGAAAACATAAAAAAACAATAAAAAAAGGAAAAGCTTGTGGTCAGCGGACCACCCTTCTTCTTTCCCCCGATTTTTTTAAAATATATTTTTTCTAAAAAATATTTGTATTCTTTTTTGTACACAACAGCTTTTTTCATTGCTGCTGCTGCTTTTTCATTGTGTTTTTTGCTACAAAAAATATATAACAGCTTTACCTCCCTCTCTTTTTCGCTGTCTTCGCTGCTTCGTCATAATTTTCTATTGTATACTTTATATTTACATTAGAGATATAGATCAGCTGCTGCTGCTTAACTTCTTTGGATCTATAAAGCTTTTAATGAAAATCTTAAGTGGTTATTTTGCTTCATCATCTTTGTACTGCTACAATTACTCAATTTCTTGTATGTAAAAAACATCAACAAAGTACATCAATAATTATGGCAGTAGAAGTTGAAGCTCCTGCCTTTCCTTCTCTTTTCAATTCTGTTACATCTGATTTAAAAGTAAGTTTTTATACATTCTTAACCCTTCATTAACCTCTTTTGATATTTTTAGAGTTCACAACAAACATGGGAAGGTGTTACAAAATCCGCTGGAAAGCTTTCATCTCAATTACTTACAACCGCAACAGCATTGTGCAATTTTATTGATCAAATTCAATCAGTTGGTGATTCGGCAAATAATATTAAAGGTTTGTTTTATTGGTCTTTGGTACCTAATAGACATGAGCAAGGTGTAAAGTGACGTTTTCCCATGTTTAATAAACAGCTTTTCTCAAGAAATGAATAGACTTTATTTTAATGTCTGTTAAATTTTTTTTGTTGTTCACCTGAAACAAAAATAGATGTCGCTGTTAAACTATGGTGGTTACAAGGACTTTATTGACCGAAAGTAAAAATGATGCAAATGTTGGCTGGTACTCTGCCGCACTTGGATATTTTTAACATTTGCTCGATAAAGTTCTTCGGAGTTCCTGAGATATCCATTTTGTTACACAAAAGAGGTGGAAAATATACCAGACAGTTGTAATATGGTATATTTCTTCCGATATTTTGTATATCGTATCCTTAATGCTACCAATTACTCATCCTTTCTTTCTTTTCAGGTGCATCACGAGATATTGGAGCATCACTAACGCGATTTTGTATGCGTCAACGATCAATAGAGAATCATATTCGATCACTTGCAAATGCGTTGAATAATCAATTTTGTGATTCAATGGAAAAGAAATCTGATGAATGGAAGAAAAAAGTCTCTGATATTGAACGACGTCGAGGAAAATGTTTTAAAAAGTCAAAGCAAAAGAAATATTTTTCGCAAGCTGATTTAGTTGCTGAACAACGGGAAGGATGCTTGGAGTTGCTGTTTGAACAGCGAAATCAATTTGCATTTTTTGTTAATGCAGTTTTACCAATTTTGGTAAGCTTTATGATTACAGAAATACTGTATACATTGTACTGCCTAACTGTTAAGTATACTAACAAATCAAGGATGGCCGCGGGCCGACAAAATCCGGGCTTGGGCCCGTTTGTAAATTTCCAACGGGGAGACCACGTGAAAATTTACAAAAAAAGATACCGGGCCTTGCCCGCGGCAAAAATTTCCGGGGCCGAGCTATGAAAAAGTGTCCATCCTTACTAACAATGTACTGTTTAACAGTTAGGCAGTACATTGTTAGTATACAGTATTTCTAGGTCCTTATTATTAACTTGGTCATTTTGGGGAAACAAACATTTGTTGACCATTATTCAGATTTCAACCGATTGCATCTTTTTTAATACTGTACATTTTTCAGGATATTGAAATAAATCTCCTTGATGAAGGTGAACATGTTAAGCAAGTTCGAGATTCGATGGATCAAATCGTTAATGGTACAGATCCCCAGCAAGCTGTGTTTAATTCAATGGAAGATTTTTGTTTAAATTCTGAACGAAGAATGATTTCCCCAGCACAAAGTGTTATTTCTTCTGTTGCATCTGGAGGAGGTTTAGATCGAACAATCTCACCATCAATTGATTCTTTCTATTCAACTTCAAGAAATAGTACAATCTCTGGCTCAACATATGGTCATCATCAGTGCTGGCGGTTATCCGAATTTCCCCGGTTTCCGGTTTCGGTTACCCGGACCGAAACCGGACTTCAACGGTTTTCGGTTTCGGTTAACCGGACCGAAACCGAATGCCTTCGGTTTCCGGTTTTCGGTTCGGTTTCGGTTGACTGAAAAACCGAAAAAAACCGAACGCAAAAAGGTCCAAATTAAAAATTTGCAGCTTTAAAATGCCCCAAATAGTACTTCTATGTTAATATCTTCCCTTAATATCTTATTATTTATATTTTTAACCTAAAAGGAGTTCAAAAAACCATTTTCGAAGTTGAAAAATTATTATTATATCTAAACTTTCCCCTCTGAATTGGCAAAAACTGGGAAAAATCTTCAACCGAATTCAACCGAAACCGGACTTCCACGGTTTTCGGTTTCGGTTAACCGGACCGAAACCGAAGATCTTCGGTTTTCGGTTCGGATAACCGAAAAACCGGACCGAACCGGACCGAAACCGAACCGAAAACCGATCCGAAAACCGAAAAACCGCCAGCACTGGTCATCATCCTCACCAACGACAATATATTCCAGTTAGTACAATCTTTCAAAGCAGTTCTCCAACAATTACAATGTCTCGACCACCTCTTCCTAAACAACCTGGATATTATGGTAAGTTACTTTTGCTAGTTGGGTTAGTTTTGGGGCTATTTTTACAAACTGTAGCTTGAACGTAACAGTTCAAATAACTACCGTAGCATCAGGACACAAAAATATTATTTATTTTATATAGGATCTATTTTGAACCATTTGCCACACCTCTCAACATCTGTTGTGTTACCTTTATTACTGTAATTAATACAAATTTTTTTTAGCTGATGGAAGTTGTTCATCAACTCGTGGGTCAAGTTCAACGGAAGTTAATGTTCCCTCATCAACAACTTTATCTATTTCTTCTGCTGATGTTCAGTCACAAGGTTCACGTCGACCTCGACCATTATCCTTTTCTGGTGGTGATATGAATGGTTACAATGATAAAACTCTTAGAATGGTTTCAACTCCTGGTGAACGTTCATCTGCTTCTCTTATTGCTGAAACTCTTCAACAAATTGATCAACTTGGTGTTGAATTGGATTCATATTGTAATACGCTAACCACAAGTCAACAAGATTCTTCTTCTGGTGTTGGATCATCAGTTGTGTCATCAATTGATCAAAATGGTTCATCAAATTATATTGATTCTCCGATGATGAGTAATGGACCAAATGGGACAACAACCTCAAATACTCCAATTGCAACACCACCAACATACCGAAATAATAATTATCCACCTTCAGTTGTTTCATATCCGCCATCACAAACTTCATCATCTGGAACTTCGTTAGTTCGAAATAGACCTCCACCACCAGAACGTCGAAATTCTACAATTCAAACAGCTTCAACTTTTGCTCCGTCAATTGCTGATCTTCGAACTTTAAAAGGTGATTATGGTACTATACAATTTCGTGAACCTCCAAAATATCCTGGTCCATCCATGGGAGGATATAAGCATCATCAACCACCACCTCCAAATTTTCCGGCACATTCTTTCAAATAAGAAAACTGAAACGCTTTAATATTTATTTGATGGATTCAATAATGATGAACAGCTTTAAAGAAACAATTTTCCTGATTTGCTTTAATTTTTAATATTTTGCCGTTATTCTTGATGGCAATTTTGCAGCATGTTTTTTTTTTATAATTTTCTTTCCTAAATATTCTTCTTTTCCAACAGGTAGCCAAATTCTTGCTCTCTCTCTCTCTTTTTTGTAACATTGATTCTGATATTACTTTTGCCTTTAAACTCGAAACTTGAACAAAAACGAAATTTCTTCTTTAGTGCAGGTTTTCTTTTGATTTTCTTCCTACTGTTATTTCTTTACCATTACTCTTTCGGTGCTGCTATTACTTCTTTTTGATTTTTTATTTCAGTTATGTTGTCTTCCTAAATTTATTTTTACTCTTTTTTGTATAATTCTTTCTTTTTGGTAGTCTACTTTGAAATTGTAAATATTTATTTAATATTATTATTTCTTCTTTTATTATCTTTTTTTGTGTTATTTCTGATTCGATATTTATGTTTCTCTGGCAATAATAATAAAAAAATGTTTGTGTTGTAATTGGTTGTTCTTATTACTTGTTAAAAATACAAACAGAAATAATTTTATAAACGTTGGTAAAGTTGATTTTGGATTACGGTAGTGTTGTGAAATGTTTGCTTTTGTAGCTTATTCGATTACGGTAGTAGGGTTGAAAAGTATAAAAGAAAATTGTTGATTACTGTATTTTGTAATTTATTTAAATTTAGTGTTTGAGTTTTAGAAATTTAATATTTTTGAAAAATTTTTATTTTTTAAAATACAAGAAATAATCTAAAAATATCTAATCATTTATTTATCATCTTCTTCTTTCAATAATTGTGTTTGACAAAGTGCTCGATAAATTCCATCTTTTCGATACAGCTCTTCATGGGTTCCTTCTTCAACAGATTTTCCATCATTTAAAACAATAATTTTATCAGCATTTTGAACAGTTGAAAGTCGATGTGCAATTACAATACATGTTCGACCTAAAAAAATATATACGGTAATCGAAGTAAGTGTAATTACGGTATTTTTTCAAACCTTCTTTAGCTTTATCTAACGCATCTTGAACAACTTTTTCTGATTCTGTATCCAAAGCTGATGTGGCTTCATCCAAGAGAAGAATGGCAGGATTTCGGATAAGTGCCCGAGCAATTGCAATTCGTTGTTTTTGTCCCCCAGAAAGTTGGGTCCCCTTTTCACCAACCCTCGTTTGATAACCTTCTGGAAGCCCAAGAATAAATTTATGAATATTTGCTTTTTCAGCTGCTTGAACAACATCTTCATGTGAAATTTCTCGATCAAGCCCATACAAAATATTTTGTTCAATTGTCTAAAATTTGAATAAACTTTATTAATGCTGCTGTAAATACAGTATACTTACACAATCAAAAAGAATTGGCTCTTGGGAAACAATGCAAAGTTGTTCTCGAAGGGAATGAATGTTTAATTCTCGGATATTCATTCCATCAATTGTCTAAAAACTTTTTTGTTAAAATTACAGTACTCTACCATATGATAAAAATTTGCATATCACATATGATCCCCATTTCCGAAAACCTCAAGGCATTAAGATAGCTTGTGTCGAAATAGCTCGGTTCGCTCGAGTTTATGTAAATTTCGAACATAGAAAAGACAAAAAAAATTTTCTTTTAAAATTTGCATATTGTTCTGCTGAGGGGATAATGGATGAAGATACTTCGAAAATCAGAATCCCCATAATAATCTGATTATAGATCATATGAAATGCCAAAAAGAAAAATTATGCAAATTTTGTGCCTTTCCACAAATCTGACCTGAGATAATACTTTGATCTTTCCCCGCCAGCGGCAAAAGATCAAAGGTTTGCCACTAAAGCCTTTTACTCTACCATGAAGTTTTCCAAAACTTACGATATGACCTTTCAATGGATTATAAAATCTTTCAAGTAATGCCATAATCGTTGATTTCCCACATCCACTAAATCCAACCAATGCAACAGTTTGTCCAGGTTGAACTCGAAGATATGTATTATTCAAAATACGAGTTTTTGATCGAGTTGGATATGCAAAATGAACACCTTTAAGTTCGATATTGCCTTTCAAATTCTAAATTAGCATATTATTAAAGTTTTGTTAAATTTTACCAAATAAAAATTACCGCTCGAATTCCCCAATCACTTAAAGAATCAATTAAAGTTGGATATTCGATTAAATGAAAGATCAAAGATGCCGCAAGCCTGGATTTGACAACATCTGGAATAAAGCTTGAAACTTGTCCAACAGCTTGTCCACAAAAAGCAATTGCAAAAAAGACTCGAAAAACTGCCAGCGGAGTCATTAAATGTTGATTAACAAAAACTGAACCAAGATAAAATGCCAATGCATACATAAAAAAGATGACAGATTGTGAGAAGGCAAATACGGCACCATAAATATGTGCTTGCTTGAGATTAGCTTTATAAGGTTCATTTAAATGATTTGCATATTTTTCATTAAAAATAAATTGCTTATTTAAGCCTTGTACAGTTCGAATATTTTCAACTGCTTCACCCGCAATTTTTCCTGCTTCTTCCAGGAGTTCGGTATCTCTCATTGCTTTACCAAACTAAAAAAATACAGTAAATTTCAAAGCTTATAACATCATTTTTTTCAACTTCGAGCAGTCGAGGAAGAATAAAAAATCGATTTGAAGGCAGAAACTTTCAGGATAAACTAATACAGGTTAAAATCCCCGAATTAGAAAACCGATTTCGTTAATACACCTGTGAGGGGCATTTATGTTAATGATCAGGTTTCTAAATTTGCATAATTTTCTTAAAATTGTTTTTTGCATTAGAACGCGTTCCCATAACTCAAGGTTATCATAATATACCAAAGTCATAATTTATGGATCATTTTCGGAAAAATGCCATCAAATTGAAAATTGCCAAAATCAGTTTTATGCAAATTTTTCAAAAACTTTGATACGGGTGGTTCTTTTACCATTTGCAGACATTTTTATGACGGACAAAACTGTGCAGATCAAATTTTGTAGTTTTGGGGGACGTATCCGTTTCTAAGTAAAATGCCATTTTCGAAAAAAATCCATTTTTCGAAAATGGCATCGTTGAATCATTGGGATCAAAATAAGTACAGAAAAATATTATTCTGATAGTTTCTTCTTTATAAAAATATGAAAAAACAGGCACAAAATTGAAGTTACCGTAACAATATTATTCATGTTTTTGAATAAGTTGCAAACGTTTTTTACGAAGTAAAAACTTCCAGAAATACGGTTTCAGCTTTTTACTTTCAAATCGACTTTTTGATTTTTCCTTTTTTGCTCAAAATTGGAAAAAATGTTATTTTATAAATTACTGTAACGTGATCATGATTTAGAAGGCTACAGTAATCTACAGCTTATTACAGTAATCTATTATAAAGAGTAACCTTTACTTACCCGTAATTGCATTTCAAAATATCCACTTGCAATAATTAATGGAATAATTGCTAGCAGAATTAAAGCAAGTTGCCAACCAAAAATAAATCCAATTACAATTGCCCCAATTAAAGTTACCACAGACGAAATAACTGAAGGAAGTCGTGTAAAAACATATCGAACAATTGGGGCATCCGTTGCAAAACGGGTACAAAGTTTTCCAGTATTATGTCGGGTATCGTCATAAAAGCCGATATCTTGTCGCATTAAATTTGTGAAAACATCAAGTCTCAACTTTTTTGTTAAAGCTTCTCCGGCCCTTCCAAGAAAAATTGCAGAAAAGAAAAATCCTGCGGCATTTGCAACTCCCAAAACGATGAACATCGCCGACCAAAATATCGCATCTTTTTCCATCTTTTCAACTGGTTCACTAAAGACCTACAAAAAATTTGCATAAACTTTGTGTATTAGAGAAAATGCAAAGAAAATGGTGTAATTTTTTAACATCAAAATCAGTGTCGAAAATTTGGTGAACAATTAGTTTTAGAATTTAAAGCTATTGTCTTCGGGATCTGATGGGGTTTTCCAATAAGTCCTGTCCCTTGTTTGACTATCTGTCATTTATAAAATCTTTAATAACTTTTTGGTGTTTTTCAATTTAAACTTTTTAGCTACAAAATTGTTAAATTATACTTTTTTATTATTTCTGATGATATTCAAATTTTTCAGAAACAATTTCATTTAAAAATCTTTAACTTTCATTGAGTTACAGTAGCCCAGCATTGAAAATTCTTCCAAAAATTCTTTAATTCCATAGAATAATGTCCAGGCTACCCAGATCAAAGTAGTGATGCTTTAAACAGCCAAATTTGGTTTTTGAAAAGAGCTTATTTGAAGATAATTTTAAAACTTTTTGATCTCGCCGTGAAAATTCTTAAAAATTGTATGAAAGTTTTAATTTTGGAAAGATCGTTTCAACCCTATTCACGACCCGTGAGACTGCCACAATAAAAAATTTCACCTCAAATTGTCTTTTTAATTTAAAAATGTTAATATCAAACACGGAAAATAAGTCCTAACTTATTCAAAGATCCAATAATTTAAATATCATATGAAGATATTGTCTTCGGTATCAGAAAATAAAAAATTAAATCCTGCTGAGATCACGTAAAAACTGCAAAAATAAAACAAACTTGAAAAATTTGTGAATAAACAAGAGCAAAGAATGGCGTCACCAAACCAGAAACAATGCAACCAATTAAACCCAAAAAGAAGTATTTCCAATTTCCTTTATTTGTTTTGAAAATCTTTGCCATACTCGTCGGCTTCACAGAATTTTCTTCAATATGTTGTTGCATTTCTTTAATTTCTTGAGCATCTGAAGCCCGGGAAACGACGGATGTTGCTTCAGAAATTTTTCGACGTCGAGAAACCGTTGAAGTTACAATTGTTTTTCGAGGTGTTAGTCCAGATTTTACAACTGAAACTGTAACACTTTTTTCTTCTCCTTCGCCTTCGGGTACTCGGGGTTCAGGGGATAATGGTTGTCGAAGGGGAGAAGCAGAAGGGCCAGCAGTTGCATCACCACCTTCATCAACATCCATTTCATCAGCTTCTACAAAAAAATATAAATGTTAGCTTTGAATACAAAAAACTCATTTTTCCAACTTTGAGCTAAAACCAAATATTCTAATTCTCCAGCCCCCCTTAGGGTATAGTAAATTATTTTTGAACACTCGAAATTTGTTCAGGAGTTTCATAGAGGTCCTTAAAACGTTCCCAAATCCTTACTTTTCTTTAATCCTGCGTTTTGGATTTTTCGAAATTTTTAAATTATCCCCAAAAATTTCAAAAAAATCAAATATGCAAATTTTCTGATCCCCCAAAAGGTTCCTTAAAATTTTTCAAAAAATCTGAAACTTGTTGAGTAGTTGCCCAGGGGTACTTAAAACGTTCCCAAATCATTACTTTTGCTTAATCCACTGTTTTGGATTTTTCATACCCTGAGAGATAAAGGATATTCCTTTTAATACCCCCAGGGGTTTTAAACAAAAAAATCGTATATGAAAGTATCTTAAAATGTCCCTTGGAAGTTTTGTATTTTGTATTATGTGAAAAATTTCAGCCGTTTTGAACAACTTTGAAATTTAACAGTTGCCGCTCTTGCTCGAACTTGAAAAAAATGAGTTAAAAACCCCCGAGGCAAACCTTCTTTAATTTCGGCCATAATTTTTTCGTCATCAATTTGTTGAATTTGTTGTGCTTCAACCATTGAATAAAAGATTCCTCGGGCATGCATTAGTTGATCATGGGTTCCAGATTCAACAATTGAACCATTTTGAAAAACATAAATATGATTTACATTTTTTATTGTTGCTAATCGATGTGCCACAATAATTGTTGTTCGACCTTCCTGTGCTTTATCCAATGCAGCTTGGACAAGCCTTTCTGATTCGGTATCTAATGCAGAAGTTGCTTCATCGAGAAGTAGGATCTTGGGATTTTTAATTAATGCTCGAGCAATTGCAATCCGTTGCTAAAAAATTAACATATTAGCTACAGTTAAACTTTTTAAAGGGAAATGCTTAGAAAGCATAAATATGTTGTCTTTTCTTCAATTGAAGGTCCTGAAACGAAAATTTTAAAAACTTCGAATCGAAGAATTCTGATGACATTGTCTTCCATAAGTATTTTTTCTGATTCCAAAAATGGTATGAACTTTTTACAAATTCGTTGGATATAAGCTGAGTTTTAACATTTTATGCAAATTTTCTAGTATAAATGTATTTGTACAAAAAATTGAAAATGAGCTTATTTCCAACCATTTTTAAAGTTCACACTATTTTTGGAATCACAAAAAATAATTACGAATGAACGTGACATCAGAATTTCTTGATTCAAAGTTTTTAAAATTATCGTTTCAAGACCTCCAATCGAAATAAAAGCAAAAAATTTATGATTGGTGCATCTTCCCCTTTAAAGCTTTTCCTAAATATTACTTTTTGACCCCCAGAAAGTTGTGCTCCACGTTCCCCAACTCGGGTATATAATCCATCGGGAAGTTTTGAAATAAAATCATAAGCATTTGCCTAAAAATTATTAAACATCAAAAATTGGCACAAATATATTTCAAAAAAACCATTTTTAAGCATTTTATAACATCTTCCCGAGTACCATATTCATTTCCAAGTAAAACATTTTCTTCCAAAGTCTAAAATAATTTTAAAGATTTCAAAGGTCCCGAAGCTACAGTATACCTACACCATCGAATAATATTGGTTCTTGGGAAACAATGCCAATTGAATCCCGAAGGGTTTTAACATTCATTTGTCGGATATCAAGTCCATCAAGCTTAATCTAAACATATTTTTATGCAAATTTATCTCAATGAAATTACAAAAGAACCAACACTTCCATCTTCAGGATCATAAAATCGAAGAAGTAAATTTATAATTGTTGATTTTCCACATCCACTTGAACCAACTAAAGCTACACTTTCTCCTGGTTCAACATTTATTGAAACTCCATTCAAAATCTAAAGTATATTGTTTTGGTAATTATTACGGTAATCATGCTTATGGTACGTACTTTGACATCTTTTCGAATTGGATATCGAAAATGTACATTATTAATTTCAATAGAGCCTCGAACTCTTGATGGAACAATTCCATTATCAGAATATGGATCAATATGTGGTGTCTGTAATATAATAAAATATTAATGTTAAAAACGGACAGGTACCCGTCATTAATTTGTTTGTTTTCACATTTTTATGGTCCCGACACGAAAATTTTAAAAACTCTGAATCGAGGAACTCTGATGATATTATCTTTCATAATAATTTTTTCTGGTTCCAAATGGTATAAACTTTTATAAATGGTTGAATAAAAGTTGAATTTCAAAAACATGAATATTGGAAAATTTGCATAAAATTTTGAAACTCAGTTTATATCCAACAATTTTTTAAAGTTCATATCATTTGTGGAATCAGGAAAGTTATGAAAGAAAATACCATTAGAATTCTTTGATTCAGAGTTCTTAAAATTTTCGTGTCGGGACCATAACTTAATGTGAAGACAAAAAAATTATGATAAGTCTATTTTAAGCAATTGCAGTAAGCATTTTGCGCAAACCTACATTATTGATAACAGATAGAACAGTTTTAGCAGCACCTTTTGCCATTGACATTGCAGCTAAATGTGGAAGAGCCCCTCCCAACGCCGTTGAACCATTCATAACCGAGAAGAATACAATGAAGACAGTACCCCGATCAAAATATGGATTCCAAACAACTAATCTTGAACCAAACCAAAATGCCACGGCATATGAAATATACATGACTAAAAAAGTTGAACCAACTCCAATTCCCATATATCGATATTTAATTAAGCCAGTTTTTCGGCCATCCTCTAATGCTTCTTCATATCTTTTAATTTCTTGCCTTTCAGCATTTAAAGAATGAATGGTTCGCATTGATGAAAAAGTTTCTTCTGCAATTGCTCCAGCAACCGCATATTTTTGTTGTTCTACGGCAGTTCGCTGTGCAGTAATCTTTGAAACCCATGAATTTGTGAATGCTAAAAATGGTGCAAATACTAGCATCACAAGACTCATCTGCCAATTATAGATAAATCCAATGAGAAAACCAGAAATAAATGCCGAAACCATTTGAATAAAAAGGGATAGCTTATCTCCAAGTCCTTCACGAACTCGTTCAAGATCACTGAAAAAGAAAGAGATGAAATAAATATTGAATAAACGATACTGTAATTTTGAGTAATAACGTGTAACTACTGACACCAAGGCCTAGACAAGGGGGGGGCATTTGGGGTCAGTGTGTCTCCTTAAAAGTTGGCACATTCCTTTGATCTTTTGCCGATGGCGGTAAAACATCAAAAGTATGCCTTCGAAAATAAAAATGCCCACCTACCCCAGTTAAATCGTATCTACGGCCTTGCCTGAGGCCCTCATCCAAACCTTGCCAAACTCCTTTGATCTTTTGCCGACTGCTGGAAAAAATCAAAGATTTGACCCTTCAAATTAAAAATGCCCACTTCAAAAATCAGTGCTATCTACCACCTTGCATATGCTTTCCGCTTTTTCTGAGAAAATCCTTTGATCTTTTACCGAATGCGGCAAAAGATCAAAGGACTGCTCCTTAAAAATCAAAAATGACCCTACCAAAATTTTTTATTCCCTATGGCCTTGACTATCACTGACACTAATCCAAATGTGTTTTTATTACTGTAGGATATACAGTATTATCAAACTTACTCCGTTAATCGAGCAGTTAAATTTCCAGTTTGTTTTGTATCAAACCATGCAATCTCTTGTCGTAAAATACTTTTCAAATAATTATTTCTTAATTTATGCACCATTCTTTCGGCAACTGATTCCCAACAAGCAATCTAAAAATATGTTTTTAGGGGCTATTATGTTCCAAATTTTATGCAAATTTTACCTGAATATAACTTGTAATAAACATTGCAACCCCTAAGGCTAAATAATATATTGCAAATTGCATAACTTTATGATTGAATTCATCTTGGCTAATAAAATCCACGCCTTTTGGGGTATCATTTAAATGTCCAGTTACAAATGGGGAATTTTGAGCTTGAATGAATACGGTAGTCATACTTCCAAGCACAATTGAAAGCAGTGGAAATCCTGCACCATGCACGACAGAAGCTATTGTTCCAACAATTATCAAAAAGTAATCCCATCCTTCTGAATATCCAAACTAAAAAAATTTGCATAAACAAGTTTTTTGGAAGTTCCACAAAAAAGGTATATACCAATCCATATGTGAGTACAGCTTTGTCCGGGATACTTTCAATTTCTGATTGATTTTCTGTACTGATACTACTAACACTACTGAAATTTTATAATAAAGGTTAAAGAATTTTACCAAAAAATACTGTTAAAATATGGGGTTGTCTAATAAGTAGTGTTCCTTGTTTGAATGACAGGCATTTTTAAATTAACACAATTACCTGAAGTGAAATTTTGCATAGTGGTAGTCTCAGGGGTTGTGGGAATGGAGATAAAAAGGGTTTTTTTGCCGAATTGGAATTTTGTGAAAGTTTCAGGGATTTTCGCTTGGAGATCAAAATTTTTTAAAATTCTCTTGATCCTTAAAAAACCAAATTTGATACTTTGAAGCATCATTTTGACCTGCAGAAGCGACCAGGACACTGTTATTATTGATATTAAGGATTTTGTAATTTTAAGGGAATTTTAAGAATTTTCGTGGTATTTTCAAAGCTGGGCTACTGTAATTTAATAAAAGCTAAAGATTTTTAAATAAATTTTTTTCTGAAAAATTTGAATTTCTTTGGAAATAACAAACACGTACTATTAAATAATTTTTTTGACTAAAACATATCAATTTTAAAAGACACCAAAAAATTATTAAAATTTTTTAAAGTGCCATTTAGTCAATTTAGTCAAACAAAGAACACTACTGATTGAACAACCCAAAATATGTATGTACAAACCTTGAAAGAGATCCATAACCTTTTTGTTTGAGTTTTAATGGAATTAATTTCTCTCGATCTGATGACCTTTTTTTCTTTTTGGGGTCTTCAATCCCCAAAACTTCAGCCGGCATTTTAAAAGAAAGAATTCGTGAAACTTTTCGAGAAACTTTTCTTTTGGCGCTTTTTAAGTGATCCAGAATTAAATTTCAATTCTGAGGGGGTTTTCACCTTTGATGTAAAAGATGAAAATACCTAAAATAATTTTAATTGAGTCCATGATAATCAAGGATGGTGGTCTCATTTTTAGTTAAACAAAAAAACAGCAATTTTAGATTGTTAAAAGTACAGACAGACGTATGTGTTTTATTCGGTTACCTTAAAAAATGACAAAAACGAAGCTAAAGGTGCTGATTGTAAACAAAAAAAAGGAATGAATTTTATTTAAAGAAGAACAGTCACTCGTCATAAATTTTTTTGCCTTCACATTCCGTTATGGTCTAGACACGAAAATTTAAGAACACGGAATCAAAGAATTCTGACGATATTTTCTTTCATAACTATTTTTTCTGATTCCAAAAATGATATGATCTTTATAAAATTGTTTGGATAAAAGCTAGGTTTCAACTTTTTTGAAAAAATTTGTTTGTGTATTTGCACAAAAAGTTGAAGATCAGCTAATTTTTTAAATTTCGTACCATTTTTCGAATCATAAAAAATAATTTTGAAAGAAAATGACATAAGAATTCTTCGATTCAGAGTATTTTAAATTTTCTTGTTGAGACCAAAACGAAATATGAAGGCAAAAAATTCATGACGGGTGCCTGTCCCCATTAAACACAAAAATTGTTAAAATAATTATTACAGAAAAAATCAATAATAATTTTAAAGAACAAATCACGAAAGAAAAAAATGTAATAAAACCTCAAACATCGTTCCTTCAATCAAAACCAAGCACAAAAAAACTATCACTTTTTTATCGAGAACAACAAAAACATTGACCTCATTAACCAAAAAAGCAATCAAAAAAGTCTCAAAAATGAAAAATACTGTAATTTTGTAGAAACAATACTTCAAAAAATTTAACATAAAAAAGTACACTTTTGTTTTTTCCAAAAACTCATGTAATTTTCTTATTTTTAACAGCTACCTATTTTTTTCAAAGTATATTTAAAATGAATGTGATCAACGCAAAAGTGTTTGTTTTTCATTCCCTTTTTTCTCCCTCTAAAAGCGTCCCCCCGCGCAAAACTGATAACCCCTCTTTTTTTCTCTTATCAATATTTTTTTTGAACGAGGACTTTTTTCTTCTTTTTTGGTGTTTATTTTCTGTATTTTGTGTCCATTCTTGTTTTTGGATTGGATAAAAGTAGTTTGTTGACCTCAAAAAGTTTATAGATAAAACTTAAATAATGAATTTGGGTCTGTCCAAATACTATACCTTCTGGGAGAGAGGAGTAACTGATAGTGCCGCCTTTCATGGTGGCAAAAGTTCCTTTAATATGGAGGGCAGAATTTGATGATGACGTAATATCTGGATATTCCCTTTTTATTTTTTAAATTAGCAAAAGAAGAAAGAATTGTTCAAACTTCAAAAAATGAACAAAAATATAAAAACAACATCATAGAAAAATCAAAAAAAGGAATTTTTATATCTTCTATCCCTGAGGCAGCTTTCTTTCAGAGCAATATTGAAGAAATGAGCAACATTCACTTCAGCAGTTGTAGCTTGATTTTTGATAAAAATGAATCATTTACTTGCCCAAAAATTAAAGAGTCCCCATCGAAAATATTTGCATATGATTTGATATAAAAAACAGGCTTTAGTGGATATTTTAATATGCTTGTTTTAAATCATCTGTGAAGAAAAAATTAAAACATATTCGTTGACACCGATTTGGTAAAAATTGTATTTTTGCCATTTTTGGATGTACTTTATCACGAAAAAAATCGTGATAAAGCACTTTCGGAAGAGGACTTATTAACAATAGGACTGCAAAATAGCGTTGGTAGTTTTTGCCAACATTACATCTTTCCCATTTTATCGGTAAGTTTGCCAAAAATGACATTTTTAACATGATGCCAAATCAGTTAAACAACAAGCATATTTCACAACCGAGTTTTTTGCAATTTTTTTCGTTGGTGGTTCCATCATTTTTGTCAGAGGATTTTAATTACTGTAAAAATATCATCAGTGATTCATTTTCATTTATTCTGGAAATTATAATTATTCATTACGTTTTTGGTGTAAAACATGTTAGACTTAAACTAAAATTTGTTTTATATTTTTCTTTTCTTGTCTAATTTTTGCTAGGTGAACAAAATGCCCATATATTTTTATTTAATAATGGCAAAAATATTGGAGCTTTTTTAAAAGTCATTTTCACTCCTTATATCCCACAAAAAATTATAAAGCAGCTTGTTGTTAATATATTTCCATAAAAAACTTAAAAATTAAAAACCAAGACTTTTTTAAAACCATTCATCGATTGCAAAAAATTTCGACAGACAGTTTAAAAAAATTCTTTAAATTCTTTTTTAACAAATTTAATTGATTCGTAAATGATGACGATGATCTCTTTCTCTCTTTTTTCTTTGCTGTCGTGTCTATTCAAATTTTTTGTTGCACCTTGCACGCACACATTTTTTTATACACACAAATTTTTTTCTTTAAACGAAGAAACAGGCAGTGAGAGAGAAAAGAGTTAAAAAATATTATTTTGCAAACGTGTCACTTCCAAAAAGTTTTATATATCTTAACTTTTTTCTATTCCATTTTTGCCCATTTTTCTTACATTTTATTCATTTTTTATCCTTAAAATAAAGTAATAATCATATTTTTACAGGTAAATATTTGTAAATTAAACAAAAAAATGACCAGCGGACAAGTGACTATTAAAGTTAAATATGGGAGTGATATTCGAAAAGCTGTTTTGCCATCGAATGAAGTAAATTCTTTTGCTGCAATTAGCACATGGATTGCTGAAATTTATAATCTAGATGGGCCTAGTAATTTATTGTTAAAGTATATGGATGGAGGTGAGCAAAGTTTTATGCAAATTGTATTGATGTTTGAGCATCAGTTGGTGTTAGATTTGTCCCTACAGTTTTTTATTGTTTGTTTTAACAAAAATTAATGACATATTTAAGCTTTGTGGAACTTATAGGAGCTTTGTTTTAGTTTAAAATATGCAAATTTTAGCCAACGAGTAACAAACATGCTTGATAGTTGTGTAAAATTTGCATATTTTCAGCTATCACAAAAACCCTTACAAGAACCACAAAGTTCAACTTTGCCATCAAGCTTTGTTTAAACGAATCAAAAGTTTGCATATTCCCCGGAGAATATGCAAATTTTTACTAACTCGTTTTAACATAAAATGATGGCATTTTTTATCTTTGGGGAACTTGAGAGGGTTTATGCATTAAAGATAAAAATATGCAAGTTTTACACAAATATTGTGTAAAATTTGCATATTTTCAACTGTACATAAACCTTTACAAGATACTCAACTTCAAATATGCCTCCTATTTGTGTTCAAACTTGATAAGAAAAATTTGCATATTCACTGGAAAATATACAAATTTTTTTCTTTTGCTAACTAAATTATTACATTAAACTAAACACAAGTAATATATTTGCATATTTATAGATGGTGAATTGGTTACATTCACAAATGATGAAGATTTAAATCTTGCCCTTACAACTGAATCCCTGCTATATGTGCATGTATTTTCAAATGCTGAAGATACAAATGGAATTGTTTCACAACTTTTGAAAGAATTTGATCAACTTAAACATACAATGGATAATTTAAAAATTATGATTGAAGAGAATGCATCTTTATTAGCTCAAGGTGGTGGTGGCCGATATCATTCTCGTCCAGATACACCTCCAACAACTAAAAATGAATCATCCTCCGTTGCTACGATTCAACCTTCTGTTCATGAAGAAGTAAGACTATAAGCTAAGGTTAGAAAAATTTATGCAAATTTTGTACTTTTTAGATTGATCATAATGGTGTTGCTAGAATTGTTTCTTCTGAAGTTAAAGAAGAACCACATGATGATTTTTCACATCATCATCAACAACAGCATAATCATCAACATCATCAACTTGATGAAGAAAGTCAACAAATGGAAAATATTCCAATTGATCAACATTCATCACATTCTCCAAATCCTCAACATCAACATCATGAACAACAACAACAACAACATCCACAATTTCCACCACAAGGAATGCAACAACAACAACAATTTGGTGGTCCACCACCTCCACCAACTTCTGGATTTGCTCCACCACCATCCCAACAACAACAACCTCAACAAAATCAACAAGGCGGATTTGGAGGTCCTCCACCACCACATGGATTCCCACCAATGTCATTCCCAAATCAAAATCAACAACCTCCACCACCTCCCCAACAACAACAAAATCAATTCCGTCCACCATCTTCACAAGGAATGGGAGCAGGTATGCCACCTCCACATATGCAACCTCCACCAACATCCCAAGGTGGTTTTGGGGGAATGCCACCTCCGATGAATGGAGCTCCTCCACCATCATCCCAGCAACCCCAGGGTTTCCCACCACAATCTGGTACTCCACAACATTTTGCTCCTCCTCCAACATCTAATGGTGCACCAACCCCAAGTTTCGGTCCACCCCAATCTGGTACCCCACAACATTTTGCTCCACCACCACAATCTCAACCTTCACCCTTCCAACCCCAACATCAGCAACAACAACAACATGGACATGAAACTCCATCACATTTACCCCCACAAGGTGGTATGAATGGTATGCCCCCACCACTCCATCAACAACAACAAAATCAATTCCAACAACCACCACCACCATCAAGCTTTGGTCCACCACAATCTGGTACCCCACAACATTTTGCTCCACCCCCATCTTCAGGATTTGCGCCCCCACCAAGTTCCGGTGGATTTGCTCCTCCAATTAAGCCTCTTCCTGGTCAACCAGGTCCTCCCCAACATCAATTCGGTCCTGGTGCTCCACCACTTGGCCCCCCAACAAGCAATTTTGCAGGTGGTCCTCCACCAATGGGTCCAGCAGGTATGTTTTTTTCATTTTAGAATATATATAACACTGTTGGTGATATGTTAATTTTGAAAAAAAATTGCATATTGAAAAATTTCATTACTTTAAGTATTAAGTGTAAAAATTTGCATAAAATCGTTGTTAAACTTAAACTCAAATATCTAAGTTTTTCGTTCTTATAAGTGGCTGTTGTAGATATGCAAATTTTGCTAGGAAGAAAATTTGCATAAAAATTTATAGAATTTCAATATTTTTAACATTAAGCCTCAAATATTTGCATAAAAAACTGTTGTAAAAACTTAATAAATTTTTTTTCAGGTCTTGCAAACCCATTTGCTCGTCCCCAAATGCCCCAACAACATCGCCCTGGAAATTTTAACAATTATTAATTTTCTTAAATCGCACCACCAAAATTTTTCTCTCTCGTTTTTCTATTCATTGAGTGTTGGTTTTTATTTCGTTTAAATTTTTATTAAAACTATATATTTTATATTTATTATATTTATTTTGAGAATGAATAAAATAATTTTTCTTATGTTTGTTCTATGTTTTGTATAGTGTGGAATTAAAATAAAATATTATTCATATTGAGTTTATTGTTTATATTTTTCATTTAAGTAATTTGCATAATTTAATTTGAGCTTTAAAAAAACTCGCTTTTTTGGACCACTTCCAAAAATATAAGGATGCAAAAGTCTTCAATATAAATGCAAAAAAACGGACTCACAAAATGAAAATATTAAATAAATGGAAGATGGGATTGGAGTAGGCATGGTCGAGGGACCATTTTTCAAGCCCCGTCCCGGGACGGGACGAGGCTAAAATGTGGTCTCTGTCCCGGTTTCGTCCCCAGGACGAAGACATTTTTTTCTCAAAGTTGCCTTGGCACCATTTTACAACTTTTTTTCAATCTGAAAAATCGAGTCCCTGTCCCCCAAAGGGACGGGACCGGGACCTGGCGGGACTAGTCGTCCCTCAGCAATGTCTAGATTGGAGGGGACAAATCTCTACAGAAAGAAGCACAGGGGCATTTTTTCAAGCTGCAGTTTTTTATAAGAAATATTTGCTTGATTCAAAGCCAAAAAACCAGATGATTTAAAATGAAAAAAAATATGGCATCATTCGTTTTAAACATGCTTTTTTTGAGTATAAAAAATCATTTAATTTTTAAATGTTTTCGCATACTCGTACAAAATTCATTGCAGCATCAGTTATATATTTATCAGGTTTCAAATGCAGAATTTATTGTATGCCAAACGATATTTGTTAGTTTGAAAAAATATTAAATATTCAAATTTTTAAAGAAGAAAAAGTGTAAACCAGCTTTGGGAGGCTCGATTTTGACACGTTTCAGATTTTCATGAAAATTTTAAATTGTTAAACTACAAATTTTGTGCTTTGAATTTATTTATGTTTTTTATCATTTCAGATTTTTCAAAACATCAATATTTTTTGGCATCTTTCTTTTATTTGAATATTTTTGTTTAACCAACAAAGAGTCATGCTTTATTGACATTAATATTACCTTTAATCTTTACAATAAAATGACAAAAAACTATAATATTGTCACCTGTACAGAGTCGCTGCAACTAAGACTTTTTCGTTATAAATGCAAAAAAAAACAGACACTAGAAATCAAAATATCACCAACCTATGGCGGTTTGCAGGATGCATAATTGATATTTTAATAATATTTAGTTCGACGAACTTCGACCAAAAACGAAAAAAACAGTTTGATTTTTTACCTTGGGTTTGCCGTTGTCGTGACTCGATCTTGTAATCCTTTGTATTGTCCCCACCATTATGGCAGCACCATCGTTGTCTTTGTTTAATTATATTAATGTTGAATTAGTTTGTTTGCTTATGTTGAAATTTTTTGGTTTTTTGGAAAAATATTAAATATTCAAATTTTTCAGAGAGAAAAAGAGATCGTTTCTAGACTTTTTAGATAATGTTTTTTTCACCAAAAATTAATAGTGTTAAACTACAAATTTTGAACTTTGAGTTTAAGCTTGCTTTTTCTCGTTTTAAATAATTTTCAAAACATCAACAATTTTTTGGCATTCATCATTTATTTGAATATTTTAGTTTAGCGAAAAAACCCATGCTTTATTACCATTGATATTTCCTTTAATCTTTACAATAAATGGTAAAAAATTTGAAAAAATCTAAACTACATTTTTCCTAAGACAACGAAAACACTAGAATTCAAAAAGAATAAACAACCGCAAACCTATTCATTAGAAATGTAAAAGAAACGGACTCAACAAATCAAAGCATAGTCGAGTGGTCCAGCGCGTTGATTCATCAGTACATTATATTACTCACTGGTTCGAGTCACGCCCGTGGTCACATTTAAAAATGATTACCCGCGTCCGTCCTGGTCCTACCGGGTTACCAAGGGATATATTATGTCAAAAACCAAAGACATTAAAAATGGCTACTGGAGGGATCCCAGGGTAAACATATCCCACTGTGTTATGGCATTACCGCACGGAAAGTGAGTGGCATCGCTTAGACGTGATAAAAAAAAAAAGCATCTTGTAGATATTGTGATGTGCAGGATGCATCATTTATAATTGATCAATTTTTATTTTGACCCTGTATGAAAAAGGGATTAGAATTTTTTAGTATGGGATTGTAAGAGTCGTGATTCGACTTTGTAATCCTTAGAATTGTCCCGTCATATAAGCTGCGCCATCTGTGGTTTTTTTTTACTGGGGAAAATGATATTTCTATTACAGGGTGTTCAAAAAAAAATGGCCGATGGCTCATTATATCAAAATGGGACATCGACAAAACCTGATGTGTGGTGGAATAATATGACCCTCCAAAGAGTAATTTATTACAGTAATCTCACTTCTTCAAAATTTTCGCTTCGGGAGATAGAGCAGTTCAAAATTAAAAAATGACCGTTTTTTGGCCTTTTCGTAGGTTCCGAATCAGAATATTTCCAGAAGGTATAATAAAATTCTGTTGAGCACATTTTTTAGACAACTGAATGAACTCGTCGGTAGGCCATAGTTTGAGGTTATAACTCTTTCCTTCGAACTACACCGAGCTTTTTCCTGACCCCTTGCGCAAGATTTTTCATTTTTAGCCAACTTTGACGGATTGTCCTACTTTTTCCAGGAGGAGTTAGGAGCTCATATTTGTTGCCAACAAACTTCAGCCACTTTGGGGTTGATCCCATACCAAAATATTGAAATCTGGAATAATGATATTTTAAGCAGCCGTAATTTTTGTATGTAAGTAAGTATACATAACACATGATAAAATTTATTTCAATCCTGTAATCTTCAAATGGGCCATAATCACATAAAATTTACTTCGGAGTATTTTTCTGGACTATTTTCATATATTTATTGCAAAAAACAGCATTTAAAAACTTTCGTGTATACATAGTTACTGACTATTTATTAGTATACGCGTTTAAAGAAACGTTTTTGGACATTTTTGTGTATCGAAAAAATTGAGTTGTCTTGAATTTCAATATTTTGGTATGGGATCAACCCCAAAGTGGCTGAAGTTTGTTGGCAACAAATATGAGCTCCTAACTCCTCCTGGAAAAAGTAGGACAATCCGTCAAAGTTGGCTAAAAAGGAAAAATCTTGCGCAAGGGGTCAGGAAAAAGCTCGGTGTAGTTCGAAGGAAAGAGTTATAACCTCAAACTATGGCCTACCGACGAGTTCATTCAGTTGTCCAAAAAATGTGCTCAACAGAATTTTATTATACCTTCTGGAAATATTCTGATTCGGAACCTACGAAAAGGCCAAAAAACGGTCATTTTTTAATTTTGAACTGCTCTATCTCCCGAAGCGAAAATTTTGAAGAAGTGAGATTACTGTAATAAATTACTCTTTGGAGGGTCATATTATTCCACCACACATCAGGTTTTGTCGATGTCCCATTTTGATATAATGAGCCATCGGCCATTTTTTTTTGAACACCCTGTATGAGCCAACACAACGATAAAGACAATGTCCTAGATATTTGTTAGTTTTTAGAAAAATATTAAATATTCAAATTTTTGAGAGAGAAAAACAGTTGATTTTGACACGTTTCAAATAATGGTTTTTCTCAAGAAAAATTTAAACTGTTAAATTACAAATTTTCAACTTTGAATTTTTTCTGTTTTTTGTCATTTCAAAATTTTCAATAAATTAATATTTTTGACATTTATCTATTATTTGAATATTTTATTTACATCAAAAAGAACTTAAGAAATTTGATCCATCTTTGCATTTGAATGATAAAAAACCCTATAAAAATGTCAACTGTTGCAAAAAAAATTTGCAGTTAGAAATCATTGGTCAACAGAAACAATTTTTAAAAATTTTTAAAAATCGAAAAATCTATTATTTGAATGTTTTATTTGAACCAAAAAAGCTAACCTTTATAAACTTTAATATTACCTTCAACCATTTCATTACAATGGAAAAATACCAAAGAAATATTAACCATCGATTAATAATAATTCCATTTAAAATTATGTGTGCAGCAATAAAAGATGGCATTTTAAATGCAAAAGAACCGTATGCAAGAAATCAAAACATTTCGTACTCATTGTGATGAGGATGCATCAGTTAATAATGAGTAATTTTTGCCACGACCGTAGATTTTTTTTAATTTAGAATTGTCGCGGTCGTGAATTGATTTGCTAATTTTTATCCTTATTTACTTCTTACTCTTTGATTTTATCATTGATTCTTAATTTTTTGTTGTATTTCTCTTTTTTTCTTCGGTCTCTTTACTTATTCATCTCTCTCTATTGTTTTTTACTCTTTCTTTTTATTGTTTTTGAATATTAATCATATTTGATATATTCTCAAACTTGATTAATTTAAAAATTTATGCAATTATAAAGAAATGAACTATCTTTTTTTGCTTTTTTTTCTACAACATTTAAAGGTTTGGTGCGAAACAGCTTTGTCAGAATGAAGAAATCAATTAGATTTTGTCCAAATAATTCTAGAAAACTACATTATTATTTTGCTTCTTTAGCAATATACCCCTTGAAGTTTTTTAAAATGTTTTCGGCCTTTGAATATTATTCTCTGATGATATTTTATTGTCATGGAAGTTTTTGAAAAATAAAATCATAAATATCAAAGTTACAAAAGAAGGCTCTCTTTTGAATTTAAAAACTTCAAAGAAAAGGATTCTAAAAAATATAACAAAAGAATGGCATTTTTATGGGATTTGTTTTTTAAAAAATATCAAAAAGAAGTTTCTCGAAAATAACAAAAGAGATATTGTTTCTATTAGTTTTTTAGAAAAATGTTGGATGCATAAATTTGTGAAAGAAATTTTGGTTTTGCTGATTTAAAAAAAACATAAAGACATTTGTTTGCCATCTTTTTGCAAGCTGTAGGATACTGTATAAATTACATAAAAATTTGTGCTAAAACAGCATCACATACATGCAGTATAAAATAATAGCAATTGAATGTTATTGTCTTTTCACAGATAACGACCTTCATAAAGAGATTTTTTTATATTTTTGTTAGGTTACGGTATCAAAAAAATTATTGTTGTATTAGTCAGTTTTTTAAAAACAATGAATGCTAAAATGGCCTGTTTTTTTGCATTAACCAGAACTAAGCATTTTGTTTGTCAGCTTATTAAGGAGACGGGCCTGCAACTTGGGGAAAAAAAAAACTCTTTTTAACATTTTTCTGTCATTCTTTTGAAAGCTAAGGATACTGTAATAAATGCTAAAATGATGCATATTTGTTTTAATTAAAAATCACAAATTAACAGCAACACAAAAATGGATTTTATGTTGCTGTTGGAAAAATATCAATGAAGTGTCTCGTAAATTAAACAATGCAAATTTGAAGAGAATAAAATACAGGGTGATTCAAGAAATTCCCCCGATTTCAAATGGCTGGCAAATTTTTCCTATTCAACTTAAACAAAAACGGATTGCACCATCGAACTCACCATCATATGCCATTTTGTTTTCTGCAAAAAAAATTTTTTCGAAAACTATGCAAATTTGACGTGGTCCCCCCTGTGAAAAAATTTTTTTTTCGAAAAAAAATAAAATAAATGGCATGGGATGCTGAGTTTGATGGTGCAATCCGTTTTTGTTTAAGTTGAATAGGAAAAATTTGCCAGCCATTTGAAATCGGGGGAATTTCTTGAATCACCCTGTATTGTTCAAATTGATGAATTAAATTAATGAAATTTTGAAGTTCCTGATGTTTCAGAAAAAATGAACATGATCTGTCATATTTGTCACGACGAATCGTGAATTATATGCAAATTTGGGAAAGGAATGAATTGACGGCCGGGTAGTCGAGTGGTCCAGCGCGTTGATTCATCAGTACATTATATTACTCACTGGTTCGAGTCACGCCCGTGGTCACATTTAAAAATGATTACCCGCGTCCGTCCCCGGTCCTATCGGGTTACCAAGGGATTATATTATGTCAAACCAAAGACATTAAAAATGGCTGCTGGAGGGACCCCAGCTTAAACATATCCATCTGTATTACGGTATTACCACACGGAAAGTGAGTGGCATCGCTTAGACGTGATAAAAAAAAAAAAAAAAAAAAATGAAGTGTCTCGTAAATTAAACAATGCAAATTTGAAGAGAATAAAATATTGTTCAAATTGATGAATCGTGAATTATATGCAAATTTGGGAAAGGAATGAATTTTACTCTCATTATCTATAAATAGTCTTGTTGTCCATTCATTTTATCTCATTCTTTATACTTTTTATCTTTGCTAAATACAATAAAACTTTGCTCTCTATACTTTGCTCAACATTGCTATAAATTCTGTTCGGCAGATCAAGGATCTCCGCAACAATATTTGAGGATACTGTAGGCCCTGGAAAAATTATTACAAAGAAATTTTGGCTTTGTTAAACGATTTTGTCATTTCTTTGTAAGAATAAGGATACTGTAGTGCATTTATTAAACAAAAGCGAACAAAATTCAAAACATTGTTGTTTCTTTTCTTTTTTCAACTGCTAAAATTTATGTGTGGATTTGTAACTATTGATAAATAAGCTTGGGTACATTTATTTCGATAATTTTATTTAACAATATATTTGTTATTGTTGAGTTATTTCTATTCATTGTTTTGTTTTTATCAGTTTGTAGTTGCGAAAAAATTGTTTATTTTTATAACTTATTTATTATATTAGTGATTATATAATATAAATGAGTATCATCAAAAAAAGCAATATACAAAGCAAACAATGAAAAACAAAAGAAAAAGTTGAAAACACTTGGAAGCCCTAATTAAGCCCAAAGGGTAAGAAGATCTTGAAAACGAATAACTGAACATTTTCCAGTTAATGGATTGACAGATGGCATCATATAAGCTGGATAAGATTTGCAAAGATCTTCCTAAAATTTTTACATTGATTTGTATTACTCAAAAATCTGTAATTTTTTCAAATTCTGGAAAAAACTTACTGCACGACTTCCAGTATGTGCACTTTCACATCGGCCATTCACTTCTGTTGTTAGAATAGTGCAAACTGGTTTTGCTGATGTTCCAGCCCAATAAATTTGAAAAACTAATTTAATATCTAATGCTGATGGTGCACCTTTGAATGAAGTTCTATTTGATTTATCAAAGATGTAATCACCACAAAAATTAGCTGTAGTTGCATTTGTTAAAGGTTGCCAAAGCATCATAAATCTACCATCTGGAAGTTTTCTAAAACCAATACAATATCCATTCCGTGCACAATATTCTGCTGCTTTTTGTAAAGAAGGACGTGTAACAGGAAAAAGATCTGCTGATAATCTGCCACATGGCAATCTATAAAAATCCACATCGATAAGTTCCCCAACAGCAACAGAAGCAGCAGCAGCAATGAAAAAACAAATAATTGTTAAAGCAGACATGACTTTTTTTAAATCCAAAAACAACTAGCCAACGGGGAAACAATAATTAAAAATTATAACAAATACGGCTGTTGCAATGTAAGACGGGAAAAGAGATTAAAGGTTGCAGACGGGATTGGCTTACTGTAAGACGGGAAAGGAGATTAAAGAGGGGATCCACAATAGGCTGTAATACGGGAAGCGAGATTAATTTTTTCTACGAGACTACCGTACAACAGCCATCGCCCTCTGCAATAGATATGGACATCCATCTGTCCTCCTCAGGGTTCTGCGAAATCGAAATTTGAAAAATCGAAATCGAAATATCGAAATCGAAATAGTTTTCAGCTTATCCAAAATCGAAATATCGAAATTGAAATATTTTTCGGACCGTTCGAAGTCGAAATATCGAAATCGATAGTTCGATTTCACAGAGCCTGGTCCTCCTTTTATGCATTCTGTTGGGGCATGCCTTTACTTAAATCAATTCATTTAAAAAGGGTTTTTCTGGTAAACATATAACATATCAAAAACTAACAATTAGAAGAAAACAGTTTCATTCACTGGTAATACAAAAGTAATTTTATGGGCTAAAGCTGTAAAATAAGAGGTAATTTCTCAAGAAGGGGATGGATAAATAAGAAGCAACATGAAGTTGTTTTACATTTAATTAGAGGACTTTTGGAGAATAAATTGTTGGGGGGGGGGGGGGAGGGTTTCGGGGATGATCTCTTGCATAAGTAAAAGTGGGCATGGATGACAACATGCATACCTTTTCTTTCATGCAGAGGGCGATGGCTGTTGTACGGTAGTCTCGTAGAAAAAATTAATCTCGCTTCCCGTATTACAGCCTATTGTGGATCCCCTCTTTAATCTCCTTTCCCGTCTTACAGTAAGCCAATCCCGTCTGCAACCTTTAATCTCTTTTCCCGTCTTACATTGCAACAGCCGTATTTGTTATAATTTTTAATTATTGTTTCCCCGTTGGCTAGTCTCCTGAGCCGTCTGCTGCGAAGCAGTAAAATTGAATAAACGTGTTGAGGATTTTATAAGAACAATAATTTTAATAAAGTTATTTCTGACCCTATTGATATCTTGTTAACCCAAATATTATTATAATAATCGAACCTAAGCTACTGATTCCAGCATGTACCTGAGCTCATACTTGACAAAAAAATTTGAAACCCTGCAAAACCCTTTTTTTTATTTTAAAACCCGCAGAACCCCGTTTTTTCAAACAAAAAGTGGTCCACTGGGGTCAAAAATAAAGATATCCAACTAAAACAAATGTCGATTCACATGTAATCGACTATGAGCTCTTGATTCGAATATGCATCTGAACTCGCATTCAACAAAAAATCTCGATGTCCCGCAAAACCCCGTTTTTTTTAAAGAAAAAGTGGTCCCCCGGGGTCAACAATGAAGGTATTTTGTCGACCCAGGTGTCGATTCATATGTAATCGACCATGAGCTATCGATTCCGATAGGAATCTAAACTCGAACACCACAAAAAATCTCGAAACCCCGCAAAACCCCGTTTTTTTTAAAGAAAAAGTTGTCCCCCGGGGTCAAAAATGGAGGTATTTTATCGACCCAGGTGTCGATTCATATGTAATCGACCATGAGCTATCGATTCCGATATGCATCTAAGCTCAAACTCAACAAAAAATCTCAAAACCCCGCAAAAACCCGTTTTTTAAAAGAAAACGTGGTCCACCGGGGTCAAAAATGGAGGTATTTTATCGACCCAGGTGTCGATTCATATGTAATCGACCATGAGCTATCGATTCCGATATGCATCTAAGCTCCAACTCAACAAAAAATCTCGAAACCCCGCAAAACCCCGTTTTTTAAAAGAAAAAGTGGTCCCCCGGGGTCAACAATAGAGGTATTTTGTCGACCCAGGTGTCGATTCATATGTAATCGACCATGAGCTATCGATTCCGATATGCATCTAAACTCAAACTCAACAAAAAATCTCGAAACCCCGCAAAACCCCGTTTTTTAAAAGAAAACGTGGTCCACCGGGGTCAAAAATGGAGGTATTTTATCGACCCAGGTGTCGATTCATATGTAATCGACCATGAGCTATCGATTCCGATATGCATCTAAGCTCAAACTCAACAAAAAATCTCAAAACCCCGCAAAAACCCGTTTTTTAAAAGAAAACGTGGTCCACCGGGGTCAAAAATGGAGGTATTTTATCGACCCAGGTGTCGATTCATATGTAATCGACCATGAGCTATCGATTCCGATATGCATCTAAACTCAAACTCAACAAAAAATCTCGAAACCCCGCAAAACCCCGTTTTTTAAAAGAAAAAGTGGTCCCCCGGGGTCATAAATGAACCGATCGGGATAAAGCAAAAGTCATTTAGCACTATTTGAACCATGCCCGATTCATTCCGACACCTCTCATACGTCCACCATACCGGGAACATCGAAACTCTGACTCGCACAAACGTTTTTTGGGAATATCTCGGGTCCCAGAGGGCGTATGGGGTCAAACTCAACGAATTATCAAATGCGATTTTTTTCTCTACATACCTGCCAAATTTGAAAGCTCTACGATCAAAACTGACGAAAATCATTTTTTTGGGGTAGAAAGGTAGGGAAGTTGAGTGCTAAACAGCCGCAGCGCGCCCCTTCGGGGCGCGCTGCGTCTGGTATTTAATCCTGAAAATGTCAGAATGAAGAAAATGAAGCAGATGAAATGACTTTTTATAAGAAAAATTTAAGGAACCGCCCTTGAAAAATGTTGCACGGCAACAAGCTTTAAGGGGTGGATACTTGGATAGTAACAAGTAAATTTTCATTTGCCCCTCCCCAACGTTGTCCAGGGTACCCTGAAGCTAAAAATTACCAATGAGCGGGGAAAAGCTGTAATGAATTTTTTTAACTTCATCACTTCTAAAAATCACACTTTAATTAAAAGTTCACACTTCTTCTACAATAACACAAAAAAGAACAGCATCTACAGTAACCCCAACTAAAAATGAAGAAAAAAGCAATTTATGAATTTTCATAGAATTGATCAAACAAATGAAATTTTATCCATTACAGTATAATTTTTTTGAAGATTAAAATATATGCAGTTTTTATGATTGTTATCAAAAAGTCTAAATTGTTTTAACAATCAGCGGGGTATTTTATTAATTTATTCAAATTTTAATGTTTTTTTTGGGTTTTTAGATTTAAAATGTTTATTAAAATTTTTTTATCGTGCCATTTGTGGTCATGTGTGCCTTCTCATCAAACATAATTGCCCTGCATAGCTGCATTGGAGTTTTTCCATGGGCAAATTACTTAACATCAAAACATTGGATCGGGGGGATGAGGCTTTTATGAGCGTTTTATTAGAAAGGATCTGAGCTTTTTCAATCACCTTATAAGCAATAACTTCAACAGGCTCGTGCGTTAAACACATGCCCTCTACGAAATCATAAAAATCCTTCGACCTTTTACAGAAATCGGCACAAGATCAATGATGTGTCTTTCAAAATTGGTTTTTGCACCATCACAATAAAATACTGCTGATGTCCTTGATTGCAAGTTAATCCAAACAAGTTATGCTAATTTTGATGTAATAATATTATTTTTGCCAATGGTTGACGATGTCCCCAAATTGTAATTGTTGGGTGTATTTCTTTTGTTTTTATTAAAAAGAAAACAACAATAAAAACTTCCAAAGTCATATCCTATCGCTCAAAAAAAAAAGATAAAATTTTTAAATGCAATTTTAAAGCAGGAATTTTTAAAGAAATTTTTTTGAGATTCAGTAAATTCAAAATTTGAACATATTCTAATTTCACAAATTGCAGAATTCAAATAATTTTGTGCTCGAAGTTTTAAAGATTTTAAAAATGCTGCAACAATACTATTTTCTGGGAATAAACGTAATCCATTTTGAATTTTAATTTGAAAACATTGAATTCCATCTTGTTCGACAATTTTAAACTTCCATTCTGGATCAGTTTCAATTTCATCCATCGATTTTTCGATTACTTTGAAAATGTCTAAAAAAGTACGGTACTTTGGGAAACTTCAGAGATATCCCGTCACTTTTCACAGGGCCCAAACTGCTTAAGGGAACTTGAAGAGAGGTCGACTTCTTCGAAGTTAAATTTAAGGTGAAAACTTGATTTCATACTACGTAAAATAAGATTTTTTCGACTTTTTAAAAAAATAAGTTTTAAAAGTTGGAATTTTTGCCATTTTTGTATATGTTGTATCGGTTCTTGAGAACCGATATCCGATTTTGGGAACACAAAGTTTTTTAAGGGTTCGCATAATCCGATATCGGTTCCTGAAACCCGATATCCGTTCCCAATAACCGATATCAGGTTTTGTGAACCAACTAATAAGATTTTCGTTCCCAAAATCGGATATCGGTTCTCAAGAACCGATATCCGTTCCCGAGAACCGATGTCCGTTTTTGCGAACAGATGTTACGGGAACAAAGATATTTTTAATGGGTTCGCAAAAACGGACATCGGTTCTCGGGAACGGATATCGGTTCTTGAGAACCGATATCCGATTTTGGGAACAAAAAACTTATAAGTTCGTTCCCAAAACCTGATATCGGTTCTTGGAAACGGATATCGGTTCTTGAGACCCGATATCGGATTTTGTGAACTTGAATTTTTTACGTGGTTCCCAAAATCGGATATCGGTTCCCAAGAACCGATATCGGTTCTTGAGAACTGACGGTTCTCAAAATCCGATACAACATATACAATACAATTAATTTTTAACAAAAATTTTTCAACAAATTAAAACAAATGCGAACGCAGATTGTTTGTTTTGGGTGTTATTTTTAATGACACGGTTTAGAACCACCTCGAAAACAATTAAAACACGAAATAAAATTTGCATAACAAAAATTTAAAATTTGTATACCGATCCAGGAAAAACTATTTCGTGTTCTACTTTTTTTCTTAAAAATTTATTACGATACTTACAGCATCTTGAATGTTAAAATTGAGTGTTTATGAAAAAAAATTTAAAACTGGATGGAATAATTATCGATGTTCCAGATGCTTCAAATTTCGTCTTTTTTTCATGGTCATAAAAACGAAAAAATGATAAAAATTACTTTTTCAATTTGCGGTATCCACTTTAAAAGTGATTGGTTTTAACCAACAAGATACTGTAACTATCGTTGAAAACGTTTTTTTAAACGTTTTCAACGATAGTATTCTGCTTTTGCTTAAAAGCAAAAGCAGAATACAGTATTATTTTATCTAGGGTCCATAAGCCTATGATCAATATTTTATGCAAATTTTTAATGCGGTCTTTTTGCTAATTGAATTCAGTTAGTTACTCCTCTGTCTCTTTCACAGCAAAATTATTTTTAAAAAAGAAATTTTGTTGTTAAATTTTGCCAAAATTTATCTTTGGCAGTTTAAATAATTTTTGTGATTATAAAAACTGAAAACAATGTTCATGAAAAGAATTTAACATTGTTTTAATTTTAACAGTATCATTTTAGTAAGTTCTTACGTTTAAAGCTAATTTAAAAAGTGCATTTTTTGTGAAAAGGTTTTTCTTATATAGTTTTGTTCTTAAATCCAAATTTTTATTGTATATTTCACGAATCCAGCAAAATGAGTTATAAGTTTGGTATCAATCAATAAGTAATTAAAAAATATTAAGGCATCCAAAATCGAAAACGCGCGAAAATGTCTTGCAAAAATGTTATTGCATAATTAAATTAAACAATTTTTACCACTTTTTTAATAAGAAAGCATTGCAAAAAGAAAACAAAGACACTTGGAAACGCGTTGTTTTTCTTCCCCAAAAAACCAGCCTAGCGAGAAAAAACATTGCATTCGGTTCAGGGCTGTCTGGGATTCCGGATCCGGGGTCCCGGATCCCGGCCATTTTTTCGGGGATTTTTGTCCCGGATCGGAATCTAGGATGTTTGGCTGGGATTTTTCGGGCTTCTGGAACTAATTATATCAAAACCTTCAAAAAATCAATTTTTTTTCTTATTTTTAAACGTAAAATTGAATTTGGTCATCAAAAATGGAACATTTATACTTTATAAAAAACAGTGTTGTTGCGACTCCGACTCCGGAGTCGTGGAGTCGACTCCGGTGTCGGAGTCGGAGTTGGAGTCTGAGTCGATGGGTCGGAGTCGACTCCGGCATAAAATTTTAAAAATTGCTAGAAAAGCTGTTTCTTTTGAATTAAATAGTTGTAAACCATATTTATCGATATTATAAGCATATTAGGTTATTAAATAAAGCTTTTAAATTAGTTTAAACAGATTTTTCGAAATTTTCAAAAAATTTTGAAAAAAGTGTGAAAATTTTTTTGTTAACAGAAGTTGTTAAAAATCACCAGAAACAGTTAATATGTGAATTAGATATAATAATTAGTAAGAATCAGCATCAAAAACGCATTTTTACATGTTTTACAAGATTTTTTAGAGTCGGAGTCGACTCCAGTGACTCGGACTCCGACTCCGGAGTCGGAGTCGGAGTCGGAGTCGAGCAAAAGTGAAAAGCACAACACTGATAAAAAATAAACAATTTTTATTGTTTTAACGCAAAGCCAAAAATATCGAAACTTTTTGTGACTTAGATGATTTCCAACATGTCTTTTTCCTATCGAAAAAGTTTTACAATCATTTATTTTATCTAAAACGACTTTTTTTGTGATTTTTAGTGATGATTTTCTGCTTTATATTGCAAATAAGTAGCATTTTTTTATTTCCATCTTAAAAAACACTGTAATTTGATTTACAAATTTCCTGAATCCCGGATGTCGTCCGGGATGTCCCGTCCCGGATCCTGAATCGGCCAAAAAAGCGAGTCCCGGACAGCCCTGATTCGGTTATAACTTTATAACTTTTATTGTTTGCAAATAAAAAGAAAAAGTAATGGAAGATGAAGAGAAAATACAATGTTCGTACTTTGTTTGCAAAGCAAAAAAAAGAGAAAAAAAGAATGGAGATCTTTTTTTTATGGGACAAGACTGGACTTAGCTGAAATCCTTTTTTCTCATGTAAAAGGGGAATAAAAATGGAATAGTATTATTTTGTACTCAAAGTTCGTCTTAAATTCTATCCCTATTAATTTTTTTAGCTAAAATTAACAAAAAAAGTAAATCGTGGACAAATGAAAGATGAAATTCTGCAATGTAAAAAAATTACCGGTAAAATTAAGAAAAATTAAGGGTAAAAGTTATTATTATTCCAATGAGAGTTTCATTCCCAATAAAAATTTGAATAAATTTGCACTTGTTATGATCTAAAGTGGTAGGTAATATATGTACAGGTTTTCAGAATAAGATGAAAAATTATAAAAAAGGTCCTATTTCAATGTTGTGTTCGATTCCTGTTTTTAGGCTCCCACTATAAAAAAATCTTTTCGGCATAAAAAAGTTGTATCTTGGATAATTATTATCTCATTTTGTAGGCAATTTTATAGTGAGAATTCTCAAAAAGTTCTTAAAAAATTAATTGCTTATTTTCAATACCTTTGGAATTTTGTGGTAGAAATTATTGCATTTGTTGCAAAAAAATATCGATATTACTGTAATAAAGCATCAGGATCTTATGAGGGTAATAGTAATCGATATTAGACATCTGCATTTATGTAATTTGTAACTGGATGAAAGTCAATAAAATTTCGTTTGATCCCAAATACGTTTGAGAATCTGTTATCATCCATTTATCTATGCAAATATAAATTTGCATATATTTATGTTTTTGTAGAAAGTTGTATTGCTAAAGTTTCATTTTTAGTTTTTTTTAAATATTGAAAATATAAGGGATTTCGGGCACAGTTTATTGAATTTAGTTTCGGCTCATTTTGAGTTGTGTTACAGTATTCTCAGGCTTGCAAAAGAATGATAAAATTTTTTCTGTTTTTTGAAATATAATTTCTTTGTAATCCTTGTTGCATCCATCATTTTTTTTAAATCCAATAAAAACCATTTTTATATTGTTCTTTTCGAGAAACTTCTTTTTGATATTTTTTAAAAAACAAATCCCATAAAAAATGCCGCTGTTTTGTGTTTTTTTAGAATTCTTTTCTTTGAAAATTCAAAAAAGAGCCTTCTTTTGTAACTTTGATATTTATGATTTTATTTTTCAAAAACTTCCATGACAACAAAAAATCATCAAAAAATACAATTTTTGGTAAAAAATTTTTTTTAGTAATAAAAATAAAAATGAAGGGGTTGCATAAATTTTTTTAAAAAAAACTTAAAAATTATTGAATGTTTACACACAATATCTCAAAAGGAGAAAATATTAATTATTACCCATTGAAATATTGCATTTTACTCACAATCTTTTCAGTATCTATAAAGATGGTGACTTTTACCCATAAAAAATCATGGGTAAAAATCAACAGTTTTGTAGGTATGAATTTATATCATACCTATTTTTTAAAAAAATATTTGATAGAAAAAAGAAAAATCGTTCGATCAAAAGTTAGAGACTGCCTAAAAAGGCAATAAAAATGATCCAAAAAAACTCATTTACAGCGAAAAAATGTACTATTTTTAAGTCCAGACGATGACGTTACGCAAAAATCCAAACTCCTCAAACCCAACCACTTTTACCGTCACGTTTTTTCCTTTGATCTTTGCCGCTTTTCATATGGACCGTCAGATTTTGCGTACCCCCAACCACTCATAAAAAGACGTCACGTCTGGACAATCCCTATTCACTGATTCACATAGTTCAATGATAAAATGTTTTCCAAGTTTTGCCAAAAAATTGGTGTTAATTTAATTAATTGCTTTTTTTTTACTTTGGAATTTACTTACTGAAACTGCAGCTTTTTATAAAAACAAATGTTAAAACTTTACTTCTTCTTGTTTTTGGTTTTTTTTAAAAAACAAATCTTATAAAATGCCAATCTTTGGTAATTTTTTCAACACCAAAAATCTTATTTTGAGTATCACTACAGTATTTTTAAGCATGCCCAAGGATAAAAAAGTTTGATATCCTTTTTTTGATGATTTTATCAAAAACAAAATTGTATTATTAGATTTTAGCATCCATCATTGAAAAAAAACTAATAAAAACCATATTTCTTTTATTATTTTCGAGAAACTTCTTTTTGATATTTTTAAAAAAACAAGTCACATAAAAATGCCATTCTTTTGTTATATTTTTTAGAATCCTTTTCTTTGAAGTTTTTAAATTCAAAAGAGAGTCTTCTTTTGTAACTTTGATATTTATGATTTTATTTTTCAAAAACTTCCATGACAACAAAAAATCATCAAAAAGTAATATTCAAAAGCAGAAAAGATTTTAAGAAAAAATGTGGCAAACGCTGTGTCCTAAAATTTTTTTGAAAAAACAATTTTCTTTTAAATCTTCTCACATTTGCAAAAAGTTTGACATCTGCCCTAAAATTTTTTTGAAAAAGAATTTTCTTTTTAAATCTTCTCACATTTGCAAAAAGTTTGACATTAAATAACGAAAAATCCAAAAAAAAACTTTTATGTTTTATTTTGTTTGTTTCTATCTTGCATCGTTTTGATGTAACACTTTTTAAAGGGTGTCCCAAAACTTTAGCCGAGGTACAGAAAAAACTGAAAACTCAATAGGAATACCTAAACCAATGTTTGGAGGTTGTTCAGCATGCTTAATTAAACTTATTTGTGAAGAATAAACCAAAAATTTTTTACTGGCATCGATTTGCCACCAACTTGAAAATGCCATTTTTGTCGTTTTTGGCACTTTTCAGGTGCTATTATCTCTGCGGGAAAACAATGTTACAGAAAACCATGTATGCCATTTTGTAGCCCATATCAAAGTTACTAAGTCCACCAAGTTTTGTAACTCAATATCTAATGTGCACCATCAGGCACTTTTTCGAAAAACACAATTTTCACCTTTTTTCAGTGTTTTTGGTAAAATTCTGCGTTTTTTTTTGGATTTTTGAATTTCTGATTTGAGGCAGGTGTTTGAGATTGAGCCATGAAACTTTGTAGACATGTTTAATATGATAAGAGCTACAAAATGACATATGTAGCATCTTCTAAAATTTACTGTGAGCCATTTTATAGGCACGTAAAAAGTGCCAAAAACGACAAAAATGACATTTTCAAGTTGGCGGCAAATCGATGCTAGTAAAAATTTTTTGGTTTTTTCTTCACAAATAAGTTTAATTAAGCATGCTGAACAACCTCCAAACATTGGTATTCCTATTGAGTTTTCAATTTTTTCTGTACCTCGGCTAAAGTTTTGGGACACATTTTATATTTTTTCGCGGTTGTCAAAGTTGTACGAAATTTTAAATCACAATTTTTTCAACATTTTTTCGTAATGTTTTATTCCAATAAATTTTTATTACGTTTAATAACCACTTGTCGCTACCATTCCATTTAAAATTATGTGTCCAGCAATTAAATATGGCATTTAAAATGCAAAAAAAACATTTTGCAAGGAATCAAAACATCTTGTACACCTTGTAATGCATAGAAGCCATCTGTTAACAATGAATGATTTTCAATTTTGTTAAACCGCAGCTCCATCACTGATTTTTGTTTCTTTTGACAACTACTGCTGTTTTAATTTTGAAAAATCGTTGAAAGAATGTGCGTCCCAGATATTTTCTAGATTTTTTGAAAAAATATTTAATATTCAAATTTTTGAAACATTAAAGGAGCCTATTTGACTCTTTTTGGAACAAAGTTTTTCGAGAAAAATTTATAATGCTTAAACTACAAATTTTGAACTTCGAATTTTACCTTGCTTTTTTCGTTTCAGAATTTTCAATAAATCAATATTTTTTGCATTTATCCATTATTTGAATATTTTATTTTAACCAGAAAAGAGCTAATCTTTATAAACGTTAATATTACCATCAACTGTTGCCTCACAATGATAAAAAAACTGAAAAACGATTGATGTCTAACAGTCCATTTTTAACTATTTGCGGAGTAACAAAATATGGCAATAAAAATGCAAAAGAATTGTAAGCAGGCAAAATGTTGTCGCCAAAAAAGCAGTAATTGCATCGATTAGATCAACGTTGCAATTTCTGTTGAATTTGAGTGCAAATTGCTACTGTTGATTTTTGAATAATTTTCATTTCATTCCTTGCTTGTGTTAGGGAATACAACTATTAGTGTATTTTTTATTGTGGCAATCAAAAATATTAATTATGTCTAGTGGCGGTGCAATTGCAATCTTTTCGTTTTATTCATTAAAGAAAAACCTTCCCTTACTCCTTCTAGTTTCTTATTTTGATTCAATTATCGTTGTAATAAAAATTATATCTTGTATTACTTCTTTTGGTTGTTTAAAAAATATTAAATATTCAAATTTATGAAGAAGAAAAAGTGTAAATCAGCTTAAGACGGCTTGATTTGGACACTTTTCAAATAATGTTTTTTCTCAAGAAAAGTTTTCATTGTTAAACTACAAATTTTAAACTTTAAATTTAGTCTTGCTTTTTTTCAACTCAAACTTTCAATGTTTCAATAATATTTTTTGACATTTAAATCTATTATTTGAATATTTTATTTGAACCAAAAAGAGCTAACCTTTATAAACTTTAATATCATGTTAACAGTTGCATCACAATGATAAAAAATTTAACAAATACATGAACCATTTGTTCCTAACACTGCATTCTGAATTTTATGTGGAGTAATCAAAGACGGCATTATTAATGCAAAAAAGACTCAAGAAATCAAAATATTGTGTACACATACATTGTGAGGCCCAGCCATTATTTAATTAACATTAAAAATTTTATCCTTTAACCAAAGGTAAAAAAGATGTTACAAATTTTTTGGGTTTAGGATTGTCGTAAACGTAAAATCAATCTTACAATCCTTTGTATTGTCCGGTCATGACTGCTGCATCGTCGCTGGTCTTTGTTCATTTTATTAATGTTGAGTTAATTTCAAGAAAGAATGGAAAGCATAAAGCAAAACCTATGAAGACAATGTCTTGGACATTTTTTAGTTTTTTGGAAAAATATTAAATATTCAAATTTTCGAGAAAGAAAAATAATTAACTTTTACACGTTGCACTACACAGTCAAAGTGCAGTCTTGGCAAAATGTATCACAAGCGCATGCACAAAATTAAAATTTTTTTATTTTTTTCAGAATTCTTTAAAATTTAAAATCTTTGTCTGTAGGGTGTTTACAGTATCTTTTTATATCGTAAAACCTCAGGAGACATATGGGTAAAGACATTAGATACAGAAGACCGCTTTAAAAAAGACGAGTTTTTCACTGACTTCGATTTTTTGATGTTGCACTATAAAATGGAGCTCATTCAGTTTAATCCCAGAAAAAAATATGTCGATGGATTTTCATTTTTTTGCTTTAAATAAACAAACTTCTAACATATATAGCTAAGTTGTAAAAGGCATTTTACCGTGATTTGTCAACTCAAGTTTTTGTTACTCCATGATTTATGTAAACTTTGTACTTCTTGTTACTATACTTATTATTTTCAGGTTCCAGAAGTCAATATTCGCATCCAGTTATATCCAATACTCTTCAAATCAACTATATTTATGATTACAAACAGCAAAAGTTCAATGAAAATGTATATTTTAGCATTGCATATATATTGCTCAAGTGATGAATCATACTGTAAGTCAGTTTTATAAATTCTTGATTTATTGTCTTAAATAGTCAAAAAATAGTTTTCGACATGTTTTAACATGATTACTAAAGTAAGATTAATATTCGTTTATGGCAGATAAAAGTATTTTAAGCAATTTTGAAAGAGTTATTCTATAGTATGAAACCATTAGATAATGCATTTATAATTTTTCTTATAAATGACATAACAGAGTCGAGGAATATTATATCCCTCAATATTTAATCATGTTAAAACATGTCGAAAACTATTTTTTGACTATTTAAGACAATAAATCAAGAATTTATAAAACTGACTTACAGTATGATTCATCACTTGAGCAATATATATGCAATGCTAAAATATACATTTTCATTGAACTTTTGCTGTTTGTAATCATAAATATAGTTGATTTGAAGAGTATTGGATATAACTGGATGCGAATATTGACTTCTGGAACCTGAAAATAATAAGTATAGTAACAAGAAGTACAAAGTTTACATAAATCATGGAGTAACAAAAACTTGAGTTGACAAATCACGGTAAAATGCCTTTTACAACTTAGCTATATATGTTAGAAGTTTGTTTATTTAAGACGCACTCTGGATGGAACTCAAAAAAATCACAAGGAGGCCGGCACACACAAAAAATAGATTTCGTCCAAATTTTGACCATACCCGAACTGACAACGAAGGCGGAAAAATGACCAATCCTCGCATAAAAAAGACGAAAAGAATGCGCTTGTAAGGAGCTTTCTTCCGCCTTTTTTCCCCCTTCTCCTTTTTTACAGCTTTCTTCCGCCTTTTTTTGGTCTTCTTTTCCCCTTTCCCTTTTTTCCATCTTTCCTGCGGCTTTCTTCCGCCTTTTTTTAGCATTCTTTTCGCAATCTTTTTTTTTAAAATGCAAAAAAAAGGCGGAAGAAAGGCGTAAGCAAGATGAAAAAAATGTTAAAAGAAGGTGCAAAAAAGGAGAAGGCGGAAAGAAGACATAAAAAAGGCGGAAGAAAGCTGTAAAAAAGGAGAAGGGGGAAAAAAGGCGGAAGAAAGCTCCTTACAAGCGCCTTCTTTTCGTCTTTTTTACGCACAAATTCGTCCTTTTTACGCCTTCTTTTTTATTTTTTGTCAGTTCGGGTAGGTAAAACAAGCATGGAGAAGACGATCCTGCTTTCTGTTTTTGCTTAAAAAAATTTCTTACGGTAATTACAGTACATCAAAGGTTTAAGCCGACGAATATTTGATTTGATGTGAAAAATCAGGAAATTAATTTTTTGCCATTATTTTGCCCGTGTATAGGTTTTCGACCATGGGGAATCCGAAAAAGAGGCTTTTGGAAGCACCAGAATACCTGGAACATGGATTTTTTAACATACTGTTTTATTCGAGTCAAGGAAACATGCGTTTATATTTCCCGGAGGGATGAAACACTATAATATTATTAAACTTTAACCTTTTCTACATCTAAAAATAAAAAAATAAATAAAAAACGAGCTATATAACATTGTTTAAAAATTAATTAAACATGCGTAATCGTGATTTTTCCCTTGTAAAAATTTTTGCAAAAAGAAAAAGCAACAGTTTCGTTGTTCGACATTTTGCCAAAGCAACAAATTTTTCTTTCTTCTCGTGTTTTATAACTTATAAAACACGAGAAGAAAGAAAAATTTGTTGCATAAATTTATAAATTATAAGGGAAAAATCACGATTACGCATGTTTAATTAATTTTTAAACAATGTTATATAGCTCGTTTTTTATTTATTTTTTTATTTTTAGATGTAGAAAAGGTTAAAGTTTAATAATATTATAGTGTTTCATCCCTCCGGGAAATATAAACGCATGTTTCCTTGACTCGAATAAAACAGTATGTTAAAAAATCCATGTTCCAGGTATTCTGGTGCTTCCAAAAGCCTCTTTTTCGGATTCCCCATGGTCGAAAACCTATACACGGGCAAAATAATGGCAAAAAATTAATTTCCTGATTTTTCACATCAAATCAAATATTCGTCGGCTTAAACCTTTGATGTACTGTAATTACCGTAAGAAATTTTTTTAAGCAAAAACAGAAAGCAGGATCGTCTTCTCCATGCTTGTTTTACCTATGGTCAAAATTTGGACGAAATCTATTTTTTGCCTGTGCCGCCTGTTTTTGAGTTCCAGCCAGAGTGCGTCTTAAAGCAAAAAAATGAAAATCCATCGACATATTTTTTTCTGGGATTAAACTGAATGAGCTCCATTTTATAGTGCAACATCAAAAAATCGAAGTCAGTGAAAAACTCGTCTTTTTTAAAGCGGTCTTCTGTATCTAATGTCTTTACCCATATGTCTCCTGAGGTTTTACGATATAAAAAGATACTGTAAACACCCTACAGACAAAGATTTTAAATTTTAAAGAATTCTGAAAAAAATAAAAAAATTTTAATTTTGTGCATGCGCTTGTGATACATTTTGCCAAGACTGCACTTTGACTGTGTAATGACGTTGCAGATAGTTAATTTTTGAAGAAAAATTTAAAGTGTTAAACTACAAGTTTTGAACTTTGAATTTAGTCTTGCTTTTTTCGTTTCAGAGTTTTCATTGAATCTCTATTTTTTTGCCTTTATTTATTATTTGAATATTTTATTTAAACTAAATTAGAGCCATGCTTTATCAACTTTGATAATTACCTTCAACCATTGCATCACTAATTTTACACACAAACATTGAAAATCCATCCATTCAAATGTGCAAGATGCACAATTTAATATTGAATACTTTTAATTTTGATCGAAGATGAAAAAGGAGTTAGAATTTATTTAGTTTCTGATGGCCATAGTCGGGATTCGATCTTTTAATCCTTTATATTGGTGTATCATATTTAGTTAATTTTTACACTTTTTATTCGGTTTTTTTTCAAGAAAAATTTAAAGTGTTTAAACTACAAATTTTGAACTTTGAATTTTTTCCAGTTTTTTCTCATGTCATGATTTTCAATAAATCAATAACTTTTTTGACATTTAAATCTATTCTTTGAATATTTTATTTTAACCAAAAAGAGTCATGCTTTAAAAACTTTGTTATTAACTTTAACTAATAATTAAAAAAAAACAATAAAAATATCACTGCAAATCAAAATATGAATTGGGTTAAGAAAAAAAACACATTAAAAATTCAAAAAAGATCACATTATAAATGTCGAAGAACCCCAGGCAAGAAATCAAAAAATAGCGTCTGATTCTTGGGGTCTTCTTGGGTAGTATCAAAATCATTAATTTCAAAGCTGAAATCAATTAAAAAACTTAACCCTACAACTTTTGATTGAAGATAAATTTTCTTTAATTCTTTTGATATTTATTTTAAAAAATATTTTCGATAATTTATTACAAAAATACCGTATTTTGTGCTGACCATAAACATCCCCAACTGATGATGGAGTTGAGGGCCCTTATTTATCACATAAACGTGTCTCGTATAAGGAATAATTGTGGCAAAAAATTAGCTGCAGAATCCTCAACCTGTGGGTTTGCTAGTGGCTCAAAGTTACTGAAATTCAGTAATCCACAATGTGAAATCCACACTTTAAATTTGTAGATTCTGCAATTTTTAGAAGCCGAAACGTTCCAAATCTTTTAAATTCGAATTCAGCATCTTCAAAAACCTCTATAGGATTGTAAAAGCAAGAATCACGGCCCAATAAGTCAGATATTTTTTGGAATTTGCACAAAAGTTAGAAATATCACTACCACAAAATCGAGTTGGGGATGTCTACAGTAAGAGCATTTTTTAAATGATTGATTAAAACTGTATCAAAATCTGTTTCAGCAAATTTCGAATCACTAATCAAACTTGAAGATGGGGATAAATATTTTTGAAAATCGTTACCCTTTCCCCAATCGTCCGGAAATCCAAGATCTGGAACACAATCCGGAATTCCGGACAGCCTTGGATTCTGACAGTCTCTGACTTTTCAAATATTTCATTAAATCACTATGTAAATTTTTTTTGTAGAAGTTTTGCTAAAATGCAACGTGCCACATATGAATTATATTTGCTAATGGAAGTTCGACAAAGTTAGGATGTCTTCAAAATTGCTTCCTCCGTCTTAAATGATTTTTGTTAACGGAAATTAATTTTCTTTTAAAAAAATCAGTCAACAACTTTAAAGACAATGTCTTACAATTGCTTTGTTGTTAGACATTTTTTGTTTTTTTTTTGGAAAAATATTAAATATTCAAATCTTTTTTTGGAAACGTGTAAATATCAAAGAGAATTGATATTGACACGTTTCAGATTGGTTTTTTCAAGAGAAATTTAAAGTGTTTTAAACTACAAGTTTTGTACTTTGAATTTATTCATGCTTTTTTCAACTTAAAATATATAAATATAAATATTTGAATAACTTTTTTGACACGTGAATCTATTATTTGAATATTTAATTTTGACCACAAAAGAGAACTGCTTTATTAACATTGATATTACCTATTACTTTTACTAAAGATAAAATGAAAATAAAAACCATAAAAATTTCAATATTTGTTGCATGTTTCTCCAATTCAAACTGCGAATGGAGAATAAATCGAAGACATTATAACTGCAAAAAAAAACAAACTCAACAAATCAAAACATTGTGTATGATGAGCAGGTTGCAGGTCAAAATAAAAATTGAATAATTTTTATTTTGACTAAAAATGAAAACGGAGATGGAATTCTCTTTGTTTAGGATTGTTAAAATCTTGAATCGATCTTGAAATTCTTTATTTTTACTGGTCGTTAGTATTGACCACAACTCCATCGCTGATTCTGCTTTACTTACATTCAATTAATTTCAACAAAGAAAGTTAAAAAGTTTCATAAAAGACAATGGCTTTGATATTCTTTGCTTTTTTTGGAAAAATATTAACCGTAAACATCTCCAACTAATGATGGAGTTGAGGCTCCATATTTTGCCCATAAACTCGTCTTGTATAAGGTATAATTGTGGCAAAAAATTAGCTGCGGAATCCTCATCTTGTAGGTTTACCAGGGGCACAAAGTTACTGTAATACAGTAATCCACAATGTGAACACAAACTTCTAATTTGCATATTCTCCAAATTTTAGAAACGGAAATGCTACAAATGTTTCAGATTCGGATTCAGCATGTTCGAAAACCTATATATCCAGGAAACAAGGCCAATAAATCAGAAATTTTTAGGAATTTGCACTAAAATAAAAAAAGTCACTGCAACAAAATTACATGAATATCGTAATTTCACCTTGAAAACAAATCACAGCACATTCATTCTGTTGAATATTTTGGCCTGTTTTCTCCACAAATATGATTAATTGGATATATTTAACAACCCCAAACACTACTTTCTCTAAAATATATCATATCCAATTTTTTTTGAAGGTGTGACTATGATTCGGTGGCAGTGAATTTTAGGAATTTGCACTAAAATTACAAATTCCTAAAAATTTCTGATTTATTGGCCTTGTTTCCTGGATATATAGGTTTTCGAACGTGCTGAAACCGAATCTGAAACATTTGTAGCATTTCCGTTTCTAAAATTTGCAGAATATGCAAATTATGAGTTAATGTTCACATTGTGAATTACTGTATTACAGTAACTTTGTGCCCCTGGTAAACCTACAAGATGAGGATTCCGCAGCTAATTTTTTGCCACAATTATACCTTATTTTAGACGAGTTTATGGGCAAAATATGGAGCCTCAACTCCATCATTAGTTGGAGATGTTTACGGTAAATATTCAAATTTTTGAGAAAGAAAAATAATTAATGTTTACACGTTTCAAATAGTTTATTTTTGAAAAAAAATAAAAGTGTTAAACTATAAAATTTGAACTTTGAATTTAGTCATGTTTTTTCAAGTCTCAAAGTTTTACACAAATAAATTTCTTTTAGCATTTATATCTTTTTTTTGAATATTTTATTTAAACCAACAAAGAGCAATGCTTTATTTTGTAATGAACGCTGCCATTTAGAAAGAACAAATTGTTCATGCTGATAAACATAAAAAAAAGGAATTTCAAAGTTGTACATTTTATATTACATCGAATCAATGTAAATAGAGGACACAATAATAATAATTAATAAATTCATGGGTCCATTTAGGATCATTGCTATTCAGCGTCAAAATTTAATGTTGAAGGAACTTGCAGAAGATGCCTTTCGAAATTCGTCTAAATAAGATTAAACTTTTCCATGAACCTAATGTCTTTACCAAAATATTAGAGCTCAATTCCTACCGTAACCCGTACTTTAATGGTCTCAAAGCGAAAACTGGCACTTTTTTCGATCCGATGGCATATTTAAAGGGTATGAGATATTGGTACTATTTTTGAACATATATAGGTTTTCGAGGTCGGGGAATCCGAATCTGAAGTCCCTGAACCAAAATTTTCGTTGTGGGACCCGATTTTGGTACTTTTCTTTTTTTTGGCACGGCAAAAGTGCCATTCATTAAAATCCACGCACAAAAAAATTTATTATTCCAATCATCTACAAATTTATATCCGTTTTTATCAGGTTGATAGGCACAAATAACAGAGCATTGATCAAAGATCCCAATAACAGAAAGCTTCGCAGAAGTTTTTGCAAGGCTTTTCATGACAACTTCTTCAGTTTCACGTTGCAGCTGAACTATTTTATTAAAAAATAAACATGTTGGAATTCTCTGGGTTAAAACGATTAAAAATGTTTCGCCCTTGTGTATCAGTTGATGTATAATTAAGACCAGTGACAGGTTTTCAACTTTCCAATATGTCATTAAATCAGTACACTGTATTACTTCTTTTGGTTATTTAAAAAATACTAAATATTCAAATTTTTGAAGAAGAAAAAGATAAAAGCAGCTTAACAAAGCTTGATCACGATTCAAATAAAGCTTTTTCTCAAGAAAAAATTTAAAGTGTTAAACTACGAAATTTGAACTTTGAATTCGATTTTGTTTTTTTTCAACTAAAATTTTCAATATTTCAATAATGTTTTTTTGACATTGAAATCCATTATTTGAATATTTTATTTGAACCAAAAAGAGTTATGCAGCTTAACTCAAGCTATACAAACTTTGATGTTTTCTTCAGCCATTGCATTAAAACGATAAAAAAACAATAAAAAAAATCATTTTTTGTCCAAAACCTGGACAATTCTAAATGTGATTGGAGAAAAGGAAACGGTGCATTATAAATGCAGAAAAAATAGAAATCAAAACATTGTGGTTCACAAGATGCACAATTTATATATAATTCAGTAATTTGTGCTTTGACCAAAGATAAAAAAGAAGCCAAAATTTTTCTTGATTGAGATTGTCATTGTCGTGAATCGATATTTTAAATCTTTGTTTAAACAGTGATCATCACTTTCTACACAATACAAGACGATCTTTTTCGGATTGTAAGCAGCCACAATATTTAGGCAAACATTTGCTAGGTCATTATTAATAGAATATTTAGAGTGATCATATCAACCTTTTACATATGCATCAACAATGAAGTTGTATGATAGTAAACTTTTTAAAAAAATGCTGAATTTGGAATTATTGTGAAATGGTAATAGTTTAAGTAAACTTTAACTAACTTCTGCAGTGTCATATTGCAAGTGAATAGTTTGATAAAAAAATAAGCATGTTGGAATACTTCGGATTTGAATAATTAATGATGTTTCTCCCATGAGTGTCTGTGCATGTAAAATTAAGATCGGTGACGGCTTTTCATCTTTCAAATATGTCATTAAATCATTATAGCCATATTTTTTAAACTCTTTTTGCTTCAGGCGTTTGTTAGTTTTTGAAAAAAAAACATTAAATATTCAAATGAGAGAAAAAAAGAGTTGAATTAGACACGTTTTAAAATAATTTTTTTCTCAATAAAAATTTAAAGCGTTAAACTACAAATTTTAAACTTTGAATAGGTTTTGCTTTTTTTCACCTCAAAATTTTTAATGAATTAAATGAATGTTTTTTAAGCATTTATCTATTATTTGAATATTTTATTTAAACCAACAAAGAGACATGCTAAAATTATATTTGGAAGAGTGAGTTAAAGGACGAGACCCATCGTGAATAAACTTTTGATACGCAACTTTGATTGCAATGTCTCGACCCGAAAACACCTTCATTGGAGCTTGTTTTTTTCTTCACTGCAGCTGCAAAAAAGGAAAGAAAAAAGCAGCTCCAATGAGTCCCTGATTTTTGTAAAAAAAAGTTTATTCACGATGGATCTCCTCCTTTAAAATGAAAAAATCTAATTACAAATGATTTTTACTATTGTTATTTTGACAGCAAGTTAATTTTTTCAAGCGCATTTATTAATCATGAACTGGTGGAATTATCACAAAAACTTTGAATGAAATGCTTAAAACCGGTGGCATTTTAATTAATTACAATTAAAGATCGCGTTAAAAAAAACTTTTTTCAATATTTAAATGCTGAAAAAGTTTCATGTTAGAATTTTTTGTTTAATTTTGATTTTATCCGAAAACCAATATGTCAAGATTGAAAACATGTTTGTAATTTTGGCATAATTTAGAGTTTCTATGCCAAAAAATACGACTGTGACAGAGAAAGAGTGTGACAATAGTTATTTTTTTCGGTAAAAAAAGTTTTTTTTTCTGAAAAAGTAAAAAAAACTTAAATGTAAAAAAAAATTAAATTACATACATAACACAAGATTTTTTTGTTGAATACATTTGCATTAATTTTGTGCTTTCTTTTTTTAAAAATGTATTCTTTTTGATCGTCAAAAAATGAAATGTAACAAAAATTGTGTTTCCAACTAAAAATCTGTCACATTATTATTAGATCCCTAAGGCAAAATGGTGTCGTCATGAAAAAACTCTGGAATTATCGTTGCAAATTACTATTGAGTTTTTATTGCAAATTGCTACCATTAGGGTTTGAATGACTTTTATTCCTTACAAAGAATTGTTAGTGAAAAAACATTTAATCAACTTTTTATTGTCGCGGCCTGTTTTCGAATCTGCTTCATTTTATTCTTTAAAGAGAAGTCTTCACTTACGCCTTCTAGTTTTTAAATTTGATTCAATTATCGTTGTAATACAAATTATATATTGAATTTTAATTGTATTACTTCTTTTGGTTGTTTAAAAAATATTAAATATTCAAATTTTTGAAGAAGAAAAGAGTAAAGCAGCTTAAAAATTCTTGATGTTGGCACGTTTCAGATTTCCAAGAAAAATTGAAAGTGTTTTAAACTACAAATTTTGAACTTTGAATTTATTTTTACTTTTTTAAAAAAAAATTAAAATGCTTGCTTTAAACCATTCCAATTTAAAAAGAAAAGAAATTATAGTTCAAAGAGATTATAATTGCAGAAAAAAGGGCGCAAAAAATCAAAATTATAAACATAAGGTGATGCGCAAAATGCATCATTTTATAATGAAAAATTTTTACTTTGACCAAAGACGAAAACGAGTTACAAATTTTTTAATTTAGGATTGTCATAGTCGTGAATCGATCTTGTAATTCTTTGTATTGCCAATCATGATGGCTGCTTAATCATTTGCTTTTCGTTTACTGGGACAAAATATACATTTTTAGTTTCAACATATATTTGAAAAAATGAGTAAATGTTATGCTGTTGGCCCGTTGAAGCTAAATATATGTAATTTCCCTTCCCCAAATTATCACTTTTCCCAAAATTATACCTATCCATTTCACCAATTTAAGCACCAATTGCGCAGAATCAACCAACAATAAACAAATAATATATTTAATCAACAGGTTTACAATAATAAACAACAACAATACATTCAAAGAAAGATGAAGACGATCAAGAAATCGACGACTAAAAGATTGAAGAAGGATTGACTTGAACGAGTTGAGTTAAAAAAAATGATTGAGAGAGAGAAACATTTCCCAAAATATACAACAGCAAAATATATTGTCAAAGAAGAACAGTTCGCCAAAATAGCGCGAGTACAGAGTAATGTAAATTAGAGAGAGAGAGGAATGAATAAAGTATGACCGGCACAACTACCCCCTTCTCCGGTGAAATAGCGTCCTCGCTATTGTTGAGTTCTATAGAATGTGCGAGTTTGATGGCGTCTTTGAACATGATTATCAGAGCATTCTCGATTGATCTTGAATTGACTTCCGTTTCTGGTTTCACCATGATATTCACGACGATTAGGTATTAATCGATATTTATTAATTTGAAGTTCCCGAGGTTCTGTTTGCGATGAATCTTGACGTTCTCTTTCACCCGGCTTTCCATATCTTCCATATCCACGATGATTAACATAAAGCTTCTTTTCTTCTCTATATTCCCTCTTGATATGCTTCAAATTCATTTTACAACAGCAGAAAAGCCCACGTTTGTTGACAGCACCATTTTCATAATTCCTTCTATCATTAGATTTAGCAGTTTGTTGCAGCAGTAAACCAACACAACCATCATCTTGAACTCTCATTGCTTTGTCTTTCCAATTTTGAACATCCATAACCATTCCAGGCCAAAAGTAAAAATCAAACAAAGTTCGTTTGGCTTTAGCTGGACTACGATGTAATTTAAGCGAATCTTTCCACAAAGTTTCACGATATTTTAAAGGAACTACTTTCCTTTTGCGATTGTCATAATCGACTTTGATTAAAAAGTTATCTTTCTTGAAAAATGAACACTTTTTACGTTTAAGCAATCTTACGCTTGACAAAGCATTGCAAGTTTCTTTCCAAGCATCTTCAGCTTTTAGGCATTCAAACCAGCTTTTAGCTTTAACTTCAGCTTTTCCATTAAGCATAAGCATGCAAGGTTGTTTTGAAGATTCAACTGCACGATCGTTTAACGCCACTTTCAGTGCTTCAATCCATCCTTTATCATTTTCCAAAACATTAGTACCAACAATTACATCTTGCTTCAAATCTTCAATAACAAAGAATTTTGCAACTTTAGGTGGATAAATACCCCATGCAATTGGCATCCTCACACAATTTACAACTTTTAGCAAGCCACCATCAGCACCAACTAATCTTTCGTAGATATATGACTCGGGGTCTTCCGCGATTATACGACGTTCTGGTTTCGGTATTGCTCGTAAAATTCTTCCTAGAGCTTTACAACTTATTGCAGATACACTAGCTCCCGTATCCAACATAGCTTTTGTTTTTATCCCATCAAGCAGAACATCCAACATTGCTCCTTTGCCAACCAAAACTATTCCTTCTTCATCTTTCAAATTAACAGCATCAACCGATATTATTCCATTGAGCTCCACGTCTTCACTTGATTTACAGTATTCGTCATCTGTAAATGAATTTTCCTTTTCTGCATCCTTTTGCATTGAATCTTGCAGAAGAAAAGAAGTTTCGAGTCCCAAGGTTAATTCCTTTAAACGATTATAACTTTCGGATACATGAGGAAGAATCGCGGCATTAAAGGTAGTGTTGGAATCTTCCTGTATCAACCGGATTAAAATCTTTTTCAATTCAGCATCACCAGAATTATTATCATCCGCATATGCATCACTAACTGTTTGCTCGATCTCTTCCAACATTGATTTGTAAGACCTTTCATCAGATTTTGTAATCCTATCCAAGGAAGCACGAAGAGTAAATATATGTTGCAACAGAGCTATCTGACCCTAATGCATTAAGCAGTTCACGTTTCATTTCTGCATAACTCGCTTTCCTTTTCATAAGCTTATCATGGGCATATTGCAATTTTGGAAGGTAATTACCAATCATTGCAGCTTTAGCAGCTTCATCATATCCTCGAGATTCAACAGCAGTATCAAAATATCGGAGGTAACGTTCAAGTTCAGTTTTGCTTTTGCCACTGAATTAATCAGGTAACGGCAAAGGTACGGTATGTTGAGCAGGACTAACACTTGTGTTTACAACAGCTTTGGGATTACTCTGACACCCTTCATTAATATCAACAAAACTTGTAACTCGAGAAACCAAATTTGAGGAACGATTTCCACCAAGTTTTAATCGACGTTGTGCACTTTCCAGCTGAGCTTGTAAATGTAAACAGCGATTAACAAGTGATGAAACATCTTTAACACCAAATTGCTTAAGTTGTTCAAGTTCAAACTGATTTAACCCTTTAGGCTTATCCTTTTCACGTTTAAGCGTAATTTCAAGTTCATTTTTCGCTTCCATCAACGCAATGAACTCCAAATTATCTTGCTCTTTGCTTTGGGCCCATTCAAGAATTTCATCTTCCTTTACTTGGAGAAGATTAATCAACATTTCGGGTAAATCGATAAGATGGGATCGCAAAAATTGCAAACTTTCATCCGGTATTTGTTGATTAGGTTTATGCATTTTACCCAATATTTCATTCGCTACTTGGATATGCTTTTCAACTTTGGAAAAACAATCACGAGCTTTATTCACAGCATTCCTGGCAATTGCAATACTACCAAGTTTTGGTACACTTCCAGGTGATCCATTATTAGCAATATCATAATCGCCGTCTTTTTCATTTTCATCATCAAACAATCCAATCATTCCAATGAATCCTGATGAATTAGTTGTACCAATTCGATCTTTAAAATTGGAACATGGAATCTCTTTCTCTAAAGAAGATCCAGCAAGTCCTTTTCCATAATCGTCATTTCGTTTTCGAGCAGCAACTTTTCCTGCTTCTTCATTTGCATTAATAACAAAGTCGACATCCTTTTTAGCTACAAATGTGGAATCTTTCTCTAAAGATAAACCAACACGAGCATCAACAGTATCATCACCATTTTGACTATTTTGAGCAGCATCAAATCCACGATGTGCATATATCTTTCTATGTTGATTGTAATCGTTAAACTTGGAAGAAGAATAATCAGGTGAAGAAGATGTGTAATTAGCAGCAGAGATTGAACCTCTTTCACAATCATCACCATTTTCATTATCATAGTCAGCTGCATCTAACTTAGAAGATGGATGACAAACTTGTAATCGAAACCCAATTCGACTGCTAATACATATATTATTCAAGGGACCAAAGCTTTCAAGTTCCAATCGTTCAGCATCAGCTTTACCGGTGTTGATAAAGTGAGAGGTTGAACGACGGCGTGGGCCCTCCATGTTATGCTGTTGGCCCGTTGAAGCTAAATATATGTAATTTCCCTTCCCCAAATTATCACTTTTCCCAAAATTATACCTATCCATTTCACCAATTTAAGCACCAATTGCGCAGAATCAACCAACAATAAACAAATAATATATTTAATCAACAGGTTTACAATAATAAACAACAACAATACATTCAAAGAAAGATGAAGACGATCAAGAAATCGACGACTAAAAGATTGAAGAAGGATTGACTTGAACGAGTTGAGTTAAAAAAAATGATTGAGAGAGAGAAACATTTCCCAAAATATACAACAGCAAAATATATTGTCAAAGAAGAACAGTTCGCCAAAATAGCGCGAGTACAGAGTAATGTAAATTAGAGAGAGAGAGGAATGAATAAAGTATGACCGGCACAACTTAAAAAAGGCAATGTCATGGACATTTTTTAGTTTTGTTAATAATATTAAACAGTCAAATCTTTTAAAGAGAAAAAAAGTTGACTTTTACAAGTTTGATATTGTTTTTAAAAAAAATTTAATGTGTTAAACTATAAATTTTAAACTTTGAATTTCATTTTGCTTTCTATCTTTTTAAAATTTTCATTAATTTTTTGGTATATAAATCTGCCATTTGAATATTTTATTTGAACTAAAAAGAGTTATGCAGCTTAACTTAAGCTACACAAACTTTGATATCTTCTTCAACCATTGCATTTCAATGATAAAAAAGAATAAAAAAATCAAGTTTTGTCTAAAACCTGGACAATTCAAAATGTGATTGGAGAACAGTAAACGGTGCATTGTAAATGCAGAAAAAAAACAGACTCATGAAATCAAAACATTGTGTACACATGGTGATACACAGCAGCCATCATCTATAATTCAGAAATTTGTGCTTTGACCAAAGCTACAACTTTCCATTGAAGATAAAGTTTCTTTAATTTTTTGACATTTATTTATCAATAAATACTTTCTCTTGTCTACCGTAGGTCCATTATTTATTTATTCGTATTCTTATTTTTCACTAAATTTGGCTTTCTGCTCACTATTTATCGAAACATATTTTAACTTGTTTAATGTGAACTTAAAACAATCCCAAAAACATTTTTTTCATAGGATGACTCGTTTATCACTTCTTATGATTACTTTGTTAGTCAGATCCCCGGTTTTTCTTTCTATCGATTTTAAAATACCATTGGCTTCAAGAATTACTTCTGAGGCGTTCAAATATTTGTTTGACGTTGCAAGGGTTCTGTTTGAAAAAAAGTATGTAAGCCAACGTGATCGAATATTCTAAATATAAAACGTGTTGTGCTTTATCTTTTTGAGTGACTCCGGAGTCGGAGTCGGGGTAGTAAAGGCTCAAATCTGTTTCTTTGGTGTTTTTGTAAAAAATTCAGAGCCGAAGTCACAAAGAGTAGGACTTGTAACAACACAGGACATAAATAATTAAAATATTTCTTCCATGTGTATCCGTTGAAATATCGAAAATTAAGATCAGTTTCTCACTTTTTTAAATTTAAAAAATGTTTTATTGAATTATTACGCAGTGTTGATACTGTTATCACCAACAAATGATTTTATCGATAGTTTTACTGAATTGTAGAGTTCCATATTAGTTATTTCCAAATTTGAATATTTTATTTAAACCAAAAAGAGTTATGTAGCTTATTGCTTTCCAAAATGAATGGAAAGAAAGATTTCACACAACGTTAAAGACAATGTCTTATAGACGTTTTTTGGTTTTAGAAGATATTAAATATTCAAATTTTAGAAATGAGAAAAATAGTTAATTTTTACACGTTGCAGATAATTTTTTCTTAGGAAAATTCATAGTGTTAAACTACAAATTTTGAACTTTGAATTTAAACTTGATTTTTCTTTCAAATAATTTATAATGAGTCAAAATTTTTTTGACATTTTTGTGTTATTTGAATATTTTATTTAAACCAAAAAGTAATATGCTTCATAAAATTAGATTTGGAAGTGTGTATTAAAATGAAAAAAATCATATTTAAAATGGATTTTTACTTTTGTTGCGAAAACATTCAAAAATCGTATTTGAATAATTTTTTGTCCTTTGAGTTGAACAAAAACTGAAAGAAATAATAAAAATTAAATTTCAAAAAATGGGGTTCTTCGACGAATACATTTGTATTAATTTTGTGCTTTTTTTGTTTAAAAATTTATATTTTAATCGTATAAAAGAAGGAATGAGATTAAAATTGTACTTTTCCAGCTAAAAATCTGTCACATTTAAAACAGACAAAATGTTGTCGCCTTGAAAAAAACTCTGGATTATCATTGCAAATCTTTGTTTGTTGAGTTTGATTGCTAATTGCTACTATCGATTGAATGCCTTACATTTTATTCATTAGAGAAAACACTTTTTGATTTAATTTTTGTTTTGTTGTGGCATTAATAATATTAATTATATCAAGTGGCCATAATGTCGCAATCGTAACATTTTATTCCTTTAAGAAAATACTTCTTAGATTCCATCTAGTTTCTTTTTTTTAATTCAATTATCGTTGTAATACAAATTAAGTATTGACTTTATTTGTGTTACTTTTTTTGGTTGTTTAAAAAATATTAAATATTCAAATTTTTTAAAGAAGAAAGAAGTAAAGAAGGATGCTTAATTCTGAGACGATTCAAATAATGTTTTTTTCTCAAGAAAAATTTAAAGTGTTAAAATACAAAATTTGAACTTTGAATTCGATTTTGTTTTTTTTCAACTCAATTTTTCAATATTTCAATAATTATTTTTTTGACATTTAAATCTATTATTTGAATATTTAATTCAAACCAAAAAGAGCCATGCTTTATTAACTTTGACATTACCTGTAACCTTTGCTAAAAGTAAAATGATAAAAAAACTATAAAAAAATCTAGATTTCTTCAAACCCCCAATTCAAACGGAATGGAAATAATTGTTACATTTTAAATGCAAAAAAAAACAAACTCAACAATTCAAAACATTGTGTACAATGAGCAGGATGCACATTTTATATAATTTTTACTTTGGCCAAAGACGAAAAAGGTGTTAAAAGTTATTAGTTTAGACTTGTTAAAGTCATGAATTGATCTTGAAATCCTTTTTATTGTCCCTGCATCACTGCAGCTCCGTCTTTGTTTCTTGAAACAATTGATATGTTAATTTCAAAAAGAAGGTAAAGTAAAGAAAAAATAAACAATTTTACAAAGACAATGTCTAAGCCAATTTTTAGTTTTTTGGAAAAATATTAAATTGATAGAGAAAAACAGTTGATTTTGACACGTTTCAGATATTTATTTGTTCAAAAAAAATTTAAAGTATCAGACTACAAAAATCGAACTTTGAATCTTTTTCTGTTTTGTCTCTTGTCAAAATTGTCAATTAATCAATAATAGTTTTTGCATTTATCTGTTATTTGAATATTTTATTTGTATCAAAAAGAGCTAAAAAAACTTTAATTCCACTTTGCATTAGAATAAATCTCCATAACTCTGATTATGAATTGTTTTACATTAAATATCTGGAAGAATTAGAGAACTAAGTGTTATTACATGGGATCGCAATTTTATTGTCTCCGAATCCTACATTTATTTTAATAATTTTATTCTTTATATTTTTGCTGTCTTCAAACAGATCAAGTTCACAACAGAATGCAGCCTTTATTTCTGCTTTAAAAATTTTTAGCTATTATTACAATTCAAACACAATTTTTATCCCAAAAAATTAAAATGCCAGTTGAAAAAACAAAAAAAAATTTACAAAATCCCGGATCCCGTAGGTCGTCCGAGATGTCCCGTCCCGGATCCAGGATCTGCCAAGTAAGCGAGTCGCGGACAGCCATGTTTTACACTAAAATGTACAACATTTGGCTAAACATGGGACTTTAACTTCAAAAATAGGATTGCCACATATGTGTTTGTTTAAAATGATATTGGCATATTAGTTCATTAAAATATGCCAGCCGCACATTTCTAGTGAATGAAAAGAGAAACTCAATATTTATGGCACCATATTTCCTGATATCCTTTTTTGAGTTAAGTTAAACGACAAATTACACAAAAATGATGATCTATTATTTTTTTGCAGAGGAATAGCTACAGCGGTGCCATAAAATAGTTTTGGCATCATCTCTGTTCACCTCATCTCATCTGTCATCCTTGATATCCCCGAATAATGATACCAATCAATTGTTTTGACACAAATTTGGCAAACTTTTTTCCTTTTCTCTGGATGGCTTTTGCTTCCCCTAAAACAATGTTTTCAATATCCCAATTTTTTGATATGTTTTGTGTCATTGTGCCTTAAATTATTTTTTGTGGCAAAAAAATAAATAATTTTTTCTGGACTTGTTTTTAAACTTTAAAAACAGCAGCTGCTTTCGTCAAAACAGTCAGTAACTGTAAAGGCCTGGTCTTATCTGATGATAAAAACCCCTTCACCTGAGTGATACTGCTTGCTTGTAGATTCTTAGGCGGAATATTTCAATACAACAATTTATTATAGCGCTTTAACAAGGGAGCAAAACCGATAAAAATAGGCTAGACGCAGCTAGCTAATAATAAACAATAAGCTCTGGAGGATCAGTCCAGGGTCGACAGCGGACTGGCAGTTTGACAGCCGCTTAAATACTAAATTTAATCCTAACAGAAAGAAAGTTATAAAATAAGAATTGAAGAAGATGAAATAGCTTTGCCCGAGTGAATCATTCCTATTCTTTAGTTGCCTTGTAAAAACGTCCTCTCCGGTGATGATCATAGAGGAGCTTGTGTTATCCAAGTGGCGGTTGAAAAATAGAAAGTTGCCGAGAAAATATAGGAGTTGTGAAGGTAAAAAGCTCGGAAGAATAGCTTTTGCTGTGGTTGAAAATAGGATCAAGCTTAAGTTGCAAAGTTTGGTTGGAATGCAGCTTGAAATAATCACAGGCTTTGATAATCATATTTCTTTCCTTCAATAAAGCTTCTCCTGGCTGAGGATGTGTCACCAAAGGAATGTGGTGAATGACAAGGTCAAATAGAATGCATGTGGAATGATTCAAATAAAGTTGAGGGCAGCTACAGTAATCCGCCCGCACACGCTTGTTGCCTGAAATACTAACGCAAAAAATTACCATACTCGCCCTATCCTTTACATAACCAAAAGTTTGTTTGCTGTTATCTAACTGGAAAAACAAAAATTATGCAAATTATTTAATCCTTTTTCGATGGTTCATTTGATGCTGCAATTTTTGTTACTGTCTAATTTAAACAGTTTATCTTTTTTAATCCTTAAATTTTTTCGAATACTTTTTCTTGTCCTGTTACCATATATATATCCTATCACAAGGCATTAGAGATGGTTCGGAATTTGGACAGCGCCCCAAAATCGATAAAAATCTTTGATATTTTGTCGCTAGCGTGTTAAGGCGGCAGAAGATCAAAGGTAACACAGGTTTTTGACATTGCAAGAAACTTACATAAAAATGAGAATTATCTGCACGTGCAGATAATTCTCATTTTCTTGCAGATTATTTTCATTTTGTGGATGATTATTTTCATTTTTTTTGAAAAAAATCAGCAAAAAAATGAGAAAAATCTGCAAGAACTTATTTTTTGATTTTTAAATTTAAGTCATGTCATACATCGATAAAAATCGAATATATCCAAAATTTATGCCAAGGATTTAATCCTTGGACTTTAGGGGTAAAGGGAGGGAAGGAATCTGAAAAGGGAATTAAACGGTAACGAAAAAAAACATTTACTGTTAACCATTGCATTAGAATGCAGAAAAAAAACTATCGAAGTATCAGGTTTTCTTCAAGATCGAGCCAATTTAAACGGAATGGAAATAATTGTCTAAAAATCATTATAAAAGCAAAAAAAACAAATTCAACAAATCAAAACATTGTGTACGATGAGTAGGATGCACACTTTATAATTGAAAAATTTTTACTTTGACCAAACATGAAAATGGAGTGAGAATATTTTGTTTGGGATTACCATAGTGATGAATCGAACTTGAAATTTTTTGTATTGACCGGTCATGTTCGCATGATTTTGGTTTACTTATATTTAATTAATTTCAACAAAGAAATTTAAAAAGGATTCACAAAAGACAATGTCTTTCACATTTTTTAGTTTTTTTGGAAAAATATTAAATATTCAAATTTTTTGAGAGAGAAAAAGAAAAATTGACTTTTACACGTTTCAAATAGTTTTTTTCAACAAAAATGGAGAGTATCATACTACAAATTTTGAACTTCAAAATTTCTTCGTCTTTTTACATCTCTAAAATTTGCACTAAATCAATAATTTTTCTGCATTTATATTTGCTATTTGAATATTTTATTTAAAACTGAAAGAAATAAACGTTGATATTGCCCTCAACTGTTACATTAAAAATGGAAAAAAATCTATAAAAAAACTAAGCATTTATAGAGTCCTGAGAGTTCAAGATGCGAATGGAATATCATACGAGAACACATTAAAAATGCAAAAGTACGAAACAAATCACAAAAATCATGCACATTCTTTCCGTTCCATAATCCCTTGACCGTAGGCGTCCCACACTGACACCGACGATAAGACTCCATATTTTGTTAATGTATAGATTTTAAGTAGGAATACTAAAAAAAAATCCTGCTCGATTTTTTGAATATAAAGAAACAATGAAAGCTTATCAAAAAGCTGCACCGTCAGTGACTTGTTTTTCCATTGTTGGAATTGATTTAAATTTTTCTTTTTTTTTAAAGATTTTTAACTTCATTTTTTAAAGATTTTAATTTATTTGTCAAACCATTTTAATGGAAATAGGTCAAAAATTGAATGAAAAAATAAATAAATAATGGTAAATTGGTTTTCATGGAAAAATAAATGTGTTAAAATGGGTGTTTTTAAATTTCTAAATTTAGAATTTGACGTTACTGAATATCTGTTTTTGAATTCGTTATCTAAAAATCAGCTTAAGATCAAACTTAAGTGATCGATAATGATCCATATTACATATTATTCTTTAAAAACAAAATTAAATGTTTAAATAATATAATCCAAAAAAAAACTGCTTGAAACAAAGAAAACTTGAAAGAAGGGAAACGAAAATAAAACTTTAAAAATTGTAGTTTAATTCAAGATTTTCATTGATTACCAAATTTTTTTGATGTTTTTCATTTGCTACTCAAAGGTACTATTGTGATATAATTATTATCCCTGCTCGATGATATCACTAACTGTGATAATAATTAATATCCACAATAAAGGAGGTAAAAGCCCCCCTTTCGGTAGATCATAGATCCTATAAAAACAATTTTAATAATTTTTAAAAATATCAAACAGTAACAAAGGCACATTATGATTGTGGCATGATAATACATAAAACATAAGAAGTTTAAAAAGTTTGTTCTGTGATGATGAATTAGATAAATATTGGGGGCTGATCTTGACCGTCCTGCATTTTATTTGAACTTTTCTATAATACTTCAATTTTCTATGTACATTTTTAAATCTTCACTTATGCATATTTCAAAGATTAGGTCACAATTTAATGACCGATAACGATTCATTTTGTTATTATTCAAAATCAAATATTCAAATAATTAAAGCTTAAAAAAGCATTTTTAATTGATCCAAAAAAATTTTGAGCCAAATGAACTTATGACATGAAGTAAACAGAAATAATTAAACTTCAAAAATTGTAGTTTAATTCTATATTTTCATTGATTGCTTTCTCCAAACTTTTTATCCGCTTTTTCACTCAATTTGTGCTGGAAGAATTAAGTTCTTGAATATTCTTTGAATATTTAAAACATTTTTAAAAGCTAAAAATCCTTTTTAAACATGGTTACCTCGTTTGTTTTTCAATATCTTTATTGAAGTTTATATAAAATGTTTAACAGCAAATCGATCAATGCGACATGATACTGAAGTTTCAATAATATAAAAAGACAATTCCGAATACAGCAAAAATGTTTGACAAAAAAACCAAAACAAAGAGCCGTTGACAGCATTAATAAATGTGTAAATTATGAAATAAAAGTGTTTGTATTTTAGTGAAATTTGAATTGGAGATAACCCGGTTCATTTTTGTTCAAAAATTTGAGATAAATATAAACTACAAAATTTAAACTTTGAATTGCTTTTTGATTTTTTTCTCTCAAAATTTGTATTGAATCAAAACAATGTTTTTTAAAACTTTGAACACGGCAGCCCTGAAATGAAAGTGAAAAAAAATCAAAACTAGGTCAAGTGGTTTTTCTTTTTCACTTTTTCTATTGTTTCAGCAAATTTTTTTTGCAAAGGTCAAAGCTTTTCTCTATTGTTTTCTGCTGTAAAAAAGCATATAAATTTGAATATCTCAGCTTCTGGATTATTAAATGCTAAAAATCTAGGTAAATCTTTTTTATTTGGCCCAACAAATGGTTACGAAAAACAAGAATTAAAAAAAATAGTCTAGAAGCTGAGATCTGAAACGTTCGTTTTTGCAAAAATAACAATAGAAAAAAAGATTTTAAAAGCACTTGACCTTTTGGCACGTATTTGTTCACTTTCATTTTTCTATTGTTCGGGGCTGCCGTGTGAAAGAAATGCTTGAAGCCGGTCGCATTTAAATCAATTATAATAAAAGATTTTATTCAAATTTGTATATTTGAAAAAATTTTAAGCAACAAAATTTCATGCTAGAAAATTTTTTGTGTCATTCAAATTTTATGCCACATCCGAAGGGAAAAATAAAATCATTTACTGGATCTTTAGATTAAACTGCCAATTAAAGTCGGCGAAGATGTTCTCTTTAGACTGCCAGGGAGGGGGCTTTGATTATCATTTCAATTTGGATCTGATAATATTTTTTTGAGGATTTTCTATTGAACCCCACCTGAATTAAGCGATGAATCCCGATTTTCCTCTTTAATTTCTTACATGTTCCAAGCATTTTATTCCATTAATTTATTGTTAATCTCCTTTCAATTGTTGTTATTCAAATATTGTACTTTAATTAAAGTATCAATTTTTGCTTCCAAAAAGTTATTAATAATTATTACTTTAATGTTCTATAACGATTCCCTTTGTTATTATTTTTTTTAAAATGTTAAATATTCTAAAAAACAAAGTAAAAATAAGAAGAATAAAATATCCAAAAATACTTTGATTAAAAAAGCTTGAAAAAAGGAAGCAAAAATAAAACTTTAAAAATTGTACTTTAGTGCTAGAAATCATTGATTGTTTTCTCCAATGTTGTTTTTGCTGACTTTTCTTTCAATTTCTGTAAGAATTAATAAAGTTTTTAAATATCGTTTGAATGTTTAAAACATTTTTTATGATGAAAATCTCGACTTTAATTGACAAGTCAAACTTAAAGATTCGAATATTTTATATTTATGAAAAAAGAACAACAAAAAGTAAGTGGAGGATATTTTAATCCCGTTAAAGAAATTCAAATCACCATTACCAATACACATGATGATAATTGGGATTTAAGACATGAAAACTGTTTATTAATCAACTTTGGAGTCTTTTAATTTACAACAGATCATTAAAAAAGCATTTTCGGCTATTTTGTTATCTCAAAATCATACATTTATTTTAGTAATTTTATTGTTAATAACTTTGTTCTCTTCAATTTTATTAAATACTCTCAAGACAATAAAGACGTTATTTCTGCTTCTGAAAATTTTATACAATTTCAAACATTTATTAATACCTAAAATTTCAATGCCAGTTTCAACAAGAAAAAAATGTAATATTCTACTGTAATTAAAACTTTGACAAATTATTAAGAATAAATGAGAGAAAAAGGTAAGCAGTTATGGCATCGATTTGAAGTGCGGCAAAAAAATCACAGAAAAAAGTATTAGCATATTTAAATTCGTTGTTTATAACCCAGATCCTGATTTGAGCAGTAGATTAATAGTGCAAAGACATATTCTTCAAATAATACTGATTTTAATAAAATAACGTTTCTCAGCATGAACCAAAACGGAAGTTCAAACATATTTGCGTTCCACTCTATCATCACTAAATCGACCACAGGTCGTACTTAAATGATCTGCAAGGATTCATTTTATTATTCTTTAAAAATTAAAATTAAATATTCAAATAAATTAAGCTAAAATAAGCATTTTTTAATGATGGAAAAAATGCTTGAAACAAAAAAAACTTGAAAAAAGAGAACAAAAATGAAACATTAAAAATTGTAGTTTAATGCGGAGTTTCATTGAGTGCTTTTTCCTCAATTTTTTGATGTTTTTCATTTTTTAAAAAAAGCTCAACTAAAAATTACATTGATAAAGATCCGCTTGACCCCAATGTTTATCTAATTTTTTATCCTCACAAAACATCGTAAAAGTTTTTTAAATCACAATTTGAATATTTAAAACATTTTCTAAGCTTAAAATCCGTGTCACATCTGCAAAGATCATTTGCTTAAACTTACAATCACAATGAATTATTTCACAGAAGCAATTTCAATCAATAGAAAGCTATTGTTTGAAACAGCTTCTCGAAATTCTACAATCGATTCAACAATTTCCAAAAAATGCAATTTAGCTCAAAGACAAATTATTTTCTTATCGCTTCAACATAAACAACGTTAACTTTTCTGTCTGGATTTCTTGAATTTTCAACTTTTTTATCATTGGTTTTTATTGATTTACCATACTTACAATTTATGGTTTTAAAAACTCATAAAAGATTGCGCTAATAAAGAAATAAAACTTTTATTCATTCATTTATTGGTCTTATTACAACCTTTGCCAGAATGTTTAGATTTTTTTGTCATTTATTTTGGAGAACAGTAATTTTGTATATTGATCTAGTCAAAATACTGTTTTTTGAAAGAAACATCAAGGAAAACATTTACATAAGTGATCCAAAAAAAATCGGGAAATTAACAGGTCATGTAACTATCCAAGACCCATCAGAAAATGTATGATTTTGAGATTTAAATAAAGAGAAAACAAATCCGGAGTAAAAAAGCAAATTAGAATGGTTGCATGATAATACATAAAAAAGAAGAATTCTTAAATGTTTATTCTGTGATGATAAATTAGATAAATATTGGTGCTAGCGGACCATTGTCAATGTTATTTTTAGTTTAGCTTTTTTATAATACTTCAATTTTCTATGTACATTTTTGAATCTTCACTTATGCAAATTTCAAAGATTAGGTCACAGTTTAATGATCGATTACGATTCATTATGTTATTATTTAAAATCAAAAATTCAAATAATCAATGCTTAAAAAAACATTTTTAATGATCTAAAAAAATTTTGAGCAAAATGAATTTGATTGAAGTAAATAGAAATAGTGAAACTTTAAAAATTGTAGTTTAATTCTATGTTTTCATTGATTGCATTCTACAAGTTTTTTTCCGCTTTTTTAGTTGGTAGAAAAAGAATTAAGTTCTTGAATATTCGATGAATATTTAAAAGATTTTTAAAGCTAAAAATCCTTTTTATATATGTTAACCTCTTTTGCTTTTCAACATTTTTATTGAAGTTTATTAGAAATGCCAAATTAAAAATCGACTCATTCATTCATGATTTTGAAACAACAAAAATAAACTTGAGAATCCCGAATATAACAAAAAAAGTTGACACAAAAAAACCAAAACAGATGACCGTTGGCAGCATTAATAAATATGAAATGAAATTGCTTTTATTTTGGTGATATAAAAATTGGTATTAATCTTGGTTCGTTTTTGTTCGAACTTTTTATCATGTTTTAACAAAACAATTTTTGTTCAATCAATTATTAACATTAATTATTTTTAATTTCACAAGTTAAAATTAGGGATGGTGCGGGCGCATGCGCCCGGTCTTTTGCGCCCGGACCAAAAAATATTTAAACTAAAAAATTTTAAGCAAAGTGGTAAAAATTCATTATTTTAAGCATGTTTTTTTAAAAACTACCCAAAAAAGTGATAAATTAAAGACTAAATCAGTTTGAACTAATTTTGATACTGTATTTATCAGGATTTACAGTAACCTAAAAATACTATATTTTCTAAGTTTGTGTTTTTTGTCTTTAGAAACTACTTTAATTTTTTATACATTCAAAAACAAGCTTTAATAACGCTAAAAAGCCAAAAACACCATTAAAAAAAAAGTCGGGCGCGCCCACATCCCTAGTTAAAATGTACCGTATGATCCCAGATACTTGTTTTTTTTTTATTTTGGAAAAATTTTCTGTGGAACCCTACTGAAGTATTCATCTGCCAAGATGAATCCGGTCCTTCATCTTTGACTTCTTAAAAGTTCAATCCATTTCATTCCATTTATTTATTGCTCGCTTCCTCACAATTTTTTAAATCAAAATATTGTATTTCAGTTTAATCAAGAAATCCATTTCTGCTTCCAAAAAACTATTAATAATTGTTACTTTAATGCTCTATAACGATTGCATTTGTTACTATTTTTTAAAAAAGTATTAAATATTCAAAAAATCAAAGTAAAAATAAGTATATTAAAAAATCCGAAAAATATTTTAATCAAATGATCTTGAAAAAAGGAAGCGCAAATAAAACTTTAAAAATTATAGTTTAGTGCTAAAAACTTTTTCTTCTCCAAAATTGTTGCTTTTTCTTTTAATTTTTTGTACAGTTAATTAATTTCTAGAACATTGTTTGAATATTTAAAAATTTTTAAAGCTTTAAATACATTCTACACTTACTACGATTTTTTAATTTCTATTAACTTTGTAAAAGTTTAAAAAATTATACATTCTTCCAACAAAAAATTTCACATTTAAAACCAAAATTTTAAACAAAAAAAAAGTATTTCTATGGAAGCACTCAGTTGTAGACATATGGAACAAATCAAAGCCCAAAAGTCAGCGACCTTTTTCATTTCTTGGAACATTAAAAAAGCATCAGAAGAAACAAAAGTATTGCAAAAACAATTGTTAATCCTTTTGCAAAAGTTAAAATTTACATTCTATTCGAATTAAAATATTTCGATCGCCGAAATTGGGAAGAAACGAAAAATAAATTAGTTGAATGGAATCGAATTTTTAAGAAATTAAAGAGAAAAGGTGAGATTTATCACGGCATTTAACATTGTTGTTGTTTATTTTTCTGTAAACCTACAAAAATAATTTTACTTTAGCAACAAAAATGAACGAGATAAAAAATAATTTGAATATTGAATTCTTATAAATCGCTGCAATCGCTGTTACATTTAATTGCGATCAAGCTAATTTTTAATGGGTGAATAATATAAAGATCATTATGAATCCGTTTAAATATAGAAATTAATCCGCCACAACAAATCAACTATCGTCTTGTTGTGACATTCTTTAATTTTCGTATTTGTTCCAATTATTGTTAGAGCATAAATATATATATTTTATTTCAAATGCCTTATCAAAGTCATTTTTTAGGTTTGGAAAAATATTAAATATTCAAATAATTTTTAAAGTGAGAAAGAGTTAAATTTTATACTTTTAGATGGGTTTTTTTGACGAAACATAAAAAATATTAAAACTACAAATTTTGAAGTTTGAGTTTAATCTTGCTTTTTCTCATTTCCATTAATTTTCAATTAATCAATGTTTTTAAGCATTTATCTATTATTTGAATATTTAATTTTAACCACAAAGAGCCATACTTCCAAAAATTTGATATGGAAGAGATGTGATCCTTCGATGTAAAACTAGGGAAACCGGTTCTTCCTTACATGCATTTCGACATGATCAATCTTGATATGGTGGCAATAAATAATGATTTTTTGCAAGCTGGCGGAAATTCCGGAATACAAAAATGTTGAAGAAGCAGAAAAAGAAATCCAGATCATCATTGATAACATCATAGATGACAATTGTGATTTTAATAATAAAAACTGTTCATCAATCAATTTTTAATTCTTTTAATTCTCACAACAAATTATTGAAAAAGCATGTTTGGTTATTTTATTGTCTCCGAATCATAGATTTATTGGAAAAACAAACTTGAGGCCCATATCAACCTTATGTGAAAATATGAGCTTCTGAAACATAAATTTTGTATGTTTTTTGGGTAAATAAAACTCCACACAGATAAAAAAAAACACCCTGTATGTAGTTTTTAATGTTAAAATGTATCTTATGATCATAGATACTTCTTTTAGATTGTAAAAAAAATTTAAATATTTAAATTTTTGAGAATCAGTTGATTTTTAGATTTTTTAGATGAATTGTTTTCAAAGAAAAATATTTACTGTATTGAACTACGAATTTTGAACTCTGAATTTGTTCTTGTTTTTCACCTCATAATTTTCAGCATACTAATAATTTTTTAACATTTATCTGTTATTTGAATATTTTATTCAAACCACAAAAGAGTCATGCTTTATCAAATTTGATATGGAAGAGTAAATAAAAGTGAAAAAACTATAATAATAAACCAAATGTACTTCTCACAATAACGAATGTCAAAAAAACAAATATTCGTCTACAATTGAAATTAATTATTTTCAGGATAAAAAGAGTCCAGCTCTGATAAAAACCAAATAAAAAAGGGATTTTTACACTTATAATCTTTTTTAATAAAAGTTATACGTAAATGTTAAACTACAAATTTTAAACTTTGAATTTAGTTTTGCTTTTTCTCATTTTGAAGAATTTTCAATAAATCAATAAATTTTTTAGCATTTATCTGTTTTTTGAATATTTTATTTAAAGCAGAAAATTGATATACTTCATAAAATTTCATAAGGAAGAGATGTGATGGTTGAATATATATATCCATTTTCTCAACAATTGACATGGCCAATCTCGATATGTCCACAGAAATACCAGAATAATAGATAATTTTTTTGATCCAAATCATACATTTATTTTAATAATCTTGTTGTTAATCAAGGCCGTAAAGAAAGGGAGAGGTGCTTTTGGGGCACGTGCCCCCTTTGACAAAATCCTTTGATCTTTTGCCGCCACCGTGTTAAGGCAACAAAAGATCAAAGGTTGCCCTCTCAGAAATGCAAATGTTCACTTCAAAATTTTTTACGGCATAGGGATTGTCCAGATCTGAAGTAGGGTGTTTCAAGGGGTTAGCGTTTCGTTAAAATACCCGATGTTAGATCTGGACAATTCCCTATGTCCTTGTTGTTAATAATATTTTTGCTTTAAAACTAACCAAGTATTTTTTAAAAAAATATAGTAAATCATATCGGATAATTGAAATAAACCAAATTATTTCATTAAAGAATTAAAATGACGTTACCAAGATGTGATTTATCATGCAAAAATATTCAAGCTATTTGTTGAAAAATATATCATAAAATTTTGAGTGCTGATTTTGAATTGTGCTGCTGGTGTGAAGCTAGTTATTACATTCAATTGCGGCAAAAATTTCAAAGGACAAGTTTCACCTAATTTAAATCTGTTTTTAATAGCCATTATGTAAATTCTTGGTTTAAAACAATACAAAAAACTTCTTCAGTGAGAATAATAAAGTATATTAATAACAGAAAATTCAAGTTCATCAAACAAGATACTTTTAAATAAAAATAATGAAATCCTTGTACTCTTCTTGAAATCAAAATTTCAATGAACAATTTTTCAAGTATGTCTGTGTTTCATTAATTGACTTAAGGTCGTATTTAAATGATCGATAACGATTGGTTTTTTATTATTTAAAAATACTATTAAATATTCAAAGAATTTGAGGGAATAAAAGCATTTTTAAAAAATCCAAAGAATACTTCAACTAAAAAAATATTGAAAAAAAGAAACCCCCAAAATGATACTTTAAAAATTGTAGTTTAATTCGAGATTTTCATTGATTGCTTTCTCTCTGAAGTTTTTTCTTGTCTTTTCAATTTATGCATAAAAAAGTATATTTATAGGTCTATGTTTGAATATTTAAAATGTTTTTAAAACATGTTAAAAACCGTTTGACACTTAATTTATGTATTTGAAAAAATAATAAATTTAATAGGCAATACACAACATATATGCGTGAAAATTAAAAACATTTAAAAAACTTGTTTCTGAAAAGTGATCTTTCTTCTGTCGGTCATTTTCTTTTTCATTGAATTTGTACTGAAAGATAAAAAATTTGCGTAATAATGTCAAGGTGTTTCATTACTGTATCTGTTGTTTTTGGTTTAACAGGTATGCGGGAAAAGCTTTCTTTATTGAAAATTACTGAACTTTTAAACTCGATAGCTACAGAAACTTCCGTTTTAATTAGGGATTGTCCAGAAATCACGTGACCAACAAAACGCGATTTTCAGACCCCCTCCCTCCCGCCGTGACCAAAGATCAAAGCCTTTTGCCGACAACATCAAAGCCGGGTGACCATTTGGCATACCCCCTCCCTCCCCCCTCATGGTCACGTGATTTCTGGACAATCCCTTATGCAGATTTTTTTGACACCGAAAAAGATTGGATTCATTGAAGAAGTGTAAAAAAATTGCTTTATTTTTTGGAAACCATGGAATCAATTATTTTTCTTAATTTTTTCATCGACTAATGTAAAATAACTTGAAAGACGAATACAAAAATGAAACTTTAAAAATTGTAGTTTAATTTGGGATTTTCATTGATTGCTTTCTTCAAAATTCTTTGCTGTCTGGTATATGTTAAATTTTTGGCAAGCACTGTTTGAATATTTAAAAGATTTCTAAAGCTTGAAAACCTTACAACACCTTTTGGTTCTGGATCATTTGCCTCCCAGCATCTTAGTTGAAGAAAAAAAGTGTTAAAAAAATGCTTTGGTTTTAATTTATTCACATTCAGGAGTAATTTGCGATCAATTCGTCATTATTTAATTTTATTTAAAGTATACACAAATATTAACATTGTTCATTTTTCTATGGACTTAAAAAAAGTAAATTCAATTTAGCAACCAAAATGTAACACCAAAAATTGATTTGAAAATTACATTTTGCAATTCTTGTTCAATTTGTGAATTCCAACTATTTTAATAAAATTATTTAATAATGTTGACGTGATCATTATTAATTTGATATTTAATGACAACTGCATGAATCAGTATATAAAATTATTTTTTTATTCTTTAAAGAATACTGTTTTTTCCACAGCTTTCTCTTGTAGTGAATAGTTGTGTAGCGTATCTGTAACCCTGATGTTCGTGCCCTCTAGCCCAAGTACAGCAATAGGTCTACATATCTTTATTTATATATTATACATAAAAGGGAAGAAGGGAGAAGGAGTCCAGCCACAGCCGAAGGCTGATACAAGTGACTGACTAGAATGACAAAGACTGAGGAGAATGCGACTCCTTTTATACACGCATTTCTGCGCGACACAAGTTGGAGTTTGTGTCCAAACTCTCAGTCACTACACTCTTTTTGTGATATTTTCCCATTTTCCAATTTGTTAAAATCAATGTTTCATAAAATATATTTAACTTTAAAAGTTAAGTCAAAGATTTGTTTCAGTTTTAGAAAATGTATTAAATATTCGAATTTTTGAAGAAAAAAAGAATCTAACAGTTCATTTTGGCATTTTTTAAAAAACGTTTTAAAGAAAAATTTAAAGTGTTTTAAACTACAAATTTTATACTTTGAATTTAATCTTGTTTTTTTCAACTTAAAGTTTTCAATATACACAATCAAGCGGTTCCTTGAAAATCATATCATGTTATTTTTAGGAAGGATTTAGGATTGTGCTGGTAAAGCTAGTTATTACGCCGCTTTGATGTTCTACAAAAAGATCACACGAAAAAGTATTATGCAATTATGTTCATAATTTAGATTCTGATGCGGTCCAGATAAAAGTGCAAATGATGGTTTTCAAACAATTCTAAAACCTTTGTTTTATGACAATGATAAATTAAAAAAAAGATCAATTAATGTACCACCGCGTTCAGGGACAATTGCATGTATAAATAAAAATAATGGTTTGTAGCATGCCACAAAACCTATGTAAAAATTTGAGTATGTCTATGTTCGAGTTTATAATCAATAACTCGACCTAAGTTCGAACTTAAATGATCGATAACGATTCATTTTTTATTGTTTAAAAATAATATTAAAAATTCAAAGAATTTGAGTGAAGAAAAACAGTTCTAAGGATGCACAAAATGCTTAAATCAAAACAAAGCTTGAAAAAAACAAACAAAAATAATACTATAAAAAATGTAGTTTAATTGGTGATTTTTATTGATTGCTTTCTTTTTTTTGCAGCATTGACCTCTTGGCAAAAAAAATAGTTATGTTAATTTTTCTTGGCATGGTTTTGGGATCAAAATAATGTTTGAAGATGTAAAGATAGCAAAACATTTTGCTATGTCTTGCTTGCATATGCCGACCAGTAGTGAAATCACAGAGAGCACATAGTTTTGTAGTTTCAAGAAATAATTATATCTTTTTATTAATTGTCGGCATGTTTGTGTTATAAAATGAATAATTTATTTAAAAACGCTCCGTTGCAAGGAGGGACACATTCAATATATATCACTTAGTAATTATTAAACCAATTTTAATCATTTTAAAATTTAATTTAAGCTCTTACAAATGTTTTAAATATTCAAATATTTCCCTATAAATAAAAATAAAATGAGAAAAAACAACAAAATTTTGGGGGAGAAAGCAATCAATGAAAAGAAACTACAATTTTTAAAGTTTCATTTTTGGTATTTTCTTTTTACGATATTTTTTTGGTCAAACGTTTTTGTTTTTTTGGAGTTTTTTAAAATGCGTTTTTCAGCATCAATTATTTGAATATTTGATTCTAGTTTTAAAAAAAATAATAAAAATGGATCGTCTTCGATCATTTAAAGGGACACTAAAACTTTTAGTATGGAAACTTAAGTCAGTTTAGTTACAACAAAAATTAGAGGTTAATAAAAGTTGCGAATGTATATACCCAATAAAATTTAGTGAAAACATAAATCTAAAAATCACACTGGCAACATTTATTAAGCTCTAATTTCTTGTCACACATTTTTCCCAACTGCTAAAATTTTCATATTTAAAGTTTTAGTGTCCTTTTAAATACAATACGAGGTCAATTTATTGATAAAAGTCGAAGAAAAACATACTCGAACTTTCTCAACGTTGTTTTTGCAGAAGAGCTTTTTTGGAAAACCATTATTTTTATACAAACCCCATGTTTCTTTCATGATTTTGCTATGATATAATTCAACGCTATCGCTTTTTTTTAAAAATTATTTTTGTATTGTTTCAAATCTATAAGTTGCATTTTCGGATCCCCATGAAAATCTGGATTATAGACATTATAAACAATTGAGTTAAATGTGGTAATACTTTTTTCTTTGGCCTCTTTGATGCACACCAAAGTGACGTCAAAAGAGGTGTGTATTAAAAAATAAAAAAAACCTCATTTATGGTTTTTATGTTACTCAAGAAAATTGTGGTAAAAATCATAATAGCTTACCAGGCCCCAAACAAGAAAAATTCGTCTTGCTGTTAGTTTTTTATCATACTCTTTAACGATTTTTCAAAGTAATCAATTATTCAGCATTGATAATGACAACTGAAATAATAAGAGTTTTGTCCAAAAGCTAGAATCTATAAGGTTTGTATAAAACGGTTTTCAAGTTTTAAACCTTAGGAAAGAAAATTGTCTACACATTTTTACGTTTTAAAATCGCAAATATAATGATATGGTATTTTACAGAAAAGAAAATTGTCTTATCCTCGGGTCCACCGAGCACCCAGCCACTCTTCCTTTAAATGGATCGACTCCGGACGGACTCGAACTTGGGAATACCAGGACGAAAGTCCACCGCGCTAACCACAAAGCCATTGAGCTGGCTAAATGCACAGATAAGAGAAGACAAATAAATTGAAACAGAATTTTTATAGGAGAACAAAACTCTAATATGAAAAATAATAACACTGATAGTTTTCCAAATTCCAATGGAAGCAGGATAATGCAAATAATGATTTTAGAACTATAGAAACAAATTCGTTTTGTGAAAATGACTAAGAATAAATGATAAAATATGCACCAAATGAACCGGTTTGTTTTAAATGTATCATCGATAAAAATCTTTACAAAGCCTATGCAAATTTTTAAAAACAGATCGTATTTGATATAATTGATTTAGCATGATTCAATGTGTTATTTTTTAAAAATAAAATCAGACATTCAAATAAAATTAAAACTAAAATAAGCCCAAAAAATGTTTTAACCCGAAAAAATTTGAAAGAAAGAAACACCAAAAATAAAACTTTAAAAATTGTAGTTTAGTGTGGTATTTTCATTTCATTGTTTGCTTTCTCTTCAAAAAAAAAATTTTGCTGCTTTTTTTTGTGTAAGAACATTTGTTTCTTCAACAAGTTTTGAATATTTAAAACATTTTTAAAACTCGACAAACTTTTAATAAAACATTTAATACCTGCTAACAAGATGTAAAATCATTTGCATCCCACTGTGTAAGGGAGCACTATTAAATTTATTATTCATCTTTGTGAATATTGATATTGATCATAGCTAATAAAGTGATATTAATGTATAGTAACAAAAACCTAAAAACCATGGTGCACTTTTTGATGTCACATACTTTTATCAACAAGCAGTATTTTATTATACGTGCGATAATTAACAAAATTTTTAAATATATAAACATGTAAAAATTTTATTTTTGAAGTAATTCTTTGTGATTTAAAGACATCTGAAAAAAAATTAAGTTCATTGATGTAGTATGAAAAGGTTCTTTTTGAAAAAAATTTTGTTTAAAATTATTTTATCTTGTTCTATTTTGTTTTCTTTGATGTTTTAAAACTGTTTTTTTTATCGTTTCACCGACCTTTTTCCGAAAAAATCACAAAAATTGAAGGAAGTTTATTTTTAGAAAAATTGATATAAAAAAGGTGTAAATTTTTATTTTTTAAATTTATTGTGTCAGTGTTTATAGTATTTTTTTTAAGTTAATCCCGTCAAGTGTTTCTCTACATAAATTGTTATGCTTATTTTCATCACTTTTTTTTCATTAGTGTTGCGAAAGCCTTCCTCTTCAAAATAAAAAAATCAAAATCCAGTAAAAACAAATTTCAACTACTCTAACAATAAAACTCAAAACTTTTTAAAAAGATATTTGGTACTTTTTAATTGTTAAAAATATTTCAAATATTCAAATTTTAGAGGAAGAAAAAATACAACTTTCACTTTGTTTGCTTTGTTAGCATAAAATAAATCGATAACTACAAATTTTGGAGTTTGAGAAAGGGAATTGCACTTTTTCTCAGTCAGCGTCCAAGTCGGCCCCGCTTGAAGAAGTATAAATAGAGATAAAAGTTCCGCTTTTGCTCTCACTTTTCACACTCACTCTCCCCATCCTGGTGTTGCAGCCTCGCTTTCCTTCTTTCCTCTTTCTTTTCATTTCTTTCTTTTATGTGGGAAGACCGAATAAAATGTTGGATCTCTAAAATTCTTTAGAGATCCATCACTACACCAATAAAAAAATAATGGTACCTAAATCTTGTCATGACATAAAAAAATAGTTTGATTTGAATTTTGCCAATTGAAACGAATTTAAAATTTTCTTTCTTAGATTTCTGGAATACGGTTTCTTGGGATTTACAAAAATATTTCTTCAATTGCAACGACAGTTGTGAAACAAATCAAATTACACAGAAATTCAGGAAATTATCAAGGGTAAACAATAAAGAAACAAGAAGTCATAACATCATGTATGTATGATGCACAGTTCAATTATTAAAAACACTTTCATTTATAAAAGTTACTAGAGTTTTTCTCTCAGTATCCGCGAAGGATTCCATCTATGCAAATTTTTAAGATTACTTTGTACTAAAATGTTTGATTACGATCCATATTATTATTTATTTGTAAATATTAAAATCAAATATTCAAAGCTAAAAAAATCATTTTTTAGTGATCCAAAAAAATATTTGAATTAAAAATTAACCCCAATGAAAGAAACACCAAAAATGAAACTTTAAAAATTGTAGTTTTGTTTTTGTGTTTTTCATTGATTGTTTTCTCCCCAAATTTTTCTTTTTGCCTTTGTTGTTTAAGAATTTATTTCTCGAACAATATTTGAATATTTAAGACATTTTCAAGGAAAAAAAATATTTATAAAGCTTAAAATTGGGTTAATTATTTCTCAGTGCTAAATGCAATGCCTTCCTCCGTGTAATGGAGCATTTTTAACTAAATCATTCTGTTGGATCAAAAACATGTACACAGTTAATAATGAGATATTATTCCCTTTATTAGTTATTATGCAGTATAAAACAATAAAAAGGATGCACTCTATGATGGCGCAGACTTAAATAATTTATTTTTTTGCGAGCAATTTCAAATAAATAAAATATTTGAATAATAAAACAATTTTAAAAGTTTAAAATTCGTTCAACACCTACTAATACCATTTGCTTTTAATTCGAAATCAAATACATCCCTATTGAAATCATTGAATTGGAGACAAACATCCAAAGCAATTATTAATACAGAAATTGAAGAAGAAATCAAAACATGGAACTCAGAGATCAGTGACTAGTCATCACCCACATAAGCTTTTTTAGCAACATGAACGCTTAAAGCCGAAACCATGAAGAATATTTTCGGGGAAATATTAAATTGCAGATATACAGAAAAAAATAAAAGTCTATTGTTTAAAATGTGAGTTATTTAATGAAAACAATGAACACAAACGGAATATTTTTATCCTACTTTTTTACTGAAACTTTTGTTGAATTTGTACTGAAAGTTAAAGAATTTGCATAAAATGTGAAGGTGTTTGATTACTGTATCTATTGTTTTTAGTTTAACAGGTATATGGAAAAAGCTTTCATTATTGATAATTACTGAACTCGACAGCTACAGAAGATTTCATCTTACTTATTCAAATTTTCAAGTAATCGTTTTTGATTTTTTCCAAAGAAAACTATAATCAAACATTCAATAATTAAAGCAAAATAAGCATTTTTAATTGTCCCAACACCAAAATAGCACGAAAGAAGGAATCACAAATGAAACTTCAAAAATTGTAGTTTAATGCTAAATTTTCATTGATTGCTGTCTCCTCAAAAATTTTTGCTGTTTTTTCATTTAAATGTGTTGAGGAAAAATTTCTCGAACAATTTTTAAATATTTAAAACATTTTTAAAGCTCGAAAACCGTTGAGGATTTACTAAAATTATCAAAATCAGATGAAATCATTTTTTATTTATTCTCAAATATTTATTAATTCAATATGAGTATTGAAACTTTGAAAAAAGAATTGAAAGATGCTCGTGGTGCTATTTCAGAAAAATCAAAATATGGTATTTTAAATTTTATTGATTCCTTGAAAGCTGAAAATGATCGATTAAAAACTGAAATTCAAATGAAAGAAAAAATTATTAGTGCTAAAGATGATGTGATTCAAACTCAAGCTGTTTGTATTGTAACTCAAAAAGAACTCATTGAAACTCAAAAATTATTGATTGAAAAACAACCTGAAAATTATCGACAATTTCCAACTGAATCAATAAATGCTGAAGAAAAAGAACGAAAAAGATGTATTGTCATTGCTCGATTTCCTGAATCAACGAAAGAAACTCCATCCGAGCGAATGGCTGAAGATACTGCAAATGTCAAGCAATTAATTGATGAAATGAAAGTTGAAGCCTGTGTTGTTGAAACTTTTCGTATGGGAACTGTTAAAGAAAAGAAAGCTGGTGAAAAAGCTGTTAAACCTCAACCTCGACTCTTGAAAGTTAGGCTCCAAACCAGTGCTCAAGCTAAAGCTTTTCTCTCAAATGCAAAAAATATTAAAGATTCATCTTCATTCAAAGATAAGAAAATTCTACTTCGGAAATCCTTGTCTGCTGAACAACGCAAATTTGAAAATGATTTATTCAAAAAGCAAAAAGCCCGTGTTCAAGAACTTCAACAGTCAAATCACCATCAAGAATATACGATTTATGCTGGTAAAATCTGCATCAAAGTTGTTGATAAGAAACCTGAAGTTATTCGTGATCCATTAAATGAATTGAAATACTCAAAAGTATCTGCTCCAAGTGCTCCTACATCTCCTCTCAATACTTCTCAAAGCTTTCATTCAAGCCTCTCAACGCCAAGTGGAAAAAATTAGGTCGGTTGAAAATTTGAATATTAATTGTATTAGTAGATTAGGTTTTTTAAATTCATTTTCATTGTATCCTTTTATTCTTAACTTTAAGCTTTTTAATGCCAGAAGTCTCTCTAAAAAAGAAACCTTTTTGATTTCCACTCTAAAAACCTATCCAAATTCAATTTTTTGTGTTACGGAAACTTTTTTAAACTCCAAAAATGTTTCTTTTAATGACAATTCAACTCTTGTCGGAGACTCTAATTTTATTGTTGTTCGAGCTGATAGATCCAATTCGAAAAAGTCTCGGGGTGGAGGTGTTTGCGCCTTCATTCCAAAACATTTTCCTTTTACGGTTAGAAAAACTCCTTCTATCAAAAATATCGAATATCTTGTTTTGGACATCTTTTTCGGAACTTTTTCCTTCACTTTAATTGTCACATATATCCCTCCAGATATCCTAACGGATACTGTAAGAGATTTTTGTGAAACTCTTTTATCTTTAAAATCAAACTCTTCTTCTGATATTATTCTTGTTGGGGATTTTAACATGCCAGAAATTAACTGGGAAACCAAGTCAAGTAATTTTTTGAAAGAAAAATTATTTCTTGATTTTCTTTTTGAATCTGGGATGTCGAATTCCGTAACAATTCCAACCAGAAAAGAAAAAATCCTGGATCTTGTCATTTCTAATTTTCCTCAAAATATTTTTAACGTTTCGACAGATCCAGGATTTTTCGGCTCTGATCATAATGTTGTAAATTTTTCTTTGAAATGTTCTGATAATCCTCCTCCAAAACCTTCTCTTTCTTTTAAAAATTTTAAGAAAGCTGACTTTTTATCAATGAACTTTTTCTTTTTTGAACAAAAATGGGGATTTTTGGACCAAAAAAACATTACTGTAGATCAGGCTTGTTCTCAATTTTGTAAAATTGTTAATGAGGCGATCTCTCTTTTTGTTAAAACTGTTTCTCCTTCTTCTGAAGATAAGATATCTCCAAAAATGAGATCTATGATCAACTTTCAAAAATCTTTACCAAAAACAGCAGCCAATTTTAAAACCATTTCTCTTATCTCTAAAAAGTTAAATAAATTAACAATTCAGGAAAAACGAGAACGAGAAAAAAATATTTTGAAAAAATACGGTAGCAAAGGCATTTTTAATCATCTTGCCAAATACCTCAAAAACGACTCGTCTATTCCTGCAATTTCGACTGAATCAAAAACTTTATTTTCAGATTTTGAAAAAACTGCTGTTTTTGGTAAAAATTTTTTGAACAATTTTCACTCTGAAAAATCACAATTTTTTGAGGATTGTTTTCCTGTTAAAGATAGCTCTCTTTCTTTTCTTACTGTAGAACAATGTAAGGAATTCCTTCAAAAACTTAAACCTAAATGTAACACTTCACCGGATGGAATTCCCTATATTGTTCTCAAAAAATGTTTTTTAACTTTGGCAAAACCTATTACTAAAATCATCAATTTATCTTTTTTGCAATCTAAAGTTCCTGAAATATGGAAAACTTCTCATGTAATTCCTATTTTTAAAAAAGGTGACAAACACCTTGCTTCTAATTATCGTCCAATCTCTCTAAATTGTTCTCTTTCTATGATTCCTCAAAAAATTGTAATAGATTTTTTGAATGATTTCTTTTCTAAAAATAATCTTATTCCTCCATGCCAACATGGTTTCACAAAATCTAAATCTGTCACAACTCAATTAGTTGAGACTTTTGATTTTATCACCTCCAAAGCTGAAAAAAATATTTCTGTTGATATAATTTATTTTGATGTTAAAAAAGCTTTCGATAGAATGAAACATTTTTTACTTTTTCGAAAACTCAAAAATGCAAATGTTCCAAATTCTATCATTGCTTGGATTCAAGCTTTTCTCTCTAACCGAAAATTTAGGGTCAAAATTGGGGATTCTCTTTCTGATTCTTTTGATGCAAATTCTGGGGTTCCACAAGGATCTAAGCTCGGGCCAATTTTATTTCTATTTTTCATTTCCGATCTTATTTCTTTTTGTGAAACTCCAGAAGTTGAAAATAAACTCTTTGCTGATGATCTAAAAGCTTTTTCTTCTAATTTATCTTTAACAAATCCTCCACTTCAAATTTTCCTTGGAAAACTTGAAATATGGATGGATCAAAATGAGCTTGAGATTGCTATCGAAAAGTGCAATGTTCTACATTGTCTTCCAGATAAAAATCCAAGAATTTCTTATTTTTTGAAAAATCAAAAACTACCAAATAATCAAAATTCCCTCCGGGATCTTGGTTTAATCGTTTCGGATGATTTGAGTTGGAAAGCTCATATCAAAACTATTTCAAAAAAAGCTCTATCTCGTCTTTTTATTCTTTTCAAATCTCTTAAATCTCATTCTCCTAAACTCTTACTTCATATGTATCAATCTTATGTTCGTCCTTTGGTTGAATTTTCGACACCTGTCTTTAATCCAACCCAAGTTTATTTGATTGATAAATTAGAAAAAGTCCAAAAAGTAGCTCTAAAACTTATTTTTCTCAGATGTCGTGAACTTCGTCCTCATTTTAATGCTCCATACGAAGAAAAACTTGAAATGTTAGGTATCGAATCTTTAGAAATTCGAAGAAATAAGTTTGATCTTATTTTTTTGAATGATTATCTTTCGGGAAAAATAAATTGTAAATTGGATCTATCAGTTCGAACTTCAAAAACTAGAGGATCTTCCAAAAAACTGGAAATTCCAAACTCAAAAAAAGTCATTAAAAGAAACTTTTTTACTTTTAGAACTGTTTCCAAATACACAAAACTACCACGTCATTTACAATATACCACCCCCAATCTTTTTAAGAGAGGCATTATGGCATTAAAAGTTTAAAGTTTTGAAAAATTGTTTGAATTGTATTTTTTTTTACCTATGTAAAATTTTATTGTTGAAATTGAATTTTTAAATTTTATCTTTTCTTTTTGTTTGTACATATATGTAAATTTTTTATTGTTCTTTTTTATTGTACTGATTTTGTTTGTTTTTTATCATGTGTTAGAGCATGAAAATAAATTATTATTATTATTATTATTATTTTTTGTTTAACATGTAATTTTTTGGAAAATATTTTTCAGAGATATTTTGCTTTTTAATGACCTCTTGTCACAATTCATTAACTGATAAAAACTGACATTAAATAAAGTTTTTCAGTGACATTTGTCGATAGCTTAAAAGTTTGGAGTCACAGTGGTGGTAGTCATTCTTATTCAGGATCAAGTCCACACTTTTCAATTTCACATGGAAGCTTCAGCGGCAGCTCCTTTGATCATCACCACAGCAGTAGCGGCAGTAGTGGTGGATGTGGTTCACTTGGAGTTGCCCTTGGTCTTTGTAGTCGATGTTATGTCCAATATTATCAGACTCCAATTTATGGAAGTACCGGATATACCTATGGTCCCATAAAACGAATGTTCAATGTTGACACTGGACAGAACAGTGGAAGCTATAATGGTTATTCAAATAATTATTGGATTTGTGTAAATAATTATCGGGGACAATATTATTACAGCTATACCTATGGAAAATATATTTGTGATGCAAGATCATCATCATCTTCATCAAATTCTTACAGTAATCAAAATTATTATGGTTAACTTTTATAAATTGCTAGTGGAAATATTGTCATTTAATTATTATTAAATTTGTGGTAAAATAAAATTTTCTATAATTTTTAAATTAAACTAAAACACTGAATTTGCTATCAATGTTTTAAAAACTATCATTTTAAATTTTTTTACAACATTGACCAACATATTGGACTACTACCTTGGAGTGTTGTAAGAAATGCTTGAAATTTTTTATTATCGTACCCTAATGGGAAAATATTTTGCTAAAGTAACAAAATAAATTTAACGTAGATTACTTATAAAATTCATACACTTATTTTAATTTTTTATAAATTCATTAAATATTCAAACACCAGACTGCTTTTTTTACTCAAAAATTGAAAAAGATTTTTTTAGGGTTGAAAAAAATAGAAAGAAAAAAAGCAAAAATCAAACTTCAAAAATTATAGTGTTTTGGCTTTAAATTTTCTTTAGAATTTTGTCATTTTTGCAAAAAAATCTTGAAATGTTAAAAGAAGATAGTTTTTAATTTTTGTTTTTGCAGTTATCATATGTCATATTTATGTCATCAATAAATCTGGCAATTTCAAAGATAAATTTCCGTATCAGGAAAAACATTACAAACCATGCTTTTAATTGAATTGTTTATTTCAAGATCAAGACATTTTTGTTTAAAAACCAATTAGAAACGAACTTCTGTGCTTTTACTGTGATGCCAAAAAAACTTACAAAACAAATTTTAAATGGAGTTTACAATATCCACTTTGTTCATAAATATACGCTAATTTGTCACATTTCTTGAAATAAAATGTCATATAAGTTGTTAAAGTCATCATTGTGCCCCAAAATGTCGATATTTCGTTTATTGGGTCAACAAACCCTTATTTTTCGTTAATATAAATCACTGTGCTACTACCAACGAATTTTATAACACCGAAAATGTTTAATTTAAACATGCTCAAAACACCTTTTTACGAATATTAAAAACCCTCCCTTGATAGTGTACATAATTTTACTTCATCTTTACCGCTTTTGGCAATTCCAGTAAATTTACCATTCGACCTGTAAATTTACCAGGTAAATTCACATATTTACCGTTAAATATGCCTAGTTGAAGTTTACAAAAAACAACAAATAAAGATATTGATAAATGAGAATTAATAAATACTTTGATATTTTTAGAAAAAAAAATTTTTTTGTAGAGCATTTACTATTAAATCTGATGACCCTTATTATTAAAATTACATTGTTTTGGATGAGCATTTTTCAATACAAATTTTTTATAAAATAGTGATACTTTGCTATAATACTTGGAATTATTTTATTGTTCTCGAATATTAATGGATTGATTGAATTAATCTTAATTCAAGATTCGATTAATTTGTAATGAAGAAAAGGATTGTCAATTTGATGATGTTTTTTATTGAATTAAATATTCAAACAACAGAAACTACAAAAATATCAAAAATTGCAATTAAACTGAAAAAACACAGAAAAAAAGCATAGAAACGATAGTTCAAAAAATGTAGTTTGTGCATTTTAAAAATGTTTTGGATTTTCTGATCACAAATTTGCAGTTTTTAATGATACACGTCCATTTTTTCATCGATGTATTTGAATATTTTATATATTTTTAAGGGATAAAAAAGGCTTTAAGGGGCTCGATAAAGTTGTTGAGAAAAAAGTTTTAATTTTTCCATTTGAATGAGAATTAAAGAATGAAAGGTTCATTAGAAATGTTAAGATTCGATTATTCGTACAGTTATAAAAAACAAAGAACAATTCACAAACTAAAAAAGACAAATATGATGAAAAAGGATCAGACGATATCTAAACAAAACAAGACCATATTTTGTTGGATAGATTACCAAAAAAAAGATTATTTTATTTGTGATTTGACCTACACTTTCAAACAGATATCTGTTTTTAATCGTAACTTGAAAGTGTAATAACTTCAAAACCCTTTAGCATATACCACTAATATTTTTATCAATTTGTTGTGACCTTATTTGACCTCAAAAAACTATTTTTGATAGGTTAATGCAAGCGACATATTTGACGTTTTCCGTCTTTTTTCCTTTTCCAATAAAAAAAAGAGAGCTCTATCTTCTTATGGAAAAGGAGAGCGTCATCTTCGTCTTTTATTACTTTGAAGGTTTCCAAATAAATTTGAATACAAATAGTTACCAATTTTTCCTTATTACGTACTGCTGTGACTTTATCGAAATACTTTTATTGAAACATCCTTTATAAAAATTTGAATGTTTTTTATTTAATGTGACCTTCACAGGAAATTTCATTATAATAAAACGAATTGTGAGTGTCGCCAATTAAAAGGGTTTGAATGAAAGTAGTTTTAATAATTTCCGTTCTACGTTGTAGAACGGATTAAATTATATGATCGATAATGATCCTTTAGTTTTTTTCAATAGAAATTAAATATTCAAAGATTATTGCATTTTGAAGCATCACAAAAGTATAACTTTTGAGTTGAAAAAAAAGAAAAAATAACGACCAAACTACAAAAAATGTAGATCGTTTCTATTTTTTTCTTCTTCAATTTTTGGTTTTTTATTTTATAAGAGAAAATTTTCTTGCTGATTTTTGAATATTTGAAATATTTTTAAAAATGAAATTAAAAGTTCAGCACTTGAAGAAATTTTTGTCAAAATTCTCCCTTGAATTAACATAGAGTTGTAGTAATAGTACAAAAAGAAGAATCTACTTTATTTTTCATTTATAAAAAAAGAAAAGGGATAATAACAACTAGTGAACGGGACTCCGCCCCGCGGAACAAAAATGCGGAGTACGGAGCACTCCGCCAATCCGCGGATCAGAAAACATCGCAGGGCGGAGTGGTGGAGCAATCCGCCGGAGCGGATTCGCGGAGTAATTCGGCGGAGCAGATTATCCATGGAGTTAAAATAAATATTTTTTGTATCGGGTCTTATGTGTTAGTTTAATCTTTTAAGAATGATTATTAAATTCTGTGCTTTGAAGATACGAAATGATGAATATAGATTTTATTTTGTAAAGTCAATGTCAATGTCAAAGCTTATTTAGTGCTAACAAGGCTAACAGAAAAGTTTTGTTGAAAGCATTATCTGTTAGCCTTTTGTAAAAAAAAAAATAAAAGAATAACAAGATCTTTTTAAGCTTATTTAGGTTAGCTAAATTGCACTAAAATATATCGAACATGGGCATTAGGGAACGTCATTTCAATCCAAAAATCCCGGATTGTGGGTTGGATTAAAAAATCCGTCCGATTGGATACACTGATGCATTTCGAATGGAGAATTTTGTCGAATTCGATAGATTGATAGATTTATCAGGATATGACTGAAGTTTACTTATGGGCATTGGAAAGATTCTTCCACACAAAAAAAACTAAAACTGAATGCAATAAAATAGCATGAACCATTTTAAAAAAAGCAAAAAATGCGGATAGAGAGATTTGGCGGAGCGGATTGGCGGATTTTCCGCGGAGCAGGAAAAATAGCGGAGCGGAGTGGCGGAGCAATCCGCCGGAGCGTATTCGCGGAGTTCTTGCCGGTGCGGGGCGGATTGTTGTTCACTAATAACATCATAAGCTCTAAACTCTAAAAATTTTAATAATTGACTTTATGATTTTCGTCGGCATTATTTTTAATGAACCATGTTTCCCCTTCTTCTTTCTTTCACACATTCGATTATTTCTTCGGGCATGGCGGACCGAATATTCCTAAATCGACACTAACACATAAAAACCATGACATCTGCATTCAAGTTTTTCTATATAATATCACGAAACCTTTTTGTAAATGTTTGTAATAGAGCACTGTTGCATCCGATGTTGTAAAACTGGAATTTTTTCTTTTATATCATCTGAATCAAATTATACTTCAACTAGGGTTTGAAAAAAAGCATTCATTAAAACATCTGAATACATGCAAAATCATGAAATCAATTTTTTAATAAACATCTATGATCAAATTACATTGAGATCACTGTAATAACGACAAAAAAAACTAAAACAGAAATCAAATTTAAAATGCGTTCTAGAGGATAAAAACAACTTAAAAATGTACGCAGTTTATTGAATCCATACCAAGTTCATAGAAATCCTTCCCAAATTTTTTGTGTATATTTTTCAAGCAACATGTATACCCATGCCCCAAGGGGTTTAGTATCCGTAATATATCAAATATTCAAAAAACATTGTATAAAAAACTGTAACCACATTTTTGACTGCAAATTTTAGTGCGAATTTGGAAAGAGCAAAACGAAAAAGTAAGAAACTACAATTGTTGAAGTTTTAGCCTTCTCACATTTAAGCTATTAGTTTTTTATAAACTTTTTTATCGAATAAAGAATATGTTATTATTTCTTGGCAAACACCATTTGCTATCTTGATTACCTTGTTTTTCGTCATATCAATAGACAAGCTTGTCCGCTTAAACGGAATTTTTCCTTCAAAAATATTTGAAGATAACTTAGTTTAGATTTGATGGCATTTGATTATATATAAAATGGAATTTGATCCGTCTTGTTGTTTAAAAACTGTTTTTTCAATTTTTTCGACAAAACCATTTTTAATAGATTATTCCAATAATGTTCAAATTTAATATCAGTTTTTTAAAACTTCAAGCTCAAATATCATTGAATTAATTTAACTGATAAAAAAGTTTTATCAATCATATAAATTAATTCGACAATTGCTTTTGCGTTTCTTTTAAAAATTAAATATTCAAAGAACAAAAAAAGAAAAGTTCATTTTCATGCATCAAAAAATATTGCTTGAGTGAAAAAAACACAGGATCAAATCAAACTTTAATAAATGTAGTTTATTACTTTTTTTCATCGATTTTACTTTAATTTGAGACTTGTAAAAGTTTATAATGAAGGGAATTTTGATTTTGATCACGGCAGATGAATAACATTTAGAGCGGCAGATGTATAACGCTTATCCCAATCAAATTTTAATATATAAAAATAAATTTAAATTAAGTTGTAAATGTATGAATTGAAGAAAATCATCCATATTTTTCAGTTTAAAAAAGTTTTACGACCAATGATTTTTTCTTGAATGGTAAGTAACACGAGCGAGCAAGAAAAAGTCAATGTTTAAAATTTGTAAAGATTGCTTTTTCGGTCAAAATTAAATATTCAAAAAATAAAGGGAAATCTCTGCTTGCAGCATGAACAATATTATTCAAAAAGGAAAAAGCACTAGATGAAACTTTAAAAAATGTAGTTTGCTTCGGTTTTTCATTAATTTCTTTGGCAAAAATTAACTTCATTTTTTTCATTTAAATTTAGCTTATAAAAATTTTAAAGGAGGATGTTACTTTGACGCATTTCAATTTAATTCATTTTTGAAAAACGCGCGGAATTGCACAGCCTTTTCCTTGCGTGGTAGGAGTTTTTTCCTACGAAACTTTTCGAAAAAGCTTTTTTTTCTTTCAAAAAATGTTGTTGAAGAAAATCAAGGAATTTGTTGCTAATATTATAACGCATTTTGTGAGATTTTGAAGCATGGAAGGGCACCGGATTTCAAGTTGGTTTATTTGAGCTAATTTTCGGTATATATAGGTTTTTTTGGTCGAGGAATCCGAATCCGTTGAGATTTTGGGGGGTTTATATGCTAATTTTCGATTTACGGTACCTATTATGCAAATTTTCGATTTTCGGCACCTTTGAAGTTACACATATAAATTTGATATGGACGTGTTCGCCTTATCGAGGTGAATAAGAATCACCAAAAAACGTTTTGAAAAAGTGCTTATTTTAGGTACTTTTGCCCCTTGGAATACCCCAAAAATCGATTTTGGCCGGTTTTTGTGAGTTTTGACCCTTTAGAAGTCCATGAATGCAAGATTTTTTTGCAGATTCGAATTCTCCAGAGTTTTTTGCATAGGGTAGGATGAAAAAGGTTTCAAAACCGGTTCCTCTTTGCGTCCGTTTTTTCAAAACAAAACAGTGCATTCAATACCTCCAACATCGATAAAAATTCAGAACTTTAGAATTAGATAAGGAATCAACGTGCGGTGACTTACATGTTAAAAAACAATGTTGTGTGAACATTTTAGGCAACTTTCAGCCACCCAACATCAAATCTAACCATTTGACATCAATTAAAAGGTTTAATTCGGGGGTAGCATAGACATCAAGCTAAAAAAAATTGCAAAAACGGTTTTTTTTGGTAAGTATTATGTTTTTTTTGCTTTATTAGTTTAAATTACATGTATCTGCAATAGATAAACACACAAACAAGCAAATTTAGAGCGTAATGGATTTTTTATGGATTTTTTAAAAATACTCAGTTTTTGGTCATTTTTCATGATTTTGCGTTTTTGTGATATATATCAGATATGAACATTTTTGTGTACTTACAATAAAATAAATGCTAAATAAAGTTTTTCGGCATAGTTTGAACCATTTACAACAATTACCGACCACATGGGAATGATTTGAAAATTACGACAATAATCCAAAAATAAAAGTTACGAAAATCCCTGTTTTACTTTTTCGTCAGTGTAGAATTTGTAAATGCAAAATTTTTTCATGTTCCTATTTAAAAAGTCATTCTTTCAGATTGTTTTGAAGGATAAAAAAGGTCGATTTTAGGCACAAATCCATTCAACTAGTTTAAATGAAAAAAAAACTTTGTTGAACGTGAATAAAAATTTTTTTGTTTAATGTGGATGCTTCTGTCGCGTCCTGGTAGTACGGTATCACAAATATATTTATTATACATTACAAGATATCTCAGACATATTTATTGACCATTAATACCCGATCTTATGGGTTAAGACTGACTGAATAGAGCTTTTCCCGAAGGGCTTTTATACTAACTTTTCTTTGTGAACTTCAGCCTTCTGGAATGTGGGATGGGCATCATTATGAAATTGGCTTCGGCATAAACATGATCGTGGGCTGATCCTTTCCCCGAAGCCTTCCTATCCTTAAGCGTTAGTGTGGGTTGAAGCCATCTTGAAACAGTTCTATTTCAATATCAGTGAAGTTTAGTCTTATCGCCATTATTGCTTTTACTGCTTCCTTTATTTCATTATCCGCCTCTCACCGCTTTCTTCATTATCACGTAAACCATGCGTTGGCTTGATAAGATACCTTCATAAAAACTGTATTGCATTCTCTTGGAATGTTCATAAAAACTTGGCATAAGACTTTGTTGATCCTTGCTTTCTCTTTGCTGGTTCAGCTTCCTTGTTTCGTGCTTTGTTAGTGATTGATGGTGATTGATGACAAGTGATAGCAAAAGTTGCTTCTTTGTTGCAATAAACTTTGCACCAAAGTTGACCTTTACTACATGCCCCCCGATGAGAAATTGTCGGCCCGACAATTCGTCAGTACGATTGGTCAATTACAGTACATACAATTAAAGGAATAAACTTATACATATTTTCATTTATACACTTTGAAATCTATGCTTATACAATCAAACTATTACATTATTTTCAAGGTACCTTCTATTACAATATAAATGTTTGCTTCGTTTTCGCTTTGTTAGTAAAGTATTAGTTTCTATGCTTATTTTACTATGTTAATAATGTTACTATCTAATTTTACAAATAGTTGTTCGCTTTTCGTTTCGTTTGTTGAGTCAATGGTCTGAATCTGACAGATCGTCCTTGTCTTCGTCTGATTCTTTATCTTCTGTTTGCGGCGGTGGGTCATCTTCTTCACTGGATCCACTGGAGTCCTCCTCTGGTACCTCTTCTATTGCAATATTACTTCCAATACTTCGAAAAGGTAAAACATAAGGTTCTACAAATGTTTTCAACTTGTTGAGATGGATTTTAAAAGGTCGAGCCTCTTCGCTTAATTCCTTGATGACGGCATTGGGCCTAATAATTTGAATGATTCGGTAAGGACCATGCCATAAGGGGCTAAATTTATGATTTTGTCCTTGTTTCGTGCTTTGTTAGTGATTGATGGTGATTGATGACAAGTGATAGCAAAAGTTGCTTCTTTGTTGCAATAAACTTTGCACCAAAGTTGACCTTTACTACACTTCCCATAAAATTTTCAAAAGAATGAATGATAGCTAGTGATTTTTAGGGATTGTGCAGACGTGATGTCACGCATTCTATGTCTGGGGGGGGGCTACGCAGAATGTCATCACTTTACTGTAACGTTTTTTTCTTTTGATCTTTGCCGTTTTTTATATGAACCGTCACATTCTGCGTAGCCCCCCCCCAGACATAGAATGCGTGACATCACGTCTGCACAATCCCTAAAAATCACTAGCTATCATTCATTCTTTTGAAAATTTTATGGGAAGCATCCACATTAAACAAAAAAATTTTTATTCACGTTCAACAAAGTTTTTTTTTCATTTAAACTAGTTGAATGGATTTGTGCCTAAAATCGACCTTTTTTATCCTTCAAAACAATCTGAAAGAATGACTTTTTAAATAGGAACATGAAAAAATTTTGCATTTACAAATTCTACACTGACGAAAAAGTAAAACAGGGATTTTCGTAACTTTTATTTTTGGATTATTGTCGTAATTTTCAAATCATTCCCATGTGGTCGGTAATTGTTGTAAATGGTTCAAACTATGCCGAAAAACTTTATTTAGCATTTATTTTATTGTAAGTACACAAAAATGTTCATATCTGATATATATCACAAAAACGCAAAATCATGAAAAATGACCAAAAACTGAGTATTTTTAAAAAATCCATAAAAAATCCATTACGCTCTAAATTTGCTTGTTTGTGTGTTTATCTATTGCAGATACATGTAATTTAAACTAATAAAGCAAAAAAAACATAATACTTACCAAAAAAAACCGTTTTTTGCAATTTTTTTTAGCTTGATGTCTATGCTACCCCGAATTAAACCTTTTAATTGATGTCAAATGGTTAGATTTGATGTTGGGTGGCTGAAAGTTGCCTAAAATGTTCACACAACATTGTTTTTTAACATGTAAGTCACCGCACGTTGATTCCTTATCTAATTCTAAAGTTCTGAATTTTTATCGATGTTGGAGGTATTGAATGCACTGTTTTGTTTTGAAAAAACGGACGCAAAGAGGAACCGGTTTTGAAACCTTTTTCATCCTACCCTATGCAAAAAACTCTGGAGAATTCGAATCTGCAAAAAATCTTGCATTCATGGACTTCTAAAGGGTCAAAACTCACAAAAACCGGCCAAAATCGATTTTTGGGGTATTCCAAGGGGCAAAAGTACCTAAAATAAGCACTTTTTCAAAACGTTTTTTGGTGATTCTTATTCACCTCGATAAGGCGAACACGTCCATATCAAATTTATATGTGTAACTTCAAAGGTGCCGAAAATCGAAAATTTGCATAATAGGTACCGTAAATCGAAAATTAGCATATAAACCCCCCAAAATCTCAACGGATTCGGATTCCTCGACCAAAAAAACCTATATATACCGAAAATTAGCTCAAATAAACCAACTTGAAATCCGGTGCCCTTTTGAGCTCGAAAAGCTTCATTTTCTCACAAAATGCGTTTTATTAAATTTTCGCGTATTTTTATCCGTGTTTTTGTTTTTTATGTTTGTAATCATGTATTTTTATGTAATAATATTAATAAAGATGTTTTTTTTGCCATTTTGTTTAGAGGTTTACATTCCTCAGATATATCTTTATGTATATATGTCTTTTTTCTATGTTTTAGACTTGGATGCTTTTGTTGAAATGTGATAAGGTAAGTTTGGCTCAATAAGGTTAGTTTGTTTTACTTTTTGTACAATTACTCCTCTAGCAAATACTAATTTTCTTTTTTTTAGGTGAGAAGGTTGTCATCGAGGTGGATCAGTGATTGTGGATGGAAGAATCACTGATGTGATGCTGATGTGGATGGTTATGAATCACCAGCGTGATGATGATTCTACATCGGATTGGTGATTCATAACTATATGCTGTCCAGAAAATACGTTTCGACTTTTTGCAACCCCTTGATCTTTTTTTCCCTCTTGATAATGTTATTGCTTTGATGTTTGCTTTGCCATACATCAATAGCAGCATGATCCTTGAATTAATCTCCTTTATCCCACTGTTGAAATGTAATTTCTGGATAGCTTCTGTCTAACTTTGATAGCTGCTGATGGCTGAATAGATGGTTGAACCTATGCCGCATTACTTTTTTACCTTTTGTAATGCGGCATAGAGGTAAGTTTTGCCATGGGACTCGGCGTTTCCTGATGAGTCCAGTCGACCCACATATGGCACTTTTTTCACCAATGGTATCGGAACTAATGGACGAAATACCATTGGTTCCTTTTTTTATTATTGCTTTCAGGTTGAAGTTTTTTAGTTTAGAATCATATGAAGCAACACATGGAACCCAGCAAGCTTTATCTGCCAGTGCTCACCAACATCCATCTGTTGCAAAGAATTTCGATGTTCGGGATATTGCTGCTCGTGAATGGAATAAGATGAAAGATAAAGCTAATATGGTAAGCTATCTAAATTTACATATATACAATATGTCTCATCTATTGTTTTTTAGCCTAAGAAAGCTGGTATCCTTGGTCGCGTTCAAATTGGTGATAAAATTGCTGAATTTTTATAAGTTTGCTTATTATTTGTATATTTATGTATTTGTGTATGTAACAATCGTTTGAATAAATAGAATTTTCTCTTTTATATTTTGTGTTTATTGGGATGGGGATATGGATATCAGGTTGCTTATCTTCTTTTAATATTAGATTGAGTGTTGTCGTTTGTAGGCGCTACGTGCTTTTTATTAAAAGGTTACATTATTTTCTTCGGCAAAATCGAATTCGTCAATATCTCTCTCTATTGTATTTTGCATTATCTTGTAATCTAATTTGGTCACAAGGAATAAAGTTATCATATTAATCTTGATTATCAATTATTGCTTTAATCTGTAGTACGGTAGAACAACAGGCATTGGATCATGAAACAATACTTTGCCCATTTCTTGCTCAAATATTCTTTAACATCACACCAACAAACTCATACTTATAAATAAAATGTAACTTTATTTTTCACTAACCATCCTTCAATGCTTTCGAATCGACAACTGAAATGAGTATCAACAAAAACCTCAAAGCAAAAAAAAACAACACTTGAAGTTTGTGGATTAGCTTTAAATAATTATCAGAATTCAGTAATGTTTCGTCTGTTTTTATGCATGCTTCCTATAATAAAATCCCCATCCCAATAAACACAAAATATAAAAGAGAAAATTCTATTTATTCAAACGATTGTTACATACACAAATACATAAATATACAAATAATAAGCAAACTTATAAAAATTCAGCAATTTTATCACCAATTTGAACGCGACCAAGGATACCAGCTTTCTTAGGCTAAAAAACAATAGATGAGACATATTGTATATATGTAAATTTAGATAGCTTACCATATTAGCTTTATCTTTCATCTTATTCCATTCACGAGCAGCAATATCCCGAACATCGAAATTCTTTGCAACAGATGGATGTTGGTGAGCACTGGCAGATAAAGCTTGCTGGGTTCCATGTGTTGCTTCATATGATTCTAAACTAAAAAACTTCAACCTGAAAGCAATAATAAAAAAAGGAACCAATGGTATTTCGTCCATTAGTTCCGATACCATTGGTGAAAAAAGTGCCATATGTGGGTCGACTGGACTCATCAGGAAACGCCGAGTCCCATGGCAAAACTTACCACCTATGCGCCATTACAAAAGTAAAGCCGCATAGGTTCAACTATCCATTTAGTTGAATCATCAGCGTCCATCTCATCTTAGTTTGACAGAAGCTATCCGGGAATTACGTTTCAACATTGCTTTTGATGCATGGTAAACCAAACATCAAAGCAATAATATCATCAGTAGCAGCAAAAAACTGGAAACGTAATTTTCCGAATGCTTATAATTATGGATAACCAGTCCAATGTAAAAACATACATAATCAAACTGGTGATCCATAACCATCTATATCCATCAACATATCAGTGATCCATCCATAATCACTAATTTCCTAGAACACAGATGTCACCTAAAAACAGAAAATTAGTATTTGCCAAATGAATAATTCAAGAAATAGAAAATAAACTAACTTTATCCATCTAAACTTACCTCATCACAATTCATCCAAATCTAAAAAATCAAAGAAAACTACATATATAAAAACAGATATATCTGAGGAATGTAAACCTCTAAACAAAATGGCAAAAAAAACATCTTTATTAATATTATTACATAAAAATACATGATTACAAACATAAAAAACAAAAACACGGATAAAAATACGCGAAAATTTAATAATATTAGCAACAAATTCCTTGATTTTCTTCAACAACATTTTTTGAAAGAAAAAAAAGCTTTTTCGAAAAGTTTCGTAGGAAAAAACTCCTACCACGCAAGGAAAAGGCTGTGCAATTCCGCGCGTTTTTCAAAAATGAATTAAATTGAAATGCGTCAAAGTAACATCCTCCTTTAATAATGATTTATGAAAAACAATTTTAAAATTTAAAATAATAATAAAAAAAAGAGAACGGATTATCAAGCTGTATGACACCTGTTATCTCATAATACCGGAAAAAAATGGAAAAGCAATATGAAAGAAAATACAAATCGTTAAAGAAAATGCTTTATTTAATAGTTGCATAAATGCTTGAAATATTTTTCTTCAAATAAAAACTAATATTGGACATAGTGTTTGTAAATTTTGTGACTTTCTAAAAATTGGCGACATTGTCACTGTCAAAAAAAACAAAGCAATACAAATGTACCACTTTCTGAAATTTCCAAATTACTATTTTATATTGGATCTTTTTTGCATTTAGTTAGTCCCAAAAAAACATATTTAATGGTAAATGCAGGGGGCATATCTCAAATTGTTTACCATTTTTTTGTATAATAATCAGAGAACTCATTATGGAAAAAGAGAGCGGCACCTTCGTTGTTTTTAACTTTAAACGTTTTCAAGTAAATTTGAATGCAAATACTTATTAATTTTTTATTATCAAATGCTGCTCTGACTTTATCGAATATTTTTATTGGATCAGCATTCATAGAAATTTGACTATTTTTTAATTAATGTAATTTTTACTGGAAATATCATCTCTGTTCTATAGTTTTGTAGAACGGATTAATTTATAACATCAATGACGACCCTTTTTTTTGTTATCTTTAATAGAAAATTTAATATTCAAAGAATAAAAGAAGGAAAAAATGCATTTTCAAGCATCATAAAATTATAGCTTTTGAGCTGAAAGAAATATAAAAAACAACTACAAAAAATATAGTTTATTTCTGTTTTTTTCTTTTTGAGTTTTTTTCATTTTGATTTTACGAGAGAAAATTTTCTCGCTGATTTTTGAATATTTGAAGTATTCTGAAAACTGAAATAAAAAATCAAGCATTCAAAAAATTTCTTTTAAAAATCATCACAGAAATTTACATAGAGTTGTATTAATTGTACGAGGTATAATGTTACAATTTTGTATCATTTATAAAAAAAACCTCCAAAAAGGGAGAATAACAACACAAACCCTAAACTCTAAAAAATTTTATTAATGACTTTTTGTTTCTGCATTTACTCTTTTCGTTGGCATTTTTTAAAAAAGCTTGTTCCGCCTTCTTCGTTCTTTCAGAAATTCAATTATCCCTCCGGGAATGATGGATCGAATATTCCAAAGTTGACACTAACAACTATTCCCAAAAGCGATTGTAAAATATCTGTTTTAAATATCATAAATATGGTATTTGTTTCCTCGTTAACTTCCAACTCTTTTAAAAAATATGTAAAAATGAAACTAAAATTGCTTATAAATTTATTGAGCATAACTAGGATTTTTCTCAGAATTTTTAAACATCGATGATTATTTTAAATTGTAGAAAACGAGCAGTTTATCAATAATTAAAAGGAGACAGTGAATGCTTTTTTGATTAAAATTAAATATTCAAAAAAATGACTTGAAAATGCATATCGCAACATCAAAAAATAATAAATTTTTAAAAAATAAATTGAAAAAAAAAGGAAAAAACACTGATGAAACTTTAAAAAATGTAGGTTTTTTTTTCTTTTTTCATTGATTCTTTTGAAAACATTCGCTTGAACTCTTCAGTTTAAAATTTGCGTTTAAAAACTTTAATAATGATGTTTGAATATTTAAAACATTCTCAGAGCTTAAAATGATATTGTAAAAAAGAGTACTGAGATTATCAGTAGTAGGACAACTTTTATCTCACAATAATGGATAAAATTGGTACAACAATTTCAAAGAAAATATAAATGATAATCAAAATTCTTTATTTAATATCATAGATAAAAATATGCAAGAAATATCATCGTTTTAACAAAAATTAATATTGTCCATGAGGATGGCTACAATTGTGACCTTGTAGAAAAATAGTGATTTATTTACTGAATATGATCGATGACGATCTTTTTGTTTGTTTTTTTTGGTAAAAAGTAAATATTCAAAAATAAAAGAAATAATGCATTTGATTTAGAAAAAAATTTAAAAAATGAAAGAACCAGAAAAAAAACATGAATGAAACTTTAAAAAATGTAGTTTATTCCGGTTTTTCATTGATTCCTTTGAAAAAATTTACTTCAACTTTTGCATATGCAAAAGTTGAAGTAAATTTTTTTTTCTTAATAACTTTTTGAATATTTGAAATATTTTCGAAGCTCAGACTAATGATTGTCATTTTTAAATTATCTAATTGTTGGTTTTATTCTAATTTTGTTCTTTTTGTTCAATTGTCTTTATTGAATTTTGAACCGAAAGAAGAAAAGTATTCATTTTTAATTTAAATTGTTGCGTGTCAACTTATGCGTAATGTTGCAACCCCCCCCCCCCCAGGGGTTTTTACCTTTTCTTAATTTAACAGAGTATTGAAGTGGAAAAAATCCACTACCTCCGTGGATTTTTCCACTTCTAAAAAAAATTTTTTCACCCGGGGGTCGTGAAAAAATTTTTTATACTTATGCATTAATGACACTTTTTGCAGCACAAAAAAGGCTGCAAAAAGTGTCCCCCTCCTTCTCCCATGACGTCATATCCGGACGATCCCATAAAACTTCAAGTATTGATACTATCCTTTTCGGTGAAAAATCCTCAAACCGAATACCTATATGCCAAGAAGCGGTTGTAAAACCACGGTTTTAATTATCATAAATGTGTTATTTGTTTCCTCGTTAATTTTCAACTCTTTTGTAAAAATGAAACTAATATTGCTTATAAATTTATTGAGCGTAACTAGGATTTTTTTCAGCATTTTTAAACATCGATTATTTTTATGAATTTTAGAAAACGAGCAGTTTATCAATAATTAAAGGGGGATACAGAATGCTTTTTTAATTAAAATTAAATATTCAAAAAATAAAGTGAAATTGCAGTTTGCAGCATCAAAAAAAAGAATTGAAAAAAAGGAAAAACACCGATGAAACTTTAAAAAATGTAGTTTATTTTGGTTTTTCATTGATTCTTTTAAAAACATTTGCTGAAACTTTTGAATTTTATTTATTTTTTTCAAGTATAAAAATTTTTTAAAATGGTTTCTGAATATTTAAAACATTGTCAGAAAATAAAATATCATTGAAAAAAAAGAACTAAGATTATCGATTGTATTAAAACTTTTGTCTCACAATCAAGCCAAGAAAAAAATTGGAAGAAAATACAATTAATCGATAAACAAAATTCTTGGTTTATAAGTTGAAAGGATGTTTGTGGTTCAAATGAAAATTAATATTGGGCACTTGTATTTATATAAATATTGTTCTTAACTTTTTAGAAATTGATCATTTTTGATGACAATAGAAATACAATAAAGAATTTTTCAGATGTTTAAAATCTCTAAATTACTATTTTATTTTGGATCTTTTTTGCGTTAAACACAAATCATCGCGATATACTTACAGAATATGATCGATGATGATCTTTTTGTTGGCTTTTTTTGGTTAAAATCAAATATTCAAAAATGAAAGAAAAAATGCATTTTGAAGCATAAATTTTTTTAGAAAATCAAAAAGAGAAAAACACACGAATGAAACTTTAAAAAATGTAGTTTACTCCAGTGTTTCATTGATTCTTTTGAAAAAAAATATACTTCATCCAATTTTTGCATATGTAAATTTTCTTATAAACTTTTTGAATATTTGAAATATTTTCAGAGCTTAAAATAATATCAATATCTAATTATTGGTTTTCTGCAAATTTTGTTTTTTTGTTTAATTGTCTTTATTGAGTTCTATCATGATTAACCAGAACAAGAAAAATACTCATTTTTTAATTTAAAGGGTTGCCTGCCAAAAACTCATGCGTGCTATTGCAAAATTAAGGTGCCACCATAAGCAAAACGATACAAATTACACCATTGTCTTGATTACTGTAGTTAAAAACACACGAATGAAACTTTAAAAAATGTAGTTTACTCCGGTTTTTCATTGATTTCTTTTTCTAAAATTTACTTTTACTTTTCCATTCTAACTACGCAAATTTCCATAGTAATTTTTGAATATTTGATATATTTTTAAAGCTGAAAACTAAGATCATCGATGTATTATATTATTTTGTTTTTCTTATTTGATTGTTTTTTTAAATCTTTGTTTATTGAACAATACGAAGAAAAAAAAAGGTTTTTTTTCATATTTAAATTTAAAGAGCCGATTAGTAAATTTAAGTTTTGGGTGGTGTTGTAAAATAAAGGTGCCACATTCACTGAAAAAAAGCTGTGATAAAAAAAAACTCTCACAGTTGACTTTTCAGTTACCTTTTCGTCACCAACGGTCACGCGACTGTGTAAAAACTCGTAACTGATAAGTGAAGTTTTTTTCATAGAAATGACAGAGGTGATTACCCCTTCACCGGTTGTGAAATGTTGATAGCATAACCAGACCTGTTACACCAATGTATTAAAACGCATTCTATGACAAAATCTTGAGGGCCTGGCACAAGCAAAAAATGAATCTTTTTGAAACTTTACCCATGTTTTTGACTTTGCCTAACAAGCCCAGATCTAAGTCTTTTTGTCCAAAAAGTGCCGTTTTAAAACTGTTTTGTGCTGTGGAATTTCAAATCGGCATTTTTAGATCTCAGGTTCCATTGGAGATGTTGTCTTAATTTTCTTGCGTATAGGGGTATTCCACCTCCGAACCAAAGTATTTAAAATTACTACGGTTGAAGTGTATAAAAGAAGAAACAATCAAAGATATTTTTAAACGTGAATGAATGATTTTTTTGGATATTTTTATTAAACAAATCTTTTTTTTTGTAAAAAACATACGTCTGACAATTGTAAATGTGTTGACCGGTTAATTAAAATTATGAAGTTTAAAGAAAGCATTTTTTATTTCCCTTTTTTTATTTGCTCAAATAAGATATGTCTAATTTGTGTTCAACAAAGGATTGTTAACTTCCTGATCTCGATTTTTTAAAATTTAAATATTCAAATAACAGGTACTCAAAAAATTGAAAGAAATTCCTAAAAACGTAAAAAAATAGAAAAATCTGCTAATGATAGTTCAATAAATGTAGTTTGTACATTTGATATTTTTGCTTTTTTGATCACCAATTTGCAGTGTTACACGTTGCACGAACTTTTTCTCATCAATTTCTTTGAATATTTAAAATTCTTTAAGACGCTAGAAATAGCAGAAACAATGATGAAAGAGGCACTTGAGACTCTACGTTTTTCTGAAGAAGAATTATTAACAAATCAACGAATTAAATCATATGTTGGAACACTCAGTAAAAAGTAAAAGCTCAGTTCCATTCTAAATGATGACGATATCAATGAGAAATCTATCAAGAATGTCGTAAACTTTTAAATGAGCCATAACTGTAACTTTTTGTAACAACTTTTTTCTTATCTGTCAGTTTAGCTATTTTGTCAAAATATATCAAAATAACCCTAAAAGTATAAAACAGTTATGTAAATGCAAAACATTTTTGAAAGAACGAAGTAAATATTATTATATAACAGGATACTGTAGATTATAGTGCCATTTGATAAGATGTTGTTATCACTTTTAAAAAATTAAAATAATGTTATGGAACGATTCTGGAAACTTTTCTATTTCCACCCACCATTTTTTTACAAAGTTACAACATTTTTATTTTCTGCCCATATACCCCAACATCTTGTAATAAATTTCGTCCTCTGAAAAAATGGCTCCAGAATCCAGATGATTAATTTTCGATGTGTTAATTTGCATATTCAAATCAGTGTTATCGCGCTCCCGCTCCCGCTACCGCTCCCGCTACCGCTCCCGCTCCAAACACATGGAGCGGCTCAGGAGCGGGAGCGGTTCCGGCGGGAGCGCGCTCCCAAAAGTTTTCAACAGATTTTTTTCTTCTCAAAGAAATAACGAAAATTTAAAATTTCAACAATATTCTTATGCAACATGCAAACAAAAAGCTCCAAAAATAGCAGTTTTTGTTATTTCTTTTTTAAGTTTTGATAAATGTTTAAACATAATATACACACGTGGTCGGAGGACAGATTTTAAAATTTTCGCGACCTTTTTTTCCAAAGGGTCCCCCTGTAGGTTTTTTTAAATTTTTTTTCAATTTTTGGTGAATTTCTCATTGCCTTTTTCTCATTTTTTATTCCAAAACTTTTATCAAGCATGTGCGTATATTGGAAAAAAAGATGCGTGAATAATAATCACTATTTCAGTCTCATAAAAAACAGCATGCCTTGAGGTTATTTTACATGTAAAACGGGCTTTTGGTTTACGATAAAGCTTACCATTAAAATTACCATAGTCAAAAATCTACATTGACGGGAAATTGGCATAATTTAATGAAAATGCGATTTTTCGAATTGAATGGGTATAATTCACAATAAAAAAATTTTTATTGTAAAATTTTGCCTTTGAAAAGAGCTCGAAGCGGGAGCGGGAGCGGTAAAAATCAGGAGCGCTCCCGGGAGCGCTTCGGTAGCGGGAGCGGTTCCGGAAGCGCGGGAGCAGGAGCGGTAGCGGGAGCGCAACTTTTTCCGGGAGCGGGAGCGGAGCGGGAGCGGAAAAAGTGGTAGCGCGATAACACTGATTCAAATGTGTTTTTCACTCAATTACATCTTATTCTAGGCTTTAAGTAAGAAATGATCATTGATGCTTTGTAACTAAAGTTAATTGAAAATTGGATATTTATTAGCAAGAGTAGAGAAAGTGAAAGTTTGATCTTCAACACCAGATCAGAGACATAAACTGATTAAGCCGTGATATCAACTCCACCCAAATGGTAAGTACGTTCTGTTCAACATCCCTGATCAAACCCATAAAAATATCCGTCTATTTCCAGCTTAATCGACACTTCTTCAATATTAGTGAGATCCATAAGTTCGTTCCGCGATTTGCACTTGGCAAAGTGTTCTTCCTCTACAAACCGCGGAACGAACTTATGGATCGCCCTAATACTTCTTTTTCGTCCAGATCCAGAGCCAGTAGTAGCAGGTAGCCGAGACGACGGGCTTGGTCCGTGTTCCCTTCCCCCTTTTATCTTGTACTTGCGCATGCCTTTTTATATTTGTGTATCATGATAGTTATTGTTAATAAAACAGAATCATAACCATATTCTTCTATCTCTCTAAAGAGGATTGTCGATTTGATGATGTTGTTTTTATTCTTATTTAAATATTCAAATAACGGAGACACAATAAAATTTTAAAAAAACCACAGACGATAGTTCAAATAATGTAGTTTGTTTAATATTGTTTTGGTTTTTTTCGAATAATTTTATAGCTCAAATTTGCTGCTTTTAAAGTTACACGAAGATTTTTTCATCAATTTCTTTGAATATTTTAAAAATTTAAAAAAATAAAAATGGAATTTTTAAGGGGATCGATAAAGTAATGAATAAAGAAATTAAACTTTTCCCTTTAAGCAAAATAAAATTTTCAGATCAAGATTTCCACAAAAACACAAGCCACATTTCTTGATAGTTTTGAAAAAAAAGTAAACTAAAAATAATGAAAATGTTGAACTAGGAGAAGGCGATATTATCAAGCAAAATGTTGTTGCAGTGATTTCCAAAAATGATATTATTTTAGTTTTGATTTCATTCCACTTTCAAAAAGACATTCGTTTTTAACCGAAACTTGAAATTATCAGAACTCCAGAACCCTAGGGCATATACCGCAAATATTTGATTTGTTTGTGACTTTAAAGGAACTCAAGAAACTGCAAGTTTTATAACTTTAAAAGTTCTTGAATAAATTTGAATGCAAATAGTTTTCAATTTTTCATTATTGAACCTTTGGAAATTTTGTTCGGCTTAAAACTGTATTTCATTATATCAGGAGATAATTTGCTCTACTAACAGCTTTACGGGAAATACCACTTCCGTTCTACGTTGTTGTTGTTGTCGAACGGATTAATTTATACGATCGATGATGATCGCTTTGTTATTTTTTCAATAAATATTAAATATTCAAAGAATAAAATATATAAAAAAGTTGCGTTTTCAAGCATCAAAAAATGTTAATTTTGAGTTGAAAGAAAACCAACGACCAAACTTTAAAAAAATATAGTTTGCTTCTGTTTTTTTCTTCTTCAATTTTTTCATTTCGGGTATGTGAAAGAATTTTTTTAAATGATTTTTGAATATTTGAAACATTTTAAAAGTTAAAAAATTTTACAAAATATCACTTAAAAGTTATCACTTAATTAAGTTGGCATACAAATTTTGTAGAAAAATTTTAAGATGACAAAATTTATTTGGTTGCCATTTATAAAAAAATAAAATAAAAGTTTCCAAAAAAAGAAAACAACAGCATAAACCTAAACCTAAATTCCAAAACTTTTTTCGGTAACTTACAATGTTATGTTTATTATGAACTTACGTTCTTCTGTTTCTTCGTTTTTGCTTTTCGGCGGCACTTTTTTTAAAAGCTTATTGCTCATTTTCCTTTCATACTTGCGAAAATTCGATTATCCCTCCAGGCATGATAGACCGAATCATAGCTTGTTCGCAGAATTGTGAGTGCGCAACAAAGTTTTGCTACCCATTCGGTCTTCTTAATATTTTAAGACATTCTGTTAATTTCTAAAGCTAGTCAATATGCTTAACTAAAATATGAAAGAGGGATTTTGCGATATTTTTAGTTAGAGCGATTTGCCAGCCCGATCAAGCTGTTTTTTAGAAAAGGTTTAGCTTTTGGGCTTCATTGGGCTGGCAAATCGCTCCAACTTTAAAGTATCGCAAAATCCCTCTTTCATATTTTAGTTAAGCATATTGACTAACTGTAGAAATTAACAGAATGTCATAAAATGTTAAAAAGACTGAATGGGTAGCAAAAATTTAAAAAATGCTACTCCGTCTCGAACGTTCTGTGGAATATTCCTAAATGGACACAACACAGAATAACTTTCGCATCCAAGTTTTTTTAATATTAAGAACAATGGAGTGTTTTTAAACTTTTTTTAAGAATGTGTAACTTTTTGAATGAAAATTTATTGTTTAATAGCATTAGTGGTTGCGTTTTTAAAATTGGAATTTTTCTTTTACTTCGTCTATAATGTTTTCAGTTTTGTTTTCAAGAATTTATAGCTCAAAAATATAACGGATTAATTTATGATTAATAAGTTGGATTAATCATAAAAAAAAATTCGAGGATAATAAATTACCTGTTTTTGGCTTTTTTTGTTAAAATTAAATATTCAAAAAACAAATAGAAAGAAAAAAAGTGTTTACATGCATCAAAAAAAATGGGAAAACAATTTCAAGAAAAAAAAGAAAAAACAAGAATGAAACTTTAAAAAATATAGTTTATTGCTTCTTGAAAAAATTCTACTTTAACTTTTTTCAATTCAATTTTGTGTGAGAAACTTTTATACAACGATTATTTGAAGCACTTTTAAGCGGAAATTAATGGGACTCTGAAACTTTCAGTACGAAAAATTTAGCCAAATTACCATATTTAAAAAAACCTTATGACAACATTTAAAGTAATTTTAAAAAGCAGTTAATTATTGCCATACTGTTTTTTATGTTGAAATATCGGTTAACAAAGTAAAAGCCTTATGACAATTGCTTTCGTACAATGCAGGTATAAGTTGTTGAGTTTTAGCTTTTGCACATCCAATATGACAGCATAAATTCCGGCTTTCGCAGATTTTAATGGAGAAGGTTAGAATATTACCAACACGAGTAAAATGTTTGGTTTCTTTTTTACATAGTAGTTGTACTTCAAGCTTAATTGTGATGTATTCAATCGGTCATTAAAGTTTATCAAAAAATGCGAAGACTGATTATTTTTGAACTGTGATGCTTAAACTTTCAATAACATCGGAAATTTAGGTTTCTGCAAAAAATATATCTGATAGGACTTTTGTTTTTTAAATTTAAATATTCAAAAAAGAAAGAAAAATGCATTTTATGCATTTTCAAGCATCAGAAAAAATTACTTTTGAGATGAAAGAAAAAGAAAAAACACGGATCAGAGTTCAAAAAATATAGTTTATTTCTTCTTTTAAAAATTTCACTTCAACATTTTTCAATTCAATTTTGTGTAAGAAACTGTTATACAACGGTTTTGAATATTTTAAATGTTTTTAAAGCTGAAATTAAAAGACAAGCATCTAAAAAAATAAGCCATAAAAACTATATTTTAAACTTAAAAACATATTTGTAGATAAAGTACTTGAAAAACTCAATAGTGTTTACTCCATTTAAAAAAAAGGCTCTGAAAAAGGTAACACTTAAATTGCAAAAACTAGCAAAATTCGATTTAATAATATAAAATTTATGTTGGAGTTTTTGATTTATTTTGAAATATGTTGGATGTTAAATTTCATTTGTTCCTGTACTCTAAATCGTTATTAACTTTTCTCAACAGCCAAACGTTGTTCCAAAAGTATGTAAGAAATTAGAACAAAAAAAATGAATAGCGAAAGTTTCAACTTGAAACTTCGAAAGAAAGAAAAAAAAGGAAAAAACAGGTTATCAAGGCAGTGCAAGACCTCGATTTTATTGGGAAATGATGATCTCGAAAAATCGAGATTTTAACTCTCTTTTTTTTACATTCCCGAGTTGTTGCTGTTGGCTCCATGGACAAATCTAGGTTCAACCAACAAAACATGTTTTTCCCTTTTGCACCTGGAGGGAACCAGGACCTTGATAACCCGACGGTATGGGCTCTTGCAACCAGCAGGAGCACAGGCTGTTGTTGACCCGGGTGGACCGGGGATAGATATATACGCGGGTACTTATTCTTAAAGTGGCCAATCTTGGGACTCTAACCGGAGACCTACCATCTCTTGAGCCAACGCGTTGGACCACTCCACTACCCGGCCGTACAGTGGTTTGATAGTGCCATTTTTATAGATCCTTTTTAACCGATTTTTTGACGTAAGGTTATTACTCTCAGCTTTGGAAGTCGCGCTCATCCTTTTAAGCAGTGGTTGGGGGAAAATGTATTCTCCATTTTTTTCAAAGCGATTTAAAAGGACATGCTTAAACGATAAAAATTAACCAAAATGTTGTCATTAGGTTTTTACTTTGTTCACATCATGGAAGCAATTGTGAGCATCTTTATTTCCATTTGTCCAGATGTTTAGTGATGTTAATGAATCGTTGTTCTGGTAGTAAGATTATAAATTGTACAAAATTCTATGAATATTGTTCAGAAACGCATTTTACGATAATTGAAACACATCAAATGAATTTATATGATTCTAAAGTTGTTGCAATCATATAAATTAAACCGACGATAACAATTGCTTTTGCTTTTTTGATAAAAATCAAATATTCAAAGAATGAAAAAAAATACATTTTTTAAACAACAAAATATTTCAGAAAAAAAAGAATAAACATGGACCAAACTTCAAAATATGTAGTTTATTTCTGCTTTTTTCATTGATTTCTTTTAATTTTTTTTTAATCTTACATTTTTATTTTGTATATAAAAGTATTCTTTTTTTGAATGTTTAAAACATTTTGTAGCTGAAAATAATATAAAAGATGAGTGATTTTCTGTAAAAAACTATATCATAATTTTTCAGTCATGATATTAATAACAAAGAACATTAAAAATATACTTTTGGTAACTTCACAGACACATATTTAAAGGTTGATGCATAATTAACTGTTTGTTTTATTTGTTGAAAAATTGCTCTAAAAACAGCATAACAAACCATATACTCCAAAAATTTATTAATTAACCGTTGAACCTTTTGTAAAAATAGCAGAAATTTTGAAATCAAATTGAATATATAATTATTAGAATTGAGCATGATGGTTTTAAATTCGGCTAACATTAACAATATTAATCATAAATCATTTTTTTATATTTGTTAAACTAAAACGTGAAATATAATGGATAAATTTATATGATTTTCAAGTTTGATTAATCATATAAATTCATCCGATGATAACACTTGCTTTTTTTTATTAAAAATTAAATATTCAAAGAAAAAAATGCATTTCTAAACAACAAAAATTTTTTTTGGAAATTGAAAGAAAAAGCATGGATTGAACTATAAAAAATATAGTTTATTTATGTGTTTTTCATTGATTTCTATCACATTTTTTTCTAATTTTTCATTGAAAATTTTTTTGTTTATTTTTGAATGTTTGAAAAATTTTAAAGCTAAAAATAATGAGTGTTTTTTTCATTAAAACTATGTCTTAAATTATATTCTATGATTATTAAATGCGTAATTGTTGGCAACATTAAAAGATATCTTCGAACATATTCGCCAGAAATTTACGACAATAAATATTCAAAGGTTGAATATTGAAAATCATTTATAAAAGACATGGTTTTAAAACGATAGCAACACATGCCTTAAACTCCAAAAATTAATAAATTAACCAGCAACATTTAATTTAATGGTGAAAAACCATATTTAAAATTTATCTTGTAATTTATTGTATGCTTAATTTTCTGTAATGTTTTTAATATCGACTATCCAGAACACTGGGTTCTTTTAGAAATTGCTGCTCCCGTTTTTAAAAACGATCAAAATCATAAATGATGTCATTTCTTTTTAGTAAAAAATTTTTGCTTAAAAATTTAAAGAAAGGTTGCTTTTAAAAATCACATTTTTGAGAGATATTTTTTCAAGATTAAATTCTTTTTCTTATAATTTTGTAGCAAATTTCATAATTAAAAAAGTGATGCCATTTTCCTGTCTGATTAACTGCTATTTTTCAGAATATTTTCATTAAAATATTCAAAAAATAGTTTCCAATTAGAAATTTTTGAATGTATGAAGGGCGTGTTAAAGATTAAATTCATTTACAAAATCTTTATGACAAAAAATAGATATCTTTACAATTCACAACAGAGTAATTTTGTCTCAAAGTTAAAAAAAGTAATGATTATCGCCAAAATAAATGACGCAGTTTATGACCAAGTCTTCGTATGCCAAAGGTATACGATATTTTTCCAAGAAAAGCATAAATTAAATTTTGCATTCTCTGTTTTAACATTGCAAGTTGGTGCAGTTTTTCCTAAAAATATGTTGGTTTATTTTAACAAATTTAAAAAATATGTTTGCAACAAATTTTTTTGCTGATAAGTGTAACACAGTCACCATTTTTCGTGACAAGGACGTGCAGTTTTTTTCTGAGAGGGTTAAAACCCGTTTTGTGAGGGACGCCCTTTGATCTTGTGCCGATGACGGTAAAAGATCAAAGGATTGTGTGATTCCAAAGGAGGGTATATTATTAGATTGACGTCTCTTTTCAAAAAGTGTGACAAAAATTGTCACACTTTTTGAGAAAATTGTCACAGATTTCTTTCAATGAATATGATTTTATTTTCAAAAAACAGTTTTGAAGAGCCATCCAAAGATTTTTGTGCAACCATGGGGATTTGATAGTATCCCCTGGAGGTATAAAAAATTCCCCCAAGGGGAATCTACACTTTATTGATTTTTTCCAAAATCCAGTCTTCTGAAGTCTAATAGAAAACAAAAAAATGTGATAAATTGTGATAATTTCAGAAGTCTGGATTCTTGAGAAAATACCAAAAATGCAACATCCCCTTGGGGGGTTTTCATACCTCCAGGGGTACTATGAAATCCGCATGGTTGCATTAAAATCAGATGGGGACACTTAAAACCGTTTCTTTGTTAGAAAACACTTACAGAGATAAATCCAACATTTAATTCTTTTGCAGAATAGCCTCTTTGCAGATTACGTGAAACAAATTGATCATAATCTTTTAAGATTCTGGAGATGACGTCAGTTGTTGAAACACCTTCAGTTCGTTGAGTTTCAACATACATATTTTCACGACGAAATTTTTCGTATAAATCTTCTTCCCCATGACTAACATAAGGAATTGCATCATGTGCAATAAAATCAATTTTTAGTTCTTTCAAAAAATCAAATGTTACATAATATGGTGTATTACGGTATACTTCATCAACGTATCGACAATGTCGAGCAGCTTCATATCTTTCTTCCTCGGAATAAATTGTTGGACCTTTTAGACGATGAACTTCTTCGTCACCACAAACTTAAAAATATTTTTATTAATTTTTGAAATACTAGTGTTTATTGGAGATATTTTTCATTTTTATTTTGTATACTTATTTTTATTCTTTTATTTTTTTAGAGAAATATTAAAAAACCGCTACTACCGCGATGTATTCAATGAATCACTTAAAAAATGAAAAATGAGGCTCTATTTCTGTTTAACCAATTTCGTTAAACAGAAATAGAACCATTCATAAAATAGAACTAACCCATATGGTTACGAAAACCGTAACCATATGGATTACGGTTTCGTTGTCTCAAAAAAGGTACTTTTTTTCAATTCAACGGCATTCTTGTAATTTTTGGTATAATGATGGTATTTTTCGAAATCTATAGGCTTTTGTACGGCATTTTTGCCATGCGAAAATGCATACTGTCCAAAAACGGGTCAGCAAAAAAAATTTTATTTCGTAAATGTCAAATTCAGATTCCCCGACTTTGGTAACCAATTCAGATCAAAATATATTAACATCATTCCTAAACTCAAAAAATGCCGTCAAAAAGAAAGAAATTGCAGTTTTCCTTTGAGAACACAAAAATATAGGTTACGATAAGAATTGTATTTTATTTTTTAGGCGTGTTAAACATGGTTGAAAACATAGGGTAAATTTTTGGTAAAATTAATTTTCGTCGTTTTTGAAAAATTTAAAGAATTGGTCTTAATCTTTAATTTTTCTTCAATAACATTTTATACAATTTTTTTTAAAAAATTCAATAAAATAAAAAAGCAAACCTCCAACAATAAGATAAACATTTGGGAAAATATTTTTTGCTTGTTTCAACTGATTTGAATGACCATGATGAAATAAATCATAAATTCCATCGGCAAAAACTCGAACAGGTCTTCCAGCTGAAACCAACAATTACAATTTTTAATACAAAAACAAAAAAGAGACCAAACCTTTGTCATTTTTTGCCATTTCGATGGTAATTTTTTTACTGTAATCCACTTTATCTCGTTCTTGAATGGCAATTGGGTCATCACTAAATGGTGCTGGTAAACGATTTGATGTCATTTTTTGTGTAGAGTTAAAGTAATAATAATGTTTGAAACAATAATATCACAATTTATGCTAATTTAATTTCATCCAAAACTGCATCGAATCTGTAATAAAACGCTTTAGGCAGTTTTGTAATTAGTAAAGGATTAATTTATTAATAAAAATATTCTTAAATCGCGCTCATCAGGAAATAAAATGACATCACTTTTTATTTATAATTTCTGATACAAAATTTAAATAAAGAATTTAATCTTGAAAAAACATCTCTCAAAAATGATTTTGAAAAAACCCTTTGTTTAAATTTTAAAAGCGAAATTTTTTTGATAAAAAGAGATGACGTTTTTTTAATTTTTGACTGTTTCAAAAAAACGGGAGCATTCAGTTGCATGGCAACGGGCTTTTTCTATGGACCTGGCCTGGCTTTGATTTTCAGGGTTTGAAAAAAATCGCAAAAGGGGATGTCACGAAAATTGGAAAGCCCAAATTGCCATGGGCCCTGCAGAAATTTTTATAATGTTTTTTTGCATTAGCTTTTGGTAAAACATATATTTATTTGGTTTCCATAAATGTAGTTCACCAATGTTACAAATGAAATCGTAACAGTCGAAAAAGAGGAAATGTAAAAGTAAAAAAGCAAAAAGCAAAGGAATCGCCGCCTTTGCATAATTAATCAAAGAAGAAAAAAGCGAAATCGTTAAAAAAAATGTGAGAATGTTTTGTATATAGTTTTTCAATCGTGAAAATAACATACTCTTTTGTTCAGCGGGCCCGGCCTGGGAGTGGCCAATGTTGTACAATTGAGAGAGTTAGAATTTATTTTTATAAGAAAAAATATGGTTTTGATTTAGTTTATTATAAATTTTACAATTTCTTATTTGGCGATTTAAGCTAGTACACGTCTGATAGACACAGACGTGTTTAAGTAGTTAATGGAATGAAATATTAATGAAAAAGTGTCTTTGATGTACAAAAGTGCTTTCACAATTACGTTATGTACGTTTTTTATTTTTTTGCATCCGCAGTCGACTACAGAAGCGGAGGCACAACAACACTGGTCACAACTTTTGATATATTTTTTATCAGCTAAAATTAAATCGACACATTTCAGCACGTAAAGAAAGCGAAAAGTATTTTTCACAAAATTTTTTTTGTTAAAGCATACTTTGTGATGCAAGGCCGTAGGCAGAAAAAAATTTCGGGGTGGGCATTTTCATTTCGGAGGGGGCACACCTTTGATCTTTTGCCGCCTTAACACGGCGGCGGCAAAAGATCAAAGGATTTTCCCAGTTTCGGGGGGGGGGCACGTGCCCCAAAAGCCCCCCCCCCTCTCTACGGCCTTGTTGTGATGTTTCAAATAAAAACTTGATAAATAAACATTTCATAATGGCAATAAACGGATGAGAATTGGAAAACTATGATTTCAGTGCCCGATCTATGCTGAAATCGGAGCAGATTACTACCAACATTTTTTCAATTCTTACGCAATTTTGAGTGATTTAGATTTTTGATAGATTTAGAAGGTTAATTTTATTCTCATGACCAAGCTCTTTAGTTTTAACTACTTAAAAAATGCAAAAGCATTTTCCCAAAAAATAAAATAATGTTAAAATTAAATGTTCAACAAAATAATTTTATTCTAACTTGTATTATGTCAATTGAATTTGGCTTGTTTTAATAATGAACAAAAATTAAAATCAGTTAGAATTCTAAATTAAAAGATTTTCATCTTTGAATTTAGTAAAAGTTTGCATTTGGTTTTTATGGCACTAAAATATTCAAATTGAAATATTTTTTAACACTTTTAAAATTTAAGAAAAAATTGGAATGAATAAGTGTAACAATAATTCAAACTCCAAAATTTGTAGCTATGATTTTTTTAACAAAAAACTTTAAAACTGCAAAACGTAGTAGAAATTATTTTTTTATTTCTTACCTTTGAATATTTGACATATCTCTAGCGAAAAAAGTGTTATTTACTTTTTTTTATTAAAAAAGAACATTAATATTTTGAAAGGATCTTTGTGATTTGGTGGATTTGTAAATCATTCATGATTGCAAAATAAAAATCAGTGGAGCGATTTTAATAATAGTGCTGTAGATCTTTATGCTCGACTTCGGAGTTGTTCCTATACTTCGGCGGCATGTTTTTCTTTGATGTTTATTTAAGTTAAAGCATTATAATTGAGTTAAGAAAAAAACAGGCATTTTTGGGATAATAGAAAATAACCAGCCATAAAAAATATTCTAATTTTAACTCAACCGAAAACCAAACAATTGTTTTGTTTCAATATGGTAATATGAAATCGCAACTATATAAATATTTATTTTTTGGAAAATCTTGCTACAATACATGGCGCGAATTTATGCATCAGAAATTTTGTTGCGGGAATTTAATAAAATCACAGAATTTTGTAATACATATGATTTTTTTTATTTGATTAATAAGAATTTCACATTCGACTTTATTTAATTCAAAAGAAACCATTAGTAAGAATAAAAAGAAGCTTTCACAAAAGTATTTAACTAAAATCTATGATGCTAAAATTTAATATTTAACAAAGCAATTTTATTTAAAATTGTTTATTGATAAATTTACAATAACTAAATTAAATAAAATCATAAAATAATCTGTTTCTTTTAGAATATAACCCTGTTATTAGCATAATATTGCAGTTATGTTTTAAATGGCTTTTAAATATTCAAATAAAAATATATTAAAAATTAAAAAAAAAATTGGAACGAACAAGAATAACATTCTCAAACCACAAAATTTGTAGTGATTAATTTTTTCAGTACTGCAATAAATTGATCACTACAAAAAGTGAAAGTGAAAATTTTGTGTTTTTTCTTTCTAAAATTTGAATATTTGAAACATTTTCAACGGTTAAAAAACAACATTTATTATTTCAAAATTGAATGTTTTATTATCCGAGTTTTCGGCATTTGTTTTTATTGAATTGTGAAAGCACGATGTTTTTAAATGAAGATAATTTTCCCATTAATAATATGAAAGGTGATGGAAATATTACAAATAATTATTGAAATGTTAACTCATTGCCCTGCCACGTGTGTTCCCTAATATGGAATTTTTTTTATACTTTTATTTTATTATGCAGTCATCGATTGCTGTTTTATAAATCTAAAAAATGCTTAATCAATCTATCAGACCTAACTGATAGAACTAAATATCAATGTAATTAATAATTTATATTAGTAACCGGGTTATGAATCAACAAATTAGTTTTAAAGAAATTTGAATTTAAAAGAATCAGTAAAAGCCTATACAATACAGTAACAATGAGATCGAAGTTCCGAAGCTTTTGCACATTTTGTTTGTTCAGCATATGTGTCAAGTCTTGAAAATTTAGAAGTGATTACTTGATAAGTTGAATTTAAAGGATTAAAAGAGGCAACACCCCAAAATCTTCCATTTCCAGGAATGGTAGAAAATGTAACTTTATAAACTCGATCAGTTTGTTCACCACCGTAATCTTCAACAATTATTTTTGCAGATTCATTCAAACCTAATTTTGAACACATTTTAGATAAATTTTTTTCAGCCGAAATTATTGAATTAATTTTTTTAACCATTAATCGTGCTGCTGGAAGCCCAATGGCATTATTTTCTGGCAATAAAACTCTTTTGACTCGACAAAGACAATATTCAAATGGAATTCGAAGAGAATCACATGTTCGAGGATACGGTAATGGATGGAGTACAGAGTGTCCCAGAATTAAGGGTTTTAGAATACGTGGTTTCCTTGGCTGTAAAATATTGATTGATTCTTTGATATCTTTCATCGACGCAAAAATTTTGGTTTGCGGACACTTCATCAAAAACAAAATGACATTTCACCCAAAGGACATTTCGCCCAAAGACATTTCGCCAAAAATTTTTTTGTGCTTTTTCTGCGAAAATTTTTTGACGAAATGTATTGTGGCGAAATGTCTTTTGGCAAAGTGTTTTTTGGCGAAATATCCCTTCAGACGAAATATCCTTTTGCCGAAATCACTTTTGGACGAAATATCCCAGATTAGAAATTTCACTCACCTGAACAAGTTCAACCAAAGTTGCATAAATATCAAAGGGTGTTATCAGTTCTTTAGAATTTTTCCGTAATTCTGCCATCAATTTTGGATCATTTCGAAGTGGCTTTGGAATTGATAAAAAGAAAAATGGATTATCATCTTCAATTTCGCCAAGTGAAGTTTTTGCAAATTCTCCATACCGTAATCCATGATCACTCATAAAAAATATAAATGAATTTTCAAACTAAAAAATTTGCATTTATTAAACTTGTTTTTATATCAAAATTTCAATTTCGAGACCAAAATCTTACATCATTTTGGGTATCATTAAAGAAGCGATAAAAATAATCATCCGAGCTTGATAAAGAATTTAAATTTGCATGATGTGCCACTGTTGTCATCCAAGTCATCGAAAATTTTGGTTTATCCGGATAAGCTTTTAGAAAGCTTTTTAAATATTCACCAATATAAAAATGTGGTTCATGACATGAATTATTGTAAAATGTTAAATTTGGGTGATTTTTTAGGTTCATGACATGCCGTTGAAAGGGCCTAAAAAATAATGAGATTTTGGAGTACTGTAAAAATGCCCCAGGAAGAAAATATTTTTCCAGGAAATGAAATAAATAATAAAAATTAGATTGATGTTTTCTTTTTTGAAGAAAACGCTCATAATAAAAAAAATGATGTCATTTCTTTTTATTAAAAAAATTTTTTGATTAAAAAATTTAAACAAAGGTTTCTTTGAAAAATCACTTTTGAGAGATATTTTATCAAGATTAAATTCATTATATTAAATTTTTTATCCCAATTTTATAAATAAAAAAGTGATGTAATTTTTTGGTGTTAGTTGCGACGTTTTCAGAAAATTACTATTAAAAAATTCATCCAAAAATAATAATTAAAAAATTATAAAAACTGCCTGAAGGGTCTTGCTGCCGATTATACAGTTATGTATAACCCCAAACATATTTCCAGTGAATAACTTTTTATTATGCAAATTTATGGAATTAAAGTTCAAAAAATGCACTGAATCAAGGGTTTTAAAACTTTATTTTTATAAATTTGCATAATAAAAGGCCATTAACTGGAAATATTTTAGGGTTATGCATAACTGCCAAATGGCTATTTAATGGGAAAGGTTTCGTTCAAAAAACGGTGACACATGTTAGGACCTTCTTTTGTAAGCTTTTTTGGGATTATAGATACGCATTTTTAAAAAATCCACAAATCAAGAAATTAGTGGAAGTTTATCAGAAATTTCCCGTTTTTTCTTATTTCCCAGGATATTTAATTGTTCAATTACGGCACTATTAACTATAAAAAAATGTGTACAAACTTCATGTAATGATCTACTGGAGGTTTTGTAAATCCGATGCAACCAGGATAATTTGAAATTCCTTCTTCCCAATCTTCTGCCATCATTGTTACATATCCATCGTCCTTATATCGAAACCCAATAAATTGGTCATCATCTAACGGGATATAACATCCTGCATATGCATCATTATAATTCCTGGCATGTCCTTTTGAAAATGGTGATGCTGGAATATCATAAATCTGTTTGCCTAAAGCGATGATGAAAATTTACATAAAAAGAAAAAGTTATGTTTACCAAATAAAAATGCGAATCCATTTGGACGACTATTAATACCAATTTTATTTAAATGTTGAAATGGAATTGCTTCATATCGATCTCGAAGAATATGAAGTGTTTTTGGCATAGAACGAATAAATTGTGTTTGACCAACTGAATCTATAACCATTATATGAACATCATACTTTTTTGGGGGTGTTGTGGTTGTAGAAGGAAGTGGGCTAAAAAGGCATAAATTAAATAATTTACAACATATTATGTTCACTCAAAAAATCCAAAAATGAGATTGAAAAGTAAGATTTTTTTCTTCATAGATGTTGTAAATTTGGAATTTTTAGATTCGTCGCCAATAGGAGGTAATAATTTGCCATTTATAATCGGCAAAACCAAAGATAACAATTATGCAAATTTTAATGTTAATACCCGGAGGAGATATTATAAATTACAGCTTGAAAGCTATGAAAAATTGGCATAAATCATACAAAATCTCAAAAAAATTTATGCAAATTTTTATAGTGATCCCCTAATTGTGCAACAAGTATTAAAAACTCATTAACCAGATTCGTTTAATGATATTTCCAGGATCTGAAGACAGAAAGATTCTGTAATTCTCAATCTCATTTTTTAAATTTTCTTTACTTTTATCATTAGCGGCATGCCTTTGATCTCTTGCCAATGGCAGCGAAAAGATCAAAGGATTTTTAAGAGTTTTCAGAAGAAGTACGTCATCCTGATGAACAACTAGCAATGCCACTACAACATGACCAATACAAAAACAATGTTCAAAACATACCTGGCACGATATACATGTGCATGCAAAAAGTTATAAATTATTGTTCCACCTTTTTCGGTACATTCAATTTCAACAACATCACATTTAGGCTTTGTTCCATTAATTACATTTTTCCATTCTCCCAAAGTAACATTCCAATCATTTTTTGGTAAAATACATCTCATTTTATAATCAATGCCAAAAGTACTATCTTTGGCATAAATAAAAAGTTGACCATTGATTAATTTTGAATATTCAAAATATTTTGGGGTACAATTAAGCATGTGATCTTTTTCACGTTTAAAAAAATTATTAATTGATGAATCCCATGGATCAGCAACAGGGAGGTCACAAAAATCCAGCCAAATTGTGGACGATGGTATAGTGGATTTATGCAAATTAGAAATAATATTATATAAATATGGATAAGAATAAAAAATTATAAACAAGAGAAGCCCTGAAGTGATGAAACTAAAAGCAAATATTTTTTGACATAGACAGGATTTTTTTGGGATTTGTGATGTAGTAATGGGTAAGAGAGGTTCTTCTTCTTGTTCTAACAGCTCAAATTCCATTCTTAGTTCTAGACAACAAAGATTAAATAATCATTTTAAAGATTTAAGAAATAACAAGAAATATTTATTCTTGGTATGAATAAACCTTAAAAGGGGTGTTACTTTCATTACTCCTGCTTTAATTGATTTTTGAGAGGAGTGACCTACTTAAAAAAATTTAAAAATAACGAATGTCATTTTAACAATTGCTAGAAATTGTAAGATAAAAAATTCAAGAATCCCTACAGTGCTCCACAAATTGTGTGAACCCTCTGAAATATACAGATTTCCAAAAATTTCAGAAGGCAAAGTGATTTAAATATTTTGAATTCGAATTCAGTATAATCGAGTTATCGAAAATCTATTAATGATGCGAGCCATAGAGATTTGTCACAATTTCCGATAAAAGTGCCGAAAACTGCTACCATAAAATTATTTGAACAGCTTAAAAAATTTGCAAGGAATCAAAGTTCTAGGGATCGTTTCTTCACAAATTAGCTTAAATGCTAATTTGTTTAGAAATTGTCGAAATATATTCAATGGCATTGATTTGCCACGTTTTGCAGATTTTAGCACTTTTTAGATGCCGATAAAATTGCTCACAGTATGGGATTGTCCAGATCTGACGTCGGGTATTTTAACGAAATTTTCAAACCCCCCTTCCCTTCCGTCAGATTTTTTCCTTTGATGCTTGCCGCTTTTAATACTTTAATAAGTGTAATTTGAGAATCATAATGAAAACGATAAAGTTTTAAAGGGGCGCTGTTTAGTGATTTTGGTTTTAGAACAACTGAATTCAAAGCTGTCCGGAATGCCGGATCGGATTCCGGATTCCGTGATTCCGGACGATTTTTGGCGTTTCGGATTTCTGGATTCCGGTTTCCGGGTCATAATTGTTTTTCCGGACAGCCTTGAACTGAATTAAAGATTGTGGAAACTTTGATACTTTTTTGTTTCTCTAACGTTAATTTTCCTTGGACACTGTTGATGATCTGCTTCTTTTTCTTTTGTTCCTTTGCTTTGTTTTCCTTTTATTTAATATGCATTTATGAAATTTTGATGTATTACTTCAAAGCTTAATTACGCCGAAAAATCAAGAATTTTTGATTAACTATTTTTCCCTTTCAAATTCATTTTTAAGAGATTTTTAAATATTCAAATATATTAATGATAGAAAAATAAAATAAATTTTGTTAGTAGATTTTCTTTGTTGACAACTGTTCATGGCTAAACTACAATTTTAGAAGTTTAATGAAAAACCAATCATGTTTTTTTTTAAAACTTCTTTAAAGAGAGCATTAAAAGTTAAACAAAACGATTGAATTTAAAATTGGTATCAGTCATATGAATTTATACATTTTTTTAAAAAAATCTAAAATTTTTTTTTAAATTGATGAATTTTTGTTGCAGTGAATATAATAAATAATTGTGCCAATGTATTTAATATCTAAGTTGCAATTGTACATTTTTTGTATCTTGAATTTTTAATTGTCTCTTTTTTCAACACATATCACCGTGATATATTCTTTAATATGATCGATGACGATTATTGTGTTGTAAGTTTTAGCTAAAATTAAATATTCAAAAAAGAGAAAATGCATTTTCAAGCATCAAAAATTTTTTTTTCGAAAAACAAAATGAAAGAAGAAAAAGAGAAAAACACGGATTAAACTTTAAAAAATGTAGTTTTTTTCTGTCTTTTTTTTAGTGATTGCTTTAGACTAAAATTTATTTTAATTTTTGTGTTTCAATTTTTCATATACAATTTATAAACGGTATCTCGACATTTGATTTAATTGAGGTTTTCAAAATTTACCTGTTCTATAAAATTTATATCAATCTATTTCTGTTTTTAAAACCAAGAAAAAACCGAAATAGAACGAATTAATTTATTCGATTGATTTTCTTATTTTGATAAAAATTAAATATTCAAAGAAAAGATAGAAAAAAATTCATTTTTAAAGGAAAAATTTAGCAAAACAAATCGAAAGAAAAACACGGATGAAACTTTAAAAAATGTAGTTTACATTTGTTTTTTTAATGGTTTCTTTAAAAAAATTCAGCTCAATTTTTCTATTTTAATCTTTTTTTTTTATAATGAATTTCGGAAATAACAAACATTTTCAAAACTAAAAAAACATCTTGCTATTGAAAGAAATGACATAAAAAAAATGAAAGATTTATGTCAGGAATTTCTGCAACGAAATCCCTGCATTTAAATCTGCAAGGACAGAAAAACCAATAAATTCCTCCAGAGCCCAAATGAGGTCAACCGACCAGTATAAAACCAGCCCCAACTCGTCCAAAGAGTTAGTATTGACGTTTGCAGCAGCAGGAAGAAGGTGGCCGTTCTGAGTTCTCAACCGCTGTGGTTGGACTCTTTTTTTCCTTGTTATTTTATTATTGTATTTTACCCTTATGTATATTTGTTTCTGTATTATTTATTTATCTGAATAAATATATTCTTCGTTGAAGTTCTATCAGCACAAATCACGCAAACCCCCGCTACTTTCACCTCATTTTCCCCGACAATTTATATTGAAAATGTAGAAAGTTTTTGCGACACGGTCATAATCTTTGATTTTCTGTGCAGGACTGGGCTTCGTGTTCTTGTTCTAACAGCTCAAATTCCATTATTAGTTCTTTTCAGATGTTGTGGAGAAAGTCCACAATTAGAATAATTTACATAATATACAAATAATCATTTACATTCTCCTCAAACGTCTATAAAAACCCTTTGTCACTTTCTTTTGTTATTCATTCTTTTATATATTTTTGTGTAGTGATAAACGTTCTTTATTTATCTCTCTCTCAACAATCTTCATCTGTGGAAAGAGCAATTCTTCTCCACATCAGCCAAAAGATTGAACAATTATTTTTAAGATTTAAGAAAACAGGAAGAAATATATTTCCGGTTTGTTGTAAACGTCAAAATATGGGCGTTACTTTCATAGAGATTTTTAAAGACGTGGTCTCCTTCAAGAATTATTTTAAAAACGGTTGTCATTGTATGAAAAATATTTTTAGAACCATAAAATTTGAGAATTAAATAAATTAAAATCATTTTAAATCTCTTCTTCTTCTTATAAAAAGATTTTAGTTTAAGAAAAGCCTCATTATGTTTCAACGATTTAAAAATAAACATCTAAATATATCTTTGTGTAAAAATAATGTTTGAGTTTGTTCAGGATGAAACAAAAATGACTAATGTTATATTCTAATTGTTGCTATGTGACTCATTTTCTCTTTCATAAATTACGCATTCGTGTAATTTAAATATATTCCTTTGAACACGGCTAAAAAATCAAAAATTTGAATAGATTCCTTTTGCCTTTCAAATTCTTTAAAGAGATTTTCAAATATTCAAATATGTTTTAGAGAGAAAAATAAAATTTTGATTGTGGACAATAAAATTTTTTCACTGACAACTGTTCATGCCTAAACTACAATTTTTGAAGTTTTATGTTTTAGCCAATCTTCATTTTTTTTAAATACGTTTTAAAGAGAGAATCCAAATTAAATAAAATGATTATATTTTAAACTTATATCGGTCTAATAATATATTTTTGTATATAAAACCTAAAAATTTTTTTTTATTGACCGTTTTTTGTGGCGTAAATGTTGAATCTAATAATAAATAGTTCCAATGTATACAATTATTTTTGTTTAAATTGGATCGTCAGTCTTTCACAATCACTCTTTAAACACAAGTCATCATCATATTTTGTAATATGATTTGTCACGATTATATTGTAAGTTTTGGCTAAAATTAAATATTCAAAAAAGAGAAAGTGCATTTTAAAATGTCAAAAGTAATATTTTTGGAAAACAAGAATTTGAAAGAAAAACAAAAAACATGGATGAAACTTTAAAAAATGTAGTTTATTTCTGTTTTTTTATTCTTGTTGCTAAAATTTGCTTCAGATTTTCCATTTAAATTTTTCGTATGAATATTTTCTTAATGATTTTTGAATACAAAAAATGTTGTAAAAAACATCTTACTGTCGAAAGAGGAAAGAGAAAGTATTATTTTATATTGTATTAATGGTCACGTTCGTGTACAAAAATGTTAAAAGTTTTTGCAGCACAGTTATAAAGCTCATATGTGCGGTAAAAAACTTCATAAAGACTGCAGCATTTACAAATCGTTATATAATATTGTGCCTTTACCAATGCCGTAGAGAAGGGGAAGGGACATTTGGGGCACTTGCCCACACAAAAAAAACCTTTGATCTTTTGCCGCCGTCGTGTTAAAGAGACAAAAGATCAAAGGTGTGGCCTCTCAGAAATGGAAATGCCTACCCCGAAATTTGTTTCTCCCCACGGTTTTGGCCTTTACATGTACAATTTTTTAAGAAAAATGTTTTTAAGGATTTTTATTTTAATAAAAAATCTGTTGAGTGTGTTCTTTAATATATAAACAGATATCGTTCTTTTGTTTTTCTTTGAATTTCATTCCGTATATCAATTTAATCACAAGAATTTTTAAATTGTAAAACATGTATGATACCATTTTCTGCTGCTAAAACAACATCTACTTATTTTCCGAAAGTTTGCATTTTTTCATAAAAAGATTCAAGTATTTTTTCTTATGATTATTAAAATTAAATATTCAAAGAATAAGAAGAAAAAAGAGTGCATTTAAAAGCATCAAAAAATTATTTGTGCAAAGCTAATTGAAAAAAAAGAATAACGGGATCAAAATCTAAAAAATGGAGTTTGTTTTCTATTTTTCATTGATTGCTTTGGATAACAAAAAAAATAACTTCAACTTTTTAATTTTAATTTTGTTCATGAAAAATTTGTCAATGATTTTTAAATCTTTTCAATATTTTTAAAACTTGCGAACAATGTATTCGTCTTCGCCGCTGACGGCGACGTCGGTGTTTTGGAAAACTTCAAAAGATTTTGCCGCACATAAAAGGATGCCACCGACGGCGGCAGCGACTGCAGTGTTTGATGAAAAACGAAAACATTTGGCTGTTGAAAAATATGCAAAAATAACGGATTTTTAGAGATTTAAAAACTGTTATCTCAACATAGCAAAAAAAATAAAATCACAACATAGACATAAGCAGTACAAAAACGGAGAAATTAAATTTGCCTTGATTTAATGATCGAACATCATCGTTTTAAAATTAATAACGGCATTGGGACATAGTAGTAAAAAACAAAACGGGCTGTGATAATTTTAAAGTTCACATCCTATCATTTAAGACAAAAAAAATCAAATTTCTATTGTAAGATTGCTTCAGATTTTTTATGCAAAGTTACGAAAAAACATCTTTAATCCAGTCGCATTTTGCACACAAATTGTATTTTTGTTAGTTTTCTCTTTTTAAAAAGTTAACAAACGCAGGTACGTTTTGATGTGATACTTAAAACTGTTCCCATTTTAATCATTTCCAGTTTACAATATTGTTTTTGCACTTATTATCCTTAATAAAAATCACAATGTCATATTGACAATCTTACCGGTAATGATTGTATTTTAAGTTTGGTTTAAAATTAAATATTCAAAGAATTGACAGAAAAAAATGCATTTTAAAACAACAAAAAACTAAAGTTTTGCAAAATCAATTGATCGAAAAAACACGGATTAAACTTTAAAAAATGTAGTTTATTTCTGCTGTTTTTCACTGATTAGTTTTTTAGTTTTTAATTATTTAATCCACTTTTGTGTATGCAAATTTTCTCAATGATTCTTTGAATATTTGAAAGCTTTTTAAATCAGAAAATTGTCAGTTGAAAGAAAATAAAAATAGTCTGAAAACATAACAGCAGTAATTTGTGATATATACGGCTATTAATTTTTTACACATTTTATTGATGATTTTCATCTTTTTTAATAATTATGTAAAAAAACTGGAATCAAATGTTCTTGTTACTTTATTGGAGCCAATATCGGATTCCAGGTTTCAATATTGTAAAAAATGATGAATTTATTAATAATAATATGTATGGTAAAAACATCATTACCAATCGTTATATAATATTTATCTTGTTTTATCATTGATTGCTTTGGATGATAAAAAAAATTACCTCAACTTTTCAATTTTCGCAAAAACAGTTTAAATTTAATTGTAACAGCAAAACAAAAATGATTAACTTTGTTACTGCTTCTCATCAACCTTTGATCCTTTACCGATATTTTTTGATGACTCATTTTCTGCAAAACATATTCTTTTCTTCTATGATCATCAACCCCTCAGAAATGGTACTCGTTGGTCCCTCAAAACCACAGCAACACTATTTATATAAAAGCAACCCATTTCAACTAAATTACAATTCTTTAAAATCACTCTTTAAAAATTTTTCCTTCAAATCATTTCATTTTCATACATCGTTCAAAAACTTTCCCCTTTCAATCTTCAAAGATAAACCCATTCTTCTCCGTTGCTTTTATTTTTGTTATATTTTTCATGAATATATTTGTAAAGTTTTATAATAAAATATTAAGTATATTATTTATATTTGTCACATCCGAGCGAATTGTATTTCACTATTGTCAATTATTATTCAGGTTTGTGTCACGTGAACAGCTTTTTTAGTTTTTGAAAAAATGTCCCTTTGTTTCTTTTTGTATTTTATAAAAAAAATGCAACAACAACATTTTTTATCAAGCAATACATTTTTTTAAATCTGATAAATATAGATAAACAACACCATTATTTTGCAAACAAAAGCTTTCATCGATTACACGATTTTTTTAGTTTTTCTTTTTTGAAAAAAGACAGGTCATAAATTACACGATAAAAAATAAAACACTGCATTGCTTTTTTTTTGCTGTTTTTTCACTTTGCTTTGATTCATTTTTCACAATATAAAAGTGAAAGAAGAAAAAGGTAGTAGAATTGATTATTTTATTTTGCAGTTTATTTTTTTAAGAAAAATAAAAAGAAATGGATGATTATTGGGAAAGGTTAGTTTATCTTTGCCTGTTTTAAAAGAATTTAATCGAAAAACAGTTTTTAATGAACTACCGTCTTTTAATTTAGCAAAAAAATTAACAACGAAAGGTATCAAACTGGCCCACCGCTTTTTGAAAAACACCTGTCCCATCAAATAGCCCTTTGGCAGTTATGCATAACCCCAAAATATTTCCTGTGAATGGCCTTCCTATATGCAAATTTCTGAAAATGAAGTTTAAAAAATCCACGACCATTTTTCAAAAACCCCTGTTTCAGGCATATTTTTCAAACTTCATTTCCAAAAAAATTTGCATACTAAAAAACGATTCAACGGAAATACCTTAAAGTTTGGCATAACTGCCCTACGGCTATCTGATGGGATAGATCTTGTTAAAAAAGCGACAGGCCAGGTTGGTAACTTCCCTTGTTAGCAAAAAAAATTAAGTTAAAACATTATGCAAATTGAAATATTACAAAAAAACTTGGAAAGTAATTGTTATTTTTGTAGATCAGCATTGTTCGAACCGGAATTCTTTGACAAACTTGATCAACTGTATCAAGAAGAGATATACATACTGAAAAAAACTATTTGTTACAATTGCACTCAAGGTTGGGAACCAATTTTGGAAAAGTTTAATAAAAAGTTTTTTGTAACAAAAGAATTAATCGATTTGTTAGAAAGGTTTGTTCTTTTTTTTAAAACATTAATTTTTCTGGGAACTAACATAGAATTGAATTTCAAAAAATGTCTGAGTTGGGGCTCCTCAACACTTGAGTGAGTACTTATGTATTGTCCAAGGATATTTAGAGAAACATGATTAAGTGCAAAGTTCACCATCTTCATACTTATCGAGGGATTAACGGTAGTTGAAGTGGAATCATTTTTAAACAAAAATATAAGCAATTTTTGCTTTTACTGTGATTAAAATTAAATTTAGAATACATTTTCAAAATCGCAAAGTCAAAATATTCGCAAAATTTTAATTTTGGTACAAAAAATGGATTTTTTAATAGCCCAAAAATGTAAAAAATGAAATCAATATTTTTAAGAATAGTTTTTAAATAATTAATTTGTAATAATGAAAAATTGATTTTGATAAAAATTGGAATTTTTATTTTTTTATGCAACCCTTGGAGTTGGATCCTTTTTCACATAATTTTGGGCTGTTACCGCATGCACACACAAATACGCTAAAAACCTGTCTCACAACGAGATGATAAAAATTTGTCTCGATTCAAACAAGGATCCTTAAAATGGCCGTTAGTTCGAAAATTAAGATCGTCTGTTTCTTCAAATACCTTTATTAAGATGGGGCTAATTTTGCAGCCAATTTTTCTCCCTTAAGTATACCAACAACGATCAAGCGCATAGGGATTTTACGGACCCCCAACTCCGACTAAAATCTCTACAGCTTTTACTTTTTCAGTGAAGGTCACAAGTACGAGGAAAAAAATTTACGGTTTTTTGTAAGGTGAATTCTTTTTGAAAGTACGGGACTTGATATATTGAATTTTACAGCCATGGAAAAAGCAATTAGAAGATCCATTTCTTACATTAGATCTAAGACATCCCTCTAACTTTGAATACAAAATTCTTGAAAAAAGTATTGATGCCAAAATTCAATTGGATTTACAGTATCCTATGCGGTATGGACGAGAATATTTGTTAATGTATCAAGCAATATCATGTAAGTTAAATCATTTTTCTAAAATATGTTTTAATGCCAAGTTTTTAGCAAATCCTGTACCAGAATCATTTATTCAAAAATGTGAAAAGATGCAAGAAGAATATTGGAAAATTAAGGCTGTCGAAAACAATACTGAAGAATGGATAAATATTTTATCAAAAGTTACAAATGATATCGAGTTTGTTAAAAATTCAATTGAATATCGACTTGGAAATGATATTACAAATAAGCAATTTTGGAAAGCTTATATTCGTTATCTCGAAGTTCATGATCCAAAAGAAATGCTTTAAGTTTATTCAAAATATGTTCGATTTTTCCTTAGTGACGGCGAAATGAAGTCAGAATATGCCAAAAAAGTTCAAAAATATGGTCCAGTTTTTGTTCAATGGAAGAATTTGCTTCCCTTTGAAAACAAATTAATTGGAACTGCGAATCCATCATCGTCTAATAACGTTATTGAACATGAACCTCTTCCGTGCCCAAAATTTGTATTTAATCCAATTCGTCAAAATTGGCCATTTCATTTTCATTTTATTGAATATATTACAAAAACTGCAAATCCAAAAACTTTACAAAAACTTTATCAAAGTTGTAAATGGTTTTTTGTTAAAAGAAATGAAATTCTTTGTCATCAAATGATTTTCACTAAACCTTCTGAAAATTCAGCTTCAGAAAAAAAGTGAAAAAATTCTTTTTGAATTCGATGGAAATTCTGTTCATTGCTTTTATTATTACCATTTACCAGATGAAAAAAAATTCTGTATTACAAATTCGTTATCTGTCAGTCATAAACATGATTACCTTTTGTCATCAATTATTAAACAGAAACGTTTATTCAAATGTTATGCAAAATTTATTAATATTGCTGAACAGTATTTAACAGAAAAAGAATGGAATTTTCTTGTTGGGCATGGAAATGTCGAATATTTGGTTCTGGAAAAAACAACAATTATGAAAGAAAATGGAATTCCAATAATGATTGATGAAATTATTGCAGAATTACCAAAGTTGCAATATTTACGGTAAATTTTATTATATTTTAATACGTATTCCACACATTCTTTCTAAATTTTGGGAAAATCGGCACCGGTAAAAAATCATAATTTTTTTATTTTACCTATATTTTGAACATGCTTAAGAATGATGCGAGAATAATATAATCTAGAATCCTAGAATCTTGAAAAATTTTTCCTGAAAGTTCACACTGTCGATTTTTACCCCAAGGGATGAAATAGTCGTCAAAAATCAGGTGAAGCTTAATGTTTCCCCGAATAAAGAATATCACTGTCTCAAATTTTGATAAATTTTAGCCCGGGCACGTTGTTTAGGTGGAATGCGTTTTAATAAAACTTTGTTTTTTTTGTATAATTTATAATTAATATATCCACAGTTAAAAGCAATAATGACAAACATATTTTTAGATGCCACGATACATTTTTCTTTCATTCTGCTGGAACACCTCGTCCATATGAATTTCGTTTCATTCAATTACAAAGCAAATTATTGCATTTCAAACTTTATCAACCAGCTGACAATCTTGATTGTGATGATTTTTGCATTTTCATCAAAGTTTGATTATACATTTTTTGATACGTTAAACACGATTATTATGTTATTTTTAGAATAATGCCGCCCGTTCATCCATGTTTTCCGTTACTGCATACATGACCGATGCCAAAAAAGCACAACTTAAGCAATGTTTTAATGAACATATGTCTTCCTGGGATTCATCAACGGATAAACCTATTTTAGAACTTTGATAATTAATTCCTTAAAGGTTTTTTGATAGTGTTAAACTAAGATTTTGACTAACAAAAAAATATTAAATTTTCATCTGCATAATTTTTTGGGATATTTGTATTTCAAATTTTTTTATGTTCTTTTATCTTATTAAATGACTCTTTTTATTTTTTTTATGTCGTAGTTTTTATATTTCCTAAATGGTTTTTTTACCTGTGAAATAAAAAAGTTTTTCAAAAAGGTTTTTGAATTTTCAAAGTATCATAAAATATGCTACTTTTGTGCAGTGTTTGTGTTTTTGATCAAACATCGTTGCCGTCGCCACCGCCGCCGCCGCCTGCGGCCTCCTTTGATCTTCAGCAAATTCTTTTAAACTTTTCGGATTACCGGCGGTGGTGGCGTGAAAACACTGCTTTTATGACGCTTTAATCAATTAAAACTCTAACATGATCATTTTGAAATGTCAGACAGTTGAAAAATGTTTTCTTACCAAAAAAATATTTCATCTAAAAATATTTCGGTTTTTGTTTAAAAAAAATATTTTAAAGCTCTATTTACGGTCACATTTGTCTAGAAAAATGTAGAAATTTTTAGTACAGGGTGGTCCATTTATAATGGGCACTTGTTTTTTGATGGTAAATTGTTCGTAGAAGGTCCCAGAAGCTCATATTTGGTAGGTAGGTCACCAACAATGTCGAGCATCTTTTGCACCAAAAATTTTGGCATTCTGGGACATTTTGCCAAACCGCGCCAAATTTAAATTTTTTTGATTTTGAATGTAAAACCGTGCATCGACAACATTAATTGAGTCCAGTGCTGGCGGTTTTTCGGTTTTCGGATCGGTTTTCGGTTCGGTTTCGGTCCGGTTCGGTCCGGTTTTTCGGTTATCCGAACCGAAAACCGAAGATCTTCGGTTTCGGTCCGGTTAACCGAAACCGAAAACCGTAGAGGTCCGGTTTCGGTTGATTTCGGTTGGAGATTTTTCCCATTTTTTGCCAATTCACAACGGAAAGGTTAGATATGATAATAAATTTTCAACTTCAAAAATGGTGTTTTGAACTCATTTTAGGTTAAAATTAAAAATTATAAGATATTGAGGGCTGATATTAACAAAGAGGTACTTTTTGGGGCATTTTAAACCTGCAAATTTTTAATTTGGCCCCATTTGCGTTCGGTTTTTTTTCGGTTTTTCAGTCAACCGAAACCGAAACCGAACCGAAAACCGAAGGCATTCGGTTTCGGTCCCGTCAACCGAAACCGAAAACCGGATAAGTCCGGTTTCGGTCCGGTTAACCGAAACCGAAAACCGTAGAGGTCCGGTTTCGGTTGATTTCGGTTGGAGATTTTTCCCATTTTTTGCCAATTCACAACGGAAAGGTTAGATATGATAATAAATTTTCAACTTCAAAAATGGTGTTTTGAACTCATTTTAGGTTAAAATTAAAAATTATAAGATATTGAGGGCTGATATTAACAAAGAGGTACTTTTTGGGGCATTTTAAACCTGCAAATTTTTAATTTGGCCCCATTTGCGTTCGGTTTTTTTTCGGTTTTTCAGTCAACCGAAACCGAAACCGAACCGAAAACCGAAGGCATTCGGTTTCGGTCCCGTCAACCGAAACCGAAAACCGGATAAGTCCGGTTTCGGTCCGGTTAACCGAAACCGGAAACCGAAGAAATTCGGATAACCGCCAGCACTGATTGAGTCATTGTCAACATTTTAAGACGTCTAGGACTCCTATTGAATCGTTATTTGTCGTTTAATCTCAAAAATTCGAAAAAACTTTTTTTTCGTTTTAACGCTTAATTTTCGGTTTGTATAGGTTTTCGAGTACGGGGAATTCGATCCTGATATTTATTTTCATTGGTTTTAACGCAGTTTTAGTTTAAATGCGTTTTAAAACTTTTCATAGTAAAAGTGTTCTTTAAACTAAAACTGCGTTAAAACCAATGAAAATAAATATCAGAATCGAATTCCCCGTACTCGAAAATCTCTACAAACCGAAAATTAGGCGTTAAAACGAAAAAAAAGTTTTTTCGAATTTTTGAGATTAAACGACAAATAACGATCCAATAGGAGTCCTAGACGTCTTAAAATGTTAACAATGACTCAATTAATGTTGTCGATGCACGGTTTTACATTCAAAATCAAAAAAATTTGAATTTGGCGCGGTTTGGCAAAGAATCCCAGAATGCCAAAATCTTTGGTGCAAAAGATGCTCGACATTGTTGGTGACCTACCTACCAAATATGAGCTTCTGGGACCTTCTACGAACGATTTACCATCAAAAAACAAGTGCCCATTATAAATGGACCACCCTGTATTACAGTCTTCGCTTTTGGGTACACATTTGCGGTAAAAAAACATTCATTGAGATTGCAGCGTTTACAAATCGTTATATGATTTGGGTCCTTTACATTTACAATTTTTAGGAAAAGTACTTTGTAGGATTTCTATTTGAAGTAGGAAAGAGGAATGAGGCAAGAATGAGACGTTTATTAGAGAGACAAGAGACTATATATAGACAATTACAAATAGAATAAAGTTATGCTAATTATGCTAATTTATCTACGACACCTTCCCCTAGATGTTTACATCTACTAATTAGAATATATACTACGAATTTGATAGATATTGTTGAGGCTTGTCTCTTGTCTTGATTTTTATTGTTGCCAATATGTACTAAGCTGTTTCAGTTTAGTAACTTATTTGAATTTTTTGAGCAATTTTAAGGATAAACTTTCAGCTTTCCTTTAAGGTTGCTTTGATTTCACGAAATTTGGATACTATTGTTTTATCAAACAAAAGTATAAATGCTTTATTAAAACATTGTTCCAATGCTTCATCCTGTTGGTATCCTCGTGCACAGATGTCCATAACCTTCATAATACTATCCTGTTGCCTTTGAGTGATCCCGAAAGCCCAAACTGATTTTGGCGCTGTTTTTCAGATCAAGGTGAGATATATTTTGAAATAGAAATGAAAAATCTTGCTCGGCAGAATAACTTGTTTGAGTACTTTCAGTACTAAACGATGAGTCAATGTTTAAATACTATCAGTATTAAACAGAATATATACATTTATTTGATTTCACCAAAGAACACGTACCATCCGATGGCGGCAGTTGTAAATCCATTGCTTACAAGCCATACGTTTCTTTCGTCAAAATTTGCTGACAGCAAATTTTGCAGCTCTGATCTTGATTGATGTTTGAGCCAGCTTTTACGAATAATGTCCCATTATCCGGGTCAAATCTTTCTATTCACTTTTCCTTCTTTTGTATGCAGATTTTTAACAAAAATCTAGCAATTGTGCTTGAGTTCATAGACGACAGTGATAAAGACACTTTCGGTGTTTTATCATGCAGGTTGTTGATATGAATGTTGGAGAATCACAGCACTCTCGTCACCACTGAAGTAGGAAAGAGGAATGAGGCAAGAATGAGACATTTATTAGAGAGACAAGAGACTATATACAGGGTGTCAAAAAAAATTGTGCAATTCAAATTTTAAACAGAGACCAAGGGTCCCAAAGACCCATTGTTGGGTGGAATATAAACTTGGTCCAAGACCACATTTGACCCTACAGTATGACCTCTTGAAACTTTTCGCTTCGGGAGATCCAGAACTTCAAAGTTAAAAAAGTGCCGTTTTTGGTGGTCATTTTTCGTATTCTTCTCCTCCGGTCCCAGAGCAGTTGGGAACCTATGAAAGTGGGGATATGTAGACCTGAGGTCACACTCGTCGTTAGGGTATAGTATGACTTTGGGGGACCTCTGCTTCGAGTTTAACAACGGCACGAAAAAATCAATTTCCAAATTTTTACGTTTTTGACTAACTTTGATGTATCGGTGTAGTTCAGAGAGGTGGAGTTGGAGGCTCATATTTGTTGCCAACAAACTTCAGACGTTTTGTGATCGATATCATAGCAAAACATTGAAATCTGCAAGAATTGTTTTTTTTCGATACCCAAAAATGTTCAAAAATGGGGGTTTGTAGTTATTTACTAATAAATAGCAAGTAACTATGTATACACGAAAGTTTTTAAATGTTGTTTTTTGCTATAAATCAGAAAACAAGGTCCAGAAAAATACTCTGGAATACATATTAAGCGTTTATGACCAATTTGGATACTTTAACATTGAATTGAATTTTGACATGTTTTAAGTATACTTACTAACATACGAAAATTACGGCTGCTTAAAAATTCATTTTTCCAGATTTCAATGTTTTGCTATGATATCGATCACAAAAGGTCTGAAGTTTGTTGGCAACAAATTTGAGCCTTCAACTTCTTCTCTGTGAACTACACCATTGCTTCAAAGTTAGTCAAAAACGTAAAAATTTGGAAATTGATTTTTTCGTGCCGTTGTTAAACTCGAAGCAGAGGTCCCAAAAAGTCATAATATACCCTAACAACGAGTTTGACCGCTGGTCTACCTATCCCCAATTCCATAGGTTCCCAACTGCTCTGGGACCGGAGGAGAAGAATACGAAAAAAGACCACCAAAAACGGTACTTTTTTAACTTTGAAGTTCTGGATCTCCCGAAGCGAAAAGTTTCAAGAGGTCATACTGTAGGGTCAAATGTGGTCTTGGACCAAGTTTATATTCCACCCAACAATGGGTCTTTGGGACCCTTGGTCTCTGTTTAAAATTTTAATTGCACAATTTTTTTTGACACCCTGTATAGACAATTACAAATAGAATAAAGTTATGCTAATTATGCTAATTTATCTACGACACTATTTTAATTAAAGAATTCGTTTAGCTTGTTCTTTATTATTCAGGTCATGGGGAAGAAAACAGATATCGTTCTTTTGTTTTTCTTTAACTTTCATTAGTTTAATTTAATTAAAAAAGTTTTTTTGTACAACAACTGTGATACAAACCAGCATTTACCAATTTCCTCAAATTTTGCATTAACAGATTCAAGTATTTTTTTCTTTTTTTTAAAATTAAATTTTCAAAAATGAAAGAAAAAATGCATTTTGAAGCACAAAATAATTTTGGAAAAGAAAAGAAACAGAAAAAGCACGAATCAAACTATGAAATGTGTAGTTTATTCTAGTTTTTCATTGATTGCTTTGGATGATAAAAAACATTACTTCAACTTTTCAATTTCAATTTTGTTCATTAAAAGTTTGCAAACGATTGTTAAATATTTAAAACATTTTCAAAACTTATGAATACATCTGGCTATTGAATAATGCAAAAATAACGAATTATTTGAGATTAAAAAACTAATATCTCGTTCTAGCAGAACAGAATGAAATCACAACATAGATATATGCAGGATAAAAATTGGTAAATAAATTTTGAACTGATTTAATAGTTGAATTTATCTTTAAGATGTCGTCATCCTACTAAAATTAAATATTGGCATTTAATTCTTTTTTAATCTATCAGAAAATTAACAAAAACTGGAACAGTTTGATATGATTTTAAAACTGTTCCTATTTTATTCTTTTCCATTTTACAATTTCGTTTTGGCACTTTCTTGCCTTAATAAAAATCACAATGAAAGTTGTATTATAAGTTCCGTTTTAAATTAAATATTCAAAAAATATGAAAAAATGCATTTTTAAACAATAATTTTGCAAACTGAATTGAATGTAAAAAAGCAATGATGAAACTTTAAAAAATGTAGTTTGTTTCTGCTGCTTTTCATTGATTGCTTTTATGTCTTTAATTATTCTTACCAATTTTGTGTACGAACGTTTTCTCAGTGAATTTTTGAATATTTGATAAATTTTAAAAGCAGAAACTAATAATTGTCAGATAAATGAAAATTTAAAAAAATCCGAAAAAATAACAACTTTAATTTGGTAATTTTATACTCTGTATGTCGATTAATACCATGCTTTAAATAATTAGGTAAAAATAAACTGAAACAAAAAATGTTTGTTAAATTTTTTGGAGACAATGGCTTCCATGTTTCAGTATTATAAAAATTGGTGCATTCATTTATTGGTGCTGGGCAAAAATGGAGCACAAATATCAGGATCAAACATTTATGATTATTGAATCAAATTTATCAAAAAAAAGTTAAACTCAATAACGTAGTTTTTTTTATCCAATTTCATGACAAAATTCTTTATTGCTAAAAACATACGTTAAAAAGTTCTTTAAAATCTTCGTTCATTCTCTTAATTCTCGACCCGATTCGAAAATCGAGAAACAGATCGGATAATTTTTTCGGATTGGAGGCGATAACTATAGAAGCAAATAGTTCAACCAAAAACTTTTGATCTATAGTATCTGATATGGCGATGGCGAGGTCGAAAAAATTTAACTTGAACGAATATTTTAAAATGTTTTTACAAGCCAATTCTATTTTGTTCATGACGTTCCAAAGTCATGGAAAGGTAATTTATAAAGTTTGGATTTTTCTTTTGATTTTATCAAACAAATTTATCCAAAGATACTTCCTAAATTCTTTTTTTAGTGATGCCCGTGTCAATAGCAAATGCGGCATTTAACGATTTGTCCAATATTCTAGTAAAGTCCTTCGGGGACAAGTATTAAAAATAATAATATTGGCATTAATAAGCTTTCAACGATAAAAAGCAAAATCTTTTTTCCAATTGTAAAAACAAGAAAAATAAATTTCATGTTTACAATATCCGACTGGAAAATTTGCATTACAAATTTTTCAATGTCTTTAAAAAAGACTCTCATTTTTTATAAAAATTAAATATTCAAAGAATCAGAAAAGAATAAAGAATAAAACTTTAAAAATGAATTCAAAGAAAAAGAAAAAACACCGGATCAAACTTTAAAAAATGTAGTTTATTTCTGCTGTTTTTCATTGATTGCTTTTTTATCTTTAATTATTCCATTTTTATTTTGTGTATGAATATTTTTTCATTGATTTTTTGAATATTTGATACATTTTTAAAGCAGATAAAAGTTGTTATTTCATAGAATATCTAAAAGGAAAACCGATTTTTGATTCGTGATCAATATTAGTTTTTATATTTTTATGTTTTTTTATCGTAATTGCTAACCTTTTTAACAACAAAGTCAAAAAAAACTTAATTCAACAATTGTTTATTAATTGGAGGCTTCCATTTTTTTAATTAATGTAAAAATTGATGCAAGCCATCCATCTAGAATGTTGGTCATACAATCAGCACAAAGGTCAAGATCAAATTTGTTCAAGTAATTAGTTGCATCTTTTAAATCAGTAACAAAGCTTGTATCCATTTTCATTAAAAAAGACTTCTTCCAGTGTAAACAATCTCATCAAAGTTAAATTTGGCAAAAAAATGGAAAATCAAATTTCTGTAATTGTTTAATTTTACCTTCTAGTTCATTTTTAACTAAAATATTCAAATATTACTAACAAGGGAACCGTCAGAAGTGATAATTGAGTTTTTAAACGAAATATATTTTTTTGGGATGGTTTTAGGTCCCTAATGACCATACAAAAATATTACGTGCTGGTTTTTAGGTTACGGTACTTTTTCGGCACTTTGAAGTTCTGCGATTTGTCTTACTCCCCCCTTTGGATTCAAAAATGAAAAAAATTTGAAATTTTTTAAATTAAGCAAATTTTGCTCCAAATTGTTCCTGAGGGTCCGTAATAAGCGTATGCAAAATATTTTTTCACCAGAAGGCCGATAAATTTATTTTTGAACGCTTCAAAGTTCTTGTATTAATAAATAACGCATGCTTAAACTGCTATAAAAACTGGATTTAAAGCGTTTTTAAGCAAAAATATTGTTTAGATATCATTAATATGCTTATTACTAACATTTCCATCCATTTTTAACATGTTTTTAAATTTTTTATTTTTTTCACTTTTTTGAGCACGTACTTCCCCCCTTCGGACAGGAGGGTACAAAACTTCAAAGTGCCGAAAAAGTACCGTAGCCTAAAAACCAGCACGTAATATTTTTGTATGATCATTAGGGACCTAAAACCATCCCGAAAAAACATATTTTGTTTAAAAACTCAATTATCACTTCTGACGGTTCCCTTGTAAAGAGAAAAATAAAATGAAATTTGCAGAAAAAGAATTTTTTTAAAACGAAAGCTGCTCATTGCTAAACCACAAATTTTATAGTTTTATGTTAAAAGCCATTCTTCGTTTTTTAAAAGCATTTTTGAAAGAAAGGACTAAAAAAATGGTGATAAAAATATGATGACTTGTCGGCAAAGTAAAAGGCAGACATCGGATGCTCCTTTCCCTCTGTCCAATTTATTGTTTTATTTTCATTGTAACAAAGAAATAAGAAAGAGTGCAACAAAATTTATAAAATTTAATAAAGATTAATCAAATAGGTATTCTTTGACTTTATCTTTATCCGTAAGCGTGGGCATGTAAAAATTTGTTGCAATTTTTTCCGGTTTTAAAAACATGTCGCGGCAGATATGTATTGACAACGCTCGTTGAATATTTGCTAACAGATAATTCTAAAATATCAGAATTTTGCCTGATTGGAGTTACAAATTACACAATCCACCGTAACATATATTAACAATATGATCGATTACGATTATATTGTTGGTTTTGGTTATAATTAAATATTCAAAAAAAGAAAGAAAAATGCATTTTTAAACAACAACAAAAATTGGAAAACAAACTGAAAGAAAAAAAATACAGAATCAAACTTTAAAAAATGTAGTTTTTTTTGTTTTTCATTGAACTAAAATTAACTTTAATTTTGTGAAAGAAAGATTTTTTATTTAAGTTTTAATTTATATTGATCCATAAACAACGTAACATTTTAAATCAGTTTAGAAATTTCCAAGTAATTTTATTCCTTAATGGAATTAAGAATTTTCCTATTTTCAAAAAATTAATTATATTTTATCCTGGATCTTATTTGCATTGAAACACTGTAATATATTTACGATATGGTCAGTGAGGATTTCATTTTAAGTTTGGCTAAAATTAAATATTCAAACAAGAAAAGAAAAAAATTCATTTTTAAGCAACAAAAAGCTAAAATTTGGCAAAATAAATTGAAAAAAAACGGGAGTAAACTTTAAAAAATGTAGTTTATTTCTGTTTTTTCCCGAGGTTTTTATGGAAAAAACTGAATTCAACTTTCCCATTTCAATTTTGTGCAAATAAATTTTTCCAATGATTTTTGAATATTTGAAGCATTTTTATAGCTAAAAGCTAAAAACAACAATCAGCTGCAAAAACGGTAATAGAACTTATAAAAGTTTTTAAGTTTTATAAGTCTGAAATTACCAGTTTTGTTGAATTGTTTGTCTAAATTTAATTTTTATAAAGTAATCTCAAATCAGAATTGTAGTTGCAGAGGACAATATATTAATGAATTAATTAATAATAAACAGTATAAAAACAAAAAATTTAATAAAATTTTCATTGCATGAAAATTAAATTTTGAGTCCTTATTTATGCTTCCATTATTTTGAATATTGAAATGTCAAAAGCTTATATTAAAAGTTGTAAACTACAATTGCATAAAAAAAGAAAAAATTTGACTGCGCATTTTTCTTGTTAACCTATCATATGCATTGTTTCACCTGTGAATCTGAAACATCCAAGACAGATCTCATTTTTTGCACTGGATACATGGAAAAAATAGTCCAAAAACTTATTATTCGTTTATAATGGCATATCCGACACTTAATTAAAGTGATGACTCATGCAGGGAACTTGATTCATTCAGAATAATTGAATTCACGTAATTTTGTTTTAGTGCTTCTAAATTTTGAGACATATTTGATTTTTAACGATCGCTTACGCCTCATTTCGTTATTTTTCTAAAAATTAAAATTAAATATTCAAATAATTCATGCTAACAAACGCATTTTTCAGAGTTTAAAAATGCTTGAAAACAAAACTTTAAAATATGGGAAACAAAAATGAAACTTTCAAAATTGTAGTTTGTATCAAATTTTTGTTGATTAACAAATCAATTTTACTTTTGCACACCTTAAAAAATGTGATATTATTAGTCGAACAGTTAGTTCTGGAACTAACTAATAATTTGGGGAAAATTATCTCAAATGTCTAAAACAAGTAATTATTGATTCAAATTAAAATGTTGATGCATCATTGAAATCATGTAGATATTTTTAGGAAAAAAGTCTTCTTACAATTTTAAACAATCTCATTAAAGTTCAATATGGCGAAAAAATCGATCAAATAAATTTTTTGCAACTTTTTTTATCAATTATTTTTACCTTCAGGGTCATTTTTTAAAACCGCCTGGATTACTGTACTTTACTAAGAATCTCATCTTTGCGAAGAATCCCAGTCGAGCATTTTCCCATCTTTCTTCCTTCTTAAGCGTCATTAATTATTCATTGCTTCTGAACTATACGATTTACAAAAAAAAATGATTTATTAACACATAAGACATAAATTAAGTTTACAATAAAAAAACCAAATCCACCAACATAATTAAGCTTTGATCATTTCTTTGCTTGATGCTTCTTTCCAGCTTTATCCTTCTTTTTTGCGTTCTTTAAAGATTTACGAGTATTTGATGCTTGAGTAACATCTTCTTCATCTTCAAGAAGAACATTAAATCCAGCAGGATCCATTTTGTATGCTTCTTCAATGGTATTGACAGGAAATGGCAAAGATTGAAGTTCACTAGCATAATAATACTTCTTTACAATTGGAAGTTCCATTCTGAAAATAAAATTAAATAGAATAAATATTACTAACAAAACAGAATGTACCTGATAAATTTCAAAGCATGTTGTCGAATAGCAGCAGAATATCGACGTTGTAGAGCAATAATAAAAAGAAGTTAAATTGAAAAGATGGGCTTTTCACCAGCTTTTGCATCAATAAGATCCCGGAAAACTCCACCAAATGCATAGCAGCGAACATATGCAGGAGTAGCAGGTTCTGCCAAATATTGTTCAGCTTCATGGGAAAGTTCAACAACAGAACCATGTTCATCCATTCGACAACCAAGTTTTGCCATTTGTGCTGCAGCATCATCACTAAAAAGTAGGTACATTTAATATCATCTGATACGTGGTAAATGAACTTACATAAGCAATTCAACTTTAATAAACATTAATTCCATTGAACAGCAAAAGAGGACAATTTCACGAGCTTCAAGAACACGAGTTTGAAGACCAAACCTTAAACACAGAGTTTTAGATAGAGATCCAGTATCCCCAAAAGACAAAACAAAACATACTTATCCATTTTAGCTTTCAAATGTATTTTTGCTGCCAAACCCATCTTTTCAGATCCAATTGTTTTAGTTGCAGATTCAACAACGAGAGCCATATACATATCATTTCGTTCAGAAAGGGAATCTTTTCTTCCTGATCGAGATCGAGAGGAGGAATCATGTCGAGCACGAAAAGGTTTTGGAATTGGATGAACGGCATCTGTTGGAATTAGGACAAATGGTTGAAGCTTTTGATCAGGTTTTGGTTGTTGAACTTTTGGAGCAGCAGGAGATTGTTGACCAATAAATGGATCAGTTGCTGCATCATCAAAAGTTGGTTCAGTTGAAACTTTTTTGATTGGATCTTCTTCAACACGTTCTTTGGAGACTTTTGTCTTTTCATTATTAACTTGTTCATCTGGTTTTTGTTCTTCAATAGCAGGTTGCTTTACTTGAACAGCCTTTTTCGCCTTTCCTTGTTTATGATGCTTCTTAGATTTTGTTTTCTTTTCAACAGGTCCAACAGCAGCCTCCGTCTTTTCTTTTTCATCTCCTTTAGCAAACTTTGGTGCAGTTGGTACATTCGGTTGTGCAGTATCTTTATTTGCTTCAGCTTTTTCTTTTCCACCACCAATAACACCTTGTTCAGCAATAAGTTTTTCTGGATCAGTTGTTGCAGGTAATCCATCACCAGTTCGAGGATTAGCTTGCTTCTTCTTGTGATCACGATAACACAAGACTCTTAAAGCAGTTGGATACAGTAAACATTTACAAACAAAATATAAAACTTACATTATCACAATAACCGCAATTAAAGCAATAACACCAAAAATACATCCAATAGCAATTGCAGCTGTCGTTCCTGCGGTTAATGAAGCTTCTGTTGTTGATGTTACAGGTGGAGCAATTGATAATGCAGAAGTTGTTGGAGATGGTGTTGTTGATGGAAACCATTGTTTAGCATTTTTCTAAAAATATAAAGATTTTAAAGTTAATACATGGATGAGAGAAACAAACTTACAACCGTCAAATAACAGCCAGGTGAAGCATCACGAACAGAAACTTTTACCATATTTCCATCATAAATTTTAGGTTTACAACTACTAAATCGTGGCCCAAATGATACGATGGCTGTTGGTGATTGCATAATTGCCGTTGCACAAAAATAAGTATCAAAATATTGTGCTAATAATGGTCTTTTTTATTTTTTTGATAGAACTCGAAAAATATCTTACTGTTTTGATCATGTTTAAACCATAGATAACGTATTGATTCTTTAGTGAAAACACCAGCGATAAATTCACATTGACCAGGTAAACATCCATCTCGAACAGAAGGATCAGCATTACTAACATTCTCAGCATCAAAACATACTCTAACACTATAAAAAGAAGTGATTAAACCAATAGTATATTTTTATAAAACTTACGCTTGATCCAAGCAATTATTAGATGAGAAACTGGAGCAAAGTTCAAACATCAATTTATTGCCATCATTCAATTGAATATTTGCATTACCATTTCCAATGAGCTTCAAATCATGAGTGTCTTGTTCAACAATTGTTCTACCAGCAGCAGCAGCAAGTTCTTCAACAAGATTATGACTAACAACATTTGTACCATTATCCAGTTCATCATGTGTGTCATTCTTCAAAGCATGACGTTGAAAGCGATGAGCAAAAACACCAAAGAAAAGCAAAGTTACCGAGAGGAAAAGTTTGAAGAAATTCATTTTTCAGTAAAGTTGAGAAACAACGACAGAGAAAATCACACGTCAACCAGCAACGACGAAGGAGAAAGTGTAAAAGTGAAAAGAAAAAAGTGCATTTTGTTTTACTTATTCGAATTATCATCAAGTTTATGCAAATGAACAAAATTAACATATTTGAGACAAAAGCTGAAATGCAAAAAAATGCTCATCTAACTAGGGTTGCGCATTTACCGGTAAATCTGAGGTCCGGTAAATTTGCCGGTGAATTTACCGGTCGAATGGTAAATTTACCGAAAATGCCAAAAGTGGTAAAAGTGAGGTCAAATTATGTACACTATCAAAGAAGAGGTTATAGATATACTTAAAAAGCTGTTTTGAACTTGTTTATTTGTTATTTTAAATATAAAACAACATTTTTGGTGTTTTCAAGTTCATCGGGAATCCTTGATAACGAAAAACAAGATTTTAGTCGAAAGCTTACACAAATTTAAACCATTTTTGGGCAAAATAATGATTTTTACAACTTTTGTGGCACTTGAAAAAAATTAAAAAAATAATAAAAAAGCAAGAATTTTTCGATTTTCCGTTGAGTTTTTAAAAAATTTCTTCATTTGTCCTACACACAAATTTTTCTAATTTACCGGTAAATTTACCGGTAATTTACCGGTAAATTTACCACCGCACGTCTGAATCAAGCGGACATTTTTCTTTTTCCAAGTGCGGCCCACCCTCCTTGCGGTTTTGTGTCCGAGTGGAAAAACGCGCGTGTTTGAAGCACAGAACGGGTGAAAAAGGCTCGAGTCGCGTTGAGTGCATAAAAAATAAGTTTATGAAAATTAAGTTAAAAAAACAATGATAAAAGCTTAATTAAACTAATTAAAAAATAATAATGCAAAAATATTAGATTATGTTGTGAAAAAACCATTTCACTTTTAGCTTTTTGATAATTTGTACTGAAATTTTTAATTTTAACTTGACAATTTTATTATTAAACTATTATTTTTACACTTTTTTTTATTTTTTTCACCTTTTTTACAAGGATTAAACAGGAAAGGAGACGATAGTTTTTGCGAAAAAGCAATGTAAAATTTTGACTTAAAATTGTGTTTTTTAAAGTTTCATGTATTAATTTCTTGATTTTGGCTGTAGTAAAGTTGCAAATTTGGACATGTCTTTAGAAATGTTTTAAAAAAAATTAAAGTAAAATGGATTTTAGAAAAATTAATGCCAACTCTTAAAATTTAAAATTATTAAAGCATTGGTAATTATTTTTTATAAAAGTTTGCAAATGTCGGACTTTATCGGAAGTATTATATCAGCGACAGCCCATATTCACAAGTCGTTTTGTTTATTTTGAGCACAGCTATTTATTCAATTTATGCTTTTTAACAGAAAAAAAGTAAATTAAAAAAGGTGGTAAAAATTACAGTAATTTTTTGAAGCAGTTAAGCTATTTTTTGATGCTAAAAATCACTGACAAAGAAGCTGGATATATCAACAACAGAAATTTATCAAAAGAAATAAAAGATATTTAAATATGGGCAATATATATAAAAGAAAATCTGTGATTTTTGATATGTCTGATGTTGAACGTAAAGGTAAAGTTGATGGAATAGGGTTGTCAAATGGAGATCTCCATTGGGAGATCTCCCGGAAGATCTCCCACTTTTGTCCGGGAAATCTCCCGTAATCTCCCGAAAAAATTTTTTCAACATCAAAAATTTTAAAAATTTTTTTTTTTTTTTTTACATTTTTGGTTATTTACTGACAATAAAAACAGTCAAAAATCATCAAAAAAGCTTAAATTTTGGCTCATTTGATTGTAATTACCCATTCATAATTTTATTTTTTTTTAATTCTCCCGGGAGATTTAACAACCCTATGATGGAATCAATAAATTCCACTTAAAAAATTTAAAAAATAAATATTTAACGATTTTCTATTATTAAAAAAATAATTTATCAATTCACCAGTGGTTTAGTTCGTTTTTTTAAGCACAGCTATTTCTGTATGTTTTTTTAATAGAAAAAGTAAAAAAGAAGTTAAACCTGTCAATATATTTTGCTGCTGCAAAAAAAAACAACAAGAATCCTTTATTAATTTTTACCATGCAAGCAGAACTCATTTTTAATAATAATTAATTTTTAATTAGTTTAATTAAGCTTTTATCACTGTTTTTTAACTTAATTTTCATAAACTTATTTTTTATGCACTCAACGCGACTCGAGCCTTTTTCACCCGTTCTGTGCTTCAAACACGCGCGTTTTTCCACTCGGACACAAAACCGCAAGGAGGGTGGGCCGCACTTGGAAAAAGAAAAATGTCCGCCTTTGCAGTTTTTGATTCAGACGTGACCGCACAACCCTACATCTAACACAAGTTGATAAAATTTTTAAAAAAGTTGTCGTCGTTGAAAAAGAAAAAAATTTGTTTTCGGTGCGGGAAAATCCTCTTTTCTTTTTCCTACTTTTTTTGAAAAAAACATTTTTTGTTGCAAAGAATGCTTCAACTTCTGAATTTTTTCCGAAGCCATTACTACATCTAAATGTTTTATTTGTTTTTTACCACGTATTCTCAATTAACATTCTTTCTCATTTTCATTAATAATGTTTTTTTTAAATCTTTGTACAAGGTTATTACTGAAATCATCTTTTTACTAATAAGATTTGGCATTTCTCAAGCTTACAAATGTTAACAATTTTGTTACTTGATTGATTTAGGACCTCTTTTTTCGATTTTCAGCAGTTGTGTCAAAATAAGTGAGGTTACAACTATGTAAATTTTTTTGAAAATTTATTTTGGTATTCGTTTAAAAAATACTAAAATCATTCCCAGTAAAAAGATGGTTGTAAAATAAGAATTAAAGAAACAAAGCTTTGCTCGATTGAATCAATCCTATTTTTGGTTGCCTTGAAAAATAGCCTGTTTTCAGGTGCTGAACACATAGAAGCTTATTTCATCAAAGTGATAATTGAAAAATAGAAAGTCAGCGGAAAAATATTGGAACAGTTGAAGGTGGAAAAATTCAACTTTAGACTTTAAAGGTCATTTTTTCAACTGATCTCTTTTTTTTCTTTTTTTTTGCAAAAAGAAAAACCGAATTTTTTACTTTGGTTTTCAGCAACAACTTTTTATTGCATTATTGATTGGAGCATTTTTTGCTCGTTCAAAGAAATGTTTTAGGTTTTTGTTATTTACTTTAGTTAGCAATGTTGAGGTACAAAAATTGTGCAAAACAAGATTTTTGCAATGAGTTTCTATAAAAAATTTAATCCAGTCCAAACACGTTAAAATTTTTTAAACCTTAAAATTTTAAAGGTTTCTGAATTGTGTTGAAACAAAATTTTAAAGTTTTTGTAATATTCATGATTACTGTATATTTGGAAATTCTTTAAACAGGATTCTTTGATCTTTTTATCACGGAAGTTGACAAAAAGATTGAATCCATTTGTCTCACAAACATTTGAAAACAACAGCGAAGAAAAATATAAAAATGGCTGTAAAAAATATGGAAGAAAAGTATAAACACCAAAAGTCATCTGCTTTGGCTCTGGTTTAGGCAAAAACCGAACAAACAAAAAATGGGAAAGCAGAAAAGAGACTTATTTTTGTAAAAAAAAACGGCGGACAACAAAAATTTCGAAATTCATTTCTATTTTCCGCCATTTTATGTGTAAAAAATTCGTTCTTTTTTTCATTTTCTCTTTTTTCAATGTTTCGTGTTTTATCGATTTTATTTTAGCATCAAAAATATCTGACTTTTTTTTATAAATTTTTGGATTTCTACATAGATAAGTCATTGATCTAAGCTTTTTTAACAATAAAGTAAAAATATATTACCCTGTAAATGATTTTTACTGGCTTACTGTAGTTATCTTTGCTATTATTTCAGCACTTTTTACAGTAAACAAAGCACAGCCATTGCTGTTAATTTTAGATTTTTTTAAAAGACTCTTCGATTATTTATGCGTCTGTGAATCATTAGACAAAAATAAAAATGTTTGTCTTGCCGCTACCTTTTTTAAAACATCGATATAAAAATTCTTTCAACAAATATTAATATTAATTTTTAAAAAATGTCAGTCAAGCTTCATTGTGATACTGTAGTTTTTAGTATGTGGATTTTTTCAAGTTTAGATTTACACATTGGGCAAAATGATTGTATTTGTTGAATTACTATTATTAATAATAATTGTTTTTTCTCTCCCTCTTCAGATGAGTACAAAAAGTCTACGGAATATTATTTAACTTGTTCTTAATAATAATCACAAAATATTTTTTTGTGCTTTTTTGTTACTGGATTTGTGCTAATCAATTGATTTTTGCAATTTTCAGATGGCAACATATGATTATTCTTCTTCAACAAAGAAAAAGGAGGCTAATTCATATTTCAACGATTCTTCAAATGGGAAATACAGTAATTTCAATGTGAATCGTGGTCACAAATATTCTGAAGATTGTTTTGGGGAAACAAAAAGCTCAAAATTTGGCATTAAAAATGATCGTTACAGTAAGCTTACGATCATTACAGTAATCATTTCTGAAATTTATTTTTTTATAGAATTATCCGGTGCATTTAATTCATTCAAAGATGAAAAGAAGAAATCTTTATTTGATTCGGATAAATCTTGGAAAACTTCATTTCAACTTAAACAAGAATTTCAACTTAAACAAGAACCACGTGGATCAAGATATTCAAATATTCCCAAAATCATGGAAAATAAAAAATCAAAGAATGCCTTATATTCCCGTGATCAGTTCTACTCACTTTCTGATTACATTCAACAAAGCATGCATTTGCATGAAAGTCCTGCTGATGATGGAATTATAACTTTTAAGAAGGATAAAAAGAAGTTCAAAGATGCAACTGAAAAAGAATTATCCCCATCTGCAGATTTACATGTAATTTTTTATACAATTTTTATGCAATTTGTAATCCCTTCTTTTGTTTTTGCAGGATTCATGGGAATTTCCGAGGCAACAAAAAGAAGGTTCTGCTCCAGAACCAGAAGTCATGAATTTTGCAGCTTCACAAAAGCTGCTCAATCCTTCTCAAAATGATGAAAGCCCTGGTAATATATATGATTTTTTGCGGGGTGATGATGATGAGAATGAAGCTGATACTGTTGATAAAAATATTGGATCGAAATTCATTGCTAAACACAAGGAATTTACGGTATGTTTTTGTTCATTATTTGTGAAAAGATTAAAGGACATAATTATTTTTTAGGTTAAAGAACAACTTGGTGCCGGATCATTTGGTGTTGTTTACAGTTGTGTTGAAGATAAAACTGGAGCAGAATATGCAATCAAATGCGCTCTTACAAATCGGGATATCGAAATGGAAAAAGAAATTTTGTTGAAAGCAAATGAAGCCAAATCAAAACATATTTGCCGCTTGCATGATTTTGGAGAAAATAGTGATTATCTCTTTATTGTTATTGATCGGGTAAGAATTGATATTTCTTCAAAATTTTAAATAATTGTTTAAAATTTTAGCTTGGTCATGATTTGGTAAATGTTGTCGCTGACAAAGAATTTGGAGTATGGCCAGCTGAAATGAGATGGAGAATCGCTGAACAATGCTTAATTGGTCTACAGAATCTCCATGAACTTGGTTACCTTCATCTCGATATCAAAGTAAGCTAACAATCGTGTTAAACTACAATTCTAAAATTGTTTTAAATTGCAGTTAAATAATTTCACAATGGGCTATGGACTCAACCAATATATGGTTTACTTGATTGATTTTGGTCGTTCAAAGAAAATTGGAAGTCCGTTTCGTGATCAAAGCAGCTACGTTGATCCTTGTTATTCTTCAATGGCAACCATGGAAGGGCTTGATCTTGGTCCAAAAGATGATCTTGGTAAAATTTAATGGATATTTTTTTATAAAAATTAATGAAAATTTTTTTTAGAATCTTGGCTTTACATGGTCAAAGAACTTCTTGGTGGAAAGCTTCCATGGATTAATGAGAAAGGAGAAGGCAAAAATGAAAGAATTCATGCAATAAAAAAAGCATTACGAAATGATGAATCAACATATTTTGAACAGTTTTATGGTCCGAAAGATAAATTATATGAAAAGCAATACGCTGATGCTGATCTTTATCCGGCATTAAAGAATCAATTACTACAAAAAGACAAGACTTTTCCGGAATTGTTGAAAGTTTTGCGTTATATCGATTCATTGTTTGCAGATGATATACCAGAATATGATAGAATTTGTTTTTTTCTTCATTCTGCATATGAAGTAAGCTTTTGTAAAACCTTCGTATGATACATATTAATCTTTACTATATTTTAGAAAGCACATCAAATAGCGGATATCAAGTATAACAAAGATAAATATGTGATCATGTTAGCTAATGAACAAGCAGAACATCTTGAAAAATACAAGACAAAAGAAGATGAACTTCTAAAATATTCTCAGCATTGCCGAATAAATGTCACAAAGCCGGAAATTTTAGCATTCTTTATTGGTTATGATTTTAACGAAAAATATAAAACTGAAGAAAATCCTAGTGGAAAATATTACGATGCTATTGAATTCAATGGGAAAAAGCTGAACTTGACTGAAGTGACAACAACTGGAGCATGGTATGAGCATGCAAGAATGCGATATCTTTTTTATTATGACCGTGATCACAAACATCAACTTGGCGAAGAAGCTCGATTAATAAGAGAATCATCCAAGAACGCTCAGATTCTCAAAAAGACGGCAAAGAAAAAATAAGCAATTATCTGATTATTTAGAGTGGTTATAAAAAATAGATTGAAAAATAAAAGGATAAATCAAATGTGAACTTATTGTTATTATCTTGTTCGTAATTCTCTGTAAACATTGCTTTTTTATAAAATAAATTTGATTCAGAATTATAAAACACTTAATCCAGCACTAAAAAAATCATTCCCTGATTAAAACTTATAAACAAACATGCCATAAAAGCTTTACATAGCTAATTATTTCCAAAAAAACAAGCTGCAAAAACATTACCAGTTTTTACATTTTTTTGGCAAACGACATACAATAACAAATACATGTCAAACTAACATAAAATATCAAAGAATCTTGAGAAAAATAAAGAACTCAACCAAAACCGAAAATATTAAGTAAAATAGGCCCATTTTAACCAACAACACGAAGCCGATACCAACCGAAAAACCGACAACAATGGTTACAAATATGACAGTCCTTTTAACGATTAAATATAAAAAACTCATTGAGACTGAACAGTGAAGTAACAAAATTGTAACATCCTTTTACATTTTAATAATTTAAAAAAAAACAAATGAACGAAACCTGTTAAGTTTAAGGCAAGAAAAGTCAAAAACCATTGAAAACAAGGGGCAACAGAATTTCAACGTTACAAAAATGTCAGATCTTTTTACATTGAAATACGGTAAATAAAGGAATATGGTAATTTTAAGGTTAAAAATTTGTCAGATCTTTTAACACTGAAATACCGTAAATAAGGGGATACAAAATTTTAAGGTTAAAAATTTGTCAGATCTTTTTACATTGAAAAACCGAAAATAAAGAAATATGGTAATTTTAAGGTTAAAAATTTGTCAGATCTTTTTACATTGAAAAACCGAAAATAAAGAAATATGGTAATTTTAAGGTTAAAAATTTGTCAGATCTTTATACATTGAAATACCGTAAATAAGGGGATACAGAATTTTAAGGTTACAAAAATTTCAGATCTTTTTACATTGAAAAACCGAAAATAAAGAAATATGGTAATTTTAAGGTTAAAAATTTGTCAGATCTTTTTACATTGAAAAACCGAAAATAAAGAAATATGGTAATTTTAAGGTTAAAAATTTGTCAGATCTTTATACATTGAAAAACCGTAAATAAGGGGATACAGAATTTTAAGGTTACAAAAATGTCAGATCTTTTTACAATGAAAAACCGAAAATAAAGAAATATGGTAATTTTAAGGTTAAAAATTTGTCAGATTTTTTTACATTGAAAAACCGAAAATAAAGAAATATGGTAATTTTAAGGTTAAAAATTTGTCAGATCTTTATACATTGAAAAACCGTAAATAAGGGGATACAGAATTTTAAGGTTACAAAAATGTCAGATCTTTTTACAATGAAAAACCGAAAATAAAGAAATATGGTAATTTTAAGGTTAAAAATTTGTCAGATTTTTTTACATTGAAAAACCGAAAATAAAGAAATATGGTAATTTTAAGGTTAAAAATTTGTCAGATCTTTTTACATTGAAAAACCGAAAATAAAGAAATATGGTAATTTTAAGGTTAAAAATTTGTCAGATCTTTTTACAATGAAAAACCGAAAATAAAGAAATATGGTAATTTTAAGGTTAAAAATTTGTCAGATCTTTTTACATTGAAAAACCGAAAATAAAGAAATATGGTAATTTTAAGGTTAAAAATTTGTCAGATCTTTATACATTGAAAAACCGAAAATATAGAAATATGGTAATTTTAAGGTTAAAAATTTGTCAGATTTTTTTACATTGAAAAACCGAAAATAAAGAAATATGGTAATTTTAAGGTTAAAAATTTGTCAGATTTTTTTACATTGAAAAACCGAAAATAAAGAAATATGGTAATTTTAAGGTTAAAAATTTGTCAGATTTTTTTACATTGAAAAACCGAAAATAAAGAAATATGGTAATTTTAAGGTTAAAAATTTGTCAGATCTTTTTACATTGAAAAACCGAAAATAAAGAAATATGGTAATTTTAAGGTTAAAAATTTGTCAGATCTTTTTACAATGAAAAACCGAAAATAAAGAAATATGGTAATTTTAAGGTTAAAAATTTGTCAGATTTTTTTACATTGAAAAACCGAAAATAAAGAAATATGGTAATTTTAAGGTTAAAAATTTGTCAGATCTTTTTACATTGAAATACCGTAAATAAGGGGATACAGAATTTTAAGATTACAAAAATGTCAGATCTTTTTACAATAAAAAACCGAAAATAAAGAAATATGGTAATTTTAAGGTTAAAAATTTGTCAGATCTTTTTACATTGAAAAACCGAAAATAAAGAAATATGGTAATTTTAAGGTTAAAAATTTGTCAGATCTTTATACATTGAAAAACCGAAAATAAAGAAATATGGTAATTTTAAGGTTAAAAATTTGTCAGATCTTTATACATTGAAATACCGTAAATAAGGGGATACAGAATTTTAAGGTTAAAAATTTGTCAGATCTTTTTACATTGAAAAACCGAAAATAAAGAAATATGGTAATTTTAAGGTTAAAAATTTGTCAGATCTTTTTACAATGAAAAACCGAAAATAAAGAAATATGGTAATTTTAAGGTTAAAAATTTGTCAGATTTTTTTACATTGAAAAACCGAAAATAAAGAAATATGGTAATTTTAAGGTTAAAAATTTGTCAGATCTTTTTACATTGAAATACCGTAAATAAGGGGATACAGAATTTTAAGATTACAAAAATGTCAGATCTTTTTACAATAAAAAACCGAAAATAAAGAAATATGGTAATTTTAAGGTTAAAAATTTGTCAGATTTTTTTACATTGAAAAACCGAAAATAAAGAAATATGGTAATTTTAAGGTTAAAAATTTGTCAGATCTTTTTACATTGAAATACCGTAAATAAGGGGATACAGAATTTTAAGATTACAAAAATGTCAGATCTTTTTACAATAAAAAACCGAAAATAAAGAAATATGGTAATTTTAAGGTTAAAAATTTGTCAGATCTTTTTACATTGAAAAACCGAAAATAAAGAAATATGGTAATTTTAAGGTTAAAAATTTGTCAGATCTTTATACATTGAAAAACCGAAAATAAAGAAATATGGTAATTTTAAGGTTAAAAATTTGTCAGATCTTTATACATTGAAATACCGTAAATAAGGGGATACAGAATTTTAAGGTTAAAAATTTGTCAGATCTTTTTACATTGAAAAACCGAAAATAAAGAAATATGGTAATTTTAAGGTTAAAAATTTGTCAGATCTTTTTACAATGAAAAACCGAAAATAAAGAAATATGGTAATTTTAAGGTTAAAAATTTGTCAGATTTTTTTACATTGAAAAACCGAAAATAAAGAAATATGGTAATTTTAAGGTTAAAAATTTGTCAGATCTTTTTACATTGAAATACCGTAAATAAGGGGATACAGAATTTTAAGATTACAAAAATGTCAGATCTTTTTACAATAAAAAACCGAAAATAAAGAAATATGGTAATTTTAAGGTTAAAAATTTGTCAGATCTTTTTACATTGAAAAACCGAAAATAAAGAAATATGGTAATTTTAAGGTTAAAAATTTGTCAGATCTTTATACATTGAAAAACCGAAAATAAAGAAATATGGTAATTTTAAGGTTAAAAATTTGTCAGATCTTTATACATTGAAATACCGTAAATAAGGGGATACAGAATTTTAAGGTTAAAAATTTGTCAGATCTTTTTACATTGAAAAACCGAAAATAAAGAAATATGGTAATTTTAAGGTTAAAAATTTGTCAGATCTTTTTACATTGAAAAACCGAAAATAAAGAAATATGGTAATTTTAAGGTTAAAAATTTGTCAGATCTTTATACATTGAAATACCGTAAATAAGGGGATACAGAATTTTAAGGTTACAAAAATTTCAGATCTCTTTACATTGAAAAACCGAAAATAAAGAAATATGGTAATTTTAAGGTTAAAAATTTGTCAGATCTTTTTACATTGAAAAACCGAAAATAAAGAAATATGGTAATTTTAAGGTTAAAAATTTGTCAGATCTTTATACATTGAAATACCGTAAATAAGGGGATACAGAATTTTAAGGTTACAAAAATTTCAGATCTCTTTACATTGAAAAACCGAAAATAAAGAAATATGGTAATTTTAAGGTTAAAAATTTGTCAGATCTTTTTACATTGAAATACAGTAAATAAGAGGATACAGAATATTAAGGTTACAAAAATGTCAGATCTTTTTACATTGATAAACCGAAAATAAAGAAGTATGGTAATTTTAAGGTTAAAAATTTGTCAGATCCCTTATTTACGGTATTTCAATGTAAAAAGATCTGACATTTTTGTAACCTTAAAATTCTGTATCCCCTTTTTTACGGTATTTCAAAGTAAAAAGATCTGACAAATTTTTGACCTTAAAATTACCATATTTCTTTATTTTCGGTTTTTCAATGTAAAAAAATCTGACGTTTTTGTAACCTTTATATTCTGTATCCCCTTATTTACGGTATTTCAATGTAAAAAGATCTGACAAATTTTTAACCTTAAAATTACCATATTTCTTTATTTTCGGTTTTTCATTGTATAAAGATCTGACATTTTTGTAACCTTAATATTCTGTATCCCCTTATTTACGGTATTTCAATGTAAAAAGATCTGACATTTTTGTAACCTTAAAATTACCATATTTCTTTATTTTCGGTTTTTCAATGTAAAAAGATCTGACATTTTTGTAACCTTAAAATTCTGTATCCCCTTATTTACGGTATTTCAATGTAAAAAGATCTGACAAATTTTTAACCTTAAAATTACCATATTTCTTTATTTTCGGTTTTTCAATGTAAAAAGATCTGACATTTTTGTAACCTTAAAATTCTGTATCCTCTTATTTACTGTATTTCAATGTAAAAAGATCTGACATTTTTGTAACCTTAATATTCTGTATCCTCTTATTTACTGTATTTCAATGTAAAAAGATCTGACAAACTTTTAACCTTAAAATTACCATATTTCTTTATTTTCGGTTTTTCAATGTAAAAAGATCTGACATTTTTGTAACCTTAAAATTCTGTATCCTCTTATTTACTGTATTTCAATATAAAAAGATCTGACAAACTTTTAACCTTAAAATTACCATATTTCTTTATTTTCGGTTTTTCAATGTAAAAAGATCTGACATTTTTGTAACTTTAAAATTCTGTATCCTCTTATTTACTGTATTTCAATGTAAAAAGATCTGACAAACTTTTAACCTTAAAATTACCATATTTCTTTATTTTCGGTTTTTCAATGTAAAAAGATCTGACATTTTTGTAACCTTAAAATTCTGTATCCTCTTATTTACTGTATTTCAATGTAAAAAGATCTGACATTTTTGTAACCTTAATATTCTGTATCCTCTTATTTACTGTATTTCAATGTAAAAAGATCTGACAAACTTTTAACCTTAAAATTACCATATTTCTTTATTTTCGGTTTTTCAATGTAAAAAGATCTGACATTTTTGTAACCTTAAAATTCTGTATCCTCTTATTTACTGTATTTCAATATAAAAAGATCTGACAAACTTTTAACCTTAAAATTACCATATTTCTTTATTTTCGGTTTTTCAATGTAAAAAGATCTGACATTTTTGTAACCTTAAAATTCTGTATCCTCTTATTTACTGTATTTCAATATAAAAAGATCTGACAAACTTTTAACCTTAAAATTACCATATTTCTTTATTTTCGGTTTTTCAATGTAAAAAGATCTGACATTTTTGTAACTTTAAAATTCTGTATCCTCTTATTTACTGTATTTCAATGTAAAAAGATCTGACAAACTTTTAACCTTAAAATTACCATATTTCTTTATTTTCGGTTTTTCAATGTAAAAAGATCTGACAAATTTTTAACCTTAAAATTACCATATTTCTTTATTTTCGGTTTTTCAATGTAAAAAGATCTGACAAATTTGTATCCTTAAAATTCTGTATCCCCTTATTTACGGTATTTCAATGTAAAAAGATCTGACATTTTTGTAACCTTAAAATTCTGTATCCTCTTATTTACGGTATTTCAATGTAAAAAGATCTGACAAATTTGTATCCTTAAAATTCTGTATCCCCTTATTTACGGTATTTCAATGTAAAAAGATCTGACATTTTTGTAACTTTAAAATTCTGTATCCCCTTATTTACTGTATTTCAATGTAAAAAGATCTGACAAACTTTTAACCTTAAAATTCTGTATCCCCTTATTTACGGTATTTCAATGTAAAAAGATCTGACATTTTTGTAACCTTAAAATTCTGTATCCTCTTATTTACGGTATTTCAATGTAAAAAGATCTGACAAATTTGTATCCTTAAAATTCTGTATCCCCTTATTAACGGTATTTCAATGTAAAAAGATCTGACAAATTTGTAACTTTAAAATTCTGTATCCTCTTATTTACTGTATTTCAATATAAAAAGATCTGACAAACTTTTAACCTTAAAATTACCATATTTCTTTATTTTCGGTTTTTCAATGTAAAAAGATCTGACATTTTTGTAACCTTAAAATTCTGTATCCCCTTATTTACGGTATTTCAAAGTAAAAAGATCTGACAAATTTTTGACCTTAAGATTACCATATTTCTTTATTTTCGGTTTTTCAATGTAAAAAAATCTGACGTTTTTGTAACCTTAATATTCTGTATCCCCTTATTTACGGTATTTCAATGTAAAAAGATCTGACAAATTTTTAACCTTAAAATTACCATATTTCTTTATTTTCGGTTTTTCAATGTAAAAAGATCTGACATTTTTGTAACCTTAAAATTCTGTATCCCCTTATTTACGGTATTTCAATGCAAAAAAAACCGGACAAATTTTTAACCTTAAAATTACCATATTTCTTTATTTTCGGTTTTTCAATGTAAAAAGATCTGACATTTTTGTAACCTTAATATTCTGTATCCCCTTATTTACGGTATTTCAATGTAAAAAGATCTGACATTTTTGTAACCTTAAAATTACCATATTTCTTTATTTTCGGTTTTTCAATGTAAAAAGATCTGACATTTTTGTAACCTTAAAATTCTGTATCCCCTTATTTACGGTATTTCAATGTAAAAAGATCTGACAAATTTTTAACCTTAAAATTACCATATTTCTTTATTTTCGGTTTTTCAATGTAAAAAGATCTGACATTTTTGTAACCTTAAAATTCTGTATCCTCTTATTTACTGTATTTCAATGTAAAAAGATCTGACATTTTTGTAACCTTAATATTCTGTATCCTCTTATTTACTGTATTTCAATGTAAAAAGATCTGACAAATTTTTAACCTTAAAATTACCATATTTCTTTATTTTCGGTTTTTCAATGTAAAAAGATCTGACATTTTTGTAACCTTAAAATTCTGTATCCCCTTATTTACGGTATTTCAATGTAAAAAGATCTGACAAATTTTTAACCTTAAAATTACCATATTTCTTTATTTTCGGTATTTCAATGTAAAAAGATCTGACATTTTTGTAACCTTAATATTCTGTATCCCCTTATTTACGGTATTTCAATGTAAAAAGATCTGACAAATTTTTAACCTTAAAATTACCATATTTCTTTATTTTCGGTATTTCAATGTAAAAAGATTTGACATTTTTGTAACCTTAATATTCTGTATCCCCTTATTTACGGTATTTCAATGTAAAAAGATCTGACAAATTTTTAACCTTAAAATTACCATATTTCTTTATTTTCGGTTTTTCAATGTAAAAAGATCTGACATTTTTGTAACCTTAATATTCTGTATCCCCTTATTTACGGTATTTCAATGTAAAAAGATCTGACAAATTTTTAACCTTAAAATTACCATATTTCTTTATTTTCGGTATTTCAATGTAAAAAGATTTGACATTTTTGTAACCTTAATATTCTGTATCCCCTTATTTACGGTATTTCAAAGTAAAAAGATCCGACAAATTTTTGACCTTAAGATTACCATATTTCTTTATTTTCGGTTTTTCAATGTAAAAAAATCTGACGTTTTTGTAACCTTAATATTCTGTATCCCCTTATTTACGGTATTTCAATGTAAAAAGATCTGACAAATTTTTAACCTTAAAATTACCATATTTCTTTATTTTCGGTTTTTCAATGTAAAAAGATCTGACATTTTTGTAACCTTAAAATTCTGTATCCCCTTATTTACGGTATTTCAATGTAAAAAGATCTGACAAATTTTTAACCTTAAAATTACCATATTTCTTTATTTTCGGTTTTTCAATGTAAAAAGATCTGACATTTTTGTAACCTTAAAATTCTGTATCCCCTTATTTACGGTATTTCAATGTAAAAAGATCTGACAAATTTTTAACCTTAAAATTACCATATTTCTTTATTTTCGGTATTTCAATGTAAAAAGATCTGACATTTTTGTAACCTTAATATTCTGTATCCCCTTATTTACGGTATTTCAAAGTAAAAAGATCTGACAAATTTTTAACCTTAAAATTACCATATTTCTTTATTTTCGGTTTTTCAACGTAAAAAGATCTGACATTTTTGTAACCTTAAAATTCTGTATCCCCTTATTTACGGTATTTCAATGTAAAAAGATCTGACATTTTTGTAACCTTAAAATTACCATATTTCTTTATTTTCGGTTTTTCAATGTAAAAAGATCTGACATTTTTGTAACCTTAAAATTCTGTATCCCCTTATTTACGGTATTTCAATGTAAAAAGATCTGACAAATTTTTAACCTTAAAATTACCATATTTCTTTATTTTCGGTATTTCAATGTAAAAAGATCTGACATTTTTGTAACCTTAAAATTCTGTATCCCCTTATTTACGGTATTTCAATGTAAAAAGATCTGACAAATTTTTAACCTTAAAATTACCATATTTCTTTATTTTCGGTATTTCAATGTAAAAAGATCTGACATTTTTGTAACCTTAATATTCTGTATCCCCTTATTTACGGTATTTCAAAGTAAAAAGATCTGACAAATTTTTAACCTTAAAATTACCATATTTCTTTATTTTCGGTTTTTCAACGTAAAAAGATCTGACATTTTTGTAACCTTAAAATTCTGTATCCCCTTATTTACGGTATTTCAATGTAAAAAGATCTGACATTTTTGTAACCTTAAAATTACCATATTTCTTTATTTTCGGTTTTTCAATGTAAAAAGATCTGACATTTTTGTAACCTTAATATTCTGTATCCCCTTATTTACGGTATTTCAATGTAAAAAGATCTGACATTTTTGTAACCTTAAAATTACCATATTTCTTTATTTTCGGTTTTTCAATGTAAAAAGATCTGACATTTTTGTAACCTTAATATTCTGTATCCCCTTATTTACGGTATTTCAATGTAAAAAGATCTGACATTTTTGTAACCTTAAAATTACCATATTTCTTTATTTTCGGTTTTTCAATGTAAAAAGATCTGACATTTTTGTAACCTTAAAATTCTGTATCCCCTTATTTACGGTATTTCAATGTAAAAAGATCTGACAAATTTTTAACCTTAAAATTACCATATTTCTTTATTTTCGGTATTTCAATGTAAAAAGATCTGACATTTTTGTAACCTTAATATTCTGTATCCCCTTATTTACGGTATTTCAAAGTAAAAAGATCTGACAAATTTTTAACCTTAAAATTACCATATTTCTTTATTTTCGGTTTTTCAACGTAAAAAGATCTGACATTTTTGTAACCTTAAAATTCTGTATCCTCTTATTTACGGTATTTCAATGTAAAAAGATCTGACATTTTTGTAACCTTAATATTCTGTATCCTCTTATTTACTGTATTTCAATGTAAAAAGATCTGACAAATTTTTAACCTTAAAATTACCATATTTCTTTATTTTCGGTTTTTCAATGTAAAAAGATCTGACATTTTTGTAACCTTAAAATTCTGTATCCCCTTATTTACGGTATTTCAATGTAAAAAGATCTGACAAATTTTTAACCTTAAAATTACCATATTTCTTTATTTTCGGTATTTCAATGTAAAAAGATCTGACATTTTTGTAACCTTAATATTCTGTATCCCCTTATTTACGGTATTTCAATGTAAAAAGATCTGACATTTTTGTAACCTTAAAATTCTGTATCCCCTTATTTACGGTATTTCAATGTAAAAAGATCTGACAAATTTTTAACCTTAAAATTACCATATTTCTTTATTTTCGGTATTTCAATGTAAAAAGATCTGACATTTTTGTAACCTTAATATTCTGTGTCCCCTTATTTACGGTATTTCAATGTAAAAAGATCTGACAAATTTTTAACCTTAAAATTACCATATTTCTTTATTTTCGGTATTTCAATGTAAAAAGATCTGACATTTTTGTAACCTTAATATTCTGTATCCCCTTATTTACGGTATTTCAAAGTAAAAAGATCTGACAAATTTTTAACCTTAAAATTACCATATTTCTTTATTTTCGGTTTTTCAACGTAAAAAGATCTGACATTTTTGTAACCTTAAAATTCTGTATCCCCTTATTTACGGTATTTCAAAGTAAAAAGATCTGACAAATTTTTGACCTTAAGATTACCATATTTCTTTATTTTCGGTTTTTCAATGTAAAAAAATCTGACGTTTTTGTAACCTTAATATTCTGTATCCCCTTATTTACGGTATTTCAATGTAAAAAGATCTGACAAATTTTTAACCTTAAAATTACCATATTTCTTTATTTTCGGTTTTTCAATGTAAAAAGATCTGACATTTTTGTAACCTTAAAATTCTGTATCCCCTTATTTACGGTATTTCAATGTAAAAAGATCTGACAAATTTTTAACCTTAAAATTACCATATTTCTTTATTTTCGGTTTTTCAATGTAAAAAAATCTGACGTTTTTGTAACCTTAATATTCTGTATCCCCTTATTTACGGTATTTCAATGTAAAAAGATCTGACATTTTTGTAACCTTAAAATTACCATATTTCTTTATTTTCGGTTTTTCAATGTAAAAAGATCTGACATTTTTGTAACCTTAAAATTCTGTATCCCCTTATTTACGGTATTTCAATGTAAAAAGATCTGACAAATTTTTAACCTTAAAATTACCATATTTCTTTATTTTCGGTTTTTCAATGTAAAAAGATCTGACATTTTTGTAACCTTAAAATTCTGTATCCTCTTATTTACTGTATTTCAATGTAAAAAGATCTGACATTTTTGTAACCTTAATATTCTGTATCCTCTTATTTACTGTATTTCAATGTAAAAAGATCTGACAAACTTTTAACCTTAAAATTACCATATTTCTTTATTTTCGGTTTTTCAATGTAAAAAGATCTGACATTTTTGTAACCTTAATATTCTGTGTCCCCTTATTTACGGTATTTCAATGTAAAAAGATCTGACAAATTTTTAACCTTAAAATTACCATATTTCTTTATTTTCGGTATTTCAATGTAAAAAGATCTGACATTTTTGTAACCTTAATATTCTGTATCCCCTTATTTACGGTATTTCAAAGTAAAAAGATCTGACAAATTTTTAACCTTAAAATTACCATATTTCTTTATTTTCGGTTTTTCAACGTAAAAAGATCTGACATTTTTGTAACCTTAAAATTCTGTATCCCCTTATTTACGGTATTTCAAAGTAAAAAGATCTGACAAATTTTTGACCTTAAGATTACCATATTTCTTTATTTTCGGTTTTTCAATGTAAAAAAATCTGACGTTTTTGTAACCTTAATATTCTGTATCCCCTTATTTACGGTATTTCAATGTAAAAAGATCTGACAAATTTTTAACCTTAAAATTACCATATTTCTTTATTTTCGGTTTTTCAATGTAAAAAGATCTGACATTTTTGTAACCTTAAAATTCTGTATCCCCTTATTTACGGTATTTCAATGTAAAAAGATCTGACAAATTTTTAACCTTAAAATTACCATATTTCTTTATTTTCGGTTTTTCAATGTAAAAAGATCTGACATTTTTGTAACCTTAATATTCTGTATCCCCTTATTTACGGTATTTTAATGTAAAAAGATCTGACATTTTTGTAACCTTAAAATTACCATATTTCTTTATTTTCGGTTTTTCAATGTAAAAAGATCTGACATTTTTGTAACCTTAAAATTCTGTATCCCCTTATTTACGGTATTTCAATGTAAAAAGATCTGACAAATTTTTAACCTTAAAATTACCATATTTCTTTATTTTCGGTTTTTCAATGTAAAAAGATCTGACATTTTTGTAACCTTAAAATTCTGTATCCTCTTATTTACTGTATTTCAATGTAAAAAGATCTGACATTTTTGTAACCTTAATATTCTGTATCCTCTTATTTACTGTATTTCAATGTAAAAAGATCTGACAAACTTTTAACCTTAAAATTACCATATTTCTTTATTTTCGGTTTTTCAATGTAAAAAGATCTGACATTTTTGTAACCTTAAAATTCTGTATCCTCTTATTTACTGTATTTCAATATAAAAAGATCTGACAAACTTTTAACCTTAAAATTACCATATTTCTTTATTTTCGGTTTTTCAATGTAAAAAGATCTGACATTTTTGTAACTTTAAAATTCTGTATCCTCTTATTTACTGTATTTCAATGTAAAAAGATCTGACAAACTTTTAACCTTAAAATTACCATATTTCTTTATTTTCGGTTTTTCAATGTAAAAAGATCTGACATTTTTGTAACCTTAAAATTCTGTATCCTCTTAATTACGGTATTTCAATGTAAAAAGATCTGACAAATTTGTATCCTTAAAATTCTGTATCCCCTTATTTACGGTATTTCAATGTAAAAAGATCTGACAAATTTGTAACTTTAAAATTCTGTATCCCCTTATTTACGGTATTTCAATGTAAAAAGATCTGACAAATTTTTAACCTTAAAATTACCATATTTCTTTATTTTCGGTATTTCAATGTAAAAAGATTTGACATTTTTGTAACCTTAATATTCTGTATCCCCTTATTTACGGTATTTCAATGTAAAAAGATCTGACAAATTTTTAACCTTAAAATTACCATATTTCTTTATTTTCGGTTTTTCAATGTAAAAAGATCTGACATTTTTGTAACCTTAAAATTCTGTATCCCCTTATTTACGGTATTTCAAAGTAAAAAGATCTGACAAATTTTTGACCTTAAAATTACCATATTTCTTTATTTTCGGTTTTTCAATGTAAAAAAATCTGACGTTTTTGTAACCTTAATATTCTGTATCCCCTTATTTACGGTATTTCAATGTAAAAAGATCTGACAAATTTTTAACCTTAAAATTACCATATTTCTTTATTTTCGGTTTTTCAATGTAAAAAGATCTGACATTTTTGTAACCTTAAAATTCTGTATCCCCTTATTTACGGTATTTCAATGTAAAAAGATCTGACAAATTTTTAACCATTACCATATTTCTTTATTTTCGGTTTTTCAATGTAAAAAGATCTGACATTTTTGTAACCTTAATATTCTGTATCCCCTTATTTACGGTATTTCAATGTAAAAAGATCTGACAAATTTTTAACCTTAAAATTACCATATTTCTTTATTTACGGTATTTCAATGTAAAAAGATCTGACATTTTTGTAACCTTAAAATTACCATATTTCTTTATTTTCGGTTTTTCAATGTAAAAAGATCTGACATTTTTGTAACCTTAAAATTCTGTATCCCCTTATTTACGGTATTTCAATGTAAAAAGATCTGACAAATTTTTAACCTTAAAATTACCATATTTCTTTATTTTCGGTTTTTCAATGTAAAAAGATCTGACATTTTTGTAACCTTAAAATTCTGTATCCTCTTATTTACTGTATTTCAATGTAAAAAGATCTGACATTTTTGTAACCTTAATATTCTGTATCCTCTTATTTACTGTATTTCAATGTAAAAAGATCTGACAAACTTTTAACCTTAAAATTACCATATTTCTTTATTTTCGGTTTTTCAATGTAAAAAGATCTGACATTTTTGTAACCTTAAAATTCTGTATCCTCTTATTTACGGTATTTCAATGTAAAAAGATCTGACAAATTTGTATCCTTAAAATTCTGTATCCCCTTATTTACGGTATTTCAATGTAAAAAGATCTGACAAATTTGTAACTTTAAAATTCTGTATCCTCTTATTTACTGTATTTCAATATAAAAAGATCTGACAAACTTTTAACCTTAAAATTACCATATTTCTTTATTTTCGGTTTTTCAATGTAAAAAGATCTGACATTTTTGTAACCTTAAAATTCTGTATCCTCTTATTTACTGTATTTCAATATAAAAAGATCTGACAAACTTTTAACCTTAAAATTACCATATTTCTTTATTTTCGGTTTTTCAATGTAAAAAGATCTGACATTTTTGTAACTTTAAAATTCTGTATCCTCTTATTTACTGTATTTCAATGTAAAAAGATCTGACAAACTTTTAACCTTAAAATTACCATATTTCTTTATTTTCGGTTTTTCAATGTAAAAAGATCTGACATTTTTGTAACCTTAAAATTCTGTATCCTCTTATTTACGGTATTTCAATGTAAAAAGATCTGACAAATTTGTATCCTTAAAATTCTGTATCCCCTTATTTACGGTATTTCAATGTAAAAAGATCTGACAAATTTGTAACTTTAAAATTCTGTATCCTCTTATTTACTGTATTTCAATATAAAAAGATCTGACAAACTTTTAACCTTAAAATTACCATATTTCTTTATTTTCGGTTTTTCAATGTAAAAAGATCTGACATTTTTGTAACTTTAAAATTCTGTATCCTCTTATTTACTGTATTTCAATGTAAAAAGATCTGACAAATTTTTAACCTTAAAATTACCATATTTCTTTATTTTCGGTATTTCAATGTAAAAAGATCTGACATTTTTGTAACCTTAATATTCTGTATCCCCTTATTTACGGTATTTCAATGTAAAAAGATCTGACATTTTTGTAACCTTAAAATTCTGTATCCCCTTATTTACGGTATTTCAATGTAAAAAGATCTGACAAATTTTTAACCTTAAAATTACCATATTTCTTTATTTTCGGTATTTCAATGTAAAAAGATCTGACATTTTTGTAACCTTAAAGGTATTGTCCAAGGTAGAACAAATCTTTTTTATTCTTTTAGATGACGTATCTTAACACGAAAGCAATATCTCCGGCAGCAACAAAGAAAAAGAAAAAAGAGAGCACAAAAAAAAAACACATGTTTCACTCGCGTGTCCATTGTTTTTCCTGAGCATATTGCTTTCGTGTTAAGATACGTCATCTAAAAGAATAAAAAAGATTTGTTCTACCTTGGACAATACCTTTAATATTCTGTATCCCCTTATTTACGGTATTTCAATGTAAAAAGATCTGACAAATTTTTAACCTTAAAATTACCATATTTCTTTATTTTCGGTATTTCAATGTAAAAAGATCTGACATTTTTGTAACCTTAATATTCTGTATCCCCTTATTTACGGTATTTCAATGTAAAAAGATCTGACAAATTTTTAACCTTAAAATTACCATATTTCTTTATTTTCGGTATTTCAATGTAAAAAGATCTGACATTTTTGTAACCTTAATATTCTGTATCCCCTTATTTACGGTATTTCAATGTAAAAAGATCTGACAAATTTTTAACCTTAAAATTACCATATTTCTTTATTTTCGGTTTTTCAATGTAAAAAGATCTGACATTTTTGTAACCTTAAAATTCTGTATCCCCTTATTTACGGTATTTCAATGTAAAAAGATCTGACAAATTTTTAACCTTAAAATTACCATATTTCTTTATTTTCGGTTTTTCAATGTAAAAAGATCTGACATTTTTGTAACCTTAAAATTCTGTATCCCCTTATTTACGGTATTTCAATGTAAAAAGATCTGACAAATTTTTAACCTTAAAATTACCATATTTCTTTATTTTCGGTTTTTCAATGTAAAAAGATCTGACATTTTTGTAACCTTAATATTCTGTATCCCCTTATTTACGGTATTTCAATGTAAAAAGATCTGACATTTTTGTAACCTTAAAATTACCATATTTCTTTATTTTCGGTTTTTCAATGTAAAAAGATCTGACATTTTTGTAACCTTAAAATTCTGTATCCTCTTATTTACTGTATTTCAATGTAAAAAGATCTGACATTTTTGTAACCTTAATATTCTGTATCCCCTTATTTACGGTATTTCAATGTAAAAAGATCTGACAAATTTTTAACCTTAAAATTACCATATTTCTTTATTTTCGGTTTTTCAATGTAAAAAGATCTGACATTTTTGTAACCTTAAAATTCTGTATCCTCTTATTTACTGTATTTCAATGTAAAAAGATCTGACATTTTTGTAACCTTAATATTCTGTATCCTCTTATTTACTGTATTTCAATGTAAAAAGATCTGACAAACTTTTAACCTTAAAATTACCATATTTCTTTATTTTCGGTTTTTCAATGTAAAAAGATCTGACATTTTTGTAACCTTAAAATTCTGTATCCTCTTATTTACTGTATTTCAATATAAAAAGATCTGACAAACTTTTAACCTTAAAATTACCATATTTCTTTATTTTCGGTTTTTCAATGTAAAAAGATCTGACATTTTTGTAACTTTAAAATTCTGTATCCTCTTATTTACTGTATTTCAATGTAAAAAGATCTGACAAACTTTTAACCTTAAAATTACCATATTTCTTTATTTTCGGTTTTTCAATGTAAAAAGATCTGACATTTTTGTAACCTTAAAATTCTGTATCCTCTTATTTACTGTATTTCAATATAAAAAGATCTGACAAACTTTTAACCTTAAAATTACCATATTTCTTTATTTTCGGTTTTTCAATGTAAAAAGATCTGACATTTTTGTAACCTTAAAATTCTGTATCCTCTTATTTACTGTATTTCAATGTAAAAAGATCTGACATTTTTGTAACCTTAATATTCTGTATCCTCTTATTTACTGTATTTCAATGTAAAAAGATCTGACAAACTTTTAACCTTAAAATTACCATATTTCTTTATTTTCGGTTTTTCAATGTAAAAAGATCTGACATTTTTGTAACCTTAAAATTCTGTATCCTCTTATTTACTGTATTTCAATATAAAAAGATCTGACAAACTTTTAACCTTAAAATTACCATATTTCTTTATTTTCGGTTTTTCAATGTAAAAAGATCTGACATTTTTGTAACTTTAAAATTCTGTATCCTCTTATTTACTGTATTTCAATGTAAAAAGATCTGACAAACTTTTAACCTTAAAATTACCATATTTCTTTATTTTCGGTTTTTCAATGTAAAAAGATCTGACATTTTTGTAACCTTAAAATTCTGTATCCTCTTATTTACTGTATTTCAATATAAAAAGATCTGACAAACTTTTAACCTTAAAATTACCATATTTCTTTATTTTCGGTTTTTCAATGTAAAAAGATCTGACATTTTTGTAACCTTAAAATTCTGTATCCTCTTATTTACTGTATTTCAATGTAAAAAGATCTGACATTTTTGTAACCTTAATATTCTGTATCCTCTTATTTACTGTATTTCAATGTAAAAAGATCTGACAAACTTTTAACCTTAAAATTACCATATTTCTTTATTTTCGGTTTTTCAATGTAAAAAGATCTGACATTTTTGTAACCTTAAAATTCTGTATCCTCTTATTTACTGTATTTCAATATAAAAAGATCTGACAAATTTTTGACCTTAAGATTACCATATTTCTTTATTTTCGGTTTTTCAATGTAAAAAAATCTGACGTTTTTGTAACCTTAATATTCTGTATCCCCTTATTTACGGTATTTCAATGTAAAAAGATCTGACAAATTTTTAACCTTAAAATTACCATATTTCTTTATTTTCGGTTTTTCAATGTAAAAAGATCTGACATTTTTGTAACCTTAAAATTCTGTATCCCCTTATTTACGGTATTTCAATGTAAAAAGATATGACAAATTTTTAACCTTAAAATTACCATATTTCTTTATTTTCGGTTTTTCAATGTAAAAAGATCTGACATTTTTGTAACCTTAATATTCTGTATCCCCTTATTTACGGTATTTCAATGTAAAAAGATCTGACATTTTTGTAACCTTAAAATTCTGTATCCCCTTATTTACGGTATTTCAATGTAAAAAGATCTGACAAATTTTTAACCTTAAAATTACCATATTTCTTTATTTTCGGTTTTTCAATGTAAAAAGATCTGACAAACTTTTAACCTTAAAATTACCATATTTCTTTATTTTCGGTTTTTCAATGTAAAAAGATCTGACATTTTTGTAACCTTAAAATTCTGTATCCTCTTATTTACTGTATTTCAATATAAAAAGATCTGACAAACTTTTAACCTTAAAATTACCATATTTCTTTATTTTCGGTTTTTCAATGTAAAAAGATCTGACATTTTTGTAACTTTAAAATTCTGTATCCTCTTATTTACTGTATTTCAATGTAAAAAGATCTGACAAACTTTTAACCTTAAAATTACCATATTTCTTTATTTTCGGTTTTTCAATGTAAAAAGATCTGACATTTTTGTAACCTTAAAATTCTGTATCCTCTTATTTACGGTATTTCAATGTAAAAAGATCTGACAAACTTTTAACCTTAAAATTACCATATTTCTTTATTTTCGGTTTTTCAATGTAAAAAGATCTGACATTTTTGTAACCTTAAAATTCTGTATCCTCTTATTTACTGTATTTCAATATAAAAAGATCTGACAAACTTTTAACCTTAAAATTACCATATTTCTTTATTTTCGGTTTTTCAATGTAAAAAGATCTGACATTTTTGTAACTTTAAAATTCTGTATCCTCTTATTTACTGTATTTCAATGTAAAAAGATCTGACAAACTTTTAACCTTAAAATTACCATATTTCTTTATTTTCGGTTTTTCAATGTAAAAAGATCTGACATTTTTGTAACCTTAAAATTCTGTATCCTCTTATTTACGGTATTTCAATGTAAAAAGATCTGACAAATTTGTATCCTTAAAATTCTGTATCCCCTTATTTACGGTATTTCAATGTAAAAAGATCTGACAAATTTGTAACTTTAAAATTCTGTATCCTCTTATTTACTGTATTTCAATATAAAAAGATCTGACAAACTTTTAACCTTAAAATTACCATATTTCTTTATTTTCGGTTTTTCAATGTAAAAAGATCTGACATTTTTGTAACTTTAAAATTCTGTATCCTCTTATTTACTGTATTTCAATGTAAAAAGATCTGACAAACTTTTAACCTTAAAATTACCATATTTCTTTATTTTCGGTTTTTCAATGTAAAAAGATCTGACATTTTTGTAACCTTAAAATTCTGTATCCTCTTATTTACGGTATTTCAATGTAAAAAGATCTGACAAATTTGTATCCTTAAAATTCTGTATCCCCTTATTTACGGTATTTCAATGTAAAAAGATCTGACAAATTTGTAACTTTAAAATTCTGTATCCTCTTATTTACTGTATTTCAATATAAAAAAATCTGACAAACTTTTAACCTTAAAATTACCATATTTCTTTATTTTCGGTTTTTCAATGTAAAAAGATCTGACATTTTTGTAACTTTAAAATTCTGTATCCTCTTATTTAATGTATTTCAATGTAAAAAGATCTGACAAACTTTTAACCTTAAAATTACCATATTTCTTTATTTTCGGTTTTTCAATGTAAAAAGATCTGACATTTTTGTAACCTTAAAATTCTGTATCCTCTTATTTACGGTATTTCAATGTAAAAAGATCTGACAAATTTGTATCCTTAAAATTCTGTATCCCCTTATTTACGGTATTTCAATGTAAAAAGATCTGACAAATTTGTATCCTTAAAATTCTGTATCCCCTTATTTACGGTATTTCAATGTAAAAAGATCTGACATTTTTGTATCCTTAAAATTCTGTATCCTCTTATTTACTGTATTTCAATATAAAAAGATCTGACAAACTTTTAACCTTAAAATTACCATATTTCTTTATTTTCGGTTTTTCATTGTAAAAAGATCTGACATTTTTGTAACCTTAATATTCTGTATCCTCTTATTTACTGTATTTCAATGTAAAAAGATCTGACAAACTTTTAACCTTAAAATTACCATATTTCTTTATTTTCGGTTTTTCAATGTAAAAAGATCTGACATTTTTGTAACCTTAAAATTCTGTATCCTCTTATTTACTGTATTTCAATGTAAAAAGATCTGACAAATTTTTAATCTTAAAATTACCATATTTCTTTATTTTCGGTTTTTCAATGTAAAAAGATCTGACATTTTTGTAACCTTAAAATTCTGTATCCTCTTATTTACTGTATTTCAATGTAAAAAGATCTGACAAACTTTTAACCTTAAAATTACCATATTTCTTTATTTTCGGTTTTTCAATGTAAAAAGATCTGACATTTTTGTATCCTTAAAATTCTGTATCCTCTTATTTACTGTATTTCAATATAAAAAGATCTGACAAACTTTTAACCTTAAAATTACCATATTTCTTTATTTTCGGTTTTTCATTGTAAAAAGATCTGACATTTTTGTAACCTTAATATTCTGTATCCCCTTATTTACGGTATTTCAATGTATTTCTTTCCCATTTTTTTGCAGTTCTTTTTTTGAAGGATTTTAAATTAAAACGTTTTTTTTCCTGACAATTGTTTGAATATTTAATACTTTTACCAAAAAACACAAACTCTTTAGCACTATGGATCAAACGGAATTTGATTGGGATTGTAACAAAGCGATAATGTAAAATGGGTGAGGTTGTCTATCTGACAATAGTGGTCATACAATTTAAAATTATGAGAAATTTGCATATATGTTAATTGCATTAAAAATAGTGAAGTGTTAGAACACTTCCTTATCGATTTATGTTGCATTTTTAATCATTTTGTAGTTTTTGAGAACATGCAAAAAAAGATCGGCTGTAGTCAAAAAACATTTTTTTGGAATTGAGCGAACTAATAACTTCTTTTTTTGTGTACTGAAGTTTAACAAACTTGTTGTTTGTTATCACTTGACCTTTATTGGACAAACACATAAAAGTAGAAAAAGGGGTTTGTGTTTTTGGAAAAAAACTACCGACATTGCCTATAAAAATCTATAAGAATCTATCAGACACATAAAATCAGTAGTACCGACATTGGCCATAAAAATGAATAAGAATCCTTCTGACAAATAAAATCAGTTGTACCGACATTGGCCATCAAAATGAATAAGAATCCTTCTGACACATTAAATCAGTAGTACCGACAAAAAAATACAAATTTAAGAATCAACTTGTTTTTAGGGGTAATGTTGGGGCCGTGGTTTTGATGCATTTTGATGGTCAACATACCGTGAATGCTCATACAAGGAGTTTTACAAAAAAATACAAATTAAAGAATCTTTATTTTTTTAAGGATAATGTTGGGGCCAAGGTTTTTATGCATTTTGATGGTCAAAATACGGTGAATGCTCATACAAGGAGTTTTACAAAAAAATACAAATTAAAGAATCTTTATTTTTTTTGAGGATAATGTTGGGGCCAGGGTTTTTATGCATTTTGATGGTCAACATTTGGTTACTGCTCATACAAGGAGTTTTACATAATAATAAAATTTTAAGAATCAACTTGAGTTTAGGGGTAATGTTGGTGCCAGGTTTTTTATGCATTTTGATGGTCAAAATACGGTTAATGCTCATACAAGGAGTTTTACAGTAAAACACAAATTTAAGAATCTAATTGAATTTAGGGGTAATGTTGGGGCCATGGTTTTGATGCATTTTGATGGTCAAAATACGGTTAATGCTCATACAAGGAGTTTTACAGTAAAACACAAATTTAAGAATCTAATTGAATTTAGGGGTAATGTTGGGGCCATGGTTTTGATGCATTTTGATGGTCAAAATACGGTTAATGCTCATACAAGGAGTTTTACAGTAAAACACAAATTTAAGAATCTAATTGAATTTAGGGGTAATGTTGGGGCCATGGTTTTGATGCATTTTGATGGTCAAAATACGGTTAATGCTCATACAAGGAGTTTTACAGTAAAACACAAATTTAAGAATCTAATTGAATTTAGGGGTAATGTTGGGGCCATGGTTTTGATGCATTTTGATGGTCAAAATACGGTTAATGCTCATACAAGGAGTTTTACAGTAAAACACAAATTTAAGAATCTAATTGAATTTAGGGGTAATGTTGGGGCCATGGTTTTGATGCATTTTGATGGTCAAAATACGGTTAATGCTCATACAAGGAGTTTTACAGTAAAACACAAATTTAAGAATCTAATTGAATTTAGGGGTAATGTTGGGGCCATGGTTTTGATGCATTTTGATGGTCAAAATACGGTGAATGCTCATACAAGGAGTTTTACAGTACAACACAAATTTAAGAATCTAATTGAATTTAGGGGTAATGTTTGGGCCATGGTTTTGATGCATTTTGATGGTCAACATACGGGAAATGCTCATACAAGGAGTTTTACATAAAAATACAAATTCAAGAATCTAATTGAATTTAGGGGTAATGTTGGGGCCATGGTTTTGATGCATTTTGATGGTCAAAATACGGTTAATGCTCATACAAGGAGTTTTACAGTAAAACACAAATTTAAGAATCTAATTGAATTTAGGGGTAATGTTGGGGCCATGGTTTTGATGCATTTTGATGGTCAAAATACGGTTAATGCTCATACAAGGAGTTTTACAGTAAAACACAAATTTAAGAATCTAATTGAATTTAGGGGTAATGTTGGGGCCATGGTTTTGATGCATTTTGATGGTCAAAATACGGTTAATGCTCATACAAGGAGTTTTACAGTAAAACACAAATTTAAGAATCTAATTGAATTTAGGGGTAATGTTGGGGCCATGGTTTTGATGCATTTTGATGGTCAAAATACGGTTAATGCTCATACAAGGAGTTTTACAGTAAAACACAAATTTAAGAATCTAATTGAATTTAGGGGTAATGTTGGGGCCATGGTTTTGATGCATTTTGATGGTCAAAATACGGTTAATGCTCATACAAGGAGTTTTACAGTAAAACACAAATTTAAGAATCTAATTGAATTTAGGGGTAATGTTGGGGCCATGGTTTTGATGCATTTTGATGGTCAAAATACGGTGAATGCTCATACAAGGAGTTTTACAGTACAACACAAATTTAAGAATCTAATTGAATTTAGGGGTAATGTTTGGGCCATGGTTTTGATGCATTTTGATGGTCAACATACGGGAAATGCTCATACAAGGAGTTTTACATAAAAATACAAATTCAAGAATCTAATTGAATTTAGGGGTAATGTTGGGGCCATGGTTTTGATGCATTTTGATGGTCAAAATACGGTTAATGCTCATACAAGGAGTTTTACAGTAAAACACAAATTTAAGAATCTAATTGAATTTAGGGGTAATGTTGGGGCCGTGGTTTTGATGCATTTTGATGGTCAACATACCGTGAATGCTCATACAAGGAGTTTTACAAAAAAATACAAATTAAAGAATCTTTATTTTTTTTGAGGATAATGTTGGGGCCAGGGATTTTATGCATTTTGATGGTCAACATTTGGTTACTGCTCATACAAGGAGTTTTACATAATAATAAAATTTTAAGAATCAACTTGAGTTTAGGGGTAATGTTGGTGCCAGGTTTTTTATGCATTTTGATGGTCAAAATACGGTTAATGCTCATACAAGGAGTTTTACAGTAAAACACAAATTTAAGAATCTAATTGAATTTAGGGGTAATGTTGGGGCCATGGTTTTGATGCATTTTGATGGTCAAAATACGGTTAATGCTCATACAAGGAGTTTTACAGTAAAACACAAATTTAAGAATCTAATTGAATTTAGGGGTAATGTTGGGGCCATGGTTTTGATGCATTTTGATGGTCAAAATACGGTTAATGCTCATACAAGGAGTTTTACAGTAAAACACAAATTTAAGAATCTAATTGAATTTAGGGGTAATGTTGGGGCCATGGTTTTTATGCATTTTGATGGTCAAAATACGGTTAATGCTCATACAAGGAGTTTTACAGTAAAACACAAATTTAAGAATCTAATTGAATTTAGGGGTAATGTTGGGGCCATGGTTTTGATGCATTTTGATGGTCAAAATACGGTTAATGCTCATACAAGGAGTTTTACAGTAAAACACAAATTTAAGAATCTAATTGAATTTAGGGGTAATGTTGGGGCCATGGTTTTGATGCATTTTGATGGTCAAAATACGGTTAATGCTCATACAAGGAGTTTTACAGTACAACACAAATTTAAGAATCTAATTGAATTTAGGGGTAATGTTGGGGCCATGGTTTTGATGCATTTTGATGGTCAAAATACGGTTAATGCTCATACAAGGAGTTTTACAGTAAAACACAAATTTAAGAATCTAATTGAATTTAGGGGTAATGTTGGGGCCATGGTTTTGATGCATTTTGATGGTCAAAATACGGTTAATGCTCATACAAGGAGTTTTACAGTAAAACACAAATTTAAGAATCTAATTGAATTTAGGGGTAATGTTGGGGCCATGGTTTTGATGCATTTTGATGGTCAAAATACGGTTAATGCTCATACAAGGAGTTTTACAGTAAAACACAAATTTAAGAATCTAATTGAATTTAGGGGTAATGTTGGGGCCATGGTTTTGATGCATTTTGATGGTCAAAATACGGTTAATGCTCATACAAGGAGTTTTACAGTAAAACACAAATTTAAGAATCTAATTGAATTTAGGGGTAATGTTGGGGCCATGGTTTTGATGCATTTTGATGGTCAAAATACGGTTAATGCTCATACAAGGAGTTTTACAGTAAAACACAAATTTAAGAATCTAATTGAATTTAGGGGTAATGTTGGGGCCATGGTTTTGATGCATTTTGATGGTCAAAATACGGTGAATGCTCATACAAGGAGTTTTACAGTACAACACAAATTTAAGAATCTAATTGAATTTAGGGGTAATGTTTGGGCCATGGTTTTGATGCATTTTGATGGTCAACATACGGGAAATGCTCATACAAGGAGTTTTACATAAAAATACAAATTCAAGAATCTAATTGAATTTAGGGGTAATGTTGGGGCCATGGTTTTGATGCATTTTGATGGTCAAAATACGGTTAATGCTCATACAAGGAGTTTTACAGTAAAACACAAATTTAAGAATCTAATTGAATTTAGGGGTAATGTTGGGGCCATGGTTTTGATGCATTTTGATGGTCAACATACGGGAAATGCTCATACAAGGAGTTTTACATAAAAATACAAATTCAAGAATCTAATTGAATTTAGGGGTAATGTTGGGGCCATGGTTTTGATGCATTTTGATGGTCAAAATACGGTTAATGCTCATACAAGGAGTTTTACAGTAAAACACAAATTTAAGAATCTAATTGAATTTAGGGGTAATGTTGGGGCCATGGTTTTGATGCATTTTGATGGTCAAAATACGGTTAATGCTCATACAAGGAGTTTTACAGTAAAACACAAATTTAAGAATCTAATTGAATTTAGGGGTAATGTTGGGGCCATGGTTTTGATGCATTTTGATGGTCAAAATACGGTTAATGCTCATACAAGGAGTTTTACAGTAAAACACAAATTTAAGAATCTAATTGAATTTAGGGGTAATGTTGGGGCCATGGTTTTGATGCATTTTGATGGTCAAAATACGGTTAATGCTCATACAAGGAGTTTTACAGTAAAACACAAATTTAAGAATCTAATTGAATTTAGGGGTAATGTTGGGGCCATGGTTTTGATGCATTTTGATGGTCAAAATACGGTTAATGCTCATACAAGGAGTTTTACAGTAAAACACAAATTTAAGAATCTAATTGAATTTAGGGGTAATGTTTGGGCCATGGTTTTGATGCATTTTGATGGTCAACATACGGGAAATGCTCATACAAGGAGTTTTACATAAAAATACAAATTCAAGAATCTAATTGAATTTAGGGGTAATGTTGGGGCCATGGTTTTGATGCATTTTGATGGTCAAAATACGGTTAATGCTCATACAAGGAGTTTTACAGTAAAACACAAATTTAAGAATCTAATTGAATTTAGGGGTAATGTTGGGGCCATGGTTTTGATGCATTTTGATGGTCAAAATACGGTTAATGCTCATACAAGGAGTTTTACAGTAAAACACAAATTTAAGAATCTAATTGAATTTAGGGGTAATGTTGGGGCCATGGTTTTGATGCATTTTGATGGTCAAAATACGGTTAATGCTCATACAAGGAGTTTTACAGTAAAACACAAATTTAAGAATCTAATTGAATTTAGGGGTAATGTTGGGGCCATGGTTTTGATGCATTTTGATGGTCAAAATACGGTTAATGCTCATACAAGGAGTTTTACAGTAAAACACAAATTTAAGAATCTAATTGAATTTAGGGGTAATGTTGGGGCCATGGTTTTGATGCATTTTGATGGTCAAAATACGGTGAATGCTCATACAAGGAGTTTTACAGTACAACACAAATTTAAGAATCTAATTGAATTTAGGGGTAATGTTTGGGCCATGGTTTTGATGCATTTTGATGGTCAACATACGGGAAATGCTCATACAAGGAGTTTTACATAAAAATACAAATTCAAGAATCTAATTGAATTTAGGGGTAATGTTGGGGCCATGGTTTTGATGCATTTTGATGGTCAAAATACGGTTAATGCTCATACAAGGAGTTTTACATAAAAATACAAATTCAAGAATCTAATTGAATTTAGGGGTAATGTTGGGGCCATGGTTTTGATGCATTTTGATGGTCAAAATACGGTTAATGCTCATACAAGGAGTTTTACAGTAAAACACAAATTTAAGAATCTAATTGAATTTAGGGGTAATGTTGGGGCCGTGGTTTTGATGCATTTTGATGGTCAACATACCGTGAATGCTCATACAAGGAGTTTTACAAAAAAATACAAATTAAAGAATCTTTATTTTTTTTGAGGATAATGTTGGGGCCAGGGATTTTATGCATTTTGATGGTCAACATTTGGTTACTGCTCATACAAGGAGTTTTACATAATAATAAAATTTTAAGAATCAACTTGAGTTTAGGGGTAATGTTGGTGCCAGGTTTTTTATGCATTTTGATGGTCAAAATACGGTTAATGCTCATACAAGGAGTTTTACAGTAAAACACAAATTTAAGAATCTAATTGAATTTAGGGGTAATGTTGGGGCCATGGTTTTGATGCATTTTGATGGTCAAAATACGGTTAATGCTCATACAAGGAGTTTTACAGTAAAACACAAATTTAAGAATCTAATTGAATTTAGGGGTAATGTTGGGGCCATGGTTTTGATGCATTTTGATGGTCAAAATACGGTTAATGCTCATACAAGGAGTTTTACAGTAAAACACAAATTTAAGAATCTAATTGAATTTAGGGGTAATGTTGGGGCCATGGTTTTGATGCATTTTGATGGTCAAAATACGGTTAATGCTCATACAAGGAGTTTTACAGTAAAACACAAATTTAAGAATCTAATTGAATTTAGGGGTAATGTTGGGGCCATGGTTTTGATGCATTTTGATGGTCAAAATACGGTTAATGCTCATACAAGGAGTTTTACAGTAAAACACAAATTTAAGAATCTAATTGAATTTAGGGGTAATGTTGGGGCCATGGTTTTGATGCATTTTGATGGTCAAAATACGGTTAATGCTCATACAAGGAGTTTTACAGTAAAACACAAATTTAAGAATCTAATTGAATTTAGGGGTAATGTTGGGGCCATGGTTTTGATGCATTTTGATGGTCAAAATACGGTTAATGCTCATACAAGGAGTTTTACAGTAAAACACAAATTTAAGAATCTAATTGAATTTAGGGGTAATGTTGGGGCCATGGTTTTGATGCATTTTGATGGTCAAAATACGGTTAATGCTCATACAAGGAGTTTTACAGTAAAACACAAATTTAAGAATCTAATTGAATTTAGGGGTAATGTTGGGGCCATGGTTTTGATGCATTTTGATGGTCAAAATACGGTTAATGCTCATACAAGGAGTTTTACAGTAAAACACAAATTTAAGAATCTAATTGAATTTAGGGGTAATGTTGGGGCCATGGTTTTGATGCATTTTGATGGTCAAAATACGGTTAATGCTCATACAAGGAGTTTTACAGTAAAACACAAATTTAAGAATCTAATTGAATTTAGGGGTAATGTTGGGGCCATGGTTTTGATGCATTTTGATGGTCAAAATACGGTTAATGCTCATACAAGGAGTTTTACAGTACAACACAAATTTAAGAATCTAATTGAATTTAGGGGTAATGTTGGGGCCATGGTTTTGATGCATTTTGATGGTCAAAATACGGTTAATGCTCATACAAGGAGTTTTACAGTAAAACACAAATTTAAGAATCTAATTGAATTTAGGGGTAATGTTGGGGCCATGGTTTTGATGCATTTTGATGGTCAAAATACGGTTAATGCTCATACAAGGAGTTTTACAGTAAAACACAAATTTAAGAATCTAATTGAATTTAGGGGTAATGTTGGGGCCATGGTTTTGATGCATTTTGATGGTCAAAATACGGTTAATGCTCATACAAGGAGTTTTACAGTAAAACACAAATTTAAGAATCTAATTGAATTTAGGGGTAATGTTGGGGCCATGGTTTTGATGCATTTTGATGGTCAAAATACGGTTAATGCTCATACAAGGAGTTTTACAGTAAAACACAAATTTAAGAATCTAATTGAATTTAGGGGTAATGTTGGGGCCATGGTTTTGATGCATTTTGATGGTCAAAATACGGTTAATGCTCATACAAGGAGTTTTACAGTAAAACACAAATTTAAGAATCTAATTGAATTTAGGGGTAATGTTGGGGCCATGGTTTTGATGCATTTTGATGGTCAAAATACGGTTAATGCTCATACAAGGAGTTTTACAGTAAAACACAAATTTAAGAATCTAATTGAATTTAGGGGTAATGTTGGGGCCATGGTTTTGATGCATTTTGATGGTCAAAATACGGTTAATGCTCATACAAGGAGTTTTACAGTAAAACACAAATTTAAGAATCTAATTGAATTTAGGGGTAATGTTGGGGCCATGGTTTTGATGCATTTTGATGGTCAAAATACGGTTAATGCTCATACAAGGAGTTTTACAGTAAAACACAAATTTAAGAATCTAATTGAATTTAGGGGTAATGTTGGGGCCATGGTTTTGATGCATTTTGATGGTCAAAATACGGTTAATGCTCATACAAGGAGTTTTACAGTACAACACAAATTTAAGAATCTAATTGAATTTAGGGGTAATGTTGGGGCCATGGTTTTGATGCATTTTGATGGTCAAAATACGGTTAATGCTCATACAAGGAGTTTTACAGTAAAACACAAATTTAAGAATCTAATTGAATTTAGGGGTAATGTTGGGGCCATGGTTTTGATGCATTTTGATGGTCAAAATACGGTTAATGCTCATACAAGGAGTTTTACAGTAAAACACAAATTTAAGAATCTAATTGAATTTAGGGGTAATGTTGGGGCCATGGTTTTGATGCATTTTGATGGTCAAAATACGGTTAATGCTCATACAAGGAGTTTTACAGTAAAACACAAATTTAAGAATCTAATTGAATTTAGGGGTAATGTTGGGGCCATGGTTTTGATGCATTTTGATGGTCAAAATACGGTTAATGCTCATACAAGGAGTTTTACAGTAAAACACAAATTTAAGAATCTAATTGAATTTAGGGGTAATGTTGGGGCCATGGTTTTGATGCATTTTGATGGTCAAAATACGGTTAATGCTCATACAAGGAGTTTTACAGTAAAACACAAATTTAAGAATCTAATTGAATTTAGGGGTAATGTTGGGGCCATGGTTTTGATGCATTTTGATGGTCAAAATACGGTGAATGCTCATACAAGGAGTTTTACAGTACAACACAAATTTAAGAATCTAATTGAATTTAGGGGTAATGTTGGGGCCATGGTTTTGATGCATTTTGATGGTCAACATACGGGAAATGCTCATACAAGGAGTTTTACATAAAAATACAAATTCAAGAATCTAATTGAATTTAGGGGTAATGTTGGGGCCATGGTTTTGATGCATTTTGATGGTCAAAATACGGTTAATGCTCATACAAGGAGTTTTACAGTAAAACACAAATTTAAGAATCTAATTGAATTTAGGGGTAATGTTGGGGCCGTGGTTTTGATGCATTTTGATGGTCAACATACCGTGAATGCTCATACAAGGAGTTTTACAAAAAAATACAAATTAAAGAATCTTTTTTTTTTTGAGGATAATGTTGGGGCCAGGGTTTTTATGCATTTTGATGGTCAACATTTGGTTACTGCTCATACAAGGAGTTTTACATAATAATAAAATTTTAAGAATCAACTTGAGTTTAGGGGTAATGTTGGTGCCAGGTTTTTTATGCATTTTGATGGTCAAAATACGGTTAATGCTCATACAAGGAGTTTTACAGTAAAACACAAATTTAAGAATCTAATTGAATTTAGGGGTAATGTTGGGGCCATGGTTTTGATGCATTTTGATGGTCAAAATACGGTTAATGCTCATACAAGGAGTTTTACAGTAAAACACAAATTTAAGAATCTAATTGAATTTAGGGGTAATGTTGGGGCCATGGTTTTGATGCATTTTGATGGTCAAAATACGGTTAATGCTCATACAAGGAGTTTTACAGTAAAACACAAATTTAAGAATCTAATTGAATTTAGGGGTAATGTTGGGGCCATGGTTTTGATGCATTTTGATGGTCAAAATACGGTTAATGCTCATACAAGGAGTTTTACAGTAAAACACAAATTTAAGAATCTAATTGAATTTAGGGGTAATGTTGGGGCCATGGTTTTGATGCATTTTGATGGTCAAAATACGGTTAATGCTCATACAAGGAGTTTTACAGTAAAACACAAATTTAAGAATCTAATTGAATTTAGGGGTAATGTTGGGGCCATGGTTTTGATGCATTTTGATGGTCAAAATACGGTTAATGCTCATACAAGGAGTTTTACAGTACAACACAAATTTAAGAATCTAATTGAATTTAGGGGTAATGTTGGGGCCATGGTTTTGATGCATTTTGATGGTCAAAATACGGTTAATGCTCATACAAGGAGTTTTACAGTAAAACACAAATTTAAGAATCTAATTGAATTTAGGCGTAATGTTGGGGCCATGGTTTTGATGCATTTTGATGGTCAAAATACGGTTAATGCTCATACAAGGAGTTTTACAGTAAAACACAAATTTAAGAATCTAATTGAATTTAGGGGTAATGTTGGGGCCATGGTTTTGATGCATTTTGATGGTCAAAATACGGTTAATGCTCATACAAGGAGTTTTACAGTACAACACAAATTTAAGAATCTAATTGAATTTAGGGGTAATGTTGGGGCCATGGTTTTGATGCATTTTGATGGTCAAAATACGGTTAATGCTCATACAAGGAGTTTTACAGTAAAACACAAATTTAAGAATCTAATTGAATTTAGGGGTAATGTTGGGGCCATGGTTTTGATGCATTTTGATGGTCAAAATACGGTTAATGCTCATACAAGGAGTTTTACAGTAAAACACAAATTTAAGAATCTAATTGAATTTAGGGGTAATGTTGGGGCCATGGTTTTGATGCATTTTGATGGTCAAAATACGGTTAATGCTCATACAAGGAGTTTTACAGTAAAACACAAATTTAAGAATCTAATTGAATTTAGGGGTAATGTTGGGGCCATGGTTTTGATGCATTTTGATGGTCAAAATACGGTGAATGCTCATACAAGGAGTTTTACAGTACAACACAAATTTAAGAATCTAATTGAATTTAGGGGTAATGTTTGGGCCATGGTTTTGATGCATTTTGATGGTCAACATACGGGAAATGCTCATACAAGGAGTTTTACATAAAAATACAAATTCAAGAATCTAATTGAATTTAGGGGTAATGTTGGGGCCATGGTTTTGATGCATTTTGATGGTCAAAATACGGTTAATGCTCATACAAGGAGTTTTACAGTAAAACACAAATTTAAGAATCTAATTGAATTTAGGGGTAATGTTGGGGCCATGGTTTTGATGCATTTTGATGGTCAAAATACGGTTAATGCTCATACAAGGAGTTTTACAGTAAAACACAAATTTAAGAATCTAATTGAATTTAGGGGTAATGTTGGGGCCATGGTTTTGATGCATTTTGATGGTCAAAATACGGTTAATGCTCATACAAGGAGTTTTACAGTACAACACAAATTTAAGAATCTAATTGAATTTAGGGGTAATGTTGGGGCCATGGTTTTGATGCATTTTGATGGTCAAAATACGGTTAATGCTCATACAAGGAGTTTTACAGTAAAACACAAATTTAAGAATCTAATTGAATTTAGGGGTAATGTTGGGGCCATGGTTTTGATGCATTTTGATGGTCAAAATACGGTTAATGCTCATACAAGGAGTTTTACAGTAAAACACAAATTTAAGAATCTAATTGAATTTAGGGGTAATGTTGGGGCCATGGTTTTGATGCATTTTGATGGTCAAAATACGGTTAATGCTCATACAAGGAGTTTTACAGTAAAACACAAATTTAAGAATCTAATTGAATTTAGGGGTAATGTTGGGGCCATGGTTTTGATGCATTTTGATGGTCAAAATACGGTGAATGCTCATACAAGGAGTTTTACAGTACAACACAAATTTAAGAATCTAATTGAATTTAGGGGTAATGTTTGGGCCATGGTTTTGATGCATTTTGATGGTCAACATACGGGAAATGCTCATACAAGGAGTTTTACATAAAAATACAAATTCAAGAATCTAATTGAATTTAGGGGTAATGTTGGGGCCATGGTTTTGATGCATTTTGATGGTCAAAATACGGTTAATGCTCATACAAGGAGTTTTACAGTAAAACACAAATTTAAGAATCTAATTGAATTTAGGGGTAATGTTGGGGCCATGGTTTTGATGCATTTTGATGGTCAAAATACGGTTAATGCTCATACAAGGAGTTTTACAGTAAAACACAAATTTAAGAATCTAATTGAATTTAGGGGTAATGTTGGGGCCATGGTTTTGATGCATTTTGATGGTCAAAATACGGTTAATGCTCATACAAGGAGTTTTACAGTAAAACACAAATTTAAGAATCTAATTGAATTTAGGGGTAATGTTGGGGCCATGGTTTTGATGCATTTTGATGGTCAAAATACGGTTAATGCTCATACAAGGAGTTTTACAGTAAAACACAAATTTAAGAATCTAATTGAATTTAGGGGTAATGTTGGGGCCATGGTTTTGATGCATTTTGATGGTCAAAATACGGTTAATGCTCATACAAGGAGTTTTACAGTAAAACACAAATTTAAGAATCTAATTGAATTTAGGGGTAATGTTGGGGCCATGGTTTTGATGCATTTTGATGGTCAAAATACGGTTAATGCTCATACAAGGAGTTTTACAGTAAAACACAAATTTAAGAATCTAATTGAATTTAGGGGTAATGTTGGGGCCATGGTTTTGATGCATTTTGATGGTCAAAATACGGTTAATGCTCATACAAGGAGTTTTACAGTAAAACACAAATTTAAGAATCTAATTGAATTTAGGGGTAATGTTGGGGCCAAGGTTTTTATGCATTTTGATGGTCAAAATACGGTGAATGCTCATACAAGGAGTTTTACAAAAAAATACAAATTTAAGAATCTTTATTTTTTTTGAGGATAATGTTGGGGCCAGGGTTTTTATGCATTTTGATGGTCAACATTTGGTTACTGCTCATACAAGGAGTTTTACATAATAATAAAATTTTAAGAATCAACTTGAGTTTAGGGGTAATGTTGGTGCCAGGTTTTTTATGCATTTTGATGGTCAAAATACGGTTAATGCTCATACAAGGAGTTTTACAGTAAAACACAAATTTAAGAATCTAATTGAATTTAGGGGTAATGTTGGGGCCATGGTTTTGATGCATTTTGATGGTCAAAATACGGTTAATGCTCATACAAGGAGTTTTACAGTAAAACACAAATTTAAGAATCTAATTGAATTTAGGGGTAATGTTGGGGCCATGGTTTTGATGCATTTTGATGGTCAAAATACGGTGAATGCTCATACAAGGAGTTTTACAAAAAAATACAAATTTAAGAATCTTTATTTTTTTTGAGGATAATGTTGGGGCCAGGGTTTTTATGCATTTTGATGGTCAACATTTGGTTACAAGGAGTTTTACATAATAATAAAATTTTAAGAATCAACTTGAGTTTAGGGGTAATGTTGGTGCCAGGTTTTTTATGCATTTTGATGGTCAAAATACGGTTAATGCTCATACAAGGAGTTTTACAGTAAAACACAAATTTAAGAATCTAATTGAATTTAGGGGTAATGTTGGGGCCATGGTTTTGATGCATTTTGATGGTCAAAATACGGTTAATGCTCATACAAGGAGTTTTACAGTAAAACACAAATTTAAGAATCTAATTGAATTTAGGGGTAATGTTGGGGCCATGGTTTTGATGCATTTTGATGGTCAAAATACGGTTAATGCTCATACAAGGAGTTTTACAGTAAAACACAAATTTAAGAATCTAATTGAATTTAGGGGTAATGTTGGGGCCATGGTTTTGATGCATTTTGATGGTCAAAATACGGTGAATGCTCATACAAGGAGTTTTACAGTACAACACAAATTTAAGAATCTAATTGAATTTAGGGGTAATGTTTGGGCCATGGTTTTGATGCATTTTGATGGTCAACATACGGGAAATGCTCATACAAGGAGTTTTACATAAAAATACAAATTCAAGAATCTTTATTTTTTTAAGGATAATGTTTGGGCCATGGTTTTGATGCATTTTGATGGTCAAAATACGGTGAATGCTCATACAAGGAGTTTTACAAAAAAATACAAATTTTAGAAACTACTTGATTTTAGGGATAATGTTGGGGCCAAGGTTTTAATGTATTTTGATGGTCAACATACGGGAAATGCTCATACAAGGAGTTTTACAAAAAAATACAAATTTTAGAAACTACTTGATTTTAGGGAAAATTTTTTTGTTTACATTTTTAATGATGGTGATAAAAACAGTCAAAAATCATCGAAAAAGCTTAAATTTTGGCACATATGACTGTAAACACCTATTCATAATTTTTGGTGCTCAAAACTTGTTAAGATATTTAATAATTTACTAAAATTCTATGTTTTAATGACATTCAATCTTGTAAAAAGGTTACAACGTTGTAAAGCTTAATTATTATGACTTTGTTAATGTTTATACTGACAAAAAAATCATTTTTGGTACATGATTACCGATTTTGGAAAATCGGGAGATTACGAGAGATCTCCCGCTATTTTAAATCTCCTGGGAGATTTAACACCCCTCTGCGTAATACAGCGGGACACAAAATACTTCCACTTTTTTATCATCTTACAATTTCTTAAAATTTTATAGAAGAAATATTCGTTAGGAACAATTAAATTAATGTAATTGCCCTTTATGGCTTCTAGATAATGAAACATGTTTGAAGTTTAGTGATTGATAACGGTCATTTCAATGTTATTGTTTAAAAATAATATTAAATATTCAAATAGTTTAAGCTAACAAAAGCATCTAAAAAATGCTTTTACAAAAAAATTGAAAAAAGAGACACTGAAATGAAACTTCAAAAATTGTAGTTTGATGTAGACTTTCATTGATCGCTTTCTCTTTAAAATTTTTAACTGTTTTTCGTTTCATTTTTATTAGAAGAATTAGTTTCTTAAACAATATTTGAATATTTAAAAGATTTTTAAAGCTCAACATCCGTTTGTTATAACATTTACCTAGACTACTGTAAATGGTGCTAGATCAAATGCTTACCGCCTTAAAATATTGAAACAATTTTTTGGAATCAATATTAATGTATTTTATCTTGGCACCACAGAACTGCAACAAGGGTAAATCCTTTGATGACACAAACCTGAATAATTTACGACATATCATTATGAGAGCAATATATATAAAAAGTGTTTGAACTTTTAAAAACATATAAAAAGTTTGTTTCTAAACTAATTTTTTGTTATTTGATGACACTTAATGGAAGCGTTCTTTCACCGTAGCAATGGATTGTTGTACAAAAATTATGTATTTTTCATCGATAATGCAGATTAATGACGTTCCCTAACTTGATGAAGATTTATTTTAATTTTATGAAATACAAGATGACCAAACTTGGAAATATTTTTCACTTGCGTTTCGTTGTTCATCGGCATAAAAGTATGTTATCATCTTGAGCTTTTATGAATATTCCCTCGAGACATGGGTTTTGAATATTCTAATAATTTTTTAAAATGTTTTTTTATATCAAAATATCCGTTTTTATAGGAATTTCTAATTTAAAATCAAATTGATTAGTGATGTTTATTTAAAACAAAAATTATCTCCATATTTTTATAAAGCGATCTGTTTTTGTTTTTTTTATTTAAATTAAATATTCAAAGAATAAAAAACGATAAGAGCTCATTTCTAAGCATCAAAAAATAATTTTGGAAATCAAAGAAAAAATACAAGGATCAAACTATAAAAAATAAAGTTTATTTGTGTTTTTTGGTGATTGTGTTGGCAAAAAAAATATTTCAACTTTTGCCTTTCAAATGTACGAAAGAAAAGTCTTCTTAATAATTTTTGAATATTTAAAACATTTTTACCGCTAAAACTAAGAGTAATAAAGAGCTTTATAAAATATCTTTAAATAGTTATTTCTTAAATTTACATATAAGTTCTATCTATTAAAGCATTGCTTTTGCTTTAATAATGAAAGTTAGAAATTGAAACTATCATATAAAAATATATTAATGTCTGTAACTGTACCAATTAGCATAATTAGCATAAACAAAGAAACACATCGCCCATTTTTCATCATTTATTGAACTTTCGAGCTTGAATAAATTGATTAAAAAACAATTTTGTTTAACATGGAATCTATCAATTACTTCTTACTCATCAACATAAAGAAAATGTTGATTGTTAAAAAGACAATTAAAGTAAAGCTCTACCATCTCTTACAATTCTACCAACAAATGAACTAACACAAACTTAGAACCGTATCCTTATTTGTTCCACAAACAATAGGTAGAAAATATTTGACGAATCAGTTTTGATTTTTCACTTCAGTTCTGAGACTTTCAAAACACCAAAAGACATACTTTAAACATTTGACGAAAAAATACGTCAAAAAAAAGAAAATTATAAATGTTTTCAGATAAATCTGTACTTTAATTGTATCAATAATTTATTGTGTTTTTTTCCAGGTATCCACAAATTTTTGTTATTCAAATAAAGCGGATTTATTTATACGATTCCAATGCTGGATCAATCGTAAAAATTTACTTGAAGATAACACTTTTTTCTGTTTTTGGTTAAAATAAAATATTCAAATAAAAAGAAAAAACTGCATTTTAAAGCACCAAAAAATTAAGTGAAAGAAACAGAAAAAACACAGAAATGAAACTTTAAAAAATATAGTTTATTCCTTCCTTTTCATTGATTCTTTTAAAAAATTTATTTTTCCACTTTTTGCATTTCAATTCTGAGTGCAAAAATAGTTTTACTGATTTTTTGAATATTTAAAACATTTTTAAAGCTGAAAATAGTGATAGTCAAATACTTTTCTTTAAAAAGCTTTCTTTTAACTATTAATAGGAATCGTTCGAAGATGCATATTTGAAGTAAATTTATAAATGAATACTTGCAAAAAAAACACCATGAATCAATAAAAATTAAGAATCCTGTTTATTATACCTTTGTCTTTAGTAAAAAAGTCCTCCTCAAAAAGTAAATATGAAACATGTCTTTTAGGAAAAAAACTGAGATATTTAATCTATGACACTCGATTTTATTATGTTGGAGTCAAAAGTTTAACTTGAAATATGTTTAATATTTCATTTTCTGCGTTTATGTACATATAAAGGAAATCCTTGTATTCCGAACACCAATCATTTCAATAATAATAATATGTTTCTTGTATTTTCTGACCACCATTACACCTTTTACGTCTTAAAAAAGCACTCAAGTACTGTTTATTGCCCTTTAAAACCTAGGTATGACTTTTTTCATGATAATTATAACCAAAAGTTAAAAAGCGAAACTAAAATGTAATGATAGGTTATTCATAAAAAAAGATTTACAGCAATCGCGGAAGTCTTTTATTATTTAATAGCAAATGTGTCAAATGTGTGTCACGACGAATCGTGAATTATATGCAAATTAACATAATACATCGTGCTTTCTCTCATTCTCTCTCTTTCTCTATAAATAACCCTTTTTACTCTTTTTCTATGTTCATTCTTATACGTTTTATCTCATACAATAAATACGAAACTTTATCTCTCTCTCATACAAATACATTCTGCTACGGCGATCAAGGATCTCCGTAACAATTGGTGACCCCGACGTGATCCTTGATCGCCGTAGCAGAATGTATTTGTATGAGAGAGAGATAAAGTTTCGTATTTATTGTATGAGATAAAACGTATAAGAATGAACATAGAAAAAGAGTAAAAAGGGTTATTTATAGAGAAAGAGAGAGAATGAGAGAAAGCACGATGTATTATGTTAATTTGCATATAATTCACGATTCGTCGTGACACTCCCCGCCACAGCTTTGTTTTAACCCCTTGGGTTTCTCTTCTTCAGATAAAAGCAATGCACCATATCGATCATAAGTCAATATTAATTGATCACTTTTGTTTTCGTAGGATCCATATGTTGTTTCATGGAGCTTCCACCAATCAGCCATGCAGTAGTATTTTTGCCTTGCAAAACCTCCCCCGCCAGCACATGTTTTTGGTTTACGACTTTTTGATTCAGATGTAGGTTTTTGTGATGTTGATATTGCTGGCAATGATGTAACTTTTGTTTCTGGTTGTTTATCTTCTGTAACTGGAACTTTTCCAGCAACCATTTGACCAACCAATGATTCGACAAAGAATGTCCCATTGCTTTGTTTAACTGATGTAATGAATTTGAAGAAGTAATCCATGCCAATCAGAATATCAGGTGTTTTGTCCTTGACAATGTATGATTGTGGATCAATATCGTTGATTTCAATTACAGGAATGGAAGTTGCAATTGATTTCATTGAATTGGCATAAATATCTTTATAGTCACCATCATTTGTTTGAATTCGAAGTTGTACAAATTTGGATTCATAATATGTTTCTTTACCTCCAATTCCTTGAATGCTAATATGTTCATTGTATAATGTTGGAAGCTTTAGCTGCGCAATAAGTTTATTTGAAACATATGTTCGTTGAGATCCGGAATCAAAAAATGCAACAGCTTTAGCAGTGGTATTTGTTGTTGGATTCATCACAGTAATTTTTTTTGCTAAAAGGCAACCTTGTTGCTTTTCAACAGTAACAAATGCATTTGATGGTTTATTGTATGGTGATTTTATGTTCCCCTTGGGATTACATAAGAATGTGTAATGCTTTCCATTGCATTTTCTGCATACAATATTAGCAAAGCATTTTTCAGATGTATGATTTTTGCCGGTACACTTTGTACAACGACTTGTATTTTTCAGTTCCTTGATTTTGTCTTCCACTGAAGAAAATCTTTGGCAATCAGATGAAAGGTGAGATCCATTGCAAAAGCTGCAACTAAACCTTTTAGTTGGGCTTCGTGGTGGAGTATTACTTTTTGAAGATTCATTTCTTGCTGAAGCATAAGAAGTTTCTTTTTGAATTTGAGTATGAATTTCAGCTTTCAATTCATATTCTTTCATCTTTGCAAGGATTCCTTCGGTTGTTGTATTTGGATCAGTTTGGGATAGCAGAACCAATTCAGCTTGTTGTTCAATCGGCATTTTTCGAATAATGTCAAGTTTTAATGTTGAATTGTCAATATCAACACCATGGTTTTGAAGTTGTCGACACATATTGTGTATTGATTGTACGGTATGGCAGATGCTTCTTGCATTTGGTTTTGCTGGTGGTATTGCAGATAACTGATTTTGTAATTCAAAGATAATTCTTTCATCATTACCAAATCGTTTTGTCAATGTATCGATTACTGTATGGTAATTTTCATCAATAATTGAAAATCCTTGAATTTCTTGGAGAGCCTTGCCTTCCAATAATCCGTATAAAGCATCAAGCTTTTCAACATTTGAATAAGCTTGGGAATGAATGTTGAGATTGAATCTTTGCCAGAATGGTTTCCAATTCAGATAATCTCCATGAAATTTCTGAATATTTTGTACTTGGTATTTGATTGGAACGAGAGGAGGTGGTACATTTCCAACATTTGGAGTATCATGTGCGGTTTTCAAGGATGCATATTTAGATGTTTTGAAGATTGCTTGTTTTACTTTCTTCAATAAAGCACAATTTTCACCATTAATTTTCCAATCATCAATTTGTTCCAGCAGAGGTTGTTTTGTTTCATCTTCATTTCGCATTCGTTTAATTTGTTCTTCAATCTTTTCAACGTATTGCATCCATGACGCAAGATTTTCTTTCAAAAGATCGATTTGACTTTCAAAATCAACCTTTTGCAAATCCGTCCATGGAGGTGGTGTATCAGTAATCATTTGAGTGTATTCTGTTAAATTTGCTTTCATATCTTTTTTGACATGTTCAAGCAAAATGAATGTTCTTTCAGCCATGTTGATGATGTATTAAAGTTGTATGTGATGTATAAGAATGTATATGTATGTATTTATCAAATCCAATTCCTTGATTGAAGTTTGATTGTATGAAGATGTATTGTATTTGTATTGTATGATTATAGCCTTGCTATAATGTTTGAGCTTTGAGATGTATGATGCAAAAGTTTCCTTGAAACTTTTTGTATGTATTGTATGTTGAGTTCTTTTGGTTCACCAATTGATGATTATTTCACCTTGTGAAATAATTGAGTATTGTATTCTTTGCGTTGAAACGTCTGGGGTCACCAATTGTTACGGAGATCCTTGATCGCCGTAGCAGAATGTATTTGTATGAGAGAGAGATAAAGTTTCGTATTTATTGTATGAGATAAAACGTATAAGAATGAACATAGAAAAAGAGTAAAAAGGGTTATTTATAGAGAAAGAGAGAGAATGAGAGAAAGCACGATGTATTATGTTAATTTGCATATAATTCACGATTCGTCGTGACAATGTGTTTGAAAAACGTATGTAATTTTAGTGCCTACAGCATGCCTAGTAATTTTAATATTTTTGTGGTAAATTGATGGTTGAAATAGTCCTCCTTAAAAAACTTGCATTAAGTAGTACTTTTCTAAAAGGAAAAAAACCGTTTGACATTTGAAATATTTGAAAAAGTAATTTTGGTGTGAAAAAAGTATCTAATATATTATACGGTAAAAAATGATCGCCAATGCCACTGAAATTCTGAAAGAATTGAATGCTAATACTTCGTGGTATCGATTACATTCAAGCTTTAGTGATCCAATGTATCAGAGACAATTGCTTATCAAATCGGAAACTCTTATAAGTGCAATTCCGAAAACAAATTTTACATTAAATTATGATTTGGGGAATGTCATTGCTAAGGCAGCAGAACCAAAATGGGGGCCAATTCCATGTTTTGTGGCTGGAAAAGAAGCTTATATGGATTCTTCACTTTCATGTACATTATTCCAGCTACCTTTTGTCCTTGAAAATATTAATTTTGCATATATTTGTTCAATTGTAATTATTCCAATTATGCTAATTTCACTTTTTGGAAAGATACAAGAGAGTTATCGATGGTTTCTATTAAATCAAGCATTGTGGGATGCATTTAGCTGTTATTCATTTATTTGTGAAAAACCTTCTGTTCTTTCATGGTCTGGAACAACTTATGCAAAATATACTACATGCTTTTATAGTGCTACAACATCCAATGCATTGTTGGATGTATTATTTACTCTCATAAAAGGATCTTTTCGAAATGCCCCATATATCCCATTGTTTCTGTTAGCCTTTTCACGATGCATTTCATTATATTTTCCAAAATTCTATCAAAGACATAATCAATCTTGGAAAGTGATTACATTCATCGTAATTTTTGATGTTGCAGCAATATTTTTTAGCAGTTGCCTAAAACTATATACAAAATGTTTAAATTATATCCTATCTATTGCACACCAAAATTGCTTTAAAAATTTTTGTACAGAATATACCAATTATACAGCGGAATTTACAGAGTGCATCAAAAAAAATGAAAAATGTTTTCAATGCTCTAATGAATGGTCCCTTTGGTCCGATAACCTTCATGTCGGGGATCGATTCTTTTTCATTTCGGTTACCCCTGCAATGATTTGTCTTGTGTTGTTTTGTGTAACTGCATTATTTATTAAAATTTCCGTTCAACTAAAATACCAATTAAAACACAATCGTACTGCATTTTTAAAGACTTCGAAAATTGTTGTAGTCATTTTTATTCAAACTTTTACATTAGCTATCTATTTATTACTTGTCATCTTTCAGCAATATTTATTGACTTCCGGATTTTATCCTTATTTTTATGATTCAAGAATATTTCAATCGATATCGTATACTTCTTTCTTGCTACAAAATGTTGCAACAACAACTTCCTTTAATATTATGAGAATATTTTTTGATTCTTTTATTGTTTTAACAGTCTTGTCAGGATTTCGAAATCGATTGCTTAAATTTTTTGTCTTTTTCTTTACATTTTACAAAAATCCAATTTTTGTTACCCTTGGTGTTTTTCGAAAAAGCCACCGCACTATTGCAGTGTCAACGGCTTCAGTAAAAAAGCATCCAACTTTATTCTTAAAACCTTCGCCTTTAAAGTAATGTATATTTTTTTGGTCATAAAAAAGTTGTTAATAATTCTCTATCTGAATACTACCGAGTAATTGAAACAAAGAACTGTATGGAAATTTTACAAAACAAAACAATAAAAAGATAGAGAAAATAATTACAAAACAGTTTTAAAAGGAGCGTCCCAGTTAAAGGGAGTGACAAGCAAAAAATTCCTCGTCGTCTTTTAATATCAATAAAATTTGATGATATTTTCTTAATTATTTTTTCTAACCCAGAAAGTGGTGTCCACTAAGGCATGGCCGAAGGACGACTAGTCCCCCCAGGTCCCAGTGCCGTCCCGTCCATTTAGGGTGACGGGACTCGATTTTTTCTAATTGAAAAAAATTTGCATAGGGAATAAAATGGCAAATTTGAGAAAAAATGTCTTCGTCCGGGGGACTGGACCCGGACAGGACCACATTTTAGTCTTGTCCCGGGACGGAATGGGACTTGAAAAATGGTCCCTTGGCTATTCCTATGTTCACTTCAAAAATAGCAATTTTTAGAAATTGATGCAAACCATCTGTCTATTGGGTAGTGAGCAAATAAACATTGATTTAAGGATCAAATTATAATATCATTATGGATCAAACTATAAAAAATATAGTTTATTTCTGTTTTTCGATGATTGCGTTGCCAAAAAAAGTCTTCTATTTTAATTTTGCCCATAAAATTGTTTTTAATAGTATTTGAATATTTAAAACATTTTTAACACTAAAACTAAGAGTAATAAAGAGATTTACAAAACACCTTTAAGTAATTATCTCTTAAATTTTCATATGAGTTCTATCTATTAAAGCATTGCTTTTGCTTTAATAATGGAAAAGTTAGATATTGATGTACACTATCATATAAAACTATATTAATGTCTCTAACTTTATCAATTAGCATATTTTAATTCTGAGTGCAAAAATTTCCTTTCTGATTTTTTGAATATTTAAAACATTTTTATGCTGAAAATAATGATAGTCGAATAGTTTTCTTTAAAAAGCTTTCTTTTAACTATTAAAAGGAATCGTTCAAAGATGCATATTTGAAGTAAATTTATAAATGAATACTTGCAAAAAAAACATCATGAATCAATAAAAATTAAGAATACTGTTGATTATACCTTAGCCTTCAGTTCATTAATAAAAAAAGTCGTCCCCAAAAAGTAAACATGTTATAAAAAAAAGAAATATTTCTTTAATCAGCAACACTCTATTTAAAGTTTAAAAAAGTTTTGTTGGAGTTAAAATTTATGCTTAAAATGTTTTTGACATTTCATTTTCTGCGTTTTTGTACTCTTATGATAGTAAAATTGCTATTAGCTTGCTTTTAAAAACAGTCGAAATTGATTCCACCACAAAAGAGAACTGATTAATTTGTTTGATTTTCAGGTTGTATCAATCATTTAAATTATTTAATCAACAATATAATTCATCTGATGATATCTGTATTTTTGATTACAATTAAATCTTCAAAAAAGCAGTTTAAAAAATCAAAAAATAACATTTTAACAATCCAAACGAAAGGCCAAAGAAAAAGCACAGATCAAACTTTAAAAAGTATAGTTTATTTATGTCTGTCATTTTGGCAATAACTTTGCTTCAACATTTTTCACTTTTTTAATAAAATTTTTATATTACTTTTTGAATATTTGAAACATTTAAAACCTAAAATATGATCGAGAATATTTTCAAATACATTGAAAAAAGTGGAACTGCAACGAAAATAACCCGACATCATGGATTAATTTTCAATAAAAATTTTAAAAATGGTACATTAAAAAATGCTTTAGAAATTGTATGAGAATTTAAGTCCTGCAATATTTGTATTCATGGAATAACCATCAAAAATCAAAAGTTTTTGATAGCCATTCCTGCAACCATGAATCGCCTTCAAATTGGATCCCAAGATAAATGAAATTTTTTTTTATTAAAAAAATAATAACGAATTGATATTACGGATCTATACCATTTATTATGGGCTACTTTGGGGCAGTGCTGGCGGTTTTTCGGTTTTCGGATCGGTTTCGGTCCGGTTAACCGAAACCGAAAACCGTGGGGGTCCGGTTTCGGTTGAGTTCGGTAAAAGATTTTTCTTATTTTTTGCCAGTTCACAACGGAAAGTTTAGATATGATAATAAATTTACAATTTCAAAAATGGTGTTTTGAACTCATTTGAGGTTAAAATCAAAAATCATAAGATATTAAGGGCTGATATTAACATGGAGGTACTTTTTGGGGCATTTTAAAGCTGCAAATTTTTAATTTGGCCCCCTTTGCGTTCGGTTTTTCAGTCAACCGAAACCGTACCGAAACCCGGAAACCGAACGCATTCGGTTTCGGTCCGGTTAACCTAAACCGTAAACCGAAGAAATTTGGATAACCGCCAGCACTGCTTTGGGGATATTGATGATCAAAAGTTTAACCCTTTAACTGTTTTTGCTGTCCTTAAAAATCTTTATTCACAAAAAATTTGGACGCTAAATAAAAAAGTAGAAACGATTGATTTCCAGATATATTGTGTTAAAAATTAATGCGCAATTGTATCATACATTAATGTTAATTCATTTTTGAATGAATGATAAGTGGATAATATTTTTCTGCTCCAGCATTTGCTTTAATTTACTCAAGAAGTTGTCGCCATGTTAATGAGTACGAGATAAAAGATAGATCACGTGTGAAACAAAGTAGTTTTTAACAATTAATTCAAATTTGAAAGTTCAATCAGCAATGAAAAAATACATGGTGTGTTTTTGTTCATGGTAGTTATGCTAATTGGTACAGTTATAGACATTAATATAGTTTTATATGATAGTGTACATCAATTTATAAATTTTCCATTATTAAAGCAAGAGCAATGCTTTAATAGATGCTTAAAATTTAAATTTATGAGACGATTATTTAACACGGGCTATTTTTGCGTCCGGTTAACGCGGCCTTGGTCCAAAACGATCCAAAATAGCTTAAAAATGATTAAAAACCATATCCCAGGTGATTTTAAGTCATTTTATGAAGGTGCGTCAAAATTTTAAAAATCATGAAAATTGGCCGATTTTAGCAGTTTTTAGAGTAAAATTTTTGGAAGGAGATAAGATATTAAAAAATCCTATTGCTAATTTAAAGTACTAACTATGGGCTATCTTTTGGTAACAAGACATCTTTCTTAATGGCATTATTTATTTTTTAACTATCCTCGGAAAATGTCAAAAATGGCGCAAAAAACTCATATTTTTGAATCTTTGAGACGCCATAATTTTTATACTCCACATAAACGAAAATCCTATTGCTAAAATGAAATTTGGGTCTTACTTTACAAGTTAAAAACACTAGTTTCTTGTTTGCATGCCAAAATAGAATTGTAGCATCTTTTGAAAATGAGGACTTTTTTCGACGTTTTCATGTTTCTATATTTTCGAATGGCATATTTCCTGACCGGAGGTATATAAACGTGAAATCATCCGTCAGTTTTTAGTTTTTGTAATATGGTAAATCGTTTGCCAAATGATAACCAAAGCAGAAATCCACAAAAAAATCCGTCAATTTTTCAGAAATAGTGTAGGAAGTTACCTAAAGCCTCCAGAATTTCATTTCGGGTCATGCAAAAAAAGTTCTATTGTTTTTAAGCAATACCTTCAGCATTGACGCAAAAATCACTCCAGCGTATTATTAGGGGATTTCTAAAGCTTAATTTCAGCTGGAAACTATTTTCAAACTAAAATTTTATCATTTCCAATCGTTTACGACCACTTTCCAAGAAAAAAACAAAAAAATAATTTTTTGGATTTTTATCCACAGGGGGGACCACGTGAAAAATGAAAAAATTAAAAAAAATTTATTTTCTTATTTTTGGGTTAAAATTATTGGAAACATACTAAATTTTGATAGTAACATAATTTTTATGCTAAAAACCATCAAAAACTTCAATTTTTTACATTTTATAAGAAAAAATTTTTTTTGGATTCTGAATCCCGCTTCTGAATCCAGATTCCTAGGTGAAAACATCAGGCACCAGGCTAGTATTAATAAGTGATATTTTGGCTATCTTTTGGTACCTAAATCACCTCTCTATCATCGCTCTATGAAAAATCCGCCTTAACCGGACAAAATAGGGGTAAAAAAGGGCCCGTGGTTTGATAACGAATTTTTTTGGTTTTTGTTCTTTGAATATTTAATTTTAAGCAAAATTTACAGAAAAATCGTCACCGATTATTTTGTAAACATATCACTACGTTATATTTGCTTTCGAAATTCAAAATTAAATGGTAACTACAAAAATGGCAAACTTGTAACATTTTGATTTTTATTTATCATGTTGCACAATATTATATAAGTTTTAAGATTTCTTCAACAAAATTGTGTAAAAGCGTTTTTTTTTTGCTTTTAATTCAACTTTTTCGTATTTGATACATCTTGCAATTCGATTTTAAATAGTTTTTTGAAAACTGCAAAGAAGACCTTTTTTATGAAAAAAAACATTGAAACACTGGCTATTTTTTTAGTGGAAACAGATGAATAAAAATCTTTATTTAAACTTTTTGATCCAAATTATTATTTGTTTTATTAGGAGCAATTTCCATAATCAAACCTTAGAATTACATAATTTTCATAAAATGGTTTAATTGTGTTCACATGAAATAGAATCTAACCGTAAACTTATCCAACTTCTGATGAAGTTGAGGCTCCATATTTTGCCCATAAACTCGTCTAGTATACGGAATAATTGCGGCAAAAATTTAGGTGCAGAATACTCAATATTTAGATCTACCACGAACCTAAAGTTACTGTATTATTACGGTAAAAGTACACGGTAAACGTATTTTGAACTAACCACGAAAATTTTCGATGTGTTTTACCAGTTTTTCATGTCTGAAATCATCTAATTTTATAACTCAATTCTACCAGACACTGATGATGATTTCTCTGATAAACAAAAATCACTGTGCTAGCATACCAAAGACAGTACATATACATTGAAAATTTGATGAATATTTGATCGCTAATTTCACCGAAGAGGCCGAAAATAACTGGAAAAAAATCAACAATTTTTTTAATTGAGAGTATTTTTTTACTATTATCGATAATGTATCGCATTCAGTTCCTTTTTTGTAGGTAAAAGCTCTCGAAAATAGAATTTATTTATATGATTCTCAAATGGCATCATTCATTTGAATTTATCTGAAGATATTACTTTCATCTGTTTTTGATTAAAATTAAATATTCAAAGAATAAGAAAAAATGCATTTTTAAATAAAATTTTTGCAAACAATTGAAAGCAAAAAAAATTCGGAATCAAACTATAAAAAATGTAGTTTATTTCTTTCGGTTTTCATTGATTGCTTTGGCAAGAACTTATTTTTAAACCTTTAGTTTAAATTTTGCATGTGAAAATTTGTTTAATGATTTTTGAATATTTAAAATATTTTTATAACTAAAACTAATAGATTCGAGCATATTTTAATAAAAGTTGTACAAAATTGCTCTTATTCATTTTAAAAATTATTTAGAATATCCGAAATTAAGTTGTGCTCAGCAAAAATTTAAATTTTTTAAACCGAAGCATCGGAAAAAACCGTCTTTATTAATTTAAAAATTGCTCTTGAAACGTGCAAAAGCTATAAAATTGCAAATATTTATTCAACCATTATAACACAATGTATTAATAAAAAAACTTCTGTTATTGTTTAAGATTTTTATCATATTTCACTTTATATAATGCATTTGCATAACATTTTGGTGTTAAAATATTTATTAAGTTTCCATAAATGTAGTTGGCAAACGTTACAGTAGAAATTGTAAGAGTTAAAGTGAGAAAAATGTAAAAAGAAAGCAAAAAATAACTAAAACGCTGCCGTTTTTACATTAATCAAAGGACAAAAAGTACAGTCGTAAAATTGTAAAAATGGGAAAAAGTTTTGTATAGTTATTCAATCGTGAAATAACACATTGCACGACGCCTTTATGTGTTTCTTTAATCCTTTACAACATTTTTATTAACTTTAACTTTCCAAAACTAAAAATTATTTCCGAAAATATGTAAGAAATCGAGAAAAAAAGAACGTTGAAACTTCAAAAGTTATAGTTTGATGTTATTTTCTTTCCCATTTTTTTGCAGTTCTTTTTTGCAGATTTTCATATCAAACGTTTTTGTCCTGGCAATTGTTTGAATTTTTAATACTTTTTCCAAAAATACACAATCTCTTTAGCCCTATGGATCAAAAGGAATTTGAATGGGATTGTAACAAATCCAAAATGTGAGATGGATGAGGTTTCCTATCTGATTATAGTGTTCATACAATTTAAAATTATGAGAAATTTGCATATATGTTAATTGCATTAAAAATAGTGAAGTGTTAGAACACTTCCTTTAAAAATGCAGCAAAAATCCTGATCGATTTATGCCCCATTATTAATCATTTTGTAGTTTTTGAGAACATGCAAAAAAGATCGCTGAAAAGATGTAGTCAAAAATTTTTTGGAATTGAGCGAATAAATTACTTCCTTTTTTGTGTACTGAAGTTTAACAAACTTGTTGTTTGTTATCACTTGATCTTTATTGGACAAACGCATCAAAGGAGAAAGAGTTTTTAGTTTTGGTGAAAGAAAACTACAAAAGTGATAAAAAAAGTTCAAGTTTCTTTCTTTTCCTAATTTTTTGTCATTTATCAAATTTCTAAAATTAAAAAATTTGCATAAACATGTCTGGGTGGTTGATTACTGTATTTATTGTTTTTAGTTTAGCCGGTAATTTTTTTGGAATTAAATTTTACAGAGTTTTGCATTTTCTGACGGCAAAATTGAAATTGAAATTTCGGTTTTTGTCCTGGCAAGAAATTTTGATTTCGTTTTAGTACCAAAAAATAGTACTTCTATTTTTTAAAATTTTAATTACCACTATTTATTGCTAATCCAGCTCTTGTTTTAGTCATATTTACAGAAGGTCTTGAAATTTGGAGTCATAGTGGAGGCTTTCATTCTTATTCTGGATCAAGTCCACATTCTTCTATCGATCATGGAAGCTTTAGCGGCAGTTCCTTTGATCATCATGATAGTGGAAGCAGTAGCAGTAGCAGTAGTGGAGGATGTGGCATGATTGGGGCTGCCCTTGGTCTTTGTAGTCGTTATGTCCAATATTATCAATCTCCAATTTATGGAAGTACCGGATATACCTATGGTCCAATAAATCGAATGTTCGATGTTGAAACTGGACATAACAGTGGAAACTATAATGGATATTCAAATAATTATTGGATTTGTGTAAATAATTATCGGGGACAATATTATTACAGTTATACATATGGAAAATATATTTGTGATGCAAGATCATCATCATCTTCATCAAATTATTACAGTAATCAAAATTATTATGGTTAATTACTACTACCGTAATTTTGGTGAGTAAATTTTTACTGAAACTGTAGTAAGTAAATTTGAAATTTATTAAATTTGTTTTTGGAACAATGTGCATGTTTTATCATTATTTATAAATTGTTTTTTAATATGTACCTTGGATGGTACAAACAATTATTTCAATAATTATTACGTATTTTTTTGTTGTTTTCATTTTTGTGGTTTTTTAAATATAAAATATTCAAATTTTTTTAAACAAAAAACAAAAACATTTAGCTTAAATCAAAATCATCTGATATTCAAAGACGATGACTAAACTTCAAAAAATGTAGTTTCCTAATGTTTGTGTTTAATCTTTTTTTTAAATATTTTCTGAAGTGTTTTTTCATTGAATTTAGTGTTGTTTGAATATTTGAAATGAATTTAGAAAACAAGCAATCTTTAGAAATCTAACGTTCATTTCTTGTTAGATATGTATTATAAGTGAACAGCATTTTAAATGGGTTTTTTAATGGCTAAAATTTTGAAGAAAAATAAGTAATTAATTGTTTAAAATTCACTGAAACATTTTTGATAAAAATGTCTTTAAAAAGTTTACTAGAAAAACAATGACTTCTTTCTGATGGAAAATTGCTCAAATAAGAAATACTGTGAAAATGCTTTCAAAATTACAAACAAGCAACACAAAATTCTTATTACTTTTAACAAAAAATGTTCTCTAAAATGAAAACGATGACATTTCATATTGCCACCAGGGATGAGAAATACGGCTGGCTAGGCCTTGATTTTTTCGGTCGCGACTGGCCTGACGATTTTTAAGCAACAGATGTTTTGCGGCAGTATTTCTCATGCCTGATTGCCACATAAGAAACGGAAAGTGATTTTTTTTGCAAATTTTCACCGATCAATTGTTTGCTATCCGGATAGCCCCGAATAGCTTTATTCGAAAATTATAAGATTAAATTTATTTAATTTTTTACAAACCCTAAAAAAGATGTTGTGAATAAACAAAGAATTTGACAAAACCAAAATTATTAATTGCTTTGATATGTTCAGTTTTTCGCAAAAACAATATCAAATTTCCTGTTTTAGCTTTTTGATAAAAAATTAGCATATTTTATATATTTTCAAGACATTTTTTTTGCTTTATGATATTTCACAAAAACACATTTTTATTGAAATAGTAAAATTTTAAACTTGAATTGCAATAATTTCTTGGTAAATTGTCATCTCCTCTTTTTTATTTATTGCATTCATAATAGTTTATGTTTTCGATTTGGATATAGTCACAAAAACCTAAAATTCTAATAAAGAAAAATCAAAAGCTTTTTATAATCATATATGACAAGGGTTGTTAAATCTCCCGGTTAATCACCCGAAATCTCCCGCGATTTTTTGAAAATAGTGATTTTAATACCACAAAAATTATTTTGCAGTTCTTTCAATAAAATTTACATAACTATATTGGTATAAAAATATTAGAATTCTACTATTTTTATTGCCCTGAAGTAATGTAATGTTATTGAAAACTATAAATAAATCTTTTTTTAATGATCACAATGTTCAAAAGAGATTTCCCGGTAGATCATCTTATGGAGATCCCCATTATACGACCCTTTTAATATGACTCTTTTTTAATCATTAAAATATTTCAAATATTCAAATATTGGAAAGAATTAAAATCAAAACATCCACTCTTATCTTTCAATGTTGGCAGTCTGAAAAATATCATTACTACAAATTTAGGAGTTTAAGACTGTGCTTGTTCATTTCAACTTTTTTCTTTGTTTTTAAACTTTTAGCATTTTTTTGTATTTGAATATTTAAATGCAATTTTAAAACAAAAAAATCAACATTATCTTAAATTTGCAATGTCCACAAGTTTTTTAATGTAATGTTTTTTTAATGCAACCTTTTAACAAAGCAGAAGACAATTTTATATAAAACTGTTTTGTTGAACACTTAATTTGAACAACATAAATTTTGGTAAAACCTTTTTGTTTAATGATTTTTACATTGTTAAAGTATCCTAATAAAAATTATTACCTTGCCTGCGTGTGGCCTCATGGACTGTCCAGGGCATTTTTTTTGCATGCTAATTTTTCATGTAAAATCAAAAACTAAAATTCTTAGCGATTGAAAAAACCAAATCGAGTTCAGAAAGATTTATTTAAATACACAAAAAAGTAGCATTTGAATAAATACGTGGTCGTCAAAAAATAAAAAAGTGATTTTTGTATCATACAGTTTCTCTTCAAATTACACAAAATGGGTATCATTGAATTTATCTCGACGAGTTGATTATAAAAATATAAGATATCAATCAAATCGTAGGGTACATTTTTTATTGTTCACTATCGTCAAGAAAATTTAAACGAAAAAAAAGTTGAAAGACAAAAGAAGTAGCAAAGATTTTGCTCCCTTTAAAGTGCAGAAATCTGTTTTTTCTCGTGTTTTATAACTTATTTTTATTCAACTTCGAGCAAGGACGGCAATGACAATACTTCAAAGTTGTCCAAAAAAGGTTGAAATTTTATAGAAAAGTTCCTGGGACATTCTAAGATACTTCCATGGACAATTTTTTGTTTAAAACCCTTGGGGGATTAAAGGAATATAATTTATCCCTCCAGAGCATAAAAAACCCAAATCACCGGATAAAATCAAAATAACCATCTGAGAATGTTTTTAGGACCCTTTGGGGAATTAGTGAATTTGCATATTTGGTTTTTGGTAAAAACCTCTAAATTCTGGTGTCAATTTTTTATCTGGATAGCCGTTTCAATGAGGTACACGCTGCTAAAAACTATTTTTCGGTTCGATACACTGTGCCTGCTGAAACATTCCAAATAAAATTCGTTTATCGTCCTTTTAAATTACATTATTCCAAGATATCACTTTTCTATGCAAATTTTTTAATTACATAATGATACTTTGCTCAAATACTTGGAACAATAATTATAAAAGGTTAATACATTATTTTTCCAAGTAAATCGTCATTTCAAAAGTTATCATAATCATCGCAAATTATAATTATTTTAATTTGCAATGAAAAAAAGATTTTAAATTTGGCTTTGTTGTATTTTTTATGTTTTAAATATTCAAATAATGGAAACTCATAAAATTGGAAAAAAAATGGAATTAAACGTTGAAAAAAGAAGAAGAAAACAAGCAAACGAAAATTCAAAAAATGTAGTTTGTGCATTTAAATATTTTTGGTTTTAACTTTTTAAGCAATTTTTTATCTCAAATTTTTAGTTTTTAAAGTTATAAATATTTTTTTCAGCAATATCTTTGAATATTTAAAATATTTTTTGGGATGAAAAATATGGTTTTTAAAAGGGTTCCATAAATTGTTAAGGAATAAGTTAATATTTTAGTTTATTTAAAGGACCTGTAAAAGACATTGTTACAATTAACTAAAAGAGAAGAAATAATAAATGGAATCACTATTAAATATAGTTCTGTTATTTGTGTTTTTCCATTGATTGCATGCAAATTTTTTTAAATTTGCATAATATGCAAATGAGGTTGCACCTTAAACAGTGTTGGCGGTTATCCGAATTTTTTTCCTTATAGTCCAATAGAATTATTTTGATTTAAATGACAATTATTAAAAATATTTGTTCATTTTGGGAACTTTTTCTTTTGCAATGTTAAATGTCAAGTTGTTGCTTTAAAGAAATTTTGCACTTATTCAAATTTATTGATACGACAACAACTTTGCAGAGAATTTTATATTTTGCTATTTTTCATCAGTCATTTTTGTTTTTGAGCCTAATAGACCGTGAAGTGATTAAAATTGATGATTTTTTAAGTTTATAATTTATTTATCTTAAGCATTTTTATTTTCAGATGTTTACAGAGTTAGTGAAGTTTTAAATCACTTTGAATTTTTTGTAGCTAGGTTAAACAGATTTTGGATTTAGAAAGCCCAAAATTTGTGTGACAAACAAAAGTTTAGTTCCTTTAAAAACTTGAAAGATAAAAGTTATTGTATTATTATTTTAATTTTTTTCCATTGATTGACACTAAATCATCAAAATTTGTTTGCAAAATTTATCTTTTTGGGAAGTTTATGAAATATAATGGTCATAGGTTATTCGATGGTAGTGGTCTTCTGATCCATCGGCCCGATATCTCTTGAGGCTATCAGCTATAAAATTTGCATAAATAGTTTGCTATTACTTTCGGTATGTTTTATAGCTGATTTTTCATTAAAATGCCCATTCTGGGGGTCGTCTGACCAGTTATCCCCTCGAGGGATTAATATGCAAATATTCGTGCCGAATTTCATTTTTCTGATTTCTGATTATTATTGTTGTAACGTGTTGTTATATTCGATATTTTCCGATACAAAAATTTTGGATCTAATATTAAAGCAAGTCTTTTAAGTTTATTCCTTTAACAATGCCGAAAAGGATGCAAAAATCTGTAGTGGTCATCCAAGAAAAACCGCTACAAAAACCTCCACGACGACGCCCCCGGAAGCTTCCAAAAACAGAATGCAAGAAATATACTGTTACATTTCCATACCCTCAGAACTTTCCACTTCCATCTTTTATTATTAATTACATTGCACAAAATCCTTTATCACATAAAGGATATCTCAAATTAGCTTCAACCTGCAAATTTCTTCTTCGAAAAAGTCGTATTTTTCCTATTCAAAGTTTATCATATTCTGGCGACAATGATGATTATCACATATGGACAGCAGGTTGTCGAGTACCAATAAATTTAAAGAAGAATTTCTTCAAACTTTGGGTCTATGATGAACTTTATATCTGCTCTGAAACATTACCAAATCTTGCTTCAATTTTGGTTAAACATGTTTATAAATTTTTCCTTGCAGAATTAAAATTTTATAATCAAGTTCTAACTTTTGGCGAACTTCAATTTCTTTTATCTGGTGGAAATATGCCTAATGTCTATTTTTATAACAATATCATCAAAAATGATGATGGAAAAGTTACGGAATTTGAATAAGTTTTTGAACTTATTTGTTGTCATCATTTGGAATTGTAAGTTTAAAGATAGTGATTGTTCAGATCAGATGTTGGGTATTTTTTTGAAATTTTTAAACCCCATGGATCTCTTTATCAAATGTTTTCCTTTGAACGTTGCCGCTTTTAAAATGGGCGTCAGATTTTGAGTAACAAGAAAAAGTTTTAACATGTGACTCTGCTTTTTGACCAAGACCAATACCATGAGATGGCCCCAGGGCAGTTATGTATAACCTCAAAATAGTTTCTTTGACTGGGCTTCCTATATGAAAATTTTCGGAAATGCAGTTTGAAAAATACACGACTGATGATTTTTGAAAAACCCCTGTTTCACATACATTTATCAAAATTTAATTGCATAAATTTGCATAACGGAAGCGCAATCAACATAAATATTTTGAGGTTAGCCATAACTGTCGTCGGGCTATAGGGCTAATATAATAGGTTTTGTTTAAAAAGCCGCGGGACATTTTCGTACTTTTGCTTGTAAGCCCTATCCCACCCCTAAAACACCCAATGTCAGATGTGGACAATCCCGTTGTGCAGATTTTTTTAATTTAATCGTTCTAATTTTAGTACGTTTCATCGTAAACAACATGGTATTGGCAAAAATACAACAAAGAAGATTATTGAAATTTTATCCTCTGAGAAAAAACCAGAAAAACTGCACATCATCTTCCGCAGTATTCCACAAAATTTTGACTTTCTTTTGTTTTCAGAGTTTCTAAAAGTTAGTTTTTCAAGTCTTTGATAAAGAAACTTGGACCCTTTGACTCTTTTTATTTCTTTAACGTTTTCTTTCGTTTGATTTTTTCTGACAATCAGGCAAAAAAACAATATAAAAAAACCCTGGTCGTCACGAAAATTCAACAAAAAATTGTTAGAGAAATAAAAAAATATCAAAGATTCCGCTTCTCCAAAATCGAGAAAAATCATTCCACCCCCAATTTTCTCCTTATGGCTTTGGTCTCCTTTAACATTGATTCATTTCATTAAAGTTTCTCTCCAGGCAAATGTGACCGGTCGACAACATCTTTTTGATCTTTATTTTGCCAATAACATTTCTGATGAATACAAAAATAAAATCCAACTATTTGTTAATGAAATTTTGCAGTTTCGAGAAAATTATGTTCATAATGTTCCAATTATTTATTTTCCTGGTCTAAATTTAGTAGAACATCGTCAACTTTGGAGAATCCGTGATGCAAAAATTTTAGGGTACGTTTGAAGAAGAAACCGCAAATGTGGGAATTATTAGATCATATTTTTTTTCCTGTGTGTTTACTCTTTTTTTGTTTTGATTTTTGATTCATTGAATTAAAATAAATTTTACAGAAATTTGGATGGTTTTTATTATTTATTGTCGTAACCCTACTAATATTGAAATGAATGTTCAATGAAGCATTTATGCCCCAAAAAATATCTCATTTAAGCTTTTGACTGATCAAAAATAAACATATTCTGTTTTTGAAACTTGTTGTTCTTTATGATTTTCAACAAATACAAATTTTTTCTATATTAAATTAGAAAAATTGAATAAAATATTTTAATAATTTGTTGTTTTATTCCCGTCATCTCTAATTCTATTAATATCGCACTGTCCGCTTTTTCGGGAAACAGTATGCTTTCAAAATCGAATAAAAAAATTGTAAGAAATCCAATAACAAACTCAAAGTTTTTTTAATCACAATTGATAATTTCGTACTGCTAAAATGTTTCAAATATTCAAATAATAGAAACGAAAGAACAAAAAACTTTCATTTATGTCTTGCACTGTTAGCATTTTTGCAGTTTTTAAAAACTCGATCACTACAAATTTTGGAGTTTAAGAATGCTATTCTTGCTAATTTTAATTTTTTTCTATTTTTAAATGTTGAAAATAGGTTTTATTTGAATTTTTTAATAACATAAAAAAACAAAAAATGCAACATTTTACCAAATTCTCTGAACACAGTTTCTCTATTTTGAATGAGAAACAAATTTTATGATAGAAGTTTTATTTTTTTCGGTCATTGAAACCCGCAGATGACAATTTTAAATAAAATTACTTTGTTAAAAATTTAATTTTAGCATCATAAATTTTGGATAAATGCTTTTCATTACTTTTTTTATTGCTATAATTAGTCGAATGTGTTATTATTTAAGATAAATCTAGGCCACAGAGCCGGCTGGAAATATTGGCCGTATTTTCAGACCATATTTCAGATTTAAAAAATACAACATCATCAAAAATGAAAAATAACTTATAAGATTGAAAATGTGAAAAACATGAAAAGAATAAGCAAAAACGATAGGTCAATAAATGTAGTTTGTGCATTTTAAAGTTTTTTTGCTTTAATGTTTTTATTTGATTTTTTCTCGAATTTTTAGTGTCAATTGTGACACATATTTTCCTTTCCATGTCTTTGAATATTTGAAATATTTTTAGAGATAAAAAACATGATTTTTGAAAGGTTTGATAAATTGTAGAAAAACAAACAGTTTAACATTAATTTGAAAAAACAAAGTGCAATTTAGCAATCAAGAAACACTATTGCTTTAAAAATTAGATCTTTCCATTTCAGTACATTTCAAAAGAGTCCGTGATAATATTTAGCATGATATCAAGACATTATTGGAACATGACTTAAAAGAATACTAAAAGAGATTTAATAATGTTTTCGAATTCGTGGAATTCTTTGACAATTGCAATTTTTAACTTTTTGAAAGGATGAGCTGAAATAAAACAGATTAATTTTATATGATAAATACCTTTTTAGTGATGCGGGAACGTTCGAATTCTTTAGGGCGACTTTGATGTTTTGTGACCTAAAACCTTTGTTTTGAGTTTTGATTAAAATTAAATATTTAAAAAACAATAAAAACGTTATTATTTTCACAAAAAATTTTAAGTATAATTTTGAAACTTTATTTTTTTGTTATCTAATGAGATGAAACGAATGATCAATTTTCGAATCATTATTTTTTCATTATGATGATTGAACCGAAATGTTTCTAAGAAGGCGTTTTTTAAGGTTAAACATTTGTTTTTGTAACAGAAATCTATAACATCAGAATTTTGCTTGATTTGTGTTACGATTAACACAAACCGCCACGACATATATGATCGATGACGTTATATTACTAATTTTGGTTAAAATAAAATATTCAAAGAATTAAGGAAAAGATGCATTCTTAAAAATTTAAAATTTTTTTGTGAATTTAAAGAAAAAGAAAAGCGTGGATCAAACTTTAAAAAATGTGGTTTATTTCTCTTTTTCATTGGTTTCTATGAAAAACCTTTGTTTTTTCTTTTCCATTTCATTTTTCTTTTAGGATTTTTAAATATTTAAAACATTTTTAAAGCTTAAAAAACGCTCATTTGTTTATTTGGCTATAAATTAGATTCTTGCAATTCTAGTTCTTATGAGACAGAAAAGATCAAAGCACTGATCGTTTATGACTTGTTCTGTAAATTTTTTCAGGCTTCTTTTAAGATATTAACGACTTAAGACGTCAGCAGTATTTTATTTCTGGAGAGAACAGAAACCACTTCGAGGGGGCACGTTGTTAATTTTGTTCCAGTGGCGGTAAAATATCAAAGTTTTTGCGCGATTTTTCTGGGGTCACGTGTCCCTGGTACCTTACTATAATTCCTGTTACCGATCAAAAGTCGTATCAAAAAATTGAAATATATTTAAAACTAGATTAGAATTTTCTGTGTTAAACAAGAAAAGTTTGAATAAGTCGTATCCCAACCTTCAGTTTTAAATTAATCTTTCTTTTTTACAACACATTGATAGTAATAAACTTATAATTGATATGTCAAAGAAGAATTAACTGCTCCACCAAAAAAAGCTACCGTATTCAACGGCTGTAGTTTCTTTTTGTTATCGCTGTTGGATAAAGTACCGTAAAAAAAGCAAATAACATAATATTTTTTATCAAAAATATACAGTACTTACACTAATAACGACAAAAACTAAACTTAACAGTTTTGACTAATTAACGACACAAATAATTATATTATCGATTATTTTATGCTGCAACAAAACATTACCTTGTTGTTCCTTGGTTTTTTTTATTGCTTGGAGCATTGAAAAATAATTTTGTTCCAAACTGAATTAAATAAAATTTAAATAAAATTTCTAGATGTTGAGAAAAAAGGAAAGTAGACGGATTATCAATGGTTTAAAGACAGCGACGTCATATTGACGGAAAAACTAAAAATCTCTTTGATAGTCAAAAGATAAATAAAACCATTACAAAAATGTTGTTTGATAAATTTACAATATAATCGATTACGATTATATTGTTGTTTTTTAAATAAATTAAATATTCAAAGAACAGGAAACTGCATTTTTAAATAATTTTTATAAAAAATGATTTGAAACAAAAAGCATAGATCAAACTTTGAAAAATGAAGTTTAATTCTGTTTTTCATTGATTCCTTTGAAAAAATTTAGAGTGATCTTTTCATTTCATTACTTCTGTAGTGTTGATATAAAAACGTTGTCGGAACATGACATGAAAGATTAAGGGTTCGAAATGGTTTAGAAATTTAATAATGTTTTGCCTTATTAAATTTAGCAAAATTTTAGCAACATTTTTTTAAATGAATCAATCAAAATGTATTTAATAGGCAATTTTTAATTGATGCGAGCGCATCAAATGCTCCACAATGTCGAATTTGATTGCTTTGAACCAGGCGCGAGTTCAAAGTTTCCGTACCCTTTGCTTTCTGATTAAAATTAAATATTCAAAGAACAAAAAAATGGAAGTTTAAACAAGAAAACTTAGAGACAAAAATAAAAGAAAAACAGCACCAATCAAGCTTTAAAAAATGTAGTTTATTTGTGTCTTTTTCTAGGATTCTTTTGAAAAATTTTACTGCAACTTTTTCATTTTAATTTTGCGTATAAAAATTTACTCGATGATTTTGTGAATATTTGAAACATTTTCAAAACTAATAAATTGAAAAATGAAATTGTTGAAAAATGGAAAGAAAACGGTTTTATAATACATTTCTTTACAGACAAAATATTTTTAATTCACCCCTTACTTTTTTAAAATTTATACTGCGTTATATCAACGAGTTATAGAGTTCCAGGTGCAGTATCTGTACAAAAATCTTCATTTTATAATTTGATGGATCGAATAAGCAATGTAAACAGAGCGTAGGAAAACGTTTTCAGGGTGGCTGTTGAAATAATGGAAGTGTCACATTAATAGCATAATTTTGGCTACAGAGAGATAAACGTATGATAAACGAAAGTGAATAAATTCCAGAATAATTTTTGAATAGATCTTTATTTTTAAACCATTGCCGTTAAATGTGTTGAACTTTTCAGTAATATTATATTGTTTTTAAAATAACATTAGAACAATGATACTTTGCTCAAATGCTAATTTGTGATGAAGAAAATGGTTATATATTTAATGATGTTGTATTTTTTCTGATTTAAATATTGAAATAATAGTCACTCACCAAATTTAAAAAGTGTATTTAAACGCGAAAAAAAAGTTTGATAAAAAGCGCAAAAACAACAGTTCAAAAAATGTAGTCTAGGCATTTGAATTTGCAGTTTTTAAAGTTACAGGAATATTTTGTCAACGATATCTTTGAATGTTTAAAATATATTTTTAGGAATGAAAAATGTGCCTTTTTAAGTGGATATGTAAATTTTTAAAATATAGTCTAGTTTTTGAAAATATTTAAGCTATTTTTTTATGTAGTGGGAAAAATCAAAGATTATGTTAAAAATGGCATAAAAAATATTAAATTTTCTTTCAATCACTTACAATCGTTAGATGAAATAAAAATTCTGTATAAAAAAATTCCATTGATAAACAGTTGCTGAATTAAAATTCAACCTTAAAAATGTTTTTTTATCAAAATATTTTGTTTCGGTCCTTTTTTATTACTAAAATTTGTTCACAATTTGTTTGATCAAAAACAAATATTCAAATTAATAACTTATAATATGTTGAAAATTACACTACAGAAATCTATGAGAGATTGAGCAATGAATCTTTTGAAGCTTATCAGGTGTTTGCAAAAGTTTTTTAAAAAATTGTAGAAAACTTTCACTCTTTTATTTTTAAATGAACACAAAAATATCAAAATTGTTTATGTGAAACAAAAAGATAAATAGAATTATTTCCACTAAAATCAAATGTGTTTGATGATTTTAGTTCAGCAATTAAATAATCATCTTTCTTGTTGATCAATGATTCATGTTTAATGGACAAAGTTCCATCATTTTCAAGAAGTAAATACCACTCACAACCTTTCATCTTTTCTACCGTACTTTGAGTTGTAGGAATTTTAAATTTTTGGTTTTTGCAGCTTGCTTTATACTTATTTTGGACATTTAAATAAATTGAAGTTTTTCGTGAGAGATAGAAATCATAAATACCGTAATCGTCAACAAATAATCCATTAAAAAAAGCAAGGCTACTTCGGAGTACAATTCGAACTAAAAAAAATCGGAACATGAATTAATTTATTTTATCAGACGAAAATCTATTACCATTTTTTTGTTTAAATTTGCATACTTGATCCATTGTAAGAAGATTTCGTTTAACTAAAAAACAGATTTTTAAACTGTCTATTATAGCACTACAAACCAAACTTACCAACAAAATCTTCCAAAAACTTGATACTCATTTGTTCAAATTTTAAAAATGGAATTAAATCTTTAATTTCGTTTAAAACAAGTTCATTCTTTTCTTTTTCTGTCATTTTTTCAGAAATTTTTGCTTGTTGTTCTCCCCATTCATATACCTAAATAAATAGAAAATTAAGTAATTTATTTCAGGCAAAAGAAAAACAAACCGCTTTACAAAATTCTTCGTAGTTTCGATAAAACATGTCAGAAGAAGAAGCATTTTTTACAACTTCTTCAATTGAAATAAGATCTTTTTTAACTGAAAAAAGACATATATTTAATATAAGGAATCGTTCAGATATGACGTCATGCGAGGGTAGAGAGGGAGGGTGGTCAGCCATGCATGACGCCGCTTTGAAGTTCCGGCAAAGTTCAAAGCATTTGTATGACAGATAGGGAGTGAAAGGTAAAAAAAGTCGATTTTTGTATGACGTCATATCTGGAGGATCCCTAATTGAAAAAAAAATCGTAAAGATACTGACTTGCAAAATCAAACAAAAACTTGATTGTCATTTTTTTAAAATTAAGATCTTCAAGAAAATCTTTGATTTCATTTAAAACAAGTTGATTCTTTTCTTTTTCTGTCATTTCTTTGGAAATCATTGCTTTATTCTCTCCTAATTTGTATACCTAAAACATAAAAAATAATTAAATTTTTTAAATTTTTAGAAAAAATGGACCTCTTTACAGACTTCTTCAATTTCTGAAACTTCTGAATAGTCATATGAAGAATTTTTAACAACCTGTTTAATTGAAATAAGGTCTTTTTTAACTGAAAACTGGGAGTTGTACATTTATCTAAAAAGATAGTAACAACACTCACGTGCAAAATCCAATAAAAATTTGCTACTCATAAATTCAAATTTAAATATTGGAATTAAATTTTTAATTTCGTTTAAAACAAATTCATTCTTTTCTTTTTCTGACATGTCATCAGAAATCATTGCATGATGTTCTCCCCATTCAAATACCTTAAAAATGTAAAAAGTAGATGGATCAAAATTAAGGATGGACTGAGGCATCGGGCCCGGGTTTAGGCCCTAATCATGACTCTCAGGTATAAAATTTGACCGTAAAATACATAATATGGTGTAAAATAGAAGAGAAAGCCGATAAGAATCTAGTCAGATGATAAAAAATTCAACTTGACTCTCATAGTCGAGGACCTCGGGGCTGAACCAGGCCCTTGGCCCTTTTTAATTTTTTTCAAATATTTTTTATCATCTTACAAGATTATTTTCGGCCTTCTCTTCGATTTTACACTATATGTATTTGGAATTTTATGGTTGGATTTTGTACCTGAGGGCCGTGATTTGGGCCTGAAAGCCAAAGCCCGGCCTGGGCCCTCCATCCAACCTTAATCAAGCAGAAACAATAACAAAAATGATACCGCTTTGCAAAGCTCCTCTGCTTTTACGCCATGTTTTGATGCATAAAAAACAAATGCTTCAAGGGCAAATTTATCAAGATGGACAAAACCATCAAACTGAATTAATTCAGAAATTGGCAAATAAAAGAAGAACCGATAACCATTTTGATAAAATTTATATGAAAGTTCAATGATTTGAAAAGCTTCTTCAAAATTATTTAAATCAAAAAAGAGCTCAGATTTGTAAATCTTTTCTTTAATTTTGTCAACATCATAAATTTCAACAAGTTCTGCAATCAAAAATACATTTTTCTGATGAATATTTAAATTTTTATAAGGACAATAAATGCATCGAAGAAATTCATAAAATTCATCATAAGAATAATCATCAATAGTTATTGGTTCATTTCGGCTTGAATGATTTTTAATAAAATTTTCATTGAAGACTGAAGAAGCTTCTGCTAATGTAAGGCTATGTGCGTAAAGTTCCTGAAAAAAACATAATTTTCTAATATCCTCAAAATTGTTAAAACTTACTCTTCCTTGAACATGAAAAACCACATCAAAATAATTTTGCTTGAAATCTTGTTCTTGGTAAATTCTGTATAACTTTGTAAAATAATCTTCAACAAAATTTTTGTCGAAGTTGCTCATATTTTGTTTAAAAAATTTATATTAAAAAAATAGTAGAACTACAAAATCAATGCAACGCAGAAAAGTAATCAACGTAAGTGAAAATGCGATTGGAAAAGGCACCTATTGCATACGAATATAAATAAAATATAATGGGTGACCTTTGACTGCAATCAATATCTCTTAAAAAAATATTTTTCCAAATAATATTTTTACAAGAGGTGCCTGCTGCAAAAATCAATACCTAAAAGTATCCTGCACTTAATTTATTTGTTCTGCTGGTTGCTCCTTTCCTATGAAAAAAAACGCATATGCTTTTAAGACTCATGATTGTGCGAATTACAGAAGTTAAAAATTCTGTCATTCGCATAATCATGAATCTTCTTTTACCATTTCTCATATAAAAGTACAAAGCCATTATCTACTACCCGTAAACCTTAAACCAACCTTAGATGTGTTGGATGTAACGTTGAACCTAATGAAAAAAATTAAAGTTAACAATGAATGGAAAAACTGAAAGTTTTAATATTCGATATTGCATGTGTAAACCCGAATATGGTTTTGTTTAAAATTGATAATAAGATCGTTGAAAACAATCCAAATTTATTGGTTTCGATCTCGTATTTAATAATTTTGACATTAAAAATATTTTAAACATTCAAAAAACGTGGGCAAAAGTTTTTATACACAAAATTAAAATGAAAAACTTGAAGTAAATTTCAATCAAAACAATCAACAAGAAACAGAAATAAACTACATTTTTTAAACTTTGATCTCGTGTTTTTTTTTTCATTTCAATCTGCAAAAATATTATTTTTTAATGGTTAAAAAAAGGTTAAAGAACCCCATAATCAGACCAGAGGTCGTGGGGGGCCGATGCTGGCGCGACTTTCCAGCATCTGCACTTAGCATTTAGGTGTCCGGATCTAAGATCCTTGCCGGCGCAACCCGGTGGTGGACCACCCCCTTTCGGGAACCTTCCACTCGAGCGGAGAGCTCTTGTGAGTGTACCCATTGCCTTCCAATTGGTAGCGCCTGGGTTGGGCACGCACGGGGATTCGAACCTTCCACTCTTTCGAGTCTCTGTCCGACCGAGAGTCTGTCGCTCAAACCACTCTTTTTAAAAATTCAATTATTCTTGTTCTTTGAATATTTAATGGTTTTTAAAACTTGAAATATCATCGACATCGATGATATTGTACAAAAAGTTTTACGGTAATTTTTATTTAAGTGCAAATAAGGTGCTAAATAAAATTGCAGCTCTAAAATTTTAAAAAATTAGTATAGTTCATTTTTATCATGAAGGTATAAAAAGAGCGGGACAATTTTTAAAAAGTTTAAAAATGTTCATGTGTGTGGTCAATATTAATTTTAATAGGATGATAATGTTTTAAACATTAATTTAACTATAAAATCAGGGAAAATTTCATTAAAGCATTGTCTTCCAGGTTTTAATGTCTTCATTTTGGAGTATTAGATATCAAGGATGTATTCAACAGCATTTTATTTCAGGAGTGAGCAGAAAACACTTTAAGGGGATCCACCTTTGGGCTTGTGCCGATGGCAGAAAAAGATCAATGGATTTTATGAGTTTGAAGAGGGCGCATGCCAGGACCACCATGTTAATGATCGAAATTTGTTTTAAATGACAAATTTAAATATTTAAACCGAAGTTTGAAGTTTATGAATAAAATTCATTAAAAAAGAAACACAGTTAATATTAAACCATAATTATTACCACATTTTAGCTACTACAAAAACCATATCGGAGTAGAAGTTTTTACTCCGATAAAATGTTTTCAGAATTTCTGTCATGAATTAAACTTTTTAAAACATCGAGCCGTTGAAAAAGAAAAAAAATAATGGATTTTAAATGATTGTATGATTGCAAAATCGTACCAGGAAAAATACGAATCACATAGTCATAACGATGACAAAGTAAGTACGAAAATGTTTATGTCTGGCATTTACAATAACATAATGATGATCGATAACGTTGATTTTGGTTAAAATTAAATATTCAAAGAATAGAAAAATACATTTTTTAAAAAAGATGATTGTTTTCAGTTTTTAATTTGTAACATCAAATCTGAGCAAATGTCTGATTCTACAAAAACAGTTACCCAAATACCGTTGATTATCTCCCGACTTAAAAACATCATAAAAATATATAATAGATCTCATTTCATTTTTTTATTTCACCAAAATAAGTAAAATATTATCTTTTCACTCGAAGGAAAAAAACTTTTTACTCCAAAACGAATCCGCTACGAAAATTTCCAAGAAAAAACAGGTAATCATGAACGGGTTTATAAATATTAAAAAATTGTGCTTCCCTTTTTTCGACAGCTAGATTGTTAGTTTTGACTTAGAAAATATTTGAAATAATCAAAAACAGTGTTTTGCTTCGCCCCGCTTTTGCCCCGCCCCGGGGCGCCCCCAACGGGGCGCGGGGCAATTTTTTAAAATTGGTGGCACAAAATTAAAGTTTTGGTTAGATTTTTGTTTTTAAACACATCGAATACTTTTTAACAATGTTACAAAGTCATTATTACACCTTTATTTTACTTTAAAAATCTAAAAATTGAAGAAAAAAACATAGAAATTTTTTTAATAATTGAAACATTTTTCGATACTTTTTCTTCATCGTCTTCTGAAGCCGATGTAATTATGGATTCAGAAGATGAATATTTCAATGATACCGGACCTGTTTATTCCGTTCGGGCGCATGAAAAATATTGCTTTAAAATAAAGGTTTAAAAAAGGAATTTTTAATGGCACAAAAAATAATGCCAAAATTTGTAGATGGCATTTTGGTCTAATGGAATGATTTTTAAAGTTGTGCCGTGTTTGCTGTTAACAGTTTCCATTATTGCATTACTCAAAATTATTGCAGATGTTTCACATCTTTTTTGATAGAATAAACTAAATTTTGTAGTAAATTTGTTTAAAGAAAACAATGAAACACAGATGAAAAAACTACAATTTTTAAAGTTTATTTCATGTTTCTCGTTTTTTTCAAGTGAGTTTGCAAAAACATTATTTTTATGTGTCAAAATGCACGTTTTCTTTCTTTGAATATTTAAGTTTAAACAAAATCAATGATAGTCAGTGTTCAATTTTTAATGTTTCCTTAAATTTTAAATTGAACTAAAATTAGAAAACTGAAAACAATTAATTTTTAAATATATTTTAGGAATTCATGACAATTGCTAGAAAGTCTAAAAATGTATGGTTGCATTTGGACAATATTAATTTAAACAGGATTTACGGATTTCTAAGTGCTGAAAGTTGGTATACCTGAGATACTGTAGTATTGTTACCTTATTTACAAGTCTCACAATACAATTAAATTTTTAAAGTTAATGAATGGAAAAACTGAAAGTTTTAATATTCGATATTGCATTTGAAAATCGTAATATGTTTTCGTTTAAAATTGCAAATAACATCATTAATATCATCAAAAAATACAGAGAGCATTCTTAATTTATTGGTTTTAATCCCGCTTTCGTGACCTATAAAATGTTTCAAATATTCAAAAAATCAATAAGAAAATTTTTGCACTCAAAATTCAAATGTAAAATTTGAAGTAAATTTAAGTCAAAGCAATTCACTGAAAACAAAAATAAACTACATTTTTTAAAGTTTGATCCCGTGTTTTTTTATTTCAGTTTGCAAAAACATTATTTTTTGTTTTTTAAATTTCAATTTTTAAACATTAAAAAATAATTCTTTGAATATTTAATTTTTAATTGAAATCGTCACCAATCATTTTGTAAAAAAAGTTACGGTGATTTTTATTTAAAATAACATTTTAACAATTAATTGGAAAAATTAATGGCGGCAATTAATTATTGTAATTCATTGTAAAATACAAGAAGGTCAATTTGTGAAAAATCTTAAAATGTGTTCTTGCATCAGACGAATATTAATTTTAAAAGGATGACGATATTTTAGACACTGATAAAACTATAAATTCAATAAAACATATGTGTGTAGGCTTTATTTGCCGCTTTAACGGTAAAAATGATTGTGAGATTTCCTGTTACTAAAATCTTTCATGACTTTTTTCTTCGATGTTTCTCTGTCGACTTCCTCCGGGGTATTAGCGATCATGGATTTCAGCAGCATTGTATTTCGTAGTGAAGGAAACCATTTTAAAAAGACAACTCTGTGATGTTATGCCGATGGCGGTAAAGGGTCAAAGGAATTTTGGATTTCAGATGGACACGTGAACCTGGTAATACCAGGGAGGCATACCATCCAGCTGAAGCTCGAGTAAGACGAAAAGTTGTTTCAAATTAAAATAAATTTGAAATGAGGCTTGAAATTTTTGAATAAAATTTGAATAAATTAAAGAAGTTAAAATTGAATCTTAATTATTACCCCATTTTAACTACTACAAAAATCATATCGGAGAAGAAGCTGTTACTCCGATAAGAATTTTTCAGAATTTTTGTCATGAATGAAACTTTTTAAAACATCGAGCCGTTGAAAAAGAAAAAGTAATGGATTTTAAATAATTGGATTTATATATATTTATTTATTCAAAAAGAATATGCCTCCTAAATGATGATTGCAATATCGAACCAGGAAAAATACAAATCACATTATAGGGTGACGTTATAGCGAGGTCCGATTTAAGGGGGCTCCTTATTGAAGGGACCGCAGATAAAGGACGTTATAACGAGGTTCGATTGTATTAGCTTTGCAAATATTTGAAATATTCAAAAATCATAAAGAATTTTACATTCACAAAAATGAAAAAATGGAAATTTTGAAGCCAGTTCTGCTGATAAAAAACAGAGAAATAAACTACAATTTTTAAAGTTTGATGTGTTTTGTTCAATTTCCGCTTGCAAAAATGATATTTTAAAAAAATGCATCTCTTTCTTTGAATATTTAATTTTAAACCATTTAATCTTAATTGATCAAAATATGATATGGACCACATCATATTTTGATCGATATACAGTAAACTATCTACATTGTATTTGGCAAAATCGAAAGAATATGCAACATCAAAAAATATGAACTTCAATGGTTCGGTCTTGAAAACTTCGACGGACGACATCGTATTCATCGAACAGAAGCCATATCGAAGAAGCTAAATTTTTTGCCTATAAGAATAATAGAACAATGGAGTGTTTGATGCCTTTCTAACTTGTTTATATTTTTCCTAACCTTTTTTATGATAAATAACGAACAAATAAATCATGCAATTTTGAAACTTTAAAGAAACGATACTCAATTTAATAGAAACTCAAAAAGTTGCTGACCTTCCGTTTTTGATTGCAAAACCAGTGTTCGATAGTGTTACAAATTGTAACTTACAATTACAAGAATACCGTTGATGACCACCAACTTTAAAAAATCATAAAAGAAGTAAATTATTTAATTTCATATTTTAATTTTACCAAAATGAGTAGAATATTATTTTTTTTACTCCATGAAATTTAAAGAAAAGAAAGAATAAAAGCTTATTTTAATTCCCAAATGTATGCTCATTTTGGCATATTTTATATTTACCGTCATATATTGATACTTAAAATTTGAAATGTATTTTTCTGAAAATAAAACTAAAAAATATAACGGCTGATTTTAATGAATCAAGCATTTTAACAAAAAGGTAATTTTTGACTTATAAAAATCTTAGAAAAGTTTTATAAGTTTAATTTCCCTTTTTTTAAACAGCTCAATTTTTATTTTTAGCTTTAAAAATGTTTTAAATATTTAAGTCCACAAAGAATTTTACATACACAAAATTGAAAATGGAAATTTTGACGCCAATTTTGTCAATTAAAAACAGAGAAATATACTACATTTTTTGCAGTTTTATCCATGCTTTTTCTTTATTTAAAATATTGTTTTTCGATAACTTTTAAAAATGCACTTTTTAGTTTTAAATTTTTTGAATATTTGATTTAAACCAAAATCGACAATATAATCGTAATTGATCATATTTAAAAATATGTTACGATGGTTTTTATTTAAAGACAAATAAAATCCTAAATAAAATTTTGACAAAAAATTGGTAAAATTAAAGGGGGCAATTTTTTGTCAAACTTCAATGTAACATACAAGATGCAAAAGAAGGGCAATTTCTAAAAAGTCTTAACATGCGATCTTGCAACTGTTCGATATTCAACAACCTCACCTTTTTTCAAATAAAACGTTAAATAAAGAATAATGTAGAAATGACTTAAAAGTCATTTCTACATTATTCAGTGCAACATAAAATTTTTTATTTAACATCGACAGGGCATTGAAAAATAATAATTACATTACATTTTCTTATGGCTGTAACCAGAAGTGTCGTCAACCTCAGACATGTTTGATGCAACCATATCCGTAATGGAAATAATTAAAGTAGGTTTACAGTTTACAACGAATGAAAAAAATTGAAAGTATTAATATTCGTTCAGTTCTGCATTTGGAAATCGTGACATGTTTTTGCTTAAAATTGCAAACAATATCATCAATTTTAAACAAAAACTTGTACAGAAAGCATTTTAAATTTATTTGTTTTAATCTCGCTTTTGTGTCTTATAAAATATTTTAAATATTCAAAAACCAATAATAATTTGGCACAAAATTGAAGTAAAAAAGTTTAAGTAAATTCAAGTCAAAGCAAGTCAATGAAAAACAAAAATAAGCTACATTTTTTAAAGTTTGATCCAGTGTTTTTTTAATTCAGTTTTTTTTGCAAAAATATTTTTTTTTGATGTTTCAAAAACCATTTTTTGCTATTCTTTGAATATTTAATTTTTAACCAAAATCGTCACCGATTTTTTTGTAAAATAAGTTACGGTGATTATTATTTAGAGAGAAATAAAATCTTAAATCAAATTTTGACATTAAATTCGAAAAATTAATTATTGTAATTCAATGACAAAACAGAAGAAGGTCAATTTCTGAAAAGTTCTGCGAATGTATTCTTGCATCAGTTCATTATTAATTTTGATAGGTTGACGATATTTTAGACACTGATTAAACTATAAAATCAAGACAAAATTTAATAAAACATACTTGTGCAGTCTTTATTCACTGTTTTAGCTGTAAAAATAATTTTAAGATTTCATGTTAATGTAATTTTTCGTGACTTTTTTCTTCGATGTTTCTCTGTCGACTTCCTCCGGGGTATTAGCGATCATGGATTTCAGCACTATTGTATTTCGGAGTGGGCAGAAACCATTTTAAAAAGACAACTCTGTGATGTTATGCTGATGGCGGTAAAGGGTCAAAGAAATTTTGGATTTTAGATGGACAAGTGAACCTGGTAATATCAGGCAGGCATACCATCCAGCTGAAGTTCGAGTAAGACGAAAAGTTGTTTCAAATTAAAATAAATTTTAAATGAGGCTTGAAATTTTTTCTTACGCAAAATTGAATTGGAAATTTTGCAGCCAGTTCTGTCAATGAAAAACAGAGAAATATACTACATTTTTTGCAGTTTTATCGATGCTTTTTTTTTTTTTATTTTAAATATTGTTGTTTGATGATTTTAAAAATGCCGATTTTCAGTTTTAAATTCTTTGAATATTTAATTTAAACCAAAATCGATAATATAATCGTAATTGATCATATTGAAAAATATGTTACGATGGTTTTTATTTAAAGACAAATAAAATCATCCTAAATAAAATTTTGACAACAGTTTCGTGAAACTAATGACGACAATTTTTAGTCAAATTTTAATGTAACATATGTACAAGATGCTAAACAAGGACAATTTCTAAAAATTTTTAGCATGTGATCTTGCAACTGTTCAATATTAATTTTAATGGTATAATATTATTTCAAACATTAAATCAAGTTAACTGAAAAAGACTCCTTTTTGGAATTTTTTTCACTTTAGCGATCACGAATTTTTTTCAAAGTTTCCTACTTTCTAAGAATCAATGAAATCCTTTTTTGAGAAAGCAAAGATCAAAACACTATTCTTTTCTTACCTTGTTTCTTCAATATTTCCATGTCGACTTCTTCTAGGTTAGTAATGATCAAAAACATTTTATTTCAAGAAAAAACAGTTTAAAGCCTTTAAATTAAAGGAAGCACACCTTTAATCTTGTGTTGATGGCAGTAAATGATGAATAGATTAGCGTGATTTCATAGAGGGCGCGTGTTCCAGGTTTTGAAGTCCCTGATACCGATCAAAAGCAGTTGACAAAATAAAATATACAGAATTTTTTCACGGCGATTTTCTATCATATTGATAGTAATACAATTTTTTAACTGGATATGGGGATTACGGTAATTACTTGGTAATGTTTAAACTCCTTGGATTACTTTAATTTACAACAAAAGAAGCAGCTTTTGTGATCGATTTATAAAAATTCAAAATTTCCTAAAAAATCATTAGGAGAGAAAGAAAAACACTAACTCTCGATTGAGTTATTGCTTCCTTTTTTGGTTGCAAAAATTGTTTAATAAATTAATTCTCTTTTGCTCTTATTCCCAAAAATGGCACTCTCAAGCGCAAATCCGTTGTCTCCAATGCGTTTAATGCTTTTGTTGACGGTGCTTTGAGTCAAATCGAATATACTTTTATAATCCGAAGCAAGACCGTAGGCAGAAAAAATTTTTGGAGTGGGCATTTTCATTTTGAAGGGGACACGCCCTTGATCTTTAGCCACCTTAACACGGCGGCGGCAAAAGATCAAAGAATTTTTTCAGTTTTTGGGGTGGCACAGGTACCGAATGCCTTCCCCCTCCTAAATACGGTCTTGGAATGTATTTTTATAATCCAAACAATAGGAATGTATTTTTATAATCCAAAGCGTGGAGAAATTAATCTTCAACGACAATGGTATAGAAAAGTTTTAAATGGTAAATGGAATAATATTAATGATGTGAAAGCCCAAGCAGCTATTGCTGTATTACAAAAGTGTGGCTGAGTTCGCGGAAAAATTATTATTTGGACAGATTCAGAAGCTGTTTTTTTAAAGAAGGATACACCTGTTGATCTCAAAGGAAAATTTGTTGAATTAAAGAAAGTGGCAGAAGAACTTCGAAGTAGAGGTCGTCAAATAATATTTGCAAAAGTTAAGGCTCGTCTTCGTAATACTCCTCTGGAACATACTCAGCATCCACAATGTACATATGGTAATTACCAAGTAAGTTTTCTTTATAAAAAGCGCTCTCATTTTATTTGACCTGTTTCACAAAAAATTGAAATTCAGGAAATTATTGGATTTGATTTTTTTAATTTGAGCTGTAAAATGTCAAGAAAAACTACTTTTTATTTATGATGATAAAAGCTTTAAATGTGTTCTTCGCTTTGTTTTTATTTAATAATGGAATATTTTAAATATTCTATAAAATTTGTCTTTCTTGAATTAATTTTAAGTGTGTATACTGTAGGATCCATTAAAATCGTGTTTAACCTTTTTTAAGTAGTTTTTATGATGATAATCTTGTATTTTAAATTGTCTCCTTTTGATTTAACTATTAATAGTTTGCGGATTATCAATTAATATTATATTTTTGGAGTATATGTTTCTTCAGTTAAAACGAATCATTTAGATATTTTGGATACACCGAAGTTTGTAAAACCATTATATGCAGTTTTGATCCATCGAATTTAATTTACTACTATTTTATTTTCTCCCAAAAAATATTCCTTCTGATTTTTTTTATCGTAAAAAACTACCGTAAAAATTTACAGTTGCTTCATTTTCATTGTTATTGTTCCTGACACGAAACAAAATTGCAAATCAAAAAAATTAATGCAAAATTTTTTCAACACAATTTTTTCTCCGTTAATTTTTAAAGTCATCAAAGCTCTTTCATTCATTCAATCCATTCATTACTTTTACTTCGCTTATCCGTGTTTAAATTGTTGCTTTCCTTTTTTGTTGTCTTCATAATTTTGTAATTTCATCTCTTTATTACTTTACAGAGATTATCCTTCAACTTGAACTTGTGAATTTATCAACACAAAAATATGAATGCTGAATATATTGTTAAAGTTAGATATGGAGATGATGTTCGAAAAGTTGCTTTACCTTCATCAATGTTGAGATCTCTTGGTGCAATAACAAATTGGGCTGCTGAAACGTTTAATCTTGATAATACACGTAATAATTTATTGATGAAATACAAAGATGAAGGTTAGTTTTGTTCATCCTTCTTTGCTTATGTTTATATATATATAATTTTTAGATGGTGATTTAATTACCTTGATCAATGATGATGATGTACGACTTGCTTTATCAACTGAGCCAAAGCTTTATCTTCATGTAAATTTTTGTGAAGATGTGTCTGCTGCTTCAAACTCTGGTTCCCGACATGCTTCTCCATGCAAGAATGAATCAGTTGCTGTTATTCATCCTTCAAATGAAGATGACACAAGACATTTTTTATCTGGTCTTTCTTCTCCACAACAAAGACAACAAAAATTATCTTCTGAAGCTCAAGAACGTTTTGATGAAGTTCCACTTAATGGAAGACCTTCTCTTAATCAACAACAGCAATCACGTGTTCGTCGTGAATCACATCAATCACCGTCATCTGCTGCTCAGAGTCAAGAACGTTTTGCTCAACAACCACCAATGACTGGAATGCCTCCTCAGCAGCAACAAATGCAACAGCAACAATATCCATCTCAACCTCAACAAGGTGCTTTTGCTCCATCAATGATGAATGGATTACCTCCTCCGCAACAACAACAACAGCGGCAACAATTGCAACAACAACCATCATTTTCTGGAATGCCTCCACCTCCATCTGGACAAAATTGTCAACAACAGCAACCATATCCACCTCAATCTGCTCCTCTTCTTCCACCACCATCAATGAATGGATTACCACCTCTTCAACAACAGCAGCAGCAACCTTATCAACCTGGTCAAACTCAACAATTTCTTCTTCCTCCTCCACCAACTTCAATGAATGGATTACCACCACCTCCTCAACAGCAGCAGCAACAACAACCTTATCCATCTCAATCTGGACCTCCTCAAGGTTATGGCTCATCAATGAATGGAAATCCATCAATGAATTTAATGCCTCCTCAATCAGGACCACCTGGTGCTGCTCCATTTACACAAAATTTTGGTCCACCTCCATCATCATCTATTCCAGGTTTGGCTTTTAATCCTTTCTCATTGTTAAAGTTGGTTCATATTTTACAAATATATTTTTTAGGTCTTGGTAATCCATTTGCTCGTCAACAATTACATCAACGTCCTGGTCAACGTTAATGATTATAGTATAATTATTTTTATTCTCTCTGTATTATTAATTAATTCATTTGATTCAATTTGTTTTTTGCATAAGCAAATCTTAGAAATAAATATTTATTATGGTTATAAACAATGCGAGATTACTTTTATGAATTTGTTTTTGTTAGTTTTCAATTAATATTTCTTATGTTCGTCGTTTTAAGTTAGTCTTTTGCTTATGGCGGTTACTGTAGCTTTCATATTAGTCTTTATTTGCTGATGGCGATTACGGTAGCTTTTGAAGCAAGCGTTGTTCGAGCCCCAATAGTTGATGAAATGATTATCGGCTTTTTGAATCGAAAAATTATATTTCGGTATTCTCGTTTTGTCTGAAAGTATATTTTTAGATTAAGGAATTTAGTAGGATAAAAAAGGGATCAGCCTACATCAGTATTATAAAATATGAAGATCAAGGAATTTGCAGAGCAATGAAAAATGTGTAAAATTGTTAAAATGAAGAATAGTGGATCATCATCTTCTGGAAATATTGCTGATCCGATTCGATAACTAATCCATATGACTAAAACAATAGGATTTGTTAGGATGTTAAAATTTGAGAGAAAAATTTAGTTAGAAAATTTAGGTTTGTTAATTTGATATGCTACAGTAATCGCGACTAGCAGGATGATAGATTACTGTAGCATTAGAAGATATAAAAATAGGAATACTTGCTGCTGATAAATCTAGATCATACTGTAACCTACACAAAGCTGTGAAATGTTAATACAGTAATCTCATCTTTTTTTGGGCAAAAAAGCAATACTTACAAATGCATGCTACAGTACACATGGAAAATTGTATTGCATATCGAAGTTCTTTTGCTTTTCGCAATTCATATATTGATTTTTCGACAACATTTATACAATTTTTATTTGATTTTCGAACATAGAGATAAATCTAAAAATGAGTAATTAAAAGCTATGATAAACATAACTAGGCTGTTTTGGAGATATGCAAATATTAGTTTCGTAATTTTATGATACTTTGTTCCCGTCATCTGCCTTCCAGAAGCAAGACTTTTTCTTGTTCACTTCCCCGGGGGGCAAATGCCATTGTCATGTTTTTTATCCAACTTACAGTGATATAACATGTAACACAAATAATCGAGCAGGAGATATTTAAAGGCAAGGCAATATAAAAATTTGCATAATTTATTCCATTATCAAAGTAGGCATATGAAAATCTTTTGTATGATAAATAAAATCTGAAATTTCTTTGGGTAAAAAGGTAATGTAATCAAAGATGCAATTATTATGCAAATTTTTTAAAAGTTACGGTGATGAATTTTTCCTAATGGGATCTCCCTTTTAAAAAACATACCCGCAACACGGCATTAAAAAATTAGAAATAAATGCCATTATAATTGCTGCTAAGAATGCCAAAGTTCCAAGAATGATTGTATTTTCACGGGAAAATATTGTTGCTGCTTTTGGATTTATTACCATTACAACTCTGAAATTTGTATTACGTGTTTAAAGTTCATTGGGATGATTTAAGATTATAATTAATTCTATTTTTTTGTAGTTAACTATGTTAAAAGAAATGAGGGGGCTTAAGAAATTTGGAGTTTGAAATTGTTAAAAGGACTACGGTATGAATGAAGAAGAATATGTATTTATAAAATCGAAAAGTATTTGATAAGGATGAATTGTAAAATTTCATTGAAACTGTGCATTGCTGGAAATATGCAAATTTTGCATATCGAAGATATTGGAAATATGCAAATTAGCCTATCGCATCCATGAAAAAAATATTTCTCCATCATTTTAGCTCAAAGTTTTTTGAAATAATATTTTTCCGTATAGAACGGCACTATAGTTTAGCAAATTTGCACATTATCACGCCATGTTGGATTACTTGATTTGATTACTTAAAAAAAGTATATCTAAGTTGTCGCTGGCAAAATAAAGTTATTCAAAGGATTCATTTTATTCAATGAAAATTTAAATATTAGTTAAATTTTAATCTTGGGACTTTAATAAATTTTTGGCATTTTTATGGTAATTTTGTGATAATTTTTTGCTTTTGCCAGAATATTCCCTTTTCTCAAAGCCAGAAATTTACTAAAAAACGAACCGATTCAAAGAAGTTATAACTTGTGTGAATAAATCTTGTAACCATAAGGAATGAAAAAAGAAGCCCATTAATTTTAGGCCAAAACTTTTATCTCCACCTTCAAATAAATAATCTTGTAAGATTGCCGCAGGAGATAAATAACAACAATACAGTAACATTAATATAGAATTCCCAGTAATATTGAAAGCTGCTAAAATATAAACACTACTATGAGAAGGACTTAAAAATCCTGCTTTTTTAAGTACAAATAATACTGTACAATTTAATAAAATTGTTAAAAAACAACATAGAAAAAGTGAAATACCTAAAATTTCAGCAAAGAATTTTGAAAGCATTTTTTGGGATTAATTTGTGGTTTATGAAATTTGAATAAATCCAATTTTATGAGATTCAAGAATATGGAAGTACTATTTTTTTATATAACTTTTTAAACCCACAAAATTACTTATTTTTTTTCTTGGTAAATTAAAACCATCTTGGTAAATTAAAACCACTATTTTTTTTTCACATGGTTTGGCTGTTCTCCAAATAACATGAAAAAACTTGTATTCAAATTTTCCCATAAACTATTATATTTTTTAATGGAACGTTTACATAAAAGTTTGGGGTTCATTCGGGTCAATGTTGAAAAATTATTACCGTAATTTTTTTATAAAACATAAAAATTACGTTAAACATTTTTGAACAAAAATTTGTAATTGTACTCTGCCTCGACCTAAACCCCTGGAGTGTAATTAAATTTTCAAAGATAAAACTAAATTAAATACATTTATTCGTCCCGTCAATATTTAAAAATTTAAATAAGGCACCAGATAAACAAGTAATATTAATAGTAAAATACAGTAATTCTTCAACAATTTCAATATTCAAATTTTTTGACAACTTTTTTCAAGGAATTCCAATTCTTCTTGAAGACCATGTTCCTTCAAAAATGGACCAACTTTATTCAAGCATTTTTGATGATATTCATTCAACCAATCAATCTAAAAATTACCATTGTTAAAATACCGTAATCAAAAGTAAAAAAACTGACATGTTTTTGTTGAAGTAAATCACGTTGAATTAAATTTTGTTGAATTGGAACAAGAGTTAGCGGTTCAAAGGTTAAAAAATTATCTGCACCAGATTGAAGCTTTCCAACTTTAATAATTTCATAACAATTTTCAATTCGAATACCAAATTTTCCAACTTCATAATATCCTGGTTCAATTGTAATGACATTTCCTTGATGAAGAGTTCCTTCATTTGCTGATGATCGGAAGCTGATTCCCACTGAAAAGGATAAGAATGAATTAAATATTGTTACAGTAATCAAATGTACTTACTAGGTCCTTCATGAACATTCAAGAAATGTCCAACTCCATGACCAACCCCATGTCCAAAGTCATATCCTTCAGCCCAAAGTCCAACGCGTGAAAGGGCATCAAGTCGAGAACCTTTAATCCCATCTGGGAAATTCTGTCTTGCAGTATCAATATGTCCTCGAAGAACCAGAGTATTCATTTTAACAAAATATGGATCAGGATTTGCTGAATGGCATACTGTACGAGTGACATCTGTTGTACCATCTCTAAAAAATTGTATACTATATTTATCTACCGTAATTAGATCACACAAAAAACAAACCGATAATGAGCTCCAGAATCCAACAAAAATACAGAATCCTTTTTGATTACTTCATTGCCCTCAGGAGCTTCAGGATGATAATGTGGAAATGCAGCATGATTATCAACAGCTGAAATGGTTGAAAAACTAAGTGTTACATATTTTTCATGCTTTGATCGAAGTTCATCCATTTTTGCTGCTGCAACAAGTTCCGTAATGCTTTCATTTCCATTTGCCAATTCTTTCTTTAACCAAACAAGAAATTGAATAACAGCAACAGAATCACGAATTTGAGCTTGTCGAATTCCTTTCGTTTCAACTTCATTCTTGATAGATTTCATTGCTTGAACTGGTGATGAAGCAACTATGACATGCTCTTTAGAGATACATTTACCAAAGAAATAATTTGTAATTTCTGGAATAAATACTTTATGCTCTTTTCCACGTGAAAGTTTATTCTCTTGATGATATTTTTGAATAAATCCTTCAGCTTCTTCATAATCATAGACATGAACTTCAGTTAAAAAGTCAACAGATTCTTTGGTAAGCTTTCGACGATCAATAAAGAAATGTGCAGAATTATCAGTTACAAAGAGGATGGAATAGACGAGAGGATTATATGGAATATCAAAGCCACGAATATTCAAAAGCCCTAAAAAGATTATCTCGATTAGATTATCATTCTTGAAGGTAGGAAACAGAAAATGTGATCTTGCTCCGTTGTGTAATGATAAGTCATATGAAATAAGCCTTACACATAATATCATCTAAACTTGTGAATATAATTGAATCGCATTTCTTCTTTTCTAGCTTTTCTCGAAGTTCTTTAAATTTTTCAGCAGTTGATTTTCCACATTCTGCAACAGATAAAGTTGTAATTGGATTAATTGGAGCTTTTGGTCGATCATTCCAGATCTCATCGACAAGATTATTTGCAAGTGGAAGAGGTGAAAGATTCCCGGATTCAAGATTTTTAACAAAGTTAATACCATAGCCTAGAAATTTTCATATTTAGCATATGTTGAAGGACAAAATGCTTAAAAGCTTACAATATGCAAATAGTTGAGGATCAAATGCAACTTTTTCACCACTTTTAAGATTCCCTGTTAACCATTCAACAGGTTCTACAGCTTCAGGGACCGCTTGCTTCATTAGCTCCCAACCAGGTTCAAATTGTTTTACAGCTTGAGCAAAATATCTTCCATCCGTCCAGAGGAGGGCTCGTTCCTTTGTAATAATTGTAAAAGCATTTGAGCCAGTAAAACCAGAGAGAAATCGAACCCGAAAGTCATGATCAGCTAAATATTCACTCTAAAATGGAAATGGAATTAGTAATAGTTATATATTAGCATTTGTTAAACTTACTTGATGTGCATCAGTTGAAGGTAAAACATATGCAGAAATGCCATATTTATCAAAAAGTTTACGAAATTTTGCTAATTTTGGATTTTCAGTAGCAGCAGCAGCTTCTCCGGTCATGGTTAAAGATGAAAAATTATGCGTCTGAAAAGGTATGACGATTACACAAAGATAAATTATAACGAAATGAACGAAACATTCTAAAAACGAGTGTAATTTTTTGTTTTTCTTCGTTAAACTTTAAAAAGTTATGGACATAAAAAAACTAAAAAAGGAAGTTAGAGAGAGACAAAAAAAAGTACGACACCTGTAATGAAAAAAATGTTGTTGAATTTAAAGAGGAAGAAGAAGAAGACGACAGCAAAAGGTATACCTTCCTTTTAGATAAGAAACAAAGACTTAAACGTTGCATCAATCTTTGGTTGTAGCGATTCATTGTTCAAAATGCATAGAAAAAGAATAATGAATGATTTATGGAGGAAAACAAATATAAAAGCAAAAGTATTTATGGAAGCAATTAAAAGTAAAAAAAGAACTTTGTTGAAAAAAATCAAACTTCACCGAGAAAAAAAGGAACACTTTTCATGAACAAACTAACCTCCAAAAACAAAGTATTACTTTGTTTTTGGGGCTCACAGGTCTTAGAAAAGTTCTTGAAATTGGGGAAACAGATAATGAGAATGGAACTGGATTAGGTTTATTCATTAATTTCCCGGAAAAAGGCGGGAAATTTCCCCGCCATTTCCAGGAGTTACAGTATTCCATACTACAGTAATATATGTATTACTAAAATTAGCCTTATAACCTACAAAAGGACTGTTTAACATAAAAATTAATGTTTTTTATTTTTGACTATTTATAATGTTTTTAATACATATTAATCCTATTTTTTCATGTTTAATGTAAAAATGTAAAATATTTACTGTTACATTTCCGAGGAAAGGGAAATGCAAACTCCTAAACTGGATACTTCTACTTTTCAGAAAAAAAAACCTGCCCCAAGAGTTTTAGCAACAGCTGGATGGGAGATTACTGGAGGTCCAATCGGTTGTTGAACTGGTGAAAATAATTTCTGGGATGCCGCAAATTGTTGAACTTCTGGTATACAAGGCTTATCTTCTTGTTGCCTTGGAAATTCTAATCGATCCTGTAAAAATGTAAAATCTTTGATCTTTAAAAAATAAAAAACTTTTTTACATTGAATGATGAAGCAACTGATTGCAGTTTCAAATTTTTTGATACTGTAATTGTTTTATCATTCTTTTGTAATTTATCATTCAAAAGCGTATCAGAAATCTCCGCTTCGACAAAACTTTCATATGCTGCGATATGAAGTGAAAGGGTGCTGTTGCTGATTTTATTAGAGCTTGAAAAATTTTCTCTTTTGGCATCATCAACTTCTGTATTCAAATAATCCTTTGGCAAATTTTTGTAAAACTTTTTCAGTGAAATGCTAGCTTTTTGTGAAGCTGTTTTTTCAGGAACATCTAACAATTTTGTTAAGACTGCAGTCCTTTTTAATTGTTGCTTTTTTGATTTCGCAAGAAAGTTCGCGAAGCTGAAAGTTATTGAAAATCAGGAACTTTCGTTTTTCTCTAATTTCTTTAACGCTAGAAAAAATTGAGAGTTCCTGTTTTTCAATAACTTCCAGCTTCGCAAACTTTCTTGCAATATCAAAAAAGCAGAAGATGATAGATCTTCTTTAACAATAATTTAGAGATTCCTTTTTTCAATATTCAAAAAGTGAATAACATTAAAGGACTGCAGCCTTGATTTCTATTACCGTAATTTGAACTTTTTATTTTTCGGATTTCAACATTCTTTGAGCTGCCGTGATCAAATGTTGGTGTACATTTATGATTTTTGTTTAAAGTAAAATTGCTATAAACATCAATTGAATTATTTAAAGCCAAAGCAAGCTTATCCTTGGAATGCTTCCATTGATATTTTGATGCCATCTGAATTTATTTTTGTTATCAATCTTGTACAACAAGCATGTAAAAGCAATAAGACATTGTCGATTAAAATGAGTTTTTTTGAAAATTTTTTAAGCTATTTTAAAGAAATAACAAACAGCAAAGATGGTTTAATATTAAAAGTTATATTAAGATTTCAACGTTTTTACGAGTGCCCCCTTTTTGTTCCACATCCTTCAAACTAAAAGTGTTACATCAACATCCCCCATATTTTGTTTTAAGATCATAATGATGCAATATCAAAAATTTTGCATTAACAATCAAGGTGTGAAAACTTTTACTGTTTTTTGTCATCCCTTTTTAAATCAAAAATACATAAAACAGCAAAGATAACTTATTCAACATGTTGCCAGATCGGTGCAAATAAATATTTTTTGGGTTTTTTCTTCAAGAATTACCTTGATAAGATATGCTGAACAACATATATAAGTAATTTTTGCGTGAAACAGGATAATTTCAATTTTTCAAAAGGTGATATAAATTTTTGTGGCAGCGAAAAATCATTTTTTCTCGACACAAAAATTTTCTATAGAGAATACGGTGTAATTTTTCACAAATGATAATTTTCAACAATGCTGAATAACATGGTTATAACAGATTTTCGATTTATTACGCGGTTCACTTTGTACGGAAAAAAGCCTATGGGTTCCGTAAAATTTTGCGGATCGCTGTATTGTTTTTATTTCATGTAGGATTCTCTCAAATTTCCTCGTCAAATGGAAGAATATGAACCTTCAGAAACACCTTATGTCCAACAATTTTTAGCATCCCAAAGATTATTTTCACCAAATCAAGGTATTTAATTTAAACTATAATGCAAAAACAGCCTTCGGGCGGCCGTTATGTCAAATTCGGTCTTTTTATTAAGCATCTTTTTCTGTGAATTTGTTGAACAAAAAGGAACAATAAAGTTTAAGATTATTGCAAATACAAAGATCGTAGTGTTCCTTTTGTGTGTTTTGTTGATGTTTTTGAATTTGATGTTGACAAACAAACAAAGTTTTAAACTCTTTTTTATTGTTGGTTATTGTTATTTATTATTTTTGTGATAGTTTTTATAAGTACCAATTTAATTGAATTAGCAGCTTAGTAGTTTTGTTCGTGCTTTTTCAGATTTTACTCTTTGTTTAATCATAGCTTTTGTTTTTAATCTTTCTTTACATTCATCTATATCCTTTTTCAGAAAATATGGTTGTTCTTATTGATGATATTTTAAGAGATATTTTTTGCCATATTGGTAAAACATTTACTTATTCTAATGATGATGACGATTCCGAGAAGTAAAAATACAATTTTTGCAATATCTATTTAATCCTCCAATTTATTTCAGTGAATCATCAAAAGGTGCTGAAAATATTCTTGTAAATTTTATGTTAAGTGGTCAAGAGCCTCTCAAAGTTGCCTTCAAATTCTTTGAATCCGTAACAAGTGTAATTGTCTATCGTGAATTTATTGAACTTATCAATGTACGTCTTGTATTTAATTATTTGAAGATATATATCCTCATTTTTTAGGAAAAAGATGAACGTGCAAAATTTCCTGATAGAGATATTATTACTATTCCAGCTGTAATGAAAGTTCTTCAAAAAAGTGTTACAAAAATGAGATGCAAAAGTTTTGATGAAGAACATCTTCCATTTTGGGATGCAATGAAATCAAGTTTGTGTTTTTATTCTTTTTTAGCTGCTTTTAATATATTGGAGATCAATTTAGATGTAAAAGAACTTGAACTTGGAGATTACAGTTTTGAAAATCCAAAGTATGCAAAAGTTATTGAAAATATGACTGCTTTGGAGAAAGTTACCATTGATCTTGATATTTATTGTATGGGTGTAAGTTTAAATCAGCTTGGATGGATGAGAAATCTAATCGGCAGAATGACGACAAAGACGTGGCATCGGACCTTACGTTGTTGGGATCAAGCCATGAACGTTTCTAAAAAAACCAGATCAGGGAATGAATGGGTCCGGTGTATGTTAGGGCATTTCCCTCTCCCGGGAAATGTTACAGTAATATTTTATGTTTTTACATTAAACATTTAAAAATGGGATTAATATGCAACAAAAATACTGTAAATGGTCAAAAATGATTAAATTTTATATTTAACAGTCCTTTTGGAGGTTATGAGTTTATTTTTGGTAAAATTTTACTGTAGCGTGGGATACTGTAACTTCGTGAAATTTCCTGCCTTGCTTCATTTTTACGGGAAATGAACAACCCTATTCCGGTACCCTGCGTATGTCGATAGTCATTTTAAGCCGAATTTTTTGTTCCTGATAAATAAATTAAACCTTTCTAATAATCCTAATTTTTACAGTTCATGGAAGGCCTTTCTCTTACCTCCAAAGAAATGGTATGGGTTGGTGAAGCATTTGATCAAATTGAAAATGGTGAAGATTTCAAGTAAGTTTTTTCACGATTACTATAACTTTTATAATTTTCTTCTCTCTCATTTTTAGAATCAAATTTCCAAGTGTCAAAAAGCTTACTGTAATTGGACGATATGTTGGTTGGGGTCCAACTGATATGTCTTTGGAAAGTTTAGTTAAAGTTCTTAAAACTATTTGTCCAGCTGTTGAAGAACTTCATCTCACAATTGATGACGACAATATTGATAGTGAAGTGCCACAAACATTTATTGATCTTATTACAAAGCCAAATATTGATGGAAATCTTCATGTTCATGTTGTCTTCAATTTTACTTTAATGGAAAGTTCATGGCAAAAAGTAAGATTTTGGTTTTTTTAAATAAGTTGTAAAATGAGAGTATATTTTTAGTCAAATTTTCATAAAGAACTTCAAAAGCATCAAGATATTGAATTAACTGGCACAAAAGATGGCTCAAAAAGTACAGTAAAAATTGGTGAAAAGAAACAAATCGAATTTAATCTTACTTCTGAAATGTCTGAAGAAGATGATAATGCTGGTGGAGAGAATACTGATAAACAAGATAAGAGTGAAGAAGCCGACAATGGAAAAGATGAAGCGAATGAAGAAAAGGATGAAAGTGAACCAGCAGCAAAGAAAAAGAAAGCATAGAAATTTTATGGGATTTGGTTTTGGCAAGTTTATCTTCTTATCATTTTTATTGTAAATAATATATACTTTTTGTTTAATAATCTCTTTTATAAATTTTTGTTTTTTAAAGTCTTCTTTTAAAATGCATACTGTAGCATTATCAGAATTGTGTCTCATTTACATACTGTATTTTATTTATTTACTTTGCAAAATCGAAATCTTGAATAGCAAAATCGGATTAAAATCGAGATTTATGATTTTGCAAAGTTTTTGTTTGAATGAAAAAATGCATTAAAATTACTGTATTAACTGCCTCGAAAAATTTTTGTTTTTAAATTATTAAAAAATATTGTTTCGTCTAAAATCTTATTACTGTAAAAATTTTCTTCTAAAATTATATTACTGCAACAATTTTTTCTAATATCTTATTACTGTAAAAGTATTTATATCCCTTTAATTTGCTCATTATCTTTCGTCATTTTTTCCCCTTCTTCCAACAATCTCTCTTTATTCAAAATTCAATAGCTTTATTACTTGTTAAATACTTATCACAATTCAATGAAACCTTTGTTAATAAATAAAACAATTCACAAATTGTACATTTATTTTTATCACCTTGATTCTTGTAATGTTTACATTGATAAAGATTGCTGCTGCTGCTGCCACTTGAGCTTTCTTTGTACTTTGAAACTTCATAAATAAATTGAAAAAATTGAAATTCACTTGGAAGAATTAGAGCTCGAATGAATTGATCTGATGGTGGAATAAATGAAGGAGCTTCTCGAAGATTCGATGATGATGAAAATTTATTCAAAATTTGATTAAATAATACTGTAGAAGTTGATGTTGGGGATGATGTTGGGAAAAGCCATGGCGGGAATCTTTTTGAATTTGTTAAATATGGTAATTTTCCTGGAATCCATTTTTGTTTTTCTGGTAATCCAATGAAGATTGTTTGATCAGAAGTAATAAAAAGAAGTTGACCATTATGGACAAGCAATTGTCCAGGTTGATTTTTGAATGCTGCTGCGAGAGAACCTTTACAAATTTGTCCAGATGGAATTGTTGGAGATGAAATATTACTGAAAATAAACATGTAAAAATACAAAAAATAGATTTTAACAGGAAAAGATACTGTAGCTACTGCTTAAAATTTTTGTAAAACATATTTTAGAAAGTGGGTTACAGTATCTTATTCTAATTTTAAACAAAAGTTTATATCCTAATATTAATAAATAAAAATATATTTAATTACGGTAATAAACATTCTTGGTGTCATAATATGTCCCCTTTCGTCCTGCGTGACAGATAAAAGGTTATAAATAAAATAAATAAATAAATAAATAATAAATAAACATTCTACAGTAATCCCTTAAGAAAAATCCCCCATCAAAAAAAACTTACAACAACATAAAATTTCGATTTGCAAATTCAACAATTACGTAATCCCCGAAAAGTTTAATTCCTTTTGGAGTTTCCGGGAGCTGACAAATATTCTTCAATTTTCCGCTATCCCTTTCAACCATTACTAATTCATTACTTTCTTTAACAATTACCAAAAATTGCCTAAAAATATATTAAAATCAGATGTATCAGGTCGTTCCAAAAGTTTTGAGCGTTTTTTCTATGGCAGAACGCTTTGCCAAATGTAAAAAACGCTCAAAACTTTTGGAACTACCTGATAGTAAAATACAGTAATCTAAAACTGATCGGACCTATTAACATCAGCTCCAATAATATGTCCATCGATTTGGGAATTGATATCTTCATGTAAATTCCATATCCTTGAAATCTTCTTTCCTGTTCCATGTGTAATTTCATTTGTTACAGTAATCATATGCGTGGAAGAATTGTCCTAGAAAAATACAGTAATTACAAATAGAAATTGAAAGTTTCAGGAAAAAAACTTACATCATAATAATTGACACCAAAGTACGGTAGAGCTTGTAATGGTTTATCTTTGATGTATGTATCGTAGTAATATTCCATATCCGCATCATTATCAATAATTAATTTTGTTGATTTTTTCTAAAAAATGTATTGTGATTGTTTAGATATTCAAATTGGGGAGAAGATACTGTAGCACAGTAATACCCAAAATGTACAGTTACAGTAATATATTGAGCATATTGTAAAGCTATATTAAAACAAAACATACCATTTCATAATTAAATTTAACATTTTTCAAATAATTTTTAATATCTCTTTCTTCATCAATCTTTTCCATGGCAGTTGTTGATGGCATTTTTGCTGCTTCTGTTTGCCCTGGATCGATTGATGCCATTGTTGGTTCTGCTGTTGATGATGCCAAAGTATGTTGTTCAGGAAATTCTGTTGAAGTTTTTGCAATCTTTGGTGCTGCTGTTCCTTCTTCAGCTTCTTCTAATCCACCCAAAAATGTTGTCATAATTCTTTTCTTTCCAACTTTTGTTCGAACAATCATTGATGGACCTTCTGAAGCCGGGGCAGCAACAACAGCAGAAGATTCTGAAGGCTTTTCAGAAGATGTTGAAGGAGTTGGAATTGGAGTTGGCACTTTTAGCTTTTGAGGCTTTTCTTTTCTTTCATATGCAAAAATTTCTGAAATCTTTTTTGACCATTGTTCTGCTTCATCTAATTCAGATTCAGGATTTTGAGAATCTGTTGATGGTGATAAAGTTTGTGATGGAAGTCCACATCCATAAATCTTTACACAATGTTGATTTAATTCATGTTCTGGAACCGCAATCCCAATTTCAGATTCTTTAAAAATCACAAATCGAGTTGAGCCATCCAAGGAACAAATTGCAAGATGACGGCCAAACCTATAAAATACGGTAAAAGCTTTGTGAAGCGAAGAGTAGAAATATGCAAATTTGGCAAAAAAGCGAGCAAAATTTGCATAATACCTTAAACTTTTGCCAAATAAAATAAAGCGCTGTGTTTATCAAACCAAAAATTTTACAATCATTTCATATGCAAATTTTTAAACAAAACACATTTTTCTCTGCGACCAAAATTCATCTATGTTCCCTCTTGCTACCAATATCCCCCAACCCATATGTATCTTACCATTTCATATCCACAATTGTAAGCTTAACAATTTCTTTAATAACAACAATTGGTCGTCGAGTTTTTGGAATTTGCCAAACTGATAATGTTCGATCTCGACCTCCAAGAGCAACAACATATCCAAAATGTTTCCGTCCTTTTTCATCCGAAAATATTCTTAATTCTTTACAAAATGCCTAAAATTAATATATTACTTTATATCACAGTAATTATGTAAATATATACCACACAAGCAAGAGGTCGTCGATGTCCAACAAGATCTTTTTCAAAACTCCAATCTTTTCTCATAATAATTTGTGCCGTTGGTCCTGAATTATTTACTGTTGAAGGAACAATCAACATTGCACCATCTGGTGACCAATCCATTCTCAAAAACATTGTTGATTGACTGCTCTGAAAAAGAAAGGATTACTTTAATTACATTTACATGTATACAGTATCTAATAACAAATATCAAAATTTAAGTAGCCTAAACAGGTATTTTTTTCAATTTCTCACAAACAAGCAGTTTTATGATATTCTATATCAGCTTAACTAAACTATAGTATTACATATGCAAATTTTGTTATTGGATTAGAACCTTCCCGAAACTGGAGCTCAATAGGTTCAGTATGATACATGCGTATATATTTTAGGCCCGGATAACAAAAATCTTTTAACTTGTGGGTCAATATTCGAAAATTAGCATATCTCAAAGTTTTGTCCCAATAAATTTTCCTTAAAGATATTCCAAAAAATCGAAGATCGAACATCAAATGGGATGACTATGCCACCATGTAAAAATCATTCATTTTCTTACCTCCAAAAATGGTTCAGTAAGCGTCCATAAACATTCCCATGTATATGTTTTCCAAATTTTCATTGATCGATCAGAGCTTTGTGTTGCAAGAAGTTTTCCCATTGGATCCCAGGAACATCCTTTAATTGCTTCCCCTTCTTTATGTCCACCATTTGCTTCAGATAAATTTGCAAGACATTGTGGCCAACTTTTTAAATTCCAAATTTTGCAGCATCCATCCAAGGAAGTTGAAGCAAGCATAATCGAAGTTGGTGAAAATTCAACATGTAAAACTTCTAATAAATGTCCCATTACAGTATAAGCAGGTCGATAAATTTCAATAATCTTTCCTTCACCATTTTTTGTACGAGATTGCAATCGAAGAATTGTAACCGTTTTTCCATCATCTGCAACAGCAATATCTTTCCCGGATAATGAAAATCTAACACAATTAACTCCATCTAAAATTATAATACTTTATTAGGATACGGTAGTGCCCTGGGATACAAAAATATAAAAAGTGGATAAAACTTGCATTGAAAATTTGCTGTTCCAAGTACTGCGATATCTTTCTTTGAACCATATGAGCCATACATCCCTGAGACATCCCAAATTTTTACTTCTCCAGCAATTCCAAGTGAACCATGCCCACCAGTGACAAGCTTTCGACCATTTGGATGAAAATCCAAGGAATTAATTGAATTTCCTGGAATTATTTAAATGTATTAATTTACATTTAGTAACAAATCTGAGACAATTATTTAAGCAAAAAACTATTTAAAAAACTCTTACCTCCATGTGAAATTTCAAAATATGCTCGAATATGCATATGACTTTTCTAAAGTTGTTGTTATGATAAATACGTAATGTAAATTACTTAGATTTTGTTAATAATGTTAGCAAAGGACAAGAAAGATAAATCTGGGAAAATACACTCTTGATAAAAATTTTGTTACAAAAGCAAAAATTAGAAAATTAAAACACTGACAAAATTTGGCAAAAAGTCAAAGAATGCAAAATGTAAAAGACAAACGAAAAAATCACGGAAACCAAAATTTTAATAATCAGAGTTTGTGTCCAATTTTGTAACAATAAATCATTGTAATAAATGTGCAACACAAAACAAACTATTAACACCATTCCATAAAGCTAACCTGTGGCGGATGTGATTGTTTTGAAAGTGAACCTCCTTGTTTGGGAATAAGCAATTTTTGAGATGCTTTAAATTGCATAATTTCTGGTGCAGTGGATTCAATGCCCTCCATTTGTCGAGGAAATTCAAAGCGATCCTGTAAAACCAAAAATATGCAAATATATAAGTATCTAAAACACTTGCTTGAAAAGTTGTAAAAGAATCAACTAAAAATTTTGGGGTGTCACACTTAATTGAAGGTAATTCTTCAACTTCATTTTTGGAAGAAACTTCAACAGAATTTTCATAAGCTGCAATATGAAGTGATAGGGTGCTGCTATTTTTCTTGATTTGATTTGAGGAAATATTTTTGTCATTCTTCCAACAATTTTGAGATTCTTCAATTTTGTCATTCAAAAAAGCATTCTTGGATGTTTTGAGACTTAATTCTTTGCTTGATTTATTCCATGATTTTTTACTTTCATGATTTTTATGAGTTACAGTATCCACTAATCAATGATAAATGTTGCTGCAATTTTACCTTTTTCATTGACTACTTGTTAAAAAACAAAACTTTTAATTAAAATTTTACACATTTTTTAAATTTAAATGATTTTTGTAAAACTGCAGTTTTTTGTTTACCAAAATTTTTATCAATTTTTGAATTGCTAAATGATTGAACAGGATTTAAATTTGCATATTTACAGGATTGATTTAAATTACAGTTTGAATATTGATTTCCATGATCAGAATGATTCTTGCTGTTTGTTAATAACCTCTTTAAAAACAGCTCATTTTCTTTTGTTGCCATCTAAAAATAACAAATTTGACAAACGTTTAGCCTGACAAGTTTATTTTAACAATATGACAATAACCGCTGTTTACAATTTTGAAAATAAAAACTCCACGAAAATTTGTTGCTGCCCGTGTCTCATATTTGTTGCATCATTCTTATTTTTTGAGCAATTGTTTTTTCCAATGATGTCTTGGATGTTTAAAAACTGGCTATGAACCGAAAAAAAATTTTTATGTAAAATTGCAGTACCATTTTTCGATGCTTTTGGATTACTGTAACGTGTAAGAATAATTGAAGCAAAAGGTTATAATACAAACATTAATGATTTTTTCCGTTTTCTGCCATCCAGAATGTGAATCTCTTTCGACCAACGCTTTACTGTGTCTACATACTGTACGTACAAACGAATTGTTGTTAAAATATGTATTTCATAATATTTTAACAACAAAAATGTGAACAAAACTCAAATAAGAACGATGCAATTTTTTCTGTTCGGCTCGAAAATTTTTTTGTTAGATCTTGCTTTTAAAAAGGGTTCTTAAAAATTACAATACTTCATTCAAAAAATCAACAATTATAAAATTTCATTCACATAAAATCAACAAAAGTTAACAATTTCAAATTTATGCAAAAACAAACTAATCAGATTCTTCATCACTTTTAGCATCAAAAATCATCTTCATTAAGTCATCCTTATCATCACCCAAGGAAGAAGAAGCAGCAGGATTTTGGGATTTCTTATTTCCACGAATAGATTTTCTTTGTTCAACTTGTCGGCAATATTTTTCCCATAATCCACCTTTCTTCAGGACCTTTTCTTCCAATCTTTTAATTCTTGAACCTTTTTCAACTTGATCTGCAAAGAATTCTGCTTGCTTTTTGACATTTCGAAGTTCAGCTCGAAGACGTTGATCTTCAACTCGTTGTTCATAGACAAGTTGCTCCATTAAATGTACCCATTTAAAACCATGTAAATATTTGCATGTCCAAATACAATCATATGCAAGAGAAGTTCGCTTTCCAAGAACCATATTTCCACAAAGCATTTCCGCAACCATTTTAGCTTTTCTTTTTGATGCAAATTCTACCCAACCTTCAATATATCGAGTTCCACTTGGACCTTTCTTTGCTTTTCGATTTTGTTTAAGATAAATTCTTTTAATTTCAGCAAGCTTTGAAAGTTCTTCTCGCATTCGGGATACGGTAAATCCAGGTGGAATAGTTGGAAAATATACGACACCAGATTTTCGTTGCCTCTCTTCAGCATTTAATTCTTTTTGAGCTAAAAATGGATTCATTAATAACAGAAGTAAAGCTATTAAAAATATTCAAATTTGCTATGAAGCTTAATAATACTCATTACTAGGGAACTAGTAAAACTTAAATAAAATGCCACATTCTTTGTCCTTTCATTGGATTGATGACAAAAACAAGCTAACAACGGCTTAATCATCATCAACAAGATCACAGTTTTGTAATATCCTACCGTACCTGTATCAAAAGTAAGGTTACATTCGTTAATGAGATACATAAACTTTAAACATTAATCTGGCTCGTTCATTTTCGAAAAGGCTACAACAAGAAATGAGAGTACAATAAATTTTGCGGATATGTTTTAAGTAGTAACGTTATATTTTTTATTGAATAAACATACATATCCACAACCTTTAGAAAGCTCTAATTTGTTGTTTCAAGCTTGTCGAAAACTGAACTGGCTTAATTAATATTACTGCAAGTTCGGTTAATGGAGCGTTAGCCTGCTTCTAACAATCAAACCAGATAAATAAGGACGATGACAGTTAATATAAACTCTATGTCGAGGTTTAGTTCCCGAGCAATAAGATAAATAAAATACCCTGCGGGTAATTAATAACCTTAAAGCCAAGGTAATAAGCCAACTAACTTGTTTCATTATCTTCTTCAGCCAATTCTCTTTCAATATCTTCAATTGTTAATAATTTATCACGAATAACTTTGATATCTCGCACATCGCGCTTTTCATTGATGAATTTACTAAAAGATATAATATGATTAGCATTTAAAGTGGAACAAGTAATCGCTTACGATTTCTTTTTACTTTTCACGCCTTCTGCATTCTTTATCACAGCTTTTCCCATCGTTGAACAAGTTGAATCTAAAAATAATGTTTATTAAGAAGCATAAAATACGTCATTTTTTATTTATATAAAATCAGCGGACATTAAAACGGAACGTGTTTGTTTCTGTGGAATTAAATATCTTGAAAAATGCGAAAGATACGAAAAGGTAATGGAAAAAAGGATTAAAATTATCTAAATTTTTGAAAAACTTTTTTAACTGAAACAAGGATGGACAACTTCTCAAAAATTATGTATTGGCAAAACGTCATCAGCGTTTCTGATGTTCCAAAAATAATTCATTTTTGGGAAGAACAAATACAGTTTTTAAAAATGGATACAAACTTTATAAAAGGATCTGTATAATATAAAATTACCTTGTTTGGGAATAAGCAATTTTTGGGATGTTTTAAATTGCATAATTTCTGGTGCAGTGGATTCTGTGCCCTCCATTTGTCGAGGAAATTCAAAGCGATCCTGTAAAAACAGACTTATGCAAATTAATAAACATCTAAAACACTTGCTTGAAACGTTGCAAAAGAATCAACAAAAACTTTTGGGGTGTCACATTTTACTGAAGGTAATTCTTCAACTTCATTTTTGGAAGAAACTTCAACAGAATATTCATAAGCGGCAATATGAAGTGATAGGGTGCTGCTATTTTTGTTGATTTGATTTGAGGAAACATTTTTGTCATTTTTCCAACAATTTTGAGATTCTTTAATTTTGTCATTCAAAAAAGCATTCTTGGAAGTTTTGAGAATTAATTCTTTGCTTTCATAATTTTTATGGGTAACAGTATCCACTAATCAATGTTAAATCTTGCTGCAATTTTTCATCTTTTTTCATCGGTTAATTACTACCAATAAAAACATAAAACATTTTAGATTCAGGATTTAAAGTTAAATATTTTTAATGAAATTGCAGCTTTTTTAGTTTACCAAAACTTTTATCGTTTTTTGAATTGCTAAATGATTGAACAGGATTTAAATTTGCATATTTATGGGATTGATTTAAATTAAAGTTGGAATATTGGCTTTCAGGATCAGAATGATGCTTGGTATTTGACAAAAATTTCTTTGAAAACAGCTCAGTTTCTTTTGTTGCCATCTGAAAAAAACAAATTTAAGACATTTTTGGCTTGAAAAGTTTATTAGTTAGCAACAGTATCATGGTAATTGAAAATTTTTAATGCAATAAAAAGACCACTTTTCATAAACAAATCCAGAGTTTTGTCTTTATTTTAAAAAAGCACAAGTTTCGTTAAATTGTATAAATACAATTTACAATTTTCAAAAAGCCTTAAAAATTGTGGTTGCCAATATCACATATTTATTGCATCATTCTTATTTGTGCTATAAAAAGATAATTTGTTTACAACGTTTTGAAAATTAATAAGGGAAAATTTTTTTTTTGTTATTTTGTAGTAATACTGAATGCTACATTTTCAGATGTCAACAACAGCAAAGGTATCGCCTTTGAAGGAATCTCCAACGAAAAGCGATCTTCTCTTTGACCCTGGTAACCAATATTCCATTTTCAATTTAAATCCATCCCCTAAATATGCAAATTTAAATCCTGTTCAATCTTTTAGCAATTCAAAAAATGACAAAAATTTTGGTAAAATCAACAATGCTGCAATTTTACAAAAATCATTTAAATTTAAACATTGTCCTAAAAACTTTTATCTAACAGTTTCATATCTTAATAAGCATTCAACTGAAAAAAGGTAAAATTGCAGCAACATTTATTAATTATTAGTGGATACTGTAACCCATAAAAATCATGAAAGTAAAAAATCATGGAATAAATCAAGCAAAGAATTAAGCCTCAAAACTTCCAAGAATGCTTTTTTGAATGACAAAATTGAAGAATCTCAAAATTGTTGGAAGAATGACAAAAATATTTCCTCAAATCAAATCAACAAAAATAGCAGCACCCTATCACTTCATATTGCCGCTTATGAAAATTCCATTGACGGATCTTCCAAAAATGAAGTTGAAAAATTATCTTCAATTAAATGTGACAATCTTAAACTTTTTGCTGATTCTTTTACAACTTTTCAAGCAAGTGTTTTAGATTATTTTTAATTTGCATATGCTTTATTTTGCAGGATCGCTTTGAATTTCCTCGACAAATGGAGGGCATTGAATCCACCACTGCACCAGAAATTATGCAATTTAAAACATCCCAAAAGTTGCTTATTCCCAAACAAGGTACTTTTATCTTAGAAAACTTATTAATCCGGTTGTGCTTTCATTCTTCCGTAAAAAATTTACCATACTTCGGTTCATTTGGTAAGCATAGATACTCTCTAATATACCATTTTTTGCGTAAATGACGAATTTACTTTAGCAGAAAAAAACTTTGAGTTACAACACAGACGTCGAATTTCAAGTAGTAGTAGTACTTTATTAAACAAAGATGCTGATTTTCGACATAGCCTTTGAGGAATTAAAGAAAAAAAATTTATTACTTAGCTTTGAATAAATAGAAATAAGTTAAAATACAAAAGAAAAAGAAGTAACAATTATTAACTATCAAATTACCAGAAAAAGAACAAACGCAACATTGAACCCTGCTTTCTCTTTAACCAAGGAAGTTGAAGACAACAAGATGAAGAACAAGATGTCCAAAGATAAAATCAGCAAAAACTCGTTCACGATTAATTCCATTAAATTCTTTTTGATTTTCAGGATTTACTTGAATGCGAAGGCATGCTAAAATAGTTATTAGGTTATAAATAGAATAGTGCAAACAAAGGATGGCCGCGAGCCGACAAAGCCCGGGCTTTTAATTTTACAACGGGCCTGAAAAATTTTTATAAAATATACAGGTAAAATAAGCCCAAGCTCGGGCCCAGCCTGTACGGGTCGGGCTTTTGATTTCACGGGCCGGGCTTTGAAAAAATGGTCCCGTGTCCTTAGTACAAACAAAATCATTACCTGCAAGGATGAAAGAACCAACAGAAGAAGCAAAGCCAGCAAGGAAAGCATTGAAGGGGAAAGTTCCAACGAGAAGACAATAACCAAATTGAAAAACTCCAGTCAACAAAATATAAAACATGTAAGCATCAATGAGTTTGAGGAAATTTGGTGTAGTTTTTTGATAATCATTATAAAGCTTGGTGAGAATATTGATAGCTTCAACCATGTTGAATATGAGGTAATGAAGATGATCTAAAAGAGAAAAGATGTAATTTATTAGTTAAAGTGATAAGAAAATAGAAGATACGAAAGCGCAAAAATTGCCACGTTGCTATAAGAAAAACAAACACAGGGAGAAGAAAAAGTTTGCCAAAGAGGTAAAAAGATAAGCATTTTTGATAATTAAACGAGGTCGAACATTGGACATATACATAAATACAGTAAATTTTACCACAGTAATAAAATGTTTAACAACAACAAAAAGTCGAAAAATAAAACCGCGATTCTTAAAAAATTTTTGGACAAAAAAATTTGCCACATTTTATGTTGGCGTTGGATCTGCATTTTGCCAAAGTAGATAAAACTCTTTCAAAAAAGTTTTTTTCTTCGAGTTTGTAAAAAATTGGAATAAATTGTGGTAAAAATTCTTTGTTTTTTGTCTGGTATTGTGCTTTTTGGTTTTAGTAACTCCAATTCTTGAGTCAAGGTTAAAATCATGGAGTTGATTCAGACGTGAATATAGATCAAACGATGTAAATTCCCTGAAAATGCGGTTTTTTGTGTGTTTCATAGAACTGATAATTCACAGAACAACTAAAATAACAATTTCTCGTGATTTTTATAGTCAAAAATACAATAATGATGAATAGAGAGCGTCCAGATCTTGCGTTAGCAAAAAATCCAAGATCCTAAATCCCACCCATATTTTTCCTTTGATCTTTGCCGCTTTTAAGGTGAACGTCAGATTCTGATTACCCCATCCACCTAAGAATAACTGCTTACGTAAGATCTAGAGAGCCCAATACTATTCGAAAATAACACTTTTACGAGTTTTTTAAATATTCAAATGAAAATTACACTACCGTAATTCCGACTTTAAAGTCACCAAGAATACTGTATTCTGCTTTTTTAGGTTTACTCAAATCTTCTTCATCATCAATGATGGCAAACCCGCGACGAGCTCCTCCACGTTCATATTTAACTTCAGCATATCACATTGATTTTCATATTGAACAAAATAATCATAATTTTTCATTTGATTTAATCATTGAATTTTTAATTTCTGCTGGAAAAATTCGTCAAAAAATTACTGATAAATTAAAAACTCAAAATGAATCAGAAGCTTCGTCATCACAAGTTTGCTCTGTAATTTTATTGAACTGATTTGCTGATATTTTTTGGGATTAAATAAGATTTTATTAAATCCCAAAAATTATTAATGGATTATTTAAATTTATTTTTACCAAAAAAATATTTGCTTTATTTTTTAGGACAAAACAATTACAATTGGTTTACGACAAACTTTGAAAGCTTATAACAGCAATAAATTAAAATGGATTTTACTTGATTCATCTACAGTATCCCCATCAGCAGTTGGACAAGTTATGGGATTAATGGCTACAAAGTAACATTTTTTTATATTACCGTACTCAGGGATTGTCCATATCTTACATAAGCACTATTATGGGAGGGTGGAGATGAGCAAAATCTTTACAATACACTTTAGCGGCAAAGATCAAAGGAAAAATCTTACGGTAATGGTGGGTGGTTTCAAAATTTGCATATTTTGTAAGATCTGGACAGTCCCTCACTACTTTTATATGGTACTGTACCCCAAAAAATTTTTAGTGGAACAAAAGAAACAAAATTCTTTGTAATTCCAGAACTTTCTTCAACAATTTCCAAAGCTTTAAATCTTCCAAAAGTTAGTGCTGCAGGGTTTGGTTCAAATTGTGTTGAACTTGAAGAAATTTTTGCAAAGCTTCATCCAATTGATATTGCTTTAAAGAAGAAATTGGAAGAGGTACATTTTTCAAGGAATAAGTATACAGTATTCTACATTAATTTTTAGGCTGTAACCCCAACATCATCAAGTACATCATTTGTTTTACCAAAATTAGAAGTACCTAAAGGAAAAACAAAATTATCAAAGAAGCAGAAAAAGAAGATTGCTGGTAAAAAATAATTTGCATAATGTTAAAAGTTGTTGATTTTTTGTTTGTTTTTATTAAAGTTTTTACCCAAGCTTACTGTAACCCGTACAAGAAATTGCCTTATAAAAAAACTTTTATTTTTGGACGATAAAGTATAAAAATTATTGCTATAATGAGATCAAAGCACTACAGTATATCAAAAATAAAAGCAGCAATAATATCAAAACATAATAAAATGGCACACACCGTGTTGAGGTTATTGTTCGATGAATAAAATTGAAGATAAGACACACATTTGAGTATATAAAGCACCAGTAAAATGAGAGAAGAGAAAACATTCTAATTAATTAACCCGATGTCGACGAACTTCTGGTAAATCAGAAGTTATTGGCAAGAGTTTCCTACAATTGTAATACGGTAAATTTAAAAATATTGTGATACGGTAAATATGAAAACATTAAAATGACAAAAAATTACAAACCTTTTATGAGTAACTTGAAAGAAATTTTCTTCATCTAAATCTTGATCTCCATCATCACCACTATCAGAACTTGTTGAACTTGATGAATCAGCATATGACAAAGGTTTTCGGACACATCGAATAATATCACGATTTTGTTCATAGAATGCAGGGTAATAAAGTTGAAGTCGTTCGATCCAATGTTCCAAGAATGATGGCCTTGAAAGAAATGCTTTTTTAACGCATCTCTCAAAATTTGACTCATCACAAAAATTTTCAGTTACAGCTACCGTATCTTGAATATTTAAAACAACATGCCACCATCCAGATGGAACAAACATTACTTCACCAGGTAGTTGAAGTCCCACAATTGGTGCATACTGTTTTGGCCATTCATTTGAAAGTACTCGATTGTAGACTGTTGTAAACCATGTAATTGCTTCATCAGGATGCTTCCCTTTTTCACCAGATTTGGGCTTCACAAGATAATCAGGAGTTTTGGGATGAAAAAGACACCACATTTTTATTCCAGAGATCAAAGCATTCCATGCAGAAGTTCCCATTGGATCAACCTAAAAAATATTACAGTACACAAAGGTAATTAACAGGAGAAAAATCATACATGTATTCCAGTTCCAGATCTTTTTGGACCAATAATAAACCTATAAAAGTATGATATAAATCAACAACAGACAACAATAGATACAGTATACCATCGATTTGGTGGAGTTCGCCTTGAATCAGCACATTGAAAGAAATCATGTGAAAAATATTTTAGTGGAAGATAATCAGCAAGAAGTTCTCGAAGTTTATGTTTCTGAAAATGACATTAAATAGAGTAATATTTAAAAATCAAGCAAAACATCTCATTTAGGAAGGGCATGAGATTTCTAGAAAGGGAAAATTTGGGAATGTTGGTATAAAACAATCTCAAGTTGTGATTTATTACAAAATAACATCCATATTTGAGGACAAAAAAAGATGATAAATCTAATGAACTAAGATTCTGAACTTTGAATTGTTAGTTCCTATCAGTAGGGATTCTTTGGTTAGATCGACATCTCCTCAATGCCTCTTGATTCCCCTTCCCGGAGGACCGAGGGAGGGCAAAAACTTTCAAACATCGAGGAAAAGAGAACAAAAATGATCAAGTCACAGTACTTAGGGTAACACAAAAATGTAAATACATTTGTCTTCTTTGTATCGTAAGCTTTCACAAATTTCTAACAACATCAAAGTGCTGTAGCCCAGAATCTAGAGCATCTGCCAAATGACAACAACAAACAAACCTCACAAAAAGAGCTATCAAAAATATTCAACGGGCAATCATCATCATTTTCTTTCATATATTTTGCAAAATATTTGAGCTTTATCCGAACAGAATTTCCATCATCATCTTCCCCAATCTTCATAGATTGATTACGAAAGCGAGTTGTTAACTTCTAAAAACAATTAAATATAAATATTGATAAAGAAAAAGAGTTAAATTTACTTCAATAGTCCATTCCTTCATGGCTGGCCAATGATCAATACAATCTGTTAGAATCGCGGGAATCCCAGGCATCTTAAAATCCCGTTCAAAGCTTTCAACTGATGGCTTCGAAATTCGTTCGATATTTTCAGTAAAATATAAATCTGGAAATAGCTGAGCAAATTGCTTTTTATTCCATTCATCTGATTTTAATTCTAAAAATTCATAGATTTTATACAAGATTTTAATCTAACAAAATCTTACCTGACCGAGCATCCCGTTTTATACGATTTATTATTTGCTGATATCTTTCCATTTCTTCTTAAACATATATAAACAAAATATTATTTAAAATAACATACAAAATAAGTAACACTAAAAAATAAGATGAAGGAGGTTTCTCAAAAAAAATTTGAAAAAAAATTTGATCATGAAAGTTTTTTTCAACGAAGGACAACTTGCCAAAAGAAAACTTTCAATGCGTTACTGTAGCTTTTTGGACAATAACATTTTTTTCAGGTTACATAAATTTGAATAAAAATTACAGTAACTTATTTTTTTCATAACTTACTTTATGTAAATTTAATTTTCTTGACTAATATTTTTGACTTTTTCCCAAATTTTGATTTATTTCCTTGAACAGTTTTTGGTCTTTGATTTTACAGATTTTTGTTGAATCTATTACTTCAATTTTGTGTCATGAATTAACAAACCAACAAGTTTAAGTAGTAAAAATATCTAAATACCTATTTTTTCGATTGCGTCATTTTTAAAAAAACTTTTTTTGTCATTTGAACAAATAAAATTATGTTTCCAACTTTTTAGGCGAGAAAAACTTATTTATTGACATAAAAGGTCTCCAATTTTAAATAGCCATTATTAATTAATGCCGTTAAATTATATAACGCGTTGAAATAATGTTTTTTTAATTGCACCTTGTTTTGTTGTTTTACCATACATTTCCAGATGACAACAAAAGAAAATGAGCTGTTTTCAAAGAAATTTTTAACAAACAGCAAAAATCATTCTGATCATGGAAATCGGTATTCCAATCTAAATTTAAATCAACCTCCAAAATATGCAAATTTAAATCTTGTTCAGTCATTTAGCAATTCAAAAAACGATAAAATTTTTGGTAAATTAAAAAATGCTGCAATTTTATAAAAATCGTTTAAATTTAACAATTGTCTTGAAAATTTTTACTGAATTTAGTTTGTATTTTAATAAGTAGTCAATGAAAAAAGGTAAAATTCCAGCAACATTTTTTAATTATTAGTGGATACTGTAACCCATAAAAATTATGAAAGTAAAAAATCATGGAATAAATCAAGCAAAAAATTAAATCTCAAAACTTCCAAGAATGCTTTTTTGAATGACAAAATTGAAGAATCTCAAAATTGTTGGAAGAATTACAAAAATATTTCCTCAAATCAAATCAACAAAAATAGCAGCACCCTATCACTTCATATTGCAGCTTATGAAAATTCTGTTGAAGTTTCTTCCAAAAATGAAGTTGAACCTTCAGTAAAATGTGACACTCCTAAACTTTTTGTTGATTCTTTTACAGCTTTTCAAGCAAGTGTTTCAGATGTTTATAAATTTGCATATTTTTGATTTTTTTAGGATCGCTTTGAATTTCCTCGACAAATGGAGGGAATTGAATCCACTGCACCAGAAATTATGCAATTTAAAACATCCCAAAAGTTGTTTAATCCTAAACAAGGATCTGTTTCGATAACTGGAAATATTTCACATCCAAATGAAAATTTGTGCTTTCGTAATCTCAGCATTGCCTTCATTTCATCTTTGGGTTTTGTTGCTGCTGGTTCTCGTTTGAATAGTTTGCTGCTTCGAAAGCCTTTGTTTTTTGGTAATTTTTAAAATTTATATTGATTAAAACATTTCTTTTTCGAAGAAGGTGTTTCCTGTTCTGGGTTTATTCCTGCTGCTCCAAGATGTCTTGCAGTATCACGTGGTCAATTTCATACAAACAATTTTCAAACCCGACAAGAAATTAATTTACATAGCAAAGGTAATTTTTTTAAATTAATGTGTGTGGATTATCCAGGCCACAGCTCTATCATTAAATATTCAGTAAATGATTTAATGTAAATCAAATTCAAAAATTTAAGTTATTTTGCTTTGATCAAAAATATCCAAATCCGTATTAAAATTTTGTAAAATGCATTTTTGATTTCGTCATTTGTATTCACAAAACCTAAATCAACTTTTTTATGCCCGAAATTAAACTATCGAAAAAGTTTTGTTTATACAGAAATTTTTATCGAAATCGGAATTATCGTTTTTGCCAGGGCTCGAAAATAACCATAGAATGAATACCGTATCCGATGTAAAAGATTTCTGGCAAAATGTCTCTTGTTGACAAGCCCAAGTTCGTGTTTTTTTGTTTATCTCGGTTAACTGAATTCCCTCTATCTTTTTTATCGCTTATCAAATCTTTTAACTTGTTACTATTATTTACACAATTTATTAATGAGCTTAATAACTGCTATTAAAATGTTAAATTTTAGGGTATTTATCCTGTATGTCTTCAATGCGATTAATCCCGCTGATCTTTCGTGGATTTGTTTTTCTTCCACAAAGATCTTCGTCCTCATCATCTTCAACATTTCTTCTGCAACCATTTCGATCTTTTGCATCATATGCCCCACGATCACGAAAGCATTCAAAATCTTCAAAGAAGCACAACCATCATCATCAACAATCAGCAGCAGCTCCATCTTCAACAAAATTTGATGAAAATCAGATAATCCCTGATGCCTTAGGTGATCTTCCACAACCTGAACGAATTTATCGTCGTCCTGAATATCATTTTAATCCTGAACATGGTAAAGATGGTGTTGGGAATGAATATCCAGCAGCAACCTTTTCAAAGGATGAACGTGAAATTGGTATACCGTTTTTGAAGAAGGTCGTTGGAACTTTAGAAGATCGTGGACAACAATTTGTTCTTCCATGGAGTGATGAATCTGCAATTGAAAGCATTTTGGGAATTTTGAGAGAGCTGACAACGGCAAGTAAGTGCTTTTATCTTGGCGGGGAAGATTACTACACACATTTTTGAAGGCTCTATTCTTGAGGAACAAATTTTTGGTGGACAGTGCTTCTGGGAATGTAATCTTATATGAATATTTGTTGATAGTTTTCAGGTTCAGGTCTAAAAGATATGCAATATTTGATACACTTAATCTAAACAAAGCTAAAATCTAAGTTTTGCAACGGGGGTTGGATTTCTGAAGCTGTAATCTGATTTGTAAAAGCTCCATCTCTCTTACAATACACTAAATGCCATCAGCTGGCATTTAGTGTATTAGATTTTATGTACCGTTTTACGGCTGATAAAAATAAAAAATAAAGGAAAATATTCGATCAGAGCCAACAGAGCTATGTCCCCTAAATTTTCTTCCTCATATTTGTACAAAAAAAAATCTGTGGCTAAGCAATAGCTCTACCGTATAAACATTTTACTAAACCATATACTTTTTCAGCTGGTGTTTTACCTGAATTCCTTTTTGATGCCTTTACTCAAAAGCCTGAACTTTTTGCTGCTATTACTCGTGAAGGAAATAAATGCATTGAAATTTTTGATTGCTTATGTGATATGTGTGGATTCTCAATTCAAGATACAATTCGAATGTTTGGAAGGTAACAAAATTCCTCTTTCGTTACTCATAAAATCGCTGTACATTTTCCATCTTTTTAGTTTTACCCCTGAACTGCTTGAAACAAATGCAAATGAAATTTCTCAACGACTTTCATGCTTTCTTGGAGTTGGAATTAAAGCTGGAAAAAGTCTTGGTCGACTTGTTCGAAAATGTCCTGCTATCCTTTTTGCTTCAGATTCTCAACAGATGATCGAAAATGTTGAAGCAATGGGAGGATTCTTTTCTCGAGCTATTCTTCCTAAAATCCTGGCAAATGATCCTGAAATTGTGTTAAAGAATTTTGAACAAATTGAAGCAAATTATGAATATATTTATTATCACATGAGATGTGAACCTGAAGAATTTGTTGAAACAAAGCGTTGGAGTCAATTATCCCTGGAGGAAGTGATGAATCGGCATGAATTTTTGGTTAAAACTGGAAAATACGAGCTACCAGATCCTAAGAAGCCTCAACTTAAAATGGTATGTTATTCGTTATTTTTTTGAGGTGGATTAGTTTACCACAAATTTGTCGTTTACTGATTACTGTACCTATTACTAGTGGTAAAGTTGGAGGAGAAGCTTTCGGAAATCTAATATTCGAGCACAGTTGAAAGATTGTAAAATTTTTTAAAGAATTTTCTGTTGAAGTTGGGCGAATCTTACAAATATGATATTTTAAAACAAGAGCATTTTCAAGCCTTTTTTCGAAAAAAAGACTCAAAATTGTTTATGATTTGACAAATTTTGTTTATAAGAGTTTAGCTATGATGCGATAATTTTCCTCTATTGGATTTATAAATCATGCAGCAAGAATATAGTTTTTTTTAAATTTCATGCACAATTTTTTGTATATTTTCTGAAAGTGCAAAAATTTTGAGTTTTAATTAAGGCTCCGACATTAAAGCAATATCCCCTAAGGCATTATCCCCGGAAATCATAGATCTGTATCCAAAAATTGGATTTGAAAATGCCCTTCTTTTCTAAAAATCCTTACGTCAATATCAGATTCCAAAGACCACCTCATCCAACTACCGTATCATTTCTACAGAATATTTTTTTTATTAATTCTTGTCCCATTTTCAGGAGAATCCACCAATCCATCGAATTTTTGATACAAAAGATGATGCATTTGCTCTTCATGTTGCTAAAGTTTCACTTGAAGAATGGTTGATGTATAAAGAATTGGCAGAGAAGTTGGAAGGTTTAGAAGATAAAGAACGACCATTTGAAAGAATTAAGCCATCACAACGAAAAGCATATGAGCGTCGAATGAAAGAAACCAAGGAACAACAAGATTATGTTTTCGAAGCATGAAAATATAATAATATATTATTTGTATTAATAAAAATTATATATTTGTTATGTTAGTCAAAATTGTTAAGTTTTCTTTTGTTGTCATTGTTAGTATACTGTAATTTGTTAGAAATAAAATTGTATTTTTTGAGGCAAAAGTTTTTCGGATACGGTAGCTTTTTTATACATGTGCAGTTAATTCTTATCTGACATATCCATTATCAATTTGTTGTAAAAAGATGAATTTGTAATTGAAGGTTGGGATACTGTAATCAAGTTTGCAGTAACTTGTTTGATAGTTTTTGTAATACAGTAATTAAGATACTGTAGCTGTGTTTCGTTATCACAAATAATACAGTGTTTGGAATTCTGAAGACTTGACTTATTATCTATTCAAAACCGAAATACAAAGAATTTAATTTTTTACTTGACAATCAGTTTGTTGCTGCCAAAAAAATGCAATTCTGCGCTTTTTTTCGTCAAATAAATTCAACAAGTGTTTGTCGGGGTCCATGAAAAGTCAAACCTCTCTCTCTTCCTCTTCTTTCTTCTTTCTTCTTTTGCTTTAAGTTTGTCTAGCATTAAAAAACAGCAGCAATGGAAAAGAAGAAAAAATGCAGTGGTGCATTCATTAAAATGCATCACACAGTTGTATACATTCCTCTTCCCTTTCTCTTTCTTTCTTCTCATTTTGATGATTTTGCAGTTGTGTAAAAGGGATGGATGCAAAAAAGAAGGTGAATGACACGCAAAAATGGAAAAGAAAAAAGCAAACATTTTTTTGAAAAAAAGAAGGGAGAAAAACGAAAAATGAATCGATGCAGCAGTTTTAACTTTATTTAGTTTTTGAGGGAAAAATGCATGCATTTTACTTTTGCTTTTTTTGCTACTAGCATTTGAGCTTTTTACATAAGTTTGTACTTGCTTTAGCGGTTCTTTTAGATATAATTAGTATCTAAAATGCTGTAGCACGCTTGTACCCTGCTAAAAAATGTAGCATACATTATTTGCTTGCTAATAAATTATAAGTTGCAATATTGCATTAATGCATTTTTGAGGAACATTGAGGAACAAAAATGCATTGCAATTTATAATTTATTACTGGGATTTCTTGCATGCAAATTGTATATTATTAGCATGCTAATAGCTGTTAATAAATTTGCTAATTTGTAGCTTTTTACTTTGCTCGCACTCTGGAATGCAGTATTTCCGTAAGCAGTTTTTCGATTTTGAGCTTTTTTGACAAGAACTTTTTAACACAGGGTTTTTGATTACGGTTGATAAGATACAAAATGTGAAACCCCTGGGCTTTGGTTCATACCCTTGGGGCTATCATGCAGTTCTTGGCCCTTCACCATCCTTATTTTTTAATACTCCAGCGCATCTGAAAAATTTTACGCCACTATTTCCAACATTTTTTCTGCTCCCTTATTTCTGTAAAGATTCGTTTCGATTATTTGTACGTTTATTTTTGTTTTATAGATTACTGTAATGTGAATGTACAACTTTTATATGTGCTCATTAACACAAAGCTTTCTACCTAAAATAAACATCTTTCTTTTTTAGGACCTCTCTCTCTCATGGATACAGGATTTATCAATTGTTATTTGCAAAAGAAGCTCTCTCGTGCTGAAGCCCTTGAACTTTTATCAAAGAATAATACAATGCCACAAAATGATGATGAAAGAATTATATTTACAAATGAATCTCAGCCGCCTGCTGTTGCTTCTAGAACAACAGTTTTACCATCTCCATCACCTGCAACAATATCAACTCCAAATTCTATTATTACTTCTTCTCGACAAGTTCCTCCTTCTGCTGCTACAAAATCTTCAACTCCACAAATTCGTATTCTTCCACCACCATATCCTAAAGGTGATGATCTCGGCAATCTCAAGAATGAATATACAAAATTAAAAATGGATCATATAAAACTTAAAGGTGAACATGAAAAATTGAGAAATGATTTTGATGCTTATAAAGAAGAAACAGAACATCGAATTCAGCAGCTGTTTTTAGCTGTAACAAGGCAAGGATCAGTTGAAGATGTTATGGTTGTAAGTTTTTCTTTAATAGCTTACAGTATACTAACGTATCTGAATCTTTATGTTCAGTTTGACAGCATAATAGGGGTTCAAAAGATCTGATTGGGGATTATCCAGATTTGACGTCAGAAAAAACACATATGTTTGAACCTTGGATTTCTTTCTGCCAGATTTAGTCTTTTGATCTTTGCTGCTTCTAAGATGAGCTTCATATTGTGGCTTACCTTCTATATCCTTTAATACTGCTGACGTCTGGTATTTGGATAATCTCTAATCCGTTGGATCAGAGTTCTTTACAGTAATCTACAGTATCTTTGTTCACTCTATTTACAATTCTACAGTAACTTTCAATTTTTAGAATAATCTCCCAACCTTCTTTGAAACAAGTCGAATGCGAAAAAGTTTTCCTCTTCTAATTACTTTCTATGATCAACCAGCGAGAAGAGTGGATTTGGCGGAAGTTATGATAAATTCTCCAAAATGTAAAGATGGAATTACAACTCATAAAGAGATTGCTGATTTATTCAAGGATATTCTATGGAAAGTAAGTTGGAGGATTACAGTATCTACATTACTGTAAAACTATTGCAATTATTACAGTATTCATCACTTTACATTTTCAGATATTTGGACGAGATAATATTCATCATTATACAGCAGCAAGTTCACGGGTCAAGAAAGGTCTAACTCCAATTGCTCCAGAAGTAATTGAAGCAATTCGAAGTAAGTTATACTGTAACTAAATCCCTTTTGCAAAACTTTATGCAAATTTTTAGCATTATATTATGAAGGCTTCAGAGTGGATAAAGATACAAATAATCCTGACGCTGGGCATAAACGAAATGAAATTGATCGAGTGATTAAATCTACAAGTTCATATATTTTGTAAGTTTTTGGATACTGTAGCTTGTTAATGGATGTTTATCCAAAATTTGAATAAAAATAACAAAACCTCAATTTTTAGCAATAATTCTCGTCGAAGCAAGAATCAAAGTTCTCCAAGAAATTCAATTCAAGGTTATTATGATGATTCAATAAGTCAAATCTATTCTCAACATCTTGGGACTTCAATGTCAGATTCTGATTCAGAAGATACATATCCAAAGCGGCGAAGAATTATTGAAAATTTGGATGATTGCTTTAAATATGAACCTGATGCAGAATTTTAATTGTTTGTGCTTTATTTAAGTTATTATTTATTATTATATCAATTTATTATTCATATTTAAATATGTATATGAAACATAAAAAAAGTTGTTATTCTTTGATGTATTTATTTATGATTTAGCATCTCCACCTTTTTCATCTCCAGCTCCACCACCAACAGATTTGGCACCAGCTCCACCGGATTTTACACCTGCACCGGCTCCACCAGATTTTGCACCATCACCTCCAGACTTGGCACCATCACCGGCTCCATCAGCTTTAATACCTGGTGTTCCAGATTTAACTTCCACACCTTTTCCATCTCCAATTCGAGCACCAGATTTTGCATCACTTTTTCTATCTCCAGATTTAATTGCCCCGGCCCCACCAGATTTAGCTCCACCAGATTTTGCACCTCCAGCGCCACCAGATTTGGCATCGCCACCTCCAGCACCAGATTTTGCACCACCACTTCCGCCTCCTACACCAGCTGCACCACCAGATTTAGCATCACCTTTTTCATTCCCAGATTTAGCTCCACCACCACTTCCACCTTCACCAGTACCACCACCACCACCAGCATCACCTCCAGCCTTATCACTTTTAAGAAATCCAGAACCTGTTTCAAAAACTTTTTTCATTCGTCGATCACGTCGTTGTCGAGGAAAAATTTTTGGAGTTTCAGTATTCAAAAATGCTGGAAGTTTTTTTTGTAAATCTGGATTCTTTCGAGAAAGGGCTGAAGTAAAGGCTGCCAAAATAGCCCGATGATCAATTGCCGCAGGGCCTGGAGTTAAATACATTTCACGATAAAGTCGACGAATTTCATGCGGAAGTCTTCGAAAGCAATCAGTTTGACAAAAATCCCGCTTTAAAAGGACAATCGTTTGCTCATCACGTACAGATCGCCATGGTAGCCTAAAAGAATGAAGGGAAATAAAAGATGAAAAACGCCTTTGGCATCCCTTTGATCTTTTGCCGCCTTTGGTAAAGAACAAAAGGAACCTTTAGAATCAAAAGATCAAATGAATATGTGTTCTGGAGGCATGCCTTTGATCTTTTGCCGCATTCGGTAAAAGATCAAAGAGGACATTTATGCTGTCGGCAAAAGATCAAAGTGGAAATTTGCATAACCAAAGATTAATTCAAATAAGCTTTTTACCTTCCATTAATAAATTCAGCAGTCATATAAATGAGGGAAATGACATCATCGGAAGGCCCTTGCTCTCGACCAAAATGTGCCCGAATTGATGAATATCTCATTGTACCAACAAATGGAACATGCACTCTTGGCCTAAAAAACATGGGATAAAAATGTAAGGGATTTAGGAGGATCAACATGCCCAAGGGCATCAGAAGAGTGGAGTGCATAATTTTCCAGAAGTGTGAAAATTCTTTGATCTTTCACCGCCATCGGCACAAGATCAAAGGCGTGTCGTCTCGGACTGGGTTTTGTCACCTCTAAAATTATATGCTGCTGTCCTTGAACGTGCCTATGATCTTTTTACGAAAGCGTTAGAAGATCAAATAATCTGGCAAAAAATTATTCAAAATTTCCATGGCGAAAAATTTGCATAATTTCTTGACTTTTTGGTTATTTTATGATTTTTTTAAAATTCTTAAATTAATAAAAGTATCCCAAAAAACCATAATTTTTTTCGAAGAATTTTGTAAACAACCCCTTGGGGAATGTTAAACTTACTTAATTGGAAATGGAATAACAAAACTAAAATCAATAATTGTAACACCACGTTGAATGATAACTGGTGAAAGGGGAGTTGGAACCGTAAAAGAATATGGTGAAACAAGTCGATGAACAAATCCAGCTCTGTGAAGGGCAGCTAAAGCCCGAAATGTTCCAATTGCAAGTTGAAGAGAAGTTTCCTAAAGATAAAAGAAATTTGCATAATGGGATTGTCCAGATCTTACGTCAGTTTTGTTGGAGAGAAGAGATAAGCAAAAATTTAACAGTGACTTTAAAAGCGGCAAAGATCAAAGGTAAAAATTTAATGGAAGGAATTTGTTGCTGACGCCAGATCTGGATAATCCCTAACCAAAAAATTTGCATAAAAGTCAGAAACTTACAACTGGTAAAGCACCATTATTTGAAAAGCATGGAAGCGAACCCAAAATTGTATTATCTGATTCAATAATTGCCATTGGACGATCAGGCCATTCTGGATCTCGTTCAAATGCTTGCTCACCATCCAAACCAAAAACCAACTTTGAAAGTCGACCTGATAAAACTAATCTTGGAAAATGTACTGATCGATTTCGGGTAATATGCAAAACTCGAAGCATTCGATGAACAGTTGTATTTCGACGATTCTGTTTGACATCATGTCGAGGAATAACAAGAAAAAGATTCTAAAAAATTAATTTTTTTGTGGAATTATTATAAGATTTTTAACCATCGCAGAATAATCAATGTCATTTAAAGTTCTCTGAAGTCAAAATTTGAATAAATCAAAGTCTTGTTTTTTGGAATAAAGCAAAAATACTGCAATCAAAAAATCTATCTCTGATATTCTCAAAATTTGCATATCGAAATAAAAGTTGATTTTTTTTGGAATACCGTAATCGCAAGAATTCATTTTTGATCGAAACCGAAAATAACTATTTTTGAAATTTGAATGTCGAAATCGAAATCTATTATTATTTTTAGTTGAGGTCAAAATTTGTGGTAATTTTTTAAAACTTAAAAGTTATTTTTAGGTAGCATCGAAATACCGTAACCGAGACAATTTGTTTTTAATCGAAATTAAATTTTTATGATAGTTACAGTAATAACGTGTTACTAGAAGAAAAAGCATATTTGGATTCCTCATATCCCACAATTATTTTGTTAAATATTTTTCCGATCCTACACAAAATTTGCAACATAACTTACAAGTTCAGGTTGATTGCAATCATAGACATGATACATTGAAAAATCTCGTTTAACCATATCATCAATTGGGGCCTCAATAATATATCGATCAGCAATTTGTCCACAAACATTCGCAGGAATTTCTTCAATTTCACCAATGAAATAATCCGCCATTGCTTTTCTCGTTTTTTCTTTCTTTTCTTCAACGGCAGCTGAAACAGAGAGAGAATGGAGTGTTTTGGATTCCAAAAAATTTTTGGGATTTGTTATAAAAAATCAAAATTATATAAAGTACAAATGTGAAATCGAATAAAAACACCTTCAACATTTTTTTATTGAATTTAATTTTTTCAACAAAATCTAATTCCACCTTCAATTGATGCTCAGGATCCGCTGGCAACGGGTCGGGATTTGCATTTGCACTGCCCGAAGTGGCTGGGCTTTGATTTTTACAAATTTGCATAAAAAATGCCTCATGAAAATAAGAAAAATTAAGAAAAGACAAGAAGGGATTCAACTAGGCTCGGATGCTTTTATGTCTACAGTAAACCCTCAAAATCCCCCCTTTATGATTATTAGATAAAACATTGGATTCTACAGTAATTTTTGAAGGATGGTAAACCTCAAATATTAGACATTGTTCTAAAATTTTGTTGAATGACCTGATAAAAACTGTACTGTAATCACAAAAAATCTACAACCCCTGAGACAATCAAATCTTGCATCATTCTTATCCTTAACCTAGCATTTTGGATTTAATGCTTTTTGGGAAAATAATAAATCTAAAGTTGTGGAAATCCCTCCAGGGGAAGAAACCACTAATATCACCTAACAACGAACTAAATTTGACCTGGAACCACATCTGACAACTATCCCAAATTTTTGGATAGAATCCAACTTATTTACCTTTTTTCGATGAACCAGATTGCTTTGGATCAGCTAACTTTTGAGATGATTTAAATTGCATAACTTCTGGTTCATTGCCGCCATCATCTCCTTGCTGTCGAGGAAATTCAAATTGATTCTGATTCTGTAAAATATCTCCAAAATAAAATATGCAAATTTTTGTTATAAAATTATTACTTGAAAAATCAAAATGGAATTACTTAATTTTTGTTTTGCATTTTTATATTTTTTATGCAAATATGTTGATTTTTCATTTCCATCAAATAAATTATCAGTTACAGTATCCTCAATTATTGAATTTTCATAAGCTGCAATATGAAGGGATAAAGTGCTATTGTTGATAGGCTTGGTGGCGTTTGAAGTTGAATTTTTGACATTCTTCAATGATCGCTTTTCAGATTCTTCTTCTTCGGCAACATTAAAGGGATTAAAATGCTTGAACGTTTTTGATGACCCAATTAACGTTGATTTATTTAATGATGAATAATTTCTTTTATGATTTTCAGGATTTTTTGAATCTGGTTATGTTGTTACAATTCTTCCCCATTTGAAAACATGCCAAAAAATATACAAATTTTTAAACTCAATTTTTATCAAAAATACTTTCCTGTCACTCAAAAGTTTATAAAAACTTCACAAAAAAGGGCAAGCAAAATTTGAATAATTCTCTACACCAAAAATTAATGCTTTTTGTTTAAATAAATTTTATAATTCTCAAATTTCCAAGGAAGATCCAAAATTAATATTTGCATACGATCTACAGATTTTGAAAAATGGACGTAGAGAAAAACTTATGCAAATTTTGGACCAACTTTAAAGACAATACTTTGATAAAAAAAAGTGCCCAAATATGGTGCTTCTAGAAGGATTTTTTTAAAGAACTGCAACAAAATTTTACCAAAATGTTTCTTATTGCTTAAAAAATTGCTGTAAGATTGAACAGATGATGAATTTAAACATTGATGTCTTTGATTCAAGTTGAGGTTACTGTATTGATGATTTTGATTCTCAGTTTGAAAATTGTTGATTACGGATTTTTGTTGTCTAACAGATCCATCCATTACAGGCATCTAAAATTGTTACAAATCAATTTTTTAAACACAACTAAAATTTTAATAATTTTAAATTTTAGTTATAAATTTTGCAACACAAAAAAATTCATTCAAGTCATACATATAATTTCATCATCGTAAATGCGATTTTAAAAACTCTCGAACAAAAATGTCTCGAGAAAAAGGTCAAAAATAATGTCTAGTCAATTTAAGCATAAGAATGATGCAATGATTGCGAAAGTATCACAAATGTTGGATTACAACCAAGGACTTCTGCAGTGGCTTTTATTTTGGAGGAAATAAAAAACCATTTCGAAGTGGCACGTTTTTGATCTTTTGCCGATGGCGGTAAAAGATCAAAGAATTTATATTTTTTTAAAAAGGCACGTGTCCTGATGTCCCTCCGTGTTGAAGTCCAGAAATGTCTCACATGATGACCCCTTTTTGTTTCAATATGTTATGCAATAGAAAATTAAAAAAATTAACAAACTAAATAATATGCATAAAAATAATGGTAATATATATGTACTAACAAATTCTGAAAGATCATTTCAATTTAAAAATGCCTTTATATCTACCACTAATCTATTGATATTCAAATTTTGTTGCATATTTATCACTGATCCCTTGATATTCAACTTTTGTTGCATGATTAAATTGTTGTTTGGTAATGCTAAATGGTGAGTTGGGTTTTGTTTTTTCAAATACATTTGATTAATTTCAACGAGAAAAACATTTCATTATCTGGAAAAATTTGAATTAGTGGTAGTTGGTTTATTGCTTTTCAAAGATTATTTCAAATATTCAAAGAAAATCGTTAGAGAAAAAACATGGAAACATTAAATAACTTTTTTAAACATTTTTCTTCAATAACCAAAACCAATGTTTTGAAAATAATATTATTATATTATCAAAAATAGAATAAATTAACAAAACTATAAACTACATTTTGTTAGAAATAAATATGTTTCCCTCTGCAATATTTATTCTTTTCATGCTTTATTTGAATATTTAATTGTGTCAAAATTATAATAATAGGCAAGAAAGTTTGTATGATTCAAGTTTACGGTATGCTTAAAGTTCAACTCCGAAGAACAAGAAGAGTATTAAAAGGTCACTATTTTCTTAAGTTTTTTGTGTTTTTTTTTATTTTTGGCAATAATTTAAATCCTTTGCCCACTTTTTCCATAATTTTCCACTTATTTTCCTCGAAAATTTTTTGGTTGACAGGGGGTTGGAATTCTAACCCCCTATTCACCTATGACAAGACCCAATAATTTAAAGGTTAAATAAATCCACTTTGCCAGTATTGAGTTTTTTAATTTTGGTGATTCCGACTATACTGCCTTTTACTTGGTAATTCTGCTTTTTTGTCATTTAAAATGCTTACGTTTGAAAATTTTGTTTTATTTGTTTACAAATAGTTTTACATTAAAACAAATAGATGTTTTACCAGTAAAATAATGAAAAGTACAAACTTTCCAAATACAAAACAAGTTACAAAATTTTTAAGGAATTTTTAGCTGTTAATTTAATCTTGCTCTCACGAATATTCCATTTAAAAACAAAAAAGTATCGCTCCCGGGTGGGCTCGAACCACCAACCTCACGGTTAACAGCCGTGCGCGCTAGCCGATTGCGCCACGGAAGCACGTCTGACGGGTCTCTGGAATGGTATCTAATCTAAAAAGACTGACCCATAGTTGAGGACAAAAAAAGACCAAATTTTTTTTGGTTATTTTCTCTTTTCTTTTCTATCGTTTTTTTAGCAAAATGTTTTGCGGCTTTTGAAGAAAGGATTTTGCTGTCATTCACAGAAATTCTTTTGATTTAGAAAAATTTAGTTTTCTGCCGATCAAAAAAAATAGTTTTTAACTTTTTTTGTTCTAAAATTTGTGTTTTTCGTCTTCCTTTAATTTTGAAATTGAAAAAAATGTACATATCTTTTATATGTCAAAAATAACTGCCACCGATAAAAATTGGTTTTAGGCTTTTTTACGACATTTTTATTTTTTTGAAAAAATTAATTTAAAGGTGTAAGAAAAGAACAAACATGATAAACAATCATAAAAAGTTCTCAAAAATAATCCATAATTTTTACACTTTTTACTGGCAGGTGTCTTTTGAGAAATTTAAAACTCAAAAGACACCTGCCAGTAAAAAATCTACGTTTTTGGGTAATAAATTTTGTAATAACTATAATCGAAATATTACAACAAAACAACCAAAACAATATTAAAATTTGCATAAAATAATAATAAAAACTCTTGCTACCTTCACAAGGGAACCGCCAGAAGTGATTAGCGAGTTATTATGCCAAATATGGTTAAAAAGTATCCTTAGGGGTCGAAAACAAACATAAAATTTTTTTACGTGCCAGCGGCAAGGTTACGGTACTTTTATGGCACTTCAAAATTCCGATTATCATCCTATTTTACATTTGTCATTCATTTTCTCAGTGTGAGAAAACGTGCTTCCGTGGCGCAGTTGGTTGCGCTTTGGGCTTTCAAGCAAATGCTAAAAGTTCGAATCCTACCATTCATTTTTTGATTTTTTGCTATTTCTTTAAATAGTCTTTTTATTTTTTAAAGCAGAAATACAAAGATATTCAACGACTTTCATCTCCCACGTTTTTCATTTATACAGTATCCTTCTTTTTTACGAAGCTTTTCATCATGACCTTTAAACAAACCTTTGTCGTGATGAATTTTCGTAAAAATTTTACTGGCATCATTTTCTTTAAATACAGCCCCACAACAATTTTTATTGTTGTGATTCAAATTATAATACTGTATTGACGATCGAAATTTACCAGAGTTGCCATACACGTTTACATCACCTGACTCCAAGGTAGCCATTGTAAACAATCATCCAACAGCTTTTCAATAATCAAGAAACAAATGAATTTTTTTTAAATAAATAGATTTTTGTTCAAATTTTGATTTTCAAACAAAATATTTTGTCTAGCATCAATGTTATTTTTTTCCATGTCGCGAAAAACAAAATTATAACGAAAATGTGATTTTTGTTCTTTATTGATAATAAAAATTTTAAAGAAAAAAGACTTTTTGAAAAACATCTTTGTATTTCTGCTTTAAAAAATAAAAAGATTATTTAAAGAAATAGCAAGAAATCAAAAAATGAATGGTAGGATTCGAACTTTCAACATTTGCTTGAAAGCCCAAAGCGCAACCAACTGCGCCACGGAAGCACGTTTTCTCACACTGAGAAAATGAATGACAAATGTAAAATAGGATGATAATCGGAGTTTCGAAGTGCCAAAAAAGTACCGTAACCTTGCCGCTGGCACGTAAAAAAATTTTATGTTTGTTTTCGACCCCTAAGGATACTTTTTAACCATATTTGGCATAATAACTCGCTAATCACTTCTGGCGGTTCCCTTGTCAGTTGTATTGTCCAAGTTGTTCTCAACTTTTTTGATAATATTTGTGTTATTTTGTTTCCAAACTGATTTCATCAATCCTAAAAGAAATAATTAAAAATTATCTTTTCCCCAATTACAGTATCATCAAGAAATTACCGTAACCAAAAACAGTTTTAAAAAATTATCAAACGCTGAAGAATTTTTAATTTTGGAACTCTGCAAAATGAAAATTCTTTTCAAAAAAAACTAAATATTTTTTGTGTGTTTTAAAAAACAGAAAAAATGAGGAGAGAAATGAACTTAAATTTTTTTTAACAAACAAGTTTTTTTGAGATTAAGATAGTCGTGTTTGTTTTTGAGGTTTTTATTCATTTTTGGATGAAAATAGGTGCCATAAAAGCATGTGGCATTTGAAGGAAATATATAAAATAGCAAAAGCATAAAGCGTTGATGATTCATAAAATACGGCTGACATTGTATAATAATTTTGTTATGTATTTTAAATAATAAATTATGTGCAAAAAAATTTGTCAAAAAAACGGAACAAATTAATTGTTATTTTGTTGCGGAGAAAGAAATTTTGCATTTTTTAAAATGCAAATGTTGACAACAATTGTCGTTTTAAAAAATTTGAGCCGAAAAAATGCTGTTTTAATCAATCAAAAAAGCAGCTTTGAAAATCGCTGGCTTGCTAGTACTTTTTCTTCAACAATATTTATCCCAAAAGTCAAATGGAAAGAGAATCAAAGAAAGTTGAATACAGAATGAGCTTGTTTTTTTTCATTTTTTTGCAAATAAATGTTTATATGAAATTGGTGTAAACATAAGTTATTATTTTTTAAAATATTTCTGTTAAATAATAAAAGATAAATTAACAAAAATATTTACGAGAGTTTTACAAATTTTCCTAAAGCAACTGTAATTAGGATGGCATGCCACCATTGTCAAACCAAATACACGTTTTCTTAAAATGTATTTGGTTTTTTTACTAATATTTAATAAAATAAACGGCTTACTTATTCGTTTATTTAAAATAACAAAACCCGATGGAAAAATTTAACCAATATGAAACTGAAATTAAAAATAAATTTGAAACAAAATAATTTAAAAAAAATGTTTTATAATATTTTTAAGGCAATTTAAAAAAACTAAATGCCCTATTTACATCCTTATGCATCAAAAAATTTTAAAACTTTTTTCGTCAAAAAAAGCAGCGCAAATGTTAGACTGAGATATTGCATCATCTTTATATTTGGTTTTTAAAAACTATTTTTCATCATTGTCTGTCTGATCATTGAATTACAACATGTTAGACAAAAAAATTTTAGGCTCATTTTTCTTCTTCTTTTTGATTGAGAAAGGCTGCCTGTAAATTTTTTTCTAACCAACAAAATTTGTTTAAAAAAATTGAAAACTTTTGCAATTTCTTTATGGACAGGATCATTGAGGACCATTGCATACAATTTTTATGCTCGTTTTAATTCGTTTTTTAAACTTTTTAAACACGCAAACATATGTGGCAGAACCTGTGTCCAAATTATTCATTAGTTTTGTTACCTCCAAAATATTTGTTTTTCAAATGCATTGAATTTTAGCTTAAGATTTACTAATTTTTATTGCAAAAATTAAGTGAATGCTATTAACTTTATCACAAAACATATTTTTATCATGAAATTTCATTGCGAAATTCTTAAAAAATATACATTCAATTTAGATGACAACAAAGGATGATCCATTATTGTCATCAAAAAGAACTTGCAACAACCAATTCAAGGATCTTAATTTAACTCAGAATCATAAATATCACAATTTCGAACCGGTGGAATCAAAGCATGTTAACACAAAAATTTCAAGAAACGAAACATTTGTTAATCAACGAGTAAATGGCAATTCAAGATCCTGGACATATTTGAAGAATAAAGAAAGAAAGTGCGGATTTGAAGAACCAAAAGAAGAAGATGCCAAAAAATGGAAGAATCATATTCGTGAAGATTCCAAAATTAAAAATGCTAGCACCCTATCACTTCATATTGCAGCATATGAAAATACAATTGAATCATGTGAAAAGTCAAAACTTGAGGTATTCTATTACGAGCAAGTCATTACTGTAGAGGCGTTTTACGGATGTTGTAATATTTTTCAAATACTCAAGGCTTAGACCCCAGGAGATTAGTTAAATTTTTTGTTTTGGGAAAAAAGAGTTTTTCGGGTTTTTACAAGAAACAGAGCTCCAACATTTTCATTTTTACAGTATCCAAGAATTTAACACAAACTTTTATGCAATGATATCAATCTTAAAATCACAAAAAATTAATTCCCATTTCTTTTGTTCTTCATTTTTTAAAATTTACATAATGTTGAAGAACGGGGAGACATCTGTAAAGCGTCTTTGCATAACTGGCATGATCTATTAAACTGTAGTCTTTGCTTTAATTACATTTTATATTCCAGGCATCATCAAACAATTTAGCTCCATTACCGAAATTTCAAGTTTGTTGGCAAAAATTTTTGGCATTTATTGATACTTCTTATTATTGTAGGATTCACTTGAATTTCCCCGACAAATGGACAATGATGAACCAACTGCACCAGAAATTATGCAATTTACAACGTCACAAAAATTACTTGATATTCCAGTAAGATATTTTTGTAAGTAGAGAAATAATAAGTTCATATTTTTTTTGCAGAAAAATCAAATGCAACGTCGTGAAGTTTCAACTGAGGTAAGAAAAGAACCCTCTAGTTAAAAAAAACACAAGTTGACTTCAATTTTTTTATAGGAAAAAGAAGGCTCACAAAAAGAAGAGGAATATCCCGTTGATCAATTGGCTAAACTATTCCACGTTGGTGAAAATTTTCTGCATTATACAGTAAGCGATTTATTTTACTATCAACGAAAAGTAGATTGCAAGGCCGTAGGTAGAAAAAACTTTCGGGGTGGGAATTTTCATTTTGGAGGGGGCACACCTTTGATCTTTTGCCGCTTTAACACGGCGGCAAAAGTTCAAAGGATTTTCTCAGTTTTGGGGGGCACGTGCCCCCAAATGCCCCCTCCCCTCTCTACGGCCTTGGTAGATTGCGTTGTTACTTTGAAATAAGTAATGAAGAAACTGAGAAAATCAATATAAATGATTTAGAAGAAAATTAAACAATTTTTTTGGAATACTTTTTTGCCAAAATGCAAAATTTTAAGTTCCCTTACAGCATTTTATTGCTTTAAAAGGCATCATTATGATACTGTATCTGCGCCGTTTAATGCTACATTTTGATATTAACTTATGCTTTTATCTTTTTTGCTTTTAAATCGGTTAAGTATTGAAAAAATGTTGAAAATTAGTATGTATCCAATAAATTTCGAGCTATTTCTTATCGTAAGTATTTATAATTTTTACTTTTGATTTTAAGATTTCTGGAATTAATAATGATGGAGGGTGCGGCTTAGTTTTATTTGCATCAGATGTTCACCAAAATAATGTTGCCATAAAGCTAGAATCTATGAATGCCACAAATCTTCTTGAAAAAGAAATTCAATATTATAAACTTTTGGCAAAAAGCCGTCATTTCAATCAAGTCATCTGCCATGGAAAAGATGAAGATAAGCAAATCGCTTATATGGTTTTCCCTCTTGTAAGTTTTTTGCATTGTTTTATTATTCGAACCTCAGTTTGCAGCTTGGAGAATCAATCCATGATTGGAAAGAAAAGTTGGCTGATTCTGTAAATTATTATACAATTGGCCGAATATTCCAACAATCATTGATGGCTTTGGAAGATATGCATGATGCCGGACTCATCCACAGAGATATTAAAGCAAGTTTTTTAAATGTAAACAACATTTTGAGGGAAACCTTTTATAAAATTATTTGTGATTTATGAGACCCTGTTATTTCAGCTTCAAAACTTGTTATTTGGAAGAAAAGAAACTGATAAGCGGCAAAGGATTTATTTGATTGATCTTGGGCTATCAACAGAATTCAATGATGTCCAAGAAGATGTCACTTTGTTTATTGGCACAAATGATTTTGCAAGTCTTACTGCACATGAAAAACTTAGCCAAAGTTATTGTGATGATTTATGTGAGTTAAAACAAATTTTATATTACTGTATTTGAATATATGTTTCTTTAGTTTCCTTGTGGATTAGCATTTATTCACTTATTAAAGAATACCCTTGGAAAGAAATCAGAAGCACCAAGGAAATTTATGAATCAAAGCAACGTTTTATGAAGGGTGATCAACGAAAGATTGATACAAAAGATTTAACTCCTGGCATGGTATCAATGTATGATTATATTGTTTCCCTTAAATTTGGTGAGAAGCCAAATTATCTCCGCCTCCATCATTATGTTAATCTCATTATGGAAGTAAGTTTTTCAAAATGTTAACTTGTGTTAAAAAAAAGATTTACAGTGTCACAACTTCCCTCCTGAAATCTTGGGACTTCAACGTTATATATCTCAAGTTCAATGGGATTCTGAAAATTGTTATCTTGAAAAAGATTATGGAATAAAACATGCTTTAAAATATCATCATTTGAAGAATTCGAAAAATTTTTGCATCTTATTCGAAAGAAAGCCAGAAGCCCCTCGGCTCTATAAAGAAGGGAAATCAACTGAAATGATACAAAGCTATAGAACTAAGGCCGAGTAAGTACATGAATTTAAAAGATCATTTTTTAACGAGCTATTCAGGGATATATTTGTGTTACATTTCGATCTTTTAGAAAGTTCAATACCCCTCCTGGAATTCATGGATATAAAATTATTGTGAAAGTGATGAAATCAGATGAACCTGCTGAAGGTGCTGCACCAAATATAGTTTATTTTGATTATGAAGAAAAAGAATGGTCAACGGCAATTACTGAAAGTCGAGCTGAAAATTCTTCACCACCTGATAATGCTGAAGTTAATCAAAGAGAAGCAAATCAATTGCCGCCAACAGAATCAAATAAATTTTCAAAAGCAGAAGTCTTTCAAAAGATTGATAAATTCAAAGAAAATATTTCGTTTGCTGCACCAGTATTGTTCGGATTATTGCTTGGTGGAAATATCAGCAAATCCATGCTTGATGAACCAGAGTTTAAAGAATACAAAGATTATTTAATTATGAATAATTCCATTTGTAATTTATATTAAAATAAAAGGTTTTTAGTTTTTGTGTGCTTTTGTAGAATAATAAATAAAAATAATAAAAAGTGAAAAAAAAACAAATGTGTTTAGATTATCATTCTTTTTTTTTTAAGGCACAACTCATTTGCTTTCGAAGAATTTTTATCCATTTTAACGGCTGCTTAAAGTTCAAGTTTGTTTGCGCCTTCCGCTTTTAAGCGCTTTTTATATTTTTTATATTTTTTTTCAATTATTTGCTCCACCACAAATCTCCCAGTTTGTGCAGGATAACGACTATTTTGGAAACAAAAATTGAAAACATTTTTTGAGCCTAGCGAAATTTTTCTTTTACCTTTTTCACCGATGACGAAATGTTTTTCAAAATACAGTAGTTATCCATTAAACTGGGAGATTTGTGAAAATACCCATCGCGTCCTCGTCGCGTGGAGTGGTAATAAAAATTCGGTAATTCAGTTTACCTGATTTTTAGCAGAGAATGGGTGTTCTTTTTTACTGTTTTTTTACCAGAATTTTTAAAACTTTAATCCCTAAAGTAGCAGTTCTCCGTTGTTTTACTGTTTTATTTTTACAATTTTCACATCCTTTTTCAACCAAAATTTTGAAAAAAAGTTCCAACAAACAATTTTATAACTTACACAAAGAAAAATCTAAAAAAACAACACTTTTAAAGGAAAAAAAAATTGAATAATCTTTTAACTCATTTTTTCGTATGATCCCCATTTTTAAAAAAACTTGGTCTCTGTTTTTTGCTTCCATTTTATCATAAAATTTAATGATATAAATAAGATTATTGATAAAAGAATGCCATCTGTTGTTATAAAGGTTAAGAAAATATTCGAGTAAAATTTGCATACTCTAAAAATAAAACTTTGGCAAAATGCAGTTCAATATTTGTTGCAGTATATTGATTTCCTTCCTTCATTTTTTTTGGTCGAAGAGTTTCACCAAATTTTTTGTCGGTTGTCGACGAACTGCTGCTGCTAATTTAATAAAATCCTGTTTATTTTTTGCTTTTATTTATTATTACAACTATATGTTTTGCAATTATATCCCTAATAGATAAGCTGAATTTTTGGATATTGTGGGAAAAGGGGGGAGATGACAAAGAGAGGATATTTGTAAGATTGGGGGGGAAAAGGTTTATTATACAAATAATACAAGAATAAATAATACAAAAGTAAAATAAATACAAAAGGAAATAAAATAGGATTAGGCTCGAGAAAGGCCACGCTCGAAGTTGGTTATCCTTTCCCTAATCGTTGGCTGCTTCCCTTTCTTCGGCTGCTGCTGGTTCCTTCAAGTTGGCACGACCAAGACTGACTATTTGGTTGGTTTGGGCTGCTTTTATATGGGTTCATTTGACCTCGTAAATCTCCGAGGGGTTTTATTGGATTTTCCATGAGAAAGAATTGAAATGCAGGGATTTCGTTGCAGAAATTCCTGACACTCCGGCAACACGAGAAGAGGGGGGGACGACGAGGAGGAGCAATTCCACGAAAATTCTTGACAACTGCTTTCATGGGTTGCTTGAACAAGTAATGAAAAATTATTGCATCAATATGGGATTTTGTAAGTTTGCTGCCACGCGGGACTTGAGTAGAGGACGATGGTGAACAAGATCGAAATTCTGGATTTTCACGAAGTTTTGCAAAAAATTTGTTGAATTTCCATTTAGTCTTTTTATTCAAAAGATGACGAAAAAACTGCTCATATTCGATTGAAAATTTAGAGCTAGCTTTTGTCGAAGTTGGGCTTTGAAGAAGCCTTCCTCCCCCTTGCGGAAAGGAAGAGGAAAGAGATGGTTTTTGCTTCAGATCATGACGTTGATGGAAAGCTGGTGAAGAATCAAGAATATCAGTGGATGGAACAAATGCACGGCATTCAGTGATCAAAACTTCAAATGCTTCAGGAACTTCTGCAGGAAATGATGATGCTGTAGTTGGCGGTGCTGGATTGGATGCTGGTAAGATTGATGTAAAGATAGAGGCTGGTTGGGAAGCGGGGCAGGATGGGATGGCTGTTACACATTGATCGTCAGTTTGATTCGAATGTGGTGGTGAAATAAGGGGGGCGGGTTCAGCAATATCTTCATCAGTTTCAGCGGGGGAGAGTAGGGCAATCATCATGGCATTAGTACGAGAATCAGTTTGAGAGAATGTTGGCATCAAAGAAGGTGGATCAACATGTTGCACATCTTTGAAGGATTGAAATTCTTTTTTCAACTTTTCATTTGCTTCATTAAGTCGATGAATCTCTTCTTGTTGAAGTTTGACTTGTTGAGAAGATTCTTCAAACATATCACGAACATTTTCAGCTAATCTTCTTAAGGTTTTAATTGTTGAATCATCTCTAATTTTATCAGCTTTTAGTAGAGCATTTTCTTCCAAGGATTCAATCAGTTTTGCTTTCAGCAATTCAAGTTCATCCTTGAGATCACCTTTTTCAACATTTATTTCAAATAATTTGTGTTGAAGATTTTTTAGGGACGCTTTCAACTCATCCTTTCTTTTAAACCATTTTTCAGCATCTCGGTTATTTTCTTCACAATTATTTTTAAATAATCCTGCAAACCGGTCACCACGATCTTTATGTCTCTGAATTTGATCTAAATAATCAGCTTCTTTTTGTTTAGAAGAGATTTCAAAGTTGTTCAGTTTTTGCCTTAAAGCTTTGAGTTCATTTTCCAATTGCTTTTCTCGTTCAGAGGGCTGGATCACAGGAGACTGAGCATTTTGTGGAGGGGAATAATCCGGGTGATAAATTCCATTAAGATGGTTATGATACAATCGCATAAAATAACAATTTTTAGGGTTGTAAATATCATGATCTGGATTCATCGAGGGATTATCAGGCCACTGAAGTCGACCATCAATAACTTGAGGAATACGATCATATCGGAATCCATTCGGTAGAGAATTGTTTGGAAGTGCTGTTGGTGGAGGGTAATAATGGGGATTCATGGTTGAGGTGAATTGAACAAAAATAAACAATGTAATAACAAAATAAAATATTGCGGGGGGTTCTTAACAAATATCCAATCACATTAGTCGATGCACCATGTGGGAAAAGGGGGGAGATGACAAAGAGAGGATATTTGTAAGATTGGGGGGGAAAAGGTTTATTATACAAATAATACAAGAATAAATAATACAAAAGTAAAATAAATACAAAAGGAAATAAAATAGGATTAGGCTCGAGAAAGGCCACGCTCGAAGTTGGTTATCCTTTCCCTAATCGTTGGCTGCTTCCCTTTCTTCGGCTGCTGCTGGTTCCTTCAAGTTGGCACGACCAAGACTGACTATTTGGTTGGTTTGGGCTGCTTTTATATGGGTTCATTTGACCTCGTAAATCTCCGAGGGGTTTTATTGGATTTTCCATGAGAAAGAATTGAAATGCAGGGATTTCGTTGCAGAAATTCCTGACAGATATTTCTGATGTATCAGTTTATATAAAGTTTTTTTCGTTTACAAACCTTTTTTTCGTTTACTAATATTTCTGCTTTATCCAGCCCATGACGGTGATTTAAATCGACCAAATTTATGCGAAGTATTTGCTAAATGACATTGGCATCCATGATTATGATTTTATGAGCCGTAAAAGATAGATGGACATTTTTTATGGTTGATATTTTGTTCTCTAATTGGTGGTTAGTAGTAGTGTATCAGGGGATTTTCGGATCGTAAAAACCTTTTCACCCTTTTCGGCCATCGATGACTCATGTACTTTTTGCGCAGATGAGTCATCCTGGCACCAGTGGTCATCGATGACGTCATTATGGATACTGTAGAACCCTTTTCGGCCATCGATGACTCATGTACTTTTTCCCTTTTGATGAGTCATCCTGGCACAGGGCCAGCGATCTGCGCTCGTAAAACTCCATTCTTACTTCCTTGTCCGGCTGGTGACACACATAGGAGGCATATGTGCGTCACGGTCGTCGGCACTACTGTATCATTTTATTGCTTACGTGGTCGTTAAAATTGGTTAACGACCTCTTTTTATAGGTTCATGAAATTATTTTATGACCAATAAAATAGTTTAAGACAATGGTTTGCATACTTTGAAAAAAGTTGTAAAAAATTTTTTATTGGTCGTAAAACAAGTTTTATTACTTTTTTGTTTTGAATAAAATGAACAAAAAAAACTTTTTATTTGTTTTTTCATGCGGTTTATTTTTTAATATTTAAAAAGATATTTACGATTAAAATACTTTTAACAGTTAATTATAATTTATTTTTACAAATGATTGGTTTAGTTTCAGACATTTCTTTTTCTTTTGTTTTATTTCTCAAAGGATATCGCCGTAATAGAGCTTCTTTTAAAATTTTTTCGCGTCTGTCTATAGGTTTTTTATTCCAGCATTGATTTAAATGTGTCCCAGTGAAAACAAAAGTAACAACTCCCAAAATAATTCCAAAACAAATAAAATATTGTTTAAAGCTTTGCAAACCAAATTTTTCATGTGTTTTAGAAAGAATTAAAGGAAGACATTTAGCATCTTGAATAAATAAGTGACTATGTATGTCAAAGAAGACTTTTTTACGGTAGTTGAAATAATAAATTGTGTCATTATCGAAGAATTGAAAATCTTCAACACTTTGAGTTATGTGAAATTGTTTTAAAGGCACACATGGGAGATCATGAATAATAGAAAACACAAATTCTTCAGGGTTGTATTCTGAAACCCATTTATCTTTGTAATTAATGACACGCTGAGAGTAAACATTATAACGTGTCATTTGTGTTTCATAGGTAAACAATCTCATTTTATTGTTCTCATCAACATAAATTATAGTGGCATTGTCTGTAAGACTTTTTGCAATTAAATAAATTGTATTATTGAATTCAAAAACTGTTTGAGGAATAACAAATTCATCAAAGGAATAGCATTTTTGGTACTTCAAAAAAGTGTTTAAGTTATCTTTAAAATCAACGCAGACATCAGTTCCATTAGATGTGAACAGACCAATCGTGTTGGTGTTTACTTGAGACCAATTTAAATTACAAGGTATTGTTACTATTAATAATCCTTTAAGGAAGGGTAACATCATGGATAAATTATATTCAGATATTAAATTTAGTGGAGCTTTTACCGGTGAGAATAATCTTAAACGTGAAACTAAAGGAAAAGTAAGCAAAAAAGAATTCAAAAAATTTTTGACGAATAATAGAACGTTTACACTTTTTCGCCCAAGGCGTAACAAATATCCACGTTTAAAAACCACGCCCCGAGGGTTTATGACAGATGTTCAAATTGATTTAGCTGATTTTCAACTTTTGAAAAAGGAGAACAACCAATATACATTTTTGTTAGTTGCGGTGGATGTTTTAAGTCGCAGAATTTTTGTGGCGCCACTGAAAAGCAAACGTCCTGTTGATGTCCAAAAGGGGATGGATGAAATTTTAAAGGAAATGCCCTTTCAACCTTTGTATATTTACAGTGACCGTGGAACAGAGCTGGAATCAAAACAGATGCATAAATATTTCAACGAAAAGGGAATTATTAAACTAGCTTCAAGGAATCAGACAGTCAAAGCAGCGCAATGCGAAAGATCTATACGTACAATTAAAGAGCGCCTTTATAAACATTTTTCTGAAACTAATAGCTTGAAATGGATATCAGTGATAAAGGATATAGTGTCAGGTATCAATCGATCAATATGTAGAAGCACTTCTCTCAGACCTATGGACATCAATGAAAAAAATCAACAAGAAGTTTGGGATAAACTTTACAATAATGAAGGTAAAACGTATAAGGCAAAAGTTAAAGTAGGCGATTATTGTAGACTACCGTATAAAAAAGGAATTTTCGAGAAATCACATTTGGCCAACTGGACAGACGAAATTTTTTTAGTTGTAAAATGTCACCGTACTCAGCCTCCTGTTTTTAGTGTTCAAGATGAATCTGGGAAAATATTAAAAGAACGTTTTTATAATGAACAACTTGTAAAGGTCGACAAAAACCAGGACACAACATATAGAGTTGAAAAAGTATTAAGCTCTAAAATACGCAATGGTGAAAAATTTTTTTTGGTGAAATGGGTAGGGTTATCAAGTGCTCATAATAGCTATGTCAAAGAATCAGATTTTGTAAACTAAAAATTTTTATTACTGTAATTTACATAAATAAAAAACAACAAAAAATTTTAAATACAATAAAATTATTATTTAAGTCCAATTTTTAATGTTAAAACGTAACTTTTTTACATTTTCATCTTTATTTAAAAGTGATTTTATTTTCTTATAACCTGGAGGAGTTCGTTTGCCTACTGTATTTAAAGCATAATCTGCAATATCTTCAACATTACTTTCTCGAATCACTTGGTTGCTCCGTGGACTTATAAGTTGACCTTCTGCTGTAAAGGTGTAATCATCACTTCCCTTTAAATAATTTGCTAACTTTTCGACCTTTGCTTGGTGATTGTCTTTCTTTGATATTCGTTTTCTTGAATTTAAGACAGAACTGGGTGTAGATGGTCTTCTTCTTGGAGCTCTAGAAACAGGTGTATTTGCCAAATCTGTTTTATGTATTTGGGTACTTTTGGGTGTCACTTGTTCAGCACTAAAAATGGAATTTGTTTGACTGTTTTTTTCAGTATTCAGAAGTGGTGTGGACGAATCAAAATCTGAAACATTTTCTGGAGAATCATATTTACTTTTTTTTGAGGCTGTACTAACAGAAGTTAAATCCGTAATTAAATCTGGTTCAGTATTATCAACAATTTCAGAGTTGGAAAGTTTGTGAGAGTGTTTACTATTTTTGTTGTCTCTGCTACTTGAATTTTGAAGAATGTTTACCAAGTTTTGTAATGTTGCTTCTAAATTAGTATTAAGTTGCGTGTCCTCAACTTTTACAGGTTTTTCGTTAATTTGTCTTAATTTTTTATTCATATTTCTCATAGCATTATTGTACAAAACATTTTTGGATGAAACATTTAACTGAGGATCATTCAAAATATCATTTAAATCTTTTTTAGCAATATTCAAATGATCGGAATCGTAAGTACCAAACATTGAATTGTATTTATTTTCTTCAACTAAATAAAATTTTTGACTCATTCTAAATATTTTTGACCAACTGCTGCTAAAATAGGAATTAATAATGATGCAAATGGAAAACCATCACCGTTTTGCAAAACTCTTCGTGCTGATTTAGGAGTTCGCACTTTTGATAGTTTACGAATAGGCGTGGCATGGAGTTTTAGCTGTTGCATTCTTTTAGATGGCAATTTAAAAAAAGATTTTGTAACGTTGTGACAAATTTCTGTTAAAGCTTCTAATTCCTCAGGAGTGGCAGATTTAATAAGAAAATTCTTCTTCACAGGACTTTTTGTTTTTGCCAAATTATTTAAAAACGTAAAATTACGTTTGACGCAATCTCCGACTTGACAGCGACCCCTCATGTTTAAACAATGACACGGGGTTGAAAAACCGTAACCGTTTCAGGTGGAAATATGTTTGTCCGTAGGCGTAACTCTTGAGGGCATGTTGGTGACATATCAACAAGAAGGTACCCAAAGTTCTCTTTTGTTGCTTTCCTGTAACTATCCATGAAATATGGAAGTTGATGCGGAAAGTTTTGAGAACCAAAGTTTCGAACACCTAATTGTGCAGAAAAGGCTTTCATCAGAATGACGTAATGAGCCTGGCCTCGGGCCAGCTTTAATTTTCGGTCAAAAAGTTGCTGAACTACAAATATCAAAGTTATATTTAGGTGATGTGTCTTTTTTGTGAACAAATTTTCTAAGTATTCTTCAGAAACATTAGAGGCCAAATCGTCCATAATTAATAAAAGCGGTTTACTGTAATTTTGTAAGTCTTCATCAGTAGGTACTCCCTGGAATGTTTTGACACCTAATGATTCTATTTGAGGAATAGCGCTATTATACTGTCCGTACGCATAAACTATTTCTGCAGGAGGCGTTTCCAACAGTGATTTTGTGTTTTCTAAAAATTTAAGCAGAAACGTTGTCTTTCCTGAACCAGACGGACCTGCTAATATTATATTTGAAGGGGTATGAATCTGCACATCTGATAAGTGAAATGCTTTCATTTTGTCTAAAAAAGTACCTGAAATTATGTCTGGTTTTTATATAGTCTTAGCAAGTAATTCAAAAAGTTTCTCAAATAATGAGGTCAACAAATTTCGCGTTAATTTACCACAATCGTTACATTTTAATTCAGAGTGGTTTTGTGGGGTCCATTCTGTAATTTATCCTCATTCTTGGAATGCTATAGGATCAAATTATCCTGAAACGATAGTAGTGGATTTAAAAGATGGTTTATCCAGAACTTATTATATCGAAGCCATGACCCCTTTTACTCCCGAAAAATTATCCCAACAATTAAATACTTATTTGAAATCTCATTTACGTAATCCAGAAACAACAATAAGAAAAAAAAGACAAGCTATTGGTTCAGGTCAAAAGTTACGTGATATAAGAAAAAAGAAGCTAAAAAATAAGCAAGGTCAAGAAGAAACGGAAGAAGAAACAGATCAAGAAACGACATCTGCCGATGTAGAGATAAACAGCAACGACAAACAACAAGAAAACAGTACAGTAACCGAGACAAACCCTGTAGATGAAAATGGTTCAAATAAAGCATTTGAAAACCAAAAAACGGATACTGTAGACGATACCTCACAAAAACTTGTAGCTGATAAATTGCAGAAAGAAAAACAAGAAAAAGAAAAACAAGAAAAAGAGCAGAAAGAAGCTGCACAAAAACTTGCGGCTGAAAAATTACAAAAAGAAAAGGAGGATAAAGAACAAAAAGAAGCTGCGCAAAAACTAGCAGCTGATAAATTGCAGAAGGAAAAACAAGAAAAAGAGAAGAAAGAAAAACAAGAAAAAGAGAAGAAAGAAAAACAAGAAAAAGAGCAGAAAGAAGCTGAAAAATTACAGAAGGAAAAACAAGAAAAAGAGAAGAAAGAAAAACAAGAAAAAGAGCAGAAAGAAGCTGAAAAATTACAGAAGGAAAAACAAGAAAAAGAGAAGAAAGAAAAACAAGAAAAAGAGCAGAAAGAAGCTGAAAAATTACAGAAGGAAAAACAAGAAAAAGAGAAGAAAGAAAAACAAGAAAAAGAGCAGAAAGAAGCTGAAAAATTACAGAAGGAAAAACAAGAAAAAGAGAAGAAAGAAAAACAAGAAAAAGAGCAGAAAGAAGCTGCACAAAAACTTGCGGCTGAAAAATTACAAAAAGAAAAGGAGGATAAAGAACAAAAAGAAGCTGCGGAAAAACTAGCAGCTGATAAATTGCAGAAGGAAAAACAAGAAAAAGAGCAGAAAGAAGCTGCACAAAAACTAGCAGCTGAAAAATTGCAGAAGGAAAAACAAGAAAAAGAACAGAAAGAAGCTGCGGAAAAACTAGCAGCTGAAAAATTGCAGAAAGAAAAGGAGGATAAAGAGCAGAAAGAAGCTGCGGAAAAGTTACAAAAAAGCAATAAAGGAAAAGAGCGTACAAAGTACTTTAAATGGCATCCATTTGGCTCCATAAGACGAAAAGAAAAAGAACCATCAGAAAATTCCGTAGTTGAAACAGTTGACACATATGATGATGAAGAAAGGAAAAGATTATTATTAGAAAAAGAGGAATCAATGAGAAAAGAAGAAGAAGCTTTTCGACAAGCTGATTTGGAAAGATATCAAAAGAAACAAAATCTTAAACAACAATTAAAAAACACTGAAAAATACGTAGTGCCAGCTGAATTACCAGTAGCTTATGCCAGTATAAATGTTCCCGATGAAGATATGGAAATCGATGACCATGATCCTGGATTCAAAGTTCATAGACCAATAGTAGAAAAATGGTATTCTCTAACAGATCAAGAAAAAGAATTTTATAATTCTGGAGAAAAGGATTTAATTGAAATTGTTTATGACAAAGAAATAAATCGTTATAAGTTAGTGATAACTGATTCACATGTCTCAAGTGTTGAATTTTCTGAGCAACTAGCATGGGTTCTTGGATTTAAAGAAAACGTTGTACTTAAAGAAAATGCTACGGCTAAATTTGCCCCTGATCTTAATGGAGGCATAAATCAGTTTTGTATTTATTCAAATAACTTAACAGATAATATGATTTTTGGGGACGTTATGTCATCACTTTTACGTATAGTAAGTGTTGAATCAAAACCAGGAGATATGGTTGAAAAAATATATCACAACCCTATTTATAATAGGGTTGCCTCTAGGGATATAAAAGAAATTGAAATCGAAATTAAATCTATGACAGGGGAACTCGTGAATTTCACCTATGGTCCTGTAATTATAACTTTACACTTTAAAAAAGGGCTATCCTATTAGTTCTATTATTTATATCACATAAAGAACAGTTGTAAATTAATAAAATGGTTAGAGTTTTATTTAATCCAAACTCAGTTCATTTAGCTACCGTATTAAATCCCGGTCTCTATGGAGGAGGGGCTTATTACGTAGGATTCAAACAAAGAGGTAGTGGTATTGGTGACACCTTACGCTATCTTTGGAGATTTCTGCAACCTATTGCAAAAACAATTGGTAAAGAGGGATTGTCAACAGGTGTTCGAATTTTAACTGACGTTGAACAAGGTAATGATATCACTTCTACATTAAAAAAACAAGGTGCTCAAGCAGCACAACGTGTTTTAAGACAAGCAGCTGATAAGGTGGGACAATACGGTAGTGGCAAAAAAAGAAAGCGTCATTTAACTAACAAAGAAGTTGTTGGACGGTTGATAAAACGCAATTCTCCTATTAAAAAACAGCGCCAAGATATTTTTGGTATTTATTAAAGATATTAAAGAATGTTATTTAAAATAATTGATAGTACTTCACAAAGCTGTGGGTCAACAGCTTTAAATATTTTCCAAACCAGACCAACAAACGTCGCCGTAAGCAATTCATTGTATCATGAATTACTGACATTAAACCCTCTAGAAAATCCCCCTTATCATTTTAGAATAAATGCAGGTGATGGTTTTCTAGATCTGTCAAAAACTTATTTGAGAACAGAATTTAAACTTGTAAAATATAATGAAACTGATAAGAAATGGGAAAACATTAAAGATACAGATAAAGTTTCTGTTAACCAAGCACTTGGTGCAACATTTATTCGTAACGCTAAGGTACTAGTAAATGGACGGGAAATTTTTAATTCAAACTCCTTATACAGTTTTAAAGCATTGATGGACATCGAATTGTCTCATACGCATGCTCAAAAAAAATCATTTTTACAGGCATGTGGTTATTACCCAAACTCTGCGCTTCCTACAAACGATGATTCGGACGCTTTTCAAATGCGACGAGCACCATTTATTAATGGACATCACGTGGAATATATTTCACGTCTTTTTATTGATTTGTTCAACCAAGATTTGTTCTTTTTAAATGGTTGTGACATTGACATAGAAATTACCCCTCAAAGTCAAGATTTTAATATCATTGCAGTAGATAAATCAACTTATAAGTTATCTCTTGAGTCATGTAAATTGTACGTCAAAAGCGTTTATTTAATGGATGGTCTTAACTTGGAATTGGCAGCAAAACTTGAAACCGAACCGGCTCGGTACAGTATCCAAAGAACTGAGCTAAAATCACTTGTTATTACCGAAGGTCGTCAACAATTTAACGCTAACATTTTTCAAGAACAAGTGCAACGTAGAATTACGATTGGTCTTGTAAAATATAAATATTTTAATGGTTCATCGGATAGTTCACCATTTGTTTTTGAACCACATAATGTTAAAGATATCAGTATAAATTTTAATGGTAAAAATTTTCCAAACGTTAACTATACTCTTGATTTTTCGAAACAGAGCTATGTTAGATCGTTTTATGATATGTTCGAAAATTTGGGGTTCTTAAATACGACAGAGTCAAATGGAATAGACTTGGAGGACTTCCAAAATCGTTTATGCTTTTTTACATTTAACTTAACTAATGCACAAGAAGTTGATCAGTGTTTCGATTTAATTAAATCAGGGACTACAAGCGTTCAAGTAAATTTTTCAAAGCCAGTACCTGCAGGAGGATTATCAATGATTATCTATGGAGAACATGATGGAATGATAATTGTTGACAAAAACAGGGTAGTTACAACTGACTTAACTGTGTAAACATGGTCGCATCATTTTGCCCTGAATATTTATTTTATATTGTTATCATTATAATTACAATTATATGTGCAGTAGGATATTTCTTTACTAAACATAAGAATTATTTTAAAACATCATTAGAAAGATTAACAGCTGTTTTAAAATGTACGAAACAATGATAATTAAAAAAGCAATAAAATTAGGAATACCAAATTTTATTGGGACTTTTCCCATTGATAGAATACCTACTCCTAAGAAATTTCCAGTTTGTTTCATTCTCAATCATGACAAAATGAATCAACCAGGGAGCCACTGGGTAGCTGTAATTATAACAGACTCATATACAGTAGAATATTATGACAGCTTTGGAAATAAACCACCTAATGAATTATATCAATGGAAAAAACGAATTATTTATAATCGGAAACCATCACAAAGTCTTTTTTCAAACACATGTGGTCACCACGCTCTGTATTATCTTTATCTACGTATGGTAAATAATTTTAGCAGATCTGAAACTCTAAAACAAATACATAATCACACAAACACAGATTATCGTATCAAAACTTTTATTGAAAGATATCAGTAAATGATATTATTTTTTGTAAAGTGTTTTAATCATTGTGTTTAGTCAAAAAAATCTAGAAGAAAAAAAAACAAAAGTAAATTTATTAAAAATTAAAACCATGGCTTTATGCGGTACCTTCAAGGATTGCGGGTCTAACCTTCAAATTAATGTTTTTACCAATGAAGACGGTTCTTTTACTTATAAACTATTAGGATATTGTTGCGGGTATGGACACAATTTTGATGAAGTCCTTAGTAAAATAAATAAGTTAAAAGAATATCGTGATGAATTAGATTTGTCTAATATTGATATTGAAAAATCTGTTGAAGTATTTTTGAAAGAATACTGGAATGTTAAACGCATCTGTCATGAAAAAAATTCTTATGAGACGATAGGTTATTATCGTAAATGTGATTGTGGCTTCCGTGTTCCCCTCACAAAAAACTTTCATATTGATATTGATGCTCAAGCTTTACTTAAAAAATGGCAAACTAAACAACAGGCAAATTAAGTTCTTCTCATATCAAATAAATCAACATAAATAGAAATAGTAAAACGTTTTTTAAACGAGAAATTTTTATTTATCCGAACAGTTACATAAAAAAGATTTTATCGAAATATAAATATTTTATTCGTAATTTGGATTAATCAATTCCATACTTTCCACATTGATATTTTTCTTTTCCCGACACTTCAAGTAAATAAAAATACACACAGCAAGTAAAACCAATCCCATAATCAAAAATAAAGCAATTTGGTATTAAACACATAATTCTCCACACTTATTTGTAACACATGCATCAACATATTCACGCTTTTCAAGACGAAAGCTTACTTTCAAAACAGATTTATTGATACAAAAGATAGGTGCAGAATATCTACAAAAGAAAAATGAATTGGAGCAAAAACCTATAAAAACTTACCCATTTGGACATACAAAAACTTCATCATTATTACATAAGCCATCATCACCACATCCATTTCCTTCAACACGAGTAATTAGGCAAAAAATTATCTTATGTTTTTTATACTTGTTTTTTTTGTATTTTTTGAAAACTATAAACTATTTTTATAAACAAAAGATTTATTTTTAAAACACCTTGAATGAGTCGTACAACAAAAAAACAAAACAAAAACAACAATAATGGCACAATTTACCCTGGGTATCAATATTTGCGACTAACATGGCAATTTTAAAAGTATTTTAATCGTGAATATCTTTTTAAATATTAAAAAATAAACCGCATGAAAAAACAAATAAAAAGTTTTTTTTGTTCATTTTATTCAAAACAAAAAAGTAATAAAACTTGTTTTACGACCAATAAAAAATTTTTTACAACTTTTTTCAAAGTATGCAAACCATTGTCTTAAACTATTTTATTGGTCATAAAATAATTTCATGAACCTATAAAAAGAGGTCGTTAACCAATTTTAACGACCACGTAAGCAATAAAATGATACAGTAGTGCCGACGACCGTGACGCACATATGCCTCCTATGTGTGTCACCAGCCGGACAAGGAAGTAAGAATGGAGTTTTACGAGCGCAGATCGCTGGCCCTGTGCCAGGATGACTCATCAAAAGGGAAAAAGTACATGAGTCATCGATGGCCGAAAAGGGTTCTACAGTATCCATAATGACGTCATCGATGACCACTGGTGCCAGGATGACTCATCTGCGCAAAAAGTACATGAGTCATCGATGGCCGAAAAGGGTGAAAAGGTTTTTACGATCCGAAAATCCCCTGATACACTACTGTTAGTCACATTAGCAAAGATTAGTTACAAAAATTTATGGTAAGATTATTTTATGGCTTTTTTTAATAATTCTTTACTTTGAATGTATTATTTTCGATAGTATCAAAAAATTGGGGCATATCTCATTTGAGGATTGTAGCTAAGCGATTTTGTGAAAACTACAGTAAGTCTGATGGTGAGATATCTTTAGTTTTTTAAAATGGAAAAAATGGTAGCATTTTTGAATAAAATTTTTGTATTTTACGGCCAAAAGCTTTGTTGATTCTTGTATGTGATAACTAATCCTAAACAATTGTTTTAAGCATGTTAATAGAAATATATATATATATATCGGGGAGTGATAAGACTGTATTAAGTGTGCCGAAATTTGTCTGTGGCTACCCATTCATTTAAAACTGCGTAGATTTTTAATGTTATTTTTCAAATAGTCTTGCTGACTTGCTGATGAGACCTAATGCAAGACTCTAAATAAAGATTAAAGTTTAAAAAAATCACGTAAGTCGTTCAAGTTCATGGTCGAAACGCAGTGTTTTAATTGAGTTCTTTCCATCTTAAACTTTTTGAGATTTATAGTTTTTTTTTCATTTTTAGTATTTTGATTTAATAAAAAAAACTTAACAATTGTATAAAAATGCAGCCAACAATCCTATACTAATTTTTCGGCGAAATTTTCGGGAAACTGTTTTTTTTGCTGCCGTAATCAAAATCTCACTGCCACAACATCTTCAGAATCTGTTGTTGTAAGCTAAAATAAATACTGTATTCCAACTCGAAATACCATTTGTTACATTAAACATTTTTTGATTTGTATTGTTGTAAAAAATTACTGTCGTTAAAATTTTTTTAAACTATTTTATATGATTCTGATTACTGTAACTTTAGTTAAACAGTTTTATACAAAATAAACTTACATTTCGTGCATCCAAAACTAATGGTTGCTTTTGTGAAATTTAAAAGCATAGTTTCTCTTTTACTTCCAACAATGTAATCTATCCAAAACGGAATTTATGATTGAGTATTTTACCGTCTTATTTTTGGAATCTCTAAAAGAATTAATTAGTTATTTTCTTAATCATAAACAGAAACAAAAATGATTTCTCTGATAAAACCATTAAGAGAGAAAATTCGACAATATAATATTCAAAAAAAAGTTTGATAATCAAATATCTCATTAGAATTAATTTTTTATCCTCTACATTTTACATTAAAAAACTGAACTTTATCCAAATATTAATTTTAACTATGATGTTTTTTTAAGATTTTTAGCAATTAGTTGTTTCCCCTCTTTTTCAGTTTCTTTATTTTTAAGTGATTTTCACTGCATTTATTTTGCACAACAATAATTACCTACCAATTATTATTATTTTGCTGTCAACTCAGAATCTTCGAATAATCAAGATATATTGTTTTTAAAATTACAGTAGCTTTTTGCTTACGTGTAATGAATGCTCTTTTGTTGTTTGTTTTAAAAAAAGATATGCAAATTTTTTAATTTTGTTCCGATTTCAAAGAAAAGATAAAAAAAAAGGAATTGTAAATTATTTTTAAGTCACATGACAACGAACAAATGGTAACCTAAAAAATGTAATATAAGACAAAATAAGCTTTCAAATTTCAATAAAGATTATCAATTAAATTTTGAAATTTTGCAGAAAACACAATGATATGGCATTTTACAGGAAAGAAAATTGTCAAAACATTTTTACGTTCTAAAATCGAAATAGCCAGAATACGGTATTTTAGGGGAAAGAAAATTGTCCACACATTTTCACGTTTTAAAATCGAAAATACAATGATATGGCAATTTACAGGAAAGAAAATTGTCAACACATTTTTACGTTTTAAAATCGAAATAGCCAGAATACGGTATTTTAGGCGAAAGAAAATTGTCAACACATTTTTACGTTCTAAAATCGAAATAGCCAGAATACGGTATTTTAGGGAAAAGAAAATTGTCAACACATTTTTACGTTTTAAAATCGAAAATACAATGATATGGCATTTTACAGGAAAGAAAATTGTCAACACATTTTTACGTTTTAAAATCGAAAATACAATGATATGGCATTTTACAGGAAAGAAAATTGTCAACACATTTTTACGTTCTAAAATCGAAATAGCCAGAATACGGTATTTTAGGGAAAAGAAAATTGTCAACACATTTTTACGTTTTAAAATCGAAAATACAATGATATGGCATTTTACAGGAAAGAAAATTGTCAACACATTTTTACGTTCTAAAATCGAAATAGCCAGAATACGGTATTTTAGGGAAAAGAAAATTGTCCACACATTTTTACGTTTTAAAATCGAAAATACAATGATATGGCATTTTACAGGAAAGAAAATTGTCAACACATTTTTACGTTTTAAAATCGAAAATACAATGATATGGCATTTTACAGGAAAGAAAATTGTCAACACATTTTTACGTTTTAAAATCGAAAATACAATGATATGGCATTTTACAGGAAAGAAAATTGTCAATACATTTTTACGTTTTAAAATCGAAAATACAATGATATGGCATTTTACAGGAAAGAAAATTGTCAATACATTTTTACGTTCTAAAATCGAAATAGCCAGAATACGGTATTTTAGGGAAAAGAAAATTGTCAACACATTTTTACGTTTTAAAATCGAAAATTCAATGATATGGCATTTTACAGGAAAGAAAATTGTCAACACATTTTTACGTTTTAAAATCGAAAATACAATGATATGGCATTTTACAGGAAAGAAAATTGTCAATACATTTTTACGTTCTAAAATCGAAATAGCCAGAATATGGTATTTTAGGGAAAAGAAAATTGTCAACACATTTTTACGTTTTAAAATCGAAAATTCAATGATATGGCATTTTACAGGAAAGAAAATTGTCAACACATTTTTACGTTTTAAAATCGAAAATACAATGATATGGCATTTTACAGGAAAGAAAATTGTCAACACATTTTTACGTTTTAAAATCGAAAATACAATGATATGGCATTTTACAGGAAAGAAAATTGTCAACACATTTTTACGTTTTAAAATCGAAAATACAATGATATGGCATTTTACAGGAAAGAAAATTGTCAACACATTTTTACGTTTTAAAATCGAAAATACAATGATATGGCATTTTACAGGAAAGAAAATTGTCAACACATTTTTACGTTTTAAAATCGAAAATACAATGATATGGCATTTTACAGGAAAGAAAATTGTCAACACATTTTTACGTTTTAAAATCGAAAATACAATGATATGGCATTTTACAGGAAAGAAAATTGTCAATACATTTTTACGTTTTAAAATCGAAATAGCCAGAATACGGTATTTTAGGGAAAAGAAAATTGTCAACACATTTTTACGTTTTAAAATCGAAAATTCAATGATATGGCATTTTACAGGAAAGAAAATTGTCAATACATTTTTACGTTCTAAAATCGAAATAGCCAGAATACGGTATTTTAGGGAAAAGAAAATTGTCAACACATTTTTACGTTTTAAAATCGAAAATTCAATGATATGGCATTTTACAGGAAAGAAAATTGTCAACACATTTTTACGTTTTAAAATCGAAAATACAATGATATGGCATTTTACAGGAAAGAAAATTGTCAATACATTTTTACGTTCTAAAATCGAAATAGCCAGAATACGGTATTTTAGGGAAAAGAAAATTGTCAACACATTTTTACGTTTTAAAATCGAAAATTCAATGATATGGCATTTTACAGGAAAGAAAATTGTCAACACATTTTTACGTTTTAAAATCGAAAATACAATGATATGGCATTTTACATGAAAGAAAATTGTCAACACATTTTTACGTTTTAAAATCGAAAATACAATGATATGGCATTTTACAGGAAAGAAAATTGTCAACACATTTTTACGTTCTAAAATCGAAATAGCCAGAATACGGTATTTTAGGGAAAAGAAAATTGTCAACACATTTTTACGTTTTAAAATCGAAAATTCAATGATATGGCATTTTACAGGAAAGAAAATTGTCAACACATTTTTACGTTCTAAAATCGAAATAGCCAGAATACGGTATTTTAGGGAAAAGAAAATTGTCAACACATTTTTACGTTTTAAAATCGAAAATACAATGATATGGCATTTTACAGGAAAGAAAATTGTCAACACATTTTTACGTTTTAAAATCGAAAATACAATGATATGGCATTTTACAGGAAAGAAAATTGTCAACACATTTTTACGTTTTAAAATCGAAAATACAATGATATGGCATTTTACAGGAAAGAAAATTGTCAATACATTTTTACGTTTTAAAATCGAAAATACAATGATATGGCATTTTACAGGAAAGAAAATTGTCAATACATTTTTACGTTCTAAAATCGAAATAGCCAGAATACGGTATTTTAGGGAAAAGAAAATTGTCAACACATTTTTACGTTTTAAAATCGAAAATACAATGATATGGCATTTTACAGGAAAGAAAATTGTCAACACATTTTTACGTTTTAAAATCGAAAATACAATGATATGGCATTTTACAGGAAAGAAAATTGTCAATACATTTTTACGTTTTAAAATCGAAAATACAATGATATGGCATTTTACAGGAAAGAAAATTGTCAATACATTTTTACGTTCTAAAATCGAAATAGCCAGAATACGGTATTTTAGGGAAAAGAAAATTGTCAACACATTTTTACGTTTTAAAATCGAAAATTCAATGATATGGCATTTTACAGGAAAGAAAATTGTCAACACATTTTTACGTTTTAAAATCGAAAATACAATGATATGGCATTTTACAGGAAAGAAAATTGTCAATACATTTTTACGTTTTAAAATCGAAAATACAATGATATGGCATTTTACAGGAAAGAAAATTGTCAATACATTTTTACGTTCTAAAATCGAAATAGCCAGAATACGGTATTTTAGGGAAAAGAAAATTGTCAACACATTTTTACGTTTTAAAATCGAAAATACAATGATATGGCATTTTACAGGAAAGAAAATTGTCAATACATTTTTACGTTTTAAAATCGAAAATACAATGATATGGCATTTTACAGGAAAGAAAATTGTCAATACATTTTTACGTTCTAAAATCGAAATAGCCAGAATACGGTATTTTAGGGAAAAGAAAATTGTCAACACATTTTTACGTTTTAAAATCGAAAATTCAATGATATGGCATTTTACAGGAAAGAAAATTGTCAATACATTTTTACGTTCTAAAATCGAAATAGCCAGAATACGGTATTTTAGGGAAAAGAAAATTGTCAACACATTTTTACGTTTTAAAATCGAAAATTCAATGATATGGCATTTTACAGGAAAGAAAATTGTCAACACATTTTTACGTTTTAAAATCGAAAATACAATGATATGGCATTTTACAGGAAAGAATATTGTCAACACATTTTTACGTTTTAAAATCGAAAATACAATGATATGGCATTTTACAGGAAAGAAAATTGTCAACACATTTTTACGTTCTAAAATCGAAATAGCCAGAATACGGTATTTTAGGGAAAAGAAAATTGTCAACACATTTTTACGTTTTAAAATCGAAAATTCAATGATATGGCATTTTACAGGAAAGAAAATTGTCAACACATTTTTACGTTCTAAAATCGAAATAGCCAGAATACGGTATTTTAGGGAAAAGAAAATTGTCAACACATTTTTACGTTTTAAAATCGAAAATTCAATGATATGGCATTTTACAGGAAAGAAAATTGTCAATACATTTTTACGTTCTAAAATCGAAATAGCCAGAATACGGTATTTTAGGGAAAAGAAAATTGTCAACACATTTTTACGTTTTAAAATCGAAAATTCAATGATATGGCATTTTACAGGAAAGAAAATTGTCAACACATTTTTACGTTTTAAAATCGAAAATACAATGATATGGCATTTTACAGGAAAGAATATTGTCAACACATTTTTACGTTTTAAAATCGAAAATACAATGATATGGCATTTTACAGGAAAGAAAATTGTCAATACATTTTTACGTTCTAAAATCGAAATAGCCAGAATACGGTATTTTAGGGAAAAGAAAATTGTCAACACATTTTTACGTTTTAAAATCGAAAATTCAATGATATGGCATTTTACAGGAAAGAAAATTGTCAACACATTTTTACGTTTTAAAATCGAAAATACAATGATATGGCATTTTACAGGAAAGAATATTGTCAACACATTTTTACGTTTTAAAATCGAAAATACAATGATATGGCATTTTACAGGAAAGAAAATTGTCAACACATTTTTACGTTCTAAAATCGAAATAGCCAGAATACGGTATTTTAGGGAAAAGAAAATTGTCAACACATTTTTACGTTTTAAAATCGAAAATTCAATGATATGGCATTTTACAGGAAAGAAAATTGTCAATACATTTTTACGTTCTAAAATCGAAATAGCCAGAATACGGTATTTTAGGGAAAAGAAAATTGTCAACACATTTTTACGTTTTAAAATCGAAAATACAATGATATGGCATTTTACAGGAAAGAAAATTGTCAACACATTTTTACGTTTTAAAATCGAAAATACAATGATATGGCATTTTACAGGAAAGAAAATTGTCAACACATTTTTACGTTTTAAAATCGAAAATACAATGATATGGCATTTTACAGGAAAGAAAATTGTCAACACATTTTTACGTTCTAAAATCGAAATAGCCAGAATACGGTATTTTAGGGAAAAGAAAATTGTCAACACATTTTTACGTTTTAAAATCGAAAATTCAATGATATGGCATTTTACAGGAAAGAAAATTGTCAATACATTTTTACGTTCTAAAATCGAAATAGCCAGAATACGGTATTTTAGGGAAAAGAAAATTGTCAACACATTTTTACGTTTTAAAATCGAAAATACAATGATATGGCATTTTACAGGAAAGAAAATTGTCAATACATTTTTACGTTCTAAAATCGAAATAGCCAGAATACGGTATTTTAGGGAAAAGAAAATTGTCAACACATTTTTACGTTTTAAAATCGAAAATACAATGATATGGCATTTTACAGGAAAGAAAATTGTCAACACATTTTTACGTTTTAAAATCGAAAATACAATGATATGGCATTTTACAGGAAAGAATATTGTCAACACATTTTTACGTTTTAAAATCGAAAATACAATGATATGGCATTTTACAGGAAAGAATATTGTCAACACATTTTTACGTTTTAAAATCGAAAATACAATGATATGGCATTTTACAGGAAAGAAAATTGTCAATACATTTTTACGTTCTAAAATCGAAATAGCCAGAATACGGTATTTTAGGGAAAAGAAAATTGTCAACACATTTTTACGTTTTAAAATCGAAAATTCAATGATATGGCATTTTACAGGAAAGAAAATTGTCAATACATTTTTACGTTCTAAAATCGAAATAGCCAGAATACGGTATTTTAGGGAAAAGAAAATTGTCAACACATTTTTACGTTTTAAAATCGAAAATTCAATGATATGGCATTTTACAGGAAAGAAAATTGTCAACACATTTTTACGTTTTAAAATCGAAAATACAATGATATGGCATTTTACAGGAAAGAATATTGTCAACACATTTTTACGTTTTAAAATCGAAAATACAATGATATGGCATTTTACAGGAAAGAAAATTGTCAATACATTTTTACGTTTTAAAATCGAAAATACAATGATATGGCATTTTACAGGAAAGAAAATTGTCAATACATTTTTACGTTCTAAAATCGAAATAGCCAGAATACGGTATTTTAGGGAAAAGAAAATTGTCAACACATTTTTACGTTTTAAAATCGAAAATTCAATGATATGGCATTTTACAGGAAAGAAAATTGTCAACACATTTTTACGTTTTAAAATCGAAAATACAATGATATGGCATTTTACAGGAAAGAAAATTGTCAATACATTTTTACGTTTTAAAATCGAAAATACAATGATATGGCATTTTACAGGAAAGAAAATTGTCAATACATTTTTACGTTCTAAAATCGAAATAGCCAGAATACGGTATTTTAGGGAAAAGAAAATTGTCAACACATTTTTACGTTTTAAAATCGAAAATACAATGATATGGCATTTTACAGGAAAGAAAATTGTCAATACATTTTTACGTTTTAAAATCGAAAATACAATGATATGGCATTTTACAGGAAAGAAAATTGTCAATACATTTTTACGTTCTAAAATCGAAATAGCCAGAATACGGTATTTTAGGGAAAAGAAAATTGTCAACACATTTTTACGTTTTAAAATCGAAAATTCAATGATATGGCATTTTACAGGAAAGAAAATTGTCAATACATTTTTACGTTCTAAAATCGAAATAGCCAGAATACGGTATTTTAGGGAAAAGAAAATTGTCAACACATTTTTACGTTTTAAAATCGAAAATTCAATGATATGGCATTTTACAGGAAAGAAAATTGTCAACACATTTTTACGTTTTAAAATCGAAAATACAATGATATGGCATTTTACAGGAAAGAATATTGTCAACACATTTTTACGTTTTAAAATCGAAAATACAATGATATGGCATTTTACAGGAAAGAAAATTGTCAACACATTTTTACGTTCTAAAATCGAAATAGCCAGAATACGGTATTTTAGGGAAAAGAAAATTGTCAACACATTTTTACGTTTTAAAATCGAAAATTCAATGATATGGCATTTTACAGGAAAGAAAATTGTCAACACATTTTTACGTTCTAAAATCGAAATAGCCAGAATACGGTATTTTAGGGAAAAGAAAATTGTCAACACATTTTTACGTTTTAAAATCGAAAATTCAATGATATGGCATTTTACAGGAAAGAAAATTGTCAATACATTTTTACGTTCTAAAATCGAAATAGCCAGAATACGGTATTTTAGGGAAAAGAAAATTGTCAACACATTTTTACGTTTTAAAATCGAAAATTCAATGATATGGCATTTTACAGGAAAGAAAATTGTCAACACATTTTTACGTTTTAAAATCGAAAATACAATGATATGGCATTTTACAGGAAAGAATATTGTCAACACATTTTTACGTTTTAAAATCGAAAATACAATGATATGGCATTTTACAGGAAAGAAAATTGTCAATACATTTTTACGTTCTAAAATCGAAATAGCCAGAATACGGTATTTTAGGGAAAAGAAAATTGTCAACACATTTTTACGTTTTAAAATCGAAAATTCAATGATATGGCATTTTACAGGAAAGAAAATTGTCAACACATTTTTACGTTTTAAAATCGAAAATACAATGATATGGCATTTTACAGGAAAGAATATTGTCAACACATTTTTACGTTTTAAAATCGAAAATACAATGATATGGCATTTTACAGGAAAGAAAATTGTCAACACATTTTTACGTTCTAAAATCGAAATAGCCAGAATACGGTATTTTAGGGAAAAGAAAATTGTCAACACATTTTTACGTTTTAAAATCGAAAATTCAATGATATGGCATTTTACAGGAAAGAAAATTGTCAATACATTTTTACGTTCTAAAATCGAAATAGCCAGAATACGGTATTTTAGGGAAAAGAAAATTGTCAACACATTTTTACGTTTTAAAATCGAAAATACAATGATATGGCATTTTACAGGAAAGAAAATTGTCAACACATTTTTACGTTTTAAAATCGAAAATACAATGATATGGCATTTTACAGGAAAGAAAATTGTCAACACATTTTTACGTTTTAAAATCGAAAATACAATGATATGGCATTTTACAGGAAAGAAAATTGTCAACACATTTTTACGTTCTAAAATCGAAATAGCCAGAATACGGTATTTTAGGGAAAAGAAAATTGTCAACACATTTTTACGTTTTAAAATCGAAAATTCAATGATATGGCATTTTACAGGAAAGAAAATTGTCAATACATTTTTACGTTCTAAAATCGAAATAGCCAGAATACGGTATTTTAGGGAAAAGAAAATTGTCAACACATTTTTACGTTTTAAAATCGAAAATACAATGATATGGCATTTTACAGGAAAGAAAATTGTCAATACATTTTTACGTTCTAAAATCGAAATAGCCAGAATACGGTATTTTAGGGAAAAGAAAATTGTCAACACATTTTTACGTTTTAAAATCGAAAATACAATGATATGGCATTTTACAGGAAAGAAAATTGTCAACACATTTTTACGTTTTAAAATCGAAAATACAATGATATGGCATTTTACAGGAAAGAATATTGTCAACACATTTTTACGTTTTAAAATCGAAAATACAATGATATGGCATTTTACAGGAAAGAATATTGTCAACACATTTTTACGTTTTAAAATCGAAAATACAATGATATGGCATTTTACAGGAAAGAAAATTGTCAATACATTTTTACGTTCTAAAATCGAAATAGCCAGAATACGGTATTTTAGGGAAAAGAAAATTGTCAACACATTTTTACGTTTTAAAATCGAAAATTCAATGATATGGCATTTTACAGGAAAGAAAATTGTCAATACATTTTTACGTTCTAAAATCGAAATAGCCAGAATACGGTATTTTAGGGAAAAGAAAATTGTCAACACATTTTTACGTTTTAAAATCGAAAATTCAATGATATGGCATTTTACAGGAAAGAAAATTGTCAACACATTTTTACGTTTTAAAATCGAAAATACAATGATATGGCATTTTACAGGAAAGAATATTGTCAACACATTTTTACGTTTTAAAATCGAAAATACAATGATATGGCATTTTACAGGAAAGAAAATTGTCCACACATTTTTACGTTTTAAAATCGAAAATACAATGATATGGCATTTTACAGGAAAGAAAATTGTCAACACATTTTTACGTTTTAAAATCGAAAATACAATGATATGGCATTTTACAGGAAAGAAAATTGTCAATACATTTTTACGTTCTAAAATCGAAATAGCCAGAATACGGTATTTTAGGGAAAAGAAAATTGTCAACACATTTTTACGTTTTAAAATCGAAAATTCAATGATATGGCATTTTACAGGAAAGAAAATTGTCAATACATTTTTACGTTCTAAAATCGAAATAGCCAGAATACGGTATTTTAGGGAAAAGAAAATTGTCAACACATTTTTACGTTTTAAAATCGAAAATTCAATGATATGGCATTTTACAGGAAAGAAAATTGTCAATACATTTTTACGTTCTAAAATCGAAATAGCCAGAATACGGTATTTTAGGGAAAAGAAAATTGTCAACACATTTTTACGTTTTAAAATCGAAAATACAATGATATGGCATTTTACAGGAAAGAAAATTGTCCACACATTTTTACGTTTTAAAATCGAAAATACAATGATATGGCATTTTACAGGAAAGAAAATTGTCAACACATTTTTACGTTTTAAAATCGAAAATACAATGATATGGCATTTTACAGGAAAGAAAATTGTCAACACATTTTTACGTTTTAAAATCGAAAATACAATGATATGGCATTTTACAGGAAAGAAAATTGTCAACACATTTTTACGTTTTAAAATCGAAAATACAATGATATGGCATTTTACAGGAAAGAAAATTGTCAATACATTTTTACGTTCTAAAATCGAAATAGCCAGAATACGGTATTTTAGGGAAAAGAAAATTGTCAACACATTTTTACGTTTTAAAATCGAAAATTCAATGATATGGCATTTTACAGGAAAGAAAATTGTCAATACATTTTTACGTTTTAAAATCGAAATAGCCAGAATACGGTATTTTAGGGAAAAGAAAATTGTCAACACATTTTTACGTTTTAAAATCGAAAATTCAATGATATGGCATTTTACAGGAAAGAAAATTGTCAACACATTTTTACGTTTTAAAATCGAAAATACAATGATATGGCATTTTACAGGAAAGAAAATTGTCAACACATTTTTACGTTTTAAAATCGAAAATACAATGATATGGCATTTTACAGGAAAGAAAATTGTCAATACATTTTTACGTTCTAAAATCGAAATAGCCAGAATACGGTATTTTAGGGAAAAGAAAATTGTCAACACATTTTTACGTTTTAAAATCGAAAATTCAATGATATGGCATTTTACAGGAAAGAAAATTGTCAACACATTTTTACGTTTTAAAATCGAAAATACAATGATATGGCATTTTACAGGAAAGAATATTGTCAACACATTTTTACGTTTTAAAATCGAAAATACAATGATATGGCATTTTACAGGAAAGAAAATTGTCAATACATTTTTACGTTCTAAAATCGAAATAGCCAGAATACGGTATTTTAGGGAAAAGAAAATTGTCAACACATTTTTACGTTTTAAAATCGAAAATTCAATGATATGGCATTTTACAGGAAAGAAAATTGTCAACACATTTTTACGTTTTAAAATCGAAAATACAATGATATGGCATTTTACAGGAAAGAATATTGTCAACACATTTTTACGTTTTAAAATCGAAAATACAATGATATGGCATTTTACAGGAAAGAAAATTGTCAACACATTTTTACGTTCTAAAATCGAAATAGCCAGAATACGGTATTTTAGGGAAAAGAAAATTGTCAACACATTTTTACGTTTTAAAATCGAAAATTCAATGATATGGCATTTTACAGGAAAGAAAATTGTCAATACATTTTTACGTTCTAAAATCGAAATAGCCAGAATACGGTATTTTAGGGAAAAGAAAATTGTCAACACATTTTTACGTTTTAAAATCGAAAATACAATGATATGGCATTTTACAGGAAAGAAAATTGTCAACACATTTTTACGTTCTAAAATCGAAATAGCCAGAATACGGTATTTTAGGGAAAAGAAAATTGTCAACACATTTTTACGTTTTAAAATCGAAAATTCAATGATATGGCATTTTACAGGAAAGAAAATTGTCCACACATTTTTACGTTTTAAAATCGAAATAGCCAGAATACGGTATTTTAGGGAAAAGAAAATTGTCAACACATTTTTACGTTTTAAAATCGAAAATTCAATGATATGGCATTTTACAGGAAAGAAAATTGTCAATACATTTTTACGTTCTAAAATCGAAATAGCCAGAATACGGTATTTTAGGGAAAAGAAAATTGTCAACACATTTTTACGTTTTAAAATCGAAAATACAATGATATGGCATTTTACAGGAAAGAAAATTGTCAATACATTTTTACGTTCTAAAATCGAAATAGCCAGAATACGGTATTTTAGGGAAAAGAAAATTGTCAACACATTTTTACGTTTTAAAATCGAAAATACAATGATATGGCATTTTACAGGAAAGAAAATTGTCAACACATTTTTACGTTTTAAAATCGAAAATACAATGATATGGCATTTTACAGGAAAGAATATTGTCAACACATTTTTACGTTTTAAAATCGAAAATACAATGATATGGCATTTTACAGGAAAGAATATTGTCAACACATTTTTACGTTTTAAAATCGAAAATACAATGATATGGCATTTTACAGGAAAGAAAATTGTCAATACATTTTTACGTTCTAAAATCGAAATAGCCAGAATACGGTATTTTAGGGAAAAGAAAATTGTCAACACATTTTTACGTTTTAAAATCGAAAATTCAATGATATGGCATTTTACAGGAAAGAAAATTGTCAATACATTTTTACGTTCTAAAATCGAAATAGCCAGAATACGGTATTTTAGGGAAAAGAAAATTGTCAACACATTTTTACGTTTTAAAATCGAAAATTCAATGATATGGCATTTTACAGGAAAGAAAATTGTCAACACATTTTTACGTTTTAAAATCGAAAATACAATGATATGGCATTTTACAGGAAAGAATATTGTCAACACATTTTTACGTTTTAAAATCGAAAATACAATGATATGGCATTTTACAGGAAAGAAAATTGTCAACACATTTTTACGTTCTAAAATCGAAATAGCCAGAATACGGTATTTTAGGGAAAAGAAAATCGTCAACACATTTTTACGTTTTAAAATCGAAAATTCAATGATATGGCATTTTACAGGAAAGAAAATTGTCAATACATTTTTACGTTCTAAAATCGAAATAGCCAGAATACGGTATTTTAGGGAAAAGAAAATTGTCAACACATTTTTACGTTTTAAAATCGAAAATTCAATGATATGGCATTTTACAGGAAAGAAAATTGTCAACACATTTTTACGTTTTAAAATCGAAAATACAATGATATGGCATTTTACAGGAAAGAAAATTGTCAACACATTTTTACGTTCTAAAATCGAAATAGCCAGAATACGGTATTTTAGGGAAAAGAAAATTGTCAACACATTTTTACGTTTTAAAATCGAAAATACAATGATATGGCATTTTACAGGAAAGAAAATTGTCAACACATTTTTACGTTTTAAAATCGAAAATACAATGATATGGCATTTTACAGGAAAGAAAATTGTCAACACATTTTTACGTTCAAAAATCGAAATAGCCAGAATACGGTATTTTAGGGAAAAGAAAATTGTCAACACATTTTTACGTTTTAAAATCGAAAATACAATGATATGGCATTTTACAGGAAAGAAAATTGTCAACACATTTTTACGTTTTAAAATCGAAAATACAATGATATGGCATTTTACAGGAAAGAAAATTGTCAACACATTTTTACGTTCTAAAATCGAAATAGCCAGAATACGGTATTTTAGGGAAAAGAAAATTGTCAACACATTTTTACGTTTTAAAATCGAAAATTCAATGATATGGCATTTTACAGGAAAGAAAATTGTCAATACATTTTTACGTTCTAAAATCGAAATAGCCAGAATACGGTATTTTAGGGAAAAGAAAATTGTCAACACATTTTTACGTTTTAAAATCGAAAATACAATGATATGGCATTTTACAGGAAAGAAAATTGTCAACACATTTTTACGTTTTAAAATCGAAAATACAATGATATGGCATTTTACAGGAAAGAAAATTGTCAATACATTTTTACGTTCTAAAATCGAAATAGCCAGAATACGGTATTTTAGGGAAAAGAAAATTGTCAACACATTTTTACGTTTTAAAATCGAAAATACAATGATATGGCATTTTACAGGAAAGAAAATTGTCAACACATTTTTACGTTTTAAAATCGAAAATACAATGATATGGCATTTTACAGGAAAGAATATTGTCAACACATTTTTACGTTCTAAAATCGAAATAGCCAGAATACGGTATTTTAGGAGAAAGAAAATTGTCAACACATTTTTACGTTCTAAAATCGAAAATAGAATGATATGGCATTTTACAGGAAAGAAAATTGTCAACACATTTTTACGTTCTAAAATCGAAATAGCCAGAATACGGTATTTTAGGGGAAAGAAAATTGTCTACACATTTTTACGTTTTAAAAATCGAAATAGCCAGAATACGGTATTTTAGGAGAAAGAAAATTGTCAACACATTTTTACGTTCTAAAATCGAAAATACAATGATATGGCATTTTACAGGAAAGAAAATTGTCAACACATTTTTACGTTCTAAAATCGAAATAGCCAGAATACGGTATTTTAGGGGAAAGAAAATTGTCTACACATTTTTACGTTTTAAAAATCGAAATAGCCAGAATACGGTATTTTAGGAGAAAGAAAATTGTCAACACATTTTTACGTTCTAAAATCGAAAATACAATGATATGGCATTTTACATGATAGAAAATTGTCAACACATTTTTACGTTCTAAAATCGAAAATACAATGATATGGCATTTTACAGGAAAGAAAATTGTCAACACATTTTTACGTTTTAAAATCGAAAATACAATGATATGGCATTTTACAGGAAAGAAAATTGTCAACACATTTTTACGTTTTAAAATCGAAAATACAATGATATGGCATTTTACAGGAAAGAATATTGTCAACACATTTTTACGTTCTAAAATCGAAATAGCCAGAATACGGTATTTTAGGAGAAAGAAAATTGTCAACACATTTTTACGTTCTAAAATCGAAAATAGAATGATATGGCATTTTACAGGAAAGAAAATTGTCAACACATTTTTACGTTCTAAAATCGAAATAGCCAGAATACGGTATTTTAGGGGAAAGAAAATTGTCTACACATTTTTACGTTTTAAAAATCGAAATAGCCAGAATACGGTATTTTAGGAGAAAGAAAATTGTCAACACATTTTTACGTTCTAAAATCGAAAATACAATGATATGGCATTTTACAGGAAAGAAAATTGTCAACACATTTTTACGTTCTAAAATCGAAATAGCCAGAATACGGTATTTTAGGGGAAAGAAAATTGTCTACACATTTTTACGTTTTAAAAATCGAAATAGCCAGAATACGGTATTTTAGGAGAAAGAAAATTGTCAACACATTTTTACGTTCTAAAATCGAAAATACAATGATATGGCATTTTACATGATAGAAAATTGTCAACACATTTTTACGTTCTAAAATCGAAAATACAATGATATGGCATTTTACAGGAAAGAAAATTGTCAACACATTTTTACGTTCTAAAATCGAAAATACAATGATATGGCATTTTACATGATAGAAAATTGTCAACACATTTTTACGTTCTAAAATCGAAAATACAATGATATGGCATTTTACAGGAAAGAAAATTGTCAACACATTTTTACGTTCTAAAATCGAAAATACAATGATATGGCATTTTACATGAAAGAAAATTGTCAACACATTTTTACGTTCTAAAATCGAAAAAACAATGATATGGCATTTTACAGGAAAGAAAATTGTCAACACATTTTTACGTTCTAAAATCGAAAATACAATGATATGGCATTTTACATGATAGAAAATTGTCAACACATTTTTACGTTCTAAAATCGAAAATACAATGATATGGCATTTTACAGGAAAGAAAATTGTCAACACATTTTTACGTTCTAAAATCGAAAATACAATGATATGGCATTTTACAGGAAAGAAAATTGTCAACACATTTTTACGTTCTAAAATCGAAAATACAATGATATGGCATTTTACAGGAAAGAAAATTGTCAACACATTTTTACGTTCTAAAATCGAAAATACAATGATATGGCATTTTACATGATAGAAAATTGTCAACACATTTTTACGTTCTAAAATCGAAAATACAATGATATGGCATTTTACATGATAGAAAATTGTCAACACATTTTTACGTTCTAAAATCGAAAATACAATGATATGGCATTTTACAGGAAAGAAAATTGTCAACACATTTTTACGTTCTAAAATCGAAAATACAATGATATGGCATTTTACAGGAAAGAAAATTGTCAACACATTTTTACGTTCTAAAATCGAAAATACAATGATATGGCATTTTACATGATAGAAAATTGTCAACACATTTTTACGTTCTAAAATCGAAAATACAATGATATGGCATTTTACAGGAAAGAAAATTGTCAACACATTTTTACGTTCTAAAATCGAAAATACAATGATATGGCATTTTACAGGAAAGAAAATTGTCAACACATTTTTACGTTCTAAAATCGAAAATACAATGATATGGCATTTTACTTGATAGAAAATTGTCAACACATTTTTACGTTCTAAAATCGAAAATACAATGATATGGCATTTTACAGGAAAGAAAATTGTCAACACATTTTTACGTTCTAAAATCGAAAATACAATGATATGGCATTTTACATGATAGAAAATTGTCAACACATTTTTACGTTCTAAAATCGAAAATACAATGATATGGCATTTTACAGGAAAGAAAATTGTCAACACATTTTTACGTTCTAAAATCGAAAATACAATGATATGGCATTTTACAGGAAAGAAAATTGTCAACACATTTTTACGTTCTAAAATCGAAATAGCCAGAATACGGTATTTTAGGGGAAAGAAAATTGTCTACACATTTTTACGTTTTAAAAATCGAAATAGCCAGAATACGGTATTTTAGGAGAAAGAAAATTGTCAACACATTTTTACGTTCTAAAATCGAAAATACAATGATATGGCATTTTACAGGAAAGAAAATTGTCAACACATTTTTACGTTCTAAAATCGAAAATACAATGATATGGCATTTTACAGGAAAGAAAATTGTCATCACATTTTTACGTTCTAAAATCGAAAATACAATGATATGGCATTTTGCAGGAAAGAAAATTGTCAACACATTTTTACGTTCTAAAATCGAAAATACAATGATATGGCATTTTACAGGAAAGAAAATTGTCAACACATTTTTACGTTCTAAAATCGAAAATACAATGATATGGCATTTTACAGGAAAGAAAATTGTCAACACATTTTTACGTTCTAAAATCGAAAATACAATGATATGGCATTTTACAGGAAAGAAAATTGTCATCACATTTTTACGTTCTAAAATCGAAAATACAATGATATGGCATTTTGCAGGAAAGAAAATTGTCATCACATTTTTACGTTCTAAAATCGAAAATACAATGATATGGCATTTTACAGGAAAGAAAATTGTCAACACATTTTTACGTTCTAAAATCGAAAATACAATGATATGGCATTTTACAGGAAAGAAAATTGTCATCACATTTTTACGTTCTAAAATCGAAAATACAATGATATGGCATTTTACAGGAAAGAAAATTGTCAACACATTTTTACGTTCTAAAATCGAAAATACAATGATATGGCATTTTACAGGAAAGAAAATTGTCATCACATTTTTACGTTCTAAAATCGAAAATACAATGATATGGCATTTTACAGGAAAGAAAATTGTCATCACATTTTTACGTTCTAAAATCGAAAATACAATGATATGGCATTTTGCAGGAAAGAAAATTGTCATCACATTTTTACGTTCTAAAATCGAAAATACAATGATATGGCATTTTACAGGAAAGAAAATTGTCAACACATTTTTACGTTCTAAAATCGAAAATACAATGATATGGCATTTTACAGGAAAGAAAATTGTCATCACATTTTTACGTTCTAAAATCGAAAATACAATGATATGGCATTTTACAGGAAAGAAAATTGTCAACACATTTTTACGTTCTAAAATCGAAAATACAATGATATGGCATTTTACAGGAAAGAAAATTGTCAACACATTTTTACGTTCTAAAATCGAAAATACAATGATATGGCATTTTACAGGAAAGAAAATTGTCATCACATTTTTACGTTCTAAAATCGAAAATACAATGATATGGCATTTTACAGGAAAGAAAATTGTCAACACATTTTTACGTTCTAAAATCGAAAATACAATGATATGGCATTTTACAGGAAAGAAAATTGTCATCACATTTTTACGTTCTAAAATCGAAAATACAATGATATGGCATTTTACAGGAAAGAAAATTGTCATCACATTTTTACGTTCTAAAATCGAAAATACAATGATATGGCATTTTGCAGGAAAGAAAATTGTCATCACATTTTTACGTTCTAAAATCGAAAATACAATGATATGGCATTTTACAGGAAAGAAAATTGTCAACACATTTTTACGTTCTAAAATCGAAAATACAATGATATGGCATTTTACAGGAAAGAAAATTGTCATCACATTTTTACGTTCTAAAATCGAAAATACAATGATATGGCATTTTGCAGGAAAGAAAATTGTCATCACATTTTTACGTTCTAAAATCGAAAATACAATGATATGGCATTTTACAGGAAAGAAAATTGTCAACACATTTTTACGTTCTAAAATCGAAAATACAATGATATGGCATTTTACAGGAAAGAAAATTGTCAACACATTTTTACGTTCTAAAATCGAAAATACAATGATATGGCATTTTACATGATAGAAAATTGTCAACACATTTTTACGTTCTAAAATCGAAAATACAATGATATGGCATTTTACAGGAAAGAAAATTGTCAACACATTTTTACGTTCTAAAATCGAAAATACAATGATATGGCATTTTACAGGAAAGAAAATTGTCAACACATTTTTACGTTCTAAAATCGAAATAGCCAGAATACGGTATTTTAGGGGAAAGAAAATTGTCTACACATTTTTACGTTTTAAAAATCGAAATAGCCAGAATACGGTATTTTAGGAGAAAGAAAATTGTCAACACATTTTTACGTTCTAAAATCGAAAATACAATGATATGGCATTTTACAGGAAAGAAAATTGTCAACACATTTTTACGTTCTAAAATCGAAAATACAATGATATGGCATTTTACAGGAAAGAAAATTGTCATCACATTTTTACGTTCTAAAATCGAAAATACAATGATATGGCATTTTGCAGGAAAGAAAATTGTCAACACATTTTTACGTTCTAAAATCGAAAATACAATGATATGGCATTTTACAGGAAAGAAAATTGTCAACACATTTTTACGTTCTAAAATCGAAAATACAATGATATGGCATTTTACATGATAGAAAATTGTCAACACATTTTTACGTTCTAAAATCGAAAATACAATGATATGGCATTTTACAGGAAAGAAAATTGTCAACACATTTTTACGTTCTAAAATCGAAAATACAATGATATGGCATTTTACAGGAAAGAAAATTGTCAACACATTTTTACGTTCTAAAATCGAAATAGCCAGAATACGGTATTTTAGGGGAAAGAAAATTGTCTACACATTTTTACGTTTTAAAAATCGAAATAGCCAGAATACGGTATTTTAGGAGAAAGAAAATTGTCAACACATTTTTACGTTCTAAAATCGAAAATACAATGATATGGCATTTTACATGATAGAAAATTGTCAACACATTTTTACGTTCTAAAATCGAAAATACAATGATATGGCATTTTACAGGAAAGAAAATTGTCATCACATTTTTACGTTCTAAAATCGAAAATACAATGATATGGCATTTTGCAGGAAAGAAAATTGTCAACACATTTTTACGTTCTAAAATCGAAAATACAATGATATGGCATTTTACAGGAAAGAAAATTGTCATCACATTTTTACGTTCTAAAATCGAAAATACAATGATATGGCATTTTGCAGGAAAGAAAATTGTCAACACATTTTTACGTTCTAAAATCGAAAATACAATGATATGGCATTTTACAGGAAAGAAAATTGTCAACACATTTTTACGTTCTAAAATCGAAAATACAATGATATGGCATTTTACATGATAGAAAATTGTCAACACATTTTTACGTTCTAAAATCGAAAATACAATGATATGGCATTTTACAGGAAAGAAAATTGTCAACACATTTTTACGTTCTAAAATCGAAAATACAATGATATGGCATTTTACAGGAAAGAAAATTGTCAACACATTTTTACGTTCTAAAATCGAAATAGCCAGAATACGGTATTTTAGGGGAAAGAAAATTGTCTACACATTTTTACGTTTTAAAAATCGAAATAGCCAGAATACGGTATTTTAGGAGAAAGAAAATTGTCAACACATTTTTACGTTCTAAAATCGAAAATACAATGATATGGCATTTTACATGATAGAAAATTGTCAACACATTTTTACGTTCTAAAATCGAAAATACAATGATATGGCATTTTACAGGAAAGAAAATTGTCATCACATTTTTACGTTCTAAAATCGAAAATACAATGATATGGCATTTTGCAGGAAAGAAAATTGTCAACACATTTTTACGTTCTAAAATCGAAAATACAATGATATGGCATTTTACAGGAAAGAAAATTGTCAACACATTTTTACGTTCTAAAATCGAAAATACAATGATATGGCATTTTACAGGAAAGAAAATTGTCAACACATTTTTACGTTCTAAAATCGAAAATACAATGATATGGCATTTTACAGGAAAGAAAATTGTCATCACATTTTTACGTTCTAAAATCGAAAATACAATGATATGGCATTTTGCAGGAAAGAAAATTGTCATCACATTTTTACGTTCTAAAATCGAAAATACAATGATATGGCATTTTACAGGAAAGAAAATTGTCAACACATTTTTACGTTCTAAAATCGAAAATACAATGATATGGCATTTTACAGGAAAGAAAATTGTCAACACATTTTTACGTTCTAAAATCGAAAATACAATGATATGGCATTTTACATGATAGAAAATTGTCAACACATTTTTACGTTCTAAAATCGAAAATACAATGATATGGCATTTTACAGGAAAGAAAATTGTCAACACATTTTTACGTTCTAAAATCGAAAATACAATGATATGGCATTTTACATGATAGAAAATTGTCAACACATTTTTACGTTCTAAAATCGAAAATACAATGATATGGCATTTTACAGGAAAGAAAATTGTCAACACATTTTTACGTTCTAAAATCGAAAATACAATGATATGGCATTTTACAGGAAAGAAAATTGTCAACACATTTTTACGTTCTAAAATCGAAATAGCCAGAATACGGTATTTTAGGGGAAAGAAAATTGTCTACACATTTTTACGTTTTAAAAATCGAAATAGCCAGAATACGGTATTTTAGGAGAAAGAAAATTGTCAACACATTTTTACGTTCTAAAATCGAAAATACAATGATATGGCATTTTACAGGAAAGAAAATTGTCAACACATTTTTACGTTCTAAAATCGAAAATACAATGATATGGCATTTTACAGGAAAGAAAATTGTCATCACATTTTTACGTTCTAAAATCGAAAATACAATGATATGGCATTTTGCAGGAAAGAAAATTGTCAACACATTTTTACGTTCTAAAATCGAAAATACAATGATATGGCATTTTACAGGAAAGAAAATTGTCAACACATTTTTACGTTCTAAAATCGAAAATACAATGATATGGCATTTTACAGGAAAGAAAATTGTCAACACATTTTTACGTTCTAAAATCGAAAATACAATGATATGGCATTTTACAGGAAAGAAAATTGTCATCACATTTTTACGTTCTAAAATCGAAAATACAATGATATGGCATTTTGCAGGAAAGAAAATTGTCATCACATTTTTACGTTCTAAAATCGAAAATACAATGATATGGCATTTTACAGGAAAGAAAATTGTCAACACATTTTTACGTTCTAAAATCGAAAATACAATGATATGGCATTTTACAGGAAAGAAAATTGTCATCACATTTTTACGTTCTAAAATCGAAAATACAATGATATGGCATTTTACAGGAAAGAAAATTGTCAACACATTTTTACGTTCTAAAATCGAAAATACAATGATATGGCATTTTACAGGAAAGAAAATTGTCATCACATTTTTACGTTCTAAAATCGAAAATACAATGATATGGCATTTTACAGGAAAGAAAATTGTCATCACATTTTTACGTTCTAAAATCGAAAATACAATGATATGGCATTTTGCAGGAAAGAAAATTGTCATCACATTTTTACGTTCTAAAATCGAAAATACAATGATATGGCATTTTACAGGAAAGAAAATTGTCAACACATTTTTACGTTCTAAAATCGAAAATACAATGATATGGCATTTTACAGGAAAGAAAATTGTCATCACATTTTTACGTTCTAAAATCGAAAATACAATGATATGGCATTTTACAGGAAAGAAAATTGTCAACACATTTTTACGTTCTAAAATCGAAAATACAATGATATGGCATTTTACAGGAAAGAAAATTGTCAACACATTTTTACGTTCTAAAATCGAAAATACAATGATATGGCATTTTACAGGAAAGAAAATTGTCATCACATTTTTACGTTCTAAAATCGAAAATACAATGATATGGCATTTTACAGGAAAGAAAATTGTCAACACATTTTTACGTTCTAAAATCGAAAATACAATGATATGGCATTTTACAGGAAAGAAAATTGTCAACACATTTTTACGTTCTAAAATCGAAAATACAATGATATGGCATTTTACAGGAAAGAAAATTGTCATCACATTTTTACGTTCTAAAATCGAAAATACAATGATATGGCATTTTGCAGGAAAGAAAATTGTCAACACATTTTTACGTTCTAAAATCGAAAATACAATGATATGGCATTTTACAGGAAAGAAAATTGTCAACACATTTTTACGTTCTAAAATCGAAAATACAATGATATGGCATTTTACAGGAAAGAAAATTGTCAACACATTTTTACGTTCTAAAATCGAAAATACAATGATATGGCATTTTACAGGAAAGAAAATTGTCATCACATTTTTACGTTCTAAAATCGAAAATACAATGATATGGCATTTTGCAGGAAAGAAAATTGTCATCACATTTTTACGTTCTAAAATCGAAAATACAATGATATGGCATTTTACAGGAAAGAAAATTGTCAACACATTTTTACGTTCTAAAATCGAAATAGCCAGAATACGGTATTTTAGGAGAAAGAAAATTGTCAACACATTTTTACGTTCTAAAATCGAAATAGCCAGAATACGGTATTTTAGGGGAAAGAAAAATGTCTACACATTTTTACGTTCTAAAATCGAAATAGCCAGAATACGGTATTTTAGGGGAAAGAAAATTGTCTACACATTTTTACGTTCTAAAATCGAAATAGCCAGAATACGGTATTTTAGGAGAAAGAAAATTGTCAACACATTTTTACGTTCTAAAATCGAAAATACAATGATATGGCATTTTACAGGAAAGAAAATTGTCAACACATTTTTACGTTCTAAAATCGAAAATAGAATGATATGGCATTTTACAGGAAAGAAAATTGTCAACACATTTTTACGTTCTAAAATCGAAATAGCCAGAATACGGTATTTTAGGAGAAAGAAAATTGTCAACACATTTTTACGTTCTAAAATCGAAAATAGAATGATATGGCATTTTACAGGAAAGAAAATTGTCAACACATTTTTACGTTCTAAAATCGAAATAGCCAGAATACGGTATTTTAGGAGAAAGAAAATTGTCAACACATTTTTACGTTCTAAAATCGAAAATAGAATGATATGGCATTTTACAGGAAAGAAAATTGTCAACACATTTTTACGTTCTAAAATCGAAATAGCCAGAATACGGTATTTTAGGAGAAAGAAAATTGTCAACACATTTTTACGTTCTAAAATCGAAATAGCCAGAATACGGTATTTTAGGAGAAAGAAAATTGTCAACACATTTTTACGTTCTAAAATCGAAAATAGAATGATATGGCATTTTACAGGAAAGAAAATTGTCAACACATTTTTACGTTCTAAAATCGAAATAGCCAGAATACGGTATTTTAGGGGAAAGAAAATTGTCTACACATTTTTACGTTTTAAAAATCGAAATAGCCAGAATACGGTATTTTAGGAGAAAGAAAATTGTCAACACATTTTTACGTTCTAAAATCGAAAATAGAATGATATGGCATTTTACAGGAAAGAAAATTGTTAACACATTTTTACGTTCTAAAATCGAAATAGCCAGAATACGGTATTTTAGGGGAAAGAAAATTGTCTACACATTTTTACGTTTTAAAAATCGAAATAGCCAGAATACGGTATTTTAGGAGAAAGAAAATTGTCTACACATTTTTACGTTCTAAAATCGAAATAGCCAGAATACGGTATTTTAGGAGAAAGAAAATTGTCAACACATTTTTACGTTCTAAAATCGAAAATAGAATGATATGGCATTTTACAGGAAAGAAAATTGTCAACACATTTTTACGTTCTAAAATCGAAATAGCCAGAATACGGTATTTTAGGGGAAAGAAAATTGTCTACACATTTTTACGTTCTAAAATCGAAATAGCCAGAATACGGTATTTTAGGAGAAAGAAAATTGTCAACACATTTTTACGTTCTAAAATCGAAAATACAATGATATGGCATTTTACAGGAAAGAAAATTGTCAACACATTTTTACGTTCTAAAATCGAAAATACAATGATATGGCATTTTACAGGAAAGAAAATTGTCAACACATTTTTACGTTCTAAAATCGAAAATACAATGATATGGCATTTTACAGGAAAGAAAATTGTCAACACATTTTTACGTTCTAAAATCGAAAATACAATGATATGGCATTTTACAGGAAAGAAAATTTTCAACACATTTTTACGTTCTAAAATCGAAAATACAATGATATGGCATTTTACAGGAAAGAAAATTGTCAACACATTTTTACGTTCTAAAATCGAAAATAGAATGATATGGCATTTTACAGGAAAGAAAATTGTCAACACATTTTTACGTTCTAAAATCGAAATAGCCAGAATACGGTATTTTAGGGGAAAGAAAATTGTCTACACATTTTTACGTTTTAAAAATCGAAATAGCCAGAATACGGTATTTTAGGGGAAAGAAAATTGTCAACACATTTTTACGTTCTAAAATCGAAAATACAATGATATGGCATTTTACAGGATAGAAAATTGTCAACACATTTTTACGTTCTAAAATCGAAAATAGAATGATATGGCATTTTACAGGAAAGAAAATTGTCAACACATTTTTACGTTCTAAAATCGAAATAGCCAGAATACGGTATTTTAGGGGAAAGAAAATTGTCTACACATTTTTACGTTTTAAAAATCGAAATAGCCAGAATACGGTATTTTAGGAGAAAGAAAATTGTCAACACATTTTTACGTTCTAAAATCGAAAATACAATGATATGGCATTTTACAGGAAAGAAAATTGTCAACACATTTTTACGTTCTAAAATCGAAATAGCCAGAATACGGTATTTTAGGAGAAAGAAAATTGTCAACACATTTTTACGTTCTAAAATCGAAAATAGAATGATATGGCATTTTACAGGAAAGAAAATTGTCAACACATTTTTACGTTCTAAAATCGAAATAGCCAGAATACGGTATTTTAGGGGAAAGAAAATTGTCTACACATTTTTACGTTTTAAAAATCGAAATAGCCAGAATACGGTATTTTAGGAGAAAGAAAATTGTCAACACATTTTTACGTTCTAAAATCGAAAATAGAATGATATGGCATTTTACAGGAAAGAAAATTGTTAACACATTTTTACGTTCTAAAATCGAAATAGCCAGAATACGGTATTTTAGGGGAAAGAAAATTGTCTACACATTTTTACGTTTTAAAAATCGAAATAGCCAGAATACGGTATTTTAGGAGAAAGAAAATTGTCTACACATTTTTACGTTCTAAAATCGAAATAGCCAGAATACGGTATTTTAGGAGAAAGAAAATTGTCAACACATTTTTACGTTCTAAAATCGAAAATAGAATGATATGGCATTTTACAGGAAAGAAAATTGTCAACACATTTTTACGTTCTAAAATCGAAATAGCCAGAATACGGTATTTTAGGGGAAAGAAAATTGTCTACACATTTTTACGTTCTAAAATCGAAATAGCCAGAATACGGTATTTTAGGAGAAAGAAAATTGTCAACACATTTTTACGTTCTAAAATCGAAAATACAATGATATGGCATTTTACAGGAAAGAAAATTGTCAACACATTTTTACGTTCTAAAATCGAAAATACAATGATATGGCATTTTACAGGAAAGAAAATTGTCAACACATTTTTACGTTCTAAAATCGAAAATACAATGATATGGCATTTTACAGGAAAGAAAATTGTCAACACATTTTTACGTTCTAAAATCGAAAATACAATGATATGGCATTTTACAGGAAAGAAAATTTTCAACACATTTTTACGTTCTAAAATCGAAAATACAATGATATGGCATTTTACAGGAAAGAAAATTGTCAACACATTTTTACGTTCTAAAATCGAAAATACAATGATATGGCATTTTGCAGGAAAGAAAATTGTCAACACATTTTTACGTTCTAAAATCGAAATAGCCAGAATACGGTATTTTAGGAGAAAGAAAATTGTCAACACATTTTTACGTTCTAAAATCGAAAATAGAATGATATGGCATTTTACAGGAAAGAAAATTGTCAACACATTTTTACGTTCTAAAATCGAAATAGCCAGAATACGGTATTTTAGGAGAAAGAAAATGGTCAACACATTTTTACGTTCTAAAATCGAAAATAGAATGATATGGCATTTTACAGGAAAGAAAATTGTCAACACATTTTTACGTTCTAAAATCGAAATAGCCAGAATACGGTATTTTAGGGGAAAGAAAATTGTCAACACATTTTTACGTTCTAAAATCGAAAATACAATGATATGGCATTTTACAGGATAGAAAATTGTCAACACATTTTTACGTTCTAAAATCGAAAACAGAATGATATGGCATTTTACAGGAAAGAAAATTGTCAACACATTTTTACGTTCTAAAATCGAAATAGCCAGAATACGGTATTTTAGGAGAAAGAAAATTGTCAACACATTTTTACGTTCTAAAATCGAAAATAGAATGATATGGCATTTTACAGGAAAGAAAATTTTCAACACATTTTTACGTTCTAAAATCGAAAATACAATGATATGGCATTTTACAGGAAAGAAAATTGTCAACACATTTTTACGTTCTAAAATCGAAAATACAATGATATGGCATTTTGCAGGAAAGAAAATTGTCAACACATTTTTACGTTCTAAAATCGAAATAGCCAGAATACGGTATTTTAGGAGAAAGAAAATTGTCAACACATTTTTACGTTCTAAAATCGAAAATAGAATGATATGGCATTTTACAGGAAAGAAAATTGTCAACACATTTTTACGTTCTAAAATCGAAATAGCCAGAATACGGTATTTTAGGGGAAAGAAAATTGTCAACACATTTTTACGTTCTAAAATCGAAATAGCCAGAATACGGTATTTTAGGAGAAAGAAAATTGTCAACACATTTTTACGTTCTAAAATCGAAAATAGAATGATATGGCATTTTACAGGAAAGAAAATTGTCAACACATTTTTACGTTCTAAAATCGAAATAGCCAGAATACGGTATTTTAGGGGAAAGAAAATTGTCAACACATTTTTACGTTCTAAAATCGAAAATACAATGATATGGCATTTTACAGGAAAGAAAATTGTCAACACATTTTTACGTTCTAAAATCGAAAATACAATGATATGGCATTTTACAGGAAAGAAAATTGTCAACACATTTTTACGTTCTAAAATCGAAAATACAATGATATGGCATTTTGCAGGAAAGAAAATTGTCAACACATTTTTACGTTCTAAAATCGAAATAGCCAGAATACGGTATTTTAGGAGAAAGAAAATTGTCAACACATTTTTACGTTCTAAAATCGAAATAGCCAGAATACGGTATTTTAGGGGAAAGAAAATTGTCTACACATTTTTACGTTCTAAAATCGAAATAGCCAGAATACGGTATTTTAGGGGAAAGAAAAATGTCTACACATTTTTACGTTCTAAAATCGAAATAGCCAGAATACGGTATTTTAGGGGAAAGAAAATTGTCTACACATTTTTACGTTCTAAAATCGAAATAGCCAGAATACGGTATTTTAGGAGAAAGAAAATTGTCAACACATTTTTACGTTCTAAAATCGAAAATACAATGATATGGCATTTTACAGGAAAGAAAATTGTCAACACATTTTTACGTTCTAAAATCGAAAATAGAATGATATGGCATTTTACAGGAAAGAAAATTGTCAACACATTTTTACGTTCTAAAATCGAAATAGCCAGAATACGGTATTTTAGGAGAAAGAAAATTGTCAACACATTTTTACGTTCTAAAATCGAAAATAGAATGATATGGCATTTTACAGGAAAGAAAATTGTCAACACATTTTTACGTTCTAGAATCGAAAATACAATGATATGGCATTTTACAGGAAAGAAAATTGTCAACACTTTTTTACGTTCTAGAATCGAAAATACAATGATATGGCATTTTACAGGAAAGAAAATTGTCAACACATTTTTACGTTCTAAAATCGAAAATACAATGATATGGCATTTTACAGGAAAGAAAATTGTCAACACATTTTTACGTTCTAGAATCGAAAATACAATGATATGGCATTTTACAGGAAAGAAAATTGTCAACACATTTTTACGTTCTAGAATCGAAAATACAATGATATGGCATTTTACAGGAAAGAAAATTGTCAACACATTTTTACGTTCTAAAATCGAAAATAGAATGATATGGCATTTTACAGGAAAGAAAATTGTTAACACATTTTTACGTTCTAAAATCGAAAATAGAATGATATGGCATTTTACAGGAAAGAAAATTGTCAACACATTTTTACGTTCTAAAATCGAAATAGCCAGAATACGGTATTTTAGGGGAAAGAAAATTGTCAACACATTTTTACGTTCTAAAATCGAAAATACAATGATATGGCATTTTACAGGATAGAAAATTGTCAACACATTTTTACGTTCTAAAATCGAAAATAGAATGATATGGCATTTTACAGGAAAGAAAATTGTCAACACATTTTTACGTTCTAAAATCGAAATAGCCAGAATACGGTATTTTAGGAGAAAGAAAATTGTCAACACATTTTTACGTTCTAAAATCGAAAATAGAATGATATGGCATTTTACAGGAAAGAAAATTGTCAACACATTTTTACGTTCTAAAATCGAAATAGCCAGAATACGGTATTTTAGGAGAAAGAAAATTGTCAACACATTTTTACGTTCTAAAATCGAAAATAGAATGATATGGCATTTTACAGGAAAGAAAATTGTCTACACATTTTTACGTTTTAAAAATCGAAATAGCCAGAATACGGTATTTTAGGAGAAAGAAAATTGTCAACACATTTTTACGTTCTAAAATCGAAAATAGAATGATATGGCATTTTACAGGAAAGAAAATTGTTAACACATTTTTACGTTCTAAAATCGAAAATAGAATGATATGGCATTTTACAGGAAAGAAAATTGTCAACACATTTTTACGTTCTAAAATCGAAATAGCCAGAATACGGTATTTTAGGGGAAAGAAAATTGTCAACACATTTTTACGTTCTAAAATCGAAAATACAATGATATGGCATTTTACAGGAAAGAAAATTGTCAACACATTTTTACGTTCTAAAATCGAAATAGCCAGAATACGGTATTTTAGGAGAAAGAAAATTGTCAACACATTTTTACGTTCTAAAATCGAAATAGCCAGAATACGGTATTTTAGGAGAAAGAAAATTGTCAACACATTTTTACGTTCTAAAATCGAAAATAGAATGATATGGCATTTTACAGGAAAGAAAATTGTCAACACATTTTTACGTTCTAAAATCGAAATAGCCAGAATACGGTATTTTAGGAGAAAGAAAATTGTCAACACATTTTTACGTTCTAAAATCGAAAATAGAATGATATGGCATTTTACAGGAAAGAAAATTGTCAACACATTTTTACGTTCTAAAATCGAAATAGCCAGAATACGGTATTTTAGGGGAAAGAAAATTGTCAACACATTTTTACGTTCTAAAATCGAAAATAGAATGATATGGCATTTTACAGGAAAGAAAATTGTTAACACATTTTTACGTTCTAAAATCGAAAATAGAATGATATGGCATTTTACAGGAAAGAAAATTGTCAACACATTTTTACGTTCTAAAATCGAAATAGCCAGAATACGGTATTTTAGGAGAAAGAAAATTGTCAACACATTTTTACGTTCTAAAATCGAAATAGCCAGAATACGGTATTTTAGGAGAAAGAAAATTGTCAACACATTTTTACGTTCTAAAATCGAAATAGCCAGAATACGGTATTTTAGGAGAAAGAAAATTGTCAACACATTTTTACGTTCTAAAATCGAAATAGCCAGAATACGGTATTTTAGGGGAAAGAAAATTGTCAACACATTTTTACGTTCTAAAATCGAAAATAGAATGATATGGCATTTTACAGGAAAGAAAATTGTTAACACATTTTTACGTTCTAAAATCGAAAATAGAATGATATGGCATTTTACAGGAAAGAAAATTGTCAACACATTTTTACGTTCTAAAATCGAAATAGCCAGAATACGGTATTTTAGGAGAAAGAAAATTGTCAACACATTTTTACGTTCTAAAATCGAAATAGCCAGAATACGGTATTTTAGGAGAAAGAAAATTGTCAACACATTTTTACGTTCTAAAATCGAAATAGCCAGAATACGGTATTTTAGGAGAAAGAAAATTGTCAACACATTTTTACGTTCTAAAATCGAAATAGCCAGAATACGGTATTTTAGGAGAAAGAAAATTGTCAACACATTTTTACGTTCTAAAATCGAAAATAGAATGATATGGCATTTTACAGGAAAGAAAATTGTCAACACATTTTTACGTTCTAAAATCGAAATAGCCAGAATACGGTATTTTAGGGGAAAGAAAATTGTCAACACATTTTTACGTTCTAAAATCGAAAATACAATGATATGGCATTTTACAGGATAGAAAATTGTCAACACATTTTTACGTTCTAAAATCGAAAATAGAATGATATGGCATTTTACAGGAAAGAAAATTGTCAACACATTTTTACGTTCTAAAATCGAAATAGCCAGAATACGGTATTTTAGGGGAAAGAAAATTGTCAACACATTTTTACGTTCTAAAATCGAAAATACAATGATATGGCATTTTACAGGATAGAAAATTGTCAACACATTTTTACGTTCTAAAATCGAAATAGCCAGAATACGGTATTTTAGGGGAAAGAAAATTGTCTACACATTTTTACGTTCTAAAATCGAAAATAGAATGATATGGCATTTTACAGGAAAGAAAATTGTTAACACATTTTTACGTTCTAAAATCGAAATAGCCAGAATACGGTATTTTAGGGGAAAGAAAATTGTCTACACATTTTTACGTTTTAAAAATCGAAATAGCCAGAATACGGTATTTTAGGGGAAAGAAAATTGTCTACACATTTTTACGTTTTAAAAATCGAAATAGCCAGAATACGGTATTTTAGGGGAGAGAAAATTGTCTACACATTTTTACGTTTTAAAAATCGAAATAGCCAGAATACGGTATTTTAGGGGAAAGAAAATTGTCTACACATTTTTACGTTTTAAAAATCGAAATAGCCAGAATACGGTATTTTAGGGGAAAGAAAATTGTCTACACATTTTTACGTTTTAAAATCGAAATAGCCAGAATACGGTATTTTAGGGGAAAGAAAATTGTCTACACATTTTTACGTTTTAAAAATCGAAATAGCCAGAATACGGTATTTTAGGGGAAAGAAAATTGTCTACACATTTTTACGTTTTAAAAATCGAAATAGCCAGAATACGGTATTTTAGGAGAAAGAAAATTGTCAACACATTTTTACGTTCTAAAATCGAAAATAGAATGATATGGCATTTTACAGGAAAGAAAATTGTCAACACATTTTTACGTTCTAAAATCGAAATAGCCAGAATACGGTATTTTAGGGGAAAGAAAATTGTCAACACATTTTTACGTTCTAAAATCGAAATAGCCAGAATACGGTATTTTAGGAGAAAGAAAATTGTCAACACATTTTTACGTTTTAAAAATCGAAATAGCCAGAATACGGTATTTTAGGGGAAAGAAAATTGTCTACACATTTTTACGTTTTAAAAATCGAAATAGCCAGAATACGGTATTTTAGGGGAAAGAAAATTGTCTACACATTTTTACGTTTTAAAATCGAAATAGCCAGAATACGGTATTTTAGGGGAAAGAAAATTGTCTACACATTTTTACGTTTTAAAAATCGAAATAGCCAGAATACGGTATTTTAGGGGAAAGAAAATTGTCTACACATTTTTACGTTTTAAAAATCGAAATAGCCAGAATACGGTATTTTAGGAGAAAGAAAATTGTCAACACATTTTTACGTTCTAAAATCGAAAATAGAATGATATGGCATTTTACAGGAAAGAAAATTGTTAACACATTTTTACGTTCTAAAATCGAAAATAGAATGATATGGCATTTTACAGGAAAGAAAATTGTCAACACATTTTTACGTTCTAAAATCGAAATAGCCAGAATACGGTATTTTAGGGGAAAGAAAATTGTCAACACATTTTTACGTTCTAAAATCGAAATAGCCAGAATACGGTATTTTAGGAGAAAGAAAATTGTCAACACATTTTTACGTTCTAAAATCGAAAATAGAATGATATGGCATTTTACAGGAAAGAAAATTGTCAACACATTTTTACGTTCTAAAATCGAAATAGCCAGAATACGGTATTTTAGGAGAAAGAAAATTGTCAACACATTTTTACGTTCTAAAATCGAAAATAGAATGATATGGCATTTTACAGGAAAGAAAATTGTCAACACATTTTTACGTTCTAAAATCGAAATAGCCAGAATACGGTATTTTAGGGGAAAGAAAATTGTCTACACATTTTTACGTTTTAAAAATCGAAATAGCCAGAATACGGTATTTTACAGGAAAGAAAATTGTCAACACATTTTTACGTTCTAAAATCGAAATAGCCAGAATACGGTATTTTAGGGGAAAGAAAATTGTCAACACATTTTTACGTTCTAAAATCGAAATAGCCAGAATACGGTATTTTAGGAGAAAGAAAATTGTCAACACATTTTTACGTTCTAAAATCGAAAATAGAATGATATGGCATTTTACAGGAAAGAAAATTGTCAACACATTTTTACGTTCTAAAATCGAAATAGCCAGAATACGGTATTTTAGGGGAAAGAAAATTGTCTACACATTTTTACGTTTTAAAAATCGAAATAGCCAGAATACGGTATTTTAGGAGAAAGAAAATTGTCAACACATTTTTACGTTCTAAAATCGAAAATAGAATGATATGGCATTTTACAGGAAAGAAAATTGTTAACACATTTTTACGTTCTAAAATCGAAAATAGAATGATATGGCATTTTACAGGAAAGAAAATTGTCAACACATTTTTACGTTTTAAAATCGAAATAGCCAGAATACGGTATTTTAGGAGAAAGAAAATTGTCAACACATTTTTACGTTCTAAAATCGAAAATAGAATGATATGGCATTTTACAGGAAAGAAAATTGTCAACACATTTTTACGTTCTAAAATCGAAATAGCCAGAATACGGTATTTTAGGGGAAAGAAAATTGTCAACACATTTTTACGTTCTAAAATCGAAAATACAATGATATGGCATTTTACAGGATAGAAAATTGTCAACACATTTTTACGTTCTAAAATCGAAAATAGAATGATATGGCATTTTACAGGAAAGAAAATTGTCAACACATTTTTACGTTCTAAAATCGAAATAGCCAGAATACGGTATTTTAGGGGAAAGAAAATTGTCTACACATTTTTACGTTTTAAAAATCGAAATAGCCAGAATACGGTATTTTAGGAGAAAGAAAATTGTCAACACATTTTTACGTTCTAAAATCGAAAATAGAATGATATGGCATTTTACAGGAAAGAAAATTGTTAACACATTTTTACGTTCTAAAATCGAAAATAGAATGATATGGCATTTTACAGGAAAGAAAATTGTCAACACATTTTTACGTTCTAAAATCGAAATAGCCAGAATACGGTATTTTAGGAGAAAGAAAATTGTCAACACATTTTTACGTTCTAAAATCGAAAATAGAATGATATGGCATTTTACAGGAAAGAAAATTGTCAACACATTTTTACGTTCTAAAATCGAAATAGCCAGAATACGGTATTTTAGGGGAAAGAAAATTGTCAACACATTTTTACGTTCTAAAATCGAGAATACAATGATATGGCATTTTACAGGATAGAAAATTGTCAACACATTTTTACGTTCTAAAATCGAAAATAGAATGATATGGCATTTTACAGGAAAGAAAATTGTTAACACATTTTTACGTTCTAAAATCGAAATAGCCAGAATACGGTATTTTAGGGGAAAGAAAATTGTCAACACATTTTTACGTTCTAAAATCGAAATAGCCAGAATACGGTATTTTAGGGGAAAGAAAATTGTCAACACATTTTTACGTTCTAAAATCGAAAATACAATGATATGGCATTTTACAGGAAAGAAAATTGTCAACACATTTTTACGTTCTAAAATCGAAATAGCCAGAATACGGTATTTTAGGGGAAAGAAAATTGTCAACACATTTTTACGTTCTAAAATCGAAAATACAAAGATATGGCATTTTACAGGATAGAAAATTGTCAACACATTTTTACGTTCTAAAATCGAAAATAGAATGATATGGCATTTTACAGGAAAGAAAATTGTCAACACATTTTTACGTTCTAAAATCGAAATAGCCAGAATACGGTATTTTAGGAGAAAGAAAATTGTCAACACATTTTTACGTTCTAAAATCGAAAATAGAATGATATGGCATTTTACAGGAAAGAAAATTGTTAACACATTTTTACGTTCTAAAATCGAAAATAGAATGATATGGCATTTTACAGGAAAGAAAATTGTCAACACATTTTTACGTTCTAAAATCGAAAATACAATGATATGGCATTTTACAGGAAAGAAAATTGTCAACACATTTTTACGTTCTAAAATCGAAATAGCCAGAATACGGTATTTTAGGGGAAAGAAAATTGTCAACACATTTTTACGTTCTAAAATCGAAAATACAAAGATATGGCATTTTACAGGATAGAAAATTGTCAACACATTTTTACGTTCTAAAATCGAAAATAGAATGATATGGCATTTTACAGGAAAAAAAATTGTCAACACATTTTTACGTTCTAAAATCGAAATAGCCAGAATACGGTATTTTAGGAGAAAGAAAATTGTCAACACATTTTTACGTTCTAAAATCGAAAATAGAATGATATGGCATTTTACAGGAAAGAAAATTGTTAACACATTTTTACGTTCTAAAATCGAAAATAGAATGATATGGCATTTTACAGGAAAGAAAATTGTCAACACATTTTTACGTTCTAAAATCGAAATAGCCAGAATACGGTATTTTAGGAGAAAGAAAATTGTCAACACATTTTTACGTTCTAAAATCGAAAATAGAATGATATGGCATTTTACAGGAAAGAAAATTGTCAACACATTTTTACGTTCTAAAATCGAAATAGCCAGAATACGGTATTTTAGGGGAAAGAAAATTGTCAACACATTTTTACGTTCTAAAATCGAAAATACAATGATATGGCATTTTACAGGATAGAAAATTGTCAACACATTTTTACGTTCTAAAATCGAAATAGCCAGAATACGGTGTTTTAGGAGAAAGAAAATTGTCAACACATTTTTACGTTCTAAAATCGAAATAGCCAGAATACGGTATTTTAGGAGAAAGAAAATTGTCAACACATTTTTACGTTCTAAAATCGAAAATAGAATGATATGGCATTTTACAGGAAAGAAAATTGTTAACACATTTTTACGTTCTAAAATCGAAAATAGAATGATATGGCATTTTACAGGAAAGAAAATTGTCAACACATTTTTACGTTCTAAAATCGAAATAGCCAGAATACGGTATTTTAGGGGAAAGAAAATTGTCAACACATTTTTACGTTCTAAAATCGAAAATACAATGATATGGCATTTTACAGGATAGAAAATTGTCAACACATTTTTACGTTCTAAAATCGAAATAGCCAGAATACGGTGTTTTAGGAGAAAGAAAATTGTCAACACATTTTTACGTTCTAAAATCGAAATAGCCAGAATACGGTATTTTAGGAGAAAGAAAATTGTCAACACATTTTTACGTTCTAAAATCGAAAATAGAATGATATGGCATTTTACAGGAAAGAAAATTGTTAACACATTTTTACGTTCTAAAATCGAAAATAGAATGATATGGCATTTTACAGGAAAGAAAATTGTCAACACATTTTTACGTTCTAAAATCGAAATAGCCAGAATACGGTATTTTAGGAGAAAGAAAATTGTCAACACATTTTTACGTTCTAAAATCGAAAATAGAATGATATGGCATTTTACAGGAAAGAAAATTGTCAACACATTTTTACGTTCTAAAATCGAAATAGCCAGAATACGGTATTTTAGGGGAAAGAAAATTGTCAACACATTTTTACGTTCTAAAATCGAAAATACAATGATATGGCATTTTACAGGATAGAAAATTGTCAACACATTTTTACGTTCTAAAATCGAAATAGCCAGAATACGGTGTTTTAGGAGAAAGAAAATTGTCAACACATTTTTACGTTCTAAAATCGAAAATAGAATGATATGGCATTTTACAGGAAAGAAAATTGTCAACACATTTTTACGTTCTAAAATCGAAATAGCCAGAATACGGTGTTTTAGGAGAAAGAAAATTGTCAACACATTTTTACGTTCTAAAATCGAAATAGCCAGAATACGGTATTTTAGGAGAAAGAAAATTGTCAACACATTTTTACGTTCTAAAATCGAAAATAGAATGATATGGCATTTTACAGGAAAGAAAATTGTCAACACATTTTTACGTTCTAAAATCGAAATAGCCAGAATACGGTATTTTAGGGGAAAGAAAATTGTCTACACATTTTTACGTTTTAAAAATCGAAATAGCCAGAATACGGTATTTTAGGAGAAAGAAAATTGTCAACACATTTTTACGTTCTAAAATCGAAAATAGAATGATATGGCATTTTACAGGAAAGAAAATTGTTAACACATTTTTCGTTCTAAAATCGAAATAGCCAGAATACGGTATTTTAGGGGAAAGAAAATTGTCTACACATTTTTACGTTTTAAAAATCGAAATAGCCAGAATACGGTATTTTAGGAGAAAGAAAATTGTCAACACATTTTTACGTTCTAAAATCGAAAATAGAATGATATGGCATTTTACAGGAAAGAAAATTGTCAACACATTTTTACGTTCTAAAATCGAAATAGCCAGAATACGGTATTTTAGGGGAAAGAAAATTGTCTACACATTTTTACGTTTTAAAAATCGAAATAGCCAGAATACGGTATTTTAGGGGAAAGAAAATTGTCAACACATTTTTACGTTCTAAAATCGAAAATACAATGATATGGCATTTTACAGGAAAGAAAATTGTTAACACATTTTTCGTTCTAAAATCGAAATAGCCAGAATACGGTATTTTAGGAGAAAGAAAATTGTCAACACATTTTTACGTTCTAAAATCTAAATAGCCAGAATACGGTATTTTAGGAGAAAGAAAATTGTCAACACATTTTTACGTTCTAAAATCGAAATAGCCAGAATACGGTATTTTAGGAGAAAGAAAATTGTCAACACATTTTTACGTTCTAAAATCGAAAATAGAATGATATGGCATTTTACAGGAAAGAAAATTGTCAACACATTTTTACGTTCTAAAATCGAAATAGCCAGAATACGGTATTTTAGGGGAAAGAAAATTGTCTACACATTTTTACGTTTTAAAAATCGAAATAGCCAGAATACGGTATTTTAGGAGAAAGAAAATTGTCAACACATTTTTACGTTCTAAAATCGAAAATAGAATGATATGGCATTTTACAGGAAAGAAAATTGTTAACACATTTTTCGTTCTAAAATCGAAATAGCCAGAATACGGTATTTTAGGGGAAAGAAAATTGTCTACACATTTTTACGTTTTAAAAATCGAAATAGCCAGAATACGGTATTTTAGGAGAAAGAAAATTGTCAACACATTTTTACGTTCTAAAATCGAAAATAGAATGATATGGCATTTTACAGGAAAGAAAATTGTCAACACATTTTTACGTTCTAAAATCGAAATAGCCAGAATACGGTATTTTAGGAGAAAGAAAATTGTCAACACATTTTTACGTTTTAAAAATCGAAATAGCCAGAATACGGTATTTTAGGGGAAAGAAAATTGTCAACACATTTTTACGTTCTAAAATTGAAAATACAATGATATGGCATTTTACAGGATAGAAAATTGTCAACACATTTTTACGTTCTAAAATCGAAAATAGAATGATATGGCATTTTACAGGAAAGAAAATTGTCAACACATTTTTACGTTCTAAAATCGAAATAGCCAGAATACGGTATTTTAGGGGAAAGAAAATTGTCTACACATTTTTACGTTTTAAAAATCGAAATAGCCAGAATACGGTATTTTAGGAGAAAGAAAATTGTCAACACATTTTTACGTTCTAAAATCGAAAATACAATGATATGGCATTTTACAGGAAAGAAAATTGTCAACACATTTTTACGTTCTAAAATCGAAAATACAATGATACGGTATTTTAGGAGAAAGAAAATTGTCAACACATTTTTACGTTCTAAAATCGAAAATAGAATGATATGGCATTTTACAGGAAAGAAAATTGTCAACACATTTTTACGTTCTAAAATCGAAATAGCCAGAATACGGTATTTTAGGGGAAAGAAAATTGTCAACACATTTTTACGTTCTAAAATCGAAAATACAATGATATGGCATTTTACAGGATAGAAAATTGTCAACACATTTTTACGTTCTAAAATCGAAAATAGAATGATATGGCATTTTACAGGAAAAAAAATTGTCAACACATTTTTACGTTCTAAAATCGAAATAGCCAGAATACGGTATTTTAGGAGAAAGAAAATTGTCAACACATTTTTACGTTCTAAAATCGAAAATAGAATGATATGGCATTTTACAGGAAAGAAAATTGTCAACACATTTTTACGTTCTAAAATCGAAATAGCCAGAATACGGTATTTTAGGAGAAAGAAAATTGTCAACACATTTTTACGTTCTAAAATCGAAAATAGAATGATATGGCATTTTACAGGAAAGAAAATTGTCAACACATTTTTACGTTCTAAAATCGAAATAGCCAGAATACGGTATTTTAGGAGAAAGAAAATTGTCAACACATTTTTACGTTCTAAAATCGAAAATAGAATGATATGGCATTTTACAGGAAAGAAAATTGTCAACACATTTTTACGTTCTAAAATCGAAAATACAATGATATGGCATTTTACAGGATAGAAAATTGTCAACACATTTTTACGTTCTAAAATCGAAAATAGAATGATATGGCATTTTACAGGAAAAAAAATTGTCAACACATTTTTACGTTCTAAAATCGAAATAGCCAGAATACGGTATTTTAGGAGAAAGAAAATTGTCAACACATTTTTACGTTCTAAAATCGAAAATAGAATGATATGGCATTTTACAGGAAAGAAAATTGTCAACACATTTTTACGTTCTAAAATCGAAATAGCCAGAATACGGTATTTTAGGAGAAAGAAAATTGTCAACACATTTTTACGTTCTAAAATCGAAAATAGAATGATATGGCATTTTACAGGAAAGAAAATTGTCAACACATTTTTACGTTCTAAAATCGAAATAGCCAGAATACGGTATTTTAGGGGAAAGAAAATTGTCTACACATTTTTACGTTTTAAAAATCGAAATAGCCAGAATACGGTATTTTAGGAGAAAGAAAATTGTCAACACATTTTTACGTTCTAAAATCGAAAATAGAATGATATGGCATTTTACAGGAAAGAAAATTGTTAACACATTTTTACGTTCTAAAATCGAAATAGCCAGAATACGGTATTTTAGGGGAAAGAAAATTGTCTACACATTTTTACGTTTTAAAAATCGAAATAGCCAGAATACGGTATTTTAGGAGAAAGAAAACTGTCAACACATTTTTACGTTCTAAAATCGAAAATACAATGATATGGCATTTTACAGGATAGAAAATTGTCAACACATTTTTACGTTCTAAAATCGAAAATAGAATGATATGGCATTTTACAGGAAAGAAAATTGTCAACACATTTTTTCGTTCTAAAATCGAAAATACAATGATATGGCATTTTACAGGATAGAAAATTGTCAACACATTTTTACGTTCTAAAATCGAAATAGCCAGAATACGGTATTTTAGGGGAAAGAAAATTGTCTACACATTTTTACGTTTTAAAAATCGAAATAGCCAGAATACGGTATTTTAGGGGAAAGAAAATTGTCAACACATTTTTACGTTCTAAAATCGAAAATACAATGATATGGCATTTTACAGGATAGAAAATTGTCAACACATTTTTACGTTCTAAAATCGAAAATAGAATGATATGGCATTTTACAGGAAAGAAAATTGTCAACACATTTTTACGTTCTAAAATCGAAATAGCCAGAATACGGTATTTTAGGGGAAAGAAAATTGTCTACACATTTTTACGTTTTAAAAATCGAAATAGCCAGAATACGGTATTTTAGGAGAAAGAAAATTGTCAACACATTTTTACGTTCTAAAATCGAAAATACAATGATATGGCATTTTACAGGAAAGAAAATTGTCAACACATTTTTACGTTCTAAAATCGAAATAGCCAGAATACGGTATTTTAGGAGAAAGAAAATTGTCAACACATTTTTACGTTCTAAAATCGAAAATAGAATGATATGGCATTTTACAGGAAAGAAAATTGTCAACACATTTTTACGTTCTAAAATCGAAATAGCCAGAATACGGTATTTTAGGGGAAAGAAAATTGTCTACACATTTTTACGTTTTAAAAATCGAAATAGCCAGAATACGGTATTTTAGGAGAAAGAAAATTGTCAACACATTTTTACGTTCTAAAATCGAAAATAGAATGATATGGCATTTTACAGGAAAGAAAATTGTTAACACATTTTTACGTTCTAAAATCGAAATAGCCAGAATACGGTATTTTAGGGGAAAGAAAATTGTCTACACATTTTTACGTTTTAAAAATCGAAATAGCCAGAATACGGTATTTTAGGAGAAAGAAAATTGTCTACACATTTTTACGTTCTAAAATCGAAATAGCCAGAATACGGTATTTTAGGAGAAAGAAAATTGTCAACACATTTTTACGTTCTAAAATCGAAAATAGAATGATATGGCATTTTACAGGAAAGAAAATTGTCAACACATTTTTACGTTCTAAAATCGAAATAGCCAGAATACGGTATTTTAGGGGAAAGAAAATTGTCTACACATTTTTACGTTTTAAAAATCGAAATAGCCAGAATACGGTATTTTAGGAGAAAGAAAATTGTCAACACATTTTTACGTTCTAAAATCGAAATAGCCAGAATACGGTATTTTAGGAGAAAGAAAATTGTCAACACATTTTTACGTTCTAAAATCGAAAATAGAATGATATGGCATTTTACAGGAAAGAAAATTGTCAACACATTTTTACGTTCTAAAATCGAAATAGCCAGAATACGGTATTTTAGGGGAAAGAAAATTGTCTACACATTTTTACGTTTTAAAAATCGAAATAGCCAGAATACGGTATTTTAGGGGAAAGAAAATTGTCAACACATTTTTACGTTCTAAAATCGAAAATAGAATGATATGGCATTTTACAGGAAAGAAAATTGTCAACACATTTTTACGTTCTAAAATCGAAAATAGAATGATATGGCATTTTACAGGAAAGAAAATTGTCAACACATTTTTACGTTCTAAAATCGAAATAGCCAGAATACGGTATTTTAGGGGAAATAAAATTGTCTACACATTTTTACGTTTTAAAAATCGAAATAGCCAGAATACGGTATTTTAGGGGAAAGAAAATTGTCAACACATTTTTACGTTCTAAAATCGAAAATAGAATGATATGGCATTTTACAGGAAAGAAAATTGTCAACACATTTTTACGTTCTAAAATCGAAAATAGAATGATATGGCATTTTACAGGAAAGAAAATTGTCAACACATTTTTACGTTCTAAAATCGAAAATAGAATGATATGGCATTTTACAGGAAAGAAAATTGTCAACACATTTTTACGTTCTAAAATCGAAAATAGAATGATATGGCATTTTACAGGAAAGAAAATTGTCAACACATTTTTACGTTCTAAAATCGAAATAGCCAGAATACGGTATTTTAGGGGAAAGAAAATTGTCTACACATTTTTACGTTTTAAAAATCGAAATAGCCAGAATACGGTATTTTAGGAGAAAGAAAATTGTCAACACATTTTTACGTTCTAAAATCGAAAATAGAATGATATGGCATTTTACAGGAAAGAAAATTGTTAACACATTTTTACGTTCTAAAATCGAAATAGCCAGAATACGGTATTTTAGGGGAAAGAAAATTGTCTACACATTTTTACGTTTTAAAAATCGAAATAGCCAGAATACGGTATTTTAGGAGAAAGAAAATTGTCAACACATTTTTACGTTCTAAAATCGAAAATAGAATGATATGGCATTTTACAGGAAAGAAAATTGTCAACACATTTTTACGTTCTAAAATCGAAATAGCCAGAATACGGTATGTTAGGGGAAAGAAAATTGTCTACACATTTTTACGTTCTAAAATCGAAATAGCCAGAATACGGTATTTTAGGGGAAAGAAAATTGTCTACACATTTTTACGTTTTAAAAATCGAAATAGCCAGAATACGGTATTTTAGGGGAAAGAAAATTGTCAACACATTTTTACGTTCTAAAATCGAAAATAGAATGATATGGCATTTTACAGGAAAGAAAATTGTCAACACATTTTTACGTTCTAAAATCGAAAATAGAATGATATGGCATTTTACAGGAAAGAAAATTGTCAACACATTTTTACGTTCTAAAATCGAAAATAGAATGATATGGCATTTTACAGGAAAGAAAATTGTCAACACATTTTTACGTTCTAAAATCGAAATAGCCAGAATACGGTATTTTAGGGGAAAGAAAATTGTCTACGCATTTTTACGTTTTAAAAATCGAAATAGCCAGAATACGGTATTTTAGGGGAAAGAAAATTGTCAACACATTTTTACGTTCTAAAATCGAAAATAGAATGATATGGCATTTTACAGGAAAGAAAATTGTCAACACATTTTTACGTTCTAAAATCGAAAATAGAATGATATGGCATTTTACAGGAAAGAAAATTGTCAACACATTTTTACGTTCTAAAATCGAAAATAGAATGATATGGCATTTTACAGGAAAGAAAATTGTCAACACATTTTTACGTTCTAAAATCGAAATAGCCAGAATACGGTATTTTAGGGGAAAGAAAATTGTCTACACATTTTTACGTTTTAAAAATCGAAATAGCCAGAATACGGTATTTTAGGGGAAAGAAAATTGTCTACACATTTTTACGTTTTAAAAATCGAAATAGCCAGAATACGGTATTTTAGGAGAAAGAAAATTGTCAACACATTTTTACGTTCTAAAATCGAAAATAGAATGATATGGCATTTTACAGGAAAGAAAATTGTCAACACATTTTTACGTTCTAAAATCGAAAATAGAATGATATGGCATTTTACAGGAAAGAAAATTGTCAACACATTTTTACGTTCTAAAATCGAAATAGCCAGAATACGGTATTTTAGGGGAAAGAAAATTGTCTACGCATTTTTACGTTTTAAAAATCGAAATAGCCAGAATACGGTATTTTAGGGGAAAGAAAATTGTCAACACATTTTTACGTTCTAAAATCGAAAATAGAATGATATGGCATTTTACAGGAAAGAAAATTGTCAACACATTTTTACGTTCTAAAATCGAAAATAGAATGATATGGCATTTTACAGGAAAGAAAATTGTCAACACATTTTTACGTTCTAAAATCGAAAATAGAATGATATGGCATTTTACAGGAAAGAAAATTGTCAACACATTTTTACGTTCTAAAATCGAAAATAGAATGATATGGCATTTTACAGGAAAGAAAATTGTCAACACATTTTTACGTTCTAAAATCGAAATAGCCAGAATACGGTATTTTAGGGGAAAGAAAATTGTCTACACATTTTTACGTTTTAAAAATCGAAATAGCCAGAATACGGTATTTTAGGAGAAAGAAAATTGTCAACACATTTTTACGTTCTAAAATCGAAATAGCCAGAATACGGTATTTTAGGAGAAAGAAAATTGTCAACACATTTTTACGTTCTAAAATCGAAATAGCCAGAATACGGTATTTTAGGGGAAAGAAAATTGTCTACACATTTTTACGTTTTAAAAATCGAAATAGCCAGAATACGGTATTTTAGGAGAAAGAAAATTGTCTACACATTTTTACGTTCTTAAATCGAAATAGCCAGAATACGGTATTTTAGGGGAAAGAAAATTGTCTACACATTTTTACGTTTTAAAAATCGAAATAGCCAGAATACGGTATTTTAGGAGAAAGAAAATTGTCTACACATTTTTACGTTCTAAAATCGAAATAGCCAGAATACGGTATTTTAGGGGAAAGAAAATTGTCTACACATTTTTACGTTCTAAAATCGAAATAGCCAGAATACGGTATTTTAGGGGAAAGAAAATTGTCTACACATTTTTACGTTCTAAAATCGAAATAGCCAGAATACGGTATTTTAGGAGAAAGAAAATTGTCAACACATTTTTACGTTCTAAAATCGAAAATACAATGATATGGCATTTTACAGGAAAGAAAATTGTCAACACATTTTTACGTTCTAAAATCGAAAATACAATGATATGGCATTTTACAGGAAAGAAAATTGTCAACACATTTTTACGTTCTAAAATCGAAAATACAATGATATGGCATTTTACAGGAAAGAAAATTGTCAACACATTTTTACGTTCTAAAATCGAAAATACAATGATATGGCATTTTACAGGAAAGAAAATTTTCAACACATTTTTACGTTCTAAAATCGAAAATACAATGATATGGCATTTTACAGGAAAGAAAATTGTCAACACATTTTTACGTTCTAAAATCGAAAATACAATGATATGGCATTTTGCAGGAAAGAAAATTGTCAACACATTTTTACGTTCTAAAATCGAAATAGCCAGAATACGGTATTTTAGGAGAAAGAAAATTGTCAACACATTTTTACGTTCTAAAATCGAAAATAGAATGATATGGCATTTTACAGGAAAGAAAATTGTCAACACATTTTTACGTTCTAAAATCGAAATAGCCAGAATACGGTATTTTAGGAGAAAGAAAATGGTCAACACATTTTTACGTTCTAAAATCGAAAATAGAATGATATGGCATTTTACAGGAAAGAAAATTGTCAACACATTTTTACGTTCTAAAATCGAAATAGCCAGAATACGGTATTTTAGGGGAAAGAAAATTGTCAACACATTTTTACGTTCTAAAATCGAAAATACAATGATATGGCATTTTACAGGATAGAAAATTGTCAACACATTTTTACGTTCTAAAATCGAAAACAGAATGATATGGCATTTTACAGGAAAGAAAATTGTCAACACATTTTTACGTTCTAAAATCGAAATAGCCAGAATACGGTATTTTAGGAGAAAGAAAATTGTCAACACATTTTTACGTTCTAAAATCGAAAATAGAATGATATGGCATTTTACAGGAAAGAAAATTTTCAACACATTTTTACGTTCTAAAATCGAAAATACAATGATATGGCATTTTACAGGAAAGAAAATTGTCAACACATTTTTACGTTCTAAAATCGAAATAGCCAGAATACGGTATTTTAGGAGAAAGAAAATTGTCAACACATTTTTACGTTCTAAAATCGAAATAGCCAGAATACGGTATTTTAGGGGAAAGAAAATTGTCTACACATTTTTACGTTTTAAAAATCGAAATAGCCAGAATACGGTATTTTAGGAGAAAGAAAATTGTCTACACATTTTTACGTTCTAAAATCGAAATAGCCAGAATACGGTATTTTAGGGGAAAGAAAATTGTCTACACATTTTTACGTTCTAAAATCGAAATAGCCAGAATACGGTATTTTAGGAGAAAGAAAATTGTCTACACATTTTTACGTTCTAAAATCGAAATAGCCAGAATACGGTATTTTAGGGGAAAGAAAATTGTCTACACATTTTTACGTTCTAAAATCGAAATAGCCAGAATACGGTATTTTAGGGGAAAGAAAATTGTCTACACATTTTTACGTTCTAAAATCGAAATAGCCAGAATACGGTATTTTAGGAGAAAGAAAATTGTCAACACATTTTTACGTTCTAAAATCGAAAATACAATGATATGGCATTTTACAGGAAAGAAAATTGTCAACACATTTTTACGTTCTAAAATCGAAAATACAATGATATGGCATTTTACAGGAAAGAAAATTGTCAACACATTTTTACGTTCTAAAATCGAAAATACAATGATATGGCATTTTACAGGAAAGAAAATTGTCAACACATTTTTACGTTCTAAAATCGAAAATACAATGATATGGCATTTTACAGGAAAGAAAATTTTCAACACATTTTTACGTTCTAAAATCGAAAATACAATGATATGGCATTTTACAGGAAAGAAAATTGTCAACACATTTTTACGTTCTAAAATCGAAAATACAATGATATGGCATTTTGCAGGAAAGAAAATTGTCAACACATTTTTACGTTCTAAAATCGAAATAGCCAGAATACGGTATTTTAGGAGAAAGAAAATTGTCAACACATTTTTACGTTCTAAAATCGAAAATAGAATGATATGGCATTTTACAGGAAAGAAAATTGTCAACACATTTTTACGTTCTAAAATCGAAATAGCCAGAATACGGTATTTTAGGAGAAAGAAAATGGTCAACACATTTTTACGTTCTAAAATCGAAAATAGAATGATATGGCATTTTACAGGAAAGAAAATTGTCAACACATTTTTACGTTCTAAAATCGAAATAGCCAGAATACGGTATTTTAGGGGAAAGAAAATTGTCAACACATTTTTACGTTCTAAAATCGAAAATACAATGATATGGCATTTTACAGGATAGAAAATTGTCAACACATTTTTACGTTCTAAAATCGAAAATAGAATGATATGGCATTTTACAGGAAAGAAAATTGTCAACACATTTTTACGTTCTAAAATCGAAATAGCCAGAATACGGTATTTTAGGAGAAAGAAAATTGTCAACACATTTTTACGTTCTAAAATCGAAAATACAATGATATGGCATTTTACAGGATAGAAAATTGTCAACACATTTTTACGTTCTAAAATCGAAAATAGAATGATATGGCATTTTACAGGAAAGAAAATTGTCAACACATTTTTACGTTCTAAAATCGAAATAGCCAGAATACGGTATTTTAGGGGAAAGAAAATTGTCAACACATTTTTACGTTCTAAAATCGAAATAGCCAGAATACGGTATTTTAGGAGAAAGAAAATTGTCAACACATTTTTACGTTCTAAAATCGAAATAGCCAGAATACGGTATTTTAGGAGAAAGAAAATTGTCAACACATTTTTACGTTCTAAAATCGAAAATACAATGATATGGCATTTTACAGGAAAGAAAATTGTCAACACATTTTTACGTTCTAAAATCGAAATAGCCAGAATACGGTATTTTAGGGGAAAGAAAATTGTCAACACATTTTTACGTTCTAAAATCGAAAATACAATGATATGGCATTTTACAGGATAGAAAATTGTCAACACATTTTTACGTTCTAAAATCGAAAATAGAATGATACGGCATTTTACAGGAAAGAAAATTGTCAACACATTTTTACGTTCTAAAATCGAAATAGCCAGAATACGGTATTTTAGGAGAAAGAAAATTGTCAACACATTTTTACGTTCTAAAATCGAAAATAGAATGATATGGCATTTTACAGGAAAGAAAATTGTCAACACATTTTTACGTTCTAAAATCGAAATAGCCAGAATACGGTATTTTAGGAGAAAGAAAATTGTCTACACATTTTTACGTTCTAAAATCGAAATAGCCAGAATACGGTATTTTAGGAGAAAGAAAATTGTCTACACATTTTTACGTTCTAAAATCGAAATAGCCAGAATACGGTATTTTAGGAGAAAGAAAATTGTCAACACATTTTTACGTTCTAAAATCGAAATAGCCAGAATACGGTATTTTAGGAGAAAGAAAATTGTCTACACATTTTTACGTTCTAAAATCGAAATAGCCAGAATACGGTATTTTAGGGGAAAGAAAATTGTCTACACATTTTTACGTTTTAAAAATCGAAATAGCCAGAATACGGTATTTTAGGAGAAAGAAAATTGTCAACACATTTTTACGTTCTAAAATCGAAATAGCCAGAATACGGTATTTTAGGGGAAAGAAAATTGTCTACACATTTTTACGTTCTAAAATCGAAATAGCCAGAATACGGTATTTTAGGGGAAAGAAAATTGTCTACACATTTTTACGTTTTAAAAATCGAAATAGCCAGAATACGGTATTTTAGGAGAAAGAAAATTGTCAACACATTTTTACGTTCTAAAATCGAAAATACAATGATATGGCATTTTACAGGAAAGAAAATTGTCAACACATTTTTACGTTCTAAAATCGAAAATACAATGATATGGCATTTTACAGGAAAGAAAATTGTCAACACATTTTTACGTTCTAAAATCGAAAATACAATGATATGGCATTTTGCAGGAAAGAAAATTGTCAACACATTTTTACGTTCTAAAATCGAAATAGCCAGAATACGGTATTTTAGGAGAAAGAAAATTGTCAACACATTTTTACGTTCTAAAATCGAAATAGCCAGAATACGGTATTTTAGGGGAAAGAAAATTGTCTACACATTTTTACGTTTTAAAAATCGAAATAGCCAGAATACGGTATTTTAGGAGAAAGAAAATTGTCTACACATTTTTACGTTCTTAAATCGAAATAGCCAGAATACGGTATTTTAGGGGAAAGAAAATTGTCTACACATTTTTACGTTTTAAAAATCGAAATAGCCAGAATACGGTATTTTAGGAGAAAGAAAATTGTCTACACATTTTTACGTTCTAAAATCGAAATAGCCAGAATACGGTATTTTAGGGGAAAGAAAATTGTCTACACATTTTTACGTTCTAAAATCGAAATAGCCAGAATACGGTATTTTAGGGGAAAGAAAATTGTCTACACATTTTTACGTTCTAAAATCGAAATAGCCAGAATACGGTATTTTAGGAGAAAGAAAATTGTCAACACATTTTTACGTTCTAAAATCGAAAATACAATGATATGGCATTTTACAGGAAAGAAAATTGTCAACACATTTTTACGTTCTAAAATCGAAAATACAATGATATGGCATTTTACAGGAAAGAAAATTGTCAACACATTTTTACGTTCTAAAATCGAAAATACAATGATATGGCATTTTACAGGAAAGAAAATTGTCAACACATTTTTACGTTCTAAAATCGAAAATACAATGATATGGCATTTTACAGGAAAGAAAATTTTCAACACATTTTTACGTTCTAAAATCGAAAATACAATGATATGGCATTTTACAGGAAAGAAAATTGTCAACACATTTTTACGTTCTAAAATCGAAAATACAATGATATGGCATTTTGCAGGAAAGAAAATTGTCAACACATTTTTACGTTCTAAAATCGAAATAGCCAGAATACGGTATTTTAGGAGAAAGAAAATTGTCAACACATTTTTACGTTCTAAAATCGAAAATAGAATGATATGGCATTTTACAGGAAAGAAAATTGTCAACACATTTTTACGTTCTAAAATCGAAATAGCCAGAATACGGTATTTTAGGAGAAAGAAAATGGTCAACACATTTTTACGTTCTAAAATCGAAAATAGAATGATATGGCATTTTACAGGAAAGAAAATTGTCAACACATTTTTACGTTCTAAAATCGAAATAGCCAGAATACGGTATTTTAGGGGAAAGAAAATTGTCAACACATTTTTACGTTCTAAAATCGAAAATACAATGATATGGCATTTTACAGGATAGAAAATTGTCAACACATTTTTACGTTCTAAAATCGAAAACAGAATGATATGGCATTTTACAGGAAAGAAAATTGTCAACACATTTTTACGTTCTAAAATCGAAATAGCCAGAATACGGTATTTTAGGAGAAAGAAAATTGTCAACACATTTTTACGTTCTAAAATCGAAAATAGAATGATATGGCATTTTACAGGAAAGAAAATTTTCAACACATTTTTACGTTCTAAAATCGAAAATACAATGATATGGCATTTTACAGGAAAGAAAATTGTCAACACATTTTTACGTTCTAAAATCGAAAATACAATGATATGGCATTTTGCAGGAAAGAAAATTGTCAACACATTTTTACGTTCTAAAATCGAAATAGCCAGAATACGGTATTTTAGGAGAAAGAAAATTGTCAACACATTTTTACGTTCTAAAATCGAAAATAGAATGATATGGCATTTTACAGGAAAGAAAATTGTCAACACATTTTTACGTTCTAAAATCGAAATAGCCAGAATACGGTATTTTAGGGGAAAGAAAATTGTCAACACATTTTTACGTTCTAAAATCGAAATAGCCAGAATACGGTATTTTAGGAGAAAGAAAATTGTCAACACATTTTTACGTTCTAAAATCGAAAATAGAATGATATGGCATTTTACAGGAAAGAAAATTGTCAACACATTTTTACGTTCTAAAATCGAAATAGCCAGAATACGGTATTTTAGGGGAAAGAAAATTGTCAACACATTTTTACGTTCTAAAATCGAAAATACAATGATATGGCATTTTACAGGAAAGAAAATTGTCAACACATTTTTACGTTCTAAAATCGAAAATACAATGATATGGCATTTTACAGGAAAGAAAATTGTCAACACATTTTTACGTTCTAAAATCGAAAATACAATGATATGGCATTTTGCAGGAAAGAAAATTGTCAACACATTTTTACGTTCTAAAATCGAAATAGCCAGAATACGGTATTTTAGGAGAAAGAAAATTGTCAACACATTTTTACGTTCTAAAATCGAAATAGCCAGAATACGGTATTTTAGGGGAAAGAAAATTGTCTACACATTTTTACGTTCTAAAATCGAAATAGCCAGAATACGGTATTTTAGGGGAAAGAAAAATGTCTACACATTTTTACGTTCTAAAATCGAAATAGCCAGAATACGGTATTTTAGGGGAAAGAAAATTGTCTACACATTTTTACGTTCTAAAATCGAAATAGCCAGAATACGGTATTTTAGGAGAAAGAAAATTGTCAACACATTTTTACGTTCTAAAATCGAAAATACAATGATATGGCATTTTACAGGAAAGAAAATTGTCAACACATTTTTACGTTCTAAAATCGAAAATAGAATGATATGGCATTTTACAGGAAAGAAAATTGTCAACACATTTTTACGTTCTAAAATCGAAATAGCCAGAATACGGTATTTTAGGAGAAAGAAAATTGTCAACACATTTTTACGTTCTAAAATCGAAAATAGAATGATATGGCATTTTACAGGAAAGAAAATTGTCAACACATTTTTACGTTCTAAAATCGAAATAGCCAGAATACGGTATTTTAGGAGAAAGAAAATTGTCAACACATTTTTACGTTCTAAAATCGAAAATAGAATGATATGGCATTTTACAGGAAAGAAAATTGTCAACACATTTTTACGTTCTAAAATCGAAATAGCCAGAATACGGTATTTTAGGAGAAAGAAAATTGTCTACACATTTTTACGTTCTAAAATCGAAATAGCCAGAATACGGTATTTTATGAGAAAGAAAATTGTCAACACATTTTTACGTTCTAAAATCGAAATAGCCAGAATACGGTATTTTAGGAGAAAGAAAATTGTCTACACATTTTTACGTTTTAAAAATCGAAATAGCCAGAATACGGTATTTTAGGAGAAAGAAAATTGTCTACACATTTTTACGTTCTTAAATCGAAATAGCCAGAATACGGTATTTTAGGGGAAAGAAAATTGTCTACACATTTTTACGTTTTAAAAATCGAAATAGCCAGAATACGGTATTTTAGGAGAAAGAAAATTGTCTACACATTTTTACGTTCTAAAATCGAAATAGCCAGAATACGGTATTTTAGGGGAAAGAAAATTGTCAACACATTTTTACGTTCTAAAATCGAAATAGCCAGAATACGGTATTTTAGGGGAAAGAAAATTGTCTACACATTTTTACGTTCTAAAATCGAAATAGCCAGAATACGGTATTTTAGGAGAAAGAAAATTCTCAACACATTTTTACGTTCTAAAATCGAAAATACAATGATATGGCATTTTACAGGAAAGAAAATTGTCAACACATTTTTACGTTCTAAAATCGAAAATACAATGATATGGCATTTTACAGGAAAGAAAATTGTCAACACATTTTTACGTTCTAAAATCGAAAATACAATGATATGGCATTTTACAGGAAAGAAAATTGTCAACACATTTTTACGTTCTAAAATCGAAAATACAATGATATGGCATTTTACAGGAAAGAAAATTGTCAACACATTTTTACGTTCTAAAATCGAAATAGCCAGAATACGGTATTTTAGGAGAAAGAAAATTGTCAACACATTTTTACGTTCTAAAATCGAAAATAGAATGATATGGCATTTTACAGGAAAGAAAATTGTCAACACATTTTTACGTTCTAAAATCGAAAATACAATGATATGGCATTTTACAGGAAAGAAAATTGTCAACACATTTTTACGTTCTAAAATCGAAAATACAATGATATGGCATTTTACAGGAAAGAAAATTGTCAACACATTTTTACGTTCTAAAATCGAAATAGCCAGAATACGGTATTTTAGGAGAAAGAAAATTGTCAACACATTTTTACGTTCTAAAATCGAAAATAGAATGATATGGCATTTTACAGGAAAGAAAATTGTCAACACATTTTTACGTTCTAAAATCGAAATAGCCAGAATACGGTATTTTAGGAGAAAGAAAATGGTCAACACATTTTTACGTTCTAAAATCGAAAATAGAATGATATGGCATTTTACAGGAAAGAAAATTGTCAACACATTTTTACGTTCTAAAATCGAAATAGCCAGAATACGGTATTTTAGGGGAAAGAAAATTGTCAACACATTTTTACGTTCTAAAATCGAAAATACAATGATATGGCATTTTACAGGATAGAAAATTGTCAACACATTTTTACGTTCTAAAATCGAAAATAGAATGATATGGCATTTTACAGGAAAGAAAATTGTCAACACATTTTTACGTTCTAAAATCGAAATAGCCAGAATACGGTATTTTAGGAGAAAGAAAATTGTCAACACATTTTTACGTTCTAAAATCGAAAATAGAATGATATGGCATTTTACAGGAAAGAAAATTGTCAACACATTTTTACGTTCTAAAATCGAAATAGCCAGAATACGGTATTTTAGGGGAAAGAAAATTGTCAACACATTTTTACGTTCTAAAATCGAAATAGCCAGAATACGGTATTTTAGGAGAAAGAAAATTGTCAACACATTTTTACGTTCTAAAATCGAAAATACAATGATATGGCATTTTACAGGAAAGAAAATTGTCAACACATTTTTACGTTCTAAAATCGAAAATACAATGATATGGCATTTTACAGGAAAGAAAATTGTCAACACATTTTTACGTTCTAAAATCGAAAATACAATGATATGGCATTTTACAGGAAAGAAAATTGTCAACACATTTTTACGTTCTAAAATCGAAAATACAATGATATGGCATTTTACAGGAAAGAAAATTGTCAACACATTTTTACGTTCTAAAATCGAAAATACAATGATATGGCATTTTACAGGAAAGAAAATTGTCAACACATTTTTACGTTCTAAAATCGAAAATAGAATGATATGGCATTTTACAGGAAAGAAAATTGTCAACACATTTTTACGTTCTAAAATCGAAAATACAATGATATGGCATTTTACAGGAAAGAAAATTGTCAACACATTTTTACGTTCTAAAATCGAAAATAGAATGATATGGCATTTTACAGGAAAGAAAATTGTCAACACATTTTTACGTTCTAAAATCGAAAATAGAATGATATGGCATTTTACAGGAAAGAAAATTGTCAACACATTTTTACGTTCTAAAATCGAAATAGCCAGAATACGGTATTTTAGGAGAAAGAAAATTGTCAACACATTTTTACGTTCTAAAATCGAAAATAGAATGATATGGCATTTTACAGGAAAGAAAATTGTCAACACATTTTTACGTTCTAAAATCGAAAATACAATGATATGGCATTTTACAGGAAAGAAAATTGTCAACACATTTTTACGTTCTAAAATCGAAAATAGAATGATATGGCATTTTACAGGAAAGAAAATTGTCAACACATTTTTACGTTCTAAAATCGAAAATAGAATGATATGGCATTTTACAGGAAAGAAAATTGTCAACACATTTTTACGTTCTAAAATCGAAAATACAATGATATGGCATTTTACAGGAAAGAAAATTGTCAACACATTTTTACGTTCTAAAATCGAAAATACAATGATATGGCATTTTACAGGAAAGAAAATTGTCAACACATTTTTACGTTCTAAAATCGAAAATACAATGATATGGCATTTTACAGGAAAGAAAATTGTCAACACATTTTTACGTTCTAAAATCGAAAATAGAATGATATGGCATTTTACAGGAAAGAAAATTGTCAACACATTTTTACGTTCTAAAATCGAAAATACAATGATATGGCATTTTACAGGAAAGAAAATTGTCAACACATTTTTACGTTCTAAAATCGAAAATACAATGATATGGCCTTTTACAGGAAAGAAAATTTTCAACACATTTTTACGTTCTAAAATCGAAAATAGAATGATATGGCATTTTACAGGAAAGAAAATTGTCAACACATTTTTACGTTCTAAAATCGAAAATACAATGATATGGCATTTTACAGGAAAGAAAATTGTCAACACATTTTTACGTTCTAAAATCGAAAATAGAATGATATGGCATTTTACAGGAAAGAAAATTGTCAACACATTTTTACGTTCTAAAATCGAAAATACAATGATATGGCATTTTACAGGAAAGAAAATTGTCAACACATTTTTACGTTCTAAAATCGAAAATAGAATGATATGGCATTTTACAGGAAAGAAAATTGTCAACACATTTTTACGTTCTAAAATCGAAAATACAATGATATGGCATTTTACAGGAAAGAAAATTGTCAACACATTTTTACGTTCTAAAATCGAAAATAGAATGATATGGCATTTTACAGGAAAGAAAATTGTCAACACATTTTTACGTTCTAAAATCGAAAATAGAATGATATGGCATTTTACAGGAAAGAAAATTGTCAACACATTTTTACGTTCTAAAATCGAAAATAGAATGATATGGCATTTTACAGGAAAGAAAATTGTCAACACATTTTTACGTTCTAAAATCGAAAATACAATGATATGGCATTTTACAGGAAAGAAAATTGTCAACACATTTTTACGTTCTAAAATCGAAAATACAATGATATGGCATTTTACAGGAAAGAAAATTGTCAACACATTTTTACGTTCTAAAATCGAAAATAGAATGATATGGCATTTTACAGGAAAGAAAATTGTCAACACATTTTTACGTTCTAAAATCGAAAATACAATGATATGGCATTTTACAGGAAAGAAAATTGTCAACACATTTTTACGTTCTAAAATCGAAAATAGAATGATATGGCATTTTACAGGAAAGAAAATTGTCAACACATTTTTACGTTCTAAAATCGAAAATACAATGATATGGCATTTTACAGGAAAGAAAATTGTCAACACATTTTTACGTTCTAAAATCGAAAATACAATGATATGGCATTTTACAGGAAAGAAAATTGTCAACACATTTTTACGTTCTAAAATCGAAAATAGAATGATATGGCATTTTACAGGAAAGAAAATTGTCAACACATTTTTACGTTCTAAAATCGAAAATACAATGATATGGCATTTTACAGGAAAGAAAATTGTCAACACATTTTTACGTTCTAAAATCGAAAATACAATGATATGGCATTTTACAGGAAAGAAAATTGTCAACACATTTTTACGTTCTAAAATCGAAAATAGAATGATATGGCATTTTACAGGAAAGAAAATTGTCAACACATTTTTACGTTCTAAAATCGAAAATACAATGATATGGCATTTTACAGGAAAGAAAATTGTCAACACATTTTTACGTTCTAAAATCGAAAATACAATGATATGGCATTTTACAGGAAAGAAAATTGTCAACACATTTTTACGTTCTAAAATCGAAAATACAATGATATGGCATTTTACAGGAAAGAAAATTGTCAACACATTTTTACGTTCTAAAATCGAAAATACAATGATATGGCATTTTGCAGGAAAGAAAATTGTCAACACATTTTTACGTTCTAAAATCGAAATAGCCAGAATACGGTATTTTAGGAGAAAGAAAATTGTCAACACATTTTTACGTTCTAAAATCGAAATAGCCAGAATACGGTATTTTAGGGGAAAGAAAATTGTCTACACATTTTTACGTTCTAAAATCGAAATAGCCAGAATACGGTATTTTAGGGGAAAGAAAATTGTCTACACATTTTTACGTTCTAAAATCGAAATAGCCAGAATACGGTATTTTAGGGGAAAGAAAATTGTCTACACATTTTTACGTTCTAAAATCGAAATAGCCAGAATACGGTATTTTAGGAGAAAGAAAATTGTCAACACATTTTTACGTTCTAAAATCGAAATAGCCAGAATACGGTATTTTAGGGGAAAGAAAATTGTCTACACATTTTTACGTTTTAAAAATCGAAATAGCCAGAATACGGTATTTTAGGAGAAAGAAAATTGTCAACACATTTTTACGTTCTAAAATCGAAAATAGAATGATATGGCATTTTACAGGAAAGAAAATTGTCAACACATTTTTACGTTCTAAAATCGAAATAGCCAGAATACGGTATTTTAGGGGAAAGAAAATTGTCTACACATTTTTACGTTTTAAAAATCGAAATAGCCAGAATACGGTATTTTAGGAGAAAGAAAATTGTCTACACATTTTTACGTTCTAAAATCGAAATAGCCAGAATACGGTATTTTAGGAGAAAGAAAATTGTCTACACATTTTTACGTTCTAAAATCGAAATAGCCAGAATACGGTATTTTAGGGGAAAGAAAATTGTCTACACATTTTTACGTTTTAAAAATCGAAATAGCCAGAATACGGTATTTTAGGAGAAAGAAAATTGTCAACACATTTTTACGTTCTAAAATCGAAATAGCCAGAATACGGTATTTTAGGGGAAAGAAAATTGTCTACACATTTTTACGTTCTAAAATCGAAATAGCCAGAATACGGTATTTTAGGGGAAAGAAAATTGTCTACACATTTTTACGTTCTAAAATCGAAATAGCCAGAATACGGTATTTTAGGAGAAAGAAAATTGTCAACACATTTTTACGTTCTAAAATCGAAAATAGAATGATATGGCATTTTACAGGAAAGAAAATTGTTAACACATTTTTACGTTCTAAAATCGAAAATAGAATGATATGGCATTTTACAGGAAAGAAAATTGTCAACACATTTTTACGTTCTAAAATCGAAATAGCCAGAATACGGTATTTTAGGGGAAAGAAAATTGTCAACACATTTTTACGTTCTAAAATCGAAAATACAATGATATGGCATTTTACAGGATAGAAAATTGTCAACACATTTTTACGTTCTAAAATCGAAAATAGAATGATATGGCATTTTACAGGAAAGAAAATTGTCAACACATTTTTACGTTCTAAAATCGAAATAGCCAGAATACGGTATTTTAGGAGAAAGAAAATTGTCAACACATTTTTACGTTCTAAAATCGAAAATAGAATGATATTGCATTTTACAGGAAAGAAAATTGTCAACACATTTTTACGTTCTAAAATCGAAATAGCCAGAATACGGTATTTTAGGAGAAAGAAAATTGTCAACACATTTTTACGTTCTAAAATCGAAATAGCCAGAATACGGTATTTTAGGAGAAAGAAAATTGTCAACACATTTTTACGTTCTAAAATCGAAAATAGAATGATATGGCATTTTACAGGAAAGAAAATTGTCAACACATTTTTACGTTCTAAAATCGAAAATACAATGATATGGCATTTTGCAGGAAAGAAAATTGTCAACACATTTTTACGTTCTAAAATCGAAAATACAATGATATGGCATTTTACAGGAAAGAAAATTTTCAACACATTTTTACGTTCTAAAATCGAAAATACAATGATATGGCATTTTACAGGAAAGAAAATTGTCAACACATTTTTACGTTCTAAAATCGAAAATACAATGATATGGCATTTTGCAGGAAAGAAAATTGTCAACACATTTTTACGTTCTAAAATCGAAATAGCCAGAATACGGTATTTTAGGGGAAAGAAAATTGTCTACACATTTTTACGTTTTAAAAATCGAAATAGCCAGAATACGGTATTTTAGGAGAAAGAAAATTGTCTACACATTTTTACGTTCTTAAATCGAAATAGCCAGAATACGGTATTTTAGGGGAAAGAAAATTGTCAACACATTTTTACGTTCTAAAATCGAAAATACAATGATATGGCATTTTACAGGATAGAAAATTGTCAACACATTTTTACGTTCTAAAATCGAAAATAGAATGATATGGCATTTTACAGGAAAGAAAATTGTCAACACATTTTTACGTTCTAAAATCGAAATAGCCAGAATACGGTATTTTAGGGGAAAGAAAATTGTCTACACATTTTTACGTTTTAAAAATCGAAATAGCCAGAATACGGTATTTTAGGAGAAAGAAAATTGTCAACACATTTTTACGTTCTAAAATCGAAAATAGAATGATATGGCATTTTACAGGAAAGAAAATTGTTAACACATTTTTACGTTCTAAAATCGAAAATAGAATGATATGGCATTTTACAGGAAAGAAAATTGTCAACACATTTTTACGTTCTAAAATCGAAATAGCCAGAATACGGTATTTTAGGGGAAAGAAAATTGTCAACACATTTTTACGTTCTAAAATCGAAAATACAATGATATGGCATTTTACAGGATAGAAAATTGTCAACACATTTTTACGTTCTAAAATCGAAAATAGAATGATATGGCATTTTACAGGAAAGAAAATTGTCAACACATTTTTACGTTCTAAAATCGAAATAGCCAGAATACGGTATTTTAGGAGAAAGAAAATTGTCAACACATTTTTACGTTCTAAAATCGAAAATAGAATGATATGGCATTTTACAGGAAAGAAAATTGTCAACACATTTTTACGTTCTAAAATCGAAATAGCCAGAATACGGTATTTTAGGAGAAAGAAAATTGTCAACACATTTTTACGTTCTAAAATCGAAAATAGAATGATATGGCATTTTACAGGAAAGAAAATTGTTAACACATTTTTACGTTCTAAAATCGAAATAGCCAGAATACGGTATTTTAGGGGAAAGAAAATTGTCTACACATTTTTACGTTTTAAAAATCGAAATAGCCAGAATACGGTATTTTAGGGGAAAGAAAATTGTTAACACATTTTTACGTTCTAAAATCGAAAATAGAATGATATGGCATTTTACAGGAAAGAAAATTGTCAACACATTTTTACGTTCTAAAATCGAAATAGCCAGAATACGGTATTTTAGGGGAAAGAAAATTGTCAACACATTTTTACGTTCTAAAATCGAAAATACAATGATATGGCATTTTACAGGAAAGAAAATTGTCAACACATTTTTACGTTCTAAAATCGAAATAGCCAGAATACGGTATTTTAGGAGAAAGAAAATTGTCAACACATTTTTACGTTCTAAAATCGAAATAGCCAGAATACGGTATTTTAGGAGAAAGAAAATTGTCAACACATTTTTACGTTCTAAAATCGAAAATAGAATGATATGGCATTTTACAGGAAAGAAAATTGTCAACACATTTTTACGTTCTAAAATCGAAATAGCCAGAATACGGTATTTTAGGAGAAAGAAAATTGTCAACACATTTTTACGTTCTAAAATCGAAAATAGAATGATATGGCATTTTACAGGAAAGAAAATTGTCAACACATTTTTACGTTCTAAAATCGAAATAGCCAGAATACGGTATTTTAGGGGAAAGAAAATTGTCTACACATTTTTACGTTTTAAAAATCGAAATAGCCAGAATACGGTATTTTAGGAGAAAGAAAATTGTCAACACATTTTTACGTTCTAAAATCGAAAATAGAATGATATGGCATTTTACAGGAAAGAAAATTGTTAACACATTTTTACGTTCTAAAATCGAAAATAGAATGATATGGCATTTTACAGGAAAGAAAATTGTTAACACATTTTTACGTTCTAAAATCGAAAATAGAATGATATGGCATTTTACAGGAAAGAAAATTGTTAACACATTTTTACGTTCTAAAATCGAAATAGCCAGAATACGGTATTTTAGGGGAAAGAAAATTGTCAACACATTTTTACGTTCTAAAATCGAAAATACAATGATATGGCATTTTACAGGAAAGAAAATTGTCAACACATTTTTACGTTCTAAAATCGAAATAGCCAGAATACGGTATTTTAGGGGAAAGAAAATTGTCAACACATTTTTACGTTCTAAAATCGAAAATACAAAGATATGGCATTTTACAGGATAGAAAATTGTCAACACATTTTTACGTTCTAAAATCGAAAATAGAATGATATGGCATTTTACAGGAAAGAAAATTGTCAACACATTTTTACGTTCTAAAATCGAAATAGCCAGAATACGGTATTTTAGGAGAAAGAAAATTGTCAACACATTTTTACGTTCTAAAATCGAAAATAGAATGATATGGCATTTTACAGGAAAGAAAATTGTTAACACATTTTTACGTTCTAAAATCGAAAATAGAATGATATGGCATTTTACAGGAAAGAAAATTGTCAACACATTTTTACGTTCTAAAATCGAAAATACAATGATATGGCATTTTACAGGAAAGAAAATTGTCAACACATTTTTACGTTCTAAAATCGAAATAGCCAGAATACGGTATTTTAGGGGAAAGAAAATTGTCAACACATTTTTACGTTCTAAAATCGAAAATACAAAGATATGGCATTTTACAGGATAGAAAATTGTCAACACATTTTTACGTTCTAAAATCGAAAATAGAATGATATGGCATTTTACAGGAAAGAAAATTGTCAACACATTTTTACGTTCTAAAATCGAAATAGCCAGAATACGGTATTTTAGGAGAAAGAAAATTGTCAACACATTTTTACGTTCTAAAATCGAAAATAGAATGATATGGCATTTTACAGGAAAGAAAATTGTTAACACATTTTTACGTTCTAAAATCGAAAATAGAATGATATGGCATTTTACAGGAAAGAAAATTGTCAACACATTTTTACGTTCTAAAATCGAAATAGCCAGAATACGGTATTTTAGGAGAAAGAAAATTGTCAACACATTTTTACGTTCTAAAATCGAAAATAGAATGATATGGCATTTTACAGGAAAGAAAATTGTTAACACATTTTTACGTTCTAAAATCGAAAATAGAATGATATGCATTTTACAGGAAAGAAAATTGTCAACACATTTTTACGTTCTAAAATCGAAATAGCCAGAATACGGTATTTTAGGAGAAAGAAAATTGTCAACACATTTTTACGTTCTAAAATCGAAAATAGAATGATATGGCATTTTACAGGAAAGAAAATTGTTAACACATTTTTACGTTCTAAAATCGAAAATAGAATGATATGGCATTTTACAGGAAAGAAAATTGTCAACACATTTTTACGTTCTAAAATCGAAATAGCCAGAATACGGTATTTTAGGAGAAAGAAAATTGTCAACACATTTTTACGTTCTAAAATCGAAAATAGAATGATATGGCATTTTACAGGAAAGAAAATTGTTAACACATTTTTACGTTCTAAAATCGAAAATAGAATGATATGGCATTTTACAGGAAAGAAAATTGTCAACACATTTTTACGTTCTAAAATCGAAATAGCCAGAATACGGTATTTTAGGAGAAAGAAAATTGTCAACACATTTTTACGTTCTAAAATCGAAAATAGAATGATATGGCATTTTACAGGAAAGAAAATTGTTAACACATTTTTACGTTCTAAAATCGAAAATAGAATGATATGGCATTTTACAGGAAAGAAAATTGTCAACACATTTTTACGTTCTAAAATCGAAATAGCCAGAATACGGTATTTTAGGAGAAAGAAAATTGTCAACACATTTTTACGTTCTAAAATCGAAAATAGAATGATATGGCATTTTACAGGAAAGAAAATTGTTAACACATTTTTACGTTCTAAAATCGAAAATAGAATGATATGGCATTTTACAGGAAAGAAAATTGTCAACACATTTTTACGTTCTAAAATCGAAATAGCCAGAATACGGTATTTTAGGAGAAAGAAAATTGTCAACACATTTTTACGTTCTAAAATCGAAAATAGAATGATATGGCATTTTACAGGAAAGAAAATTGTTAACACATTTTTACGTTCTAAAATCGAAAATAGAATGATATGGCATTTTACAGGAAAGAAAATTGTCAACACATTTTTACGTTCTAAAATCGAAATAGCCAGAATACGGTATTTTAGGAGAAAGAAAATTGTCAACACATTTTTACGTTCTAAAATCGAAAATAGAATGATATGGCATTTTACAGGAAAGAAAATTGTCAACACATTTTTACGTTCTAAAATCGAAAATAGAATGATATGGCATTTTACAGGAAAGAAAATTGTCAACACATTTTTACGTTCTAAAATCGAAATAGCCAGAATACGGTATTTTAGGAGAAAGAAAATTGTCAACACATTTTTACGTTCTAAAATCGAAAATAGAATGATATGGCATTTTACAGGAAAGAAAATTGTTAACACATTTTTACGTTCTAAAATCGAAAATAGAATGATATGGCATTTTACAGGAAAGAAAATTGTCAACACATTTTTACGTTCTAAAATCGAAATAGCCAGAATACGGTATTTTAGGAGAAAGAAAATTGTCAACACATTTTTACGTTCTAAAATCGAAAATAGAATGATATGGCATTTTACAGGAAAGAAAATTGTCAACACATTTTTACGTTCTAAAATCGAAAATAGAATGATATGGCATTTTACAGGAAAGAAAATTGTCAACACATTTTTACGTTCTAAAATCGAAATAGCCAGAATACGGTATTTTAGGAGAAAGAAAATTGTCAACACATTTTTACGTTCTAAAATCGAAAATAGAATGATATGGCATTTTACAGGAAAGAAAATTGTCTACACATTTTTACGTTTTAAAAATCGAAATAGCCAGAATACGGTATTTTAGGAGAAAGAAAATTGTCAACACATTTTTACGTTCTAAAATCGAAAATAGAATGATATGGCATTTTACAGGAAAGAAAATTGTTAACACATTTTTACGTTCTAAAATCGAAAATAGAATGATATGGCATTTTACAGGAAAGAAAATTGTCAACACATTTTTACGTTCTAAAATCGAAATAGCCAGAATACGGTATTTTAGGGGAAAGAAAATTGTCAACACATTTTTACGTTCTAAAATCGAAAATACAATGATATGGCATTTTACAGGAAAGAAAATTGTCAACACATTTTTACGTTCTAAAATCGAAATAGCCAGAATACGGTATTTTAGGGGAAAGAAAATTGTCAACACATTTTTACGTTCTAAAATCGAAAATACAATGATATGGCATTTTACAGGATAGAAAATTGTCAACACATTTTTACGTTCTAAAATCGAAATAGCCAGAATACGGTGTTTTAGGAGAAAGAAAATTGTCAACACATTTTTACGTTCTAAAATCGAAATAGCCAGAATACGGTATTTTAGGAGAAAGAAAATTGTCAACACATTTTTACGTTCTAAAATCGAAAATAGAATGATATGGCATTTTACAGGAAAGAAAATTGTCAACACATTTTTACGTTCTAAAATCGAAATAGGCAGAATACGGTATTTTAGGGGAAAGAAAATTGTCTACACATTTTTACGTTTTAAAAATCGAAATAGCCAGAATACGGTATTTTAGGAGAAAGAAAATTGTCAACACATTTTTACGTTCTAAAATCGAAAATAGAATGATATGGCATTTTACAGGAAAGAAAATTGTTAACACATTTTTCGTTCTAAAATCGAAATAGCCAGAATACGGTATTTTAGGGGAAAGAAAATTGTCTACACATTTTTACGTTTTAAAAATCGAAATAGCCAGAATACGGTATTTTAGGAGAAAGAAAATTGTCAACACATTTTTACGTTCTAAAATCGAAAATAGAATGATATGGCATTTTACAGGAAAGAAAATTGTCAACACATTTTTACGTTCTAAAATCGAAATAGCCAGAATACGGTATTTTAGGGGAAAGAAAATTGTCTACACATTTTTACGTTTTAAAAATCGAAATAGCCAGAATACGGTATTTTAGGGGAAAGAAAATTGTCAACACATTTTTACGTTCTAAAATCGAAAATACAATGATATGGCATTTTACAGGAAAGAAAATTGTTAACACATTTTTCGTTCTAAAATCGAAATAGCCAGAATACGGTATTTTAGGAGAAAGAAAATTGTCAACACATTTTTACGTTCTAAAATCTAAATAGCCAGAATACGGTATTTTAGGAGAAAGAAAATTGTCAACACATTTTTACGTTCTAAAATCGAAATAGCCAGAATACGGTATTTTAGGAGAAAGAAAATTGTCAACACATTTTTACGTTCTAAAATCGAAAATAGAATGATATGGCATTTTACAGGAAAGAAAATTGTCAACACATTTTTACGTTCTAAAATCGAAATAGCCAGAATACGGTATTTTAGGGGAAAGAAAATTGTCTACACATTTTTACGTTTTAAAAATCGAAATAGCCAGAATACGGTATTTTAGGAGAAAGAAAATTGTCAACACATTTTTACGTTCTAAAATCGAAAATAGAATGATATGGCATTTTACAGGAAAGAAAATTGTTAACACATTTTTCGTTCTAAAATCGAAATAGCCAGAATACGGTATTTTAGGGGAAAGAAAATTGTCTACACATTTTTACGTTTTAAAAATCGAAATAGCCAGAATACGGTATTTTAGGAGAAAGAAAATTGTCAACACATTTTTACGTTCTAAAATCGAAAATAGAATGATATGGCATTTTACAGGAAAGAAAATTGTCAACACATTTTTACGTTCTAAAATCGAAATAGCCAGAATACGGTATTTTAGGAGAAAGAAAATTGTCAACACATTTTTACGTTTTAAAAATCGAAATAGCCAGAATACGGTATTTTAGGGGAAAGAAAATTGTCAACACATTTTTACGTTCTAAAATTGAAAATACAATGATATGGCATTTTACAGGATAGAAAATTGTCAACACATTTTTACGTTCTAAAATCGAAAATAGAATGATATGGCATTTTACAGGAAAGAAAATTGTCAACACATTTTTACGTTCTAAAATCGAAATAGCCAGAATACGGTATTTTAGGGGAAAGAAAATTGTCTACACATTTTTACGTTTTAAAAATCGAAATAGCCAGAATACGGTATTTTAGGAGAAAGAAAATTGTCAACACATTTTTACGTTCTAAAATCGAAAATACAATGATATGGCATTTTACAGGAAAGAAAATTGTCAACACATTTTTACGTTCTAAAATCGAAAATACAATGATACGGTATTTTAGGAGAAAGAAAATTGTCAACACATTTTTACGTTCTAAAATCGAAAATAGAATGATATGGCATTTTACAGGAAAGAAAATTGTCAACACATTTTTACGTTCTAAAATCGAAATAGCCAGAATACGGTATTTTAGGGGAAAGAAAATTGTCAACACATTTTTACGTTCTAAAATCGAAAATACAATGATATGGCATTTTACAGGATAGAAAATTGTCAACACATTTTTACGTTCTAAAATCGAAAATAGAATGATATGGCATTTTACAGGAAAGAAAATTGTCAACACATTTTTACGTTCTAAAATCGAAATAGCCAGAATACGGTATTTTAGGAGAAAGAAAATTGTCAACACATTTTTACGTTCTAAAATCGAAAATAGAATGATATGGCATTTTACAGGAAAGAAAATTGTCAACACATTTTTACGTTCTAAAATCGAAATAGCCAGAATACGGTATTTTAGGGGAAAGAAAATTGTCTACACATTTTTACGTTTTAAAAATCGAAATAGCCAGAATACGGTATTTTAGGAGAAAGAAAATTGTCAACACATTTTTACGTTCTAAAATCGAAAATAGAATGATATGGCATTTTACAGGAAAGAAAATTGTTAACACATTTTTACGTTCTAAAATCGAAATAGCCAGAATACGGTATTTTAGGGGAAAGAAAATTGTCTACACATTTTTACGTTTTAAAAATCGAAATAGCCAGAATACGGTATTTTAGGAGAAAGAAAACTGTCAACACATTTTTACGTTCTAAAATCGAAAATACAATGATATGGCATTTTACAGGATAGAAAATTGTCAACACATTTTTACGTTCTAAAATCGAAAATAGAATGATATGGCATTTTACAGGAAAGAAAATTGTCAACACATTTTTACGTTCTAAAATCGAAAATACAATGATATGGCATTTTACAGGATAGAAAATTGTCAACACATTTTTACGTTCTAAAATCGAAATAGCCAGAATACGGTATTTTAGGGGAAAGAAAATTGTCTACACATTTTTACGTTTTAAAAATCGAAATAGCCAGAATACGGTATTTTAGGGGAAAGAAAATTGTCAACACATTTTTACGTTCTAAAATCGAAAATACAATGATATGGCATTTTACAGGATAGAAAATTGTCAACACATTTTTACGTTCTAAAATCGAAAATAGAATGATATGGCATTTTACAGGAAAGAAAATTGTCAACACATTTTTACGTTCTAAAATCGAAATAGCCAGAATACGGTATTTTAGGGGAAAGAAAATTGTCTACACATTTTTACGTTTTAAAAATCGAAATAGCCAGAATACGGTATTTTAGGAGAAAGAAAATTGTCAACACATTTTTACGTTCTAAAATCGAAAATACAATGATATGGCATTTTACAGGAAAGAAAATTGTCAACACATTTTTACGTTCTAAAATCGAAATAGCCAGAATACGGTATTTTAGGAGAAAGAAAATTGTCAACACATTTTTACGTTCTAAAATCGAAAATAGAATGATATGGCATTTTACAGGAAAGAAAATTGTCAACACATTTTTACGTTCTAAAATCGAAATAGCCAGAATACGGTATTTTAGGGGAAAGAAAATTGTCTACACATTTTTACGTTTTAAAAATCGAAATAGCCAGAATACGGTATTTTAGGAGAAAGAAAATTGTCAACACATTTTTACGTTCTAAAATCGAAAATAGAATGATATGGCATTTTACAGGAAAGAAAATTGTTAACACATTTTTACGTTCTAAAATCGAAATAGCCAGAATACGGTATTTTAGGGGAAAGAAAATTGTCTACACATTTTTACGTTTTAAAAATCGAAATAGCCAGAATACGGTATTTTAGGAGAAAGAAAACTGTCAACACATTTTTACGTTCTAAAATCGAAAATACAATGATATGGCATTTTACAGGATAGAAAATTGTCAACACATTTTTACGTTCTAAAATCGAAAATAGAATGATATGGCATTTTACAGGAAAGAAAATTGTCAACACATTTTTACGTTCTAAAATCGAAAATACAATGATATGGCATTTTACAGGATAGAAAATTGTCAACACATTTTTACGTTCTAAAATCGAAATAGCCAGAATACGGTATTTTAGGGGAAAGAAAATTGTCTACACATTTTTACGTTTTAAAAATCGAAATAGCCAGAATACGGTATTTTAGGGGAAAGAAAATTGTCAACACATTTTTACGTTCTAAAATCGAAAATACAATGATATGGCATTTTACAGGATAGAAAATTGTCAACACATTTTTACGTTCTAAAATCGAAAATAGAATGATATGGCATTTTACAGGAAAGAAAATTGTCAACACATTTTTACGTTCTAAAATCGAAATAGCCAGAATACGGTATTTTAGGGGAAAGAAAATTGTCTACACATTTTTACGTTTTAAAAATCGAAATAGCCAGAATACGGTATTTTAGGAGAAAGAAAATTGTCAACACATTTTTACGTTCTAAAATCGAAAATACAATGATATGGCATTTTACAGGAAAGAAAATTGTCAACACATTTTTACGTTCTAAAATCGAAATAGCCAGAATACGGTATTTTAGGAGAAAGAAAATTGTCAACACATTTTTACGTTCTAAAATCGAAAATAGAATGATATGGCATTTTACAGGAAAGAAAATTGTCAACACATTTTTACGTTCTAAAATCGAAAATACAATGATATGGCATTTTACAGGATAGAAAATTGTCAACACATTTTTACGTTCTAAAATCGAAATAGCCAGAATACGGTATTTTAGGGGAAAGAAAATTGTCTACACATTTTTACGTTTTAAAAATCGAAATAGCCAGAATACGGTATTTTAGGGGAAAGAAAATTGTCAACACATTTTTACGTTCTAAAATCGAAAATACAATGATATGGCATTTTACAGGAAAGAAAATTGTCAACACATTTTTACGTTCTAAAATCGAAAATAGAATGATATGGCATTTTACAGGAAAGAAAATTGTCAACACATTTTTACGTTCTAAAATCGAAATAGCCAGAATACGGTATTTTAGGGGAAAGAAAATTGTCAACACATTTTTACGTTCTAAAATCGAAAATACAATGATATGGCATTTTACAGGATAGAAAATTGTCAACACATTTTTACGTTCTAAAATCGAAAATAGAATGATATGGCATTTTACAGGAAAGAAAATTGTCAACACATTTTTACGTTTTAAAAATCGAAATAGCCAGAATACGGTATTTTAGGAGAAAGAAAATTGTCAACACATTTTTACGTTCTAAAATCGAAAATACAATGATATGGCATTTTACAGGAAAGAAAATTGTCAACACATTTTTACGTTCTAAAATCGAAATAGCCAGAATACGGTATTTTAGGAGAAAGAAAATTGTCAACACATTTTTACGTTCTAAAATCGAAAATAGAATGATATGGCATTTTACAGGAAAGAAAATTGTCAACACATTTTTACGTTCTAAAATCGAAATAGCCAGAATACGGTATTTTAGGGGAAAGAAAATTGTCTACACATTTTTACGTTTTAAAAATCGAAATAGCCAGAATACGGTATTTTAGGAGAAAGAAAATTGTCAACACATTTTTACGTTCTAAAATCGAAAATAGAATGATATGGCATTTTACAGGAAAGAAAATTGTTAACACATTTTTACGTTCTAAAATCGAAATAGCCAGAATACGGTATTTTAGGGGAAAGAAAATTGTCTACACATTTTTACGTTTTAAAAATCGAAATAGCCAGAATACGGTATTTTAGGAGAAAGAAAACTGTCAACACATTTTTACGTTCTAAAATCGAAAATACAATGATATGGCATTTTACAGGATAGAAAATTGTCAACACATTTTTACGTTCTAAAATCGAAAATAGAATGATATGGCATTTTACAGGAAAGAAAATTGTCAACACATTTTTACGTTCTAAAATCGAAAATACAATGATATGGCATTTTACAGGATAGAAAATTGTCAACACATTTTTACGTTCTAAAATCGAAATAGCCAGAATACGGTATTTTAGGGGAAAGAAAATTGTCTACACATTTTTACGTTTTAAAAATCGAAATAGCCAGAATACGGTATTTTAGGGGAAAGAAAATTGTCAACACATTTTTACGTTCTAAAATCGAAAATACAATGATATGGCATTTTACAGGATAGAAAATTGTCAACACATTTTTACGTTCTAAAATCGAAAATAGAATGATATGGCATTTTACAGGAAAGAAAATTGTCAACACATTTTTACGTTCTAAAATCGAAATAGCCAGAATACGGTATTTTAGGGGAAAGAAAATTGTCTACACATTTTTACGTTTTAAAAATCGAAATAGCCAGAATACGGTATTTTAGGAGAAAGAAAATTGTCAACACATTTTTACGTTCTAAAATCGAAAATACAATGATATGGCATTTTACAGGAAAGAAAATTGTCAACACATTTTTACGTTCTAAAATCGAAATAGCCAGAATACGGTATTTTAGGAGAAAGAAAATTGTCAACACATTTTTACGTTCTAAAATCGAAAATAGAATGATATGGCATTTTACAGGAAAGAAAATTGTCAACACATTTTTACGTTCTAAAATCGAAATAGCCAGAATACGGTATTTTAGGGGAAAGAAAATTGTCTACACATTTTTACGTTTTAAAAATCGAAATAGCCAGAATACGGTATTTTAGGAGAAAGAAAATTGTCAACACATTTTTACGTTCTAAAATCGAAAATAGAATGATATGGCATTTTACAGGAAAGAAAATTGTTAACACATTTTTACGTTCTAAAATCGAAATAGCCAGAATACGGTATTTTAGGGGAAAGAAAATTGTCTACACATTTTTACGTTTTAAAAATCGAAATAGCCAGAATACGGTATTTTAGGAGAAAGAAAATTGTCTACACATTTTTACGTTCTAAAATCGAAATAGCCAGAATACGGTATTTTAGGAGAAAGAAAATTGTCAACACATTTTTACGTTCTAAAATCGAAAATAGAATGATATGGCATTTTACAGGAAAGAAAATTGTCAACACATTTTTACGTTCTAAAATCGAAATAGCCAGAATACGGTATTTTAGGGGAAAGAAAATTGTCTACACATTTTTACGTTTTAAAAATCGAAATAGCCAGAATACGGTATTTTAGGAGAAAGAAAATTGTCAACACATTTTTACGTTCTAAAATCGAAATAGCCAGAATACGGTATTTTAGGAGAAAGAAAATTGTCAACACATTTTTACGTTCTAAAATCGAAAATAGAATGATATGGCATTTTACAGGAAAGAAAATTGTTAACACATTTTTACGTTCTAAAATCGAAATAGCCAGAATACGGTATTTTAGGGGAAAGAAAATTGTCAACACATTTTTACGTTCTAAAATCGAAATAGCCAGAATACGGTATTTTAGGAGAAAGAAAATTGTCAACACATTTTTACGTTCTAAAATCGAAATAGCCAGAATACGGTATTTTAGGAGAAAGAAAATTGTCAACACATTTTTACGTTCTAAAATCGAAATAGCCAGAATACGGTATTTTAGGAGAAAGAAAATTGTCAACACATTTTTACGTTCTAAAATCGAAATAGCCAGAATACGGTATTTTAGGAGAAAGAAAATTGTCAACACATTTTTACGTTCTAAAATCGAAAATAGAATGATATGGCATTTTACAGGAAAGAAAATTGTTAACACATTTTTACGTTTTAAAAATCGAAATAGCCAGAATACGGTATTTTAGGAGAAAGAAAATTGTCAACACATTTTTACGTTCTAAAATCGAAATAGCCAGAATACGGTATTTTAGGAGAAAGAAAATTGTCAACACATTTTTACGTTCTAAAATCGAAAATAGAATGATATGGCATTTTACAGGATAGAAAATTGTCAACACATTTTTACGTTCTAAAATCGAAAATAGAATGATATGGCATTTTACAGGAAAGAAAATTGTCAACACATTTTTACGTTCTAAAATCGAAATAGCCAGAATACGGTATTTTAGGAGAAAGAAAATTGTCAACACATTTTTACGTTCTAAAATCGAAATAGCCAGAATACGGTATTTTAGGGGAAAGAAAATTGTCAACACATTTTTACGTTCTAAAATCGAAATAGCCAGAATACGGTATTTTAGGAGAAAGAAAATTGTCAACACATTTTTACGTTCTAAAATCGAAATAGCCAGAATACGGTATTTTAGGAGAAAGAAAATTGTCAACACATTTTTACGTTCTAAAATCGAAATAGCCAGAATACGGTATTTTAGGGGAAAGAAAATTGTCAACACATTTTTACGTTCTAAAATCGAAATAGCCAGAATACGGTATTTTAGGAGAAAGAAAATTGTCAACACATTTTTACGTTCTAAAATCGAAATAGCCAGAATACGGTATTTTAGGAGAAAGAAAATTGTCAACACATTTTTACGTTCTAAAATCGAAATAGCCAGAATACGGTATTTTAGGAGAAAGAAAATTGTCAACACATTTTTACGTTCTAAAATCGAAAATAGAATGATATGGCATTTTACAGGATAGAAAATTGTCAACACATTTTTACGTTCTAAAATCGAAAATAGAATGATATGGCATTTTACAGGAAAGAAAATTGTCAACACATTTTTACGTTCTAAAATCGAAATAGCCAGAATACGGTATTTTAGGAGAAAGAAAATTGTCAACACATTTTTACGTTCTAAAATCGAAATAGCCAGAATACGGTATTTTAGGGGAAAGAAAATTGTCAACACATTTTTACGTTCTAAAATCGAAATAGCCAGAATACGGTATTTTAGGAGAAAGAAAATTGTCAACACATTTTTACGTTCTAAAATCGAAATAGCCAGAATACGGTATTTTAGGAGAAAGAAAATTGTCAACACATTTTTACGTTCTAAAATCGAAAATAGAATGATATGGCATTTTACAGGAAAGAAAATTGTTAACACATTTTTACGTTTTAAAAATCGAAATAGCCAGAATACGGTATTTTAGGAGAAAGAAAATTGTCAACACATTTTTACGTTCTAAAATCGAAATAGCCAGAATACGGTATTTTAGGAGAAAGAAAATTGTCAACACATTTTTACGTTCTAAAATCGAAAATAGAATGATATGGCATTTTACAGGATAGAAAATTGTCAACACATTTTTACGTTCTAAAATCGAAAATAGAATGATATGGCATTTTACAGGAAAGAAAATTGTCAACACATTTTTACGTTCTAAAATCGAAAATACAATGATATGGCATTTTACAGGATAGAAAATTGTCAACACATTTTTACGTTCTAAAATCGAAATAGCCAGAATACGGTATTTTAGGGGAAAGAAAATTGTCTACACATTTTTACGTTTTAAAAATCGAAATAGCCAGAATACGGTATTTTAGGGGAAAGAAAATTGTCAACACATTTTTACGTTCTAAAATCGAAAATACAATGATATGGCATTTTACAGGATAGAAAATTGTCAACACATTTTTACGTTCTAAAATCGAAAATAGAATGATATGGCATTTTACAGGAAAGAAAATTGTCAACACATTTTTACGTTCTAAAATCGAAATAGCCAGAATACGGTATTTTAGGGGAAAGAAAATTGTCTACACATTTTTACGTTTTAAAAATCGAAATAGCCAGAATACGGTATTTTAGGAGAAAGAAAATTGTCAACACATTTTTACGTTCTAAAATCGAAAATACAATGATATGGCATTTTACAGGAAAGAAAATTGTCAACACATTTTTACGTTCTAAAATCGAAATAGCCAGAATACGGTATTTTAGGAGAAAGAAAATTGTCAACACATTTTTACGTTCTAAAATCGAAAATAGAATGATATGGCATTTTACAGGAAAGAAAATTGTCAACACATTTTTACGTTCTAAAATCGAAATAGCCAGAATACGGTATTTTAGGGGAAAGAAAATTGTCTACACATTTTTACGTTTTAAAAATCGAAATAGCCAGAATACGGTATTTTAGGAGAAAGAAAATTGTCAACACATTTTTACGTTCTAAAATCGAAAATAGAATGATATGGCATTTTACAGGAAAGAAAATTGTTAACACATTTTTACGTTCTAAAATCGAAATAGCCAGAATACGGTATTTTAGGGGAAAGAAAATTGTCTACACATTTTTACGTTTTAAAAATCGAAATAGCCAGAATACGGTATTTTAGGAGAAAGAAAACTGTCAACACATTTTTACGTTCTAAAATCGAAAATACAATGATATGGCATTTTACAGGATAGAAAATTGTCAACACATTTTTACGTTCTAAAATCGAAAATAGAATGATATGGCATTTTACAGGAAAGAAAATTGTCAACACATTTTTACGTTCTAAAATCGAAAATACAATGATATGGCATTTTACAGGATAGAAAATTGTCAACACATTTTTACGTTCTAAAATCGAAATAGCCAGAATACGGTATTTTAGGGGAAAGAAAATTGTCTACACATTTTTACGTTTTAAAAATCGAAATAGCCAGAATACGGTATTTTAGGGGAAAGAAAATTGTCAACACATTTTTACGTTCTAAAATCGAAAATACAATGATATGGCATTTTACAGGATAGAAAATTGTCAACACATTTTTACGTTCTAAAATCGAAAATAGAATGATATGGCATTTTACAGGAAAGAAAATTGTCAACACATTTTTACGTTCTAAAATCGAAATAGCCAGAATACGGTATTTTAGGGGAAAGAAAATTGTCTACACATTTTTACGTTTTAAAAATCGAAATAGACAGAATACGGTATTTTAGGAGAAAGAAAATTGTCAACACATTTTTACGTTCTAAAATCGAAAATAGAATGATATGGCATTTTACAGGAAAGAAAATTGTTAACACATTTTTACGTTCTAAAATCGAAATAGCCAGAATACGGTATTTTAGGGGAAAGAAAATTGTCTACACATTTTTACGTTTTAAAAATCGAAATAGCCAGAATACGGTATTTTAGGAGAAAGAAAATTGTCTACACATTTTTACGTTCTAAAATCGAAATAGCCAGAATACGGTATTTTAGGAGAAAGAAAATTGTCAACACATTTTTACGTTCTAAAATCGAAAATAGAATGATATGGCATTTTACAGGAAAGAAAATTGTCAACACATTTTTACGTTCTAAAATCGAAATAGCCAGAATACGGTATTTTAGGGGAAAGAAAATTGTCTACACATTTTTACGTTTTAAAAATCGAAATAGCCAGAATACGGTATTTTAGGAGAAAGAAAATTGTCAACACATTTTTACGTTCTAAAATCGAAAATACAATGATATGGCATTTTACAGGATAGAAAATTGTCAACACATTTTTACGTTCTAAAATCGAAAATAGAATGATATGGCATTTTACAGGAAAGAAAATTGTTAACACATTTTTACGTTCTAAAATCGAAATAGCCAGAATACGGTATTTTAGGGGAAAGAAAATTGTCTACACATTTTTACGTTTTAAAAATCGAAATAGCCAGAATACGGTATTTTAGGAGAAAGAAAATTGTCAACACATTTTTACGTTCTAAAATCGAAATAGCCAGAATACGGTATTTTAGGAGAAAGAAAATTGTCAACACATTTTTACGTTCTAAAATCGAAAATAGAATGATATGGCATTTTACAGGAAAGAAAATTGTCAACACATTTTTACGTTCTAAAATCGAAATAGCCAGAATACGGTATTTTAGGAGAAAGAAAATTGTCAACACATTTTTACGTTCTAAAATCGAAAATAGAATGATATGGCATTTTACAGGAAAGAAAATTGTCAACACATTTTTACGTTCTAAAATCGAAATAGCCAGAATACGGTATTTTAGGAGAAAGAAAATTGTCAACACATTTTTACGTTCTAAAATCGAAAATACAATGATATGGCATTTTACAGGATAGAAAATTGTCAACACATTTTTACGTTCTAAAATCGAAAATAGAATGATATGGCATTTTACAGGAAAGAAAATTGTCAACACATTTTTACGTTCTAAAATCGAAATAGCCAGAATACGGTATTTTAGGGGAAAGAAAATTGTCTACACATTTTTACGTTTTAAAAATCGAAATAGCCAGAATACGGTATTTTAGGAGAAAGAAAATTGTCAACACATTTTTACGTTCTAAAATCGAAAATAGAATGATATGGCATTTTACAGGAAAGAAAATTGTCAACACATTTTTACGTTCTAAAATCGAAATAGCCAGAATACGGTATTTTAGGGGAAAGAAAATTGTCAACACATTTTTACGTTCTAAAATCGAAAATACAATGATATGGCATTTTACAGGATAGAAAATTGTCAACACATTTTTACGTTCTAAAATCGAAATAGCCAGAATACGGTATTTTAGGAGAAAGAAAATTGTCAACACATTTTTACGTTCTAAAATCGAAAATAGAATGATATGGCATTTTACAGGAAAGAAAATTGTCAACACATTTTTACGTTCTAAAATCGAAATAGCCAGAATACGGTATTTTAGGAGAAAGAAAATTGTCAACACATTTTTACGTTCTAAAATCGAAAATAGAATGATATGGCATTTTACAGGAAAGAAAATTGTCAACACATTTTTACGTTCTAAAATCGAAATAGCCAGAATACGGTATTTTAGGAGAAAGAAAATTGTCAACACATTTTTACGTTCTAAAATCGAAAATACAATGATATGGCATTTTACAGGATAGAAAATTGTCAACACATTTTTACGTTCTAAAATCGAAAATAGAATGATATGGCATTTTACAGGAAAGAAAATTGTCAACACATTTTTACGTTCTAAAATCGAAATAGCCAGAATACGGTATTTTAGGGGAAAGAAAATTGTCTACACATTTTTACGTTTTAAAAATCGAAATAGCCAGAATACGGTATTTTAGGAGAAAGAAAATTGTCAACACATTTTTACGTTCTAAAATCGAAAATAGAATGATATGGCATTTTACAGGAAAGAAAATTGTTAACACATTTTTACGTTCTAAAATCGAAATAGCCAGAATACGGTATTTTAGGGGAAAGAAAATTGTCTACACATTTTTACGTTTTAAAAATCGAAATAGCCAGAATACGGTATTTTAGGAGAAAGAAAATTGTCTACACATTTTTACGTTCTAAAATCGAAATAGCCAGAATACGGTATTTTAGGAGAAAGAAAATTGTCAACACATTTTTACGTTCTAAAATCGAAAATAGAATGATATGGCATTTTACAGGAAAGAAAATTGTCAACACATTTTTACGTTCTAAAATCGAAATAGCCAGAATACGGTATTTTAGGGGAAAGAAAATTGTCTACACATTTTTACGTTTTAAAAATCGAAATAGCCAGAATACGGTATTTTAGGAGAAAGAAAATTGTCAACACATTTTTACGTTCTAAAATCGAAATAGCCAGAATACGGTATTTTAGGAGAAAGAAAATTGTCAACACATTTTTACGTTCTAAAATCGAAAATAGAATGATATGGCATTTTACAGGAAAGAAAATTGTCAACACATTTTTACGTTCTAAAATCGAAAATAGAATGATATGGCATTTTACAGGAAAGAAAATTGTCAACACATTTTTACGTTCTAAAATCGAAATAGCCAGAATACGGTATTTTAGGGGAAAGAAAATTGTCTACGCATTTTTACGTTTTAAAAATCGAAATAGCCAGAATACGGTATTTTAGGGGAAAGAAAATTGTCAACACATTTTTACGTTCTAAAATCGAAAATAGAATGATATGGCATTTTACAGGAAAGAAAATTGTCAACACATTTTTACGTTCTAAAATCGAAAATAGAATGATATGGCATTTTACAGGAAAGAAAATTGTCAACACATTTTTACGTTCTAAAATCGAAAATAGAATGATATGGCATTTTAGGAGAAAGAAAATTGTCAACACATTTTTACGTTCTAAAATCGAAAATAGAATGATATGGCATTTTACAGGAAAGAAAATTGTCAACACATTTTTACGTTCTAAAATCGAAATAGCCAGAATACGGTATTTTAGGGGAAAGAAAATTGTCTACACATTTTTACGTTCTAAAATCGAAAATAGAATGATATGGCATTTTACAGGAAAGAAAATTGTCAACACATTTTTACGTTCTAAAATCGAAATAGCCAGAATACGGTATTTTAGGGGAAAGAAAATTGTCTACACATTTTTACGTTCTAAAATCGAAAATAGAATGATATGGCATTTTACAGGAAAGAAAATTGTCAACACATTTTTACGTTCTAAAATCGAAATAGCCAGAATACGGTATTTTAGGGGAAAGAAAATTGTCTACACATTTTTACGTTTTAAAAATCGAAATAGCCAGAATACGGTATTTTAGGAGAAAGAAAATTGTCAACACATTTTTACGTTCTAAAATCGAAATAGCCAGAATACGGTATTTTAGGAGAAAGAAAATTGTCAACACATTTTTACGTTCTAAAATCGAAAATAGAATGATATGGCATTTTACAGGAAAGAAAATTGTCAACACATTTTTACGTTCTAAAATCGAAATAGCCAGAATACGGTATTTTAGGGGAAAGAAAATTGTCTACACATTTTTACGTTTTAAAAATCGAAATAGCCAGAATACGGTATTTTAGGGGAAAGAAAATTGTCAACACATTTTTACGTTCTAAAATCGAAAATAGAATGATATGGCATTTTACAGGAAAGAAAATTGTCAACACATTTTTACGTTCTAAAATCGAAAATAGAATGATATGGCATTTTACAGGAAAGAAAATTGTCAACACATTTTTACGTTCTAAAATCGAAATAGCCAGAATACGGTATTTTAGGGGAAAGAAAATTGTTTACACATTTTTACGTTTTAAAAATCGAAATAGCCAGAATACGGTATTTTAGGGGAAAGAAAATTGTCAACACATTTTTACGTTCTAAAATCGAAAATAGAATGATATGGCATTTTACAGGAAAGAAAATTGTCAACACATTTTTACGTTCTAAAATCGAAAATAGAATGATATGGCATTTTACAGGAAAGAAAATTGTCAACACATTTTTACGTTCTAAAATCGAAAATAGAATGATATGGCATTTTACAGGAAAGAAAATTGTCAACACATTTTTACGTTCTAAAATCGAAAATAGAATGATATGGCATTTTACAGGAAAGAAAATTGTCAACACATTTTTACGTTCTAAAATCGAAATAGCCAGAATACGGTATTTTAGGGGAAAGAAAATTGTCTACACATTTTTACGTTTTAAAAATCGAAATAGCCAGAATACGGTATTTTAGGAGAAAGAAAATTGTCAACACATTTTTACGTTCTAAAATCGAAAATAGAATGATATGGCATTTTACAGGAAAGAAAATTGTTAACACATTTTTACGTTCTAAAATCGAAATAGCCAGAATACGGTATTTTAGGGGAAAGAAAATTGTCTACACATTTTTACGTTTTAAAAATCGAAATAGCCAGAATACGGTATTTTAGGAGAAAGAAAATTGTCAACACATTTTTACGTTCTAAAATCGAAAATAGAATGATATGGCATTTTACAGGAAAGAAAATTGTCAACACATTTTTACGTTCTAAAATCGAAATAGCCAGAATACGGTATTTTAGGGGAAAGAAAATTGTCTACACATTTTTACGTTCTAAAATCGAAATAGCCAGAATACGGTATTTTAGGGGAAAGAAAATTGTCTACACATTTTTACGTTTTAAAAATCGAAATAGCCAGAATACGGTATTTTAGGGGAAAGAAAATTGTCAACACATTTTTACGTTCTAAAATCGAAAATAGAATGATATGGCATTTTACAGGAAAGAAAATTGTCAACACATTTTTACGTTCTAAAATCGAAAATAGAATGATATGGCATTTTACAGGAAAGAAAATTGTCAACACATTTTTACGTTCTAAAATCGAAAATAGAATGATATGGCATTTTACAGGAAAGAAAATTGTCAACACATTTTTACGTTCTAAAATCGAAAATAGAATGATATGGCATTTTACAGGATAGAAAATTGTCAACACATTTTTACGTTCTAAAATCGAAAATAGAATGATATGGCATTTTACAGGAAAGAAAATTGTCAACACATTTTTACGTTCTAAAATCGAAATAGCCAGAATACGGTATTTTAGGGGAAAGAAAATTGTCTACACATTTTTACGTTTTAAAAATCGAAATAGCCAGAATACGGTATTTTAGGGGAAAGAAAATTGTCAACACATTTTTACGTTCTAAAATCGAAAATAGAATGATATGGCATTTTACAGGAAAGAAAATTGTCAACACATTTTTACGTTCTAAAATCGAAAATAGAATGATATGGCATTTTACAGGAAAGAAAATTGTCAACACATTTTTACGTTCTAAAATCGAAATAGCCAGAATACGGTATTTTAGGGGAAAGAAAATTGTCTACACATTTTTACGTTTTAAAAATCGAAATAGCCAGAATACGGTATTTTAGGAGAAAGAAAATTGTCAACACATTTTTACGTTCTAAAATCGAAAATAGAATGATATGGCATTTTACAGGAAAGAAAATTGTTAACACATTTTTACGTTCTAAAATCGAAATAGCCAGAATACGGTATTTTAGGGGAAAGAAAATTGTCTACACATTTTTACGTTTTAAAAATCGAAATAGCCAGAATACGGTATTTTAGGAGAAAGAAAATTGTCAACACATTTTTACGTTCTAAAATCGAAAATAGAATGATATGGCATTTTACAGGAAAGAAAATTGTCAACACATTTTTACGTTCTAAAATCGAAATAGCCAGAATACGGTATTTTAGGGGAAAGAAAATTGTCTACACATTTTTACGTTCTAAAATCGAAATAGCCAGAATACGGTATTTTAGGGGAAAGAAAATTGTCTACACATTTTTACGTTTTAAAAATCGAAATAGCCAGAATACGGTATTTTAGGGGAAAGAAAATTGTCAACACATTTTTACGTTCTAAAATCGAAAATAGAATGATATGGCATTTTACAGGAAAGAAAATTGTCAACACATTTTTACGTTCTAAAATCGAAAATAGAATGATATGGCATTTTACAGGAAAGAAAATTGTCAACACATTTTTACGTTCTAAAATCGAAAATAGAATGATATGGCATTTTACAGGAAAGAAAATTGTCAACACATTTTTACGTTCTAAAATCGAAAATAGAATGATATGGCATTTTACAGGAAAGAAAATTGTCAACACATTTTTACGTTCTAAAATCGAAAATAGAATGATATGGCATTTTACAGGAAAGAAAATTGTCAACACATTTTTACGTTCTAAAATCGAAAATAGAATGATATGGCATTTTACAGGAAAGAAAATTGTCAACACATTTTTACGTTCTAAAATCGAAAATAGAATGATATGGCATTTTACAGGATAGAAAATTGTCAACACATTTTTACGTTCTAAAATCGAAAATAGAATGATATGGCATTTTACAGGAAAGAAAATTGTCAACACATTTTTACGTTCTAAAATCGAAATAGCCAGAATACGGTATTTTAGGGGAAAGAAAATTGTCTACACATTTTTACGTTCTAAAATCGAAATAGCCAGAATACGGTATTTTAGGGGAAAGAAAATTGTCTACACATTTTTACGTTTTAAAAATCGAAATAGCCAGAATACGGTATTTTAGGGGAAAGAAAATTGTCAACACATTTTTACGTTCTAAAATCGAAAATAGAATGATATGGCATTTTACAGGAAAGAAAATTGTCAACACATTTTTACGTTCTAAAATCGAAAATAGAATGATATGGCATTTTACAGGAAAGAAAATTGTCAACACATTTTTACGTTCTAAAATCGAAAATAGAATGATATGGCATTTTACAGGATAGAAAATTGTCAACACATTTTTACGTTCTAAAATCGAAAATAGAATGATATGGCATTTTACAGGAAAGAAAATTGTCAACACATTTTTACGTTCTAAAATCGAAATAGCCAGAATACGGTATTTTAGGGGAAAGAAAATTGTCTACACATTTTTACGTTTTAAAAATCGAAATAGCCAGAATACGGTATTTTAGGGGAAAGAAAATTGTCAACACATTTTTACGTTCTAAAATCGAAAATAGAATGATATGGCATTTTACAGGAAAGAAAATTGTCAACACATTTTTACGTTCTAAAATCGAAATAGCCAGAATACGGTATTTTAGGGGAAAGAAAATTGTCTACACATTTTTACGTTTTAAAAATCGAAATAGCCAGAATACGGTATTTTAGGGGAAAGAAAATTGTCAACACATTTTTACGTTCTAAAATCGAAAATAGAATGATATGGCATTTTACAGGAAAGAAAATTGTCAACACATTTTTACGTTCTAAAATCGAAAATAGAATGATATGGCATTTTACAGGAAAGAAAATTGTCAACACATTTTTACGTTCTAAAATCGAAAATAGAATGATATGGCATTTTACAGGAAAGAAAATTGTCAACACATTTTTACGTTCTAAAATCGAAAATAGAATGATATGGCATTTTACAGGAAAGAAAATTGTCAACACATTTTTACGTTCTAAAATCGAAAATAGAATGATATGGCATTTTACAGGAAAGAAAATTGTCAACACATTTTTACGTTCTAAAATCGAAATAGCCAGAATACGGTATTTTAGGGGAAAGAAAATTGTCTACACATTTTTACGTTTTAAAAATCGAAATAGCCAGAATACGGTATTTTAGGGGAAAGAAAATTGTCAACACATTTTTACGTTCTAAAATCGAAAATAGAATGATATGGCATTTTACAGGAAAGAAAATTGTCAACACATTTTTACGTTCTAAAATCGAAAATAGAATGATATGGCATTTTACAGGAAAGAAAATTGTCAACACATTTTTACGTTCTAAAATCGAAAATAGAATGATATGGCATTTTACAGGAAAGAAAATTGTCAACACATTTTTACGTTCTAAAATCGAAAATAGAATGATATGGCATTTTACAGGAAAGAAAATTGTCAACACATTTTTACGTTCTAAAATCGAAATAGCCAGAATACGGTATTTTAGGGGAAAGAAAATTGTCTACACATTTTTACGTTTTAAAAATCGAAATAGCCAGAATACGGTATTTTAGGGGAAAGAAAATTGTCTACACATTTTTACGTTCTAAAATCGAAATAGCCAGAATACGGTATTTTAGGGGAAAGAAAATTGTCTACACATTTTTACGTTTTAAAAATCGAAATAGCCAGAATACGGTATTTTAGGGGAAAGAAAATTGTCAACACATTTTTACGTTCTAAAATCGAAAATAGAATGATATGGCATTTTACAGGAAAGAAAATTGTCAACACATTTTTACGTTCTAAAATCGAAAATAGAATGATATGGCATTTTACAGGAAAGAAAATTGTCAACACATTTTTACGTTCTAAAATCGAAAATAGAATGATATGGCATTTTACAGGAAAGAAAATTGTCAACACATTTTTACGTTCTAAAATCGAAAATAGAATGATATGGCATTTTACAGGATAGAAAATTGTCAACACATTTTTACGTTCTAAAATCGAAAATAGAATGATATGGCATTTTACAGGAAAGAAAATTGTCAACACATTTTTACGTTCTAAAATCGAAATAGCCAGAATACGGTATTTTAGGGGAAAGAAAATTGTCTACACATTTTTACGTTTTAAAAATCGAAATAGCCAGAATACGGTATTTTAGGGGAAAGAAAATTGTCAACACATTTTTACGTTCTAAAATCGAAAATAGAATGATATGGCATTTTACAGGAAAGAAAATTGTCAACACATTTTTACGTTCTAAAATCGAAAATAGAATGATATGGCATTTTACAGGAAAGAAAATTGTCAACACATTTTTACGTTCTAAAATCGAAAATAGAATGATATGGCATTTTACAGGAAAGAAAATTGTCAACACATTTTTACGTTCTAAAATCGAAAATAGAATGATATGGCATTTTACAGGATAGAAAATTGTCAACACATTTTTACGTTCTAAAATCGAAATAGCCAGAATACGGTATTTTAGGGGAAAGAAAATTGTCTACACATTTTTACGTTTTAAAAATCGAAATAGCCAGAATACGGTATTTTAGGGGAAAGAAAATTGTCTACACATTTTTACGTTCTAAAATCGAAATAGCCAGAATACGGTATTTTAGGGGAAAGAAAATTGTCTACACATTTTTACGTTTTAAAAATCGAAATAGCCAGAATACGGTATTTTAGGGGAAAGAAAATTGTCAACACATTTTTACGTTCTAAAATCGAAAATAGAATGATATGGCATTTTACAGGAAAGAAAATTGTCAACACATTTTTACGTTCTAAAATCGAAAATAGAATGATATGGCATTTTACAGGAAAGAAAATTGTCAACACATTTTTACGTTCTAAAATCGAAAATAGAATGATATGGCATTTTACAGGAAAGAAAATTGTCAACACATTTTTACGTTCTAAAATCGAAAATAGAATGATATGGCATTTTACAGGATAGAAAATTGTCAACACATTTTTACGTTCTAAAATCGAAAATAGAATGATATGGCATTTTACAGGAAAGAAAATTGTCAACACATTTTTACGTTCTAAAATCGAAATAGCCAGAATACGGTATTTTAGGGGAAAGAAAATTGTCTACACATTTTTACGTTTTAAAAATCGAAATAGCCAGAATACGGTATTTTAGGGGAAAGAAAATTGTCAACACATTTTTACGTTCTAAAATCGAAAATAGAATGATATGGCATTTTACAGGAAAGAAAATTGTCAACACATTTTTACGTTCTAAAATCGAAAATAGAATGATATGGCATTTTACAGGAAAGAAAATTGTCAACACATTTTTACGTTCTAAAATCGAAAATAGAATGATATGGCATTTTACAGGAAAGAAAATTGTCAACACATTTTTACGTTCTAAAATCGAAAATAGAATGATATGGCATTTTACAGGATAGAAAATTGTCAACACATTTTTACGTTCTAAAATCGAAATAGCCAGAATACGGTATTTTAGGGGAAAGAAAATTGTCTACACATTTTTACGTTTTAAAAATCGAAATAGCCAGAATACGGTATTTTAGGGGAAAGAAAATTGTCAACACATTTTTACGTTCTAAAATCGAAAATAGAATGATATGGCATTTTACAGGAAAGAAAATTGTCAACACATTTTTACGTTCTAAAATCGAAATAGCCAGAATACGGTATTTTAGGGGAAAGAAAATTGTCAACACATTTTTACGTTCTAAAATCGAAAATAGAATGATATGGCATTTTACAGGAAAGAAAATTGTCAACACATTTTTACGTTCTAAAATCGAAAATAGAATGATATGGCATTTTACAGGAAAGAAAATTGTCAACACATTTTTACGTTCTAAAATCGAAAATAGAATGATATGGCATTTTACAGGAAAGAAAATTGTCAACACATTTTTACGTTCTAAAATCGAAAATAGAATGATATGGCATTTTACAGGAAAGAAAATTGTCAACACATTTTTACGTTCTAAAATCGAAAATAGAATGATATGGCATTTTACAGGAAAGAAAATTGTCAACACATTTTTACGTTCTAAAATCGAAATAGCCAGAATACGGTATTTTAGGGGAAAGAAAATTGTCTACACATTTTTACGTTTTAAAAATCGAAATAGCCAGAATACGGTATTTTAGGAGAAAGAAAATTGTCAACACATTTTTACGTTCTAAAATCGAAAATAGAATGATATGGCATTTTACAGGAAAGAAAATTGTTAACACATTTTTACGTTCTAAAATCGAAATAGCCAGAATACGGTATTTTAGGGGAAAGAAAATTGTCTACACATTTTTACGTTTTAAAATTTCGAAATAGCCAGAATACGGTATTTTAGGAGAAAGAAAATTGTCAACACATTTTTACGTTCTAAAATCGAAAATAGAATGATATGGCATTTTACAGGAAAGAAAATTGTCAACACATTTTTACGTTCTAAAATCGAAATAGCCAGAATACGGTATTTTAGGGGAAAGAAAATTGTCTACACATTTTTACGTTCTAAAATCGAAATAGCCAGAATACGGTATTTTAGGGGAAAGAAAATTGTCTACACATTTTTACGTTTTAAAAATCGAAATAGCCAGAATACGGTATTTTAGGGGAAAGAAAATTGTCAACACATTTTTACGTTCTAAAATCGAAAATAGAATGATATGGCATTTTACAGGAAAGAAAATTGTCAACACATTTTTACGTTCTAAAATCGAAAATAGAATGATATGGCATTTTACAGGAAAGAAAATTGTCAACACATTTTTACGTTCTAAAATCGAAAATAGAATGATATGGCATTTTACAGGAAAGAAAATTGTCAACACATTTTTACGTTCTAAAATCGAAAATAGAATGATATGGCATTTTACAGGAAAGAAAATTGTCAACACATTTTTACGTTCTAAAATCGAAAATAGAATGATATGGCATTTTACAGGAAAGAAAATTGTCAACACATTTTTACGTTCTAAAATCGAAAATAGAATGATATGGCATTTTACAGGAAAGAAAATTGTCAACACATTTTTACGTTCTAAAATCGAAAATAGAATGATATGGCATTTTACAGGATAGAAAATTGTCAACACATTTTTACGTTCTAAAATCGAAAATAGAATGATATGGCATTTTACAGGAAAGAAAATTGTCAACACATTTTTACGTTCTAAAATCGAAATAGCCAGAATACGGTATTTTAGGGGAAAGAAAATTGTCTACACATTTTTACGTTCTAAAATCGAAATAGCCAGAATACGGTATTTTAGGGGAAAGAAAATTGTCTACACATTTTTACGTTTTAAAAATCGAAATAGCCAGAATACGGTATTTTAGGGGAAAGAAAATTGTCTACACATTTTTACGTTTTAAAAATCGAAATAGCCAGAATACGGTATTTTAGGGGAAAGAAAATTGTCAACACATTTTTACGTTCTAAAATCGAAATAGCCAGAATACGGTATTTTAGGGGAAAGAAAATTGTCTACACATTTTTACGTTTTAAAAATCGAAATAGCCAGAATACGGTATTTTAGGGGAAAGAAAATTGTCTACACATTTTTACGTTTTAAAAATCGAAATAGCCAGAATACGGTATTTTAGGGGAAAGAAAATTGTCTACACATTTTTACGTTCTAAAATCGAAATAGCCAGAATACGGTATTTTAGGGGAAAGAAAATTGTCTACACATTTTTACGTTTTAAAAATCGAAATAGCCAGAATACGGTATTTTAGGGGAAAGAAAATTGTCAACACATTTTTACGTTCTAAAATCGAAAATAGAATGATATGGCATTTTACAGGAAAGAAAATTGTCAACACATTTTTACGTTCTAAAATCGAAAATAGAATGATATGGCATTTTACAGGAAAGAAAATTGTCAACACATTTTTACGTTCTAAAATCGAAAATAGAATGATATGGCATTTTACAGGAAAGAAAATTGTCAACACATTTTTACGTTCTAAAATCGAAAATAGAATGATATGGCATTTTACAGGATAGAAAATTGTCAACACATTTTTACGTTCTAAAATCGAAATAGCCAGAATACGGTATTTTAGGGGAAAGAAAATTGTCAACACATTTTTACGTTCTAAAATCGAAAATAGAATGATATGGCATTTTACAGGATAGAAAATTGTCAACACATTTTTACGTTCTAAAATCGAAATAGCCAGAATACGGTATTTTAGGGGAAAGAAAATTGTCTACACATTTTTACGTTTTAAAAATCGAAATAGCCAGAATACGGTATTTTAGGGGAAAGAAAATTGTCAACACATTTTTACGTTCTAAAATCGAAATAGCCAGAATACGGTATTTTAGGGGAAAGAAAATTGTCTACACATTTTTACGTTTTAAAAATCGAAATAGCCAGAATACGGTATTTTAGGGGAAAGAAAATTGTCTACACATTTTTACGTTCTAAAATCGAAATAGCCAGAATACGGTATTTTAGGGGAAAGAAAATTGTCTACACATTTTTACGTTTTAAAAATCGAAATAGCCAGAATACGGTATTTTAGGGGAAAGAAAATTGTCTACACATTTTTACGTTTTAAAAATCGAAATAGCCAGAATACGGTATTTTAGGGGAAAGAAAATTGTCAACACATTTTTACGTTCTAAAATCGAAAATAGAATGATATGGCATTTTACAGGAAAGAAAATTGTCAACACATTTTTACGTTCTAAAATCGAAAATAGAATGATATGGCATTTTACAGGAAAGAAAATTGTCAACACATTTTTACGTTCTAAAATCGAAAATAGAATGATATGGCATTTTACAGGAAAGAAAATTGTCAACACATTTTTACGTTCTAAAATCGAAAATAGAATGATATGGCATTTTACAGGATAGAAAATTGTCAACACATTTTTACGTTCTAAAATCGAAATAGCCAGAATACGGTATTTTAGGGGAAAGAAAATTGTCTACACATTTTTACGTTTTAAAAATCGAAATAGCCAGAATACGGTATTTTAGGGGAAAGAAAATTGTCAACACATTTTTACGTTCTAAAATCGAAAATAGAATGATATGGCATTTTACAGGAAAGAAAATTGTCAACACATTTTTACGTTCTAAAATCGAAAATAGAATGATATGGCATTTTACAGGAAAGAAAATTGTCAACACATTTTTACGTTCTAAAATCGAAAATAGAATGATATGGCATTTTACAGGAAAGAAAATTGTCAACACATTTTTACGTTCTAAAATCGAAAATAGAATGATATGGCATTTTACAGGAAAGAAAATTGTCAACACATTTTTACGTTCTAAAATCGAAAATAGAATGATATGGCATTTTACAGGAAAGAAAATTGTCAACACATTTTTACGTTCTAAAATCGAAAATAGAATGATATGGCATTTTACAGGAAAGAAAATTGTCAACACATTTTTACGTTCTAAAATCGAAAATAGCCAGAATACGGTATTTTAGGGGAAAGAAAATTGTCTACACATTTTTACGTTTTAAAAATCGAAATAGCCAGAATACGGTATTTTAGGGGAAAGAAAATTGTCTACACATTTTTACGTTCTAAAATCGAAATAGCCAGAATACGGTATTTTAGGGGAAAGAAAATTGTCTACACATTTTTACGTTTTAAAAATCGAAATAGCCAGAATACGGTATTTTAGGGGAAAGAAAATTGTCAACACATTTTTACGTTCTAAAATCGAAAATAGAATGATATGGCATTTTACAGGAAAGAAAATTGTCAACACATTTTTACGTTCTAAAATCGAAAATAGAATGATATGGCATTTTACAGGAAAGAAAATTGTCAACACATTTTTACGTTCTAAAATCGAAAATAGAATGATATGGCATTTTACAGGAAAGAAAATTGTCAACACATTTTTACGTTCTAAAATCGAAAATAGAATGATATGGCATTTTACAGGATAGAAAATTGTCAACACATTTTTACGTTCTAAAATCGAAATAGCCAGAATACGGTATTTTAGGGGAAAGAAAATTGTCAACACATTTTTACGTTCTAAAATCGAAAATAGAATGATATGGCATTTTACAGGATAGAAAATTGTCAACACATTTTTACGTTCTAAAATCGAAATAGCCAGAATACGGTATTTTAGGGGAAAGAAAATTGTCTACACATTTTTACGTTTTAAAAATCGAAATAGCCAGAATACGGTATTTTAGGGGAAAGAAAATTGTCAACACATTTTTACGTTCTAAAATCGAAATAGCCAGAATACGGTATTTTAGGGGAAAGAAAATTGTCTACACATTTTTACGTTTTAAAAATCGAAATAGCCAGAATACGGTATTTTAGGGGAAAGAAAATTGTCTACACATTTTTACGTTTTAAAAATCGAAATAGCCAGAATACGGTATTTTAGGGGAAAGAAAATTGTCTACACATTTTTACGTTCTAAAATCGAAATAGCCAGAATACGGTATTTTAGGGGAAAGAAAATTGTCTACACATTTTTACGTTTTAAATATCGAAATAGCCAGAATACGGTATTTTAGGGGAAAGAAAATTGTCTACACATTTTTACGTTTTAAAAATCGAAATAGCCAGAATACGGTATTTTAGGGGAAAGAAAATTGTCAACACATTTTTACGTTCTAAAATCGAAAATAGAATGATATGGCATTTTACAGGAAAGAAAATTGTCAACACATTTTTACGTTCTAAAATCGAAAATAGAATGATATGGCATTTTACAGGAAAGAAAATTGTCAACACATTTTTACGTTCTAAAATCGAAAATAGAATGATATGGCATTTTACAGGAAAGAAAATTGTCAACACATTTTTACGTTCTAAAATCGAAAATAGAATGATATGGCATTTTACAGGATAGAAAATTGTCAACACATTTTTACGTTCTAAAATCGAAATAGCCAGAATACGGTATTTTAGGGGAAAGAAAATTGTCTACACATTTTTACGTTTTAAAAATCGAAATAGCCAGAATACGGTATTTTAGGGGAAAGAAAATTGTCAACACATTTTTACGTTCTAAAATCGAAAATAGAATGATATGGCATTTTACAGGAAAGAAAATTGTCAACACATTTTTACGTTCTAAAATCGAAAATAGAATGATATGGCATTTTACAGGAAAGAAAATTGTCAACACATTTTTACGTTCTAAAATCGAAAATAGAATGATATGGCATTTTACAGGAAAGAAAATTGTCAACACATTTTTACGTTCTAAAATCGAAAATAGAATGATATGGCATTTTACAGGAAAGAAAATTGTCAACACATTTTTACGTTCTAAAATCGAAAATAGAATGATATGGCATTTTACAGGAAAGAAAATTGTCAACACATTTTTACGTTCTAAAATCGAAATAGCCAGAATACGGTATTTTAGGGGAAAGAAAATTGTCTACACATTTTTACGTTTTAAAAATCGAAATAGCCAGAATACGGTATTTTAGGGGAAAGAAAATTGTCAACACATTTTTACGTTCTAAAATCGAAAATAGAATGATATGGCATTTTACAGGAAAGAAAATTGTCAACACATTTTTACGTTCTAAAATCGAAAATAGAATGATATGGCATTTTACAGGAAAGAAAATTGTCAACACATTTTTACGTTCTAAAATCGAAAATAGAATGATATGGCATTTTACAGGAAAGAAAATTGTCAACACATTTTTACGTTCTAAAATCGGAAATAGAATGATATGGCATTTTACAGGATAGAAAATTGTCAACACATTTTTACGTTCTAAAATCGAAAATAGAATGATATGGCATTTTACAGGAAAGAAAATTGTCAACACATTTTTACGTTCTAAAATCGAAAATACAATGATATGGCATTTTATAGGAAAGAAAATTGTCAACACATTTTTACGTTCTAAAATCGAAAAAACAATGATATGGCATTTTACAGGAAAAAAAATTTTCAACACATTTTTACGTTCTAAAATCGAAATAGCCAGAATACGGTATTTTAGGGGAAAGAAAATTGTCAACACATTTTTACGTTCTAAAATCGAAAATACAATGATATGGCATTTTACAGGAACGAAAATTGTCAACACATTTTTACGTTCTAAAATCGAAAATACAATGATATGGCATTTTACAGGAAAGAAAATTGTCAACACTTTTTTACATTCTAAAATCGAAATAGCCAGAACACGGTATTTTAGGAGAAAGAAAATTGTCAACACATTTTTACGTTCTAAAATCGAAATAGCCAGAATTCGGTATTTTAGGAGAAAGAAAATTGTCAACACATTTTTACGTTCTAAAATCGAAATAGCCAGAATACGGTATTTTAGGAGAAAGAAAATTGTCAACACATTTTTACGTTCTAAAATCGAAAATACAATGATATGGCATTTTACAGGAAAGAAAATTGTCAACACATTTTTACGTTCTAAAATCGAAATAGCCAGAATTCGGTATTTTAGGGGAAAGAAAATTGTCAACACATTTTTACGTTCTAAAATCGAAATAGCCAGAATACGGTATTTTAGGAGAAAGAAAATTGTCAACACATTTTTACGTTCTAAAATCGAAATAGCCAGAATACGGTATTTTAGGGGAAAGAAAATTGTCTACACATTTTTACGTTTTAAAAATCGAAATAGCCAGAATACGGTATTTTAGGGGAAAGAAAATTGTCAACACATTTTTACGTTCTAAAATCGAAAATACAATGATATGGCATTTTACAGGAAAGAAAATTGTCAACACATTTTTACGTTCTAAAATCGAAAATAGAATGATATGGCATTTTACAGGAAAGAAAATTGTCAACACATTTTTACGTTCTAAAATCGGAAATAGAATGATATGGCATTTTACAGGATAGAAAATTGTCAACACATTTTTACGTTCTAAAATCGAAAATAGAATGATATGGCATTTTACAGGAAAGAAAATTGTCAACACATTTTTACGTTCTAAAATCGAAAATACAATGATATGGCATTTTATAGGAAAGAAAATTGTCAACACATTTTTACGTTCTAAAATCGAAAAAACAATGATATGGCATTTTACAGGAAAAAAAATTTTCAACACATTTTTACGTTCTAAAATCGAAATAGCCAGAATACGGTATTTTAGGGGAAAGAAAATTGTCAACACATTTTTACGTTCTAAAATCGAAAATACAATGATATGGCATTTTACAGGAAAGAAAATTGTCAACACTTTTTTACATTCTAAAATCGAAATAGCCAGAACACGGTATTTTAGGAGAAAGAAAATTGTCAACACATTTTTACGTTCTAAAATCGAAATAGCCAGAATTCGGTTTTTTAGGAGAAAGAAAATTGTCAACACATTTTTACGTTCTAAAATCGAAATAGCCAGAATACGGTATTTTAGGAGAAAGAAAATTGTCAACACATTTTTACGTTCTAAAATCGAAAATACAATGATATGGCATTTTACAGGAAAGAAAATTGTCAACACATTTTTACGTTCTAAAATCGAAATAGCCAGAATTCGGTATTTTAGGGGAAAGAAAATTGTCAACACATTTTTACGTTCTAAAATCGAAATAGCCAGAATACGGTATTTTAGGAGAAAGAAAATTGTCAACACATTTTTACGTTCTAAAATCGAAATAGCCAGAATACGGTATTTTAGGGGAAAGAAAATTGTCTACACATTTTTACGTTTTAAAAATCGAAATAGCCAGAATACGGTATTTTAGGAGAAAGAAAATTGTCAACACATTTTTACGTTCTAAAATCGAAAATAGAATGATATGGCATTTTACAGGAAAGAAAATTGTTAACACATTTTTACGTTCTAAAATCGAAATAGCCAGAATACGGTATTTTAGGGGAAAGAAAATTGTCAACACATTTTTACGTTCTAAAATCGAAAATACAATGATATGGCATTTTACAGGATAGAAAATTGTCAACACATTTTTACGTTCTAAAATCGAAAATAGAATGATATGGCATTTTACAGGAAAGAAAATTGTCAACACATTTTTACGTTCTAAAATCGAAATAGCCAGAATACGGTATTTTAGGGGAAAGAAAATTGTCAACACATTTTTACGTTCTAAAATCGAAAATACAATGATATGGCATTTTACAGGAAAGAAAATTGTCAACACATTTTTACGTTCTAAAATCGAAATAGCCAGAATACGGTATTTTAGGAGAAAGAAAATTGTCAACACATTTTTACGTTCTAAAATCGAAATAGCCAGAACACGGTATTTTAGGGGAAAGAAAATTGTCAACACATTTTTACGTTCTAAAATCGAAATAGCCAGAATTCGGTATTTTAGGGGAAAGAAAATTGTCAACACATTTTTACGTTCTAAAATCGAAATAGCCAGAATTCGGTATTTTAGGGGAAAGAAAATTGTCAACACATTTTTACGTTCTAAAATCGAAATAGCCAGAATACGGTATTTTAGGGGAAAGAAAATTGTCTACACATTTTTACGTTTTAAAAATCGAAATAGCCAGAATACGGTATTTTAGGAGAAAGAAAATTGTCAACACATTTTTACGTTCTAAAATCGAAATAGCCAGAATTCGGTATTTTAGGGGAAAGAAAATTGTCAACACATTTTTACGTTCTAAAATCGAAATAGCCAGAATTCGGTATTTTAGGGGAAAGAAAATTGTCTACACATTTTTACGTTTTAAAAATCGAAATAGCCAGAATACGGTATTTTAGGGGAAAGAAAATTGTCTACACATTTTTACGTTCTAAAATCGAAATAGCCAGAATTCGGTATTTTAGGGGAAAGAAAATTGTCTACACATTTTTACGTTTTAAAAATCGAAATAGCCAGAATTCGGTATTTTAGGGGAAAGAAAATTGTCTACACATTTTTACGTTTTAAAAATCGAAATAGCCAGAATTCGGTATTTTAGGGGAAAGAAAATTGTCTACACATTTTTACGTTCTAAAATCGAAATAGCCAGAATTCGGTATTTTAGGGGAAAGAAAATTGTCTACACATTTTTACGTTCTAAAATCGAAATAGCCAGAATTCGGTATTTTAGGGGAAAGAAAATTGTCTACACATTTTTACGTTTTAAAAATCGAAATAGCCAGAATACGGTATTTTAGGAGAAAGAAAATTGTCTACACATTTTTACGTTTTAAAAATCGAAATAGCCAGAATACGGTATTTTAGGAGAAAGAAAATTGTCAACACATTTTTACGTTCTAAAATCGAAATAGCCAGAATTCGGTATTTTAGGGGAAAGAAAATTGTCAACACATTTTTACGTTCTAAAATCGAAATAGCCAGAATACGGTATTTTAGGGGAAAGAAAATTGTCTACACATTTTTACGTTTTAAAAATCGAAATAGCCAGAACACGGTATTTTAGGAGAAAGAAAATTGTCAACACATTTTTACGTTCTAAAATCGAAAATACAATGATATGGCATTTTACAGGAAAGAAAATTGTCAACACATTTTTAAGCTCTAAAATCGAAATAGACAGAATACGGTGTTTTAGGGGAAAGAAAATTGTCAACACACTTTTACGTTCTAAAATCGAAATAGCCAGAATTCGGTATTTTAGGGGAAAGAAAATTGTCAACACATTTTTACGTTCAAAAATCGAAAATACAATGATATGGCATTTTACAGGAAAGAAAATTGTCAACACATTTTTACGTTCTAAAATCGAAATAGCCAGCATACGGTATTTTAGGGGAAAGAAAATTGTCAACACATTTTTACGTTCAAAAATCGAAAATACAATGATATGGCATTTTACAGGAAAGAAAATTGTCGTTCTTCTTACGGCTACTGTAAAATTCAATATTCCTTCTTCCGGCCATTGTAAAATTCAGTAATCCTATTTATGGTACTGTAACAATCTGTTATCAGTTTTACAGTTCTGTAAGAATGAAAAAAATGTTTTATGGGAATTTTCAAAAAATTAGAAAACAAGATTTATTTTGATTTCTATGTCATTCCCGAAAGGTTCTGATGCCAAAGTAGCGAGTTGGAACTAATTCCAAGCAGCCGACTCGTGCCTACTGAAGAAAACATTTTTTTCATTCTTACGACTACTGTAAAAATCAATATTCGTTCTCATGGCTACTGTAAAATTCAATATTCCTTCTTACGGCCATTGTAAAATTCAGTAATCCTATTTATGGTACTGTAACAATCTGTAATCAATTTTACAGTTCTGTAAGAATGAAAAAAATGTTTTATGGGAATTTTCAAAAAATTAGAAAACAAGATTTATTTTGATTTCTATGTCATTCCTGAAAGGTTCTAATGCCAAAGTAGCTAGTTGGAACTAATTCCAAGCAGCCGACTCGTGCCGACTGAAGAAAACATTTTTTTCATTCTTACGACTACTGTAAAAATCAATATTCCTTCTTACGGCTACTGTAAAATTCAATATTCCATCTTACGGCCATTGTAAAATTCAGTAATCCTTTTTATGGTACTGTAAGAATCTATAATCAGTTTTACAGTTCTGTAAGAATGAAAAAAATGTTTTATGGGAATTTTCAAAAAATTAGAAAACAAGATTTATTTTGATTTCTATGTCATTCCTGAAAGGTTCTAATGCCAAAGTAGCGAGTTGGAACTAATTCCAAGCAGCCGACTCGTGCCGACTGAAGAAAACATTTTTTTCATTTTTACGACTACTGTAAAAATCAATATTCCTTCTTACGACTACTGTAAAATTCAATATTCCTTCTTACGGCCATTGTAAAATTCAGTAATCCTATTTATGGTACTTTAACAATCTGTAATCAGTTTTACAGCTCTGTAAGAATGAAAAAAATGTTTTATGGGAATTTTCAAAAAATTAGAAAACAAGATTTATTTTGATTTCTATGTCATTCCCGAAAGGTTCTAATGCCAAAGTAGCGAGTTGGAACTAATTCCAAGCAGCCGACTCGTGCCGACTGAAGAAAACAATTTTTTCATTTTTACGACTACTCTAAAAATCAATATTCCTTCTTACGACTACTGTAAAAATTAATATTCCTTCTTCCGGCCATTGTAAAATTCAGTAATCCTATTTATGGTACTGTAACAATCTGTAATCAGTTTTACAGCTCTGTAAGAATGAAAAAAATGTTTTATGGGAATTTTCAAAAAATTAGAAAACAAGATTTATTTTGATTTCTATGTCATTCCCGAAAGGTTCTAATGCCAAAGTAGCGAGTTGGAACTAATTCCAAGCAGCCGACTCGTGCCGACTGAAGAAAACATTTTTTTTATTCTTACGAATACTGTAAAAATCAATATTCGTTCTCATGGCTACTGTAAAATTCAATATTCCTTCTTACGGCCATTGTAAAATTCAGTAATCCTATTTATGGTACTGTAACAATCTGTAATCAGTTTTACAGTTCTGTAAGAATGAAAAAAATGTTTTATGGGAATTTTCAAAAAATTAGAAAACAAGATTTATTTTGATTTCTATGTCATTCCCGAAAGGTTCTGATGCCAAAGTAGCGAGTTGGAACTAATTCCAAGCAGCCGACTCGTGCCGACTGAAGAAAACATTTTTTTCATTTTTACGACTACTGTAAAAATCAATATTCCTTCTTACGACTACTGCAAAAATCAATATTCCTTCTTACGGCTACTGTAAAATTCAATATTCCTTCTTACGGCCATTGTAAAATTCAGTAATCCTATTTATGGTACTTTAACAATCTGTAATCAGTTTTACAGTTCTGTAAGAATGAAAAAAATGTTTTATGGGAATTTTCAAAAAATTAGAAAACAAGATTTATTTTGATTTCTATGTCATTCCTTAAAGGTTCTGATGCCAAAGTAGCGAGTTGGAACTAATTCCAAGCAGCCGACTCGTGCCGACTGAAGAAAACATTTTTTTCATTCTTACAACTACTGTAAAAATCAATATTCCTTTTTACGGCCATTGTAAAATTCAGTAATCCTTTTTATGGTACTGTAACAATCTATAATCAGTTTTACAGTTCTGTAAGAATGAAAAAAATGTTTTATGGGAATTTTGAAAAGATTAGAAAACTAGATTTATTTTGATTTCTATGTCATTCCCGAAAGGTTCTGATGCCAAAGTAGCGAGTTGGAACTAATTCCAAGCAGCCGACTCGTGCCGACTGAAGAAAACATATTTTTCATTCTTACGACTACTGTAAAAATCAATATTCCTTCTTACGACTACTGTAAAAATCAATATTCCTTCTTACGGCTACTGTAAAATTCAATATTCCTTCTTACGGCCATTGTAAAATTCAGTAATCCTATTTATGGTACTGTAACAATCTGTAATCAGTTTTACAGTTCTGTAAGAATGAAAAAAATGTTTTATGGGAATTTTCAAAAAATTAGAAAACAAGATTTATTTTGATTTCTATGTCATTCCCGAAAGGTTCTAATGCCAAAGTAGCGAGTTGGAACTAATTCCAAGCAGCCGACTCGTGCCGACTGAAGAAAACATTTTTTTCATTTTTACGACTACTCTAAAAATCAATATTCCTTCTTACGACTACTGTAAAATTCAATATTCCTTCTTACGGCCATTGTAAAACTCAGTAATCCTATTTATGGTACTTTAACAATCTGTAATCAGTTTTACAGTTCTGTAAGAATGAAAAAAATGTTTTATGGGAATTTTGAAAAGATTAGAAAACTAGATTTATTTTGATTTCTATGTCATTCCCGAAAGGTTCTGATGCCAAAGTAGCGAGTTGGAACTAATTCCAAGCAGCCGACTCGTGCCGACTGAAGAAAACATTTTTTTCATTTTTACGACTACTGTAAAAATCAATATTCCTTCTTACGACTACTGTAAAAATCAATATTCCTTCTTACGGCTACTGTAAAATTCAATATTCCTTCTTACGGCCATTGTAAAATTCAGTAATCCTATTTATGGTACTGTAACAATCTGTAATCAGTTTTACAGTTCTGTAAGAATGAAAAAAATGTTTTATGGGAATTTTCAAAAAATTAGAAAACAAGATTTATTTTGATTTCTATGTCATTCCTGAAAGGTTCTAATGCCAAAGTAGCGAGTTGGAACTAATTCCAAGCAGCCGACTCGTGCCGACTGAAGAAAACATTTTTTTCATTTTTACGACTACTCTAAAAATCAATATTCCTTCTTACGACTACTGTAAAATTCAATATTCCTTCTTACGGCCATTGTAAAATTCAGTAATCCTATTTATGGTACTTTAACAATCTGTAATCAGTTTTACAGTTCTGTAAGAATGAAAAAAATGTTTTATGGGAATTTTGAAAAGATTAGAAAACTAGATTTATTTTGATTTCTATGTCATTCCCGAAAGGTTCTGATGCCAAAGTAGCGAGTTGGAACTAATTCCAAGCAGCCGACTCGTGCCGACTGAAGAAAACATTTTTTTCATTTTTACGACTACTGTAAAAATCAATATTCCTTCTTACGACTACTGTAAAAATCAATATTCCTTCTTACGGCTACTGTAAAATTCAATATTCCTTCTTACGGCCATTGTAAAATTCAGTAATCCTATTTATGGTACTTTAACAATCTGTAATCAGTTTTACAGTTCTGTAAGAATGAAAAAAATGTTTTATGGGAATTTTGAAAAGATTAGAAAACTAGATTTATTTTGATTTCTATGTCATTCCCGAAAGGTTCTGATGCCAAAGTAGCGAGTTGGAACTAATTCCAAGCAGCCGACTCGTGCCGACTGAAGAAAACATTTTTTTCATTTTTACGACTACTGTAAAAATCAATATTCCTTCTTACGACTACTGTAAAAATCAATATTCCTTCTTACGACTACTGTAAAATTCAATATTCCTTCTTACGGCCATTGTAAAATTCAGTAATCCTATTTATGGTACTGTAACAATCTGTAATCAGTTTTACAGTTCTGTAAGAATGAAAAAAATGTTTTATGGGAATTTTCAAAAAATTAGAAAACAAGATTTATTTTGATTTCTATGTCATTCCCGAAAGGTTCTAATGCCAAAGTAGCGAGTTGGAACTAATTCCAAGCAGCCGACTCTTGCCGACTGAAGAAAACATTTTTTTCATTTTTACGACTACTGTAAAAATCAATATTCCTTCTTACGGCTACTGTAAAATTCAATATTCCTTCTTACGGCCATTGTAAAATTCAGTAATCCTATTTATGGTACTGTAACAATCTGTAATCAGTTTTACAGTTCTGTAAGAATGAAAAAAATGTTTTATGGGAATTTTCAAAAAATTAGAAAACAAGATTTATTTTGATTTCTATGTCATTCCCGAAAGGTTCTGATGCCAAAGTAGCGAGTTGGAACTAATTCCAAGCAGCCGACTCGTGCCGACTGAAGAAAACAATTTTTTCATTTTTACGACTACTCTAAAAATCAATATTCCTTCTTACGACTACTGTAAAATTCAATATTCCTTCTTACGGCCATTGTAAAATTCAGTAATCCTATTTATGGTACTTTAACAATCTGTAATCAGTTTTACAGTTCTGTAAGAATGAAAAAAATGTTTTATGGGAATTTTCAAAAAATTAGAAAACAAGATTTATTTTGATTTCTATGTCATTCCCGAAAGGTTCTGATGCCAAAGTAGCGAGTTGGAACTAATTCCAAGCAGCCGACTCGTGCCGACTGAAGAAAACATTTTTTTCATTCTTACGACTACTGTAAAAATCAATATTCCTTCTTACGGCTACTGTAAAATTCAATATTCCTTCTTACGGCCATTGTAAAATTCAGTAATCCTATTTATGGTACTGTAACAATCTGTAATCAGTTTTACAGTTCTGTAAGAATGAAAAAAATGTTTTATGGGAATTTTCAAAAAATTAGAAAACAAGATTTATTTTGATTTCTATGTCATTCCCGAAAGGTTCTGATGCCAAAGTAGCGAGTTGGAACTAATTCCAAGCAGCCGACTCGTGCCGACTGAAGAAAACATTTTTTTCATTTTTACGACTACTGTAAAAATCAATATTCCTTCTTACGACTACTGTAAAAATCAATATTCCTTCTTACGGCTACTGTAAAATTCAATATTCCTTCTTACGGCTATTGTAAAATTCAGTAATCCTATTTATGGTACTGTAACAATCTATAATCAGTTTTACAGTTCTGTAAGAATGAAAAAAATGTTTTATGGGAATTTTGAAAAGATTAGAAAACTAGATTTATTTTGATTTCTATGTCATTCCCGAAAGGTTCTGATGCCAAAGTAGCGAGTTGGATTTTTTTCCAAGCAGCCGACTCGTGCCGACTGAAGAAAACATTTTTTTCATTCTTACAACTACTGTAATAATCAATATTCCTTTGTACGGCCATTGTAAAATTCAGTAATCCTTTTTGTGGTACTGTAACAATCTATAATCAGTTTTACAGTTCTGTAAGAATGAAAAAAATGTTTTATGGGAATTTTGAAAAGATTAGAAAACTAGATTTATTTTGATTTCTATGTCATTCCCGAAAGGTTCTGATGCCAAAGTAGCGAGTTGGAACTAATTCCAAGCAGCCGACTCGTGCCGACTGAAGAAAACATTTTTTTCATTTTTACGACTACTGTAAAAATCAATATTCCTTCTTACGACTACTGTAAAAATCAATATTCCTTCTTACGGCTACTGTAAAATTCAATATTCCTTCTTACGGCCATTGTAAAATTCAGTAATCCTTTTTGTGGTACTGTAACAATCTATAATCAGTTTTACAGTTCTGTAAGAATGAAAAAAATGTTTTATGGGAATTTTGAAAAGATTAGAAAACTAGATTTATTTTGATTTCTATGTCATTCCCGAAAGGTTCTGATGCCAAAGTAGCGAGTTGGATTTTTTTCCAAGCAGCCGACTCGTGCCGACTGAAGAAAACATTTTTTTCATTCTTACAACTACTGTAATAATCAATATTCCTTCTTACGGCCATTGTAAAATTCAGTAATCCTATTTATGGTACTGTAACAATCTGTAATCAGTTTTACAGTTCTGTAAGAATGAAAAAAATGTTTTATGGGAATTTTCAAAAAATTAGAAAACAAGATTTATTTTGATTTCTATGTCATTCCCGAAAGGTTCTGATGCCAAAGTAGCGAGTTGGAACTAATTCCAAGCAGCCGACTCGTGCCGACTGAAGAAAACATTTTTTTCATTTTTACGACTACTGTAAAAATCAATATTCCTTCTTACGACTACTGCAAAAATCAATATTCCTTCTTACGGCTACTGTAAAATTCAATATTCCTTCTTACGGCCATTGTAAAATTCAGTAATCCTATTTATGGTACTGTAACAATCTGTAATCAGTTTTACAGTTCTGTAAGAATGAAAAAAATGTTTTATGGGAATTTTTAAAAAATTAGAAAACAAGATTTATTTTGATTTCTATGTCATTCCTTAAAGGTTCTGATGCCAAAGTAGCGAGTTGGATTTTTTTCCAAGCAGCCGACTCGTGCCGACTGAAGAAAACATTTTTTTCATTCTTACAACTACTGTAAAAATCAATATTCCTTTTTACGGCCATTGTAAAATTCAGTAATCCTTTTTATGGTACTGTAACAATCTATAATCAGTTTTACAGTTCTGTAAGAATGAAAAAAATGTTTTATGGGAATTTTCAAAAAATTAGAAAACAAGATTTATTTTGATTTCTATGTCATTCCTGAAAGGTTCTAATGCCAAAGTAGCGAGTTGGAACTAATTCCAAGCAGCCGACTCGTGCCGACTGAAGAAAACATTTTTTTCATTCTTACGACTACTGTAAAAATCAATATTCCTTCTTACGACTACTGTAAAAATCAATATTCCTTCTTACGGCTACTGTAAAATTCAATATTCCTTCTTACGGCCATTGTAAAATTCAGTAATCCTATTTATGGTACTTTAACAATCTGTAATCAGTTTTTCAGTTCTGTAAGAATGAAAAAAATGTTTTATGGAAATTTTCAAAAAATTAGAAAACAAGATTTATTTTGATTTCTATCTCATTCCTGAAAGGTTCTGATGCCAAAGTAGCGAGTTGGAACTAATTCCAAGCAGCCGACTCGTGCCGACTGAAGAAAACATTTTTTTCATTCTTACGACTACTGTAAAAATCAATATTCCTTCTTACGGCTACTGTAAAATTCAATATTCCTTCTTACGGCCATTGTTAAATTCAGTAATCCTATTTATGGTACTTTAACAATCTGTAATCAGTTTTACAGTTCTGTAAGAATGAAAAAAATGTTTTATGGGAATTTTCAAAAAATTAGAAAACAAGATTTATTTTGATTTCTATCTCATTCCTGAAAGGTTCTGATGCCAAAGTAGCGAGTTGGAACTAATTCCAAGCAGCCGACTCGTGCCGACTGAAGAAAACATTTTTTTCATTCTTACGACTACTGTAAAAATCAATATTCCTTCTTACGACTACTGTAAAAATCAATATTCCTTCTTACGGCTACTGTAAAATTCAATATTCCTTCTTACGGCCATTGTTAAATTCAGTAATCCTATTTATGGTACTTTAACAATCTGTAATCAGTTTTTCAGTTCTGTAAGAATGAAAAAAATGTTTTATGGAAATTTTCAAAAAATTAGAAAACAAGATTTATTTTGATTTCTATCTCATTCCTGAAAGGTTCTGATGCCAAAGTAGCGAGTTGGAACTAATTCCAAGCAGCCGACTCGTGCCGACTGAAGAAAACATTTTTTTCATTCTTACGACTACTGTAAAAATCAATATTCCTTCTTACGACTACTGTAAAAATCAATATTCCTTCTTACGGCTACTGTAAAATTCAATATTCCTTCTTACGGCCATTGTTAAATTCAGTAATCCTATTTATGGTACTTTAACAATCTGTAATCAGTTTTACAGTTCTGTAAGAATGAAAAAAATGTTTTATGGGAATTTTCAAAAAATTAGAAAACAAGATTTATTTTGATTTCTATCTCATTCCTGAAAGGTTCTGATGCCAAAGTAGCGAGTTGGAACTAATTCCAAGCAGCCGACTCGTGCCGACTGAAGAAAACATTTTTTTCATTCTTACGACTACTGTAAAAATCAATATTCCTTCTTACGACTACTGTAAAAATCAATATTCCTTCTTACGGCTACTGTAAAATTCAATATTCCTTCTTACGGCCATTGTTAAATTCAGTAATCCTATTTATGGTACTTTAACAATCTGTAATCAGTTTTTCAGTTCTGTAAGAATGAAAAAAATGTTTTATGGAAATTTTCAAAAAATTAGAAAACAAGATTTATTTTGATTTCTATCTCATTCCTGAAAGGTTCTGATGCCAAAGTAGCGAGTTGGAACTAATTCCAAGCAGCCGACTCGTGCCGACTGAAGAAAACATTTTTTTCATTCTTACGACTACTGTAAAAATCAATATTCCTTCTTACGGCTACTGTAAAATTCAATATTCCTTCTTACGGCCATTGTTAAATTCAGTAATCCTATTTATGGTACTTTAACAATCTGTAATCAGTTTTACAGTTCTGTAAGAATGAAAAAAATGTTTTATGGGAATTTTCAAAAAATTAGAAAACAAGATTTATTTTGATTTCTATCTCATTCCTGAAAGGTTCTGATGCCAAAGTAGCGAGTTGGAACTAATTCCAAGCAGCCGACTCGTGCCGACTGAAGAAAACATTTTTTTCATTCTTACGACTACTGTAAAAATCAATATTCCTTCTTACGGCTACTGTAAAATTCAATATTCCTTCTTACGGCCATTGTTAAATTCAGTAATCCTATTTATGGTACTTTAACAATCTGTAATCAGTTTTACAGTTCTGTAAGAATGAAAAAAATGTTTTATGGGAATTTTCAAAAAATTAGAAAACAAGATTTATTTTGATTTCTATCTCATTCCTGAAAGGTTCTGATGCCAAAGTAGCGAGTTGGAACTAATTCCAAGCAGCCGACTCGTGCCGACTGAAGAAAACATTTTTTTCATTCTTACGACTACTGTAAAAATCAATATTCCTTCTTACGGCTACTGTAAAATTCAATATTCCTTCTTACGGCCATTGTTAAATTCAGTAATCCTATTTATGGTACTTTAACAATCTGTAATCAGTTTTACAGTTCTGTAAGAATGAAAGAAATGTTTTATGGGAATTTTCAAAAAATTAGAAAACAAGATTTATTTTGATTTCTATGTCATTCCCGAAAGGTTCTAATGCCAAAGTAGCGAGTTGGAACTAATTCCAAGCAGCCGACTCGTGCCGACTGAAGAAAACATTTTTTTTATTCTTACGAATACTGTAAAAATCAATATTCGTTCTCATGGCTACTGTAAAATTCAATATTCCTTCTTACGGCCATTGTAAAATTCAGTAATCCTATTTATGGTACTGTAACAATCTGTAATCAGTTTTACAGTTCTGTAAGAATGAAAAAAATGTTTTATGGGAATTTTCAAAAAATTAGAAAACAAGATTTATTTTGATTTCTATGTCATTCCCGAAAGGTTCTGATGCCAAAGTAGCGAGTTGGAACTAATTCCAAGCAGCCGACTCGTGCCGACTGAAGAAAACATTTTTTTCATTTTTACGACTACTGTAAAAATCAATATTCCTTCTTACGACTACTGCAAAAATCAATATTCCTTCTTACGGCTACTGTAAAATTCAATATTCCTTCTTACGGCCATTGTAAAATTCAGTAATCCTATTTATGGTACTTTAACAATCTGTAATCAGTTTTACAGTTCTGTAAGAATGAAAAAAATGTTTTATGGGAATTTTCAAAAAATTAGAAAACAAGATTTATTTTGATTTCTATGTCATTCCCGAAAGGTTCTGATGCCAAAGTAGCGAGTTGGATTTTTTTCCAAGCAGCCGACTCGTGCCGACTGAAGAAAACATTTTTTTTATTCTTACGAATACTGTAAAAATCAATATTCGTTCTCATGGCTACTGTAAAATTCAATATTCCTTCTTACGGCCATTGTAAAATTCAGTAATCCTATTTATGGTACTGTAACAATCTGTAATCAGTTTTACAGTTCTGTAAGAATGAAAAAAATGTTTTATGGGAATTTTCAAAAAATTAGAAAACAAGATTTATTTTGATTTCTATGTCATTCCTTAAAGGTTCTGATGCCAAAGTAGCGAGTTGGAACTAATTCCAAGCAGCCGACTCGTGCCGACTGAAGAAAACATTTTTTTCATTCTTACAACTACTGTAAAAATCAATATTCCTTTTTACGGCCATTGTAAAATTCAGTAATCCTTTTTATGGTACTGTAACAATCTATAATCAGTTTTACAGTTCTGTAAGAATGAAAAAAATGTTTTATGGGAATTTTGAAAAGATTAGAAAACTAGATTTATTTTGATTTCTATGTCATTCCCGAAAGGTTCTGATGCCAAAGTAGCGAGTTGGAACTAATTCCAAGCAGCCGACTCGTGCCGACTGAAGAAAACATATTTTTCATTCTTACGACTACTGTAAAAATCAATATTCCTTCTTACGACTACTGTAAAAATCAATATTCCTTCTTACGGCTACTGTAAAATTCAATATTCCTTCTTACGGCCATTGTAAAATTCAGTAATCCTATTTATGGTACTGTAACAATCTGTAATCAGTTTTACAGTTCTGTAAGAATGAAAAAAATGTTTTATGGGAATTTTCAAAAAATTAGAAAACAAGATTTATTTTGATTTCTATGTCATTCCCGAAAGGTTCTAATGCCAAAGTAGCGAGTTGGAACTAATTCCAAGCAGCCGACTCGTGCCGACTGAAGAAAACATTTTTTTCATTTTTACGACTACTCTAAAAATCAATATTCCTTCTTACGACTACTGTAAAATTCAATATTCCTTCTTACGGCCATTGTAAAACTCAGTAATCCTATTTATGGTACTTTAACAATCTGTAATCAGTTTTACAGTTCTGTAAGAATGAAAAAAATGTTTTATGGGAATTTTGAAAAGATTAGAAAACTAGATTTATTTTGATTTCTATGTCATTCCCGAAAGGTTCTGATGCCAAAGTAGCGAGTTGGAACTAATTCCAAGCAGCCGACTCGTGCCGACTGAAGAAAACATTTTTTTCATTTTTACGACTACTGTAAAAATCAATATTCCTTCTTACGACTACTGTAAAAATCAATATTCCTTCTTACGGCTACTGTAAAATTCAATATTCCTTCTTACGGCCATTGTAAAATTCAGTAATCCTATTTATGGTACTGTAACAATCTGTAATCAGTTTTACAGTTCTGTAAGAATGAAAAAAATGTTTTATGGGAATTTTCAAAAAATTAGAAAACAAGATTTATTTTGATTTCTATGTCATTCCTGAAAGGTTCTAATGCCAAAGTAGCGAGTTGGAACTAATTCCAAGCAGCCGACTCGTGCCGACTGAAGAAAACATTTTTTTCATTTTTACGACTACTCTAAAAATCAATATTCCTTCTTACGACTACTGTAAAATTCAATATTCCTTCTTACGGCCATTGTAAAATTCAGTAATCCTATTTATGGTACTTTAACAATCTGTAATCAGTTTTACAGTTCTGTAAGAATGAAAAAAATGTTTTATGGGAATTTTGAAAAGATTAGAAAACTAGATTTATTTTGATTTCTATGTCATTCCCGAAAGGTTCTGATGCCAAAGTAGCGAGTTGGAACTAATTCCAAGCAGCCGACTCGTGCCGACTGAAGAAAACATTTTTTTCATTTTTACGACTACTGTAAAAATCAATATTCCTTCTTACGACTACTGTAAAAATCAATATTCCTTCTTACGGCTACTGTAAAATTCAATATTCCTTCTTACGGCCATTGTAAAATTCAGTAATCCTATTTATGGTACTGTAACAATCTGTAATCAGTTTTACAGTTCTGTAAGAATGAAAAAAATGTTTTATGGGAATTTTCAAAAAATTAGAAAACAAGATTTATTTTGATTTCTATGTCATTCCCGAAAGGTTCTGATGCCAAAGTAGCGAGTTGGAACTAATTCCAAGCAGCCGACTCGTGCCGACTGAAGAAAACAATTTTTTCATTTTTACGACTACTCTAAAAATCAATATTCCTTCTTACGACTACTGTAAAATTCAATATTCCTTCTTACGGCCATTGTAAAATTCAGTAATCCTATTTATGGTACTGTAACAATCTGTAATCAGTTTTACAGTTCTGTAAGAATGAAAAAAATGTTTTATGGGAATTTTCAAAAAATTAGAAAACAAGATTTATTTTGATTTCTATGTCATTCCCGAAAGGTTCTAATGCCAAAGTAGCGAGTTGGAACTAATTCCAAGCAGCCGACTCGTGCCGACTGAAGAAAACATTTTTTTCATTTTTACGACTACTCTAAAAATCAATATTCCTTCTTACGACTACTGTAAAATTCAATATTCCTTCTTACGGCCATTGTAAAACTCAGTAATCCTATTTATGGTACTTTAACAATCTGTAATCAGTTTTACAGTTCTGTAAGAATGAAAAAAATGTTTTATGGGAATTTTGAAAAGATTAGAAAACTAGATTTATTTTGATTTCTATGTCATTCCCGAAAGGTTCTGATGCCAAAGTAGCGAGTTGGAACTAATTCCAAGCAGCCGACTCGTGCCGACTGAAGAAAACATTTTTTTCATTTTTACGACTACTGTAAAAATCAATATTCCTTCTTACGACTACTGTAAAAATCAATATTCCTTCTTACGGCTACTGTAAAATTCAATATTCCTTCTTACGGCCATTGTAAAATTCAGTAATCCTATTTATGGTACTGTAACAATCTGTAATCAGTTTTACAGTTCTGTAAGAATGAAAAAAATGTTTTATGGGAATTTTCAAAAAATTAGAAAACAAGATTTATTTTGATTTCTATGTCATTCCTGAAAGGTTCTAATGCCAAAGTAGCGAGTTGGAACTAATTCCAAGCAGCCGACTCGTGCCGACTGAAGAAAACATTTTTTTCATTTTTACGACTACTCTAAAAATCAATATTCCTTCTTACGACTACTGTAAAATTCAATATTCCTTCTTACGGCCATTGTAAAATTCAGTAATCCTATTTATGGTACTTTAACAATCTGTAATCAGTTTTACAGTTCTGTAAGAATGAAAAAAATGTTTTATGGGAATTTTGAAAAGATTAGAAAACTAGATTTATTTTGATTTCTATGTCATTCCCGAAAGGTTCTGATGCCAAAGTAGCGAGTTGGAACTAATTCCAAGCAGCCGACTCGTGCCGACTGAAGAAAACATTTTTTTCATTTTTACGACTACTGTAAAAATCAATATTCCTTCTTACGACTACTGTAAAAATCAATATTCCTTCTTACGGCTACTGTAAAATTCAATATTCCTTCTTACGGCCATTGTAAAATTCAGTAATCCTATTTATGGTACTGTAACAATCTGTAATCAGTTTTACAGTTCTGTAAGAATGAAAAAAATGTTTTATGGGAATTTTCAAAAAATTAGAAAACAAGATTTATTTTGATTTCTATGTCATTCCCGAAAGGTTCTGATGCCAAAGTAGCGAGTTGGAACTAATTCCAAGCAGCCGACTCGTGCCGACTGAAGAAAACAATTTTTTCATTTTTACGACTACTCTAAAAATCAATATTCCTTCTTACGACTACTGTAAAATTCAATATTCCTTCTTACGGCCATTGTAAAATTCAGTAATCCTATTTATGGTACTTTAACAATCTGTAATCAGTTTTACAGTTCTGTAAGAATGAAAAAAATGTTTTATGGGAATTTTCAAAAAATTAGAAAACAAGATTTATTTTGATTTCTATGTCATTCCCGAAAGGTTCTGATGCCAAAGTAGCGAGTTGGAACTAATTCCAAGCAGCCGACTCGTGCCGACTGAAGAAAACATTTTTTTCATTTTTACGACTACTCTAAAAATCAATATTCCTTCTTACGACTACTGTAAAATTCAATATTCCTTCTTACGGCCATTGTAAAACTCAGTAATCCTATTTATGGTACTTTAACAATCTGTAATCAGTTTTACAGTTCTGTAAGAATGAAAAAAATGTTTTATGGGAATTTTGAAAAGATTAGAAAACTAGATTTATTTTGATTTCTATGTCATTCCCGAAAGGTTCTGATGCCAAAGTAGCGAGTTGGAACTAATTCCAAGCAGCCGACTCGTGCCGACTGAAGAAAACATTTTTTTCATTTTTACGACTACTGTAAAAATCAATATTCCTTCTTACGACTACTGTAAAAATCAATATTCCTTCTTACGGCTACTGTAAAATTCAATATTCCTTCTTACGGCCATTGTAAAATTCAGTAATCCTATTTATGGTACTGTAACAATCTGTAATCAGTTTTACAGTTCTGTAAGAATGAAAAAAATGTTTTATGGGAATTTTCAAAAAATTAGAAAACAAGATTTATTTTGATTTCTATGTCATTCCTGAAAGGTTCTAATGCCAAAGTAGCGAGTTGGAACTAATTCCAAGCAGCCGACTCGTGCCGACTGAAGAAAACATTTTTTTCATTTTTACGACTACTCTAAAAATCAATATTCCTTCTTACGACTACTGTAAAATTCAATATTCCTTCTTACGGCCATTGTAAAATTCAGTAATCCTATTTATGGTACTTTAACAATCTGTAATCAGTTTTACAGTTCTGTAAGAATGAAAAAAATGTTTTATGGGAATTTTGAAAAGATTAGAAAACTAGATTTATTTTGATTTCTATGTCATTCCCGAAAGGTTCTGATGCCAAAGTAGCGAGTTGGAACTAATTCCAAGCAGCCGACTCGTGCCGACTGAAGAAAACATTTTTTTCATTTTTACGACTACTGTAAAAATCAATATTCCTTCTTACGACTACTGTAAAAATCAATATTCCTTCTTACGGCTACTGTAAAATTCAATATTCCTTCTTACGGCCATTGTAAAATTCAGTAATCCTATTTATGGTACTGTAACAATCTGTAATCAGTTTTACAGTTCTGTAAGAATGAAAAAAATGTTTTATGGGAATTTTCAAAAAATTAGAAAACAAGATTTATTTTGATTTCTATGTCATTCCCGAAAGGTTCTGATGCCAAAGTAGCGAGTTGGAACTAATTCCAAGCAGCCGACTCGTGCCGACTGAAGAAAACAATTTTTTCATTTTTACGACTACTCTAAAAATCAATATTCCTTCTTACGACTACTGTAAAATTCAATATTCCTTCTTACGGCCATTGTAAAATTCAGTAATCCTATTTATGGTACTTTAACAATCTGTAATCAGTTTTACAGTTCTGTAAGAATGAAAAAAATGTTTTATGGGAATTTTCAAAAAATTAGAAAACAAGATTTATTTTGATTTCTATGTCATTCCCGAAAGGTTCTGATGCCAAAGTAGCGAGTTGGAACTAATTCCAAGCAGCCGACTCGTGCCGACTGAAGAAAACATTTTTTTCATTCTTACGACTACTGTAAAAATCAATATTCCTTCTTACGGCTACTGTAAAATTCAATATTCCTTCTTACGGCCATTGTAAAATTCAGTAATCCTATTTATGGTACTGTAACAATCTGTAATCAGTTTTACAGTTCTGTAAGAATGAAAAAAATGTTTTATGGGAATTTTCAAAAAATTAGAAAACAAGATTTATTTTGATTTCTATGTCATTCCCGAAAGGTTCTGATGCCAAAGTAGCGAGTTGGAACTAATTCCAAGCAGCCGACTCGTGCCGACTGAAGAAAACATTTTTTTCATTTTTACGACTACTGTAAAAATCAATATTCCTTCTTACGACTACTGTAAAAATCAATATTCCTTCTTACGGCTACTGTAAAATTCAATATTCCTTCTTACGGCTATTGTAAAATTCAGTAATCCTATTTATGGTACTGTAACAATCTATAATCAGTTTTACAGTTCTGTAAGAATGAAAAAAATGTTTTATGGGAATTTTGAAAAGATTAGAAAACTAGATTTATTTTGATTTCTATGTCATTCCCGAAAGGTTCTGATGCCAAAGTAGCGAGTTGGAACTAATTCCAAGCAGCCGACTCGTGCCGACTGAAGAAAACATTTTTTTCATTTTTACGACTACTGTAAAAATCAATATTCCTTCTTACGACTACTGTAAAAATCAATATTCCTTCTTACGGCTACTGTAAAATTCAATATTCCTTCTTACGGCCATTGTAAAATTCAGTAATCCTATTTATGGTACTGTAACAATCTGTAATCAGTTTTACAGTTCTGTAAGAATGAAAAAAATGTTTTATGGGAATTTTCAAAAAATTAGAAAACAAGATTTATTTTGATTTCTATGTCATTCCCGAAAGGTTCTGATGCCAAAGTAGCGAGTTGGAACTAATTCCAAGCAGCCGACTCGTGCCGACTGAAGAAAACATTTTTTTCATTTTTACGACTACTGTAAAAATCAATATTCCTTCTTACGACTACTGCAAAAATCAATATTCCTTCTTACGGCTACTGTAAAATTCAATATTCCTTCTTACGGCCATTGTAAAATTCAGTAATCCTATTTATGGTACTTTAACAATCTGTAATCAGTTTTACAGTTCTGTAAGAATGAAAAAAATGTTTTATGGGAATTTTTAAAAAATTAGAAAACAAGATTTATTTTGATTTCTATGTCATTCCTGAAAGGTTCTGATGCCAAAGTAGCGAGTTGGATTTTTTTCCAAGCAGCCGACTCGTGCCGACTGAAGAAAACATTTTTTTCATTCTTACAACTACTGTAAAAATCAATATTCCTTTTTACGGCCATTGTAAAATTCAGTAATCCTTTTTATGGTACTGTAACAATCTATAATCAGTTTTACAGTTCTGTAAGAATGAAAAAAATGTTTTATGGGAATTTTCAAAAAATTAGAAAACAAGATTTATTTTGATTTCTATGTCATTCCTGAAAGGTTCTAATGCCAAAGTAGCGAGTTGGAACTAATTCCAAGCAGCCGACTCGTGCCGACTGAAGAAAACATTTTTTTCATTCTTACGACTACTGTAAAAATCAATATTCCTTCTTACGACTACTGTAAAAATCAATATTCCTTCTTACGGCTACTGTAAAATTCAATATTCCTTCTTACGGCCATTGTAAAATTCAGTAATCCTATTTATGGTACTTTAACAATCTGTAATCAGTTTTTCAGTTCTGTAAGAATGAAAAAAATGTTTTATGGAAATTTTCAAAAAATTAGAAAACAAGATTTATTTTGATTTCTATCTCATTCCTGAAAGGTTCTGATGCCAAAGTAGCGAGTTGGAACTAATTCCAAGCAGCCGACTCGTGCCGACTGAAGAAAACATTTTTTTCATTCTTACGACTACTGTAAAAATCAATATTCCTTCTTACGACTACTGTAAAAATCAATATTCCTTCTTACGGCTACTGTAAAATTCAATATTCCTTCTTACGGCCATTGTTAAATTCAGTAATCCTATTTATGGTACTTTAACAATCTGTAATCAGTTTTACAGTTCTGTAAGAATGAAAAAAATGTTTTATGGGAATTTTCAAAAAATTAGAAAACAAGATTTATTTTGATTTCTATCTCATTCCTGAAAGGTTCTGATGCCAAAGTAGCGAGTTGGAACTAATTCCAAGCAGCCGACTCGTGCCGACTGAAGAAAACATTTTTTTCATTCTTACGACTACTGTAAAAATCAATATTCCTTCTTACGACTACTGTAAAAATCAATATTCCTTCTTACGGCTACTGTAAAATTCAATATTCCTTCTTACGGCCATTGTTAAATTCAGTAATCCTATTTATGGTACTTTAACAATCTGTAATCAGTTTTACAGTTCTGTAAGAATGAAAAAAATGTTTTATGGGAATTTTCAAAAAATTAGAAAACAAGATTTATTTTGATTTCTATCTCATTCCTGAAAGGTTCTGATGCCAAAGTAGCGAGTTGGAACTAATTCCAAGCAGCCGACTCGTGCCGACTGAAGAAAACATTTTTTTCATTCTTACGACTACTGTAAAAATCAATATTCCTTCTTACGGCTACTGTAAAATTCAATATTCCTTCTTACGGCCATTGTAAAATTCAGTAATCCTATTTATGGTACTTTAACAATCTGTAATCAGTTTTACAGTTCTGTAAGAATGAAAAAAATGTTTTATGGAAATTTTCAAAAAATTAGAAAACAAGATTTATTTTGATTTCTATCTCATTCCTGAAAGGTTCTGATGCCAAAGTAGCGAGTTGGAACTAATTCCAAGCAGCCGACTCGTGCCGACTGAAGAAAACATTTTTTTCATTCTTACGACTACTGTAAAAATCAATATTCCTTCTTACGACTACTGTAAAAATCAATATTCCTTCTTACGGCTACTGTAAAATTCAATATTCCTTCTTACGGCCATTGTTAAATTCAGTAATCCTATTTATGGTACTTTAACAATCTGTAATCAGTTTTACAGTTCTGTAAGAATGAAAAAAATGTTTTATGGGAATTTTCAAAAAATTAGAAAACAAGATTTATTTTGATTTCTATGTCATTCCTGAAAGGTTCTAATGCCAAAGTAGCGAGTTGGAACTAATTCCAAGCAGCCGACTCGTGCCGACTGAAGAAAACATTTTTTTCATTCTTACGACTACTGTAAAAATCAATATTCCTTCTTACGACTACTGTAAAAATCAATATTCCTTCTTATGGCTACTGTAAAATTCAATATTCCTTTTTACGGCCATTGTTAAATTCAGTAATCCTATTTATGGTACTGTAACAATCTGTAATCAGTTTTACAGTTCTGTAAGAATGAAAAAAATGTTTTATGGGAATTTTCAAAAAATTAGAAAACAAGATTTATTTTGATTTCTATGTCATTCCCGAAAGGTTCTGATGCCAAAGTAGCGAGTTGGAACTAATTCCAAGCAGCCGACTCGTGCCGACTGAAGAAAACATTTTTTTCATTCTTACGACTACTGTAAAAATCAATATTCCTTCTTACGACTACTGTAAAAATCAATATTCCTTCTTATGGCTACTGTAAAATTCAATATTCCTTCTTACGGCCATTGTTAAATTCAGTAATCCTATTTATGGTACTTTAACAATCTGTAATCAGTTTTACAGTTCTGTAAGAATGAAAAAAATGTTTTATGGGAATTTTCAAAAAATTAGAAAACAAGATTTATTTTGATTTCTATGTCATTCCCGAAAGGTTCTGATGCCAAAGTAGCGAGTTGGAACTAATTCCAAGCAGCCGACTCGTGCCGACTGAAGAAAACATTTTTTTCATTCTTACAACTACTGTAAAAATCAATATTCCTTCTTACGACTACTGTAAAAATCAATATTCCTTCTTATAAATACTGTAAAATTCAAAATTCCTTCTTACGGCCATTGTAAAATTCAGTAATCCTATTTATGGTACTTTAACAATCTGTAATTAGTTTTACAGTTCTGTAAGAATGAAAAAAATGTTTTATGGGAATTTTTAAAAAATTAGAAAACAAGATTTATTTTGATTTCTATGTCATTCCTGAAAGGTTCTAATGCCAAAGTAGCGAGTTGGAACTAATTCCAAGCAGCCGACTCGTGCCGACTGAAGAAAACATTTTTTTCATTCTTACGACTACTGTAAAAATCAATATTCTTTCTTACGACTACTGTAAAAATCAATATTCCTTCTTATGGCTACTGTAAAAAAAAAAAAAAATGAATAAATATTTTCTTCAGTCGGCACGAGTCGGCCGCTTTGAATTAGTTCCAACTCGTTACTTTAGCATCAGAACCTTTCAGGAATGAGATAGAAATCAAAATAAATCTTGTTTTCTAATTTTTTAAAAATTCCCATAAAACATTTTTTCATTCTTACAGAATTGTAAAACTAATTACAGATTGTTACAGTACCGTAAATAGGAATATTGAGTTTTACGATAGTCGTAAGAAGGAATATTGAATTTTACAGTAGTCGTAAGAATGAAAAAAATATTTTCTTCAGTCGGCACGAGTCGGCCGCTTGGAATTAGTTCCAACTCGTTACTTTAGCATCAGAACCTTTTAGGAATGAGATAGAAATCAAAATAAATCTTGTTTTCTAATTTTTTAAAAATTCCCATAAAACATTTTTCTCATTCTTACAGAATTGTAAAACTAATTACAGATTGTTACAGTACCGTAAATAGGAATATTGAACTTTACAGCTGACGTAAAAAGGAATATTGAATTTTACAGTAGTCGTAAGAATGAATAAATATTTTCTTCAGTCGGCACGAGTCGGCCGCTTGGAATTAGTTCCAACTCGTTACTTTAGCATCAGAACCTTTCAGGAATGAGATAGAAATCAAAATAAATCTTGTTTTCTAATTTTTTGAAAATTCCCATAAAACATTTTTTTTATTCTTACAGAACTGTAAAACTGATTACAGATTGTTACGGTACCTTAAGAAGGAATATTGAACTTTACAGTTGTCGTAAAAAGGAATATTGAATTTTACAGTAGTCGTAAGAATGAATAAATATTTTCTTCATTCGGCACGAGTCGGCCGCTTGGAATTAGTTCCAACTCGTTACTTTAGCATCAGAACCTTTCAGGAATGAGATAGAAATCAAAATAAATCTTGTTTCCTAATTTTTTAAAAATTCCCATAAAACATTTTTTTTATTCTTACAGAATTGTAAAACTGATTACAGATTGTTACAGTACCTTAAGAGGAAATATTGAACTTTACAGTTGTCGTAAAAAGGAATATTGAATTTTACAGTAGTCGTAAGAAGGAATATTGAATTTTACAGTAGTCGTAAGAATGAAAAAAATATTTTCTTCAGTCGGCACGAGTCGGCCGCTTGGAATTAGTTCCAACTCGTTACTTTAGCATCAGAACCTTTCAAGAATGAGATAGATATTAAAACAAATCTTGTTTTCTAATTTTTTGAAAATTCCCATAAAACATTTTTTCATTCTTACAGAATTGTAAAACTAATTACAGATTGTTACAGTACCGTAAATAGGAATATTGAGTTTTACGATAGTCGTAAGAAGGAATATTGAATTTTACAGTAGTCGTAAGAATGAAAAAAATATTTTCTTCAGTCGGCACGAGTCGGCCGCTTGGAATTAGTTCCAACTCGTTACTTTAGCATCAGAACCTTTTAGGAATGAGATAGAAATCAAAATAAATCTTGTTTTCTAATTTTTTAAAAATTCCCATAAAACATTTTTTTCATTCTTACAGAATTGTAAAACTAATTACAGATTGTTACAGTACCGTAAATAGGAATATTGAACTTTACAACTGACGTAAAAAGGAATATTGAATTTTACAGTAGTCGTAAGAATGAATAAATATTTCCTTCAGTCGGCACGAGTCGGCCGCTTGGAATTAGTTCCAACTCGTTACTTTAGCATCAGAACCTTTTAGGAATGAGATAGAAATCAAAATAAATCTTGTTTTCTAATTTTTTAAAAATTCCCATAAAACATTTTTTTCATTCTTACAGAATTGTAAAACTAATTACAGATTGTTACAGTACCGTAAATAGGAATATTGAACTTTACAGCTGACGTAAAAAGGAATATTGAATTTTACAGTAGTCGTAAGAATGAATAAATATTTTCTTCAGTCGGCACGAGTCGGCCGCTTGGAATTAGTTCCAACTCGTTACTTTAGCATCAGAACCTTTTAGGAATGAGATAGAAATCAAAATAAATCTTGTTTTCTAATTTTTTAAAAATTCCCATAAAACATTTTTTTCATTCTTACAGAATTGTAAAACTAATTACAGATTGTTACAGTACCGTAAATAGGAATATTGAACTTTACAGCTGACGTAAAAAGGAATATTGAATTTTACAGTAGTCGTAAGAATGAATAAATATTTTCTTCAGTCGGCACGAGTCGGCCGCTTGGAATTAGTTCCAACTCGTTACTTTAGCATCAGAACCTTTCAGGAATGAGATAGAAATCAAAATAAATCTTGTTTCCTAATTTTTTAAAAATTCCCATAAAACATTTTTTTTATTCTTACAGAATTGTAAAACTGATTACAGATTGTTACAGTACCTTAAGAGGAAATATTGAACTTTACAGTTGTCGTAAAAAGGAATATTGAATTTTACAGTAGTCGTAAGAAGGAATATTGAATTTTACAGTAGTCGTGAGAATGAAAAAAATATTTTCTTCAGTCGGCACGAGTCGGCCGCTTGGAATTAGTTCCAACTCGTTACTTTAGCATCAGAACCTTTCAAGAATGAGATAGAAATCAAAATAAATCTTGTTTTCTAATTTTTTAAAAATTCCCATAAAACATTTTTTTTATTCTTACAGAACTGTAAAACTGATTACAGATTGTTACAGTACCTTAAGAAGAAATATTGAACTTTACAGTTGTAGTAAAAAGGAATATTGAATTTTACAGTAGTCGTAAGAATGAAAAAAATGATTTCTTCAGTCGGCACGAGTCGGCCGCTTGGAATTAGTTCCAACTCGTTACTTTAGCATCAGAACCTTTCAAGAATGAGATAGATATTAAAACAAATCTTGTTTTCTAATTTTTTGAAAATTCCCATAAAACATTTTTTCATTCTTACAGAATTGTAAAACTAATTACAGATTGTTACAGTACCGTAAATAGGAATATTGAGTTTTACGATAGTCGTAAGAAGGAATATTGAATTTTACAGTAGTCGTAAGAATGAAAAAAATATTTTCTTCAGTCGGCACGAGTCGGCCGCTTGGAATTAGTTCCAACTCGTTACTTTAGCATCAGAACCTTTTAGGAATGAGATAGAAATCAAAATAAATCTTGTTTTCTAATTTTTTAAAAATTCCCATAAAACATTTTTTTCATTCTTACAGAATTGTAAAACTAATTACAGATTGTTACAGTACCGTAAATAGGAATATTGAACTTTACAGCTGACGTAAAAAGGAATATTGAATTTTACAGTAGTCGTAAGAATGAATAAATATTTTCTTCAGTCGGCACGAGTCGGCCGCTTGGAATTAGTTCCAACTCGTTACTTTAGCATCAGAACCTTTCAGGAATGAGATAGAAATCAAAATAAATCTTGTTTTCTAATTTTTTAAAAATTCCCATAAAACATTTTTTTCATTCTTACAGAATTGTAAAACTAATTACAGATTGTTACAGTACCGTAAATAGGAATATTGAACTTTACAACTGACGTAAAAAGGAATATTGAATTTTACAGTAGTCGTAAGAATGAATAAATATTTTCTTCAGTCGGCACGAGTCGGCCGCTTGGAATTAGTTCCAACTCGTTACTTTAGCATCAGAACCTTTTAGGAATGAGATAGAAATCAAAATAAATCTTGTTTTCTAATTTTTTAAAAATTCCCATAAAACATTTTTTTCATTCTTACAGAATTGTAAAACTAATTACAGATTGTTACAGTACCGTAAATAGGAATATTGAACTTTACAGCTGACGTAAAAAGGAATATTGAATTTTACAGTAGTCGTAAGAATGAATAAATATTTTCTTCAGTCGGCACGAGTCGGCCGCTTGGAATTAGTTCCAACTCGTTACTTTAGCATCAGAACCTTTTAGGAATGAGATAGAAATCAAAATAAATCTTGTTTTCTAATTTTTTAAAAATTCCCATAAAACATTTTTTTTATTCTTACAGAACTGTAAAACTGATTACAGATTGTTACGGTACCTTAAGAAGGAATATTGAACTTTACAGTTGTCGTAAAAAGGAATATTGAATTTTACAGTAGTCGTAAGAATGAATAAATATTTTCTTCAGTCGGCACGAGTCGGCCGCTTGGAATTAGTTCCAACTCGTTACTTTAGCATCAGAACCTTTTAGGAATGAGATAGAAATCAAAATAAATCTTGTTTTCTAATTTTTTAAAAATTCCCATAAAACATTTTTTTCATTCTTACAGAATTGTAAAACTAATTACAGATTGTTACAGTACCGTAAATAGGAATATTGAACTTTACAGCTGACGTAAAAAGGAATATTGAATTTTACAGTAGTCGTAAGAATGAATATATATTTTCTTCAGTCGGCACGAGTCGGCCGCTTGGAATTAGTTCCAACTCGTTACTTTAGCATCAGAACCTTTTAGGAATGAGATAGAAATCAAAATAAATCTTGTTTTCTAATTTTTTAAAAATTCCCATAAAACATTTTTTTTATTCTTACAGAACTGTAAAACTGATTACAGATTGTTACGGTACCTTAAGAAGGAATATTGAACTTTACAGTTGTCGTAATAATGAATAAATATTTTCTTCAGTCGGCACGAGTCGGCCGCTTGGAATTAGTTCCAACTCGCTACTTTAGCATCAGAACCTTTCAAGAATGAGATAGATATTAAAACAAATCTTGTTTTCTAATTTTTTGAAAATTCCCATAAAACATTTTTTTCATTCTTACAGAATTGTAAAACTAATTACAGATTGTTACGGTACCTTAAGAAGGAATATTGAACTTTACAGTTGTCGTAATAATGAATAAATATTTTCTTCAGTCGGCACGAGTCGGCCGCTTGGAATTAGTTCCAACTCGCTACTTTAGCATCAGAACCTTTCAAGAATGAGATAGATATTAAAACAAATCTTGTTTTATAATTTTTTAACAATTCCCATAAAACATTTTTTTTATTCTTACAGAACTGTAAAACTGATTACAGATTGTTACGGTACCTTAAGAAGGAATATTGAACTTTACAGTTGTCGTAATAATGAATAAATATTTTCTTCAGTCGGCACGAGTCGGCCGCTTGGAATTAGTTCCAACTCGCTACTTTAGCATCAGAACCTTTCAAGAATGAGATAGATATTAAAACAAATCTTGTTTTATAATTTTTTAACAATTCCCATAAAACATTTTTTTCATTCTTACAGAATTGTAAAACTAATTACAGATTGTTACGGTACCTTAAGAAGGAATATTGAACTTTACAGTTGTCGTAATAATGAATAAATATTTTCTTCAGTCGGCACGAGTCGGCCGCTTGGAATTAGTTCCAACTCGCTACTTTAGCATCAGAACCTTTCAAGAATGAGATAGATATTAAAACAAATCTTGTTTTCTAATTTTTTAACAATTCCCATAAAACATTTTTTTTATTCTTACAGAACTGTAAAACTGATTACAGATTGTTACGGTACCTTAAGAAGGAATATTGAACTTTACAGTTGTCGTAATAATGAATAAATATTTTCTTCAGTCGGCACGAGTCGGCCGCTTGGAATTAGTTCCAACTCGCTACTTTAGCATCAGAACCTTTCAAGAATGAGATAGATATTAAAACAAATCTTGTTTTCTAATTTTTTGAAAATTCCCATAAAACATTTTTTTCATTCTTACAGAATTGTAAAACTAATTACAGATTGTTACAGTACCGTAAATAGGAATATTGAGTTTTACGATAGTCGTAAGAAGGAATATTGAATTTTACAGTAGTCGTAAGAATGAAAAAAATATTTTCTTCAGTCGGCACGAGTCGGCCGCTTGGAATTAGTTCCAACTCGTTACTTTAGCATCAGAACCTTTTAGGAATGAGATAGAAATCAAAATAAATCTTGTTTTCTAATTTTTTAAAAATTCCCATAAAACATTTTTTTCATTCTTACAGAATTGTAAAACTAATTACAGATTGTTACAGTACCGTAAATAGGAATATTGAGTTTTACGATAGTCGTAAGAAGGAATATTGAATTTTACAGTAGTCGTAAGAATGAATAAATATTTTCTTCAGTCGGCACGAGTCGGCCGCTTGGAATTAGTTCCAACTCGCTACTTTAGCATCAGAACCTTTCAAGAATGAGATAGATATTAAAACAAATCTTGTTTTATAATTTTTTAACAATTCCCATAAAACATTTTTTTTATTCTTACAGAACTGTAAAACTGATTACAGATTGTTACGGTACCTTAAGAAGGAATATTGAATTTTACAGTAGTCGTAAGAATGAATAAATATTTTCTTCAGTCGGCACGAGTCGGCCGCTTGGAATTAGTTCCAACTCGCTACTTTAGCATCAGAACCTTTCAAGAATGAGATAGATATTAAAACAAATCTTGTTTTATAATTTTTTAACAATTCCCATAAAACATTTTTTTCATTCTTACAGAATTGTAAAACTAATTACAGATTGTTACGGTACCTTAAGAAGGAATATTGAACTTTACAGTTGTCGTAATAATGAATAAATATTTTCTTCAGTCGGCACGAGTCGGCCGCTTGGAATTAGTTCCAACTCGCTACTTTAGCATCAGAACCTTTCAAGAATGAGATAGATATTAAAACAAATCTTGTTTTCTAATTTTTTAACAATTCCCATAAAACATTTTTTTTATTCTTACAGAACTGTAAAACTGATTACAGATTGTTACGGTACCTTAAGAAGGAATATTGAACTTTACAGTTGTCGTAATAATGAATAAATATTTTCTTCAGTCGGCACGAGTCGGCCGCTTGGAATTAGTTCCAACTCGCTACTTTAGCATCAGAACCTTTCAAGAATGAGATAGATATTAAAACAAATCTTGTTTTCTAATTTTTTGAAAATTCCCATAAAACATTTTTTTCATTCTTACAGAATTGTAAAACTAATTACAGATTGTTACAGTACCGTAAATAGGAATATTGAGTTTTACGATAGTCGTAAGAAGGAATATTGAATTTTACAGTAGTCGTAAGAATGAAAAAAATATTTTCTTCAGTCGGCACGAGTCGGCCGCTTGGAATTAGTTCCAACTCGTTACTTTAGCATCAGAACCTTTTAGGAATGAGATAGAAATCAAAATAAATCTTGTTTTCTAATTTTTTAAAAATTCCCATAAAACATTTTTTTCATTCTTACAGAATTGTAAAACTAATTACAGATTGTTACAGTACCGTAAATAGGAATATTGAGTTTTACGATAGTCGTAAGAAGGAATATTGAATTTTACAGTAGTCGTAAGAATGAAAAAAATATTTTCTTCAGTCGGCACGAGTCGGCCGCTTGGAATTAGTTCCAACTCGTTACTTTAGCATCAGAACCTTTTAGGAATGAGATAGAAATCAAAATAAATCTTGTTTTCTAATTTTTTAAAAATTCCCATAAAACATTTTTTTCATTCTTACAGAATTGTAAAACTAATTACAGATTGTTACAGTACCGTAAATAGGAATATTGAACTTTACAGCTGACGTAAAAAGGAATATTGAATTTTACAGTAGTCGTAAGAATGAATAAATATTTTCTTCAGTCGGCACGAGTCGGCCGCTTGGAATTAGTTCCAACTCGTTACTTTAGCATCAGAACCTTTTAGGAATGAGATAGAAATCAAAATAAATCTTGTTTTCTAATTTTTTAAAAATTCCCATAAAACATTTTTTTTATTCTTACAGAACTGTAAAACTGATTACAGATTGTTACGGTACCTTAAGAAGGAATATTGAACTTTACAGTTGTCGTAAAAAGGAATATTGAATTTTACAGTAGTCGTAAGAATGAATAAATATTTTCTTCAGTCGGCACGAGTCGGCCGCTTGGAATTAGTTCCAACTCGTTACTTTAGCATCAGAACCTTTTAGGAATGAGATAGAAATCAAAATAAATCTTGTTTTCTAATTTTTTAAAAATTCCCATAAAACATTTTTTTCATTCTTACAGAATTGTAAAACTAATTACAGATTGTTACAGTACCGTAAATAGGAATATTGAACTTTACAGCTGACGTAAAAAGGAATATTGAATTTTACAGTAGTCGTAAGAATGAATAAATATTTTCTTCAGTCGGCACGAGTCGGCCGCTTGGAATTAGTTCCAACTCGTTACTTTAGCATCAGAACCTTTTAGGAATGAGATAGAAATCAAAATAAATCTTGTTTTCTAATTTTTTAAAAATTCCCATAAAACATTTTTTTTATTCTTACAGAACTGTAAAACTGATTACAGATTGTTACGGTACCTTAAGAAGGAATATTGAACTTTACAGTTGTCGTAAAAAGGAATATTGAATTTTACAGTAGTCGTAAGAATGAATAAATATTTTCTTCAGTCGGCACGAGTCGGCCGCTTGGAATTAGTTCCAACTCGTTACTTTAGCATCAGAACCTTTCAGGAATGAGATAGAAATCAAAATAAATCTTGTTTTCTAATTTTTTAACAATTCCCATAAAACATTTTTTTTATTCTTACAGAACTGTAAAACTGATTACAGATTGTTACGGTACCTTAAGAAGGAATATTGAACTTTACAGTTGTCGTAATAATGAATAAATATTTTCTTCAGTCGGCACGAGTCGGCCGCTTGGAATTAGTTCCAACTCGCTACTTTAGCATCAGAACCTTTCAAGAATGAGATAGATATTAAAACAAATCTTGTTTTCTAATTTTTTGAAAATTCCCATAAAACATTTTTTTCATTCTTACAGAATTGTAAAACTAATTACAGATTGTTACAGTACCGTAAATAGGAATATTGAGTTTTACGATAGTCGTAAGAAGGAATATTGAATTTTACAGTAGTCGTAAGAATGAAAAAAATATTTTCTTCAGTCGGCACGAGTCGGCCGCTTGGAATTAGTTCCAACTCGTTACTTTAGCATCAGAACCTTTTAGGAATGAGATAGAAATCAAAATAAATCTTGTTTTCTAATTTTTTAAAAATTCCCATAAAACATTTTTTTCATTCTTACAGAATTGTAAAACTAATTACAGATTGTTACAGTACCGTAAATAGGAATATTGAGTTTTACGATAGTCGTAAGAAGGAATATTGAATTTTACAGTAGTCGTAAGAATGAAAAAAATATTTTCTTCAGTCGGCACGAGTCGGCCGCTTGGAATTAGTTCCAACTCGTTACTTTAGCATCAGAACCTTTTAGGAATGAGATAGAAATCAAAATAAATCTTGTTTTCTAATTTTTTAAAAATTCCCATAAAACATTTTTTTCATTCTTACAGAATTGTAAAACTAATTACAGATTGTAACAGTACCGTAAATAGGAATATTGAACTTTACAGCTGACGTAAAAAGGAATATTGAATTTTACAGTAGTCGTAAGAATGAATAAATATTTTCTTCAGTCGGCACGAGTCGGCCGCTTGGAATTAGTTCCAACTCGTTACTTTAGCATCAGAACCTTTTAGGAATGAGATAGAAATCAAAATAAATCTTGTTTTCTAATTTTTTAAAAATTCCCATAAAACATTTTTTTTATTCTTACAGAACTGTAAAACTGATTACAGATTGTTACGGTACCTTAAGAAGGAATATTGAACTTTACAGTTGTCGTAAAAAGGAATATTGAATTTTACAGTAGTCGTAAGAATGAATAAATATTTTCTTCAGTCGGCACGAGTCGGCCGCTTGGAATTAGTTCCAACTCGTTACTTTAGCATCAGAACCTTTCAAGAATGAGATAGATATTAAAACAAATCTTGTTTTCTAATTTTTTGAAAATTCCCATAAAACATTTTTTTTATTCTTACAGAACTGTAAAACTGATTACAGATTGTTACGGTACCTTAAGAAGGAATATTGAACTTTACAGTTGTCGTAATAATGAATAAATATTTTCTTCAGTCGGCACGAGTCGGCCGCTTGGAATTAGTTCCAACTCGCTACTTTAGCATCAGAACCTTTCAAGAATGAGATAGATATTAAAACAAATCTTGTTTTCTAATTTTTTGAAAATTCCCATAAAACATTTTTTTCATTCTTACAGAATTGTAAAACTAATTACAGATTGTTACAGTACCATAAAAAGGATTACTGAATTTTACAATGGCCGTAAAAAGGAATATTGATTTTTACAGTAGTCGTAAGAAGGAATATTGATTTTTACAGTAGTCGTAAAAATGAAAAAAATGTTTTCTTCAGTCGGCACGAGTCGGCTGCTTGGAAAAAAATCCAACTCGCTACTTTGGCATCAGAACCTTTCGGGAATGACATAGAAATCAAAATAAATCTAGTTTTCTAATCTTTTCAAAATTCCCAAAAAACATTTTTTTCATTCTTACAGAACTGTAAAACTGATTATAGATTGTTACAGTACCATAAAAAGGATTACTGAATTTTACAATGGCCGTAAAAAGGAATATTGATTTTTACAGTAGTTGTAAGAATGAAAAAAATGTTTTCTTCAGTCGGCACGAGTCGGCTGCTTGGAAAAAAATCCAACTCGCTACTTTAGCATCAGAACCTTTCGGGAATGACATAGAAATCAAAATAAATCTAGTTTTCTAATCTTTTCAAAATTCCCAAAAAACATTTTTTTCATTCTTACAGAACTGTAAAACTGATTATAGATTGTTACAGTACCATAAAAAGGATTACTGAATTTTACAATGGCCGTAAAAAGGAATATTGATTTTTACAGTAGTTGTAAGAATGAAAAAAATGTTTTCTTCAGTCGGCACGAGTCGGCTGCTTGGAAAAAAATCCAACTCGCTACTTTGGCATCAGAACCTTTAAGGAATGACATAGAAATCAAAATAAATCTTGTTTTCTAATTTTTTAAAAATTCCCATAAAACATTTTTTTCATTCTTACAGAACTGTAAAACTGATTACAGATTGTTAAAGTACCATAAATAGGATTACTGAATTTTACAATAGCCGTAAGAAGGAATATTGAATTTTACAGTAGTCGTAAGAAGGAATATTGATTTTTACAGTAGTCGTAAAAATGAAAAAAATGTTTTCTTCAGTCGGCACGAGTCGGCTGCTTGGAAAAAAATCCAACTCGCTACTTTGGCATCAGAACCTTTCGGGAATGACATAGAAATCAAAATAAATAATGTTTTCTAATTTTTTCAAAATTCCCATAAAACATTTTTTTCATTCTTACAGAACTGTAAAACTGATTACAGATTGTTACAGTACCATAAATAGGATTACTGAATTTTACAATAGCCGTAAGAAGGAATATTGAATTTTACAGTAGCCGTAAGAAGGAATATTGATTTTTACAGTAGTCGTAAGAAGGAATATTGATTTTTAAAGTAGTCGTAAAAATGAAAAAAATGTTTTCTTCAGTCGGCACGAGTCGGCTGCTTGGAATTAGTTCCAACTCGCTACTTTGGCATCAGAACCTTTCGGGAATGACATAGAAATCAAAACAAATCTTGTTTTCTAATTTTTTCAAAATTCCCATAAAACATTTTTTTCATTCTTACAGAACTGTAAAACTGATTATAGATTGTTACAGTACCATAAAAAGGATTACTGAATTTTACAATGGCCGTAAAAAGGAATATTGATTTTTACAGTAGTCGTAAGAAGGAATATTGATTTTTACAGTAGTCGTAAAAATGAAAAAAATGTTTTCTTCAGTCGGCACGAGTCGGCTGCTTGGAAAAAAATCCAACTCGCTACTTTGGCATCAGAACCTTTCGGGAATGACATAGAAATCAAAATAAATCTTGTTTTCTAATTTTTTGAAAATTCCCATAAAACATTTTTTTCATTCTTACAGAACTGTAAAACTGATTACAGATTGTTAAAGTACCATAAATAGGATTACTGAATTTTACAATGGCCGTAAGAAGGAATATTGAATTTTACAGTAGCCGTAAGAAGGAATATTGATTTTTACAGTAGTCGTAAAAATGAAAAAAATGTTTTCTTCAGTCGGCACGAGTCGGCTGCTTGGAATTAGTTCCAACTCGCTACTTTGGCATCAGAACCTTTCGGGAATGACATAGAAATCAAAACAAATCTTGTTTTCTAATTTTTTCAAAATTCCCATAAAACATTTTTTTCATTCTTACAGAACTGTAAAACTGATTACAGATTGTTAAAGTACCATAAAAAGGATTACTGAATTTTACAATGGCCGTAAAAAGGAATATTGATTTTTACAGTAGTCGTAAGAAGGAATATTGATTTTTACAGTAGTCGTAAAAATGAAAAAAATGTTTTCTTCAGTCGGCACGAGTCGGCTGCTTGGAATTAGTTCCAACTCGCTACTTTGGCATCAGAACCTTTCGGGAATGACATAGAAATCAAAACAAATCTTGTTTTCTAATTTTTTCAAAATTCCCATAAAACATTTTTTTCATTCTTACAGAACTGTAAAACTGATTACAGATTGTTAAAGTACCATAAAAAGGATTACTGAATTTTACAATGGCCGTAAAAAGGAATATTGATTTTTACAGTAGTCGTAAGAAGGAATATTGATTTTTACAGTAGTCGTAAAAATGAAAAAAATGTTTTCTTCAGTCGGCACGAGTCGGCTGCTTGGAAAAAAATCCAACTCGCTACTTTGGCATCAGAACCTTTCGGGAATGACATAGAAATCAAAATAAATCTTGTTTTCTAATTTTTTGAAAATTCCCATAAAACATTTTTTTCATTCTTACAGAACTGTAAAACTGATTACAGATTGTTAAAGTACCATAAATAGGATTACTGAGTTTTACAATGGCCGTAAGAAGGAATATTGAATTTTACAGTAGTTGTAAGAAGGAATATTGATTTTTACAGTAGTCGTAAAAATGAAAAAAATGTTTTCTTCAGTCGGCACGAGTCGGCTGCTTGGAAAAAAATCCAACTCGCTACTTTGGCATCAGAACCTTTCGGGAATGACATAGAAATCAAAATAAATCTTGTTTTCTAATTTTTTGAAAATTCCCATAAAACATTTTTTTCATTCTTACAGAACTGTAAAACTGATTACAGATTGTTACAGTACCATAAATAGGATTACTGAGTTTTACAATGGCCGTAAGAAGGAATATTGAATTTTACAGTAGTTGTAAGAAGGAATATTGATTTTTACAGTAGTCGTAAAAATGAAAAAAATGTTTTCTTCAGTCGGCACGAGTCGGCTGCTTGGAAAAAAATCCAACTCGCTACTTTGGCATCAGAACCTTTCGGGAATGACATAGAAATCAAAATAAATCTTGTTTTCTAATTTTTTGAAAATTCCCATAAAACATTTTTTTCATTCTTACAGAACTGTAAAACTGATTACAGATTGTTACAGTACCATAAATAGGATTACTGAATTTTACAATAGCCGTAAGAAGGAATATTGAATTTTACAGTAGCCGTAAGAAGGAATATTGATTTTTACAGTAGTCGTAAGAAGGAATATTGATTTTTACAGTAGTCGTAAAAATGAAAAAAATGTTTTCTTCAGTCGGCACGAGTCGGCTGCTTGGAATTAGTTCCAACTCGCTACTTTGGCATCAGAACCTTTCGGGAATGACATAGAAATCAAAACAAATCTTGTTTTCTAATTTTTTCAAAATTCCCATAAAACATTTTTTTCATTCTTACAGAACTGTAAAACTGATTATAGATTGTTACAGTACCATAAAAAGGATTACTGAATTTTACAATGGCCGTAAAAAGGAATATTGATTTTTACAGTAGTCGTAAGAAGGAATATTGATTTTTACAGTAGTCGTAAAAATGAAAAAAATGTTTTCTTCAGTCGGCACGAGTCGGCTGCTTGGAAAAAAATCCAACTCGCTACTTTGGCATCAGAACCTTTCGGGAATGACATAGAAATCAAAATAAATCTTGTTTTCTAATTTTTTCAAAATTCCCATAAAACATTTTTTTCATTCTTACAGAACTGTAAAACTGATTATAGATTGTTACAGTACCATAAAAAGGATTACTGAATTTTACAATGGCCGTAAAAAGGAATATTGATTTTTACAGTAGTCGTAAGAAGGAATATTGATTTTTACAGTAGTCGTAAAAATGAAAAAAATGTTTTCTTCAGTCGGCACGAGTCGGCTGCTTGGAAAAAAATCCAACTCGCTACTTTGGCATCAGAACCTTTCGGGAATGACATAGAAATCAAAATAAATCTTGTTTTCTAATTTTTTGAAAATTCCCATAAAACATTTTTTTCATTCTTACAGAACTGTAAAACTGATTACAGATTGTTAAAGTACCATAAATAGGATTACTGAGTTTTACAATGGCCGTAAGAAGGAATATTGAATTTTACAGTAGTTGTAAGAAGGAATATTGATTTTTACAGTAGTCGTAAAAATGAAAAAAATGTTTTCTTCAGTCGGCACGAGTCGGCTGCTTGGAAAAAAATCCAACTCGCTACTTTGGCATCAGAACCTTTCGGGAATGACATAGAAATCAAAATAAATCTTGTTTTCTAATTTTTTGAAAATTCCCATAAAACATTTTTTTCATTCTTACAGAACTGTAAAACTGATTACAGATTGTTACAGTACCATAAATAGGATTACTGAATTTTACAATAGCCGTAAGAAGGAATATTGAATTTTACAGTAGCCGTAAGAAGGAATATTGATTTTTACAGTAGTCGTAAGAAGGAATATTGATTTTTACAGTAGTCGTAAAAATGAAAAAAATGTTTTCTTCAGTCGGCACGAGTCGGCTGCTTGGAATTAGTTCCAACTCGCTACTTTGGCATCAGAACCTTTCGGGAATGACATAGAAATCAAAACAAATCTTGTTTTCTAATTTTTTCAAAATTCCCATAAAACATTTTTTTCATTCTTACAGAACTGTAAAACTGATTATAGATTGTTACAGTACCATAAAAAGGATTACTGAATTTTACAATGGCCGTAAAAAGGAATATTGATTTTTACAGTAGTCGTAAGAAGGAATATTGATTTTTACAGTAGTCGTAAAAATGAAAAAAATGTTTTCTTCAGTCGGCACGAGTCGGCTGCTTGGAATTAGTTCCAACTCGCTACTTTGGCATCAGAACCTTTCGGGAATGACATAGAAATCAAAATAAATCTTGTTTTCTAATTTTTTGAAAATTCCCATAAAAAATTTTTTTCATTCTTACAGAACTGTAAAACTGATTACAGATTGTTACAGTACCATAAATAGGATTACTGAATTTTACAATGGCCGTAAGAAGGAATATTGAATTTTACAGTAGTTGTAAGAAGGAATATTGATTTTTACAGTAGTCGTAAAAATGAAAAAAATGTTTTCTTCAGTCGGCACGAGTCGGCTGCTTGGAATTAGTTCCAACTCGCTACTTTGGCATCAGAACCTTTCGGGAATGACATAGAAATCAAAATAAATCTTGTTTTCTAATTTTTTCAAAATTCCCATAAAACATTTTTTTCATTCTTACAGAACTGTAAAACTGATTGTAGATTGTTACAGTACCATAAAAAGGATTACTGAATTTTACAATGGCCGTAAAAAGGAATATTGATTTTTACAGTAGTCGTAAGAAGGAATATTGATTTTTACAGTAGTCGTAAAAATGAAAAAAATGTTTTCTTCAGTCGGCACGAGTCGGCTGCTTGGAAAAAAATCCAACTCGCTACTTTGGCATCAGAACCTTTCGGGAATGACATAGAAATCAAAATAAATCTTGTTTTCTAATTTTTTGAAAATTCCCATAAAACATTTTTTTCATTCTTACAGAACTGTAAAACTGATTACAGATTGTTAAAGTACCATAAATAGGATTACTGAGTTTTACAATGGCCGTAAGAAGGAATATTGAATTTTACAGTAGTTGTAAGAAGGAATATTGATTTTTACAGTAGTCGTAAAAATGAAAAAAATGTTTTCTTCAGTCGGCACGAGTCGGCTGCTTGGAAAAAAATCCAACTCGCTACTTTGGCATCAGAACCTTTCGGGAATGACATAGAAATCAAAATAAATCTTGTTTTCTAATTTTTTGAAAATTCCCATAAAACATTTTTTTCATTCTTACAGAACTGTAAAACTGATTACAGATTGTTACAGTACCATAAATAGGATTACTGAATTTTACAATGGCCGTAAGAAGGAATATTGAATTTTACAGTAGCCGTAAGAAGGAATATTGATTTTTACAGTAGTCGTAAAAATGAAAAAAATGTTTTCTTCAGTCGGCACGAGTCGGCTGCTTGGAATTAGTTCCAACTCGCTACTTTGGCATCAGAACCTTTCGGGAATGACATAGAAATCAAAATAAATCTAGTTTTCTAATTTTTTAAAAATTCCCATAAAACATTTTTTTCATTCTTACAGAACTGTAAAACTGATTATAGATTGTTACAGTACCATAAAAAGGATTACTGAATTTTACAATGGCCGTAAAAAGGAATATTGATTTTTACAGTAGTTGTAAGAATGAAAAAAATGTTTTCTTCAGTCGGCACGAGTCGGCTGCTTGGAAAAAAATCCAACTCGCTACTTTGGCATCAGAACCTTTAAGGAATGACATAGAAATCAAAATAAATCTTGTTTTCTAATTTTTTAAAAATTCCCATAAAACATTTTTTTCATTCTTACAGAACTGTAAAACTGATTACAGATTGTTAAAGTACCATAAATAGGATTACTGAATTTTACAATAGCCGTAAGAAGGAATATTGAATTTTACAGTAGCCGTAAGAAGGAATATTGATTTTTACAGTAGTCGTAAGAAGGAATATTGATTTTTACAGTAGTCGTAAAAATGAAAAAAATGTTTTCTTCAGTCGGCACGAGTCGGCTGCTTGGAATTAGTTCCAACTCGCTACTTTGGCATCAGAACCTTTCGGGAATGACATAGAAATCAAAATAAATCTTGTTTTCTAATTTTTTGAAAATTCCCATAAAACATTTTTTTCATTCTTACAGAACTGTAAAACTGATTACAGATTGTTAAAGTACCATAAATAGGATTACTGAATTTTACAATGGCCGTAAGAAGGAATATTGAATTTTACAGTAGTCGTAAGAAGGAATATTGATTTTTAGAGTAGTCGTAAAAATGAAAAAATTGTTTTCTTCAGTCGGCACGAGTCGGCTGCTTGGAATTAGTTCCAACTCGCTATTTTGGCATCAGAACCTTTCGGGAATGACATAGAAATCAAAATAAATCTTGTTTTCTAATTTTTTCAAAATTCCCATAAAACATTTTTTTCATTCTTACAGAACTGTAAAACTGATTACAGATTGTTACAGTACCATAAATAGGATTACTGAATTTTACAATGGCCGTAAGAAGGAATATTGAATTTTACAGTAGCCGTAAGAAGGAATATTGATTTTTACAGTAGTCGTAAAAATGAAAAAAATGTTTTCTTCAGTCGGCACGAGTCGGCTGCTTGGAATTAGTTCCAACTCGCTACTTTGAGTAGTTATGCACCCCTTTTCACCCTAAAAACTACGGTACTTTTTTCAAGGGGAGAAAATCGGGATACAGTATCCTTAATCCTTTTTCCCTCTCCCGATCGGGCATCTGGCGTTGCAACTTTTTTTAGGTTGCATATTTTTTTGCAACTTTTTTTTCCTTTCCAGATTTTTTTCTTTTTAAAAATTTTTTTCAAATTTTTTTAAAAAATTTTAAAATCCATGAAAATCATGAAAAAACTTTTTTTCACCCAAATCCTTCAAGTGATCAGTGTTATGCTTTTGTTTTTTTTCCGCGGGCGCCCGCGCCCGCGCCCGCGTACTTTTGAAAAAACCGCCCGCGCCCGCCCGCCGCCCGCGTACTTTTGAAAAAAACCGCCCGCGCCCGCCCGCCGCCCGCGTACTTTTAAAAAACCCGCCCGCGCCCGCCCGCCGCCCGCAAATCTTATATTTGAGTTTTTATTCAACATTTTAAAAGTTTATTCATTATTTTTTAACAAAAAGATTATTGATAATATATATTAAGAAAAGAATCATAAATTTTTCTTCATTTGTTGAAACAATATCATTAAGCCGCACATCAATTTTTTCAATTAATTTATCAATAACTTGTTCAAAATCAATCTTTGAGTGAAATTTTACTTCAGATTTTCTAACTTGAAGATTTATCTTAACAATGTGAAGTCCGGGATATAATAAAGACATTGTTGGAATAGAATCACTTTGAATTGTTGTTGTGAAATTTGTAAGATCTTGCATCAAAAGTAAACATGACTTCGATCAATGTGATTTGTAATTAAAGATTTAGCAGATACTGCTGTTTTAATTTCATGTTCAACAAGCAGTTTTTGAACAATATCAGGATGTCGAGTCTCAAAGTGTCTTTTAATATTATAAGATTTCATAACCAAAGATTGATTGCATTCTTTACATTTTTTATCGTTGATATCATCTATAATGTCAATATAATGTTTACCTGATAAAGTTTCATTTTTTTAATCGGGAGTTGCAGAAGCAGAAATACTAGCAGCTTTTCTTTTTCTTGATGCCATGGTTTAGACAATACAAATCCACTTTGATTTAGAAATAAGTAATGTCAAAATCAGTAAAAATAAAATCCAATAAAATCGGTTAAAATCCAGGTGAAATTAATAACGATGTAAAATTTTTAATAGCAGTTTATTTTTTCTTTTTCGGCAAAAAAACTGACACCAATGTGAAAGCAAATTTTCTCATAGGGCATTTAGGTCGTTGCGGTGATAAACTTTTTTCTTTCTTCATTAGATGATTTGTCCTTCCGTGTGATTTTTATGGCAAAAAAATATTCTTTCGTAGATTTTTGTTGAGAAATATTGTCAAAAAAGCATTGAAAAAAAAAACAAAATGCTTTTGTTTTTTTACTCGCGGGCGCCCGCGCCCGCGCCCGCTTACTTAGAAAAAATCCGCCCGCGCCCGCCCGCCGCCCGCTAACTTTTGAAAAAACTGCCCGCGCCCGCCCGCCGCCCGCCAAAGGGCGCCCGCGGGCGCCCGCGGGCGGGCGCGGGCGCGGGCAAAGCATAACACTGTCATCGTTCGACTCCTCGTGACACGGGGATCTCTTTTTTCAGTATCACGTATATTTTTTTTCACTTTTGACTTTTTTCTTCAAAGAAAAAAAAGAGACGCATTTTTTTGGCGCGCAAAGAAAGAAAGAGAGAGAGAGAGACAGCTTCTTTTGTGCGTGCGCATGCCGCGGCACGTCTGTTCTCTTTTCCTTTGTTCTTTGTGACTGGCGCGCGTCTCCCTTTTCTTTTCCTTTCTTCTTTTTTAAATTTTATTTAAATTTTTTAAATTTTTAAATTTTAAAATCATGAAATACATGTTAAAAATTTTTTTCTCCAAAAATACACAAATGATACATCATTCGAATCCCCGTAACCTCAGGATCACCCCTGTCATAGTAGCTATTTATAAAAAATTTTGTCCCGCATCCAAAACGTTTTTTTAATTATAAAAAGTTTATTCCTTGCGGGAAAAAAGGGAAATTCAAACATACAAATAAAAAGTGAATTTCAACCAAATAAAAATGATAGTTCAAAGACAAATAAAAAAGTTTGCAAGGAATATAAAACAGAGAAAAAATTATTGAAGCATGCGTAAAATCCAATTAACAAGACTTAAGCCACCAAAAAGAAACATTGAGATAGTACAAACAACAAAAAGTGTTCTTTCAAGAGGGCCAAACTTAACTTTCATATCACTTGTTTGAGGTGGTGTTGTTGAAGAGGTTTTCTAACAAAAATGTGTGATTCAGAAACAAGAAAAATATACGTAAAAATGATAAAACTAACGATCCATAAAAAAGCTTGATCCAAAAGTTGTAAAAAATTTGCAACCAAAGTTGCATAAAAAAAGTTGCAACCAATTGCAACTTTTCTATGGTTGCATTAAAATGCAACTTTTTTATGGTTGCATCAAAATGCAACTTTTTTCGGTTGCATTTTTAGCTGGCAGATTTGGCTTTCTTATGAAACGCGTTAGGATCAAAGAGATTAAATTTTTGTTTTGTGGCTGAAACTGATGTCTTTTTCGGCTTGGTTGGCTTCATAATTATGGGTTTCTGTGGTGTGGGTTTTAGAAATTTCTTCTTTTGTGGTACAAAAAGCGCATTTAATTCAGCATTTGCCATTCTTTTTTTTCTTATCTTGTGTTCATGAATCTTAAGCAAGGGAGGAGGTGGCATTGCAGTTACTCCTGTCATGGGAATAACTTTGTTATGATTCTTTGGCATTTCTTCTTGAATTTCGTTGTGATAGTGTTGTCGTTGTAAAAGGTCTTCATTTTCCTTATTTTTGATTGTTGCACGTATTGTCTCCTCTAATCCAGACTTTGATTTCTCATTATGTTTCAAGTTTTGATAATGACTCTTCTTTGGCTGAACTGGTGTTAAAAGTGACTTCATCAAAAATGTCATCACTTCTTTTTGGTCTAATTTTACCAAACATTTCTTCCAAAACCATGTCAACGTGTTCCACAGAATGCATATATTTTGGTTTTAATGTTGATTTGTAACCATTGGTATAAACGATGGTTATAGTTTCATTTATTAATGACCATTTCTTCTCCAAGCTAAATTCCTTAAGGCAACAATACCACCCTTCTCCTTTGAGCTCAATACTTCCTGCCAGTTGTTTGTATATTTTTGAAGTTTTATCCAATTTAAAGGGGATAAATATATGTTCGATTAACATTTTTCTGAAAATTTAAAAATAAGTACGATAATCAAATACGCGCATACAATTGCGCAATATTTTTCCATTGCGCAATAAAAATATTAAGATTTTGATCGCTATTTTCAATTTAAACAAAACAGACGGAAGAAAGTTGTCTCTTTTCGATCCAGAAAAACAGTGGTTAAGGATTAACAAATAAGAAAACAGAAACAAAAAACAGTCTTAAAAAAATCGCCGCCAAAAGAGATTTTCCGGCAAAACAGTGGTTAAGGATAGACTTCGATGGATAAAAGGACACTTTTTTGGTGCGTGTGTATGCGCGCGTGTGTGTGACGGAGGCAAATGGCGCGCAAAAAAAGACGCGCGCATCACCCGATGGCACTGGATTAGAAAAAAGAACAGCTGTTGTTGACCTCGGTCTGTTTTTTGAACACACCTTTGAAGAATTCCTATTGTTGTAACTGCTTAATCCGTGACCTCAAAAAAACTTTGGCAAAACAATAGAGATAAAAGACATTAAAAGTGGTTAATTTTTGAATTCAGGGGACTTGAATAGAACTTTTAGAAAAAGGTCAAACCAATCGATCGGTCAAAATGTATTCATTTCAATTAATTTCGTAATCGGCGGTCACTCGCTTTTTAATTTTCTTTTCATTTTTCTGATTTTTTATTGAATCATGGCAAAGTTAGATCCTCAAAGTGTCGAACGAATGCCTGAATCTGTTGATTTTTTCAACGTAAAACCTAGTTTAGTTGGGATCGAACACGGTTCTTTTGCTGAATATCCTGCTGTTCACCCCATAAGCAACGGCAATATCCAATTTCGCGTAAATTCTGGGCAATGTTTCATTGATTTCTCAAAGACTTATATGGTCACAAAATTTGCGCTCCTTAAAAAAGAAGGAAATACATTTGTACCTGTTACAAAAGATGATCCTGTTAGCTTTATTCAAGGATTTGGTGCAACTTTTATAAAAAATCTTAAAGTTTTATTCAATAAACAACATGTTTTTAACGGAAATGATTTGTATGCTTATAATGCGTACATGAAACGTTGTTTAGGAATTGATAAAAAACATAATATGCAAGATTTACAAGCAATTGGGTATTTTGAAGATGGCTTAAGTCAAACAAGTGGTCCTGGATTTGATGCAAGACGCGCATTATGCGCAGAAGGAAAAAAGTTTGAAACTGCATGCTCTTTGGACGTTGACATTTTTCAACAAAAGAAGCTTTTTCTTGATAATATGATCATTGATATTGAAATTATCCCAAATAATGCTGTTTTTACATTGCTTGCTACTGATAAACAGGAATATAAATATGAGATTTTAGATTGCAAACTTTTTGTTAAAACTTATTCACTTAACCCTGAATTAAATCACCCCCTTCAAGAAGGCCTCAATAAAGGAGCTATTGCTAAATACAATTATACGCGCAACATTATTAAAACTGAATTTATTTCACCTGGAAGACTTGAATATGATTCAGTTTTGATTACAAATAGACTTCCAAAACGTGTATTTGTTGGTCTTATTGATGCGCAAGCTTACCATGGTAAAATTGGAATGTCACCATTTGAATTTAAACCTCATGGTCTTTTATCTGTTAAACTTTCTGCCAATGGAGTTACGGTCCCAAATAGCCCCTACAAATTAGATTGGAAAGATAACAGTTATATTCGCGCTTACAAAGATTTATCAGATGCTACAAAACATGGTATTTCTCTTGAAAAATATGAGGCACATTCAACTTTTTATGCATTTGACTTGCAATTGGAGCATGATTCAGACATTGTTGCCCTACAAAAAACTGGATCTACAGCTATTTCATTGAATTTCTCCGTCCCAGTTCCTCAAAATGGCTTACAATTAATCTATTATGGGGAATTTGATTCCATTCTTGCTCTTGATTGTGCCCGCTCTCCAAAATCAGATGTCTCAGTTTAAGGTTTTTCTTTCTTACTTTTAAGTAAAATACGATTTATTTATTTTTAGCATGGCTGTTGCAAACCAATGCTCATTTTTTTTCCATTCAAAGTACCCTGAAACCCCAACAACAACACTTTCCTTCTGCTTCTAAATTAGCATTTTTAATTTTTTTTATGTTTTTTATTACCTTTATACTAAAAATATTTTGTTTTTGTACGTTTAAATATAATGATGGCCCAATAAATATTCTTTTTATATTCTTTCGTTTGTTTTTTACAAGAGTTTTTACCTTTTTAAATATTTTAAATACAATGATTCTTGCTTTTTTTCGTGAAATTTGTTAATATTTTTAAATCCGTCGGTTTTTTAATAGTCTAAAACATGTTTACCTGTTTTAGTATGAAGAAGTTCATTGCTATACCAATGTCACATTATCAAAATTTGACTCAAAATGCGAAATCAAATTCTGGATTAGAGCAAACAATACATGCGACAATCAAAAATAAGGAAAATGAAGATCTTTTGCAACGACAACGCTATTACGATGAAGCTCAGGAGGAAATGCCAAAGAATCATAACAAAGTTATTCCAATGACCGGAGTAACTGCTTTACCACCACCACCTCTTAAGAAGATTCGGGAACACAAGAGAAAAAGAATGACAAACGCCGAATTAGATGCACTTTTTGGAGCACCAAAGAAGAAATTTCTAAAACCTACACCACAGAAACCCATAATTATGAAGCCAACCAAGCCGAAAAAGACATCCGTTTCAGCCACAAAACAAAAATTTAATCTCTTTGATCCTAACGCTTTTCATAAGAAAGCCAAATCTGCCAGCTAAAAATGCAACCGAAAAAAGTTGCATTTGGATGCAACCATAAAAAAAGTTGCATTTTAATGCAACCATAGGAAGGTTGCAATTGATTGCAACTTCTTTTGCAACTTGGTTGCAACTTTTTTTGTGCAACTTTGGTTGCAAATTTTTGACAACTTTTTGATCAGGCTTTTTTATGGATCGTTAGTTTTATCATTTTTACGTATATTTTTCTTGTTTCTGAATCACATATTTTTGTTAAAAAACCTCTTCAACAACACCACCGCAAACAAGTGATATGAAAGTTAAGTTTGGCCCTCTTGAAAGAACACTTTTTGTTGTTTGTACTATTTCAATGTTTCTTTTTGGTGGCTTGAGTCTTGTTAATTGGATTTTACGCATGCTTCAATAATTTTTTTCTCTGTTTTATTATTCCTTGCAAACTTTCTATTTGTCATTGAACTTACGTTTTTATTTGGTTGAAATTCACTTTTTATTTGTATGTTTGAATATCCCTTTTTTCCCGCAAGGAATAAACTTTTTATAATTAAAAAAACGTTTTGGATGCGGGACAAAATTTTTTATAAATAGCTACTATGACAGGGGTGATCCTGAGGTTACGGGGATTCGAATGATGTATCATTTGTGTATTTTTGGAGAAAAAAATTTTTAACATGTATTTCATGATTTTAAAATTTAAAAATTTAAAAAATTTAAATAAAATTTAAAAAAGAACAAAGGAAAAGAAAAGGGAGACGCGCGCCAGTCACAAAGAAGAAAGGAAAAGAGAACAGACGTGCCGCGGCATGCGCACGCACAAAAGAAGCTGTCTCTCTCTCTCTCTTTCTTTCTTTGCGCGCCAAAAAAATGCGTCTCTTTTTTTTCTTTGAAGAAAAAAGTCAAAAGTGAAAAAAAATATACGTGATACTGAAAAAAGAGATCCCCGTGTCACGAGGAGTCGAACGATGTATCACTTGAAGGATTTGGGTGAAAAAAAGTTTTTTCATGATTTTCATGGATTTTAAAATTTTTTAAAAAAATTTGAAAAAAATTTTTAAAAAGAAAAAAATCTGGAAAGGAAAAAAAAGTTGCAAAAAAATATGCAACCTAAAAAAAGTTGCAACGCCAGATGCCCGATCGGGAGAGGGAAAAAGGATTAAGGATACTGTATCCCGATTTTCTCCCCTTGAAAAAAGTACCGTAGTTTTTAGGGTGAAAAGGGGTGCATAACTACTACTTTGGCATCAGAACCTTTCGGGAATGACATAGAAATCAAAATAAATCTTGTTTTCTAATTTTTTTGAATCTTTTCAAAATTCCCATAAAACATTTTTTTCATTCTTACAGAACTGTAAAACTGATTACAGATTGTTAAAGTACCATAAATAGGATTACTGAATTTTACAATGGCCGTAAGAAGGAATATTGAATTTTACAGTAGCCGTAAGAAGGAATATTGATTTTTGCAGTAGTCGTAAGAAGGAATATTGATTTTTACAGTAGTCGTAAAAATGAAAAAATTGTTTTCTTCAGTCGGCACGAGTCGGCTGCTTGGAATTAGTTCCAACTGGCTATTTTGGCATCAGAACCTTTCGGGAATGACATAGAAATCAAAATAAATCTTGTTTTCTAATTTTTTGAAAATTCCCATAAAACATTTTTTTCATTCTTACAGAACTGTAAAACTGATTACAGATTGTTAAAGTACCATAAATAGAATTACTGAATTTTACAATGGCCGTAAGAAGGAATATTGAATTTTACAGTAGTCGTAAGAAGGAATATTGATTTTTAGAGTAGTCGTAAAAATGAAAAAATTGTTTTCTTCAGTCGGCACGAGTCGGCTGCTTGGAATTAGTTCCAACTCGCTACTTTGGCATCAGAACCTTTCGGGAATGACATAGAAATCAAAATAAATCTTGTTTTCTAATTTTTTGAAAATTCCCATAAAACATTTTTTTCATTCTTACAGAACTGTAAAACTGATTACAGATTGTTAAAGTACCATAAATAGGATTACTGAATTTTACAATGGCCGTAAGAAGGAATATTGAATTTTACAGTAGTCGTAAGAAGGAATATTGATTTTTAGAGTAGTCGTAAGAAGGAATATTGATTTTTACAGTAGTCGTAAAAATGAAAAAAATGTTTTCTTCAGTCGGCACGAGTCGGCTGCTTGGAATTAGTTCCAACTCGCTACTTTGGCATCAGAACCTTTCGGGAATGACATAGAAATCAAAATAAATCTTGTTTTCTAATTTTTTGAAAATTCCCATAAAACATTTTTTTCATTCTTACAGAACTGTAAAACTGATTACAGATTGTTACAGTACCATAAATAGGATTACTGAATTTTACAATGGCCGTAAGAAGGAATATTGAATTTTACAGTAGCCGTAAGAAGGAATATTGATTTTTACAGTAGTCGTAAAAATGAAAAAAATGTTTTCTTCAGTCGGCACGAGTCGGCTGCTTGGAATTAGTTCCAACTCGCTACTTTGGCATCAGAACCTTTCGGGAATGACATAGAAATCAAAATAAATCTTGTTTTCTAATTTTTTGAAAATTCCCATAAAACATTTTTTTCATTCTTACAGAACTGTAAAACTGATTATAGATTGTTACAGTACCATAAAAAGGATTACTGAATTTTACAATGGCCGTAAGAAGGAATATTGAATTTTACAGTAGCCGTAAGAAGGAATATTGATTTTTGCAGTAGTCGTAAGAAGGAATATTGATTTTTACAGTAGTCGTAAAAATGAAAAAAATGTTTTCTTCAGTCGGCACGAGTCGGCTGCTTGGAATTAGTTCCAACTCGCTACTTTGGCATCAGAACCTTTCGGGAATGACATAGAAATCAAAATAAATCTTGTTTTCTAATTTTTTGAAAATTCCCATAAAAAATTTTTTTCATTCTTACAGTATTCCTATTTACGGTACTGTAACAATCTGTAATTAGTTACAATTCTGTAAGAATGAAAAAATGTTTTATGGGAATTTTTAAAAAATTAGAAAACAAGATTTATTTTGATTTCTATCTCATTCCTGAAAGGTTCTGATGCTAAAGTAACGAGTTGGAACTAATTCCAAGCGGCCGACTCGTGCCGACTGAAGAAAATATTTATTCATTCTTACGACTACTGTAAAATTCAATATTCCTTCTTACGACTATCGTAAAACTCAATATTCCTATTTACGGTACTGTAACAATCTGTAATTAGTTTTACAATTCTGTAAGAATGAAAAAATGTTTTATGGGAATTTTCAAAAAATTAGAAAACAAGATTTGTTTTAATATCTATCTCATTCTTGAAAGGTTCTGATGCTAAAGTAACGAGTTGGAACTAATTCCAAGCGGCCGACTCGTGCCGACTGAAGAAAATATTTTTTTCATTCTTACGACTACTGTAAAATTCAATATTCCTTCTTACCACTACTGTAAAATTCAATATTCCTTTTTACGACAACTGTAAAGTTCAATATTTCTTCTTAAGGTACTGTAACAATCTGTAATCAGTTTTACAGTTCTGTAAGAATAAAAAAAATGGCCGCTTGGAATTAGTTCCAACTCGTTGCTTTAGCATCAGAACCTTTCAGGAATGAGATAGAAATCAAAATAAATCTTGTTTTCTAATTTTTTAAAAATTCCCACTCGTGCCGACTGAAGAAAATATTTTTTTCATTCTTACGAATACTGTAAAATTCAATATTCCTTTTTACGACAACTGTAAAGTTCAATATTTCTTCTTAAGGTACTGTAACAATCTGTAATCAGTTTTACAGTTCTGTAAGAATAAAAAAAACGTTTTATGGGAATTTTCAAACAATTAGAAAACAAGATTTATTTTGATTTCTATCTCATTCCTGAAATGAAAAAAATGTTTTCTTCAGTCGGCACGAGTCGGCTGCTTGGAATTAGTTCTAACTCGCTACTTTGGCATCAGAACCTTTCGGGAATGACATAGAAATCAAAAAAAAAACCTAGTTTTCTAATTTTTTCAAAATTCCCATAAAACATTTTTTTCATTCTTACAGAACTGTAAAACTGATTATAGATTGTTACAGTACCATAAAAAGGATTACTGAATTTTACAATGGCCGTAAGAAGGAATATTGAATTTTACAGTAGCCATGAGAACGAATATTAATTTTTACAGTAGTCGTAAGAAGGAATATTGATTTTTACAGTAGCCGTAAGAATGAAAAAAATGTTTTCTTCAGTCGGCACGAGTCGGCTGCTTGGAATTAGTTCCAACTCGCTACTTTGGCATTAGAACCTTTCAGGAATGACATAGAAATCAAAAAAAAAACCTAGTTTTCTAATTTTTTCAAAATTCCCATAAAACATTTTTTTCATTCTTACAGAACTGTAAAACTGATTATAGATTGTTACAGTACCATAAATAGGATTACTGAATTTTACAATGGCCGTAAGAAGGAATATTGAATTTTACAGTAGCCATGAGAACGAATATTGATTTTTACAGTAGTCGTAAGAAGGAATATTGATTTTTACAGTAGCCGTAAGAATGAAAAAAATGTTTTCTTCAGTCGGCACGAGTCGGCTGCTTGGAATTAGTTCCAACTCGCTACTTTGGCATTAGAACCTTTCAGGAATGACATAGAAATCAAAAAAAAAACCTAGTTTTCTAATTTTTTCAAAATTCCCATAAAACATTTTTTTCATTCTTACAGAACTGTAAAACTGATTATAGATTGTTACAGTACCATAAAAAGGATTACTGAATTTTACAATGGCCGTAAGAAGGAATATTGAATTTTACAGTAGCCATGAGAACGAATATTAATTTTTACAGTAGTCGTAAGAAGGAATATTGATTTTTACAGTAGCCGTAAGAATGAAAAAAATGTTTTCTTCAGTCGGCACGAGTCGGCTGCTTGGAATTAGTTCTAACTCGCTACTTTGGCATCAGAACCTTTCGGGAATGACATAGAAATCAAAAAAAAAACCTAGTTTTCTAATTTTTTCAAAATTCCCATAAAACATTTTTTTCATTCTTACAGAACTGTAAAACTGATTACAGATTGTTACGGTACCATAAATAGGATTACTGAATTTTACAATGGCCGTAAGAAGGAATATTGAATTTTACAGTAGCCATGAGAACGAATATTGATTTTTACAGTAGTCGTAAGAAGGAATATTGATTTTTACAGTAGCCGTAAGAATGAAAAAAATGTTTTCTTCAGTCGGCACGAGTCGGCTGCTTGAATTAGTTCCAACTCGCTACTTTGGCATTAGAACCTTTCAGGAATGACATAGAAATCAAAAAAAAAACCTAGTTTTCTAATTTTTTCAAAATTCCCATAAAACATTTTTTTCATTCTTACAGAACTGTAAAACTGATTATAGATTGTTACAGTACCATAAAAAGGATTACTGAATTTTACAATGGCCGTAAAAAGGAATATTGATTTTTACAGTAGTCGTAAGAATGAAATAAATGTTTTCTTCAGTCGGCACGAGTCGGCTGCTTGGAATTAGTTCCAACTCGCTACTTTGGCATCAGAACCTTTCGGGAATGACATAGAAATCAAAATATATCTAGTTTTCTAATTTTTTCAAAATTCCCATAAAACATTTTTTTCATTCTTACAGAACTGTAAAACTGATTACAGATTGTTACAGTACCATTAAAAGGATTACTGAATTTTACAATGGCCGTAAAAAGGAATATTGATTTTTACAGTAGTCGTAAGAATGAAATAAATGTTTTCTTCAGTCGGCACGAGTCGGCTGCTTGGAATTAGTTCCAACTCGCTACTTCGGCATCAGAACCTTTCGGGAATGACATAGAAATCAAAATAAATCTTGTTTTCCAATTTTTTTAAAATTCCCATAAAACATTTTTTTCATTCTTACAGAACTGTAAAACTGATTATAGATTGTTACAGTACCATAAATAGGATTACTGAATTTTACAATGGCCGTAAGAAGGAATATTGATTTTTACAGTAGTCGTAAGAATGAAAAAAATGTTTTCTTCAGTCGGCACGAGTCGGCTGCTTGGAAAAAAATCCAACTCGCTACTTCGGCATCAGAACCTTTCGGGAATGACATAGAAATCAAAAAAAAAACCTAGTTTTCTAATTTTTTCAAAATTCCCATAAAACATTTTTTTCATTCTTACAGAACTGTAAAACTGATTACAGATTGTTACAGTACCATAAAAAGGATTACTGAATTTTACAATGGCCGTAAGAAGGAATATTGAATTTTACAGTAGCCATGAGAACGAATATTAATTTTTACAGTAGTCGTAAGAAGGAATATTGATTTTTACAGTAGCCGTAAGAATGAAAAAAATGTTTTCTTCAGTCGGCACGAGTCGGCTGCTTGGAATTAGTTCTAACTCGCTACTTTGGCATCAGAACCTTTCGGGAATGACATAGAAATCAAAAAAAAAACCTAGTTTTCTAATTTTTTCAAAATTCCCATAAAACATTTTTTTCATTCTTACAGAACTGTAAAACTGATTATAGATTGTTACAGTACCATAAAAAGGATTACTGAATTTTACAATGGCCGTAAGAAGGAATATTGAATTTTACAGTAGCCATGAGAACGAATATTGATTTTTACAGTAGTCGTAAGAATGAAAAAAATGTTTTCTTCAGTCGGCACGAGTCGGCTGCTTGGAATTAGTTCCAACTCGCTACTTTGGCATCAGAACCTTTCGGGAATGACATAGAAATCAAAATAAATCTAGTTTTCTAATTTTTTCAAAATTCCCATAAAACATTTTTTTCATTCTTACAGAACTGTAAAACTGATTATAGATTGTTACAGTACCATTAAAAGGATTACTGAATTTTACAATGGCCGTAAAAAGGAATATTGATTTTTACAGTAGTCGTAAGAATGAAATAAATGTTTTCTTCAGTCGGCACGAGTCGGCTGCTTGGAATTAGTTCCAACACGCTACTTTGGCATCAGAACCTTTCGGGAATGACATAGAAATCAAAATAAATCTAGTTTTCTAATTTTTTCAAAATTCCCATAAAACATTTTTTTCATTCTTACAGAACTGTAAAACTGATTACAGATTGTTACAGTACCATAAAAAGGATTACTGAATTTTACAATGGCCGTAAAAAGGAATATTGATTTTTACAGTAGTCGTAAGAAGGAATATTGATTTTTACAGTAGTCGTAAAAATGAAAAAAATGTTTTCTTCAGTCGGCACGAGTCGGCTGCTTGGAATTAGTTCCAACTCGCTACTTTGGCATCAGAACCTTTCGGGAATGACATAGAAATCAAAATAAATCTTGTTTTCTAATTTTTTCAAAATTCCCATAAAACATTTTTTTCATTCTTACAGAACTGTAAAACTGATTACAGATTGTTACAGTACCATAAATAGGATTACTGAATTTTACAATGGCCGTAAGAAGGAATATTGAATTTTACAGTAGCCGTAAGAAGGAATATTGATTTTTACAGTAGTCGTAAAAATGAAAAAAATGTTTTCTTCAGTCGGCACGAGTCGGCTGCTTGGAATTAGTTCCAACTCGCTACTTCGGCATCAGAACCTTTCGGGAATGACATAGAAATCAAAATAAATCTTGTTTTCCAATTTTTTTAAAATTCCCATAAAACATTTTTTTCATTCTTACAGAACTGTAAAACTGATTATAGATTGTTACAGTACCATAAATAGGATTACTGAATTTTACAATGGCCGTAAGAAGGAATATTGATTTTTACAGTAGTCGTAAGAATGAAAAAAATGTTTTCTTCAGTCGGCACGAGTCGGCTGCTTGGAAAAAAATCCAACTCGCTACTTCGGCATCAGAACCTTTCGGGAATGACATAGAAATCAAAATAAATCTTGTTTTCTAATTTTTTAAAAATTCCCATAAAACATTTTTTTCATTCTTACAGAACTGTAAAACTGATTACAGATTGTTAAAGTACCATAAATAGGATTACTGAATTTAACAATGGCCGTAAGAAGGAATATTGAATTTTACAGTAGCCATAAGAAGGAATATTGATTTTTACAGTAGTCGTAAGAAGGAATATTGATTTTTACAGTAGTCGTAAGAATGAAAAAAATGTTTTCTTCAGTCGGCACGAGTCGGCTGCTTGGAATTAGTTCCAACTCGCTACTTTGGCATTAGAACCTTTCAGGAATGACATAGAAATCAAAATGAATCTTGTTTTCTAATTTTTTTAAAATTCCCATAAAACATTTTTTTCATTCTTACAGAACTGTAAAACTGATTACAAATTGTTACAGTACCATAAATAGGATTACTGAATTTTACAATGGCCGTAAAAAGGAATATTGATTTTTACAGTAGTCGTAAGAAGGAATATTGATTTTTACAGTAGTCGTAAGAAGGAATATTGATTTTTACAGTAGTCGTAAGAATGAAAAAAATGTTTTCTTCAGTCGGCACGAGTCGGCTGCTTGGAATTAGTTCCAACTCGCTACTTTGGCATTAGAACCTTTCAGGAATGACATAGAAATCAAAATGAATCTTGTTTTCTAATTTTTTTAAAATTCCCATAAAACATTTTTTTCATTCTTACAGAACTGTAAAACTGATTATAGATTGTTATAGTACCATAAAAAGGATTACTGAATTTTACAATGGCCGTAAAAAGGAATATTGATTTTTACAGTAGTCGTAAGAATGAAAAAAATGTTTTCTTCAGTCGGCACGAGTCGGCTGCTTGGAATTAGTTCCAACTCGCTACTTTGGCATTAGAACCTTTCAGGAATGACATAGAAATCAAAATAAATCTTGTTTTATAATTTTTTAAAAATTCCCATAAAACATTTTTTTCATTCTTACAGAACTGTAAAACTGATTATAGATTGTTACAGTACCATAAATAGGATTACTGAATTTTACAATGGCCGTAAGAAGGAATATTGAATTTTACAGTAGCCATGAGAACGAATATTTATTTTTACAGTAGTCGTAAGAATGAAAAAAATGTTTTCTTCAGTCGGCACGAGTCGGCTGCTTGGAATTAGTTCCAACTCGCTACTTTGGCATTAGAACCTTTCAGGAATGACATAGAAATCAAAATGAATCTTGTTTTCTAATTTTTTTAAAATTCCCATAAAACATTTTTTTCATTCTTACAGAACTGTAAAACTGATTATAGATTGTTACAGTACCATAAATAGGATTACTGAATTTTACAATGGCCGTAAGAAGGAATATTGAATTTTACAGTAGCCATGAGAACGAATATTTATTTTTACAGTAGTCGTAAGAAGGAATATTGATTTTTACAGTAGTCGTAAGAATGAAAAAAATGTTTTCTTCAGTCGGCACGAGTCGGCTGCTTGGAATTAGTTCCAACTCGCTACTTTGGCATCAGAACCTTTCGGGAATGACATAGAAATCAAAATCAATCTTGTTTTCTAATTTTTTAAAAATTCCCATAAAACATTTTTTTCATTCTTACAGAACTGTAAAACTGATTACAAATTGTTACAGTACCATAAATAGGATTACTGAATTTTACAATGGCCGTAAAAAGGAATATTGATTTTTACAGTAGTCGTAAGAAGGAATATTGATTTTTACAGTAGTCGTAAGAAGGAATATTGATTTTTACAGTAGTCGTAAGAATGAAAAAAATGTTTTCTTCAGTCGGCACGAGTCGGCTGCTTGGAATTAGTTCCAACTCGCTACTTTGGCATCAGAACCTTTCGGGAATGACATAGAAATCAAAATAAATCTTGTTTTCTAATTTTTTAAAAATTCCCATAAAACATTTTTTTCATTCTTACAGAACTGTAAAACTGATTATAGATTGTTACAGTACCATAAATAGGATTACTGAATTTTACAATGGCCGTAAGAAGGAATATTGAATTTTACAGTAGCCATGAGAACGAATATTTATTTTTACAGTAGTCGTAAGAATGAAAAAAATGTTTTCTTCAGTCGGCACGAGTCGGCTGCTTGGAATTAGTTCCAACTCGCTACTTTGGCATTAGAACCTTTCAGGAATGACATAGAAATCAAAATAAATCTTGTTTTCTAATTTTTTAAAAATTCCCATAAAACATTTTTTTCATTCTTACAGAACTGTAAAACTGATTATAGATTGTTACAGTACCATAAATAGGATTACTGAATTTTACAGTATTTATAAGAAGGAATATTGATTTTTACAGTAGTCGTAAGAAGGAATATTGATTTTTACAGTAGTCGTAAGAATGAAAAAAATGTTTTCTTCAGTCGGCACGAGTCGGCTGCTTGGAATTAGTTCCAACTCGCTACTTTGGCATTAGAACCTTTCAGGAATGACATAGAAATCAAAATGAATCTTGTTTTCTAATTTTTTTAAAATTCCCATAAAACATTTTTTTCATTCTTACAGAACTGTAAAACTGATTACAAATTGTTAAAGTACCATAAATAGGATTACTGAATTTTACAATGGCCGTAAAAAGGAATATTGATTTTTACAGTAGTCGTAAGAAGGAATATTGATTTTTACAGTAGTCGTAAGAAGGAATATTGATTTTTACAGTAGTCGTAAGAATGAAAAAAATGTTTTCTTCAGTCGGCACGAGTCGGCTGCTTGGAAAAAAATCCAACTCGCTACTTTGGCATTAGAACCTTTCAGGAATGACATAGAAATCAAAATAAATCTTGTTTTCTAATTTTTTAAAAATTCCCATAAAACATTTTTTTCATTCTTACAGAACTGTAAAACTGATTATAGATTGTTACAGTACCATAAATAGGATTACTGAATTTTACAGTATTTATAAGAAGGAATATTGATTTTTACAGTAGTCGTAAGAAGGAATATTGATTTTTACAGTAGTCGTAAGAATGAAAAAAATGTTTTCTTCAGTCGGCACGAGTCGGCTGCTTGGAATTAGTTCCAACTCGCTACTTTGGCATTAGAACCTTTCAGGAATGACATAGAAATCAAAATGAATCTTGTTTTCTAATTTTTTTAAAATTCCCATAAAACATTTTTTTCATTCTTACAGAACTGTAAAACTGATTACAAATTGTTAAAGTACCATAAATAGGATTACTGAATTTTACAATGGCCGTAAAAAGGAATATTGATTTTTACAGTAGTCGTAAGAAGGAATATTGATTTTTACAGTAGTCGTAAGAAGGAATATTGATTTTTACAGTAGTCGTAAGAATGAAAAAAATGTTTTCTTCAGTCGGCACGAGTCGGCTGCTTGGAAAAAAATCCAACTCGCTACTTCGGCATCAGAACCTTTCGGGAATGACATAGAAATCAAAATAAATCTTGTTTTCTAATTTTTTAAAATTCCCATAAAACATTTTTTTCATTCTTACAGAACTGTAAAACTGATTTTAGATTGTTATAGTACCATAAAAAGGATTACTGAATTTTACAATGGCCGTAAAAAGGAATATTGATTTTTACAGTAGTCGTAAGAATGAAAAAAATGTTTTCTTCAGTCGGCACGAGTCGGCTGCTTGGAATTAGTTCCAACTCGCTACTTTGGCATTAGAACCTTTCAGGAATGACATAGAAATCAAAATAAATCTTGTTTTCTAATTTTTTAAAAATTCCCATAAAACATTTTTTTCATTCTTACAGAACTGTAAAACTGATTATAGATTGTTACAGTACCATAAATAGGATTACTGAATTTTACAATGGCCGTAAGAAGGAATATTGAATTTTACAGTAGCCATGAGAACGAATATTTATTTTTACAGTAGTCGTAAGAAGGAATATTGATTTTTACAGTAGTCGTAAGAATGAAAAAAATGTTTTCTTCAGTCGGCACGAGTCGGCTGCTTGGAATTAGTTCCAACTCGCTACTTTGGCATTAGAACCTTTCAGGAATGACATAGAAATCAAAATGAATCTTGTTTTCTAATTTTTTTAAAATTCCCATAAAACATTTTTTTCATTCTTACAGAACTGTAAAACTGATTACAGATTGTTAAAGTACCATAAATAGGATTACTGAATTTTACAATGGCCGTAAGAAGGAATTTTGAATTTTACAGTATTTATAAGAAGGAATATTGATTTTTACAGTAGTCGTAAGAAGGAATATTGATTTTTACAGTAGTCGTAAGAATGAAAAAAATGTTTTCTTCAGTCGGCACGAGTCGGCTGCTTGGAATTAGTTCCAACTCGCTACTTTGGCATCAGAACCTTTCGGGAATGACATAGAAATCAAAATCAATCTTGTTTTCTAATTTTTTAAAAATTCCCATAAAACATTTTTTTCATTCTTACAGAACTGTAAAACTGATTATAGATTGTTATAGTACCATAAAAAGGATTACTGAATTTTACAATGGCCGTAAAAAGGAATATTGATTTTTACAGTAGTCGTAAGAATGAAAAAAATGTTTTCTTCAGTCGGCACGAGTCGGCTGCTTGGAATTAGTTCCAACTCGCTACTTTGGCATTAGAACCTTTCAGGAATGACATAGAAATCAAAATGAATCTTGTTTTCTAATTTTTTTAAAATTCCCATAAAACATTTTTTTCATTCTTACAGAACTGTAAAACTGATTACAGATTGTTAAAGTACCATAAATAGGATTACTGAATTTTACAATGGCCGTAAGAAGGAATTTTGAATTTTACAGTATTTATAAGAAGGAATATTGATTTTTACAGTAGTCGTAAGAAGGAATATTGATTTTTACAGTAGTCGTAAGAATGAAAAAAATGTTTTCTTCAGTCGGCACGAGTCGGCTGCTTGGAATTAGTTCCAACTCGCTACTTTGGCATCAGAACCTTTCGGGAATGACATAGAAATCAAAATCAATCTTGTTTTCTAATTTTTTAAAAATTCCCATAAAACATTTTTTTCATTCTTACAGAACTGTAAAACTGATTACAAATTGTTACAGTACCATAAATAGGATTACTGAATTTTACAATGGCCGTAAGAAGGAATTTTGAATTTTACAGTATTTATAAGAAGGAATATTGATTTTTACAGTAGTCGTAAGAAGGAATATTGATTTTTACAGTAGTCGTAAGAAGGAATATTGATTTTTACAGTAGTCGTAAGAATGAAAAAAATGTTTTCTTCAGTCGGCACGAGTCGGCTGCTTGGAATTAGTTCCAACTCGCTACTTTGGCATTAGAACCTTTCAGGAATGACATAGAAATCAAAATAAATCTTGTTTTCTAATTTTTTAAAAATTCCCATAAAACATTTTTTTCATTCTTACAGAACTGTAAAACTGATTACAAATTGTTACAGTACCATAAATAGGATTACTGAATTTTACAATGGCCGTAAGAAGGAATTTTGAATTTTACAGTATTTATAAGAAGGAATATTGATTTTTACAGTAGTCGTAAGAATGAAAAAAATGTTTTCTTCAGTCGGCACGAGTCGGCTGCTTGGAATTAGTTCCAACTCGCTACTTTGGCATCAGAACCTTTCGGGAATGACATAGAAATCAAAATCAATCTTGTTTTCTAATTTTTTAAAAATTCCCATAAAACATTTTTTTCATTCTTACAGAACTGTAAAACTGATTACAAATTGTTACAGTACCATAAATAGGATTACTGAATTTTACAATGGCCGTAAGAAGGAATTTTGAATTTTACAGTATTTATAAGAAGGAATATTGATTTTTACAGTAGTCGTAAGAAGGAATATTGATTTTTACAGTAGTCGTAAGAAGGAATATTGATTTTTACAGTAGTCGTAAGAATGAAAAAAATGTTTTCTTCAGTCGGCACGAGTCGGCTGCTTGGAATTAGTTCCAACTCGCTACTTTGGCATTAGAACCTTTCAGGAATGACATAGAAATCAAAATAAATCTTGTTTTCTAATTTTTTAAAAATTCCCATAAAACATTTTTTTCATTCTTACAGAACTGTAAAACTGATTATAGATTGTTACAGTACCATAAATAGGATTACTGAATTTTACAATGGCCGTAAGAAGGAATATTGAATTTTACAGTAGCCATGAGAACGAATATTTATTTTTACAGTAGTCGTAAGAATGAAAAAAATGTTTTCTTCAGTCGGCACGAGTCGGCTGCTTGGAATTAGTTCCAACTCGCTACTTTGGCATTAGAACCTTTCAGGAATGACATAGAAATCAAAATGAATCTTGTTTTCTAATTTTTTTAAAATTCCCATAAAACATTTTTTTCATTCTTACAGAACTGTAAAACTGATTACAAATTGTTAAAGTACCATAAATAGGATTACTGAATTTTACAATGGCCGTAAGAAGGAATTTTGAATTTTACAGTATTTATAAGAAGGAATATTGATTTTTACAGTAGTCGTAAGAAGGAATATTGATTTTTACAGTAGTCGTAAGAATGAAAAAAATGTTTTCTTCAGTCGGCACGAGTCGGCTGCTTGGAATTAGTTCCAACTCGCTACTTTGGCATCAGAACCTTTCGGGAATGACATAGAAATCAAAATCAATCTTGTTTTCTAATTTTTTAAAAATTCCCATAAAACATTTTTTTCATTCTTACAGAACTGTAAAACTGATTACAAATTGTTACAGTACCATAAATAGGATTACTGAATTTTACAATGGCCGTAAAAAGGAATATTGATTTTTACAGTAGTCGTAAGAAGGAATATTGATTTTTACAGTAGTCGTAAGAAGGAATATTGATTTTTACAGTAGTCGTAAGAATGAAAAAAATGTTTTCTTCAGTCGGCACGAGTCGGCTGCTTGGAATTAGTTCCAACTCGCTACTTTGGCATTAGAACCTTTCAGGAATGACATAGAAATCAAAATAAATCTTGTTTTCTAATTTTTTAAAAATTCCCATAAAACATTTTTTTCATTCTTACAGAACTGTAAAACTGATTATAGATTGTTACAGTACCATAAATAGGATTACTGAATTTTACAATGGCCGTAAGAAGGAATATTGAATTTTACAGTAGCCATGAGAACGAATATTTATTTTTACAGTAGTCGTAAGAATGAAAAAAATGTTTTCTTCAGTCGGCACGAGTCGGCTGCTTGGAATTAGTTCCAACTCGCTACTTTGGCATTAGAACCTTTCAGGAATGACATAGAAATCAAAATGAATCTTGTTTTCTAATTTTTTTAAAATTCCCATAAAACATTTTTTTCATTCTTACAGAACTGTAAAACTGATTATAGATTGTTATAGTACCATAAAAAGGATTACTGAATTTTACAATGGCCGTAAAAAGGAATATTGATTTTTACAGTAGCCATGAGAACGAATATTTATTTTTACAGTAGTCGTAAGAAGGAATATTGATTTTTACAGTAGTCGTAAGAATGAAAAAAATGTTTTCTTCAGTCGGCACGAGTCGGCTGCTTGGAATTAGTTCCAACTCGCTACTTTGGCATCAGAACCTTTCGGGAATGACATAGAAATCAAAATCAATCTTGTTTTCTAATTTTTTAAAAATTCCCATAAAACATTTTTTTCATTCTTACAGAACTGTAAAACTGATTACAAATTGTTACAGTACCATAAATAGGATTACTGAATTTTACAATGGCCGTAAAAAGGAATATTGATTTTTACAGTAGTCGTAAGAAGGAATATTGATTTTTACAGTAGTCGTAAGAAGGAATATTGATTTTTACAGTAGTCGTAAGAATGAAAAAAATGTTTTCTTCATTTGGCACGAGTCGGCTGCTTGGAATTAGTTCCAACTCGCTACTTTGGCATTAGAACCTTTCAGGAATGACATAGAAATCAAAATAAATCTTGTTTTCTAATTTTTTAAAAATTCCCATAAAACATTTTTTTCATTCTTACAGAACTGTAAAACTGATTACAGATTGTTAAAGTACCATAAATAGGATTACTGAATTTAACAATGGCCGTAAGAAGGAATATTGAATTTTACAGTAGCCATAAGAAGGAATATTGATTTTTACAGTAGTCGTAAGAATGAAAAAAATGTTTTCTTCAGTCGGCACGAGTCGGCTGCTTGGAATTAGTTCCAACTCGCTACTTTGGCATTAGAACCTTTCAGGAATGACATAGAAATCAAAATAAATCTTGTTTTCTAATTTTTTAAAAATTCCCATAAAACATTTTTTTCATTCTTACAGAACTGTAAAACTGATTACAGATTGTTAAAGTACCATAAATAGGATTACTGAATTTAACAATGGCCGTAAGAAGGAATATTGATTTTTACAGTAGTCGTAAGAAGGAATATTGATTTTTACAGTAGTCGTAAGAATGAAAAAAATGTTTTCTTCAGTCGGCACGAGTCGGCTGCTTGGAATTAGTTCCAACTCGCTACTTTGGCATTAGAACCTTTCAGGAATGACATAGAAATCAAAATAAATCTTGTTTTCTAATTTTTTAAAAATTCCCATAAAACATTTTTTTCATTCTTACAGAACTGTAAAACTGATTACAGATTGTTAAAGTACCATAAATAGGATTACTGAATTTTACAATGGCCGTAAGAAGGAATTTTGAATTTTACAGTAGCCGTAAGAAGGAATATTGATTTTTACAGTAGTCGTAAGAAGGAATATTGATTTTTACAGTAGTCGTAAGAATGAAAAAAATGTTTTCTTCAGTCGGCACGAGTCGGCTGCTTGGAATTAGTTCCAACTCGCTACTTTGGCATCAGAACCTTTCGGGAATGACATAGAAATCAAAATCAATCTTGTTTTCTAATTTTTTTAAAATTCCCATAAAACATTTTTTTCATTCTTACAGAACTGTAAAACTGATTACAAATTGTTACAGTACCATAAATAGGATTACTGAATTTTACAATGGCCGTAAAAAGGAATATTGATTTTTACAGTAGTCGTAAGAAGGAATATTGATTTTTACAGTAGTCGTAAGAAGGAATATTGATTTTTACAGTAGTCGTAAGAATGAAAAAAATGTTTTCTTCAGTCGGCACGAGTCGGCTGCTTGGAATTAGTTCCAACTCGCTACTTTGGCATTAGAACCTTTCAGGAATGACATAGAAATCAAAATAAATCTAGTTTTCTAATTTTTTCAAAATTCCCATAAAACATTTTTTTCATTCTTACAGAACTGTAAAACTGATTATAGATTGTTACAGTCCCATAAATAGGATTACTGAATTTTACAATGGCCGTAAGAAGGAATATTGAATTTTACAGTAGCCATGAGAACGAATATTTATTTTTACAGTAGTCGTAAGAATGAAAAAAATGTTTTCTTCAGTCGGCACGAGTCGGCTGCTTGGAATTAGTTCCAACTCGCTACTTTGGCATTAGAACCTTTCAGGAATGACATAGAAATCAAAATAAATCTTGTTTTCTAATTTTTTAAAAATTCCCATAAAACATTTTTTTCATTCTTACAGAACTGTAAAACTGATTATAGATTGTTACAGTACCATAAATAGGATTACTGAATTTTACAATGGCCGTAAAAAGGAATATTGATTTTTACAGTAGTCGTAAGAATGAAAAAAATGTTTTCTTCAGTCGGCACGAGTCGGCTGCTTGGAATTAGTTCCAACTCGCTACTTTGGCATCAGAACCTTTCGGGACTGACATAGAAATCAAAATAAATCTAGTTTTCTAATTTTTTCAAAATTCCCATAAAACATTTTTTTCATTCTTACAGAACTGTAAAACTGATTATAGATTGTTACAGTACCATAAATAGGATTACTGAATTTTACAATGGCCGTAAGAAGGAATATTGAATTTTACAGTAGCCATGAGAACGAATATTTATTTTTACAGTAGTCGTAAGAATGAAAAAAATGTTTTCTTCAGTCGGCACGAGTCGGCTGCTTGGAATTAGTTCCAACTCGCTACTTTGGCATTAGAACCTTTCAGGAATGACATAGAAATCAAAATAAATCTTGTTTTCTAATTTTTTTAAAATTCCCATAAAACATTTTTTTCATTCTTACAGAACTGTAAAACTGATTACAGTTTGTTAAAGTACCATAAATAGGATTACTAAATTTTACAATGGCCGTAAAAAGGAATATTGATTTTTACAGTAGTCGTAAGAATGAAAAAAATGTTTTCTTCAGTCGGCACGAGTCGGCTGCTTGGAATTAGTTCCAACTCGCTACTTTGGCATTAGAACCTTTCAGGAATGACATAGAAATCAAAATAAATCTTGTTTTCTAATTTTTTTAAAATTCCCATAAAACATTTTTTTCATTCTTACAGAACTGTAAAACTGATTATAGATTGTTACAGTACCATAAAAAGGATTACTGAATTTTACAATGGCCGTAAAAAGGAATATTGATTTTTACAGTAGTCGTAAGAATGAAAAAAATGTTTTCTTCAGTCGGCACGAGTCGGCTGCTTGGAATTAGTTCCAACTCGCTACTTTGGCATCAGAACCTTTCGGGAATGACATAGAAATCAAAATAAATCTTGTTTTCTAATTTTTTAAAAATTCCCATAAAACATTTTTTTCATTATTACAGAACTGTAAAACTGATTACAAATTGTAACAGTACCATAAATAGGATTACTGAATTTTACGATAGCCGTAAGAAGGAATATTGATTTTTACAGTAGCCGTAAGAACGAAAAAAATGCTTTCTTCAGTCGGCACGAGTCGGCTGCTTGGAATTAGTTCCAACTCGCTACTTTGGCATTAGATCCTTTCAGGAATGACATAGAAATCAAAATAAATCTTGTTTTCTAATTTTTTCAAAATTGCCATAAAACATTTTTTTCATTCTTACAGAACTGTAAAACTGATTATAGATTGTTACAGTACCATAAAAAGGATTACTGAATTTTACAATGGCCGTAAAAAAGAATATTGATTTTTACAGTAGTCGTAAGAATGAAAAAAATGTTTTCTTCAGTCGGCACAAGTCGGCTGCTTGGAATTAGTTCCAACTCGCTCCTTTGGCATCAGAACCTTTCGGGAATGACATAGAAATCAAAATAAATCTTGTTTTCTAATTTTTTCAAAATTGCCATAAAACATTTTTTTCATTCTTACAGAACTGTAAAACTGATTATAGATTGTTACAGTACCATAAAAAGGATTACTGAATTTTACAATGGCCGTAAGAAGGAATATTGATTTTTACAGTAGCCGTAAGAATGAAAAAAATGTTTTCTTCAGTCGGCACAAGTCGGCTGCTTGGAATTAGTTCCAACTCGCTACTTTGGCATCAGAACCTTTCGGGAATGACATAGAAATCAAAATAAATCTTGTTTTCTAATTTTTTCAAAATTGCCATAAAACATTTTTTTCATTCTTACAGAACTGTAAAACTGATTATAGATTGTTACAGTACCATAAAAAGGATTACTGAATTTTACAATGGCCGTAAAAAGGAATATTGATTTTTACAGTAGCCGTAAGAATGAAAAAAATGTTTTCTTCAGTCGGCACGAGTCGGCTGCTTGGAATTAGTTCCAACTCGCTACTTTGGCATCAGAACCTTTCGGGAATGACAAAGAAATCAAAATAAATCTTGTTTTCTAATTTTTTGAAAATTCCCATAAAACATTTTTTTCATTCTTACAGAACTGTAAAACTGATTACAGATTGTTACAGTACCATAAATAGGATTACTGAATTTTACAATGGCCGTAAAAAGGAATATTGATTTTTACAGTAGCCGTAAGAATGAAAAAAATGTTTTCTTCAGTCGGCACGAGTCGGCTGCTTGGAATTAGTTCCAACTCGCTACTTTGGCATCAGAACCTTTCGGGAATGACAAAGAAATCAAAATAAATCTTGTTTTCTAATTTTTTCAAAATTCCCATAAAACATTTTTTTCATTCTTACAGAACTGTAAAACTGATTACAGTTTGTTAAAGTACCATAAATAGGATTACTAAATTTTACAATGGCCGTAAGAAGGAATATTGAATTTTACAGTAGCCGTAAGAAGGAATATTGATTTTTACAGTAGTCGTAAGAAGGAATATTGATTTTTATAGTAGTCGTAAGAATGAAAAAAATGTTTTCTTCAGTCGGCACGAGTCGGCTGCTTGGAATTAGTTCCAACTCGCTACTTTGGCATTAGAACCTTTCAGGAATGACATAGAAATCAAAATAAATCTAGTTTTCTAATTTTTTCAAAATTGCCATAAAACATTTTTTTCATTCTTACAGAACTGTAAAACTGATTATAGATTGTTACAGTACCATAAAAAGGATTACTGAATTTTACAATGGCCGTAAAAAAGAATATTGATTTTTACAGTAGTCGTAAGAATGAAAAAAATGTTTTCTTCAGTCGGCACGAGTCGGCTGCTTGGAATTAGTTCCAACTCGCTACTTTGGCATTAGATCCTTTCAGGAATGACATAGAAATCAAAATAAATCTTGTTTTCTAATTTTTTCAAAATTCCCATAAAACATTTTTTTCATTCTTACAGAACTGTAAAACTGATTATAGATTGTTACAGTACCATAAAAAGGATTACTGAATTTTACAATGGCCGTAAAAAGGAATATTGATTTTTACAGTAGTCGTAAGAATGAAAAATATGTTTTCTTCAGTCGGCACAAGTCGGCTGCTTGGAATTAGTTCCAACTCGCTACTTTGGCATCAGAACCTTTCGGGAATGACATAGAAATCAAAATAAATCTTGTTTTCTAATTTTTTAAAAATTCCCATAAAACATTTTTTTCATTATTACAGAACTGTAAAACTGATTACAAATTGTAACAGTACCATAAATAGGATTACTGAATTTTACGATAGCCGTAAGAAGGAATATTGATTTTTACAGTAGCCGTAAGAACGAAAAAAATGCTTTCTTCAGTCGGCACGAGTCGGCTGCTTGGAATTAGTTCCAACTCGCTACTTTGGCATTAGATCCTTTCAGGAATGACATAGAAATCAAAATAAATCTTGTTTTCTAATTTTTTCAAAATTCCCATAAAACATTTTTTTCATTATTACAGAACTGTAAAACTGATTACAAATTGTAACAGTACCATAAATAGGATTACTGAATTTTACGATAGCCGTAAGAAGGAATATTGATTTTTACAGTAGCCGTAAGAACGAAAAAAATGCTTTCTTCAGTCGGCACGAGTCGGCTGCTTGGAATTAGTTCCAACTCGCTACTTTGGCATTAGATCCTTTCAGGAATGACATAGAAATCAAAATAAATCTAGTTTTCTAATTTTTTCAAAATTCCCATAAAACATTTTTTTCATTCTAACAGAACTGTAAAACTGATTATAGATTGTTACAGTACCATAAATATGATTACTGAATTTTACAATGGCCGTAAGAAGGAATATTGAATTTTACAGTAGCCATGAGAACGAATATTGATTTTTACAGTAGTCGTAAGAATGAAAAAAATGTTTTCTTCAGTCGGCACGAGTCGGCTGCTTGGAATTAGTTCCAACTCGCTACTTTGGCATCAGAACCTTTCGGGAATGACATAGAAATCAAAATAAATCTAGTTTTCTAATTTTTTCAAAATTCCCATAAAACATTTTTTTCATTCTTACAGAACTGTAAAACTGATTATAGATTGTTACAGTACCATAAATAGGATTACTGAATTTTACAATGGCCGTAAAAAGGAATATTGAATTTTACAGTAGCCGTGAGAACGAATATTGATTTTTACAGTAGTCGTAAGAATGAAAAAAATGTTTTCTTCAGTCGGCACGAGTCGGCTGCTTGGAATTAGTTCCAACTCGCTACTTTGGCATTAGAACCTTTCAGGAATGACATAGAAATCAAAATAAATCTTGTTTTCTAATTTTTTCAAAATTGCCATAAAACATTTTTTTCATTCTTACAGAACTGTAAAACTGATTATAGATTGTTACAGTACCATAAAAAGGATTACTGAATTTTACAATGGCCGTAAGAAGGAATATTGATTTTTACAGTAGCCGTAAGAATGAAAAAAATGTTTTCTTCAGTCGGCACGAGTCGGCTGCTTGGAATTAGTTCCAACTCTTTACTTTGGCATTAGATCCTTTCAGGAATGACATAGAAATCAAAATAAATCTTGTTTTCTAATTTTTTCAAAATTCCCATAAAACATTTTTTTCATTCTTACAGAACTGTAAAACTGATTATAGATTGTTACAGTACCATAAAAAGGATTACTGAATTTTACAATGGCCGTAAAAAGGAATATTGATTTTTACAGTAGTCGTAAGAATGAAAAAAATGTTTTTTTAAGTCGGCACGAGTCGGCTGCTTGGAATTAGTTCCAACTCGCTACTTTGGCATTAGAACCTTTCGGGAATGACATAGAAATCAAAATAAATCTTGTTTTCTAATTTTTTTAAAATTCCCATAAAACATTTTTTTCATTCTTACAGAACTGTAAAACTGATTATAGATTGTTACAGTACCATAAAAAGGATTACTGAATTTTACAATGGCCGTAAAAAGGAATATTGATTTTTACAGTAGTCGTAAGAATGAAAAATATGTTTTCTTCAGTCGGCACAAGTCGGCTGCTTGGAATTAGTTCCAACTCGCTACTTTGGCATCAGAACCTTTCGGGAATGACATAGAAATCAAAATAAATCTTGTTTTCTAATTTTTTAAAAATTCCCATAAAACATTTTTTTCATTATTACAGAACTGTAAAACTGATTACAAATTGTAACAGTACCATAAATAGGATTACTGAATTTTACGATAGCCGTAAGAAGGAATATTGATTTTTACAGTAGCCGTAAGAACGAAAAAAATGCTTTCTTCAGTCGGCACGAGTCGGCTGCTTGGAATTAGTTCCAACTCGCTACTTTGGCATTAGATCCTTTCAGGAATGACATAGAAATCAAAATAAATCTTGTTTTCTAATTTTTTCAAAATTCCCATAAAACATTTTTTTCATTCTTACAGAACTGTAAAACTGATTACAGTTTGTTAAAGTACCATAAATATTACAATAGCCGTAAAAAGGAATATTGATTTTTACAGTAGTCGTAAGAATGAAAAATATGTTTTCTTCAGTCGGCACGAGTCGGCTGCTTGGAATTAGTTCCAACTCGCTACTTTGGCATCAGAACCTTTCGGGAATGACATAGAAATCAAAATAAATCTAGTTTTCTAATTTTTTCAAAATTCCCATAAAACATTTTTTTATTCTTACAGAACTGTAAAACTGATTACAGATTGTTAAAGTACCATAAATAGGATTACTGAATTTTACAATGGCCGTAAGAAGGAATATTGAATTTTACAGTAGCCATGAGAACGAATATTGATTTTTACAGTAGTCGTAAGAATGAAAAAAATGTTTTCTTCGGTCGGCACGAGTCGGCTGCTTGGAATTAGTTCCAACTCGCTACTTTGGCATCAGAACCTTTCAGGAATGACATAGAAATCAAAATAAATCTAGTTTTCTAATTTTTTCAAAATTCCCATAAAACATTTTTTTCATTCTTACAGAACTGTAAAACTGATTATAGATTGTTACAGTACCATAAATAGGATTACTGAATTTTACAATGGCCGTAAGAAGGAATATTGAATTTTACAGTAGCCGTGAGAACGAATATTGATTTTTACAGTAGTCGTAAGAATGAAAAAAATGTTTTCTTCAGTCGGCACGAGTCGGCTGCTTGGAATTAGTTCCAACTCGCTACTTTGGCATTAGAACCTTTCAGGAATGACATAGAAATCAAAATAAATCTTGTTTTCTAATTTTTTCAAAATTGCCATAAAACATTTTTTTCATTCTTACAGAACTGTAAAACTGATTATAGATTGTTACAGTACCATAAAAAGGATTACTGAATTTTACAATGGCCGTAAGAAGGAATATTGATTTTTACAGTAGCCGTAAGAATGAAAAAAATGTTTTCTTCAGTCGGCACGAGTCGGCTGCTTGGAATTAGTTCCAACTCTTTACTTTGGCATTAGATCCTTTCAGGAATGACATAGAAATCAAAATAAATCTTGTTTTCTAATTTTTTCAAAATTCCCATAAAACATTTTTTTCATTCTTACAGAACTGTAAAACTGATTATAGATTGTTACAGTACCATAAAAAGGATTACTGAATTTTACAATGGCCGTAAGAAGGAATATTGATTTTTACAGTAGCCGTAAGAATGAAAAAAATGTTTTCTTTAGTCGGCACGAGTCGGCTGCTTGGAATTAGTTCCAACTCGCTACTTTGGCATTAGATCCTTTCAGGAATGACATAGAAATCAAAATAAATCTTGTTTTCTAATTTTTTCAAAATTCCCATAAAACATTTTTTTCATTCTTACAGAACTGTAAAACTGATTATAGATTGTTACAGTACCATAAAAAGGATTACTGAATTTTACAATGGCCGTAAAAAGGAATATTGATTTTTACAGTAGTCGTAAGAATGAAAAAAATGTTTTTTTAAGTCGGCACGAGTCGGCTGCTTGGAATTAGTTCCAACTCGCTACTTTGGCATTAGAACCTTTCGGGAATGACATAGAAATCAAAATAAATCTTGTTTTCTAATTTTTTTAAAATTCCCATAAAACATTTTTTTCATTCTTACAGAACTGTAAAACTGATTATAGATTGTTACAGTACCATAAAAAGGATTACTGAATTTTACAATGGCCGTAAAAAGGAATATTGATTTTTACAGTAGTCGTAAGAATGAAAAATATGTTTTCTTCAGTCGGCACAAGTCGGCTGCTTGGAATTAGTTCCAACTCGCTACTTTGGCATCAGAACCTTTCGGGAATGACATAGAAATCAAAATAAATCTTGTTTTCTAATTTTTTAAAAATTCCCATAAAACATTTTTTTCATTATTACAGAACTGTAAAACTGATTACAAATTGTAACAGTACCATAAATAGGATTACTGAATTTTACGATAGCCGTAAGAAGGAATATTGATTTTTACAGTAGCCGTAAGAACGAAAAAAATGCTTTCTTCAGTCGGCACGAGTCGGCTGCTTGGAATTAGTTCCAACTCGCTACTTTGGCATTAGATCCTTTCAGGAATGACATAGAAATCAAAATAAATCTTGTTTTCTAATTTTTTCAAAATTCCCATAAAACATTTTTTTCATTCTTACAGAACTGTAAAACTGATTACAGTTTGTTAAAGTACCATAAATATTACAATAGCCGTAAAAAGGAATATTGATTTTTACAGTAGTCGTAAGAATGAAAAATATGTTTTCTTCAGTCGGCACGAGTCGGCTGCTTGGAATTAGTTCCAACTCGCTACTTTGGCATCAGAACCTTTCGGGAATGACATAGAAATCAAAATAAATCTAGTTTTCTAATTTTTTCAAAATTCCCATAAAACATTTTTTTATTCTTACAGAACTGTAAAACTGATTACAGATTGTTAAAGTACCATAAATAGGATTACTGAATTTTACAATGGCCGTAAGAAGGAATATTGAATTTTACAGTAGCCATGAGAACGAATATTGATTTTTACAGTAGTCGTAAGAATGAAAAAAATGTTTTCTTCGGTCGGCACGAGTCGGCTGCTTGGAATTAGTTCCAACTCGCTACTTTGGCATCAGAACCTTTCAGGAATGACATAGAAATCAAAATAAATCTAGTTTTCTAATTTTTTCAAAATTCCCATAAAACATTTTTTTCATTCTTACAGAACTGTAAAACTGATTATAGATTGTTACAGTACCATAAATAGGATTACTGAATTTTACAATGGCCGTAAGAAGGAATATTGAATTTTACAGTAGCCATGAGAACGAATATTGATTTTTACAGTAGTCGTAAGAATGAAAAAAATGTTTTCTTCAGTCGGCACGAGTCGGCTGCTTGGAATTAGTTCCAACTCGCTACTTTGGCATCAGAACCTTTCGGGAATGACATAGAAATCAAAATAAATCTAGTTTTCTAATTTTTTCAAAATTCCCATAAAACATTTTTTTCATTCTTACAGAACTGTAAAACTGATTATAGATTGTTACAGTACCATAAATAGGATTACTGAATTTTACAATGGCCGTAAAAAGGAATATTGAATTTTACAGTAGCAATGAGAACGAATATTGATTTTTACAGTAGTCGTAAGAATGAAAAAAATGTTTTCTTCAGTCGGCACGAGTCGGCTGCTTGGAATTAGTTCCAACTCGCTACTTTGGCATTAGAACCTTTCAGGAATGACATAGAAATCAAAATAAATCTTGTTTTCTAATTTTTTCAAAATTGCCATAAAACATTTTTTTCATTCTTACAGAACTGTAAAACTGATTATAGATTGTTACAGTACCATAAAAAGGATTACTGAATTTTACAATGGCCGTAAGAAGGAATATTGATTTTTACAGTAGCCGTAAGAATGAAAAAAATGTTTTCTTCAGTCGGCACGAGTCGGCTGCTTGGAATTAGTTCCAACTCGCTACTTTGGCATTAGATCCTTTCAGGAATGACATAGAAATCAAAATAAATCTTGTTTTCTAATTTTTTCAAAATTCCCATAAAACATTTTTTTCATTCTTACAGAACTGTAAAACTGATTATAGATTGTTACAGTACCATAAAAAGGATTACTGAATTTTACAATGGCCGTAAAAAGGAATATTGATTTTTACAGTAGTCGTAAGAATGAAAAAAATGTTTTTTTAAGTCGGCACGAGTCGGCTGCTTGGAATTAGTTCCAACTCGCTACTTTGGCATTAGAACCTTTCAGGAATGACATAGAAATCAAAATAAATCTTGTTTTCTAATTTTTTTAAAATTCCCATAAAACATTTTTTTCATTCTTACAGAACTGTAAAACTGATTATAGATTGTTACAGTACCATAAAAAGGATTACTGAATTTTACAATGGCCGTAAAAAGGAATATTGATTTTTACAGTAGTCGTAAGAATGAAAAATATGTTTTCTTCAGTCGGCACAAGTCGGCTGCTTGTAATTAGTTCCAACTCGCTACTTTGGCATCAGAACCTTTCGGGAATGACATAGAAATCAAAATAAATCTTGTTTTCTAATTTTTTAAAAATTCCCATAAAACATTTTTTTCATTATTACAGAACTGTAAAACTGATTACAAATTGTAACAGTACCATAAATAGGATTACTGAATTTTACGATAGCCGTAAGAAGGAATATTGATTTTTACAGTAGCCGTAAGAACGAAAAAAATGCTTTCTTCAGTCGGCACGAGTCGGCTGCTTGGAATTAGTTCCAACTCGCTACTTTGGTATTAGATCCTTTCAGGAATGACATAGAAATCAAAATAAATCTTGTTTTCTAATTTTTTCAAAATTCCCATAAAACATTTTTTTCATTCTTACAGAACTGTAAAACTGATTACAGTTTGTTAAAGTACCATAAATATTACAATGGCCGTAAAAAGGAATATTGATTTTTACAGTAGTCGTAAGAATGAAAAATATGTTTTCTTCAGTCGGCACGAGTCGGCTGCTTGGAATTAGTTCCAACTCGCTACTTTGGCATCAGAACCTTTCAGGAATGACATAGAAATCAAAATAAATCTAGTTTTCTAATTTTTTCAAAATTCCCATAAAACATTTTTTTATTCTTACAGAACTGTAAAACTGATTATAGATTGTTACAGTACCATAAATAGGATTACTGAATTTTACAATGGCCGTAAGAAGGAATATTGAATTTTACAGTAGCCATGAGAACGAATATTGATTTTTACAGTAGTCGTAAGAATGAAAAAAATGTTTTCTTCAGTCGGCACGAGTCGGCTGCTTGGAATTAGTTCCAACTCGCTACTTTGGCATCAGAACCTTTCAGGAATGACATAGAAATCAAAATAAATCTAGTTTTCTAATTTTTTCAAAATTCCCATAAAACATTTTTTTCATTCTTACAGAACTGTAAAACTGATTATAGATTGTTACAGTACCATAAATAGGATTACTGAATTTTACAATGGCCGTAAAAAGGAATATTGAATTTTACAGTAGCCATGAGAACGAATATTGATTTTTACAGTAGTCGTAAGAATGAAAAAAATGTTTTCTTCAGTCGGCACGAGTCGGCTGCTTGGAATTAGTTCCAACTCGCTACTTTGGCATTAGAACCTTTCAGGAATGACATAGAAATCAAAATAAATCTTGTTTTCTAATTTTTTCAAAATTGCCATAAAACATTTTTTTCATTCTTACAGAACTGTAAAACTGATTATAGATTGTTACAGTACCATAAAAAGGATTACTGAATTTTACAATGGCCGTAAGAAGGAATATTGATTTTTACAGTAGCCGTAAGAATGAAAAAAATGTTTTCTTCAGTCGGCACGAGTCGGCTGCTTGGAATTAGTTCCAACTCTTTACTTTGGCATTAGATCCTTTCAGGAATGACATAGAAATCAAAATAAATCTTGTTTTCTAATTTTTTCAAAATTCCCATAAAACATTTTTTTCATTCTTACAGAACTGTAAAACTGATTATAGATTGTTACAGTACCATAAAAAGGATTACTGAATTTTACGATAGCCGTAAAAAGGAATATTGAATTTTACAGTAGCCATGAGAACGAATATTGATTTTTACAGTAGTCGTAAGAATGAAAAAAATGTTTTCTTCAGTCGGCACGAGTCGGCTGCTTGGAATTAGTTCCAACTCGCTACTTTGGCATTAGAACCTTTCAGGAATGACATAGAAATCAAAATAAATCTTGTTTTCTAATTTTTTTAAAATTCCCATAAAACATTTTTTTCATTCTTACAGAACTGTAAAACTGATTATAGATTGTTACAGTACCATAAAAAGGATTACTGAATTTTACAATGGCCGTAAAAAGGAATATTGATTTTTACAGTAGTCGTAAGAATGAAAAATATGTTTTCTTCAGTCGGCACGAGTCGGCTGCTTGGAATTAGTTCCAACTCGCTACTTTGGCATCAGAACCTTTCGGGAATGACATAGAAATCAAAATAAATCTAGTTTTCTAATTTTTTCAAAATTCCCATAAAACATTTTTTTCATTCTTACAGAACTGTAAAACTGATTATAGATTGTTACAGTACCATAAATAGGATTACTGAATTTTACAATGGCCGTAAAAAGGAATATTGATTTTTACAGTAGTCGTAAGAATGAAAAAAATGTTTTCTTCAGTCGGCACGAGTCGGCTGCTTGGAATTAGTTCCAACTCGCTACTTTGGCATCAGAACCTTTTGCGAATGACATAGAAATCAAAATAAATCTTGTTTTCTAATTTTTTAAAAATTCCCATAAAACATTTTTTATTCTTACAGAACTGTAAAACTGATTACAGATTGTTAAAGTACCATAAATGGGATTACTAAATTTTACAATGGCCGTAAGAAGGAATATTGAATTTTACAGTAGCCGTAAGAAGGAATATTGATATTTACAGTAGTCGTAAGAAGGAATATTGATTTTTACAGTAGTCGTAAGAAGGAATATTGATTTTTACAGTAGTCGTAAGAATGAAAAAAATGTTTTCTTCAGTCGGCACGAGTCGGCTGCTTGGAATTAGTTCCAACTCGCTACTTTGGCATCAGAACCTTTCGGGAATGACATAGAAATCAAAATAAATCTTGTTTTCTAATTTTTTAAAAATTCCCATAAAACATTTTTTATTCTTACAGAACTGTAAAACTGATTACAGATTGTTAAAGTACCATAAATAGGATTACTAAATTTTACAATGGCCGTAAGAAGGAATATTGAATTTTACAGTAGCCGTAAGAAGGAATATTGATATTTACAGTAGTCGAAAGAAGGAATATTGATTTTTACAGTAGTCGTAAGAAGGAATATTGATTTTTACAGTAGTCGTAAGAATGAAAAAAATGTTTTCTTCAGTCGGCACGAGTCGGCTGCTTGGAATTAGTTCCAACTCGCTACTTTGGCATCAGAACCTTTCGGGAATGACATAGAAATCAAAATAAATCTTGTTTTCTAATTTTTTAAAAATTCCCATAAAACATTTTTTATTCTTACAGAACTGTAAAACTGATTACAGATTGTTAAAGTACCATAAATAGGATTACTAAATTTTACAATGGCCGTAAGAAGGAATATTGAATTTTACAGTAGCCGTAAGAAGGAATATTGATATTTACAGTAGTCGAAAGAAGGAATATTGATTTTTACAGTAGTCGTAAGAAGGAATATTGATTTTTACAGTAGTCGTAAGAATGAAAAAAATGTTTTCTTCAGTCGGCACGAGTCGGCTGCTTGGAATTAGTTCCAACTCGCTACTTTGGCATCAGAACCTTTCGGGAATGACATAGAAATCAAAATAAATCTTGTTTTCTAATTTTTTCAAAATTCCCATAAAACATTTTTTTCATTCTTACAGAACTGTAAAACTGATTATAGATTGTGACAGTACCATAAATAGGATTACTGAATTTTACAATGGCCGTAAAAAGGAATATTGATTTTTACAGTAGTCGTAAGAATGAAAAAAATGTTTTCTTCAGTCGGCACGATTCGGCTGCTTTGAATTAGTTCCAACTCGCTACTTTGGCATCAGAACCTTTCAGGAATGACATAGAAATCAAAATAAATCTAGTTTTCTAATTTTTTCAAAATTCCCATAAAACATTTTTTTCATTCTTACAGAACTGTAAAACTGATTATAGATTGTTACAGTACCATAAATAGGATTACTGAATTTTACAATGGCCGTAAGAACGAATATTGAATTTTACAGTAGCCATGAGAACGAATATTTATTTTTACAGTAGTCGTAAGAAGGAATATTGATTTTTACAGTAGTCGTAAGAATGAAAAAAATGTTTTCTTCAGTCGGCACGAGTCGGCTGCTTGGAATTAGTTCCAACTCGCTACTTTGGCATCAGAACCTTTCGGGAATGACATAGAAATCAAAATAAATCTTGTTTTCTAATTTTTTTAAAATTCCCATAAAACATTTTTTTCATTCTTACAGAACTGTAAAACTGATTATAGATTGTTACAGTACCATAAAAAGGATTACTGAATTTTACAATGGCCGTAAAAAGGAATATTGATTTTTACAGTAGTCGTAAGAATGAAAAATATGTTTTCTTCAGTCGGCACGAGTCGGCTGCTTGGAATTAGTTCCAACTCGCTACTTTGGCATCAGAACCTTTCGGGAATGACATAGAAATCAAAATAAATCTAGTTTTCTAATTTTTTCAAAATTCCCATAAAACATTTTTTTCATTCTTACAGAACTGTAAAACTGATTACAAATTGTAACAGTACCATAAATAGGATTACTGAATTTTACGATAGCCGTAAGAAGGAATATTGATTTTTACAGTAGCCGTAAGAATGAAAAAAATGTTTTCTTCAGTCGGCACGAGTCGGCTGCTTGGAATTAGCTCCAACTCGCTACTTTGGCATTAGAACCTTTCAGGAATGACATAGAAATCAAAATAAATCTTGTTTTCTAATTTTTTAAAAATTCCCATAAAACATTTTTTTCATTCTTACAGAACTGTAAAACTGATTATAGATTGTTACAGTACCATAAATAGGATTACTGAATTTTACGATAGCCGTAAAAAGGAATATTGATTTTTACAGTAGTCGTAAGAATGAAAAAAATGTTTTCTTCAGTCGGCACGATTCGGCTGCTTGGAATTAGTTCCAACTCGCTACTTTGGCATCAGAACCTTTCAGGAATGACATAGAACTCAAAATCAATCTTGTTTTCTAATTTTTTAAAAATTCCCATAAAACATTTTTTATTCTTACAGAACTGTAAAACTGATTATAGATTGTTACAGTACCATAAAAAGGATTACTGAATTTTACAATGGCCGTAAAAAGGAATATTGATTTTTACAGTAGCCATGAGAACGAATATTTATTTTTACAGTAGTCGTAAGAATGAAAAAAATGTTTTCTTCAGTCGGCACGAGTCGGCTGCTTGGAATTAGTTCCAACTCGCTACTTTGGCATTAGAACCTTTCAGGAATGACATAGAAATCAAAATAAATCTTGTTTTCTAATTTTTTTAAAATTCCCATAAAACATTTTTTTCATTGTTACAGAACTGTAAAACTGATTATAGATTGTTACAGTACCATAAAAAGGATTACTGAATTTTACAATGGCCGTAAAAAGGAATATTGATTTTTACAGTAGTCGTAAGAATGAAAAAAATGTTTTCTTCAGTCGGCACGAGTCGGCTGCTTGGAATTAGTTCCAACTCGCTACTTTGGCATCAGAACCTTTCAGGAATGACATAGAAATCAAAATCAATCTTGTTTTCTAATTTTCTAAAAATTCCCATAAAACATTTTTTATTCTTACAGAACTGTAAAACTGATTACAAATTGTTACAGTACCATAAATAGGATTACTGAATTTTACAATGGCCGTAAAAAGGAATATTGATTTTTACAGTAGTCGTAAGAATGAAAAAAATGTTTTCTTCAGTCGGCACGAGTCGGCTGCTTGGAATTAGTTCCAACTCGCTACTATGGCATCAGAACCTTTCGGGAATGACATAGAAATCAAAATAAATCTTGTTTTCTAATTTTTTAAAAATTCCCATAAAACATTTTTTATTCTTACAGAACTGTAAAACTGATTACAGATTGTTAAAGTACCATAAATAGGATTACTAAATTTTACAATGGCCGTAAGAAGGAATATTGAATTTTACAGTAGCCGTAAGAAGGAATATTGATATTTACAGTAGTCGAAAGAAGGAATATTGATTTTTACAGTAGTCGTAAGAAGGAATATTGATTTTTACAGTAGTCGTAAGAATGAAAAAAATGTTTTCTTCAGTCGGCACGAGTCGGCTGCTTGGAAAAAAATCCAACTCGCTACTTTGGCATCAGAACTTTTCAGGAATGACATAGAAATCAAAATAAATCTTGTTTTCTAATTTTTTCAAAATTCCCATAAAACATTTTTTTCATTCTTACAGAACTGTAAAACTGATTACAAATTGTAACAGTACCATAAATAGGATTACTGAATTTTACGATAGCCGTAAGAAGGAATATTGATTTTTACAGTAGTCGTAAGAATGAAAAAAATGTTTTCTTCAGTCGGCACGAGTCGGCTGCTTGGAAAAAAATCCAACTCGCTACTTTGGCATCAGAACTTTTCAGGAATGACATAGAAATCAAAATAAATCTTGTTTTCTAATTTTTTCAAAATTCCCATAAAACATTTTTTTCGTTCTTACAGAACTGTAAAACTGATTACAAATTGTAACAGTACCATAAATAGGATTACTGAATTTTACGATAGCCGTAAGAAGGAATATTGATTTTTACAGTAGTCGTAAGAATGAAAAAATTGTTTTCTTCAGTCGGCACGAGTCGGCTGTTTGGAATTAGTTCCAACTCGCTACTTTGGCATTAGAACCTTTCAGGAATGACATAGAAATCAAAATAAATCTTGTTTTCTAATTTTTTTAAAATTCCCATAAAACATTTTTTTCATTCTTACAGAACTGTAAAACTGATTACAGATTGTTACAGTACCATAAACAGGATTACTGAATTTAACAATGGCCGTAAGAAGGAATATTGAATTTTACAGTAGCCATAAGAAGGAATATTGATTTTTACAGTAGTCGTAAGAAGGAATATTGATTTTTACAGTAGTCGTAAGAATGAAAAAAATGTTTTCTTCAGTCGGCACGAGTCGGCTGCTTGGAAAAAAATCCAACTCGCTACTTTGGCATTAGAACCTTTCAGGAATGACATCGAAATCAAAATAAATCTTGTTTTCTAATTTTTTAAAAATTCCCATAAAACATTTTTTTCATTCTTACAGAACTGTAAAACTGATTACAGATTGTTACAGTACCATAAACAGGATTACTGAATTTAACAATGGCCGTAAGAAGGAATATTGAATTTTACAGTAGCCATGAGAACGAATATTTATTTTTACAGTAGTCGTAAGAATGAAAAAAATGTTTTCTTCAGTCGGCACGAGTCGGCTGCTTGGAATTAGTTCCAACTCGCTACTTTGGCATTAGAACCTTTCAGGAATGACATAGAAATCAAAATAAATCTTGTTTTCTAATTTTTTTAAAATTCCCATAAAACATTTTTTTCATTGTTACAGAACTGTAAAACTGATTATAGATTGTTACAGTACCATAAAAAGGATTACTGAATTTTACAATGGCCGTAAAAAGGAATATTGATTTTTACAGTAGTCGTAAGAATGAAAAAAATGTTTTCTTCAGTCGGCACGAGTCGGCTGCTTGGAATTAGTTCCAACTCGCTACTTTGGCATCAGAACCTTTCAGGAATGACATAGAAATCAAAATCAATCTTGTTTTCTAATTTTCTAAAAATTCCCATAAAACATTTTTTATTCTTACAGAACTGTAAAACTGATTACAAATTGTTACAGTACCATAAATAGGATTACTGAATTTTACAATGGCCGTAAAAAGGAATATTGATTTTTACAGTAGTCGTAAGAATGAAAAAAATGTTTTCTTCAGTCGGCACGAGTCGGCTGCTTGGAATTAGTTCCAACTCGCTACTATGGCATCAGAACCTTTCGGGAATGACATAGAAATCAAAATAAATCTTGTTTTCTAATTTTTTAAAAATTCCCATAAAACATTTTTTATTCTTACAGAACTGTAAAACTGATTACAGATTGTTAAAGTACCATAAATAGGATTACTAAATTTTACAATGGCCGTAAGAAGGAATATTGAATTTTACAGTAGCCGTAAGAAGGAATATTGATATTTACAGTAGTCGAAAGAAGGAATATTGATTTTTACAGTAGTCGTAAGAAGGAATATTGATTTTTACAGTAGTCGTAAGAATGAAAAAAATGTTTTCTTCAGTCGGCACGAGTCGGCTGCTTGGAAAAAAATCCAACTCGCTACTTTGGCATCAGAACTTTTCAGGAATGACATAGAAATCAAAATAAATCTTGTTTTCTAATTTTTTCAAAATTCCCATAAAACATTTTTTTCATTCTTACAGAACTGTAAAACTGATTACAAATTGTAACAGTACCATAAATAGGATTACTGAATTTTACGATAGCCGTAAGAAGGAATATTGATTTTTACAGTAGTCGTAAGAATGAAAAAAATGTTTTCTTCAGTCGGCACGAGTCGGCTGCTTGGAAAAAAATCCAACTCGCTACTTTGGCATCAGAACTTTTCAGGAATGACATAGAAATCAAAATAAATCTTGTTTTCTAATTTTTTCAAAATTCCCATAAAACATTTTTTTCGTTCTTACAGAACTGTAAAACTGATTACAAATTGTAACAGTACCATAAATAGGATTACTGAATTTTACGATAGCCGTAAGAAGGAATATTGATTTTTACAGTAGTCGTAAGAATGAAAAAATTGTTTTCTTCAGTCGGCACGAGTCGGCTGTTTGGAATTAGTTCCAACTCGCTACTTTGGCATTAGAACCTTTCAGGAATGACATAGAAATCAAAATAAATCTTGTTTTCTAATTTTTTTAAAATTCCCATAAAACATTTTTTTCATTCTTACAGAACTGTAAAACTGATTACAGATTGTTACAGTACCATAAACAGGATTACTGAATTTAACAATGGCCGTAAGAAGGAATATTGAATTTTACAGTAGCCATAAGAAGGAATATTGATTTTTACAGTAGTCGTAAGAAGGAATATTGATTTTTACAGTAGTCGTAAGAATGAAAAAAATGTTTTCTTCAGTCGGCACGAGTCGGCTGCTTGGAAAAAAATCCAACTCGCTACTTTGGCATTAGAACCTTTCAGGAATGACATCGAAATCAAAATAAATCTTGTTTTCTAATTTTTTAAAAATTCCCATAAAACATTTTTTTCATTCTTACAGAACTGTAAAACTGATTACAGATTGTTACAGTACCATAAACAGGATTACTGAATTTAACAATGGCCGTAAGAAGGAATATTGAATTTTACAGTAGCCATAAGAAGGAATATTGATTTTTACAGTAGTCGTAAGAAGGAATATTGATTTTTACAGTAGTCGTAAGAATGAAAAAAATGTTTTCTTCAGTCGGCACGAGTCGGCTGCTTGGAATTAGCTCCAACTCGCTACTTTGGCATTAGAACCTTTCAGGAATGACATCGAAATCAAAATAAATCTTGTTTTCTAATTTTTTCAAAATTCCCATAAAACATTTTTTTCATTCTTACAGAACTGTAAAACTGATTATAGATTGTTACAGTACCATAAATAGGATTACTGAATTTTACGATAGCCGTAAGAAGGAATATTGATTTTTACAGTAGCCGTAAGAATGAAAAAAATGTTTTCTTCTGTCGGCACGAGTCGGCTGCTTGGAATTAGCTCCAACTCGCTACTTTGGCATTAGAACCTTTCAGGAATGACATAGAAATCAAAATAAATCTTGTTTTCTAATTTTTTAAAAATTCCCATAAAACATTTTTTTCATTCTTACAGAACTGTAAAACTGATTATAGATTGTTACAGTACCATAAATAGGATTACTGAATTTTACGATAGCCGTAAGAAGGAATATTGATTTTTACAGTAGCCGTAAGAATGAAAAAAATGTTTTCTTCAGTCGGCACGAGTCGGCTGCTTGGAATTAGTTCCAACTCGCTACTTTGGCATTAGAACCTTTCAGGAATGACATCGAAATCAAAATAAATCTTGTTTTCTAATTTTTTTCCCATAAAACATTTTTTTCATTCTTACAGAACTGTAAAACTGATTACAGATTGTTACAGTACCATAAACAGGATTACTGAATTTAACAATGGCCGTAAGAAGGAATATTGAATTTTACAGTAGCCATAAGAAGGAATATTGATTTTTACAGTAGTCGTAAGAAGGAATATTGATTTTTACAGTAGTCGTAAGAATGAAAAAAATGTTTTCTTCAGTCGGCACGAGTCGGCTGCTTGGAATTAGTTCCAACTCGCTACTTTGGCATTAGAACCTTTCAGGAATGACATCGAAATCAAAATAAATCTTGTTTTCTAATTTTTTAAAAATTCCCATAAAACATTTTTTTCATTCTTACAGAACTGTAAAACTGATTACAGATTGTTACAGTACCATAAACAGGATTACTGAATTTAACAATGGCCGTAAGAAGGAGAATTGAATTTTACAGTAGCCATAAGAAGGAATATTGATTTTTACAGTAGTCGTAAGAAGGAATATTGATTTTTACAGTAGTCGTAAGAATGAAAAAAATGTTTTCTTCAGTCGGCACGAGTCGGCTGCTTGGAATTAGTTCCAACTCGCTACTTTGGCATTAGAACCTTTCAGGAATGACATCGAAATCAAAATAAATCTTGTTTTCTAATTTTTTAAAAATTCCCATAAAACATTTTTTTCATTCTTACAGAACTGTAAAACTGATTATAGATTGTTACAGTACCATAAATAGGATTACTGAATTTTACGATAGCCGTAAGAAGGAATATTGATTTTTACAGTAGCCGTAAGAATGAAAAAAATGTTTTCTTCAGTCGGCGCGAGTCGGCTGCTTGGAATTAGTTCCAACTCGCTACTTTGGCATTAGAACCTTTCAGGAATGACATCGAAATCAAAATAAATCTTGTTTTCTAATTTTTTTTCCCATAAAACATTTTTTTCATTCTTACAGAACTGTAAAACTGATTACAGATTGTTACAGTACCATAAACAGGATTACTGAATTTAACAATGGCCGTAAGAAGGAATATTGAATTTTACAGTAGCCATAAGAAGGAATATTGATTTTTACAGTAGTCGTAAGAAGGAATATTGATTTTTACAGTAGTCGTAAGAATGAAAAAAATGTTTTCTTCAGTCGGCACGAGTCGGCTGCTTGGAAAAAAATCCAACTCGCTACTTTGGCATTAGAACCTTTCAGGAATGACATAGAAATCAAAATAAATCTTGTTTTCTAATTTTTTTAAAATTCCCATAAAACATTTTTTTCATTCTTACAGAACTGTAAAACTGATTACAAATTGTAACAGTACCATAAATAGGATTACTGAATTTTACGATAGCCGTAAGAAGGAATATTGATTTTTACAGTAGCCGTAAGAATGAAAAAAATGTTTTCTTCAGTCGGCACGAGTCGGCTGCTTGGAATTAGTTCCAACTCGCTACTTTGGCATTAGAACCTTTCAGGAATGACATCGAAATCAAAATAAATCTTGTTTTCTAATTTTTTAAAAATTCCCATAAAACATTTTTTTCATTCTTACAGAACTGTAAAACTGATTACAGATTGTTACAGTACCATAAACAGGATTACTGAATTTAACAATGGCCGTAAGAAGGAATATTGAATTTTACAGTAGCCATAAGAAGGAATATTGATTTTTACAGTAGTCGTAAGAAGGAATATTGATTTTTACAGTAGTCGTAAGAATGAAAAAAATGTTTTCTTCAGTCGGCACGAGTCGGCTGTTTGGAATTAGTTCCAACTCGCTACTTTGGCATTAGAACCTTTCAGGAATGACATAGAAATCAAAATAAGTCTTGTTTTCTAATTTTTTTAAAATTCCCATAAAACATTTTTTTCATTCTTACAGAACTGTAAAACTGATTATAGATTGTTACAGTACCATAAATAGGATTACTGAATTTTACAATGGCCGTAAGAAGGAATATTGATTTTTACAGTAGCCGTAAGAATGAAAAAAATGTTTTCTTCAGTCGGCACGAGTCGGCTGCTTGGAATTAGTTCCAACTCGCTACTTTGGCATTAGAACCTTTCAGGAATGACATCGAAATCAAAATAAATCTTGTTTTCTAATTTTTTAAAAATTCCCATAAAACATTTTTTTCATTCTTACAGAACTGTAAAACTGATTACAAATTGTAACAGTACCATAAATAGGATTACTGAATTTTACGATAGCCGTAAGAAGGAATATTGATTTTTACAGTAGCCGTAAGAATGAAAAAAATGTTTTCTTCAGTCGGCACGAGTCGGCTGCTTGGAATTAGTTCCAACTCGCTACTTTGGCATTAGAACCTTTCAGGAATGACATCGAAATCAAAATAAATCTTGTTTTCTAATTTTTTTTCCCATAAAACATTTTTTTCATTCTTACAGAACTGTAAAACTGATTACAGATTGTTACAGTACCATAAACAGGATTACTGAATTTAACAATGGCCGTAAGAAGGAATATTGAATTTTACAGTAGCCATAAGAAGGAATATTGATTTTTACAGTAGTCGTAAGAAGGAATATTGATTTTTACAGTAGTCGTAAGAATGAAAAAAATGTTTTCTTCAGTCGGCACGAGTCGGCTGTTTGGAATTAGTTCCAACTCGCTACTTTGGCATTAGAACCTTTCAGGAATGACATAGAAATCAAAATAAGTCTTGTTTTCTAATTTTTTTAAAATTCCCATAAAACATTTTTTTGATTCTTACAGAACTGTAAAACTGATTATAGATTGTTACAGTACCATAAATAGGATTACTGAATTTTACAATGGCCGTAAGAAGGAATATTGATTTTTACAGTAGCCGTAAGAATGAAAAAAATGTTTTCTTCAGTCGGCACGAGTCGGCTGCTTGGAATTAGTTCCAACTCGCTACTTTGGCATTAGAACCTTTCAGGAATGACATAGAAATCAAAATAAATCTTGTTTTCTAATTTTTTAAAAATTCCCATAAAACATTTTTTTCATTCTTACAGAACTGTAAAACTGATTATAGATTGTTACAGTACCATAAATAGGATTACTGAATTTTACGATAGCCGTAAGAAGGAATATTGATTTTTACAGTAGCCGTAAGAATGAAAAAAATGTTTTCTTCAGTCGGCGCGAGTCGGCTGCTTGGAATTAGTTCCAACTCGCTACTTTGGCATTAGAACCTTTCAGGAATGACATCGAAATCAAAATAAATCTTGTTTTCTAATTTTTTTTCCCATAAAACATTTTTTTCATTCTTACAGAACTGTAAAACTGATTACAGATTGTTACAGTACCATAAAGAGGATTACTGAATTTAACAATGGCCGTAAGAAGGAATATTGAATTTTACAGTAGCCATAAGAAGGAATATTGATTTTTACAGTAGTCGTAAGAAGGAATATTGATTTTTACAGTAGTCGTAAGAATGAAAAAAATGTTTTCTTCAGTCGGCACGAGTCGGCTGCTTGGGAAAAAATCCAACTCGCTACTTTGGCATCAGAACTTTTCAGGAATGACATAGAAATCAAAATAAATCTTGTTTTCTAATTTTTTCAAAATTCCCATAAAACATTTTTTTCATTCTTACAGAACTGTAAAACTGATTACAAATTGTAACAGTACCATAAATAGGATTACTGAATTTTACGATAGCCGTAAGAAGGAATATTGATTTTTACAGTAGCCGTAAGAATGAAAAAAATGTTTTCTTCAGTCGGCACGAGTCGGCTGCTTGGAATTAGTTCCAACTCGCTACTTTGGCATTAGAACCTTTCAGGAATGACATCGAAATCAAAATAAATCTTGTTTTCTAATTTTTTAAAAATTCCCATAAAACATTTTTTTCATTCTTACAGAATTGTAAAACTGATTACAGATTGTTACAGTACCATAAAGAGGATTACTGAATTTAACAATGGCCGTAAGAAGGAATATTGAATTTTACAGTAGCCATAAGAAGGAATATTGATTTTTACAGTAGTCGTAAGAAGGAATATTGATTTTTACAGTAGCCGTAAGAATGAAAAAAATGTTTTCTTCAGTCGGCACGAGTCGGCTGCTTGGAAAAAAATCCAACTCGCTACTTTGGCATCAGAACTTTTCAGGAATGACATAGAAATCAAAATAAATCTTGTTTTCTAATTTTTTCAAAATTCCCATAAAACATTTTTATCATTCTTACAGAACTGTAAAACTGATTACAGATTGTTACAGTACCATAAATAGGATTACTGAATTTTACGATAGCCGTAAGAAGGAATATTGATTTTTACAGTAGCCGTAAGAATGAAAAAAATGTTTTCTTCAGTCGGCACGAGTCGGCTGCTTGGAATTAGTTCCAACTCGCTACTTTGACATTAGAACCTTTCAGGAATGACATAGAAATCAAAATAAATCTTGTTTTCTAATTTTTTCAAAATTCCCATAAAACATTTTTATCATTCTTACAGAACTGTAAAACTGATTACAGATTGTTACAGTACCATAAATAGGATTACTGAATTTTACGATAGCCGTAAGAAGGAATATTGATTTTTACAGTAGCCGTAAGAATGAAAAAAATGTTTTCTTCAGTCGGCACGAGTCGGCTGCTTGGAATTAGTTCCAACTCGCTACTTTGACATTAGAACCTTTCAGGAATGACATAGAAATCAAAATAAATCTTGTTTTCTAATTTTTCAAAAATTCCCATAAAACATTTTTTTCATTCTTACAGAACTGTAAAACTGATTACAGATTGTTACAGTACCATAAACAGGATTACTGAATTTAACAATGGCCGTAAGAAGGAATATTGAATTTTACAGTAGCCATAAGAAGGAATATTGATTTTTACAGTAGTCGTAAGAATGAAAAAAATGTTTTCTTCAGTCGGCACGAGTCGGCTGCTTGGAAAAAAATCCAACTCGCTACTTTGGCATCAGAACTTTTCAGGAATGACATAGAAATCAAAATAAATCTTGTTTTCTAATTTTTTCAAAATTCCCATAAAACATTTTTTTCATTCTTACAGAACTGTAAAACTGATTATAGATTGTTACAGTACCATAAATAGGATTACTGAGATTTACAGTGGCCGTAAAAAGGAATATTGATTTTTACAGTAGTCGTAAGAATGAAAAAAATGTTTTCTTCAGTCGGCACGAGTCGGCTGCTTGGAATTATTTCCAATTCGCTACTTTGGCATTAGAACCTTTCAGGAATGACATAGAAATCAAAATAAATCTTGTTTTCTAATTTTTTCAAAATTCCCATAAAACATTTTTTTCATTCTTACAGAACTGTAAAACTGATTATAGATTGTTACAGTACCATAAATAGGATTACTGAATTTTACAATGGCCGTAAAAAGGAATATTGATTTTTACAGTAGCCATAAGAAGGAATATTGAATTTTACAATGGCCGTAAAAAGGAATATTGATTTTTACAGTAGTCGTAAGAATGAAAAAAATGTTTTCTTCAGTAGGCACGAGTAAAATTCAATAATCCTTCTTACGGCTATCGTAAAATTCAATATTCCTATTTACGGTACTGTAACAATCTGTAATCAGTTTCACAGTTCTGTAAGAATGAAAAAAATGTTTTATGGGAATTTTTAAAAAATTAGAAAACAAGATTTATCTTGATTTCTATGTCATTCCCGAAAGGTTCTGATGTCAATGTAGCGAGGTGGAACCAATTCCAAGCAGCCGACTCGTGCCGACTGAAGAAAACATTTTTTTCATTCTTACGACTACTGTAAAAATCAATATTCCTTCTTACGGCTACTGAAAAATTTAATAATCCTTCTTACGGCTATCGTAAAATTCAGTAATCCTTTTTATGGTACTGTAACAATCTGTAATTAGTTTTTTTTTTGTGTAAGTTTTGTTACAAGAAATTTCGCAAATACTTTTTTTTTTAAATTTAGTATTACAAAACACTGATATATTTGTGAATTCAGTTTAAAAAAATAAAAATCGATAAATTTTTACCATCATTTTTGCTTTTATATTGCATTGCCATAACAAAATCAAATTTAGCTTTGTCGACATTGCAATCATTTCAACAATCTTGAAAATATACAATACATTCAAAAAAATGTTACAGTTTTAACACATTGAATTGTTGACAACAATAATACAAAAAATAGTGTGTGCTATAAAATGACCAAATCATTTTTTTTTTCTATATTGACTTGATAATCGTTGTGTTTTTTATGTTCGTTTTTGATTGCACTGTAAATTTATTTTTTTCGATAATCAGTATTAAAAAATAATTTTTTTGCTAATTATTTATTTATTGAAAGTTTTTTAAATACTCTTCATTTTGTTTTCATTTCTAAATAATCCAAATTTGACATTTACAACTTTTATATCTTCACATTTTTAGTTCCTTCAACAATGTTAAAAATTTATAAAATTTTCAAAAAAAGGCTTTTAAAAATTAACGCAAAGAATTGAAGATAAAACTAAAATATTGTGTCTCTTAAAAAAATCACTTTTTCTTCTTCATCAGCATGCTTTCTTAAAAACAACATTTTCTCTTTAAAAAGAGGAAATTTTGCCTTTTTTCAACTTGGTAAAATTAGGTCCCTCTAAAAAATTTTTTTTCTTGTGACGTTTTTCAAAAAAACGGTTTCAGCAAGGATTTTCGTCTGTTAAAAGAATGAACGAGTTTTATATTGCAATTAAAACGTTTGTAACTTACATATTCTTGTTCAGCATGAAAAAAATGGAAAAAGAACTTTGAAAACAAAAATATGTTTATGACTTATGACACCGTGCTCGAAATCGTTCATTTTCTCGATCATCTCCACGATCAGGAAAGAAAGATTCCTTTTCTGCATGAGATGACATTTATTTAAATGAAAAAAATCAAATGAATGATGTTTTCTTATTTCCTTTTTATTAAATACAAATGCTGTAAAAGCTACAACATCAATAACAAAAAATATTTTTGTGAATTAAAAAAATTTTTGTTACACAACAACAGCCTTTTTTGAATCAATTTTTCATTTTTCTTTTCTTTCATCGCAAAAAAAGCTATGCAAAAATGATGAAAAATGATGATTTTTTTGGTTTGGGCTTTCATATATGTTTCGAATCTATTTTTTTGAATATTTTATTTCTTTTGTACTAAAGTTGGTTTTATCTGTTTTTCCGAACTCAAATATCAGAAACTATCTTTTTTTTCATTCTCCTGGGATCCAACAAAAGCGTACAACATTAATTAATTAAAAACAATTTTGTCCTAAGTTCACTTATTTTGAAAAAGAAAAAGATTTAAACAATTGTGTGTTATTAATCGGAAATCTTTTTGCCCATTTATTAACTTTTGTATTGTTTGGGTGGAATGTGCTATGTGAATATTTTTATTATTTTATAAATAAGAATGTTTAAATTTGTTTTTTAAAATTTAAATTCAATGTCACAAAAATCTTTGTTGGCATTCTTTTTTTGCCATTAATTAATTTAAAATAATAAAATTGTGGTTCCATCAACTTTTAAAAATATCCAAAAAATTGGAAAGAAATATCGTTTTAGCAGTTTGAAGGAGGGACACTAGCACTTCATAAATGTAACATCATTGTAGTTGTAAAATAAAATAGATTTGTTTTATTATCTCAGTTTTTTTTTTCCATTAATTTTTGCAAAACCCTGATCAACAATTTGATTTGCAGAAGTTGTTTTTCTGAGACTTAAAAAAATATTATGCATTCAATTTTTCCCCAGATTTTTTTAAATATTTTATTGTTTGTAAAATTGAAATTATTTCATCTCTTTTTTGCACCTTGTTTAAATGTCATAAAAAACAAAAAATAAGGCTTGAGATGTACCCATTAATAAATTTAAAATGATTTAATTCTTAACACAGCAACCTACTTTTACGATGCAAAATTTAAAAAAAAATTTGTTTTATTATTTTCTTTTTTTAAAAGTTTGAAAAAATCTGATTTTTCATTAGAATATGCAATCGGATACTTTCCCGGCATTTTGTTTCTAAATTACTGATTGTATGCGTGTTGATGGATTTTGGACTTATATAATTAAATCCATAGAAAGTACATGTTAAAAAGTTGTTTTTGTTATATACGATGATGATTTTGCAAACGTAACAAAATATTTTAAAATGTTTATAAGAAAGAAAAGAAAAAAGAAAAAAAATCGTTTTTGGTGAGCTTTTTTTGCTTTTTGCGATTGTGAAAACCAAAATCAACAAAAAATGATTGTCAATGAAAACAGTTTTTTTCAGCGAAAAATGAAATCAATTTCGTCGATCCAAAAATAGGGACAACCGACGAAAAAAAAATTGTTAGCTTTGGTGCTTGTGCTATGTCTTTTCTGATACTTTCATATATGGAGAATGCAAAAATAAAAAGAAAAAAATTAATAAAACAAATAAGAAGTTCATATTTTGTAATGATAAGTTGACTTCTAAAAGAAAAAGTGATTCGAAAAAAAAGCTTCATTTTTTCGCTTGCAATTATTTTTGCATGTTGCATGCAACATTCCTTCGACAAACGAAAAAGAAAAAAAACTTTTTTCTTTACAAATTTAAAAAAACCGCTTTTGCCTTCGGTGTTATCAACACGAAAAATTCAAACCTTGTCTTAAAAAATGGAACAAAAAAAATCACTTTTTTTGTTTGGCAAAATGTTTTGAACCATCGATGATGGTCTCTATCCAAAAAGAACAAATTTTTTCGTTGCATTTCCTTTTTTTTTTAGATAAAGATCAAAAATCATTTTAATTGTATACTTTTTAAAGTATTTTATCATCTTTGATGAAATAAGAATAATTGAATCAATTTGAACTTAATTACTTAAAAACAATGGAAACAAAATGGTCACTCAGAAGAAAAATAGCATTGTGATTAAACAAGTTGCAAATGGGCTAAATTGTTTTTTGAACCGGTCCGGGGTTTTTCTATTTTGAACTACATCAATATCACAAAGTTGACAAAAAGTGAAAAAAAATTGAGTTTTGCATAGTGGTGGTGAAAAGTTTTTTTGCAAACACATTTTGTCTAGCTTTGTGCAAAAGGTTAGAAAATTCTTTCATTGTTCACTAAAGAAACAATATTTATGTTGCTTCATTTTTATTTCATTTTTTTTTGTTTCTTGATTGATTTATGAAGGCTACCGTATATACTAATATTACAGTAAAATATGAAATTGTCAATATGGCAGTTATCAAAATTGTCATCGGTTTTGGGCATTTTGTGGTGATACAATTGAATAAACTATATTCATCTGGGTAAACGGATGTTGCTATGCAAATCCCATAAAGTGCCTAAAATTTGCATAATCTCCAAATCAGCCCTTATATTATTAAAATAAGGCAGTGTATGTTGATCCCTGATTTTCAAGTTTGTGTAGCACAAACCTGAAAATCAGAGTCTTTTTGTTTAAGTAAATTCCGTTCAAATATATTTTCGTTACGAGACCCAAAAAAGATATAAATACGTAAACCCCCGTCTGCTTTAAACTTACGCTAATTAAAATATTGCAAGTCCAAATTACAACATTTAAAGCAATACATTTCTTAAAAGTAATATTATTTAGATACCAAATAGGATTTATGACAGCTGTCAAAAAAGTTATCGATAACACAAAATATATTCTTACAACATTAAAAAATGATAAAGTATCCAGGATTAGATATAATGCTGTAATTGACGGTATTTCTACTTTTAATTCCAAAAAATTTGCAACAAATACAACACCGAAATATATTGCGTGCCCGAGGAGGACACTAATGGATCGATTAAACAGAAAAATATATGTTTTTCGGCAACTGAAAAATCTTAGGATTTTAAAGGAAGCCTTGAGGGGAAAAGAAAATTTATGCAAAATTATTTTTTTCTTAAAAATTAGCATTTTATTGTTGAAAATTAGCATCGAAATTTTTACAGTATTCATTTTTATTCCAAATGGATACAGTAAAATTGGTACTCATCAAGGACGTCAGCAGCATTTTATTTTAAGAAGACTAAAATCGTTTCAAAGGGCATGCCTTTGATCTTTTGCCGAAAATAGATCAAAGGATTTTTTGATTTCGGAGGGCGCACGCGCACCTGTTAAACAGTATAAAAATGATTGTAAACTTTACCACTGCTTTTTATCACACAAAATCAAAACTGTTACGTAAATAAATAAAAAATTAACTACAAATGAAAAAATGGAAAATGTAAATGGTATTACACCCATCGAATAAAAAATAATGGAATTCGCAAGCAAATAATACTAAAAATAATCTTTAAACAGCAACACTAAAAAATTTGAAAAATTTAACCTCCAAATTCTCACATGGATCCGTATCATTCGGTAAATAGGTCAAGCAATTTTCATTATCATTGTCAAAAAACGAATAATTTTGATCTTGACAAATAAAAAATTCAGATGTTTCTGATGTAAATTTTTCATTTGACAACACCATTTTGAAGGCTGATTTTTAAATCAATTAAAAAAAACAATAAATAGATTTTTTTTGAAAAATTATTTTGTTTATTTTTAAACTTCAAGACACAAACAATTTCTTATCAAACTAATTAATCCAAGTGTTTTTTAAGACTGCGGTATTGGAATTTTTTAAAGAATGCTTAATAAAACCCAATGAAAATTTTCAAATAATTTTCGTAAGCATAAAAGATATTTTATTTAAAGATAATCGGAAACATTTTCCCTGTTATATATTGTTAAATAATTTTTTAAAGTCAAATTAGAATACAATTAATTCATATTAAAATTAAGTTTTTATGTTTTTCTTATCATTATTTTTGCTCAACATAAAAATTAATCTTTTTGCTTTTTTGCTCCAATTAATGATATTGTTTTTGTTTACACAATGTCATAGAATAGTTTAACCGAAAAAAAGAAAAACAATGTGATTGATTTTTATTCAATTTTCTTTTAATTCGAAATTTGCCAAAAAGATGTTTTTTTATATTCAAACAAAAAAATTGTATCGCTTACGTCATTCCTTATCTGGACTTTTTAAACCCTGGTAAATAATTACAGTTTTCAATTTGAATTCAAAATCGGTTTGCTTGTTTTCCAACAGTTTTTTTTGTGAAAATGGAAAACAAATTTCTTTCAAAATATTTGTTTGCATTTCGTTATCACTGTTTTGAAATGGTTAGTTGTTAAGACTTTAATCATTGCATAATCACAAAAAATTGAAATGATCGGATCCACTATCATCCCTAAAAATATCTTTGGTTTACTAAAGTTTTAGGGACTGTCCAGATCTGGCGTCAGTAGAGACTCTACACTTTAGTAATCCCTGGCAACACATTTTTCCTTTGATCTTTGCCGCTTCTTTTGCTTGATCTGACATTGAAAAATCCTTTGATCTTTTACCGCAAACGACAGAAGATAAAAGCGGCTTTGTTTTTGCCCCCTCCAAAACAAAACGTTGCCGACGTCCTTGTTTTTACCGCACTTAAAAGCACCGTGGTCAAATCAGGACAATCCCTTTATCCCTTCAAAATTTACATACCCAACAAAATCACAAATATTGTAATACTTGCAAGAAGTTCAACTTTAAAATATAATTTTCCATGTAAGAATTTTTTGCATGATGTTTCTTCTCCATTTCCAAGTTGTCTTAAATTCTCCAAATCATGCAACGTAAATCCACAAATAACAATTAAAGGAATTTTCGTCAATGCAAATACAATAATATTATACAGTATCCGACGAAGATATAACAAATTTTGGGTATTTATTTGGGTTGCTCCTCCAGAAGCCAAGGTCAAAAGGGTAATTTTTATGAATAAACCAAAATATACAATTAAAACTGCAAAATAGTAAACTCCAAGTAATACGGTAATAGAGATAGCAAGAGGTCGTTGACAATTTTCAAATTGACAATTAATTTTTGATTCTTCTGGATAAACGAGTGTTGCGCCATATATTCCAATAAAGACCTAAAAGGATGATTTTAAAAGAAGTAACAACTGGGCACAAAGTTTTCGATTATTTTAAATATTACAGCAGGACAAAAAATGCGTTATACTTTTTTCAGCCCGGGGCCGGCCGGGCCGAGCTTTTTGAGGCCTGAGGCCGGCCTTAAAATTTTTATTGTTATGAAATAGCGAGGGAATTTTCATTTCTAGTTATTAGACATAATATGTTATAATTCATCATTGCTAAAACATTTTTCATACCAAAAGGAAACTAATAAATCAAAACTTTGTGTTTTCAATAACTAGTAATTAAAAAATATATCTAGAGATGGGCAGGGAACACTTTTTCCTTTTCTTTTTCCTTTTTTTTCTTCGTTACAGTAACAAAAAACGAATTTGCGCATACTTTTTTTTACAAATTAACTATTTATCCTACCAGACGTATTTTTTTACGCTGATTCCGAATATGCCACTTTTGAAAAAGTTTTTTCTGCAGCAAATACCCAAAATTTGCATTTTTAGATGTTTTTTTATTTTTTGACCCCTCTATAAATCGATATAAGCTTAGTGACTTATACCATTCGATAGCTCTTCAAAAAATACATCTCATATTAAAAGGAAATCCACGCGAAAGCACGCGAAAAAATGTGACAGCGATCGCAGAGCTAGAATTGTATAAAAAACGAAGGAAAAACAAAGGAAAGAAAAGGAAATGAATTTTTTTTGCAACGCGCGTCAAAAAAATGCATTCTTTTTTGTGCAAAAAAGAAAAGGAAAAAGTGTTCCTTTTTCTTTTTTTTCAACCAAAAAATTTTGTTTTGCCGAATTTTAAAATGGTATTTTCGGCATTTTAACTATTTTTAATAATTTTTTTGATTTTATTTTCGGTTTATTCAGGTCTGAAAGTACCTTGACGGAACAATAAAATAATTTTTTTTCGACTTTTATTTTTGACTTGCCCATCTCTAAATATATCCTCAACGAAAAAATATTTGAAGGTGAACTTTTGAAACGAAAAAATCAAGGCCGGCCTGGAAAAAAAAAATCATTTGCCGACTTAATTTCCTCCTGGGGCCGGGCCGGCCTAGTATTTTGAGGCCACGGGCCGAGGCCGGCCGTAATTTTAGGCCTCATTTTCAAGCCTTGCTCGAGTGGAAGAATGGAAGATCCAAAATTTGCATAATTTCTTTCCAATTGATAAGATGATCAAAAATCAAAATTGACTAAAGTTTTGAATCTTCCTATGCCCCCAAAATGATTACTTACACTAAAAATTACATTATAAACCCAAACAATTCCATTTAGAATTACACATTTGGTCAATGTTAATAAGTTATTATTTCTCCAAGAAATATTCAAATAAATTTTAATCGAAAGAATAAAATATGTCCCCGCAAGGGTTAAGAAGGTTAAACTTCCAACTGTTAAAAAGATTACTGTAGATAAATACCCAAAGCCATCATTCTTCCATGCAATTAAAACTATGTAAAACATTATTTGGGCAATTATTGAACTTATTGATCGATTTAAAAGGAAAACATAAGTTTTTCGGGCACTAAAAAGCGGGGGGAAGGATTATGTTACGGTAATAAATGTAAAAACAAACCCATTTCTTACATCCCTGATTATTAACAGTGTGATATAAATAAATATTAAATTTATAACTAATGCAAATAATGACAGTATTAAAGGTATTAAACCCAAAAAATAATATGGAAATGTAAAGGCGAGATTGACATACTAAAAAAATTGTGGATTAAAAATACGCATATGTTTGTAATAAAAAAATTTAATTATTTTTACAAGTTCAGTTTTAAAGATTAAATTTTTTGTAAAGCCACTAAAGAGTTCAAACAGCGCATCTACTAGGTCAAATTATGCAAATTTAATATAAGTCAGTAGTTTTTTTTAATAAACAACTTAACACTAAAAAGTTAAAACATATAATCTTCGAGATAATTATGCCAAAACTACCGATAATGAAGTTTGGCTTTTTGACTTGACCTCCTGTCTTCTATGCAAATTTTGCTAAATGTGCTCAATTATGAATAATTACTAGATTGCACAAGATGAATCCTGAACTTCATGTGCCAACAAAATTTAAAAAAAAAATAATATTTTTTTCAAGGACGTTGAAGGGCAGGGCACTTGCTCATTAGAAATCATAGAAATCCTTTGATCTCTTACCGCCACCGGCACAAGATTAAAGGCATTCCCCCCTAAAAATGGTTTATGCCCTCTCTAAAATAAAATTCAACCGTTGATTTTGCCAAAATGCCATTGAAAAAAAGACAACTAATTTTAAAAAATGGCGCCGGTAAAATTTGCATAAAACATTTTAAAATTATTTTTTTCAATTTCTAGCTAATTTTTTTTTGCTTTTAAATCATTGCATTTTTTAAAAAAAGCTTACATTTAAATAGTCACAAAAATCTGAATCATTTGATAAAAATTTGAAGCAAGTCACATAATGTTCATCTTTTCCGGCCTTAAATACATCACTGCAATTTGAAAATTCCCAAGGTATTGAAGAAGAAGTCGTTTCTAAAAGTTGGAATGAAGAAAAATAATCGATCGATAATGAAGAAAACATTGATTATTTTTGGGAAAAAAAGTTGTTACATTTTTCTTTGTTTTCAATTTGCTGCTGCAAAACACCTTTTTCTTTGTTCTTGTTTTTTAGTGGCTTACATTAAAAAAGTGTGTTGAAGAATTTCACTTTTTTGACAATGTAGTCGATGCATTGTTTCTTTATCAGTAAAAAAAGACATGGATTTGATCAATGTTTTTTGTTTGCAAAGTTTATTTCTTTTGGTTGTGCTTTTTTGTTTACAAAAATTTTTTGAAGGTATTTTTATGTTATAAAAACAGATAAATTGCCGAATTTGGAATTTAAAAATTCAAAAATTAATTATGGATTGGACGAAAATTTTGTCTTCACAGATTCAGAATCAATCGAAATTTAACCTTAACTATTTTTGTTGACATTGTTAGTTCTTTCAACAACTTTAAAAATTTATAAAATATTCAAAAAAAATTTCAAATATTAGCACAATAAATTGAAGAAAATGCACATTGTGCCTCCCAAAAAATTAGCAAATCACTTTTATTTCTTCATCTGCATGTGGAAGGAGGCACTTTTGTAAAAAAAAGCGATGCATTTTTCTTCAACTGGAAAAATAAATGTTATGGTTTGGAAGAAAAACAATCAATGGAGACTTTTTTGTTCTATTCCAAGTGTATATTTTTTTCCGACACACTGGTTAGAAATTTAAAAAAATCACATTCACGCAAAAGAAACACTTCAAGCAATTTTTAATGAATACCGAAATCGATCATTATTATTCTTAAATTTTTGTCTTTTATTGTATATACTTTTCCATGTAAATTTTTCTATTTTTCTTGATTTGTAAATATTTATCTGTTTGCCTCGTTCCACTGCTTCGGTAGTCGGAGCGTATAAATAAAATAAAATAAAAAATAAATTTTCTTCACTTTCAACTACAAGAAAAAAAGGCATAAATGTGTGGTTTTTTGTTTGCAATGTCTTATTCTTTTGGTGTTTGTTTGGGTATAAGAATATTTAGTAATATTTATAAAACAAACTACTTTTTGGTTATAAAAAATAAAAAATTTAAAATAAATAACGTGATCTTGATCAATGTATGTTGTTGCATTCCCTAAAGAAATCCAAATTTAACATCTTCAACTTCTTTGGCTTCACACTTCTAGTTCTATTAAAAGCGTCAAAATTTATAAAAAATTCAAAAAAATGCTTTTAATGTCTATCACACTGAAGTGAGTAAATAATAATACAATGTTGTATCTGCCAAAAATGGCCAACTCACTTTTTTTTCTTCGGCGGTAGAGGATGCTTTTTCAGTTTTTAGAGAGAAAAAATGATGTGTTTTTTCAACAGAAAAAAAGAAATGTTTTGTGTGCAGGAAAATCAACCACGACCTCTTGTAAAATGGTATCTGTTTTAAAACAGTTTGGCTACAAATTTGAAAAAAATCTTCAATCCAGTGTTTGAACGCCGCCGGGCCACCGCCGCCGGATAAAAAAAGGGTTTAAGCGTTTTTGGGTAGATAAATCATTGCTTTTTAAAAACTACATTATCCCCCAGATCCAGACGCTTCATTTATGACAATTTTTATCATTTATGGATTATTTGGTGAACTTAAATTAAGCCGTAAAGAGGGCCGGCGGCGGTGAAAAAATTCCTAAAAAATTCTACCGCCGCCGGCCCACTTTACGGCTTAATTAAAGTTCACCAAATAATCCATAAATGATAAAAATTGTCATAAATGAATCGTCTGGATCTGGGGGATAATGTAGTTTTAAAAAAACAATGATTCATCTACCCAAAAACGTTTAAACCCTTTTTTTATCCGGCGGCGGTGGCCCGGCGGCGTTCAAACACTGCTTCAATCGCTGCTTTTTGTTTTGTGTTTTGAAGTTAATAACATACGGTATTTAAGACGCAGTCTGTGAATGACTCAAAAAAATAAGCAAAGGGGCGGCACAGGCAAAAAAAAGATTTGCATGAAACTTTGACCATAGGTAAATCGACCCTGGAGAAAACGATTGGGCAATGTATTTTTGCTCAAAAAAAATTGTTACGGTAGTTACAGTATATCAAAGGTTAAAGCCGACGAATTTTCACTTTGATGCGAAAAATCGGCAAATTAATTTTTTGCCATTATTTTTATTTTGTATAGGTTTTCGACCATGGGGAATCCGATTAAGGCACTTTTGGAAGCATCAGAATACCTGGAATATCGTTTTTTATATGACCCATGTATTTGCCCACAGAAAAAACTTTTTGTAGAAAACAGCCCGGAGTGAAATGAATTTTTTTCCTGATAGCCCTACCGCTTTTACATATAAAAAATAATAAAAGGTTAAAAAACTCTCGTGTTTTTAGCACGATCATGATTTTAGAAGAGATTCAATCGTGAAAATCCCCTTGTAAAAAAAGGAAAAGAAAATTTTTCTTCCTTCTTTTCGTTGTTTGGCAAAGTGTGTTATTTGACAACTGCGTGTTTCTTTTTTTGAAAGCTTTTTTTACAAGGGGATTTTCACGATTGAATCTCTTCTAAAATCATGATCGTGCTAAAAACACGAGAGTTTTTTAACCTTTTATTATTTTTTATATGTAAAAGCGGTAGGGCTATCAGGAAAAAAATTCATTTCACTCCGGGCTGTTTTCTACAAAAAGTTTTTTCTGTGGGCAAATACATGGGTCATATAAAAAACGATATTCCAGGTATTCTGATGCTTCCAAAAGTGCCTTAATCGGATTCCCCATGGTCGAAAACCTATACAAAATAAAAATAATGGCAAAAAATTAATTTGCCGATTTTTCGCATCAAAGTGAAAATTCGTCGGCTTTAACCTTTGATATACTGTAACTACCGTAACAAATTTTTTTGAGCAAAAATACATTGCTCAATCGTTTTCTCCAGGGTCGATTTACCTATGGTCAAAGTTTCATGCAAATCTATTTTTTGCCTGTGCCGCTCATTTTCGAAACTCTCCTAGACTGCGTCTTAAAATAAAAAAAATATTTTTAATGGCACAAATACGATAGCTGCTTTTTGTTTACAAACAGTGTTGTGCTTTTTACTTTTCGTCGACTCCGGAGTCGGAGTCGCAACAACACTGTTTACAAAGTTTATTTCTTTCTCTGTAATTACGTTTTTTTGTTAAAAATTTTGAGCATGTCATAACTCAGTTACAAATCCTTAGTTTTTGCAGGCGTGAAGAATGTTAGTTGAGACTATGTAAAAGATGATAAAAAAAGAAATAAAACATTTAAATTTAATAATGGTTTCAAAAAAAATTCCAGAAGTTGAACCATTTTTTTGCTTCAAAAATGAGATTTTCAAAAAAAGTTGAAAAAAGAAAAGTGGATTTTCCCGCACCGAAAACAAATTTTCTTCTTTTTCAACGATGACAACTTTTTTTTAAAATTTTATCAGCTCGTGTTAGATGAGTATTTTTTGCTTCTCTGTTTTTGTATCGAATATGTTAATTTTGTTCATTTGCATAAACTTGATGATAATTCGAATAAGTAATACAAAATGCATTTTTTTCTTATCCCTCTTACACTTTTTTCTTCGTCGTTGCTGGTGGTTGACGTGTGATTTTCTCTGTCGCTGTTTTTCAACTTGAATTAAATGAATTTCTTCAAACTCTTCATTTTTGCTACTTTGCTTTTCTTTGGATCTTTTGCTCAACGCTTTCAACGTCATGCTTTGAAGAATGGCACACATGATGAACTGGATAATGGTACAAATGTAGGTGATCGTAATCTTGTTGAAAAACTTGCTGCTGCTGGTAGAACAATTGTTGAACAATATAATAATGATCTAAAGCTCGTTGGAAATGGTCATGCAAATATTCAATTGAATGATGGCAATAAGTTGAAGTTTGAACTTTGCTCCAGTTTCTCATCTAATAATTGCTTGGATCAAGCGTAAGTTTTTACAAAAATATACTATTGATTGTTTAATCACTTCTTTTTATAGTGTTAAAGTATGTTTTGATGCTGAGAATGCTGATCCTTCTGTTCGAGGTGAATGTTTACCTAGTCAATGTGAATTTAAAGCTGGTGTTTCGACTGAAGGATCAATACGTTATCTATGGCTTATACAACGTCTTAATAGTAAGATATTTTTTTAGAGGTTTTAACAAAACAATTTAATCATTTTTAGCACAATATTTTGATACTAATGTTTGTGCAACCGCAATTATGCAATCACCAAAAGCCATCCTATCATCTGAATCACCATTTCCAAGTTGTACACCTAAAATTTATGATGGAAATATGGTAAAAGTTTTTGTTCGTGATGCTTCATCTGGCTGTTATTTAACAGTTGTAAGTTTGTTTTTTACGTTTTATAACTGTATGTATCATATAAGATATTTTACAGAAAAATGCAAAACAATGGTTCCCTGCCACAACACCATCTCCAACAACTTCAGCATTATCAATTGTTCCACCTGTTGCATCGACAACAGAAGCTTCATTAACAGCAGGAACGACAGCAGCAATTGCTATTGGATGTATTTTTGGTGTTCTTGCTTTAATTGCAATTATTGTTATAATGTAAGTTTTATATTGTGTTTGTTTATGTGTATTTTATATACATTTTCAGAGTTCTGTGTTATCGTGATCACAAGAAAAAGAAAACTATTCCTCGAACTGTTGATGGTGAACCAGCAACAACAGATCCTGTTAAAGAAGGTATTGTTGGTGATGGAAAAGGAAAAGTTGAAGTAAAGAAGGAAAATGCACAACCAAATGTACCACCTGCACCAAAGATTGCTAAAGGAGATGAAAAGGAAAAGAAGGAAGCTGCTGTTGGACCTGTTGAAAAGAAGTCAAAAGCCAAGAAACATCATAAACAAGCAAAGGCGAAGAAGACAGCTGAAGAAAAGCATCCTGCTATTGAAGGACAAAAACCAGATGAACAAGTTGTTGATGAAAATCAAAAAGTCTCAAAAGAAGCTGTTGAAGAAGATGCAGTCAAAAAAGTTTCAACTGAACCAACTTTTGATGATGCAGCAACTGATCCATTTGTTCAACAATCTCCTGCTGCTCCAAAAGTTCAACAACCAAAACCTGATCAAAAGCTTCAACCATTTGTTCTTATTCCAACAGATGCCGTTCATCCAATTCCAAAACCTTTCCGTGCTCCACATGATTCATCCTCACGATCTCGATCAGGAAGAAAAGATTCCCTTTCTGAACGAAATGATATGTACATGGCTCTTGTTGTTGAATTTGCAACTAAAACAATTGGATCTGAAAAGATGGGTTTGGCAGCAAAATTGCAATTGAAAGCTAAAATGGATAAGTATGTTTTGTTTTTTCTTTTTGGGATACTGTATCTTAGTCTATAATTCTTTGTTTCAGATTCTGTCTTCAAATTTGTGTTCTTGAAACTCGTGAAATTGGCCTCTTTTGCTGTTCAATGCAATTAATGTTTATTAAAGTTGAATTGCTTATGTAAGTTTATTTACCACTTCTCAGATGATATTAAATGTACCTACTTTTTAGTGATGATGCTGCAGCACAAATGTCAAAACTTGGTTGTCGAATGGATGAAAATGGTTCTGTTGTTGAACTTTCCTATGAAGCTGAACAATATTTGGCAGATCCTTCAACTCCTGCATATGTTCGCTGCTATGCATTTGGTGGAGTTTTCCGGGATCTTATTGATGCAAAAGCTGGTGAAAAACAAATCTTTTCACTTCAACTTCTTTTCATTATTGCATTGCAACGTCGATATTCTGCTGCTATTCGACAACATGCTTTAAAATTTATCAGGTTTGTTTACATTCTTTTTTGTTAGTGATACTGTATATCATATAATTTTCAGAATGGAACTTCCAATTGTAAAGAAGTATTATTATGCTAGTGAACTTCAATCTTTGCCCTTTCCTGTCAATACCATTGAAGAAGCATTCAAATTGGATCGTGCTGGATTTAATGTTCTTCTTGAAGATGGAGAAGATGCTACTCAAGCATCAAATACTCGAAAATCTGTAAAGAATGCAAAAAAGAAGGATAAAACTGGAAAGAAGCATCAAGCAAAGAAATAATGGAAGCTGATTTTTGGTAATGCATTTAATTTTTTATTGTAAACTTAATTTATGTTATATGTTTTTATAAATGGTTTTTTGGAAATATCAAAGTTGGGAAACAATTATTTCATCATTGACGGAAAAAAGGGAAATAGATGGGAAAAGGTTCGTCACGGATTCTACATAAAATAGTGCTCTTGTTTAAATGAAATCTCCATTCTTGTGAAAGTACAGTAATCCATGGTTGGTTAATTTTTTTACAATGAACTATAGACTAATTTTGCAGTGCAACTGTTAAAAGATATTAGTTAGATTACGGTAATTTACAAACACAAAATTAAAAAAATGAAAAAACAAATTTATTTATAATTTAAAAACAATAACGAAAATTATGGCTTTTGATTAATCAACACAATTGACAATCTGTTGATAGTCCTAATTGATGAAATCCAATGATATCCAAAAATTTTCTTTTCTTTTGAAATTTTTTTTAAAAATTTGAATAAACATAGCAAGACAAAGACAGAATTGTAAAATGTGAGATGTGTGTTTCTCGTCATGAAAATTTTTTAAAAATTTTTTAAATTTTACAGGTCCCTTTAAAAAAATGTTGTTGTATTTAAAATAAATTAAACACTTTGGTTAGATCGTACGGATATGAAAAATTCGACTCCTGTTTTAGATTACAGAATCAAATCGGAACAGTCTCATTTTGTTCACAATCTTAATTTACACTTTCTTTAATACTGTATTATTTATTTAGACATTGCAATTGGCCTTTTTTTAGGCCATGTGTTTTGTCATGCTTTTATTAATCAACAAAAAACTTTTTTTTGTTAAAAAGAATGTAATTTGACAACGCTCAAAAAAAGTATACTTAAATGAAACTGATCTTGTTTTTGTGTAATTTGAAAACAATGTCTTCTATATATATTCCTGGACCTTGTTAACCTAGAAAAACCACTTTATACCCTTCTGACATCATTTCGAGTTCCCTGGGCCAAAATCAATTCAAAATGCTGTAGTTTCTCAAAAATCGAGCTATATTTTTATTTCAAACAAAACTGTGTGAAATTGAATTTTTTATAGCATGAGAGTTTTTAGATGGCTCAAAATATCTCGATTTTTCATAATTTGCAGTGTGTTGAAAAAATGTTGAATTTTTTTTTATTAATGCTTCGTATTAACGTTGATAAACTTGGTGATATCAAAACAACGCCATAATTTAGTTAAAACTTTAAAACCAAAGTGAACATATTATGAACTCAAAAATATAAATAAAATATTCAAAAAAACGAAGCACAACTGCATTGTGTCAGTTAAAAACATTGAAAAAGAAAAACAAAAATGAAAAGGGTTTGGACGCATATGAAAAACGGCGACAGATGCACAAAATGTAAAAATCAATAAAAAATGGCAAAAAAAGATGAGAGGTGCATATTAGTGAGACATATAACCCATTGAAATTATTTTAGGAAAACTATAATGCAATAGTGTTTTATTAAAATCTTCTAGGCTCTCATGGTACTTGTAGTACCCTCAGGGAAAAATGAGGTCAAACCCGTCTCATCAAAACCAAATAATTTAAAGATATTGATCAACGTATTATTTTAAAAAAGAAAATTGTAGTGTTGTGTAAAATCTTTTTTTGCTATATTTTCTTTATTTTTTACTTCATCCTTTCAATAGCTTTCAACTACAACCTTCTTTACTTCCACATAAAACTGACCAATTTAAATTTGATGAACGTTTGCAAATAAAAAATGAAATATTTTTGGTCTTCAATTAGATTAGCTAAAAGTGTTCTTGGTTTAAAGCCAAAACCGCATTTCCCTGAAAATCAATCCTTTTCATTGCCAACTCCAATACTTCGATATTTTCTTTCCAATGCTTTTATTTCCAACCAAATAAAATTATTTAAATCATGCAAAATATTTCGAAATTTTTTTCGACAATTTCCTGGATTGAAAATTAATGAATTAACTTTTACTTGGTTTATGAGTTCCAAATCTGGCAGATATATTATCACAAAAAATTCATTAATAATGAAGGATACCTTTTTTAAAAAGAACTCTAAATATTTTTCGAAAGTGCAAGCACAAAGAATAAAATTTAAAAACTTTGTCTTTGATATAGAAAATTATGAAGTTACGTCAAATATTTTGCAAACTGCTTCTCAAACTTTGGATTTTTCAATGCTTCCAGAAATTGAAATTTGGTATCTAACAATGAATAAGGCCTTTTTGATGCCTTTGATGATGCCGTCATTGAAATCGCTCAATTTATTTTCATACTCAACATACTTGAACAAAGACATTTTTGAATTTCTTTTAATGAATGCACCAAACCTTAAAGTTTTGAAGTGAGTTTTTCTGGCACGTTTTTTACTTTTAAAATTTGCATAATATTAAAAAAAACTTATTACAGATGTACATGGCCTAGTATCGGAAAGGCTCTCGAAAGCGCAACACTAATTTGTCGATCTACAAAATTAAGTATACTTTATTTTTACAATGTCCAGGTTTATCCCTCCCCATTGGATGTTGCGAACTTTATCCTTTCTCAAATGGAACCAAATGGAAAGATTAAGTTTGAGGGTCCACACCATGATTATACTTCTAAAGCACTTATTTCATATGAAAATGAAATTTTAAAAATTGTTAAATCAAAGAATAGCAAATACAACAATTTTACCTTTCCAAAATGTGCTTATGGTAATTACCAAAAACCACATAAATTGCGTTTTGCCAAATTTGTTTGAAAATGTTCATTTTTTATTTTATCGGAATATGTTGTTGTTGTGTTTTTGTCAGTAAATAAATTTACAGCATTGCAGTTTTTATGTAAAAAAGAATCATATCAAAAATATTTTTATTGAAAAACATTTTTTATATTTTGTTCCTTCTTTTAAAAAAATAATCAAAAAAGGAAGCAAATCTTCCGTTTCATGTTGGATAACATTTTGCAATAGCCTCAGGGACTTTAGATCACATAGATCCTGTAAGAGATTTTGTTTTTCTGTTTTTGCATAATGCTCTCATTTAAGGACTCGAGCGCAACCGTTAATGGCAAATGAGATAAAGAACAATAATGTGTGTACAAGTGGTCACTAAAGAAAAGAAATTAAACGGAAAAAAAGAGCAGCATTGATTTTGTGCTGAAACATTAATTTTGTGTATGTGCCAGTTTTTTTATTTAATAGCATATTCATTTTTAATTTATTCCAAGTTAGCAAATCTTTTAAAATGGAATATTTTTGGTCTTCAATTGGATTAACTAAAAGTATTTTTGGTTTAAAGCCAAAACCACATTTCCCTGAAAATCAAGAATTCTCATTACCAGCTCCAATCCTTCGATATTTTCTTACCAATGCTTTTATTTCCAACCAAATAAAATTATTAAAATCATGCAAAATATTTCGAAATTATTTCCGACAATTTCCGGGATTGAAAATTGATGAATTATCTTTTACTTGGTTTATGAGAAGCAAATCTTCTGGAATTAATTATACAATCGAAAAGAATTCATTACTTTTGTTGGATAGCTTTTTCGAAGAAAATCTCGAAAACTTTAAACAAACAAAGGCAAAACGTTTAAAATTCAAAAATACCTTTGACGTTTTTGATGAAAACGCTGATAAAATTTTGATGAAAAAAATTTCTCAAACTTTGATTTTCGAGGATGTTAAAATTTGCTTCCAAACAATCAACAAAGATATTTTAATGCCATTGTTGCTGCCGTCTTTGAAGTCATTGTATTTATTTTCAGAACATGGTGTTCAGGGTGACATTTTAGAATTTCTTTTAATGAATTCGCCAAATCTTAGAAATTTAAAGTAAGTATTTTTCATTCAATTTTTTATGTTTGAACGGGGAAATAAATTTTTTTTGGCAATGTTGATAGCGTTTTTTGGCACTGAAAAAGCATCAACAGGTTTCTTTGTCTGTTCAATGAATCTGTAAAAATTTGCATGAAGCAAATCCAATGAATCCCTAAATTTTGTGAAAAAAGTTTATGTGAGGTGGATCAGTGTATTGATTGCTTTAAAATTTGCATAACTTTAAAAACATTTTTTTTGCAGATGTACATGGCAACAAAATGTAAATGCCCTCAAAGAAGCAACAAAAATTCATCGCCCTACAAAATTAAATTTACTGTATTTTTATGATGTTGATATTTATCCCCCCGAATCCGATGTTGCAAATTTTATCCTTCGACAAATGGAACCAAATGGAAAATTTAAATTTGAAGGCCCAAATCATGATTATACTTCTGAAGCCCTTGTGGCCTATGAGAATGAAATTTTGAGAATTGTTAAATCGAAGAAAAACGAATTCTGCCAATTCACTTTTCCAATGAATGCTTATGGTAAATTTAATGAATCATAAATTACGAGTTTTCAGATTTTTTACTAATTCAGATTTTTTTGTTAATTATTGATGATTTTTCTTATGTTAGTAAATAAAATGACAGTTTCACGAATAAAACAATTTTATTTAATTTATGCAGTGACGTCACAAAGTATTATTAAAAATGCTTAACTTTAAAGAGGTGGACAATAACATGCTTGGATATCGCAATCTGAACAACCAGGATCACAACATTTGTCGCGAATTTCTAAAAACGAATTGCGTTTTTCTCTTAGGGAAAACAAGGAATTTTAGAAAAAAACTCACCACAATTTTCCTTTAAAGATGACGAAAAAACTGCACAAACTTTTGCTACGCGAACTCCTAAATCGGGAAAACAAGTTTTTTCCTAAAAATTCATGTATCAATATGAATATGAAATATTTTAAATTTACTATATCCTTTGAGCATTCATAAACTTGTTTCGGTGAATGATGAGGAACAAAAGCATCAGTTTCAAAAAGAATAAAGGCAAAAACGACGAAACCGAAGAAAAGGAAGAACCTTGCCATTTTTTGATAACAAAAATAGTATTTCTGAAAGTTGTTTGTGAAAATTTAAAAAATATTATATCCTGAGGGCATAAACGCGAATTAACTAATTCAGTTTTAGTTTTACCTCGAAAAAATGTTAAAATTGTTTTATAAGAATAAGATACTCTTACAAAAATAATTTTTAAAAAATAAAAAAATACAAAATATTATTGTTTTGTCATCATTTGTTCTATGTTCTGATTTTGGTGAAATTGCAGTTCTTTTTATTACAATTTTTGTTTAGCTAAAATCCATTAAATTTTTATTTGTGAAATGTTTATTAAAATGTTTTTTGATGATTTGATGATATCATAAAAATGCTTTTATAAATTGTTGCCATGATATCATTTTTTTTACAATTGCACTTTCTCATTTTTTGTACTTTACAAAAGCAATAACAAAGTTGAAAATTAATTTATGCTTTCAGACACCTTTTATATCTTCGTATATGTAAAAAAACCTGTTGTGCTGTGCGGTTTCTAAAATTTTTTAAAGTGTAATATATTTTAGCTATTCTGACATATTTCTGATTTGTAACTCCAATAGAAGGATTAAAGTGTCATAAAAAATGGCTTCATTTCTATTATAGCAGTATATTTATCGTCGAAGTCTGCAAGTGACAACATAATAACTTTAACTTGAGCATAAATGGTTGTAAAATGAATAATTATCCAACCAATCTATAAAATGGAAAACCCTTAAAAATTTAAAAATTATCCTGACGGGGATAAAACAAATGTAATTTTCTTTAATGATTCTATACAGAAGTAATCTGTTGTTTTTGCAAAAAGGCAATATTTTGTATTTACTCTTTTAAAATTCCTTTCCTTTTATCATTTTTCAATACACTAAATAAAAATTTATAAAATATTCAAAAAAAGAGCACTGAAAAAAATGAGTATCGAAAAATGCCCCCATGTTGGGGCATATTTTAGGCAGCACTTAGGCATTTTAGGTGCATTTGCCCCCAAAGGAGGGGGCAAAAAAATAAACCCCCATGTAAGGGCATTTTAGGAACAAAGTAAAGGGTTATTTTTGTACATAAAATAGGGGTACTTTTCATACTTAAATGTAGTCAGACTTTTGACCCTTGTATGTTTAAATTTTGTCCCATTTATGTTTTTATATTTTCAAAAAAGTGCTAATGACATTTTTTTCCCAAAATTTTTTTGCGCACAAAAAACAGTGCACAAAAATTGTCGGTGCAAAGCACCGATTTCTTCCCATATTTTTATTATACCCGAAGGTTTTCCTATGGGAATGTGATAAAACACATTTTGGTTTCGGTTGAAAACGGAAACGCTTTTATCAAAAACGGAAGAAACTTCAAACGCGAGGTGCACAAATTTATTTTGAGAAGACAGAGAAACAAAGAAATATTCTCTCTTCTTTGTCAAAATATTTATAATGAAAAACCCCCAAAAAGAAAGGGTGTTTTGGAAATTAGCCCTTTTTGCAAAACTTTTAAGCCCCTACACAGGGGCAAATCCTGCTCTCATTGCTTCTGGGCGCTTTAAGAAAATGCACGCATTTTTTTCAGTGAGGTTCTACACAAGGACTTGTATTTAACAATACAAAGGTTAAAAATGCTAAAAAAGATTTCCCAACTAGGCATCCAATGAGAAAATGTTACGTTTTTTATGGCATGAAAAAAAAAGAAATGTTTGGTTGAAGGGAAAGGCAACGACAGTCTTTTTTTGTTTTGTCCAAGGGTTTGATTGATCAATACTGTCAGAGACAGAAAAGGGGTAAAAAAAATGCCTGGGAAAATGGACAAACTTTGGATAAAACAAAAAAAGTGATGCAGGACTTCCTACCACTTCGTGCCTTTTTTTTCGGTTGAAAAAAGACACCACTTTTTCTCTAAAAAATGAAAGTGCGTTCTCTTTCATGCCGACGAAGAATGAAAAAATGATTGATTGATTTTTGGTAGACATTTTTAGTGCATTTTTAATACCAATTCATTGCATATAATCTAGAAAGAATTTGTTTGAATATTTTATAATTTTTTAACATTGTTGAAGGAACTAAAAACGTGAAGACATAAAAGTTGAAAATGTTAAATTTGGATTTTTTAGAAATGAAAACGAAGAGTTTTTAACATTTAACTGCCCGTTAAAAAATATCTGAAAAAAAAACCAGATTTCTGAAATCCTTGTAATTATGAGAATAAATTACGCTTAAGAGTACGTTTTTGCTATTATTTTTTAAAACTTGCAAAGTTGTGGAAATTGAACAATAGTTTTTATGAAATTGTTTGTATGAGAAAATTCTAAAAATTAAAATATTAAATGATAAAAATTAAAGAAAAAAAATGTTCATTAATGGATTTCCATGGATTCTGCCGACTTTTTTTGCATTAAAACTTTATCATACTTTTTTACTCTAAGAATTTATTACTTTTTATGATTTTCCAGTATTCTATCAAAATCAAAATTTATAAAAGATTCAAAAAGATTTTTCAAGGTTTGTTTTTTCACAAGCATATGCGTTTAACAAAACAAAGTGAAAGTTAATAAGATGTCACTTCAATTTTTTCCTTCACTTACTGGCATGTGGGAAGATGCATTCATTGAAAAAATGCTGCCTTTTTTCAAAAAGAAAGGTTTGTTTTGGGACAACAAAGCAGTGGTGCTTTTTTTGTTTTGTCCAAGTTTTTGATCGATCTAGATTGACGAAGACAGAGAAGAGTGTAGAAGAATGTCTTGGAAAAAACTCGGACAGAACAAAAAAGTCACCAATGATTTTGTTGGGATAGAACATTTCTTTGTTCGGTTAAAAAAGGGCAGCACTTTCTCTAAAAATGCATCCTTCGACATGCCAAAAGAAGTGATTTGATCAATTTTAGTAGACATTATTAGTTCATCATAAATACCATTTCGTTGCATAAAATCAAGAAAACTGTTGTTTAAATATTTTAAAAATTTTTGATGGAGTTGATTTAACTAAAATTGTGAAAATGAAAAAGTGAAGATTTCAAATTTGGAAATTTTTGAAATAAAAACCATGGGTTATACACACTCACATACTCATTAAAACAAAGTAATTTTCACTTATTGCTTCCTAGAATTGATTAAAGAAAGAGATGAATGAAGAGGGTTGTCAAATATGAATAAACAATCTTTCGTTGAAGGTCGACCTGCACAACAACATCAATTAGAATCATTAAAAGCCCCGCATCGAGATAGCAAAAATTGCTTTCATTTTAATATTAATTCTTTAGTTACCATTTGAATTGATAATACACTGCCCTATCAGCAGCAACGATATCAGAGGCATTTGTAGTAAATGCTAAACTGAATCTAAACAACATTCTTTTGAATGTTTTATACATTTTAAACTTTGTTGAAGAAACTGAAAAAATGTAAAGATGAAAAAGCTCAAGGTGCTTAATTTGGACTTGAGAAAAATAAACCTAATTCTCCATTAAATATATAATTCTGAGAAAATTATTTCTTAAAAATGATTAAGAATAAATTTAGAATAAACAAAAAACGTTCATTGAAGAACCTGCAACATATTCACCAACAATCTATGCCTGGCAGGGGATAACCAAAAAATTGCTTTTATCACAATATTAGATCTATATTTTCAAGGTTTTTTTTGTTTATTCTCGTGATAACTTTTATCATTTTTTTAATACAGTAGAAGACATTCTAAGTGATGTTAAATATATGCAGGTCAACCTTCAACGAAAGACTGTTTATTCATATTTGACAACCTTCTTCATTCATCTCTTTCTTTAATCAATTCTAGGAAGCAATAAGTGAAAATTACTTTGTTTTAATGAGTATGTGAGTGTGTATAACCCATGGTTTTTATTTCAAAAATTTCCAAATTTGAAATCTTCACTTTTTTGTTTTCACAATTTTAGTTAATTCTCCATCAAAAATCTTTAAAATATTCAAACAATAGTTTTCTTGATTTTATGCAATGATATGGTATTTATTATGCGCTCATGTTTTAGGCAGATCATTATTGTGATGGTTGCGATTACATTATTTATAAAACAAAAGTTGAAATATATCATAATTATCCGGTATTCAAAAGAAATAATAATGATTTTTGTTACTATAATTTTTTAGAAGATGATTAAAATATATTTCTTTCATTAATGTAACTGTAACATTTCTGTGGATACGGAGGTTATTATTTATGATTTGACAATATAAACATTTTCTAATAAATTGATACAAAAAAGAAACAAAATATTCAAATGTTTTTTTTTCATGAAAAAAATGTGCACAATGCATTGGATTAAAAAGATGTCTGCTTTTTCCATTTTTGAAACAGCGTCAATATGTTTTTTTATTGCCATCTGTTTTCTTCCAAACAAAATTTCGTTGAAATGGCTATTTTTTTGTTAGAAACTGGCTCGAATGAATTTTTAATGAAAGAATGTTCGCCATCTTTTGTCTATATTTTTTGAAAGGGTTTTATGTAAAAAGTCAAGGTTTGTTTAGACGAAAAAAAGTTGAGTTTGAATATTTTATAAAAAATGGTTTTTATGCATGCAAAATTTTGTATACCATAATTTTAAGTTTAAAAAAATTCAATAAATTAATACCAAAGTACACATTATTGTTATGAATGTAACAAACGTACACAATATTTACTTAAGAGAAAATGTTTTAACTTTTACATGATATCAAAAAATATGAAAAAGAAGTAGTTTGATATCATTGCATTCATTTTTTCGCTGACTCAATATTTAAATTCTGTTTCAATGTTAATGTAATTTGTTTGTTGCACAAAACCTTTGATTTAATAATGAATATTGCGATTGTCCGGATCTGGCGGCAGCAGATATTCATAAGTTTCTTACCCCACGTTTACCTGATTTTTTCTTTTGATCTTTATCGCTTTTAAGGCGAACATCAAAGTGTTCTTGACTTTCACCCAATTATGAAACTGTTACCGTCTGATCTCAAAAACAACTACTGTCAATTTATTTTATAAAAAAAAGGATCAATATAAAAAACCTGTGCAAAAATTTAACTTCATTTTTTACGACTTTTGTCAAATTTTAGTTGACATTAAATGAAAATAATCAAAAAATATTTCTTTTTACTAATGTATTGTAAAGCAAGGCCGTAATTTCAACCTAATTAGGCTATTCTTTCTTATTTTAAGGTTTAAACATCAATTAACAATTTTTTAAACGAAAAAAACAGAAAAAATTGAAAAAAATCGATTATGACGTACTCACTCGAAAAGATTTTTTGCTGTCTGCTTTCTCAAATTTTTTTAACCGCGGCGATATTTTTTATTATTAATGTAAGCAAAGTTGGAAAAGAGCTTTTTCTGTTAAAAAATTGTTTTGAAATCATTTTATTTAAAAAGAATTTTCACGTTCTCTTTTTTCATTTTTACAAATTTTTTCTATGTAAAAAGTCTGGTTGCGTTTTAAAACAAAAACAGCTAAATTTGAATATTTTATAAATAAATGTTTAAGTTTCAATTCCGAAACAAAATTCTAACGTTGGTTGTTTTCACAAATAAAATAGGATATTCTGATATTACAGAAAACATTGTTATTTTAAGCTTTATTACTCTTACAACATTATTTACAAACAAGCTATATTTCTTGTTCGCTAAGTTGAAAGAAAAGTAAATATGAAAACATCTGTTTTTCCGAATAACTTTTTGGTTATCATTTTGTTGACTTTCGTAAGTAACTATTTTGACCATCAGATCGACATTTTGTATTTTTCTTTAAATTCATTTTTTCCTTTCAATTTTGCACAGATCAGTTTCCTAAAAAAGCAGAACTTTTTGGCTCTTTTTTGTTTGCATTTAAAAATTAAATTTTGCGACTTAGTTTTTTGAATATTTCGTAATTATTGACGATTTTATTTAATAGTGATCTTGGGAATATTTATTCTGCTTGAAGTTTCTTCGATTTTAACTTTTCACAACTGAACAAAACTAATCAAGGAATTAATATACTCATCAAATTAATTTTTTTTGCATGTCCCATCATATGCTGATATACATCCATTAAATCACAGAACATTGAAATTTATGAGTAAAAATCAGACATGAGAATTTGCGACCAGCCGGCAAAAAATTAGGATGCCGCAGCGAATGATTTTTTGATGAGTCGTGGTCATTTTCGGCCTCATTTGTCATGTACAGATATAAAGCATTACTTTTCAACAACGTTTTATCACCTTTGTTTCGTTATAAAATTGGACAAGAAATAATTTCATTAATAAAATAATGCTTTTCCGACTGCAAAATCTTTTGTTATGATTTAGCCAAGAACAGATGGATAAAAAAAGTTGTGTAATTACTTGAAATTTCTTTGGTTTTAAAAATAACAACAATATTCAAAACACAGCAAAATTCAATTCAACCAAACAATTTTGCCTGCAAACATGTCGCTGCTTTTCATTCGTTGGTTTTTTTCCCTGTTTTGCAAAAACAATTTCATCACTTTTTTATTTCCTCCTTTTGCGACACTCAAAAATGTTGATGAAATAAAAATCGAATAAAAATTTTAAAATTGTTTTTAGGAAATATATTTTTTTACCAAGTTGTCATAATTGTACAAAAAACAAATTTTAATTTTGAAAATAATCCAAAATTTTATTTTGATTATCGCATTTTACACATATTTATTTTGTCGTTGTTAATTGTGAATTTAAGATTTAAATATCTATGGGTACCGTGTCTGATATATTTATCAGCAGCGGCCCAATGGGAGCTGATGTTGAATTGCTTGAGTTGTAAATCCGATTAAGAGGTTGTGAGCAAGAGATTTATTCGTATACTAAAAAATATAAATTTATATAAATTTTATAAAAAATAAGAAAGGATCGAAAAAATAAAGAAAGATAAATTTTTAAAGCGAACACGAGAGATATGATAAAAGAAATGAATGATATGAGCTTTTCAGCTTCTTTTAAACAATTTTAATAAAAACATAATTTTTTAGAAAAGGCGGGGAAAAGGTTTTTGCTTAAACAATTTTAAAAGAGAAAAACGAAAGAAAGAAAGAATTTTAAATCAAAGTACAAAATTTATATATCTATTTACATTTTTTTAAAGGAAATAAAAACAAAACATTCAAAAAAATTATTTTGGATTTTTTTGTATCTGCTTTGTCAAATTTTTCAAAGCCAACACATTTTAATTGGAACTTATGAGTAGAAATGCAAATAAATTACTTTTAACAACGTTTTAGTCTGCTTTTAAAATTTTTGTATTATTATGAAATTTGTAAACAAATGATTTCACAGATTAAATAATGTATTCTTCAACATCCTGCCAGGGATTTAAACAAGAAAAGATGGTTAAAACACACTTATCAAAATGGAATTTGTTTTACACACTATATCCTTCATAGAAAAAACTTAAAATATTCAAAAATTCGCAAAAAATCAATTTCACACATAAAATTTTGCCAGCAAATGTGTCTATTTCTTTTCATTCGTTTATTTTTTTGATCTTTTTGCAAATTCAATTCCGTCATTTTTTTTGTGACACTCGAAAATGTCAATGAAAACAAAGATGAAGGAAAACGTTTTAAATTTATTTTTTGTCAAAGAGATTTTTATTGAACGATTGTATCATCTTTTTGCTTAAAAAATCGGAAAAACCTGAGAAAGTGAAAAAACGGTTTAAAACAAAAAATTCAAATATTGTTTGTTGTAAATATCCAATAACATTATTTTTTGAACCGAAACATTTATTTGAATATTTACAAATGTGTGTTTTTCAATGAGTAAATATTTCTCTGTTGAGCCATTTTTCACGTATAAAAAAATGGTAAAAATTTTAAGTTTTGATTTTTGTAAAAATTTGCATAATTTTTCGCAATTAAAATTATGACAAATTTTAAAAAATTACTGTGTTTATTAAGTTTAAAAATGTTGAGTTATTATCGGGGGTCACCAAAACCTATTTGTATAAATTCCACTTTTTTTACCACTAATTCATTTCTTCCAAAAACATCAGAGAATGTTACATAAGGTGTGATCCCAAGATTTTTAACATCAAAAACAACATAAAAATATATTCATTTATTTCTAATTATTTTTTACAATATTGTAAAACATGTCTTGAATCAAATTTTTATAAGGGTTATTAAAAAATGGATATTGCATAAATTTTGTAAATAACAATTTTACAAAAAAATTACAAAATATTTAAAAACAAAAAATGCAATTTTTTAAATGATTGAAGCACCGTTTTTTATGCGCATTTCTTTTGCATTTCGCGATTTTAAAACCCAACGTTTCTTTATTCAAAAATAAAAACAATTTTGTTTCATTGAAAATCAAAAATTATTTTTATCGGTCCCAAAAAATTTCTTTGATGAATTATTTTTTGTTTCATTTTTGCTTAACAAATTCTATTTTTTAAATATTTTATGATTATTTAATACATAAAAATTGTATCGTCTGTTGTTTTAAACTTGTCAAAAACATTACAAAAATATTTTCGTGGCAATTTTCATGGAATAAATGCTCAATAATTAATTGAAAAAAATCATGTAACCATTTACACAATTATTGTTGAAATATAAGAAATGAAGAAAGATGTTTTTTATTTTTAAAAATAATATTGTTGTACAATCTTGGTCAATTCAGTAGTAATCTATCACTTCAAAATCATACAAAAAAGGCAGGGGAATTTACTTCTTTTTATTACTGTGTAAAAGTTGAAAAGTTTTTTTTATTCTTCAAAATTATGAATTTGCAACAGCAACAAAACATGCAAAAAATTCATAAATTATTTTTTCAAAAGAAACAAAACAAAGTGTAATCTTTTAAATGCTCATATGTTGATTTTTTAAGTTTGACAACTTTTTTTTGATTTTTCTCACTCTCTCGTTCTCTAGTATTGCTGCCTAATTGTTAGTAAATATGTGCAGGTTCCCTAATGAAAGTTATTGCTTATTTAAAATTTTAATCAAATTTAACACAATAAATTGAAGAAAATGCATATTGTGCCTCCTAAAAGGGACCAAATTACTTTTTTTTCTTCTTCTTCGGCATGTCACATGTGGAAGGAAGGATGCTCTTTTGTAAAAGAGAAAGTGCATTCTCCTTTCACCCAGAAAACGAAGGAAATGTTTTGATTGGAAGAAAATCAATGGCGACTGAGGATGACCACGGGCCCGTGTTTTCAAAGGCCGGCCCAGTCCATACGGACAAAGAACAAGGTGGTTGCTGCAAAACTTTTTTGACACTGTAGCCGATACATTGTGTTTTTATCAGCAAAAACAGATATAGATGAAATTGCTGTTTTTCGTTTGCAAAGTTAATTTCTTGGAACAATTCTAGAATAATGGAAGGATTTTTTTTGCGTTTGTCCGAACGACTACAGTCGTTCAAGACAAACGCAAAATTTTAACACACAACATTTCACGCTGTTTTTCACAACATTGAAATGTTTTGTGTTGAACTCATGTTGGGTAATAAAACCGCAGACACGAGTTCAAAAATTGTTTTGAACCAAAAATTCAAATGTATTTATACATTTTTCATTATTACATCACGATGAATTCGCCGTTGACAACAGACATCCAAAGAGACACTCTCTTTCTTCAAAGAAAAAACATTTCTTTTTTATCATTTTCCTTTCTTTGTTTTTTGTTGAAGACAATCATTCAAAAAAAGAATGAAGGAATGAACGCACATCTATTGTGAGTGCATTGAAAAAAAAAAAAAATCCTTCCACTATTCTAGAATTATACCAATTTCTTTTGTTTGGGCTTTTTTAGTTACAAGAATTTTTGAAGGTATTTTTGTGTTATACAAACAGATAAATTTCCGAAATCGGAATTTAACAAATCAAAAATTAATTATGTTTGGGGCGAAAATTTCGTCACCACGGAGTCAAAAGTATTCTAAATTTTACCTACTCTATTTTAGTTGACATTTTTAGTTCCTTCAACAACTTAAAAAATTTATAAAAATATTCAAAAAAATTTCCAAAGATCTAACACAAAAAATTGAAGAAAGTGCACATTTTGCCTCCCAAAAAAACGATCAAGTCACTTATTTTTCCTTCATCTGCTTGTGTGAGGATGCACTTTTGTAAAAGAGAAAGTGATGCATTTTCTGTCAACCAGAAAAAGAAGTGTTGCATTATGGGGGTTTCTTTTATTGTAAAATGAGCTTTATCGTTGTTGTCTTTGTTTAATATTTTATTTAAAATTGTCTGTGATTCACCTTTTTATTGTGTCTTTTTCGTGGGACACATGAAATTTTTTGCAAAGAGAAAGCAAAATTTTGTGGGACGCTTGGCAAATGTTTCTCCTCGAGGAATCAACATTTTTTGCCGAGAGAATTTTAAAAAACGAATGCCAAAACGTCCCACAAAATTTGCTCTTCAGTTTGATGTGGGGAAAAGAAGCGCCAGTTTTGGTGCCAGTCGATGGCTGACTTGCGCAGTATTGTGCATTCTCTTTTTATGACTCGTTTCTCTTTCTCTCTCTCTTTGCTGTTTCTTTCTTATAAATCGGGCCCGGTCTTGGATAGGGACGCAGAAACTTGGCCGGCTGATTTTAAGACACAGAATATGTTACTCTAACATTTGATATAATTGTTTTAATTCAAAGATTTTTGGATTGTAAATAAGGACACATATAAGACGGCTAAACGAATTATGATTCTCGGGGGCCTTAAAAACGGCAATTTTTTTTAAAAAAATACATGACCTTTTTTGGACGAAAAACACTACTGTTTTAAAAATCTGTCTCACTGAAATTTTAGAAAACAGGTTTTGACAAATTTGCATCAAGCTGCCTCAAAAAAATTTTTTTTGAGGCAGATTCATGAAAACAGTAGTAGTAAAAACATCTTCTGAGACGATTTTTATGAGAAAGCAGTTTTTATGCGTTTTGGACCAAATTTTTTAAAACCGATGATTTTTAAAGATCTGTCTCAAAAACTGCCTCAAAAGTGAGGCAAAATTCTGATAAAATAGTGCCTCAAAAGTGAGGCACTTTTTGAACTGAAAATTGCCTCAAAAGTGAGGCACTTTTTGAACTGAAAATTGCCTCAAAAGTGAGGCACTTTTCGAACTGAAAATTGCCTCAAAAGTGAGACACTTTTCGAACTGAAAATTGCCTCATTTTTTTGCCCCGCCGAGGAACCGAACCCTAGACCTCCGGATCCAAAAACAAACGCGCTACCAACTGAGCTATTTGGTCAACGAAAATGTATCATCAAAAAAAGGTATACAACATTTTGCCAACGAAGAATATTTTCTCAACAAATTTTTTTCTTTTTGGCAAAATGTTGTATACCTTTTTTTAAGGACACAATTGTGTTGACCAAATAGCTCAGTTGGTAGCGCGTTTGTTTTTGGATCCGGAGGTCTAGGGTTCGGTTCCTCGGCGGGGCAAAAAAATGAGGCAATTTTCAGTTCGAAAAGTGCCTCACTTTTGAGGCAATTTTCAGTTCGAAAAGTGCCTCACTTTTGAGGCAATTTTCAGTTCAAAAAGTGCCTCACTTTTGAGGCACTATTTTATCAGAATTTTGCCTCACTTTTGAGGCAGTTTTTGTGAAATCGAGGAGGTTGCAAAAAAGCTGAGGCAGATCTTTTAAAATAACCTATTTTACTGTTTGAATTTTGGGTTTACACAAACTCTAGCATTTTCTAAAATCTGCCTCAGTCCACAAAAAAAATATCCGCTTCAGCTTTGGTCGTCCAAATTGCCTCAAAGAAATTTTTTTTGAGGCAGAACTGAAATAAAAACTGATTTCATGTTTTGGAAATTTTCGGTGAGACGTTTTTTGCGTTACTATAGCGAAAAAAAATTTTGGTCCAAAACGATATCAAACGTCATGTTTTTATTGAGTCCGTAAATCACAATTCGTTTAGCCGTCTTATATTATATCGTTGATTAATTTTATACAAAGATTAAAAAATAAAAATTTCGGGATGCTAATAATATATTACTATGATGGATTTGGATTGATTATTTCAGGATGCAAGAGTTTCAATTTAAGGATTTTATTTAAATATTATTAAATAAAGTTTTCTGGATACAAGAATTTCAAACCCATTAAACCAAAATGCTCATTTCTGGATGGCAATTTTGAAATGCTCATTTCAGGATGCCAGATTTCTGGACGGCGATTCTAGGATGCTCATTTCTGGATGGCGTTTTCTGGACGGCGATCCCAAAATGCTCATTTCTGGACGGCAATTCCAGAATGCTCATTTCTGGACGGCATTTTTTTAAAATAATTTTTTTGCCTATTCCAAAATTGTAAAATCCAAACTTTTCTCAAAGTTTGGATTTTATGCAAATTAACCCGAAGGTTTATTTGCACAATGCAATTTACCCAAAAATTTTTTTTGGGGAACTGGAACCCGTCGATTCCCGTCACTTTTCCCACAAAAGTTAAAGTTAAAAAACTTTGAAAAAAAATGTTAAAATTTTAAAAAGATATACAATAGAAAAGGTAAGAGCACGGTTCATTTTGGCATCAGAGAAACAAAGAAATGCGCGCATTTATTGTTCTTTCTCTCTCTTAACAAAAAACGAAAGAAAGAGAAAGAACAAAAAATGCGCGCATTTCTTTGTTTATCTGACGCCAAGAGAAAAATGTGAAAAACCGGCTCGAACTTGAAAATGCCGTAACCAAATAGGTAAGGTTTTTGTAGACGCTCCAACGGCATTAAAAACGTTTTTTATGAAGTAAAAATTATCAGAATAATGTTTTTTAGTGTTTATTTATCGATTCCAATGGTTTTTAGAAAAAAAAAAATTTTTTTTCGATTTTTTCGATTTCACGTGGTCCCCCCTGTGAATTTTTTTCAAAAATGGCATTTTTGCCGGAAATGACTATGTTCCCCCCAAAACTACAAAATACGACCTAGATAGGTTTGTTCAGTATAAAAATGGCTACAAACCATGAAAAATCCAGAACAATCCCCCATATAAATTTTTGAGAAATTTGCATAAAACTGTTTTTGGCATTTTTCATTTTGATGGCATATTGCCGTAAATGATCCAAAAATTATAAACTTGGTATTTTTGGATAGCTCTGAGTTAGGAGAACACGTTCCGATGCCAAAATTAATTTTTAAAAAATTATGCAAATTTAGCGACCTGAAAATTTGCATAAATGCCCCCAGGGCATTTAAACGAAAACGGACTTCGAATTCGATGGTTTTAGACCAATATTAGTCTATCCTGAAAGCAGTGTTGTTGCGCCTCCGCCTCCGGAGGCGAGGAGGCGCCTCCCAAGTCGCCTCCGCCTCCGGAGTCGGAGGCGGAGGCGGAGTCGCGTTTTGCAAAAGATCAAAGGTGAGAATGCCGCTTTGCGCCTCCGGAGGCGATTTTTCACCTCCGCCTCCGGAGGCGGAGTCGGAGGCGGAGGCGACTAAAATAAAAAAGCACAACACTGCCTGAAAGTTTCAGCCTTCTACCTTCAAATCGACTTCCAAATTTTTCCCCAATTTTCAAATTTGCTCGAAGTTGAAAAAAAGTCAGTTTTACTTCGTTATAATTTTGAAAAAAAAACGCTTTTTAAAAAACATATTTTCTGTTTTGGTTAAACGATAAATAATAATGATTCAGTACCAGTAACCATTAATTTAAAAAAATTTTAAGGATAATTATCACTGACAGTCATAAATACAGCAAAAAATTTACTTCGTTTGTACAAAAAAGTAATTACAGATATTCACAAAATTCTCATGTTTATAGCCCGATTTTTGAAAAACTTAAACATTCCTTGGCACAGGGAACTCGAAATGATGTCAGAAGGGTATAAAATGGTTTTTCTAGGTTAACAAGGTCCAGGAACACGATTTTCGTTGTCATTTTCGTCCTAAGTGGTCTAGTTTTCGATATGCAAATTTGTCAGGTCGAAAATGAAAAATCGCCATCTTTGAAGATAAAATGACAAATTTGGTACCATTCGAAAGCCCTTGACGAGCTGAGTTCAGAAAAATTAGAAACTAAGACATTTGACCCTTTTAAACGGGCGATATTAGACACAGAACGCCAAAAACTGCTTTTTGGCACAGAAATCTTACAATCACATTTTTTTGGCACGACAATAGCAAAATTTTATTACATATTCTAATTCTTTATTATTTTGTGACCCTTAGGGAAGGAATAAAAAAAATTTTTAGGTGGGTTTAGGGGGTCATCTGAATTTTTGAAAGTACTGCGTCATTTAACTCAAAAATTCAAAAATCGTCATTTTTGCTCCAATTCAACCAACTTTGGGTGGAAATGATAGAACATAGTTAGAAATGATTTTTACAAAACATTTTGTACCAAAATATGCAAATTTGGATTTTTAAGACCACGATTTAGGTCAAAACCCATAAAAATGGCATATTTTGGGGATAAAATCTCTAAAATGGTTTCGGTAAAGTATTATTGTGTCCAAATGGTTCTATAAGTATTATTAGTATGTCTACTAACTATTTCTAACATATTAACATCATATACACCCGGTGACCTAATTTTTTAGGGTAATTAAAACCCCTTAATTTTAGGCAAAAAAACGCGATTTTTGACAGATCGCAAAATAAGTAAAATTTCGACTGTAATTTCGAAATTTGTGTTTACAATGCTCGTCCAGATGGGTAGCATGTATTAAAATCATAATATACCCGGTACCTTGTCTCATTACAAAATTTCATCACTGTAAACATAGCTCATTTTTGTGAAAAAAGTGATTTTCAGTGTACGCCGTTTTTTCCTCAAAAATGATATTTTCAACACTTTATTTACATAAAAAACATAATTTTTGATAAAACTACAAACTATTTGATGCGTTTAAGCATCGGTACTTTCAAAAAATTCACTTTTTTAGGTAATTTTAAAATACCTATTTTTAGGCCAAAAAACACAATTTTTGACCGAGTTCTAAATAACTAATACATTAACCATTCTTTCGAAATTTGTTCTTAAAATTGTCCTCCGGACCTGTAGTGTTTATTTAAATCATAATATACCCGGTAATTTATCTCATTTTGAAATCCTTTGAGTTTAAACTAGTCTGGTTTTTGCCAAACACCTGTACGTTGCAGTGGAGTCAAAACTGAGGTACTTTATTGAACATATCGAGATTTTTTGCAGTATATTATGATTTAAATAAACACTACAGGTCCGGAGGACAATTTTAAGAACAAATTTCGAAAGAATGGTTAATGTATTAGTTATTTAGAACTCGGTCAAAAATTGTGTTTTTTGGCCTAAAAATAGGTATTTTAAAATTACCTAAAAAAGTGAATTTTTTGAAAGTACCGATGCTTAAACGCATCAAATAGTTTGTAGTTTTATCAAAAATTATGTTTTTTATGTAAATAAAGTGTTGAAAATATCATTTTTGAGGAAAAAACGGCGTACACTGAAAATCACTTTTTTCACAAAAATGAGCTATGTTTACAGTGATGAAATTTTGTAATGAGACAAGGTACCGGGTATATTATGATTTTAATACATGCTACCCATCTGGACGAGCATTGTAAACACAAATTTCGAAATTACAGTCGAAATTTTACTTATTTTGCGATCTGTCAAAAATCGCGTTTTTTTGCCTAAAATTAAGGGGTTTTAATTACCCTAAAAAATTAGGTCACCGGGTGTATATGATGTTAATATGTTAGAAATAGTTAGTAGACATACTAATAATACTTATAGAACCATTTGGACACAATAATACTTTACCGAAACCATTTTAGAGATTTTATCCCCAAAATATGCCATTTTTATGGGTTTTGACCTAAATCGTGGTCTTAAAAATCCAAATTTGCATATTTTGGTACAAAATGTTTTGTAAAAATCATTTCTAACTATGTTCTATCATTTCCACCCAAAGTTGGTTGAATTGGAGCAAAAATGACGATTTTTGAATTTTTGAGTTAAATGACGCAGTACTTTCAAAAATTCAGATGACCCCCTAAACCCACCTAAAAATTTTTTTTATTCCTTCCCTAAGGGTCACAAAATAATAAAGAATTAGAATATGTAATAAAATTTTGCTATTGTCGTGCCAAAAAAATGTGATTGTAAGATTTCTGTGCCAAAAAGCAGTTTTTGGCGTTCTGTGTCTAATATCGCCCGTTTAAAAGGGTCAAATGTCTTAGTTTCTAATTTTTCTGAACTCAGCTCGTCAAGGGCTTTCGAATGGTACCAAATTTGTCATTTTATCTTCAAAGATGGCGATTTTTCATTTTCGACCTGACAAATTTGCATATCGAAAACTGGACCACTTAGGACGAAAATGACAACGAAAATCGTGTTCCTGGACCTTGTTAACCTAGAAAAACCATTTTATACCCTTCTGACATCATTTCGAGTTCCCTGTGCCAAAATCATTTCATAATGCTGTAGTTTCTCAAAAATCGGGCTTTATGTTGAAATTAAACTTTTTGTTTAAAATGTAATCTTCTTCAATTTGCAAAGACTTGACAGAATTTGTTAGATGTAATATTTTGTTTATCTTAAGAATCATCTTTAAAGTAAAAATAAATATTACATAAATACAAAATATTTAAACACAAAATATTAAAAAACAATATTTAAAAAAGAGTCTTCAAAAATTTTTTAAAGAAATAATAAAAATGATGCAACAGAAAATTTTTAACTTCCTTTCCGATGATGACCATAGTTTTCATATTTTTCGCAAAAAATATTTTCAACAGCACACTTTTTGAGCTAGTGCAAGCATGTTTATTCTTGTGTATTTCTGAAATTGATACCCTACAAAACTTCGAAAATATTATCACAAACTAATCCATGAATTACTCTTTTTAATTATTGTTTGAAATTGTTAACTCAATTTTTATTTGTTAATTTTTGTTTTCATTTTCAATTGATCAAGAGAAACTAAAAAAAGTATTTTTATTCTTTAAAATTACGATTTTCAAAAAATTCAAAAAATAAATAAGTGCATTTTTTAAATTGAAAAAAAATGAAAAAATGTTATTTCTGAAGCTGTTTTTTTCGTTTTGTGAATGGAAAAAAATCGACACTTTTATAAAATAAAGCGTCAAACTTTTTTCATTGTTTACAACAAATTTTTTCAAATTTAGTACACTTATTCTTACTCCTTTTAATTACTGGGCATTGTTTTTTATAGTGTTGCTATAAATTGCATAAACAAATATTTAAAATTATGTGAATTAAATTTTTTAAAAAATTAACAACCAAATATTCAAAAAATAAAACATATAAGTTCATAACTGCAATAATTTTGGTTTCTTTTTCCACATGAAAATCGTGAAAAGGTTTTCATTTTTAACTAAATTTTGACAAAAATGAAAAAAAGGGGAAGAAAATAAAATGAGTTTTTTGTTATTCCATCATTCTTTTTCTTTCCAAAAGTTTTGCACACAAGACGTTAAAGTAAAAGAAGAATATTGCTCAAATGGAAAAAAATGTCCAATTGCGGTCGCGACTGTCAAATCTGTTTTTGCATTTTCAACAAATTTTATGTGTTTTGTTTTTATTGATTTCAAAAAAGAATAGATGTCTTCCGCGAAAGATGAATGAAAAAAGTGGAGAAGCAAAGACCGCAAAAATATTTCTCCATTTTTTAGCTTCAGATCTTTTATTTGAATTTTGTAAAAATTATTACAAAATTTTATTGCAGTAAACGTATTAACCAAGCAATTTAGACTGAAAGTATTGACAAACAGGACACAGTTTAAAAAATCAAAATGATTGAATCGCATCATTATTACTGCAAAAAGTAAAATATTGATGTCAATTTTTATATAAAATGATTTTTGGCTAATTTCATAACCTACATATTTTGTAAAATTAAAGAACTCGAAATTTGTAAAACAAAATAAAAATAATTGGGAGGATAAAATAAAACGTTTGCAGAATTCTCGTTATGGCTCTTTCTTTGAATTATCTCTTTTAATTACTGCAGCTCTTCTTTCATTTGTTTTTTTCAAGTAGAAAAAAAGTTTAAAATGTTTTTTTAATATGATTTGGTAAAAAGTAACAAAATATTGAGGAATAAAAAAATCTAAAAAAAGAAAAAATTCTTATCCAAAAAATATGTCACCGAAAGCGAAAAACTACAATTTTATATTTAACAAACAACCAATTTTTGCACAACCTTTTTTTCCGAATTTTTGGAAGATTTCGTAACACAAAAATTGTCAGCCTTTTTTTCATCACTTGTTCTTCTTTGATTTCTTAGGAAAAAATGCTTACGAAACATCGATGCAAAAATACGGATTTTAGTTGAATGTTATTAAATACCATTTCGGTGTATTTAGCTTTTGAATATTTTAATTTGAAAAAAAGATGGTTTTATTTGTTATTTTTTTAAACCTGACTCAAATGTCACAAAACTCTTTATTTTTCATCCACCAGTCCAAATTCCCCTACATAAAAAAATTAAAAACAATATTAGTTCTCCGTATTTTTGAAATGTCAAAAAAAACAAACAAATGCACTTTAAAAGGAATCAATTAAAAAAAAGCAGACGTTTTAATGCTGTTTTTTCAGTTATTCATTTTCGGAGATATCCGTTTTAATACAGAACGCGTTTTGTAACATTTTGAAGTTTTTTTGATCCGAAATGGCAATCGAAATGTCATCAGAATTCTCGATTTGGAGTTTTTAAAATTTTCGTTTTGGAACCTCCAATGAATGAAAGGGACAAAAATTTATTTACAATGGGTCTCCTCCTTTAACACAATAAATTTAAGAAAATGCACATTGTGCCTCCTAAAAGGGACCAAATTACTTTTTTCTTCTTCTTCGGCATGTCACATGTGGAAGGAAGGATGCACTTTTGTAAAAGAGAAAGTGCATTCTCCTTTCCCTCAGAAAACGAAGGAAATGTTATGATAGGAAAAAAAGCAATGGCGACTGTCTAACTAAGGGGGGCCACGTGTTTTCAAAGGCCGGCCCAGTCCCTACGGACAAAGAACAAGGTGGTTGCTGCAAAACTTTTTTGACATTGTAGCCGATGCATTGTGTTTTTATCAGTAAAAACAGACATAGATGAAATTGCTGTTTTTCGTTTGCATAGTTAATTTCTTTTGTTTGGGCTTTTTTAGTTACAAGAATTTTTAAAGGTATTTTTGTGTTATACAAACAGATAAATTTCCGAAATCGGAATTTAATAAATCAAAAATTAAATATGTTTGGGACGAAAATTTCATCACCACAGAGTCAAAAGTATTCTAAATTTTACCTACTTTATTTTAGTTGACATTTTCAGTTCCTAGTTCCTTCAACCACTTAAAAAATTTATAAAAATATTCAAAAAAATTTCCAAAGATTTAACACAAAAAATTGAAGAAAATGCACATTGTGCCTCCCAAAAAAATGATCAAGTCACTTTTTTTTTCCTTCATCTGCTTGTGTGAGGATACAAGCAGATGAAATACTTTTGTAAAAGAGAAAGTGATGCATTTTCTGTCAACCAGAAAAAGAAGTGTTGCATTATGGGGTTTCTTTTATTGTAAAATGAGCTTTATCGTTGTTGTCTTTGTTTAATATTTTATTTAAAATTGTCTGTGATTCACCTTTTCATTGTGTCTTTTTTTTGGGAAAAGAAGCGCCAGTTTTGGTGCCAGTCGATGGCTGACTTGCGCAGTATTGTGCATTCTCTTTTTATGACTCGCTTCTCTCTCTCTCTTTTTACTGTTTCTTTCTTATAACTGACTTTCTGAAAAAATCGAGGAAAGGGCGATCGAACAAAAATTTCAAAATTGTTTTTTCGAGCTGAAACTTGGCAAACAACATCCTTAGGGGTCAGGGAGGTGTGATCAAAAAAAATTTTTTTGATTCGTCGTGCCACGGCATTTTTATGCCGTTTGGTCGCCCTGGCTTTAGTTTTGATCCTTTTTTTACAAATGAGGTATATTCTGGTAGCCCTTGATCAGGGCTATCAGATGCACGCATTGGGATTTTTATTGGTGGTCCCGCCGCGAAAATTTAGCATATTAAAATTTCGAAGCGGTATTAGTACCCCAAGAATTCGGGTCCGCAAAAATTTTTTTTTCTTAAAATGTTCCTTTTTTCATGACTCATTTATCGGCAGAAAAAAGTTTTCGATTTCGAAAAATTTTTACGAGACTTTTTCAAAAAAATCGAATTTGACCTCAAAAACGATAGTTTAAACGAAATCGGAGTTCACCATCGAATTCCCCGTGGTCGATTTGCTATATGGGTATAAAATCAGAGCGATTGGACCAAAAAAAATTTTTCGTAGGGGGGGTCGTCGGCAAAAATTTTTTTCGGTCCAATCGCTCTGATTTTATACCCATATAGCAAATCGACCACGGGGAATTCGATGGTGAACTCCGATTTCGTTTAAACTATCGTTTTTGAGGTCAAATTCGAATTTTTTGAAAAAGTCTCGTAAAAATTTTTCGAAATCGAAAACTTTTTTCTGCCGATAAATGAGTCATGAAAAAAGGAACATTTTAAGAAAAAAAAATTTTTGCGGACCCGAATTCTTGGGGTACTTAACCCCCTTTGAAATTTTAAAAATGCGAAATTTTCGTGCTGGGACCGTCAATAAAAATTCCAGCAGATCAGTATTGTAGCCCTGATCAAGGGCTTTCCGGAGATACCTCATTTGTAGAAAACAGGTCAAAACTGAGCTCAGGAACCGCGTCGGAGCAGCCCTGCACCGGATACCAAAAATTTTTTTTGATCACACCTCCTCGACCCCTTAGGATACTACACGCCAAATTTCAGCTCAAAAAAACAATTTTGAAATTTTTGTTCGATCGTCTCGCATTCATTTTCCTCGATTTTTTTAGAAAGTCAGTTTTATATACCAGGAGTCTTATCATTTTATAAATCGTTTTTAAAAATATCAAAGTTGGGACACAATAAATAATTATTGGATGAAAAGAAGTGAAGTACATAGGGAAATGTTTGGCAGGAATCTTTCGTAAAGATGTGCTCTTGTCTTGGAAAAATACAGTTCTCCAAAGGCGGATGAGTTTGTCACAATAATATTCTCCTATAAATTAGTTTTGGAATGCAACTTTTAAAAGATTATAGATTACTGTAATTGTATAAAATTATGAACAACCCCTGAAACAAATTATACCGAAATATTGAAGAAACTGGGGTTGTATTAGCATAAATAGAAAACCATTTTTTGTATACTGTTTCAAACCAAACTATGTAAACTTGAATTTTATTCCTTTTAAAAGGAATAACATTATTTAGATGACTTTAAACAAACTTCATTTTTCTAGATATGCAGTGTTTTGAATAAATATTAGTATTTTTTTATTATTAATGTCGGCAATTCCCGAAGTCTTCCATTTAAATATCGGTTTTAAAAGAACAAAACACATTTACAACTTAGTGAAAATTAAAATAAATAATAACCAAATAATAACCTTAGAAAGACGAATAAAATATTCAAATACAAAAAAAAACGATGCACAAAAACAAATGAAATTATCGGTTTTTTAAAGCACAAAAATGGACGCAAATGACCAGCGACAGATGCAAGATAAATAAAAATCAATAAATAAATGGCAAAAAAGAAAGTGTATTAGTCGAGTCAACAAAGGGTTCCATTGAAAAAAGGCCAAAAAACTATATAGTGCATCAATATTTTTCTCAGACATCTTCTTGACTCTCATCATAATTGTAGTATCCTCTCAAGGAAAAATGAGGTCAAAGGTGTCCCATCCAAAAAATAAAGTTATTAAAAAAAAAACATTGACAAATTTGACAATTTATAAGCAAGGAGGAGCAGTGTCGTGCAAAATTTATTTGTTGAACATATTTTGTTTATTTATTTACTTCATCTTAAATCATCTCTGTCAATAATCTTAAACACGAATATTTTTCATTCATATAATATTCAATATCATCCTTTTTTTATAAAAATGGAATATTTTTGGTCTTCAATTGGATTAACAAAAATAATTCTTGGTTTAAAGCCAAAACCACATTTCCCTGAAAATCAGTCCTTTTCATTGCCAACTCCAATCCTCCGATATTTTCTTTCCAATGCTTTTATTTCCAACCAAATAAAATTATTTCAATTATGCAAAATTTTTCGAAATTATTTCCGACAATTTCCGGGATTGAAAATTGATGAATTAACTTTTACTTGGTTTATGAGAAGCAAATCTGCTGGAATTAATTATACAATCGAAAAGAATTCATTACTTTTGTTGGATAGTTTTTTCGAAGAAAATCTCAAAAAATTTAACCAAACAAAAATAAAAAAACTAAAATTTAAAAATACCCTTGATGTCTTCGATGAAAAAGCTGATAAAATTTTGATGAGAAAAATTACTCAGACTCTGATTTTTGCGGAAGTTCAAATTTGCTTTCAAACAATCTTTAATAAACCATGGTTGGCACATTTACCGTAAATAAATTTAATAAACCATGGTTGGCAAATTTACCGTAAATAACTTTAATAAACCATGGTTGGCACATTTACCGTAAATAACTTTAATAAACCATGGTTGGCAAATTTACCGTAAATAACTTTAATAAACCATGGTTGGCACATTTACCGTAAATAACTTTAATAAACCATGGTTGGCAAATTTACCGTAAATAACTTTAATAAACCATGGTTGGCACATTTACCGTAAATAACTTTAATAAACCATGGTTGGCACATTTACCGTAAATAAATTTAATAAACCATGGTTGGTAAATTTACCGTAAATAACTTTAATAAACCATGGTTGGCACATTTACCGTAAATAACTTTAATAAACCATGGTAGGCAAATTTACCGTAAATAACTTTAATAAACCATGGTTGGCACATTTACCGTAAATAAATTTAATAAACCATGGTTGGCAAATTTACCGTAAATAACTTTAATAAACCATGGTAGGCAAATTTACCGTAAATAACTTTAATAAACCATGGTTGGCACATTTACCGTAAATAACTTTAATAAACCATGGTTGGCACATTTACCGTAAATAACTTTAATAAACCATGGTTGGCACATTTACCGTAAATAAATTTAATAAACCATGGTTGGTAAATTTACCGTAAATAACTTTAATAAACCATGTTTGGCACATTTACCGTAAATAAATTTAATAAACCATGGTTGGCACATTTACCATAAATAAATTTAATAAACCATGGTTGGCAAATTTACCGTAAATAACTTTAATAAACCATGGTTGGCACATTTACCGTAAATAAATTTAATAAACCATGGTTGGCACATTTACCGTAAATAACTTTAATAAACCATGGTTGGCACATTTACCGTAAATAACTTTAATAAACCATGGTTGGCACATTTACCGTAAATAAATTTAATAAACCATGGTTGGTAAATTTACCGTAAATAACTTTAATAAACCATGTTTGGCACATTTACCGTAAATAAATTTAATAAACCATGGTTGGTAAATTTACCGTAAATAACTTTAATAAACCATGTTTGGCACATTTACCGTAAATAAATTTAATAAACCATGGTTGGCACATTTACCATAAATAAATTTAATAAACCATGGTTGGCAAATTTACCGTAAATAACTTTAATAAACCATGGTTGGCACATTTACCGTAAATAAATTTAATAAACCATGGTTGGCACATTTACCGTAAATAAATTTAATAAACCATGGTAGGCAAATTTACCGTAAATAACTTTAATAAACCATGGTTGGCACATTTACCGTAAATAACTTTAATAAACCATGGTTGGCACATTTACCGTAAATAACTTTAATAAACCATGGTTGGCACATTTACCGTAAATAAATTTAATAAACCATGGTTGGCAAATTTACCGTAAATAACTTTAATAAACCATGGTTGGCAAATTTACCGTAAATAACTTTAATAAACCATGGTTGGCACATTTACCGTAAATAAATTTAATAAACCATGGTTGGCACATTTACCGTAAATAACTTTAATAAACCATGGTAGGCAAATTTACCGTAAATAACTTTAATAAACCATGGTTGGCACATTTACCGTAAATAAATTTAATAAACCATGGTTGGCACATTTACCGTAAATAACTTTAATAAACCATGGTAGGCAAATTTACCGTAAATAACTTTAATAAACCATGGTTGGCACATTTACCGTAAATAAATTTAATAAACCATGGTTGGCACATTTACCGTAAATAACTTTAATAAACCATGGTAGGCAAATTTACCGTAAATAACTTTAATAAACCATGGTTGGCACATTTACCGTAAATAAATTTAATAAACCATGGTTGGCAAATTTACCGTAAATAACTTTAATAAACCATGGTAGGCAAATTTACCGTAAATAACTTTAATAAACCATGGTTGGCACATTTACCGTAAATAACTTTAATAAACCATGGTTGGCACATTTACCGTAAATAACTTTAATAAACCATGGTTGGCACATTTACCGTAAATAAATTTAATAAACCATGGTTGGCAAATTTACCGTAAATAACTTTAATAAACCATGGTAGGCAAATTTACCGTAAATAACTTTAATAAACCATGGTTGGCACATTTACCGTAAATAACTTTAATAAACCATGGTTGGCACATTTACCGTAAATAACTTTAATAAACCATGGTTGGCACATTTACCGTAAATAAATTTAATAAACCATGGTTGGTAAATTTACCGTAAATAACTTTAATAAACCATGTTTGGCACATTTACCGTAAATAAATTTAATAAACCATGGTTGGCACATTTACCATAAATAAATTTAATAAACCATGGTTGGCAAATTTACCGTAAATAACTTTAATAAACCATGGTTGGCACATTTACCGTAAATAAATTTAATAAACCATGGTTGGCACATTTACCGTAAATAACTTTAATAAACCATGGTTGGCACATTTACCGTAAATAACTTTAATAAACCATGGTTGGCACATTTACCGTAAATAAATTTAATAAACCATGGTTGGTAAATTTACCGTAAATAACTTTAATAAACCATGGTTGGCAAATTTACCGTAAATAACTTTAATAAACCATGGTAGGCAAATTTACCGTAAATAAATTTAATAAACCATGGTTGGCAAATTTACCGTAAATAACTTTAATAAACCATGGTAGGCAAATTTACCGTAAATAACTTTAATAAACCATGGTTGGCACATTTACCGTAAATAACTTTAATAAACCATGGTTGGCACATTTACCGTAAATAACTTTAATAAACCATGGTTGGCACATTTACCGTAAATAACTTTAATAAACCATGTTTGGCACATTTACCGTAAATAAATTTAATAAACCATGGTTGGCAAATTTACCGTAAATAAATTTAATAAACCATGGTTGGCAAATTTACCGTAAATAACTTTAATAAACCATGGTAGGCAAATTTACCGTAAATAAATTTAAGAATGAATTTCATAAATTTTACTTATACCAAGGTAATACAGTACTTTTAAAGAATAAAAAGGCCAATGCCACCATATGAAATTTCATAAATTTTACTTATACCTACTCCGTTTCGAACATGCTGTGACATATTTAATAATTCAACAACGTTAAAAAATTATAAAATATTCAAACAAATGCTTTTTTGATTTTAGGCAATGGAACGGTAATAATAATGCAGTAACAGTGTCTTCTTAAAAATTATCAAGTCACTTTAGTCGTCTTTATCGGTACGAAAGAAATGCATTTACGAATGTTAGAGAGAAATCAGTGCGTTTTTTTTGAACTGAAAAATAGATGCTGGCCCTAAACAATGCTGACCTTTTTGTTTGTCCAAATGTGCCTATTTTCTTATACATTTTTTTACATTCTTCATTGTCTTTTGTCAGTATTGATCGATCAAAAAAATAGACTAAACAAAAAAAATCACTGTTCAAAATTTTTTTGTTGCAAAACAACTCAAAGATTTCCTTCCACAAAAAAAAGAAAAGAAAGAAAAATTGGAGATACTGAAAAGAAAAAAACATATCCCCTTTTTCACAAAAAATGGTTCCATTAAAGTCAGAAAACCATAGAAAAAACGATTTTTGAGCTTTGTTTTATGCAAAATTATTACAAAAAAATGGAACAATTTCGTTGAACAAAATTTTTGCATCACTGTTTTGTTCTTCTATTTTTTATGTTGAAAAAAGTTGTTACGAAACACCGGTTTCATTAATGATGATTTTAGTTTTGGTTGTTTTATTATAAATAGCATGAATGTTCGATTTAATATTTTTGAATTTTCAATTTTTGAATATAGAATGGTTTTGTCTGTCAATTTTTTAACTGCTGCTCAAAGATATTTTGTTTGTATTGTGGAATCGCAATGAATTTCGAAGCATTAATAAATTTAAAATTGTGTTATTGTAATTCAGTCCTATCTTTGAAATATAAAAGTTTGAACAAAACATGTTTTATGATTTTTATTTAAACACTTATTCCACAAATCTGGATAATAATGTTTCAACCCCAATTCAATGATCTTCAAAAGAATCAAATAAACTCAGATACCACAAAATAAATAAATAAATTAAAGGAGGATCGTACTTTGACATTTTTCAATTTAATTCATTTTTAAAAAAAGCGCGGAATCACCCACTGTTTTACTTGCGTGGTAGGAGTTTTTTTTAACGAAACGTTTCGAAAAAGCTTTTTTTCTTTCAAAAAATGTTGACGAAGAAAATCAAGGAATTTGTTGCTAATATTATTAAATTTTCGCGTATTTTTATCCGTGTTTTTGTTTTTTATGTTTGTAATTATGTATTTATATGTAATAATGTTAATAAAGATGTTTTTTTGCCATTTTGTTTAGAGGTTTACATTCCTCAGATATATCTTTTTTTATATATGTAGTTTTCTTTGATTTTTTAGATTTGGATGCTTTGGATGAGTTGTGATGAGGTAAGTTTAGATGGATAAGGTTAGTTTATTTTTCTATTTCTTGAATTATTCATTTGGCAAATACTTATTTTCTGTTTTTAGGTGACATCTGTGTTCCAGGGAATTAGTGATTATGGATGGATCACTGATATGTTGATGGATATAGATGGTTATGGATCACCAGTTTGATTATGTATGATTTTACATTGGACTGGTGATCCATAATTAGAAGCTTTCGGAAAATTACGTTTCCAGTTTTCTGTTGCTACTGATGATATTATTGCTTTGATGTTTGGTTTACCATGCATCAAAAGCAACTGGAGTCTCTTTTCTTCCTCCACTGTTGAAACGTAATTTCCGGATAGCTTCTGTCAAACTAAAATGAGATGGACGCCGATAATTCATCTAAATGGATAGTTGAACCTATGCGGCTTTACTTTTGTAATGGCGCATAGGGGGTAAGTTTTGCCATGGGACTCGGCGTTTCCTGATGAGTCCAGTCGACCCACATATGGCACTTTTTTCACCAATGGTATCGGAACTAATGGACGAAATACCATTGGTTCCTTTTTTTATTATTGCTTTCAGGTTTTTTAGTCTAGAATCATATGAAGCTAAACATGGAACCCAGCTAGCTTTATCTGCCCATGCTCACCAACATCCATCTGTTGCAAAGAATTTCGATGTTCGGGATATTGCTGCTCGTGAATGAAATAAGATGAAAGATAAAGCTAATATGGTAAGCTATCTAAATTTACATATATACAATATGTCTCATCTACTGTTTTTTAGCCTAAGAAAGCTGGTATCCTTGGTCGCGTTCAAATTGGTGATGAAATTGCTGAATTTTTATAAGTTTGCTTATTATTTGTGTATTTATATATTTTTGTTTGTAACAATCGTTTGAATAAAAAGAATTTTATATTTTGTGTTTATTGGGATGGGGATATGGATATCAGGTTGCTTCTTTTTATATTTGACTGAGTGTTGTCAAAATTGAATTCGTCAATATCTCTCTCTGTTGTATGTATTTTGCATTATCTTGTAATCTAATTTGGTCACAAGTAATAAAGTTATTATAGTAATCTTGATTATCAATTATTGCTTTAATCTGTAGTACGGTAGAATAACAGGCATTGGATCATGAAACAATACTTTGCCCATTTCTTGCTCAAATATTGCCAGATTCTTTAACATCACACCAACAAACTCATACTTATAAATAAAATGTAACTTTATTTTTCACTAACCATCTTTCAATGCTTTCGAATCAACAACTGAAGTGAGTATCAACAAAAACCTCAAAGCAAAAAAAACAAAACTTGAAGTTTGTGGATTAGCTTTAAATAATTATGAGATTTCAGTAAAGTTTGGTTTGTTTTTACCTATAAAAAAATTCGTATTTTCCAAAGCAAAGTAATTTTTGATCCTGATATTCTTAATCGGCATCCTTCACGACGTAAATCTAATCCCAAAAGCTAATATCCATATCCCCATCCCAATAAACACAAAATATAAAATTCTTTTTATTCAAACGATTGTTACAAACAAAAATATATAAATACACAAATAATAAGCAAACTTATAAAAATTCAGCAATTTCATCACCAATTTGAACGCGACCAAGGATACCAGCTTTCTTAGGCTAAAAAACAGTAGATGAGACATATTGTATATATGTAAATTTAGATAGCTTACCATATTAGCTTTATCTTTCATCTTATTTCATTCACGAGCAGCAATATCCCGAACATCGAAATTCTTTGCAACAGATGGATGTTGGTGAGCATGGGCAGATAAAGCTAGCTGGGTTCCATGTTTAGCTTCATATGATTCCAGACTAAAAAACCTGAAAGCAATAATAAAAAAAGGAACCAATGGTATTTCGTCCATTAGTTCCGATACCATTGGTGAAAAAAGTGCCATATGTGGGTCGACTGGACTCATCAGGAAACGCCGAGTCCATGGCAAAACTTACCCCCTATGCGCCATTACAAAAGTAAAGCCGCATAGGTTCAACTATCCATTTAGATGAATTATCGGCGTCCATCTCATTTTAGTTTGACAGAAGCTATCCGGAAATTACGTTTCAACAGTGGAGGAAGAAAAGAGACTCCAGTTGCTTTTGATGCATGGTAAACCAAACATCAAAGCAATAATATCATCAGTAGCAACAGAAAACTGGAAACGTAATTTTCCGAAAGCTTCTAATTATGGATCACCAGTCCAATGTAAAATCATACATAATCAAACTGGTGATCCATAACCATCTATATCCATCAACATATCAGTGATCCATCCATAATCACTAATTCCCTGGAACACAGATGTCACCTAAAAACAGAAAATAAGTATTTGCCAAATGAATAATTCAAGAAATAGAAAAATAAACTAACCTTATCCATCTAAACTTACCTCATCACAACTCATCCAAAGCATCCAAATCTAAAAAATCAAAGAAAACTACATATATAAAAAAAGATATATCTGAGGAATGTAAACCTCTAAACAAAATGGCAAAAAAACATCTTTATTAACATTATTACATATAAATACATAATTACAAACATAAAAAACAAAAACACGGATAAAAATACGCGAAAATTTAATAATATTAGCAACAAATTCCTTGATTTTCTTCGTCAACATTTTTTGAAAGAAAAAAAGCTTTTTCGAAACGTTTCGTTAAAAAAAACTCCTACCACGCAAGTAAAACAGTGGGTGATTCCGCGCTTTTTTTAAAAATGAATTAAATTGAAAAATGTCAAAGTACGATCCTCCTTTAATTTATTTATTTATTTTGTGGTATCTGAGTTTATTTGATTCTTTTGAAGATCATTGAATTGGGGTTGAAACATTATTATCCAGATTTGTGGAATAAGTGTTTAAATAAAAATCATAAAACATGTTTTGTTCAAACTTTTATATTTCAAAGATAGGACTGAATTACAATAACACAATTTTAAATTTATTAATGCTTCGAAATTCATTGCGATTCCACAATACAAACAAAATATCTTTGAGCAGCAGTTAAAAAATTGACAGACAAAACCATTCTATATTCAAAAATTGAAAATTCAAAAATATTAAATCGAACATTCATGCTATTTATAATAAAACAACCAAAACTAAAATCATCATTAATGAAACCGGTGTTTCGTAACAACTTTTTTCAACATAAAAAATAGAAGAACAAAACAGTGATGCAAAAATTTTGTTCAACGAAATTGTTCCATTTTTTTGTAATAATTTTGCATAAAACAAAGCTCAAAAATCGTTTTTTCTATGGTTTTCTGACTTTAATGGAACCATTTTTTGTGAAAAAGGGGATATGTTTTTTTCTTTTCAGTATCTCCAATTTTTCTTTCTTTTCTTTTTTTTGTGGAAGGAAATCTTTGAGTTGTTTTGCAACAAAAAAATTTTGAACAGTGATTTTTTTTGTTTAGTCTATTTTTTTGATCGATCAATACTGACAAAAGACAATGAAGAATGTAAAAAAATGTATAAGAAAATAGGCACATTTGGACAAACAAAAAGGTCAGCATTGTTTAGGGCCAGCATCTATTTTTCAGTTCAAAAAAAACGCACTGATTTCTCTCTAACATTCGTAAATGCATTTCTTTCGTACCGATAAAGACGACTAAAGTGACTTGATAATTTTTAAGAAGACACTGTTACTGCATTATTATTACCGTTCCATTGCCTAAAATCAAAAAAGCATTTGTTTGAATATTTTATAATTTTTTAACGTTGTTGAATTATTAAATATGTATATGATCCATAACCATCTATATCCATCAACATATCAGTGATCCATCCATAATCACTAATTCCCTGGAACACAGATGTCACCTAAAAACAGAAAATAAGTATTTGCCAAATGAATAATTCAAGAAATAGAAAAATAAACTAACCTTATCCATCTAAACTTACCTCATCACAACTCATCCAAAGCATCCAAATCTAAAAAATCAAAGAAAACTACATATATAAAAAAAGATATATCTGAGGAATGTAAACCTCTAAACAAAATGGCAAAAAAACATCTTTATTAACATTATTACATATAAATACATAATTACAAACATAAAAAACAAAAACACGGATAAAAATACGCGAAAATTTAATAATATTAGCAACAAATTCCTTGATTTTCTTCGTCAACATTTTTTGAAAGAAAAAAAGCTTTTTCGAAACGTTTCGTTAAAAAAAACTCCTACCACGCAAGTAAAACAGTGGGTGATTCCGCGCTTTTTTTAAAAATGAATTAAATTGAAAAATGTCAAAGTACGATCCTCCTTTAAATCTCAAATTTAAAAAATGACGTTTTTTTAAGTTTTTACCCATTTTTTGTCGATTTTGGTCATATTTGGGTCTGTAAAAACAGAACTAATGCATATTTTTTTAAATCCTCCCGTACATGCCTGCTAGACACCTCAAAGAAGTTATGGTGAAAGTCTGGGACAAATCTATGGGAGCATCGCTTCAAAAAAACGTTTTGTCCACACTTTTCCCAGCGTGTGGAAACTAAATGGTAAAAAGCTTTTTATTCTCTAAAACTATTATTATGCCAAATCATATTTAACGAAAGAAATAAAACGAAAGTCGTTCTTGAAATCACTTTTCTTTTCCTTTTTTTTAAACAAATCGACATAAAAAACAAAAGTTTATTTTTTTCTCTTGTTTCAATTGTTCGTTTATTTTTAATTTTTTCTGCTTCCTGCTTGACTAATACATTTATTCTTTTTGCCTTTTTTATTGATTTTTACATTTTGTGCATCTGTCGTTTTTTGTCATATGCTTCTCCAAATCCTTTTCTTTTTTGTTTCTCTTTTTCTATCGTTTTCAAATTCAAATAACACAATGCAGTTGTGTTTCGTTTTTTGTGAATATTTCATTTATCTTTTTGAGGCTATTTTTTTAATGAAGTTACAAAGTTATATAATGTGTTCTCATAAAGAAATTGATTAGGAGATTCACGATTGCATCAAGACAATATTAAAGAATCAAAAAGTTTATTCAAAACAATGCAAAATTTTGAAAAATATAATTTTTCTTGCTCTTTCAAAAAATAATTTTGGTTTCTAATCTTTAGTTTTATATTGTGAAATTAACAAAAAAAAGTTATAAAATTATGCGCCGATTTCTTCAACATATGGACAGATTTTGTAAATTTACATTGTTTTTCGGTTTTCAAACAATTAAAACAATATGTGTGTAAAATGCAGATTCTATTGTTTATGTAAATTCACAAAATCCGTCCACCGTTTAGACGTCCACTCCACCGAACCCGTCCATCCACTGTTTAATAAGGCCCTGATTTCATTTTTTTAAGCTTCTTTCAAAGTTTTCGAAAATTTAGAATAAATGGATATAAAAAAACTAATAAAATGCCATATTTTTCAAAATTACTTCTTTAATTACTGGTGGGTAGTGATTTGGTTTCTGTATCCACCAGAAAATAAATTTGGTCGAAACATAAAAAAAGTTTAAAATATTTTCGACATTTTTATAATATATGATATTAAGGAACAATTGCAAAATATTCAAAAATAAACCAAAAGAGTCTGCATTTGGTGATTCGTAAAAAGCCAACATTTTATTCCGCAAAACGTTTGCCGGCCACAAAAGTGTTTTCTTGGAAAATAAAAAACCTTTTTTATTCAAAATTTTTTTGCATCATTCTTTTTTTTTGAGAAAAAGATCAAAAATAAAAACCTTTTTCAAATTTTGTTGTTTTAAATATTTTATTATTTTTTTTAAACAAAAATGGTTTCATCTGTTTTATTTTAAAATCTTGACTCAAATGTCAAAAGTAGCATTCTTTTATGGCCTTCTGATTACACAATAATAAATTCAAAATGATGAAATTGAGAACAATTTTTACTCTTAAAATGGATAAAAGTGTTATAAAATTTTTGGTGCAAGCATGTTTAATCCTGTGTATTTCTGAAATCGTTTCCCTACAAAAATTAAAAAATATTATCACAAACTAATCCATGAATAACTTATTTTAATTATTGCTTGAAATTGTTTAGTCAATTGTTATTGGTTATTTTTTATTTTCATTTTCAATTGATCAAGAGAAACTAAAAAAAGTATTTTTATTCTTTAAAATTATAATTTTAAAAAAAATTCAAAAAATAAATAAGTGCATTTTTTAAATTGAAAAAAATGAAAAAATGTTATATCTGAAGCTGTTTTTTTCGTTTTGTGAAAAATCGACACTTTTATAAAATAAAGAGTAGGCTTTTTGTTTTTTCCAAGTGTATCGATTTTAGCAGACTGAAACAACACATTTCTTTATCACAAATTTGAAAAATATATAACACAAATATAATGGCTTGCTTACAAACTTTTTTCATTGATTTTTGGATACAACAATTTTTGTCACATTTAGTACACTTATTCTTACTTCTTTTAATTACTGGGCATTGTTTTTTATAGTGTTACTATAAATTGCATAAACAAATATTTAAAATTTTGTGGATTAAATTTGTGAAAAATTAACAATAAAATATTCAAAAAATAAAACATTTAAGTAGAGACCGGCAGCTCACAGAAAAAAGTTCGTGAAAAAATACTTTTTTGCGTGTTTTAGGTACTTCTTAACCTGATTAAGCCGAAAATAAAATTAAAAAAATTATTAAAAATCATTAAAATGCCGAAAATAGCAATTAAAAATAGTACAAAACAAAAATTTTTCGTCAAAAAAAATAAAAAAGGAACACTTTTTTGTCGTGAAAACTTTCGTGGTGCGTTCATTTTTGTCGAGAGAAAAATGTTTTTGCACTTTTTTTGCAACTTTCTTTTGCTATTTTTTATCAAATTCTAGCTCTGCGATCGCTGTAACTATGTATCCCCTGCTTTCCCCTGCTTTATATTTTTCCCTAAGATGCAATTTTTGAAGGGCTATCGAATGGTATAGGTCGCTAAGCTTAACATTGCTTAATTCATGGCGAAATAATTAAAAAACAACTAAAAATGCAAATTTTGGGTATTTGCCCAAGAGAAAACTTTTTCAAAAGTAGCATATTCGGAATCAGCGTAAAAAAATACGTCTGGTAGGTCAAATTATTAATCTTTAAAAAAGAGTATGCGCAATTTTGATTTTTTGATACTGTAACGAAGAAAAAAATGGAAAAAGAGAGAAGAAAAGAGTTCCCTGCCGGTCTCTACATTTAAGTTTAAAACTGCAATAATTTTGGTTTCTTTTTCCACATGAAAATCGTGAAAAGGTTTTCATTTTTAACTAAATTTTGACAAAAATGAGGAAAGGGGAAGAAAAGAAAATGAGTATTTTGTTATTCCGTCATTCTTATTCTTTCCAAGACACTAAAGTAAAAGAAGAAAATTGCTCAAATGGAAAAAAATGTCCAATTGCGGTCGCGACTGTCAAATCTATTTTGGCATGAAAAAAGAATGAATGTCTTCTGCGAAAGATAAATGAAAGATAAAATTGGAAAAGCAAAGATCGCAAAAATATTTCTCCATTTTTTAGCTTCAGATGTTTTATTTGATTTTTTTTTAAATAGAATATTGTAAAAATTATTACAAAACTTTATTGCAGTGAACGTATTAAAAAAATCAAAAGTATTGACGAAAAGGATACAGTTTAAAAAGTCAAAAAAATTAAATCGCACCATTATTACTCCAAAAATCAAAAAGGATTAATTGTCAATTTTTATTTATAATGATTTTTAATTAATTTCATATAATACATATTTTGTAAAATTTGAGAACTCAAAATTTGTAAAATAAAATAAAAACAAGCGGGAGGATAAAATATAACATTTTCAGAATTCTCGTTATATATCCTTCCGGATTGTTCCTCCCAAAAATTGCAAATTAAAAAAATGAGAGTACGGTAGAAACAAAAAAACTTGAATTTTTTTTAACCCAAAAATCAAAAAATCCATCCACCGTTTAGACGTCCACTCCACTGGACCCGTCCATCCACCGTTTAGTAAGGCCCAACATTTTCAAAGACTTACAAAATATTGACCCGGAAAATTTGATTAATATTCACAAAACCCTCATGTTACTGTAAAATTTTATTATAGTTAAAAAATGCCAACCATTCCCTCACCATGTGTTACTAAATTTAACTATTTCTTAAAATTTTTAAAAGTATTGTAAATGTGAAAAAGTCCAATTTAAATTAAAAATAATTAAATATTAAAAAAATCAATTTTTTTCATTTTTATGTCTTGTCTGCGAAAACTTTAAGAAAGCAAAAGAATGATGCAACGATAAAAAATTTTATTCAATTTTTTTAAATTTAAAAAGATCAATCCTTTTTGTTTTCCCGATTTTAATATGAAAGAAGAAAGAAAAAAATGTAAATTTTTGATATAATTGATTTGTTTTTGAATATTTTGTTTTGACAATCCACAAAATTTTCAAGTTTTTAAAAGGATTTTTATTCAAACATATTAAAACTAATTGCATAAAGCAAAACTGCCTTGGTCAGTAATTAAAAATATTATTTTCGGGGGGATTAATAAGTGTATATTTTTTGATGTTTTTTGAGGATCCAGATTTCGCATCTGCTGCAACAAGTTTTCTTGGTTTCTATAGTTTGCATCACAGAATCGCGATGTTTATTTATTTTTGTTATCTTTCGTTCGATGAAACAAGCTAGCTTTGTCTTGTATAAACTAGTTAAAAATGGAATCCTAGTGATTGACCGATCCGCGACATAGGACAGATTTGAAAATCATACCACTTTAATTCCTAATTTTCTACACACAAAGTGTTTAATTATATATCTTTCAAAACATTTTAGAATATTTTCCTACTTTTACAAAATCATAATTTTAAAGAATAAAAAGCTTCTAACAACTTTTATGTTTCTATCAAAGAGTACAAATCCAGATACAAAAAAAAACTTTACAAGAAAAAAAAGTACCAGACACTGATTGAAAGAAGTAATTCTGGAATTGAGTTGTATTTTATTAGTTTTTTTCTGGCGATGACTTCTGATTTGCGACACAAATTTTTGCATGATTTTTTTTTTAAAATTACGTTTCCGTTCATCTTCTACGTTTCAAAAGTAACTACATTCAAGATTAAGTAATTTTTATATTTATTATTGCAAAAAAGAAGTTATTTCAATATAACTGTTCTTAAAAATAATGCTTTTCATTACATTTAAAAAAAACCAGTAAAACCATTTTTGATTCAAAAAATCAAATATTTAAAAAAAAGAAATTCAAAAATGTTTCTTTTTTGATTTTTTCGGCGAAAATGGATCAAAAATGATGCAAAAGAAAAGTCTTTTTTTTGATCGATAATAAATTAGTTTTTTTTCTTTTTCACCGAAACGAAACTGTTTTCAACGACAAGTTTTTTAAATAAAGAAGAGCTGGTTGTCACAATCGCAAAATACAAATAATAAATGCGAACTATTTTATTATATTTCTATCATTTAAAACGGGCATTTCTTAATTTTTGAATATTTTGTTACTTTTGCAAAATCATAATCTAATATAATAAAAAAACACTATTCTATTTTTTTAATACTGAACGTCAAGAGCATATGAAAGGTATTGTGCAGCCTTCAGTAATTAAAAGAAATAATTTCAGAATAGATACGATTCTGTTTGATTTTGCCGTTTCAACAAAGTTTTGCCAATGTTTTAGAAACGAAAATAATAAAATACAAATTATCCCATTTTTATTCGAAAAATTGATGGGTCCACCAAAATAAATTTTTTAAAAATATGAATAAGAATGTAATTGAAAATCACGATAGTGTTTTGTAATACAGGGTGCTTCAAAAAAGAACTGTATTACCCTGGTAGAAGTATAACTAACAAAACTCTTTCGGGACACATTTATGTATTTTTAAGTATGTCCGCCATTGTATCAATTTTTGATCCTTTCTACAAAAATTTAACATAAAAGATGCAATAAAGAAAAATCTTTTTTAATAAAATTGTTTTTCGTTTTTGTCAACAAAATTATTTTTTGAGAAATAGAAAAGTAGGTTTTTCCAGTCTCCAAATGCCAAAAAAATGCTGCGCACCAAGAAAAATTTTTTTATTTCTTTTTTTTTAAATATCCTTTTGTTTATTTTTAAATATTTATTACTTTTCACAGTCATCCCAAACATAGGAAAAAGGGAGCTAGAAATGACCATCAATCGTATACACGAATTTATTTATTGAATCTAACAGATTGGTACATTACGAAAATCAAATTTATTAACGTATAAATCTGAAGATTATCCAGTAGTTTTAAATCGGAAAGCAGACAATGCTTTTTTTAACAATGAACTCGGTATTTTAAAACGAAACAGATAAAAAAATTTTTATTTCAAAAAGATTAAAATATTTAAAAAAACAAAAATTGAAAAAAATTTCACTTATTGATTTTCACAGAAAAAACTTTTGTGGTCGGCAAATTTTTTGCGTGTTGGCTTTTACAAACCACCAAATACAAAAGAAATGCGCTTTGAAACTTTTTCATTTCGTTTTTTTGAAAAATTTTTTTTGAAAATTTTGTTTGTTTTTTCTACATATAATATTAAAAAATAAAAAAAATCTAAAGATTTTTTTAACTTTTTTTCAAACATTCAAAATCATATCATAGCTGGCACCAGTACTTAATTAAAAAACAAAAGTAATTTTGGAAAAGATTGCATTTTATTTCTTTTTTTGGGACACGAATAACACCAGAATGCTAAAAGAGAATTTTAAAAAATGAAATAATGAAAGATAACTCTTTCCTTCAATTATATATCAAAAGTTTTTATGTTGATAATTATTTCATCATAAATATATTAATGCATTATTTCGTCATAATCGAGATTTGCTCTTAAAAATAATGCATTTTTGTTATAATCAGGTTTTTTGTTTTCGTATTCAAATTACCGTATGTTTCATCTTCAGTCACAACATTAATGACTCCACAACCAATGACATGTTCAGTAGGATATACACTGTTTGATCAGCCGAGGCTGGCTTTGACTTTTTCAATTCCGAAGTTGAACTTCAAACATTTTTTCATCGGTGATAATTTTTAAATATTTTTTTAATACAAATACAAATTTTCGATCTATTTGAGCCTGCCCGGGATAAAGCCAGCCGGCTTCATTTTCAACCCCTGCCAAAAACGATAGAAGAAAAATGAAACATTGTTTCTTTTCTAATAGAAAAAAATATGTTTTCCCTTTTATCGAAAAAAATTATGATATTTTCAACGAAAATTGTTTTTGTGAGAAACAAAAATGTGGTTTTTTCGCAAATGGCAAAGCGCAAAAATAAATAGTCATAAAAACAGCTTTTTTCTATTTCCTGTTTAAAAATAGTTTTGAATATTTGGTGACTTTCATAAAATCACAATCTTGAAGAACCTTGTAACTTTTTTTGGGGTTCGATCATGCATTAAAAATGAAAATAGACATTCAACTATATCTCCAAAAACACCAATTATTAAAAAAAAAATGATTTTGGAAATGAGCGTATTTAGTATGACTTTTTTTGAGACATTTGATTCCAGAATAGAACATTCTGCCAGATTTTTTTTCAAATGTAAAAACATATTTAGTTTTATCTTTTATTATTCAAACATAGTTGGGCTTACAATAATGTCATTTAATGCCGAAAAACAATTTTCTCAATAAATGCAAACAAAGGTTTCAGTGATATTCAAGCCGAGTTTTAAATAAAACAGATCAACAATTTTTATTCTAACATCATAAAATATTTCGAAAGATAAAACTTTAACAAAAGTTCCCTTTTTTCATTCTTTCCGTAGAAATGAAATGAAAATGATTCAACGATCTTTTTTAAACGATAAAAATAATTTTTTATTTTCGTTGAAACAAAATTATTTTCAATGAAAAAAGTTTTATTAGAAAAATTTTAGCTTTAACACGTTCACCGAGTTCAATAAAAGTGCGATAAAAAAAGGACAATTTTCATTTCTTTTCTTTTTTTATTTTTTTGAATATTCTTTTACTTTTACAAAATCATAGATCTTCTAGAATTAATATTTAACATTTGTCAGTTTTTGATAAGCAATCAAAAAATGCCTAAAAAACTTTCAATATTAAAAAAATTGATTTCAGAATAGCGCCTTTTTCATTAAATTTTTTGTTGAAGTGATTGATTACTGAATTGAACAGATTTGATCAAGATTCTTCAACAATTATATTTTTTAAAAAGAAATAACCAAAAACAAGTTTCTCTCCATTTTTTATATTTCCAGAATGAGTGTTTTCGATTTGATCATTTTAAATTCATTTATAAACTTTTTTTACCCCATCCAAGAACGTACTCTTGTAAAATTTGTGGCAAGTTTTAAAAAACAGATAAAACCATTATTGTTTCAAGATTAATAAAATATTTAAGAAACAAAATTTGTAACTTTTTGATCTTTTCCACAAAAATGTAACAAAAAATAATTCTACAGAAAATTATTTTTTGATCTATAAAAACAAATTCGTTTGTTTTCGCTGACACAAAATTGTTTTCTGTCACAAGTTTTTTTAATAGAAAAGCGTTGGTTTTCAAAATAACCAAATGCAAAAGAAATATGCATCAAAAACTCCGTTTTTCTGTTTCTATCATTTAAATAATCATGCATTTTTTATTTTTAAATATTTTGTAATTTTTGCATAAAAGTGTCCTACAAAATTTATGCAAATTCCTTTTTTTAAACCCTTTAAAATTTTGATTCCAAGTATCATATTTTGTTCAATATTTTAAAAAAGTAATTAGAAATAAATGAGTAAGCACTTATTTTTTTTAACTTTGTTTTGGATAATACAAAATAATCAATCACACTTTCTGTAACAAACAATATCGTACAGCATTTTGCAAGAATTGAATCAATGGAATAAATCAGTGGAACTTATTTTATTTCAATGCTTCAATAATGATTTAACATTCTTAAACTTGATTAACCCAGAATTTGTCGAACTTTTAAATGCCAGAAATTATGCCTGTTTTTTTAAAAACTGAACACCGATAGACAATTCGCAAATTTGAACCGGTAAAAAAGACTTATGTGTGATTTTTCCATCTTTTACATTTCAAGGTTAAAACGTGCTTATAATTACTTTTTTGAATTCTATAATGCTTTATCATTTCTACAAGTTGTTCTGGAAACAACAAATACTTTTTTTGACATTAAAGAGAAATTTAAAAAAACATTTTTTTCAAAAGTAATAAAAATATTCACAACAATGAAATGCCCAATAAATATTGCTCAATTATTTCACTCAATCTAAACATCATCATTTCGTAGCTCGCATAAAAAATTGTTGGCTTTTTGCTTTTCCAAAATGTAACAAAAATGTGCTTCAAAAAATTTCAATTTCTTTCTTTTAAAAAATGCATTTATTTATTTTAGAATATTTTGTTCCTTTTTAAAATCATAATATTAAAGAATGAAAACACTTTAAACTTTTTTTTGCAGCTTTTATAAAGCAAAACATGAATATAAAAAATACCCGATTTTAGGATTGCAAACAATAATTAAATGAAGGGATTCATAGAAATCATCCAACTTTTTTATGGTTTTTTCAAGGTCATTCAATTTAGAGTAAAACATTATTATCCAGATTTTTATACAACTTGTTGAAAAATAATAATTAAAACGTACATATTTAGTTTCAATCTTATGCATTTCGGTACTTCTGCAGTTTCACCCCCCCCCCCTTTCCATTTTTCTCTTTCATTTTTTTGTCAAAAACAATTATCAAAAATTTGAATAAACATTCATCTTTTCATCCGCTTATTCTTAATTCTGATTTGATATGCTCATTTAGCTGCTCGTTTTTTTGCAAATGATTAATTTACATGCGATTAACAAGAAGAATGAGTAATTTGCATGCGAATAAGCCAAAAACGTATAAAAGACAAGATCAACAATTTTTCAAGCTTTTTCTTCACTTTTTTTTGTTGTGCAATGCGGTTGACGTTCGTCCTCTCGTCCAAAATTTTCAACGTTTTTGCTTCTTGCAAATGTTTCAATAAGTTGTGAATGCATTTGCGTTTGCGATTTGTTGGAACATTTGCATGAAATAAAAACTTTGAAAATTTTGGAAAGGGGGGGGGGGTGACACTGCAGAAGTCGCAAACGCAAAAAGTACGGTCATAATTTTATTGTTTTAAATTTATTTTTTGGCTGGAAATTCTTTCGGAATCTGAACAAAGCTTTTTTGTAACATTGAAGTTATGTTTTTAAATAAAAAAAACCATAAGAAAACGAATTGAAAATCTGTCATTTTTAATCATCAAAAAAAGGAACAAAAATGTTGCAACTTTGCAATACTTTGCACAAATTTTGAAATAAAAAAGAATTTGATTGTCATTTTCGATAGCTTTTTTTCTTTGCGCATAACAAACACAAAAAGAAGACAATTTTACAGTCAAATTTTAAAACTAACACTGATATATTTTTTTAATTTTTGTTGTTTTTGCAAAATTGTAATGCACAAATTTTTAAAACATTTCCCTTTTTTCACAAAAAATGAGTCCTAGAAAGTCAAAAAACCATACAACAAACAATTTTCACGCTGCGTTTTATGCAAAAATTCTAAATCTTTTTATCCTCTTTAAAGCGCTTAAATCCACCTCAACGAAGCTCCTCGTTCATATGTATCATACATATGTTCGTCCCTTAGTTGAGTTTGCCACCCCCGTTTTTAACCCTTCTAAAGTTAAGCTCATTGACAAACTTGAAAAAGTTCAAAGAGTCGCTCTTAAATTAATTTTTTTGCGTTCCAAGGAACTTAAACCTCATTTCAATGCCCCATATGAAGAAAAACTTGAGATGCTCGTTCTAGAGTCGCTTGAATCCCGTCGAAATAAGTATGACCTATGCTTTTTGAATGACTTCCTAAACGGCAATGTTAACTTTAAACTTGACATTACTCTTAGATCGTCTAAAACGCGTGGGTCACAACAAAAACTTGTCCTTCCAAAGGCTCTAAAATCGATCAAGAGAAATTTCTTTTCCTATCGGGCTATTTCAAAATATATTAAACTTCCCAGAAACCTACAGTACACGTGTTCGAAATTTTTTAAGAAAAATCTGCAGGCATTAAAACTCTAACAATACTTAAAAGAAAGCTACTACTATCACTGTAAACTTGTATATTGTATTATTTTTATTTACTTAACTCACAATTTTGTTGTTTTTTCTTTTTTCAATTTGTAACTTCTTTTGTTTTAGTTTGAGTTGTTCATTGTTTTTATTTTTTATTTAACTTGTATTATTTGTCTAAGACTTGTTCTTATATTTATTTTCATTTGTTTGTTTGTTTATTATTTAATCATCATGTGTTAGGGCATGAATAAATAAATTATTAAAATTATTAAATGAACAATTTTTTACACAAAAACGCCTTTTTCGCATCATTATTTTGTTCTTATTTAAAAAAAAAATAGTTACGAAACACCGATACCAAAAATGATGATTTTTAGTTTTAGTTGTTTTATAAATGTCATACATGTTCGATGTATTTTTCTTTTGAATATTTTATTTTATTTGCTTTTGTAAAATTGTTATGAACAAATTTTTAAAACTTTTCACGCTATTGCGATTGAAACGGATAATATAATATATATTGGTCAACCATAAAATGGATAAACCATAATTTAAAAAATTAATTACAAGAAAAAATAAGAGTATTTCTTAGGTTTTTTTGGAAGTTACAATTTAATCAAATAAAAATAAAAAAGATAAGATAATCAAAAAAACACACTTATTTGTATGTATATAATGATCTAACTTGTTTAAAATTGGTAAACGATAAAGTTTAATAAATAATACAAATTTATTGAAACTCAACGAAATTTAAATCCATGAATTTTTCATTTTAAAAAAAACTTAAAAGTAGAATTATTTACAATTTCTTACATTGGCCATTAAAAAGTTTTTTATTTGTGCGTTTTTTCTTCTATGTTTTTATTTCTTTACATACGCAAATTATTTTAATAATTTTTTGTTTAAAGAAGAAAAACAGAATGCGCTTTTGTCTTACACTTTCTTTGTCGTCGTTTGTTCTGTGTAATTTTTCTGTTTTTTCAACTTGATTGAAATGGTTTATTTCAACCTCTTCATTTTTTGTTTGTCTTTAATACAAACAAAAAAATTGAAATATTCGTCGTTTCGAATGGCAATGAATTCGGAATATACCATAAACGTAGTTTATTAATAGATCGTTTCAAATAAATTCATTGTTTTCATTGCCAAAACTTTGAATATAATCGTCAATTCAAAATATAAAAAGATTCAAAATATAAAAAGAAATAAGAATCACAAAAAAAGTTTTTAATTTGCTTCCAATCTTATTTCATTCCACGAGTAAAAAGTGTACTCGAATTTATTATTTTAAATTAATTAATGAATTCTCGGAAAAGGGCGTTGAATGAACACACTGATTTTTTAAACTTTAAAGTAAAGATTTTAAAATCACATTGATGGCACCAATTTTATTTCAAAAAATAATAAAAAAATTCAAAAAAGAAACATTTGAAAAAATGTTTCTTTTTTCTGCAAAAATTTTAGGAAAGGAATAAAACTGATGCAAAAGAAGATTTTTCTCTTTTTTGAAAATTGTTTTTGCATTTGACGAGCAAAAATTTCTTTTTTTTTGAAAACAATTTTAATCTTTAAGGTCATGATTTTGTATAAATCACAAAATATTTAAAAAAAATATAAAACTTTTTTTTCAGTTTCTATCAAACAGTTATAAATCAAACTCAATGATTAAAAAAAGTAATATTGAAATCGAGACATTTCTGTAGAAGCCATATATTTTTCATTTTAATCATAATATACCCTGTAGTTTATCACATTTTGAAATCCCATCATTTTAAAAATGTCCAATTTTTTGATATACACTTACATTGGTTTAGGGGCAATAGCAAGGTACTTTTATTGAAATATTCTAATTTGATATTATTATTATGATTAAAAGGAATAATATATGTCCGGGGATCATTTTAAGAACCCATTTTAAGAGAACTGTTTTAGTTATGTAATGGACGAAAGTCCATTGCTCTCAGCAGCAGCCTTTTACTATCAGCAACATGCTCCGCCCTTGCGTCAAAGCCCCTCTTTGAGTGCCAGCGGCCTAACTCCTCACTCTTGCTCCACGCCAACTGCCTTCGGCAGTTGGACGTTTCTCTCTCTCCTTATTTCCTGTTAGTGATATTATGTAGTAATAATGATAATAAATCTTGGATAAATCTTATCGGCCCTGGGAAGAACCGGGATGAATACACAGCTACACCATATGATCCAGTATGGAAGGACAGGATCCCCCTTCTATATAACATGGAGGTCTACAAACATCTCAGGTACTGGTAGGTTTATCCTTTTTAAAATTAAAAATATTGAGTATACTCCATCTTTTATAATTCCATCTCTCTTCAATATTTCAATATTTTTTATTTTTTTACTGTTTTAAACACCAAATATTTTTTTGTCTTTGTTTTGAGAATATCATCTGCCCCACATCCTTTCTTGTTTCAGAACCAAAGCGCGCATATTTTCCCATCCTCTTTTCTGCAACAAGCCCTAAGGCATTCTATCTTTTACAACAAATAACATTAATATTATCTCATTCTATATCTCATTAGATTTTTTTACAAACAAAGACGGTGTTAAATACATTTTTTTATCATTTTTGTCCATCTCACAAGCTTATTTCTTAAAATGATTATACTATATTTTTTCAAAATACTTTCATTTTTTCGGTATTTCAAATCAACTTCATTTTTTTGGTATTCAAATTAATCAAACTTTTTTCGGTACTTCAAATCATTCATATTTTTCGGTATTCAAAAATTTCAAAATTTTCGGTAATTTTAAGGCAAAATGGGTTAAAATCAAAAATTTCAGTTCTTTATTTTTATTCAAAATCATTAAAACCCACATTTCTAACAAATAAAAAGGATCTTATTTTAATATTGGATTGAGTTGTTTAAATAAAAAATATTTATTAACGAAGTCGCCCTTGGTGGAGCTGCTACAGTAATCCAGCAGCTTGGGAACAAGATACACGAAGATGAACAGGTCAATTTCGATTGAAATATTGCTGAAAATTTGTGGATAAAGGAATATGAAGCAAGAAATCGCGATAACTTCATCTCCTCCATAAATCGACAACAAGAATAGGTTGGGTGCAAATGTAAAGCACAGATGTTGAAGTCTACAGTGGTCGAATCGCTGTCGCCTCTTGTTCATCTAAAAATAAATCTTTATTGAGCCTTTGCTCCAATTACAGTAATTTTTGAGCTTGGTGCTCCTATCTTTTTTACCATCAACTGCAGTATAAAAACGTATAAATCAAGCTAGATTCAGAACTACGACTTCTAATCGACGGAACCAGTTTTGTGGATAATTCTGGCCAGAATCTTTAAAAATCAAATCTACAAAATTAGCGTGAAGTAAAAATGCTTGATAGTCGACTAAAGAAATCAAAGAAATTAGAAAAAAATATTAAAAATTTGAGAATAGTAAATAGGTTTCAGATCCACCGTATCCATCATCAAAATAATAAAATGAAACCGCTTCGTGAATCCCTTCGAGAATACTCAGGGATAAGTGTGTCTTCAATTAAAGATCATAAAACCTTCATCAATTAGTAAAAGAGTCTCTTCAATTTGCCGGCAGAAAGAAAAACAAAAGTAAATCCTCTTAAAAAAAAAAAAAACTTTTCAAAAAGATCCATAATCAAATTTCAATTAAATTATTATAAAACATTGCCTTAACCAAAAACTCATATATTTTTTTAAAATCAAAAACAAAAAATTTTTATCACAAAAAAACTCCAAAATTATACCATATTTTCGGTAACAAAATTCAAAATTTTTGTATATCATTAAAAGAATAAGTTTGCTACATTATTATCATTATTATATCACAAAATGCTTTCATATCATTTCATATCATTTCTCTCTTTGCTCATTTTTCATATCATTTTCTCTATATTTGAATGAGAATAAAGTCTTCAAAGAAAAAGTCTCAAAAGAATACTGTACTTCAAATATGGAAAAGAACGAAAATGGAAAAGAACAAGAAAAAGTGCAAGCAATTACAAATTCAAGCAAGCAGGAACTCAACGAACGTCAGCAACAGAAAAAAAACAGCTCTCCAAACACAATTATGTCGAAACAAGCAAGCAGAAAATGTAAAATGTTTTTTTATGAAAAAAGACTGAAAGGATTCAAATTGCTTCAACATTTTTGCAAATATCATCGAGAGCACAGCAATCTAAAAAAGGAACACAGCCGTAGATACCGTAGTTGAGAAAAGAAAACGACCAAATTCAAAGAGCGGATTAAGAATTCAGCTTCGAAGAATTGAAAAAGTGAATTTTAAAAATTGTTTATGCAAAGTGGGAAAAGAAATTGGAAAATGTCGAAACCAAGGAAATATGAATAAATAAGAACACCAAAAAGGGAACACTTACTGTAGAATACTAAAGTACATCACTAAAATTCAAAATATAATCAACTAACGCCTATATGAATTCAAAAGAACTCTTCGAACGGAAATTTTATTTGAAGAATACTAAATGTAAAAGCTTGGGAAGAAAGAAAAAATGGCAATTGCACAATATTTTGAAAAAGCAGCAGTTGCTTCAAAAAGAAAAAGTGGAAAGGAAAATAGTCAACAAAAATGGACTTTGTATTTAAGGGAAAGAAAATATTTTCATCGGTGAAAGAAAAAGCTGAGAAAAATGAACTCAAACAAGAAGAAAAAGAAATTGGGATTCAACAAATAATCTCACCTACAACTGAAAAACAACAAGTTAATGATACACCTCAAAATTTCGATTTATTTGGTTTCATGCAAATTTCAAGACATTGCTCAACTTTTGGTGGTTTACCAAATGAAGAACCTGATCAATTCATCAACGACATGGATGATTTTCTACAACTTCATGATCTCACTGAAAACCAAAAAGCAATCATCTTCGCCTCAAGATTTCATGGATATGCCAACAAGAAAATGAACCCGTTCATAACCAGAGATACCGTATACAAAGAATTAAAAGAAAAATTTCAACAAGCTTTTGCTTATCGGAATAACGTCACCTATGAAAAGCTAAAGAATTGCAAGATCCTGAAAAAGGAACCATTTTCATCATATGCAGCAAGAATCGAAAAATCAGTTGCATATTTCTACAAAAATTCTCAAGGATACAATGATTATGACCGCAACAAGAAAGCAATCAAAGTTTTCGTCAAAGGATTACCAAATCCTTTATCAGAATATCTTCAAGAACAACTACCGTATTTCAAGACACTGGATGAAGCTTTGAAACAAGCTAATCGTTGTAAAGGAACAAAGATACCATATGAATGGCTGGCTGAACAACAGCGAAATTGTCACAACAAACGAAATCGGAATCGAAAAACTTCCAAACAATTCAAATAAATCAAAAAACTCTTTTCATACTGTAATAATTTTCTCTTTTGTAAAATCTTATTCAATTTTTTTTGTCTGATCATTCTTTTAAAAACTTCTTTTAAAATTAACAATAACCAATAAAATCTTCTCAATAACTTTAATTTGGTAAATAAGTCATTCATTGTTTAAAATTTCCAAAAATTGTAAAAATTTTTGTCTCAGTAAAGCATACTGTAGCCAACATAAGCCTCAAAGAAAAATAAGCGAATAAAAGCCAAAGGATGTAAAACTCCGCCTCGAAATGGAAAACAAAAAAATGAAAGAAGGAAATTAAACAAAAATAATTTTTCACAACAAACTTTTCAAAGTCCTGGAAATGGAAAACTCAAAAATGAACGACTCCAAAAAAAGAAGATTTTAAACTTAAAGAAGAAGATGAATCATCGTCACCAACGATAATCATCAAGAATGCTGATCAAGAATCAAGCCCAAATTTAAATTCAAACACTTTTACCGTTCATACATCAACCAAAATACAGTAACCCAAGAGAATTTCGACAAAATCAAATTGCTGAAAATTTCAATCAACAAAATTTTCAACTCAAAATCAGCTACAACAATTATGAGCCAAAACAAAACAATTATAACACATATGTTTCAAATCAGAAACAATGCTCCAACAATTGTTTTCGAAGAAACAAATTTATGACTCAAAACAAGAAAAGCCAACCAAGAAAACACTCGATGAAAAATGATACAAATAAACCAATTTATGAAATTCATTCAGCTCTAAACTCAATGAAAATGAATGAAGAAGACAACAGCTTATAAGAATTCTTAAATGTTACTTTTTGTTATCTCATTATATCCTCTTAAATGTTATAGAAAACATAGCAGTAGTAAGATTTAGAATAAGCTTAGTAATAATTACCATCAATATCAAAGTCTTAATTTTCTTCATTAGAATAATAATATCAAGCTGAACAATATCACATCAATTAAACGTCAAATATGAAATTACATTTCTCTGGGGGACGAAACATCTTTCAATGTCACCGGTGAACCCCATCACACCGGAAAGTTTTGCGTCCGAAACTCTTATCTTCAAGAAATGCAATATCAAATTCGACATAAATTTTTTGCAACAATTATCCAACTCAATAAAATTATTCAAAATTCAATATGTAAATAATGGCTCCAACGAATCCAGAATAAATTTACTTAGCAGAATCATCTTCAACAGCATCAATAATAATGCTGAAAATTGAATGTTAGTAATTCAAATCAAAAATATGTTCAACAAAATGATCTCGTTCAATTCCAAAATGTTAAAACAACGCCAACAAAAATTAATTTAATCATTTAAAAAAAATTGAAACATGGTTCAAATACATCAAAGATATGATAATTGCTTATCAAAAATCAATGTGCACAAATAAAGTAATTATGATATTTTAAAAAATGTTTCAAATCAAAAATGTACTTCAACAAATGAAAGAAATGTTTCATCAGATTAAAACTTTTCAATTATTTAAATGCTTCAATCTTCAAATTCAAAAGAAGTCAAATCCAAAATTAATGCAAAAATGATTTTATGAAATGGAAACAGTAATCCAATAAAAGAAAAATCAAAACTTCAATTGAAAAAGAATAACAACGAAAGTTTAAAAGAATGCAACAGAAAAATAGTGAAACTGAAAAATGCTTTCAACAAAAAGTTTGAAAATGGAAAAAAGAAATTTTTTGAAACTCAATCAATGAACGAGAAAGTCGTCAGAAGCAACCACCTCTGAAAAAAAGAAAAACGAACATCGACAAATGCCAGAAAACTAACACAGAAAAGCAAGTGAAAATGCGAAACTCTTCAGAAACAGCCACATAAAAAAAAATGTAAACCCCTTTCCAAAGAAAGCTCGAGAGAAAAACACTGCAAAAGAAAAAGAAACTGCTATACTTCGACGAAAAAGGAAAAAAGAATTTTTTATGGAAAAACTTTAAAAAGGAAAAAGAATCCCTCATCTAAAACTCAAAAGCGAAAACAGCTTTAACCAAATGCCAACACAATTTTTTAAAAAATGCCATCATGCTTCAATTGAAACGCAATCATAAACAACTTTAAAGGAAGCCAGCACAAAAAGAAGTGGAAATTTTTTTAGTCAATGAAATGCGTCAACGGAAAATGAAAAGAAAGAAGCAGAAGTGAAAAATGTCAATAAAGAAAAGGGAAACTTTAAAAAATATAGATTTAAAATTTTTAAAGGCAACAAATTCAAAATCGTCAAAGAAAAGCAATAAAAGTCAAAAGCAGTGAAAGAGAAGCCAAAATAAAACCAGCAAGCAAGTCAAAAATACCATCAATTAAAGAAACTTACTCAATCAAGTTTCAACATATATTTTAACATCATCTGATTAATCCATATAAATTTTTATATATAAATTTAAAATTAAAATTATAATTTTTCTACAATTTTTTTAGCTTTAATCATACTTTTTAGCTTCCCCAAACCCTTTTAATAACCTTTCAGACCCCAAAATTTGTTTTATTTCAAATATTTCAATGATTCTCAAACTATTTTATTTAAAGAATTATGTGTATTTTGATATTTTTATTAAAAATAATTCTGTATATTTTAATATTTTATTAAATAAAACTCTGTATAGTATTAAAAAAAATTAATTCAAAATTAATTAAAAATATTTCCGTAATTATTTAATCAACTCATTTGTTTTAAAACTGTTAAAAAAATCAACATTTGTATTTAGTTATTAATAATTATTGTTATTAAAATATTATTATTAAATTATTATCAAATTATTTTTATTCATTTATTTATATTCTCTTCCAACAATTGTACACTGAATCGCCGGGACGACGATTTAATGGCGGTGGGGGACGATGTCCGACATTCGTCCAACACTCTTCAACACTTTTTAACAACTGCAACACAAATCAATATGGAACAACAACAACAATCTTTATCAACTTCAAAATCCTGAACAATCTTCACACACATGATCAAATGCAGCATCTGTTACCGTTACCTCATGTCCAAGCAACCACAACTCCAATTCAACACAAGAAGAAATATAAAGTAAAAATTCGTTAATTGTTTTATTAATATAATTTCATTGTTTTATAATTATTGTTTAATTGTTTTTGTAATGTTTAAATATTTCTTTATTATGTAAACTGTATTTAAAAGTCTTGAGAATCCTCTTTCATCTCCTCTATTTAATATGTACCCCATTTTTATATTTGTCAATTTTGCCCTTTCTCAATTTTGTTTCTCTCTGAGGATGAAGCCAAAAGCACTCCATTTATATCTTCAAAGGAGCCTCTTATCTTCAATCATATCAACGCATCAATCGGCCAATCACTTAATCAGAATTATCGGGTCGATAATTTAATGGGGCCCGGGATGTAATGGACGAAAGTCCATTGCTCTCAGCAGCAGCCTTTTACTATCAGCAACATGCTCCGCCCTTGCGTCAAAGCCCCTCTTTGAGTGCCAGCGGCCTAACTCCTCACTCTTGCTCCACGCCAACTGCCTTCGGCAGTTGGACGTTTCTCTCTCTCCTTATTTCCTGTTAGTGATATTATGTAGTAATAATGATAATAAATCTTGGATAAATCTTATCGGCCCTGGGAAGAACCGGGATGAATACACAGCTACACCATATGATCCAGTATGGAAGGACAGGATCCCCCTTCTATATAACATGGAGAGTCCTACCCTTTTCATTGCCCGTTTCAAGGTTAGTTTAATTTAAAAATTTTATGAGAACTTCCTCTTTGCTGCAAACGCTACTTTGCTGCAAATTCATTCTTTTATTTTTTTTCTATCATGCTTTAGTTTTTCTCGTTTTTATGCCATTGAAAATCCATTAAAATTATTTCCACTTGATTTCCATCAAAAATCTCTTTTTATTTGAAGTCTTTGCCCCAGCGCATTCCATCATTTTCAGGAAACGAATAAAGCGCCAATTGTCCCAAAATCTATCTCTGCGACAGCCAAAGGCAATCTTATCTTTAAACCATTGTTCTTTCTTTAAAAAAAATAGAACACAAAATTTTAAACGTCATATTCTTTCTTTCAAAATTTTCGAAAAAACGGTTATTTCACAATCATGCCGTTGACGTCAAACATTTCCGAGAAAACTCAGGAAAATGTCAAAAATTTTTTAAACAAAATTTTCTTTTTTGCAAAACCACTCTCATAAAAGAATTCAAAATGAATCCCAAAAAGGGACTCATTCACTTTAAAACACAAAAAAATGTCCAAACACAATTCCAAACCATTCTTTTTTCTCAAACAAATGTCTCAATCAAGCATAAACTTTTTCGGAAACCACTTCAACAAAATTACTTTATGCTTGCATTCATCAAAAAGGGACACAAATTTTAACAACTTTTCAAGAAAAGAAGGACTCAAATTGAGTCTCAACAAAGAAAAAAAAGGAAATTATTTTATGCTCAATGCAACAAAGCATGCCAAAAAAGGCGTGAAACAAAATGTTTTCTTAAAACCAAATCCAAAAACGTTTTCACTCTTTTTTTCTAAAAAAGGTTTTTGCTAAAATAAATTATTTTTTGAATAAAGAATTATTCCAAGTTTCCAATTTGGTGACATCTTTTGATATTTTCTGTCTGATAAAAAACCACCAATATTATTTTTTCATCAAAAGCCCCATCTCAAATTCTTCATTTAAAATCTTTTCTAAAAATTGTTTTTAAAAAATCTGAAGTCTTAAAAAAACTCTAAACTTTTCCAAATAAATTTCTTTTTCTAAAAATCCTTTGATTTTTTTCAGAACTTAATCCCTTCTGAAACTTTTAAAATTTTTATTCAATCGTGAAAAAGAATCCATATATTTATTTTCTTGACTCAAATTCAAATAATTCTTTTAAAAATTAATTAAAATATTATTCCATTCTTTGATTGATAATCAATCAATAATTTATTTCGGGATTCATTTGTCTTAATTATCCTGCATTTTTATTTCATATCTATATTTCGTGAGAAGTAACACACGGTCATTAACAAGAAATACTTTTTCTATTTTTTTTCTTTTTGCCCCTGTAATTTTTTTTTCAATTGATTATTAATGATATTGGGCAGAAGCTGGAAGGAACAGCCCCCCAAATTTCTGTGAGTAGAATGAATCCTCACCTTGCATAAATGCATTTGTCTTCGTAAATAGGCTCCTCACTTCATATACATATCTCATATCCACATTTGCAGTCTCATTACTTTTTTTAAAAAAATTTTATTAATCCCTGATTTTAATCTTAAACGCGAAGCGCAAAATTCCGCGTCACAATTAATCTGATTTAGCTGGAAGAAACTTAAAAATGGAATACATCAATAAACTTCAAAAGTCAAGTAAGAAAGTCATCGAAAAGTATAAAGGAAAAGAAGCCGATTCAACTTCAATCAATTCAACTTCAATCAATACAACTTCAGTCAACAATACACCAATCAATGAATACAATGAAGATCAATCATCAATGTACAGTACACCAATGTCACCCATCAACAATTATATCTGTTCTAAATGCAATAAACCTGAACTCAACCTTCATCAATATGCTTTAGTGATCAAAAAGAAGATCACAAAGAATTTCCCAACAATACTGGAACAACTGCAAAGCAACGAAATCAAATGATGATCGAACAATTCATCAAAGGAATTCGACATCCAATTCAATTACAACTGAAACAAGAATTCAACAACTTCAAGAATATGGACATGATAATTCAAAGAACTATGGAACTTCAACTTCAATTATTAAATGGAAATTAATTACAGTAATTGATCAACACTACAATTATTATTTTATTTATGGATTAAATTATATTTCATTGGTATTAATATTAATTAATATTTTGTATTAGTAAACAACATTGTTTTATTTAAATATTTTTGTATATTCATATTTTCTATTACCTTCTGTTATTAAAAAAAAAATTTTCTGATTAGTCTTTATTGAACTTCACCCACATCAACAAGGTACGATTTTAAAAATTAGAATGGGGTCCATTCTTCAGGTATCGGGGGAAGGACACATGCTCAACACAAGCTGAACAATGATCAAAACAACTACACCTCTGATACCATATCACCTGCACAACTCCAACACTGATCAATCAACTCCAACACTGATCAACAACAACAATGACACAACATCACAAGCCACATTCAACGATGCCAACATCGATAAAAATAATTAATAAAAATCAAATTTTTATAAAACTGTTAAAATTGTATTTCAAATATGTATTTTGTTAATGTTTATTCCTATTCTCCATTGTCTCTGTCTTTACTCTTTATATCTCCATCATCATCCTCTTCTGCTGCTACTTCATCGCTCGACATCCATCAATCAACGATCATCACATTCAATCATACTTCGACTCCACCGAAGCATTGGGGTCAATGCTTTGTCGGGATGCGGGATGTAATGCCCAACAATATGTTCCTCGTCCAACATCTTTCCAACATGGCATTGCAGACTCCTCCCATCCTGAAGCTCCTTAAATACCCGTCAAGCTTCAGCTTCAATAAGCCTTTCCAGAGCCAGTCTGGTCCAGCAACAGCAGTAGCAGCAGCCGCCTTTGGAGGAAGAGGCAAGAGTGCCTTTGGGCGCTCTTGTTCCTCATTGTTCTCATCTCATCTCTCTCTTCCCTTGTAACTTGATAATAAAGCTAACCATTGAATCACGCTTTGAAAGACACGAACAGCTACACCAACACCATCATAAACCCCAGCAAACACTTACCCAGTACAGTTACATTAAAAACGGACAAAAATAGTGTTTTTTGGCCGAAAAATAAGTACTTTAAAGTGACCTATAAAACTGGGTTTGGTGAAAGTTAAGATGTTGATGCCCATAAAATAAAACAAGTGCATTAACAAAGTTGTTATCTAATTAACGCTTTCAGACACATATTATTTTCTAAAAATGTTGTTGAAAAACTTGTTGTGATGTTTAATTTTTAAATTTTCCACGTGTAACATTAATTATTATTAAAACTTTTTAATTTGTAACTTAAATTGATTCGTTACAGTGTCACAATTTCAAATAACTGTAATGCATTTTGGCTCTATTTCAAGTCCACACAATGAGTGCCGGCGACATGGGCATTGTTTGTGATTTTTGCCACAAAAACTGGTCACGGAGATTTTTACCCTCTAAAAAGCACTTTATGACAATGCATGTTTGTATTGGAAAATCTTAAAATAAAAAAAAAATAACTGCGTGTGATTTAAAAAATTAAATGAAATAATTATTGAATCAACCGCTCTTACAATAAATAATAAAATATATCTGCCAATAAAAAATGCTGCATGATATGTAAGAATAACTCTACCTAACAATTTTTTTTGATATATTTTTAAAATTCATTATCTTGTATCATATTTTGGACCTTACTAAACGGTGGTTCTTTCAAAATCTTTCCACCGTTTAGACTTCAATTCCATCAAACATTTCCATCCGCCTTTTTCTATAGTCCAAAGAATTCAATATCAAAAAAATTATTGGGTAAATATCTATGTTTTAGCATAATAAAAATTTATAAAATATTTAAAAAAGATTTTCGAAGGTTCATTAACACAAAGATTTGTGTTTTTTTGTTAAAACAATGCAAAGTGTAGGTTGCCAAAAATGCAAATCACTTTTTTTTCTATGCATCAATAAAAAACATGCTGCGTTTTATATGACTTAAAAAAAAGAAATGTGTCGCAAAAAACGAGCAACGCTGACCCCTTTTTTGTGCAAATGTTTGATAGATAAATACTCCCACGAACATAAAAAAATATTTGGACCAAACATTTCTTTCTTCAGTCAAAAAAACGCACCACTTTCTCTCTAACAATTGAAAAGTGCATTCTCCCGCTTGCCGATGAAGAAGGAAAATAATTGATTTGGCCATTTTTCGATGAACACTATTATTGCTTGCTTTTTTAATACCAAATTATAAATAAATTGCGCAAACTCTAGACAGCATTTTTTTGAATATTTTATACATTTTGAACTTTGTTGATGGAACTGAAAAAATGTTAAGATGAAAAAGCTCTAATTTGGACTTGAAAAAAAGAAACGTAAATTTATTAAAGTAACATATTCATTAATTATATAATTCTGAGAAAATTATTTCTTTAAATCGATGAAAAAGAAATTTAAAATAAGCAACAAACGTTCACTGAAGAACTTGCACATATTTACCGAAAATCACAAATCTATGCCTGTGAAGGAATGATTTTGATGTGATATTTGTTGTTGACCATTCACTGCCAAATTCTGTTGAAGGTTACTATTAAAAAACAGGTCGAACAGGACGATATGGTCTTCCAGCATACTGTATTCTATTGTATGTTAGATGAAGTTGCTCTTCTTCGATATACTGTAATTTTCCAACATTTTTAATATTCTATATTTCCATTATTTTAGTTATCCAATTCATATTCGTCTTCGACGTCCTCAAGAAGCTGATGAAAGAGATGGCACTGAAAATGGTCGACAACATAAGAAATCTCTTTATGAAAAGGTTGATTACTATGAAAATGTTTTAATATGTCGAAGGAAACTTTAGGTCGAACATTTTGGTAAAATTTATGATGCTTCTGTTTGTCGAGCTTCTAAAACTCCATGTTCAAATTGTCAAGATTATAAAAATTTAAACCAAACATACATGCATTTTGATATTACTAAAGAAGCTTAAAATATTATTGATGGCACATTTTCCGTAAATAACTTTAATAAACAATGGTTGGCACATTTAACGTAAATAGCTGTAATAAACAATGGTCATCACATTTACCGTAAATAGCTGTAATAAACCATGATTGGCACATTTACCGTAAATAACTTAAATAAACCATGGTTGGCACATTAACCGTAAATAACTTTAATAAACAATGGTTGGCACATTTACCGTAAATAACTTTAATAAACCATGGTTGGCACATTTACCGTAAATAGCTGTAATAAACCATGGTTATCAAATATACCGTAAATAACTTTAATAAACCATGGTTGGCACATTTACCGTAAATAGCTGTAATAAACCATGGTTATCAAATATACCGTAAATAACTTTAATTAACCATGGTTGGCACATTTACCGTAATAAACTTTATTAAACCATGGTTGGCACATTTACACCGCTGTTTTTGTGAAAGGAATTCTTCAAGTTGTGTTGAAAAAAAAATTTTTGATTGGTGATTTTTTTTGTTCTGTCTATTTTTTGGATCAATACTGACGAAAGACAATGAAGAATGTAAAAAAATGTATTGGAAAATAGGCACATTTGGACAAACAAAAAGGTCATCATTGTTTTGGGGCAGCATCTTTTTTTCACTTTAAAACGACGCACTTTTTAACAATTGTAAATCTTTCATGCCGCAGAAGAAAAAACAAGTGATTTGATCATTTTTGTGAAGACACTATTACTGTTTTATTAATACGAATTCATTGCGTTAAATAAGTAAAATTAATAAAACTCCATATGGTGGCATTGGCCTTTTTATTCTTTAAAAGTACTGTATTACCCTGGTATAAGTAAAATTAATAAAACTCCATATGGTGGCATTGGCCTTTTTATTCTTTAAAAGCACTGTATTACCCTGGTATAAGTAAAATTAATAAAACTCCATATGGTGGCATTGGCCTTTTTATTCTTTAAAAGTACTGTATTACCCTGGTATAAGTAAATTTAATAAAATTCCATATGGTGCCATTGTCCTTTTTATTCTTTAAAAGTACTGTATTACCGTGGTATAAGTAAAAATAATAAAACTCCATATGGTGCCATTGTCCTTTTTATTCTTTAAAAGTACTGTATTACCCTGGTATAAGTAAAATTAATAAAATTCCATATGGTGCCATTGGCCTTTTTATTCTTTAAAAGTACTGTATTACCGTGGTATAAGTAAAAATAATAAAACTCCATATGGTGCCATTGTCCTTTTTATTCTTTAAAAGCACTGTATTACCCTGGTATAAGTAAAATTAATAAAACTCCATATGGTGGCATTGGCCTTTTTATTCTTTAAAAGTACTGTATTACCCTGGTATAAGTAAAATTAATAAAATTCCATATGGTGCCATTGGCCTTTTTATTCTTTAAAAGTACTGTATTACCGTGGTATAAGTAAAAATAATAAAACTCCATATGGTGCCATTGTCCTTTTTATTCTTTAAAAGTACTGTATTACCTTGGTATAAGTAAAATTAAAAAAATTCCATATGGTGCCATTGGCCTTTTTATTCTTTAAAAGTACTGTATTACCCTGGTATAAGTAAAAATAATAAAACTCCATATGGTGCCATTGTCCTTTTTATTCTTTAAAAGTACTGTATTACCGTGGTATAAGTAAAATTAAAAAAATTCCATATGGTGCCATTGGCCTTTTTATTCTTTAAAAGTACTGTATTACCCTGGTATAAGTAAAAATAATAAAACTCCATATGGTGCCATTGTCCTTTTTATTCTTTAAAAGTACTGTATTACCCTGGTATAAGTAAAATTAATAAAATTCCATATGGTGCCATTGGCCTTTTTATTCTTTAAAAGTACTGTATTACCCTGGTATAAGTAAAATTAATAAAATTCCATATGGTGCCATTGTCCTTTTTATTCTTTAAAAGCACTGTATTACCCTGGTATAAGTAAAATTAATAAAACTCCATATGGTGGCATTGGCCTTTTTATTCTTTAAAAGTACTGTATTACCCTGGTATAAGTAAAATTAATAAAATTCCATATGGTGCCATTGGCCTTTTTATTCTTTAAAAGTACTGTATTACCGTGGTATAAGTAAAAATAATAAAACTCCATATGGTGCCATTGTCCTTTTTATTCTTTAAAAGTACTGTATTACCTTGGTATAAGTAAAATTAAAAAAATTCCATATGGTGCCATTGGCCTTTTTATTCTTTAAAAGTACTGTATTACCCTGGTATAAGTAAAAATAATAAAACTCCATATGGTGCCATTGTCCTTTTTATTCTTTAAAAGTACTGTATTACCTTGGTATAAGTAAAATTAAAAAAATTCCATATGGTGCCATTGGCCTTTTTATTCTTTAAAAGTACTGTATTACCCTGGTATAAGTAAAAATAATAAAACTCCATATGGTGCCATTGTCCTTTTTATTCTTTAAAAGTACTGTATTACCGTGGTATAAGTAAAATTAAAAAAATTCCATATGGTGCCATTGGCCTTTTTATTCTTTAAAAGTACTGTATTACCCTGGTATAAGTAAAAATAATAAAACTCCATATGGTGCCATTGTCCTTTTTATTCTTTAAAAGTACTGTATTACCGTGGTATAAGTAAAATTAAAAAAATTCCATATGGTGCCATTGGCCTTTTTATTCTTTAAAAGTACTGTATTACCCTGGTATAAGTAAAATTAATAAAATTCCATATGGTGCCATTGTCCTTTTTATTCTTTAAAAGCACTGTATTACCCTGGTATAAGTAAAATTAATAAAACTCCATATGGTGGCATTGGCCTTTTTATTCTTTAAAAGTACTGTATTACCCTGGTATAAGTAAAATTAATAAAATTCCATATGGTGCCATTGGCCTTTTTATTCTTTAAAAGTACTGTATTACCGTGGTATAAGTAAAAATAATAAAACTCCATATGGTGCCATTGTCCTTTTTATTCTTTAAAAGTACTGTATTACCTTGGTATAAGTAAAATTAAAAAAATTCCATATGGTGCCATTGGCCTTTTTATTCTTTAAAAGTACTGTATTACCCTGGTATAAGTAAAAATAATAAAACTCCATATGGTGCCATTGTCCTTTTTATTCTTTAAAAGTACTGTATTACCTTGGTATAAGTAAAATTAAAAAAATTCCATATGGTGCCATTGGCCTTTTTATTCTTTAAAAGTACTGTATTACCCTGGTATAAGTAAAAATAATAAAACTCCATATGGTGCCATTGTCCTTTTTATTCTTTAAAAGTACTGTATTACCTTGGTATAAGTAAAATTAAAAAAATTCCATATGGTGCCATTGGCCTTTTTATTCTTTAAAAGTACTGTATTACCCTGGTATAAGTAAAAATAATAAAACTCCATATGGTGCCATTGTCCTTTTTATTCTTTAAAAGTACTGTATTACCGTGGTATAAGTAAAATTAAAAAAATTCCATATGGTGCCATTGGCCTTTTTATTCTTTAAAAGTACTGTATTACCCTGGTATAAGTAAAAATAATAAAACTCCATATGGTGCCATTGTCCTTTTTATTCTTTAAAAGCACTGTATTACCCTGGTATAAGTAAAATTAATAAAACTCCATATGGTGCCATTGTCCTTTTTATTCTTTAAAAGTACTGTATTACCCTGGTATAAGTAAAATTAATAAAATTCCATATGGTGCCATTGTCCTTTTTATTCTTTAAAAGCACTGTATTACCCTGGTATAAGTAAAATTAATAAAACTCCATATGGTGGCATTGGCCTTTTTATTCTTTAAAAGTACTGTATTACCCTGGTATAAGTAAAATTAATAAAATTCCATATGGTGCCATTGGCCTTTTTATTCTTTAAAAGTACTGTATTACCGTGGTATAAGTAAAAATAATAAAACTCCATATGGTGCCATTGTCCTTTTTATTCTTTAAAAGTACTGTATTACCTTGGTATAAGTAAAATTAAAAAAATTCCATATGGTGCCATTGGCCTTTTTATTCTTTAAAAGTACTGTATTACCGTGGTATAAGTAAAAATAATAAAACTCCATATGGTGCCATTGTCCTTTTTATTCTTTAAAAGTACTGTATTACCTTGGTATAAGTAAAATTAAAAAAATTCCATATGGTGCCATTGGCCTTTTTATTCTTTAAAAGTACTGTATTACCCTGGTATAAGTAAAAATAATAAAACTCCATATGGTGCCATTGTCCTTTTTATTCTTTAAAAGTACTGTATTACCTTGGTATAAGTAAAATTAAAAAAATTCCATATGGTGCCATTGGCCTTTTTATTCTTTAAAAGTACTGTATTACCCTGGTATAAGTAAAAATAATAAAACTCCATATGGTGCCATTGTCCTTTTTATTCTTTAAAAGTACTGTATTACCGTGGTATAAGTAAAATTAAAAAAATTCCATATGGTGCCATTGGCCTTTTTATTCTTTAAAAGTACTGTATTACCCTGGTATAAGTAAAAATAATAAAACTCCATATGGTGCCATTGTCCTTTTTATTCTTTAAAAGTACTGTATTATCGTGGTATAAGTAAAATTAAAAAAATTCCATATGGTGCCATTGGCCTTTTTATTCTTTAAAAGTACTGTATTACCCTGGTATAAGTAAAATTAATAAAATTCCATATGGTGCCATTGTCCTTTTTATTCTTTAAAAGCACTGTATTACCCTGGTATAAGTAAAATTAATAAAACTCCATATGGTGGCATTGGCCTTTTTATTCTTTAAAAGTACTGTATTACCCTGGTATAAGTAAAATTAATAAAATTCCATATGGTGCCATTGGCCTTTTTATTCTTTAAAAGTACTGTATTACCGTGGTATAAGTAAAAATAATAAAACTCCATATGGTGCCATTGTCCTTTTTATTCTTTAAAAGTACTGTATTACCTTGGTATAAGTAAAATTAAAAAAATTCCATATGGTGCCATTGGCCTTTTTATTCTTTAAAAGTACTGTATTACCCTGGTATAAGTAAAAATAATAAAACTCCATATGGTGCCATTGTCCTTTTTATTCTTTAAAAGTACTGTATTACCGTGGTATAAGTAAAATTAAAAAAATTCCATATGGTGCCATTGGCCTTTTTATTCTTTAAAAGTACTGTATTACCCTGGTATAAGTAAAATTAATAAAATTCCATATGGTGCCATTGTCCTTTTTATTCTTTAAAAGCACTGTATTACCCTGGTATAAGTAAAATTAATAAAACTCCATATGGTGGCATTGGCCTTTTTATTCTTTAAAAGTACTGTATTACCCTGGTATAAGTAAAATTAATAAAATTCCATATGGTGCCATTGGCCTTTTTATTCTTTAAAAGTACTGTATTACCGTGGTATAAGTAAAAATAATAAAACTCCATATGGTGCCATTGTCCTTTTTATTCTTTAAAAGTACTGTATTACCTTGGTATAAGTAAAATTAAAAAAATTCCATATGGTGCCATTGGCCTTTTTATTCTTTAAAAGTACTGTATTACCCTGGTATAAGTAAAAATAATAAAACTCCATATGGTGCCATTGTCCTTTTTATTCTTTAAAAGTACTGTATTACCTTGGTATAAGTAAAATTAAAAAAATTCCATATGGTGCCATTGGCCTTTTTATTCTTTAAAAGTACTGTATTACCCTGGTATAAGTAAAAATAATAAAACTCCATATGGTGCCATTGTCCTTTTTATTCTTTAAAAGTACTGTATTACCTTGGTATAAGTAAAATTAAAAAAATTCCATATGGTGCCATTGGCCTTTTTATTCTTTAAAAGTACTGTATTACCCTGGTATAAGTAAAAATAATAAAACTCCATATGGTGCCATTGTCCTTTTTATTCTTTAAAAGTACTGTATTACCGTGGTATAAGTAAAATTAAAAAAATTCCATATGGTGCCATTGGCCTTTTTATTCTTTAAAAGTACTGTATTACCGTGGTATAAGTAAAATTAATAAAATTCCATATGGTGGCATTGTCCTTTTTATTCTTTAAAAGTACTGTATTACCGTGGTATAAGTAAAATTAATAAAACTCCATATGGTGCCATTGTCCTTTTTATTCTTTAAAAGTACTGTATTACCTTGGTATAAGTAAAATTAATAAAACTCCATATGGTGCCATTGTCCTTTTTATTCTTTAAAAGTACTGTATTACCTTGGTATAAGTAAAATTAAAAAAATTCCATATGGTGCCATTGGCCTTTTTATTCTTTAAAAGTACTGTATTACCCTGGTATAAGTAAAAATAATAAAACTCCATATGGTGCCATTGTCCTTTTTATTCTTTAAAAGTACTGTATTACCTTGGTATAAGTAAAATTAAAAAAATTCCATATGGTGCCATTGGCCTTTTTATTCTTTAAAAGTACTGTATTACCCTGGTATAAGTAAAAATAATAAAACTCCATATGGTGCCATTGTCCTTTTTATTCTTTAAAAGTACTGTATTACCTTGGTATAAGTAAAATTAAAAAAATTCCATATGGTGCCATTGGCCTTTTTATTCTTTAAAAGTACTGTATTACCCTGGTATAAGTAAAAATAATAAAACTCCATATGGTGCCATTGTCCTTTTTATTCTTTAAAAGTACTGTATTACCGTGGTATAAGTAAAATTAAAAAAATTCCATATGGTGCCATTGGCCTTTTTATTCTTTAAAAGTACTGTATTACCGTGGTATAAGTAAAATTAATAAAATTCCATATGGTGGCATTGTCCTTTTTATTCTTTAAAAGTACTGTATTACCGTGGTATAAGTAAAATTAATAAAACTCCATATGGTGCCATTGTCCTTTTTATTCTTTAAAAGTACTGTATTACCTTGGTATAAGTAAAATTAAAAAAATTCTATATGGTGGCATTGTCCTTTTATTTGAATGGGACGAAACAAGAGAAACAAAAAAGAACGAGGTCTGGACACCCATTTGAGTCAAATGATTTGACAAACAAAGACAGATGCACAAAATGTAAAAATCAATAAAAAAAGCCAAAAAGAAGAAAGTGCATTAGTCTAGTCAACAAAAAGGGTTGTATCTTTTTTTTTTTTTGAGCAACAACCGGAAAAAACGAAAAACCGTAGTCGAAAAAATGTTTACGAAACACAGATGCAAAAATGATGAATTTAATTTGAATTTTGTTAAAAACATTATGGTTTATTTTGCTTTTGAATATTTTATTATTTTAGTAAAATAAAAATGGTTTTGTCTGTTATTTTTAAAACCTGACTCAAATGTTACGAAAAATCTTTTTATTTATTCACCCTTAAAATCCGAAATTTACACAATCATTATTTAATTAAAGACAATATTATCGTTAGTCAACATATTTTTTAAATAAAAAAGAAGTAACGAATTTTGTAAAGCCATCATTTTGCGTTTTTACAAAAAATATGTCACCGAAAACCAAAAACTACAACATCAATAACAAAAATTTTTTTTGCGATTTGTTTTTTGTAAATTTTTGAAAGATTTGGTAACACAAAAACAGCCTTTTTTTACATCAATTTTTCGTTTTTTTTTCTTTCATCTCAAAAAAACTTATGCGAAAATGACAATTTTTAGTTTGTGCTTCCATAAATGTCATTAATATACGGTGTATTATGTTTTTGAATGCTTTATTATTTTTTTTTGTACAAAAAATGGTTTTATCTGTTTTTCCTAAACCAGACTCAAATATCACAAAATAACTTCTTTTTTTCATTCACTGTTAAAGCTGCAAAGTATTGTGCAATAAATCAAAAAAAAGATATTATCGTAAGTTCACCTATTTAGAGAATGAAAATAATACGAACGATTATGTGTAATCAATTAGAATAATATTTTTTCCATTGGTAACTTTTGTAAAATGCTGCAGATCTCTAGTCGACAATGTGTTATTCTGGAATCGATAACCTCAAAAAAATAATCCAAAGTTGGTTTTTTTAATGAATTTTATTTCATTATTGGCAAATGATGTCATGCATGCGTGTCATTTTTGTGGCTTGAAAGAAACTAAAACAATAGAAATGTATTTTTTGTTTTTTAAGACTTGTACAATTTTGCCAAAGTAACAAAATATTCATAAACGTTTTAAAAGAAAAAAAGCAATTTTTGATGCATTTTGCGATTGTAAAAACTAACATTTGGTTTCTCAAAAAAAATTTGTCGCTGACATTAGTTTTTTTTCTGGCGAAAATGAAAAACCATTTTCATCGATTAGAAAAAAAACAATTTTTTCGTTGCGTTCTTTCTAATATAAAAAAAGTTTTTTGAATTGTGTGTTTCTTTAAATATTTTCATATTATTTTTGTAAGATTTTTTTAACTTTTTTTTCCAAAACCTTCCTTACAAAAAACGTTGTTTTAAAGAAATGTCCAAATATGCATTTTTTACATTAATAAATTTAAACTTATATTATTGAAAATTGACATTTTATTTTTTTGGTCAAAAAAAAGTCACCGAAAGTCATACCCAAAGAATTTGTGGTTGTACTTTTTTCAAAAATTTTTTGCTCATTGTTACTATTTGATCCTAAAATTTTTGCAAAATTGATTGCTGCAACAAAAACTCCCACTTTTTCTTACACAAAAACAGTCGTTTGTACATCATTTTTTTATTCTTCTTTTATTTCTCTGAGAAAACTGTTGACGAAAAAAAGATGCAAAAATGATAAGTTTTAATTATTTTTCCGCTGCTAACATTATTTTAATGTATATTTTACTTTTAAATTTTTTATTGTTTTTAAAATTGAAATGATTTTATCATTTTTTTGTATCTTGCTCAAATATTATAAAAAACATGGTTATCCTTTGAAAAAGACATCTTTAAATATGCTCATTAATAAATTTAAATTAATTTAATTGTGAATCCAGCAACCTACTTTTTCGATGCAAAAATTTGAAACAAACTGTGTTTTATCATTTTGTTTTTAAAACGTTTGAAAAGATGATATTAGGTCAAAAAAATGAAGGTCAAAATAATAACGGACAAAAAAAAATAAAAAAAAGGTGAATTATATTTTATTCGAGGATCAATAATCAAAGAAATCAAATAAAATGAGATGCTTTCCCTGAATTACTTGTTTTTAATTACTGGGCGTTTGCTGTTTGACGTTTTTTAGATTACTTTCAATATTATTTTTTATTGTTTCATTTTCGTAGAAACTTAAAGCTAAACATCAATTTTATTCTTTAAGATTATGATTTTGCAAAAGTAACAAAATATTTAAAAATTTTTAGAAAAAAGGAAAAAATCGTTTTTGGTGAACATTGATTTAGCATTTGACGATTGTGAAAAACAAAATCAACCAAAAATGATTGTCAATGAAAACAAATTTTTTTCGGCGAACAATGAAAACCACTTTCGATCCAAAAAGAACAGATTTTTTAGTTGCATTTCATTTTTTTTAAATTTTTGATGAAAATATCAAAAAAGCTTATTTTAAACTTTACTTTTATGGCATGAAAATTCTTTGTTTGCATTTTCGAAAATCAACTCCATTTATATATATATAATCTATGGATGATAAAACAGAATCACTTGCTGAATACGTCGAAAAATTTGAAAAAATAATGAATTACATTTTTTTCAACACAGCGCCAACCTTTTAAAAATGAAATTTTTTTAGTAAAAAAATCTAAAAGTTAATTTCAGTGTTACCGATTTTCCCAACATGGAGGCGCCGACGCCGAACAGGATTTTTTCAAAGTCGAAAAAAATTTCTCAAAATTATTCTTAAAAGGTTGGAGATGTAAATTTTTATCAATAATAGTATTAATAATGCATGTTAAATGGTAAATTTAATAGTAAAGTTGAAAATTAAAATATTTTGTGTAAAAAAACTGTCTCCAGCGCCTCTTCCGGCGTCAACGCCGAGGCGCCGATCACTAAAGAGAGGCGCCGACGCCTCGGTAACACATGTTAATTTTACCCAGTTATGCTTGAAATAGAAATATATAAAACATGGTTTTCATTTGGCGCAAATATTCTAAGGTTTCCATTTTTATAACACTTTTAAGTTAAATAAAAAATATTAAAATCCAGTCAATTATAAAGTCATCGATTCATTAAAACACTTTTCAAAAAAAATTACTTTATTTTTAACTGCAACCTGAAAATTTTGTGAATATCAGTTTAAATGTTAATTATACATTGAAGATAAACAAAATCTCCAATTTCTCCTACAAAAATGGCATTGCTTTTAATATTTTTAAACTATTTCTTCGTGGTTTTCAGTCGCGATCAATCGGTTGCTGCGGCAAAAAATAGAAGTCATTTGCAAAAAAAACATATTTCGAAATGGTACTTTTTTGTTAAAGCATTTTTTGGTGAAAATGAATGCTTTTTTATCGCCTGTTTTTTTATTTATTCTTGCGAAACCCTGATTTACAGATTGTGTTGCAAAAGCTGATGTCGTTCTGAGACAAATCACTTAAAAAAATATCAAACACTCCATTTTCCACAAAATTACTTTTTTTAATTACTGTACACTTTGTTATGCATGCATTTTGGTTCTATAATCTAAACAATAAATTGCATACTATAAAAATTTATGATATTTTCCAAGCAACAAAATATTCAGAAAAAAATAAATCCCTAGAAAATAAAATGTAAAAAAACGATTAAAAAATAAAAAATTATTATTGTATCGTTACTATTCTTTCCTAAATTTTACGCAGAAAAGTTGGAAATAAAATAAATACGTTGTGTTTTTTGTGTAACACTTTTGGCAAAATTGATTGCTGTAACAAAAATTGAAACATTTTCTTACACAAAAATTTCCTTTTTTACATCATGTTTTCATTATTCTTTTATTTCTCTGAAAAAACAGACTGTCATCATTTTTGTTGTGTGATAAAAACTGACAAAAAAGAGCTTTTTCTTTAAGAATGCCTTTTTCTGAAATAACAAAATATTCAACAAGAAACAAATACTTTTTAAAAAATTGAAGAATGCCATTTTTATGCGCATTGCATCCTTTTTGATTTGTGAAAGACAACATTTTTCCCAACAAAAATTTGACATAGAAAATTACTTTTTTACGCTGAAAATGAAAAAATATTTTTATCGATCCAAAAACATTTTTTTATTGCATCATTTTTATTCTTTCCCTAAAATTTTTGCAGAAAAGTTGAAAAAATTATTTTTTTAAATATTTTAATATAAAACGATAAAATATAAAATGTTTCAAAAAAATGAATTTGCAAAAGAGAATCATTCTTTTTTGCAAATTTTTTCCCTAAGAGAACGTTTGAAGTGGAAAAAAAGTACTTCAAACATTCTCTGAGGGAAAAAATTTGCAAAAAAGAATGATTCTCTTTTGCAAATTCATTTTTTTGAAACATTTTATATTTTATCGTTTTATATGTAAAATTAAATTTATTTATTTATTAAATATAACTATTTTTCACTTTTCTATACATTTAAATATAAAAAATGAATATTAAAAAATTAAATCAACCAATTGGAACCAAGGATTTTAAAAACTTCGTTTTTAATGGAAAACATAATTCTCAAAGGAACATTAAAATTTTGTTGATTTTTTTCTTAAAAAAAGAAATGGACTTTGTAACTTTATTAAAATTTGTAATACAGTAAAATTTGAATCTGGCCTCAAACAGAATTTTTTTTATTAACTACATTGTCAGCCAATTACAAGTGCTTTTAATTATTATGCAAGGGAAAATTATTTCAAATAATAAAATTTTTCATTTGCTTTTGTGTGTCAATTTTTGATAAATTTGATTTAGCCGTATTTTAACCTTTCCGTAAACAATTATGAAATTGTGTTTTCCTTTTCCATACGGAAATCGTGAAAGCAAAAAGGGACGAACATTTGTAAAAGTTAAATAAAAAGGAAAGAAATAATTGTTTTATTGCATCATTTTTATTTTTTCCTAAAATATTCAAAGACAAGAAAAATGGAAAAATAAAAGAAAGATTTTTTGTTCGTTGTGTAAAAATGGCTTTAGTTTTTTTTTAATATTTCATTATTTTAAATGGAAATTGATCTTTTTTACATTTACTTTAATCTTTAAAAATGCTGAAGAAATTTTAAAAATTTAGTCACCTAGATTGGATAGATGAAACTAATAGAAATGGAGTCATTTGTTACCCGAAAAATAAAATAAAGCAGTAACAATTGAATTTTTGTAGAAATTTTTTGTTGAACGACGCAAGCATTTTTTAAAACTTTGAATCTCTTAAATAATTACATCAAATGATTGTTTTTTAAACAATCATGAAAATTTGAAAGCTTTTTTTTATGAAAAACGGAATGGTTTTTGTGTTGCTGATGCGTTTTTCTTTTACTTTGTCGCAAAATGAATACTTACAAAAGCGCATTTAACTGGATTATTTGAAATGGCATAAAATTACACTTTTGAATATTTTATTACATATTTTATCAATAAAAATGGCTTATTTTTAACAAAAAGTTAACTTTATTTTCACAAAAAACTTTTTTTTTTTGCATACAACACAATGGTCATTTTGAAAATGGTGCAATATTAAATTATACAATCCTAAGCTAGTTTTATTTTAACAATTAAATCTTTTAATGTTTTTAAATAGGGTTTAAAAGATTAATAAATTTCAAGTTTGAAAGCGAAGTTACATATTTCTTTTGTTCTCTTAAAAAATAGAATTACTCACTGGTCAAGTAGGTGTTATTTTTTTACTGTTTATCTTTGTTCTCAGATCAGCCGAATCAGTCAATCGATGGGCTGGTGCTAAAAAAATGAATTTCATTTTTACACTGTTTTTTGGCAAAAACAAATATTTCGAAATGGTGTTTTTTGGTGTAAATGAATACCTTTTTTAATGATCAAATTTTTTCACCAATCATTTTCCATTTTTCGGGAAAGGATCAAAAAAGAAACGATTTTATAACTTTATTTTTTGACATATTTAATTATTAATTTAATAAAAATGGCTCCATCTGTTTTGTTTTAAAATCTTGACTCAAATGTCAAAAATAGCATGTTTGCATTCAAAAACTACAATCTGATTATGCATTAATAAATATGAAAAAATACATTCGTGAACAAAAGTTTTATCTTGAAATGGATGAAATTGAAAAAAATGTTTTCAACAATTATGGCGGTGAAATCCAAAATGATACAAAAATTATCATAGACAAAACATAATTTTTCCATAAATTATTTCTTTTAATTACCGGTTAGGATCTTTAAATGCTTGTATTTCATTTAAATTGTTTGGTAGAAGTTACATATTTCTTTTGTTCTCTTAAGATTATGATTTTATAAAAGTAACAAAATATTTAAAAAAAATAGCTATTTTGGCGGAAAGAGTTCCTTACAAATAACTTTGATTTTGCATCACTGTTTCGTTCTTCTTGTATTTCTATTTAAAAAATGTTTAAAAAGAAGTGCGCAAAAAAGATGGTTTTTTGTTTGATTTCCAAAATAGACACAAATTTGCGATTTATTTTTAATTTTTTTAATATTTCGTTATTTTTGAATAAATATGGTTTCTATTTTTTTAAAAAAAAATTTTGGCGTCGATGCCGCGATGCCGATCGCAAAAAGACGATGCCGACGTCGGCGTTTTGGTAACACTGATCGGAAATATAAAAGATTTAGACGTTTTTGTTATTTCATTTTGAAAAATATAAAGTAAAAATTATGTAGCTGGGAGCATAAAATAAAATTCTTGTAAAATTCTGATTGTGGCTCTTTCTCTAAATTATTTTTAATTTAGAGAAAGAGCCACATTTTTTTTTGAAATTTCTAGAGACAAGCAGAAAGCTTTAGATGTTTTTTATTATTAGGATTTTGTAAAAAGTAACAAAATATTTAGAATTAGAAAACAGAAAAAAATTTAATAATGCCATCATTTTGTTTTCTTACAAAAGACATGTCACAGAAAACCAAAAAACACATCAAAACAACCAATTTCTGCACAATCTGTTTTTGCGAATTTTGGAAAAATGCCTTAACACAAAAACAGCCAGCCTTTTTTACACCAAGTTTCGTTTTTCTTTTCTTTCATCGCAAAATAAGTTATGCAAAAATGATGATTTTTAGTTTGGACTTCCATAAATATCATAATTTTCACGGTGTATTTTGGTTTTGAATATTTTATTATTTTTTAAAAACAAATGGTTTTATCCTTTTTTTCTAACCCTGGCTCAAATATCACAAAATATCTTCTTTTTTTCATTCATTGTTGAACTTGAAATTTTTTCCAGTATTTATTAATTAAACACAATATTGTCGTAAATTCACCTATTTTGAGAATGACAAAGATGTAAACAATTATGTTTTATTAAACTTTACAATAATTTTTTCCATTTATTAAATTTTTGTGAAATGCTGCAGAGTTTTAGTTGACAATGTATTATTCTGGAATTGATCACCTCAAAGAAACAATCCAAAGTTGGCTTTTTAAGGAATTTATTTTCATTATTGGCTGATGGTGTCATGTGTTGTAATTTTGTGGCTTGAAAGAAACTAAAACAATATAAATGTATTTTATGTTTTTTAAGATTGTGTTTTTGCAAAAGAAACAAAAAATTCAAAAAAAATTTAAGAGAAAAAAAGCAATATTTGATGAATATTTCTGTTGCATTTGGCGATTGTGAAAGCCAACATTTGATTTGTTCACAAAAAATTTGTCGCTGAAATTTTTTTTTTTCATCGAAAATGAAAAACCATTTTCATCGATTAAAAAAACGACTTTTTCGTTGCAATTATTTTGTTTCAAATTTTAAATTTTTTGCATTTGTCTGCTTTTTTTAAAAATATTTTAATATTATTTTTACAAAAATAGTTCTAATCGTTTTTTAAAAGCTTCATCAAAAAACATCGTTTTAAAGAAAAAATCAAGATTTTTCATGCATTAATAAATTAAAAATTATATTATTGAAAACCAACATTTTCAGTTTTCCCCCCCTAAAAAATACGTTCCCGAATGTCAAACCAAAAGAATTTGTAAATGTACATACGTTTTGTTACAACAAAACTGAAATATCGCATCACTTTATTGTTTTTCGATAGAAATAACTGTTTACAAAACATTAATGCAAAATGATGATTCAAGGTTTCCATAAATGACATAAAATTTTAGGGTGTATTTCGATTTTGAATATTTTATTATTTTTTAAATACAAACGGTTTCATATGTTTTTTAAAATTTAAATTCAGTGTCACAAAAACGATAAAAAGAATTTTTATTGCATCGTTTCTATTTTTTTCTAACATTGTTGCAAAAAAGATGAACACATATGGTCCCACAAGGAAAGCTTTCTACTAATCGAGTAAAAAATTTTTTCAGCCGCAAGTTTTCAACATTTTACTCGATTAGTAGAGAGCTTTCGGGTTGGGACCACATGTGTTAAAAAATAAAACTTACTCTATCTGGTCCGCTCCCTTTAAGAGCAAAAATCTGTTTGCAAAGTACCTTTTTTACTCACTTAAAAGTCAGTAAAATATTGCGGAAAATTTCTAGATGATGGCATTTGATATACACATGTTGAATGTTTTCAGTTGATTTTGATAAATGACAACTTTAGCTTAATAAAACAATTGCACATTTATAAGTTAATAATAATATAAAAAAAACAAAAAATTCAGAAAAAAAAGATATAATTTGGAGAAAATCATCATTTTATTTTCTTACAAAAATATGTCACTGAAAACCAAAAAATACAACATCAATAACAAACAATTTTTGCGAATTTTTGAAAGATTTCGTAACATAAAAATAGTCAGCTTTTTTGCATTATTTTTTTATTTTTCTTTTATTTTTTCAGAAAAAAATGTTTACGAAACACATAAGCAAAAATGATAAATCTAAGTTGAATTTCGTTAAAAACATTCAGTTAACCATAGAAATTTTGTGAGCAAACGCAGTTCAAAATTAACCACACACGGCTATAGAAAGTCGTGTTAAGATCGCACCTCTCTTTTAAAAAAATGCTTGTAAAACATTTTTTGTTGCAAAAAAATGAAAAGAGAAAAAAATAAATTTTGCAACAAAAAAAGTTTTTGCAAGCATTTTTTTAAAAAATAGGTGCGATCTTAACACGACTTTCTACAGCCGTGTGTGGTTAATTTTGAACTGCAAATTTCTATGGTGAGTTCTATTTAACTTTTAAATATTTTATTATTTTAGTTAAATAAAAATGATTTTATCTATTTTTTCTAAAGCCTGACTCAAATGTTACAAAAAATCTTTTTTTTCATTCACCATAAGAATCTGATTTTTTTGATCATTAACAAATTAAAGACAATATTATCGTGATTCAACATATTTTTGAAATGAAAAAGATGTTAACATTTATGTAAAGCCATCATTTTGTTTTCGTATAAAAAATATGTCACCGAAAACCAAAAACTACAACATCAATAACAACCATTGTTGCACATTTTTGAAGGATTTTATAACACAAAAACAGCCTTTTTGCATCAATTTTTTTGTTTTTCTTTTCTTTCTGAGCAAAAAAAGTTATGCAAAAATAATGATTTTTAGTTTGGGCTTTTATAAATGTCATTAATCTACGGCGTATTTTGATTTAAAATATTTTATTACTTTTTAAAAATAAAGATAGTTTTATCGGTTTTTCCAAACTCAAATATCACAAAATGTCTTTTGTTTCATTCACTGTTGAACCTGAAAGTTATTTTCTCATTAATTAATTAAAAACAATATTGTCGTAAATTCACCTATTTTGAGAATGAAAAAGATTTAAACAATTATAATTGTGTTTTTAATTGGATAAATAATTTAATCCATCTATTAACTTTTGTAAAATGCTGCAGAATTCTAGTCAACAATGTGTTATTCTAGAATCGATAACCTCAAAAAAATAATAAAAAGTTAGCTCTTTAATGTTTAATGATTCACGTGTGTCATGTTTTTGGCTTGAAAGAAGCTAAAACGATAAAAATATATTTTTCGTTTTTTACGATTGTGTTTTTGCAAAAGTACCAGAATATTCAAAGAAAACTTTAAATGAATGAAAAAACGTAGTTTTTAATGCATATTTCTATTGCATTTGGCGATTGAGAAAACCAAAATCAACAAAAAAAATTGTAAATGAAAACCTTTTTCATCGATCCAAAAAGAACAGATTTTTTTCGTTGCATTCCGTATTTTTTTGCGATAAAGATCAAAAATTGTTTTTTGAATGTAAAAATCAATACCTTTTTCAAAAAAATCTGTCGCTAAAAATTATTTTTGTTCGTTGGAAATGGAAAACTATTTGTTTCGATCCAAAAAGAATTGATTTTTTCATTGCATTATTTTTGTTGCATTTTGTCGAGAAAATTAAGGATGGACGAGGGCCCAATTTTTATTGCTCTGATATTATGCCAGGGCCTCGCGCCGGGACATTCCCGAGACCGTCCCGGGGCCTTAAAAATCCATCCATCCTCAGAGAAAATCAAGAATAAAATATTTTTTCAATTCTCTCTTTTAAATATTTTTGTATAAACTTCGGTTCCAAGTGTCACCTAATAACATTGTGATTAAAAAAAGAGCCGTCATAGACACAAATTACCATAATTTAAATTTAAAATTATATTGTTATAAAAAAGGTTAAAAGAATTATGCTAACTCGAATTCCCTAGAGCAAAGAAAAAGAAAACATGCAAAAAAAGTAATGAAAGTTTTGCAACCCATTGTATATTTTTTGATTATTCAGGCCTTCTGTAAAATTCCAAATAAAACATTTTTATGGATTCCGTAAGAATAAAAAATTGTTTTTACGGGTTTTGCAAATTTTTTCTGAAATTAGGAATTTAAAATTTTTACTCATGAAAATTGAAATTAGGAAAAAGCAATAAAACATTCAAAAAAACTTATTGATCTTTTCATCATTTATTTTTTTAATGATTCTTAATGCTTGATTTGGATTAAGTGCCAGAAAGAAACAGAATAAAAAGTGAATTTTTTCTTATATGATTATGTAAAAAATGACAAAAAATTCTGAAAAAAAAGAAAGAAGAAAGTCATCATTTTTTCTTTCTTACAAAAAATGTGTCAGCCAAAAACAAAAAAATCCATCAAAATAATTAATTTTTGCGTAACCTTTTTTTGCGAATCTTTGAAAGATTTCGTAACACAAAAACAACCAGCCTTTTTTAGCATTATTTTCTCGTTTCTCTTTTATTTCTTCAGAAAAAAATGTTAACGAAACACAGATGCAAAAATGATGAATTTAAGTTGAATTTCGTTGAAAACAATTTTTTTGAATATTTTATTTTTTTAGTTAAATAAAAATAGTTTTGCCGGTTTTTTTTAAACCTGACTCAAATGTTACAAAATATTTTTTTTCTTTCACCATAAAATGCAGAAATTTATATTTTCATTAATAAATTAAAAACAATATTATCGCAAAAAACCCCATCATTTTGTTTTCTTACAAAAAATATGTCACTAAAAACCAAAGACTAAAAAAAACTTTTGTAAAACCTTTTTTGCAAATTTTTAAATAATTTCGTAACACAAAAACAGCCTTTTCTACATCACTTTTTCGTTTTTCTTTTCTTTCTGCGCAAAAAAAGTTATGCAAAAATGATGATTTTTAGTTAAATCTAAAAAATGTCATAAATATATGGAGTATTATGTTTTTGAATGTTTTATTATTTTTTTCTACAAAAGACGGTTTTATTCGTTTTTCCTAAACCTGACTCAAATATCACAAAACATCTTCTTTTTTTCATTCACCGTTAAAATCACAACTGTTTCAACCATTAAATAATTAATTCATTAAAAAAATATTTCCTTATGTTCACTTATTTTTTGAATGAGAAGTGATGCCAACAATTATTTGTTATTAATCTTCATAATAATTTTTTCCATTTGTTAACTTTTGTAAAATGCTGCAGATCTGTAGTCGACAATGTGTTATTCTGGAATCAAAAAAATAATAAAAAGTGTTGTGGAGAAAATCCACAATTATAATAATTTACATAAATTTGAATTACATTCTCTTTGAATGTCTATATAAACCCTTTTTGTCTTTCTCTTTGTATGCATTCTTTTTTATTATTTTGTGTGGTGATAAACGTTTTATATTTATCTCTCTCTCAATACAATTCATCTGTGGAAAGAGCAATTCTTCTCCACAAGCTGGTGCCTCTGGCAGTAAAGAAGCTTTACTGGCCTTTCAATCTCTCTCATAACAAAAGAAGTTTGTTCAACATAATTGGCAGCAAAGGAAGTTTGCTAGCCTTCAACAAGATTTGTGAAAGCAAAGAAGATTTGCTATTCAACCAATTGCATCTTTAACAGAAGAGAAGTCTCTTTAACTTTTTTGGACGATAAAGAAGTTGCAGTTACGGTGAAAGACAGTTCCAAACCGTGAGTTTATCCCTTTTGATTATTGTTCGCTGTATATTTACCAATGTCTACCGTTATTCGATCTGATCTTGCAAGAACTCGTGGTCATGGTACAAGACAATTACAGAAATATAACGAACTTCTCGTCGAATGCTCATTACCTTGGAATGAAGATTCCATAGAAAAGTTTCAATCATTGAAAAATCGGATGAAGAAAACACTTGATAGTTTCGAAACTTGCTACAATAAATGGGAAGCTTTGATTAAAGGATTAGATGATGAAGATAAAGCAAAAACTGAAGAACAAGCAATGATCGAATGGAAAGATAAACCTGAGTATGATGATATGATCTATGATTTGAATCAATCTGTGGAAGATATTCAAGTTAAACTGCATAGAATTACATTACAACCGCTTCAACGTACGGGAGAAATTCCTGCAGAAAACATTGCTCAAGGAGGAAATCCTGCAGTTACAAATATTACATACAGTACAACACCAAATGTTAACTTACCTAAATTTAATGGGGATTATATTAAGTGGAATACTTTTTGGCAAAGATTTGAACATGCCGTTCACAATCGCTCAATGCCAACAATCGAAAAATTGATTACCTTGCTTGGGCTTCTTGAAGGAAGAGCTTTGGAAGAAGTTGAAGGATTTCAAATTTCTGAAGAAAATTACCATACAATTATCGAAATCTTAACTGATCGATTTGGAAAAAAATCCTTGATTGTCCTTGAATTACAATCCAAACTTCGAGCAATCGAAGCTGCTAAACCGAATCCTGAAAGCTTCAGAAGTACAGTAAACCTTATTTGTAATATGTGCCGACAATTGGATAATCTTGGAGTTGATATTAATAACGAATCTACGAAGTTAGATATCATTGATAAACTACCTCGTCGGGAAAAAGATGAACTTCAATATTTTATGGTTTTATCTCCAGAAGAAGCTACAATTGAAGAACTTATGAAGCGAATGAAAAATATGGCACTAAAAGCAGAACTGTCATCAAGAAATGAGAAAAAGGTTTTCGGGGAACCAAAAACTAATCATTTCAAATCAAATGCTTCTAAAACTCCTTTACAGTATCCACAAAAAAGAAATGAATCTTCTTTTAAAACATGCAGTTTTTGTGATGAAAACCATCCTTCCTTCAAATGCCAAAAATATCCAACTGTCGACGAAAGATTAAAACAATTACGAACAAAAAATTGTTGTACCAAATGTACTGCAAAAAATCATGATGCAAGAAGTTGCAATTCAACTCTGAAATGTAAACATTGTGAAGGACAACATTTTTCATTTTTGTGTAAACAAAAAAATGATTCAAGCAACATTAAATCTTCTGCCTTTATTACTGTTGAAAAGAAACAGGGTATGCTAATGACAAAAGAAGTTTTGATCGCAAATCCTGCAACAAAACAAACAACTGAAGTAGTTGTAATATTTGATTCTGGATCACAGAAATCTTATATTTCAAATAAAATCATTGATCAGCTAAAGCTTGAAAAGGTTGAAGAGGAGAAACTCCATGTTACCGGATTCGGTGCAAAAGTTTCATCTTACACGTCATCTGTGGTGAAATTTGAAGTTAAAACAATGAATGATTTCAAGCAAATTTATGCAAATTCATCAAAAAGGATTGCAGCAACTGTTCCAGTACTTCAAAGTGAATTCTTTGAATCAATTGATATAAAAACAGTTCACAAAACACCTGATATCATCATTGGCATGGATTACTTCTTTGATTTTATTTATTCATTTGAGAAGTCAAATGATAATATGGTTATTGTTCATTCAATTGTTGGTAAAATGTTATGTAAAAGTATTCCAAAACAACATACTACTACTGTAACTTCGTTAGCAATTGAACCTTCAACTTTTGGTCCTGAACTTTCATCAAACTTTATTCAACCAGAACATGATTTACAAAAATTTTGGAATCTTGAAGATATGGGTATTAAAGATTCCCCAAAAACGAATGCAGAAGATTTAAAAGTACTTGAGAAATTCAAGGAAAATGTTAACTTTACAAATAATCGATATTATGTTTCTTGGCCAGCTAAAGAACATCATGATGAACTACCATCAAATGCTGGATTAGCCGTTGGCAGATTAAAATCAACAATGAAAAGATTACAATATGATCCAAAATTATGGAAAGATTGTGAAAAAATTATCATTGATCAATATCAACGTGGAACCGTTGAAATTGCACCACAAATTCCACAAGGAAAACTTGTACATTACTTAGCTCCACATGCAGTGATTACACCTGAAAAGACAACAACAAAAGTTCGAATGGTTTTCGATGCATCTGCAAAAATTACAAAAACTTCACCAAGTTTAAATGATTGCTTAATTCGTGGGCCTTTAAATATGCCAGATTTAGGAGGAATCCTTCTCAGAATTCGATGTGGAAAATATATGCTTGTTGGTGATATTGAAAAAGCATTTCATCAAATTTATTTAAATGAACAAGATCGCGATGCAGTTCGATTCTTTTGGGTGAAAGACCCTACAAAACCTTTAACAAAGGAAAATTTAATTATTTATCGATTTGTTGGTGTTCCCTTTGGGGTAATTTCAAGTCCTTTTATTTTGTGGATTGTTATTCTTATTCATTTGTCAAAATTACCTGATCAAAAACTCCGAGAAATCGAAGAAAATCTTTACGTTGATAATTTATTTTTACTTGTCGATGATAAAGAAGAAGGAATCCAACAATTTAAAACCATTCGAGAACATTTTCTTCAAGCTTCTATGAATATTAGAGAATGGTTATCGAACGATTCTAAAATTAATGAAAATTTTCCGGAGGAAATCCGACAAAAGAATATTACAACAAAAATCCTTGGATTACATTGGAATACCGTAAAAGATACATTACAAATTGAACTCAAGAGAAATCTTGAATTAACAACCTGGACAAAAAGAACAGTACTAAAATTTGTAGCATCTACATTCGATCCACTTGGTTTTTTGTCACCTGTTACAATTAAAGGCCGAATATTCATGCAACAACTTTTCAAAGAAAATTTGAATTGGGATGAACCATTAACTCCAAAATTGTCTGATGAATGGCAATTAATATTGGAAAGCTGGAATGGCACAATTGAAATTCCAAGGAAATATGTGAAAGACAAATTTCCCAATTACAAAAAGATCGAAATTCATGCTTTTGGTGATGCATCTCAAAAAGCCTATTGTGCCTGTGTATATCTCAGGATTGAAACAGAAAATGGTATTGAAACACCTCTTGTATTTGCAAAGACAAGATTACAACCATTGAATAGAAAACCACCTTTAACACTTCCACAACTTGAAATCATGGGAATTTGGCTGACTTCAAAAATTAGCGGCTATGTCGCTAAACAAATGAAATTGGAAGAATGTGAAAAGTTTATCTGGACGGATAGTCAAATATCATATTTTTGGTATCAAAAATCTCCTAAAGATATTTTTGTTGCAAATCGTTTAAAAGAAATTTTAAAGACGAATGCAAACTGCCTCTTTGTTCCTGGAAAGCTCAATCCAGCAGATTTTGGTACACGTGGAATTACGTTTGAAGAACTTAAAAGTGCAAATTCGTGGTGGAATGGACCACAATTTCTAAAACAAAATCCAGAAAATTGGCCAAAAAATTCCTAAACTTGGAGCAGATGTTACCCAAACAATTATGGCATTAGTTGCAACTACTGAAACAATGGTTTTGCAAAATATTTGTTTAACTCGAGAAATCGAGATTGATCCAAAATTATCTTTTTCTGCTTTAAAACAAAAGGTTGCTGAAAAAATTTATGGAAAAAATGCTCAAAATATTACAGTACATGATTTGCAATTAGCAGAGAAGTCTCTTATTGCACAAGAACAACAATATTTTATGCAACCAAAAATTGAAAAAGAATTGAAATTGGCAAAAGATGATCACAATTTATACCGTACTCACTGTAGATTTGATCATGCTGAACTTATTAATCCAACTCCAATATATTTGCCAAAGAATTCTCCTTTAACAAAAATTATAATTCAAGAAATTCATGAAAACTTGCATCATGCAGGAATTCCACATACTTTATCCAAAATTAGGGAAGCCTATTGGATACCATCTGGACGTGAAACTGTTAAAAAAGTATTAACAAAATGCAAAAATTGTAAATATTGGAAGAGTAAATCTTTCGCTTTACCCCAAATGCCTAATCTTCCATCAACTCGTGTCAATGCTACAAAACCATTTCAAAATGTTGGAATTGATTATTGTGGGCCGTTCAAGATTAAAGGTGATAAAGAGAAACTCTGGATCATCTTTTTCACATGTTTTACAACTCGACTTATCCATCTTGAACCAGTTACAACAATGACTGCGAAAGATTTTTTACTTTCATTTCGTCGTTTCGTTTCAAGACGAGGAGCACCACAATATATTTTGAGCGATAATGCCAAACAATTTAAAACAACAGCTACAACACTTGATGAATTGTGGAAAACATCCATCAAAAGTGAACATACAGTGAAATACTGTAATGGAAATTCTATTATCTGGGATTTCATAACTGAAAGAGCTCCCTGGAAAGGTGGATTATATGAAAGATTAGTAGCATTGGTTAAAAATGCATTAAAACAATCGATTGGTCGTAAATTTGTTGATTTCGTCGAATTCTGGACATTTCTTTGTGAAGTTGAATCAACATTGAATTCTCGTCCATTGACATACGTACATTCAAAAGAACCATTCGTCATCCGTCCAACTGATTTTATTTCACCTGGAATTCAAATCAACCTTCCTACAGTACCCTCCAATGACCAAATGGAAGATCCAACTTATTTACCAACAAATGCTTGCGGCGGGGAGCGGCTTGCAGAGCATTACAGAAAAACTATGGAATATCTGGATAAATTTTGGAATCTTTGGAATAAAGATTATTTAAATTATTTACGTGAAAGAAATGTAAATGAACATAAGAAACGTCGTGGAGCAGTTCAACGACAACCTTTACTGAATGAAACTGTCTTGGTATATGAACCTGATATCCCTCGAGGACTATGGAAAGTTGCAAAAATTATTGAATTGATTAAAAGTTCTGATAAAGAAATTAGATCAGCAAAAATTGAATATAATGATGGATTTATTACAAAAAGAGCAATTAATCATTTGTATCCCATTGAAGAGCCCTCAATGTTACCAGATTCACAAGCTTGTAATATTTCATTAGTAAGACCTGTTCTTGGGAAATCCATAACAACAGAATATCATCTTCAAGAAGTTGAGTTGAAGAATAAAAATCAAAAAATTTGCATATATCAAGGCAATAAACATACACAAAAAGGATGGTTGAATAAATCGAATGAGGAAAATTCATTCCTTCATTATTTTTTACTTGGTGAAAAACCAATTTTTTCTTCCTCTTTCAATATTATTTAAACTCAATCAACTGAACTTCAGGATACCTCAAATCAATCGTTGAATAACACAACTCCAAAATTATTCTTTATGTCTTCTTCAAAACCTTCGTCGATGTCATCTTCAAAGCCTTCTTCAAAATCTTCAAAGTCTTCTTCAAAAGCTGAAAAGATCAAAGTCTCCCCTCCAAAACTTTCTGAAGCTGAAATTCGAAGAAAAGCAGAACTTCGTGTCAAAAGTTACCGTACCACTTATAGACGTGAAAAACGTCATAAGGATTCTTATGCTAATGATACTTTGGTTAAATTGGAAAAAGCAAAGACACAAATTCGAGAAATGGAAATAATGATAAAACGTGGAAAACGTGTCAATGATAAACAAGTACGTAATTTTCATGATACTATTGATAAGACTTTAAGTGCTGTTGATAATTATCAAAAGAAAGCAAAAGAAGTTCAATATCTTAGTGAAAGTTGGGAATTTGCTAAAGAAGATGTTAAAGATCAAAAGTAATCGGGAAGCCGATACTTTCTCTCTCTCTCTCTCTCGGGCGGGCAATGTTGTGGAGAAAATCCACAATTATAATGATTTACATAAATTTGAATTACATTCTCTTTGAATGTCTATATAAACCCTTTTTGTCTTTCTCTTTGTATGCATTCTTTTTTATTATTTTGTGTGGTGATAAACGTTTTATATTTATCTCTCTCTCAATACAATTCATCTGTGGAAAGAGCAATTCTTCTCCACAAAAAGTTAGCTCTTTTCAGGAATATATTTCATTATTGGCTAATGGTGTCATGCGGGGATTCATATTTGTGGCTCGAAAGAAACCAAAACAATAGGAAAACATAATTCTCAAAGGAACATTAAAATTTTGTTCAATTTTTTTTTAAAAAAAGAAATGAACTGTTTAATTTTATTAAATATTTGTTATAAATAAATATTAAAATTTGGCCTCAAACAGAATTTTTTTATTTACTCCATTGTCAGCCAATTACAAGTGCTTTTAATTATTATGCAAGAGAAAATTATTTCAAATAATAAAATGTTTCATTTACTTTTGTGTGTCAATTTTTGATGAATTTGCTTTAGCCGTATTTTAATCTTTCTGTAATCAATTATGAAATTGTGTTTTTCTTTTCCATACGGAAATCGTGAAAGCAAAAAAGGACAAACATTTTTAAAAGTCCAATAAAAAGGAATTGAAAAGAAACAATTTTTATATTGCATCATTTTTATTTTTTCCTAAAATATTCACAGACAAGATGAAAAAATAAAATAAAGATTTTTTGTTCGTTGTGTAAAAAATGGCTGTAGTTTTTTTTTAATATTTTATTATTTTAATTGGAAATTGATCTTTTTCACATTTACTTTAATCTTTAAAAATGCTGAAGAAATTTTAAAAATTCATTTACCTAGATTGGATAGATGAAACTAATAGAAATGGAGTCATTTTTAACCCGAAAAATAAAATAAAGCAGTAGCAATTGAATTTTTGTAGAAATTCTTTGTTTAATGACGCAAGCATTTTTTTAAAACTTTGAATCTTTTAAATAATTACATCAAATGATTGTTTTTTAAACAATCATGAAAATTTGAAAGCTTTTTTTTATGAAAAACGTAATGGTTTTTGTGTTGCTGATGCTTTTTTGTTTTACTTTGTCTCAAAATGAATGCTTACGAAAGAGCAATGCGAGCATTTTTTTAAATGGATTATTTGAAATTGCATAAAATTACAATATGGTTCACTTTTGAATATTTTATTACATATTTTATCAATAAAAATGGCTTATTTTTAAAAAAAAGCTAACTTCATTTTCACAAAAAACGATTTTTGAAAATGGGGCAATATTAAATTATACAATCCTAAGCTAGTTTTATTTTCACAATTAAATCTTTTTAAGTTTTTTAAATAGGGTTTAAAAGATTTACAAATTTCAAGTTTAAAGGCTAAGTTACATATTTATTTTGTTCTCTTAAAAAATAGAATTACTTACTGGTCAAATAGGTGCAGTTTATTACAATAAAAAAAATGAACTAAATTTTTTTAAAACATGGGGAAACTTTTAGAAATGGAGGTTTCTAAGTTACGAAAATGATGTTGCCATTTAAAAATAATAAATTTTACACAGTTATGCTTGAAATAATAATCAAGTTAACATATTTTTCATTTGACGCAAATATTGTATGATTTTCATTTTGAAAACACTTTTAAGTAAAGCACAGAAATGTTAAAATTCAGTCAATTACAAAATCATTGATTCCTTTGAACACTTTTAACAAAAAATTTGATTTTTTTGTGTGGAAATCATGATAAACTGAATTTTCAATTTCTCCTTCAAAAATGACATCGCTTTTAATATTTTTTAAATATTTATCTTTGTTCTCAGACCAGCCGAATCGGTCGCAATCGATCGGCTGGTGCTGAAAAAATGAATTTCATTTTTACACTGTTTTTTTGCAAAAACAAATATTTCGAAATGGTGTTTTTTGGTGAATATCTTTTTTAATGATCAAATTTTTTCCCCAATCATTTTCCAGTTTTCAGGAAAGGATCAAAAAAGAATTGATTTTACAGCTTTATTTTTTGACATATTTAATTATTAATTTAATAAAAATGGCTCCATCTGTTTTGTTTTAAAATCTTGACTGCAATATCACAAAAAGCATTGTTTGCATTCAGAAATTGCAACCTGATTATGCATTAATAAATTTGAAAAGATAATCTCGTGAACGGGGGTTAATCTTGAAATGGATGAAAATGAAATATGTGGTTTGAATAATTATGGCTGTGTAATCCAAAATGACAAAAAAATTATCATAGACAAAACATAATTTTTCCATAAATTATTTCTTTTAATTACCGGTTAGGATCTTTTAATGCTTGGTTATCTTGTATTTTCGTTTTAATTGTTTGGTAGAAGTTGCAAAGTTTTTTTTTATGTTTTAAGATTATGATTTTATAAAAGTAACAAAATATAGCAATTTTGTCGGAAAGAATTCCTTACAAAGAACTTTGATTTTGCATCACTGTTTCCTTCTTCTTTTATTTCTATTTAAAAAATGTTGTAAAAGAATAGCGCAAAAAGGATGTTTTTTTCTGTTTGATTTCCAAAAAAGACACAAATTTGCGATTTATTTTTCATTTTTTGAATATTTTTTATGTTGAATAAATATGCTTTCTATTTTTGGCGTCGATGCCGCGATGCCGATCGCAAAAAGACGATGCCGACGTCGGAGTTTTGGTTACACTGATCGGAAATATAATAGATTTAGACGTTTTTGTTATTTCATTTTGAAAAATATAAAGTAAAAATTATGTAGCTGGGAGCATAAAATAAAATTCTTGTAAAAATCTGATTGTGGCTCTTTCTCTAAATTATTTTTTTAATGACCGCAACTGTTCATTTTTTTTTTGAAATTTCTAGAGACAAGCAGAAAGCTTTAGATGTTTTTTATTATTAGGATTTTGTAAAAAGTAACAAAATATTTAGAATTAGAAAACAGAAAAAAATTTAATAATGCCATCATTTTGTTTTCTTACAAAAGACATGTCACAGAAAACCAAAAAACACATCAAAACAACCAATTTCTGCACAATCTGTTTTTGCGAATTTTGGAAAAATGCCTTAACACAAAAACAGCCAGCCTTTTTTACACCAAGTTTCGTTTTTCTTTTCTTTCATCGCAAAATAAGTTATGCAAAAATGATGATTTTTAGTTTGGACTTCCATAAATATCATAATTTTCACGGTGTATTTTGGTTTTGAATATTTTATTATTTTTTAAAAACAAATGGTTTTATCCTTTTTTTCTAACCCTGGCTCAAATATCACAAAATATCTTCTTTTTTTCATTCATTGTTGAACTTGAAATTTTTTCCAGTATTTATTAATTAAACACAATATTGTCGTAAATTCACCTATTTTGAGAATGACAAAGATGTAAACAATTATGTTTTATTAAACTTTACAATAATTTTTTCCATTTATTAAATTTTTGTGAAATGCTGCAGAGTTTTAGTTGACAATGTATTATTCTGGAATTGATCACCTCAAAGAAACAATCCAAAGTTGGCTTTTTAAGGAATTTATTTTCATTATTGGCTGATGGTGTCATGTGTTGTAATTTTGTGGCTTGAAAGAAACTAAAACAATATAAATGTATTTTATGTTTTTTAAGATTGTGTTTTTGCAAAAGAAACAAAAAATTCAAAAAAAATTTAAGAGAAAAAAAGCAATATTTGATGAATATTTCTGTTGCATTTGGCGATTGTGAAAGCCAACATTTGATTTGTTCACAAAAAATTTGTCGCTGAAATTTTTTTTTTTCATCGAAAATGAAAAACCATTTTCATCGATTAAAAAAACGACTTTTTCGTTGCAATTATTTTGTTTCAAATTTTAAATTTTTTGCATTTGTCTGCTTTTTTTAAAAATATTTTAATATTATTTTTACAAAAATAGTTCTAATCGTTTTTTAAAAGCTTCATCAAAAAACATCGTTTTAAAGAAAAAATCAAGATTTTTCATGCATTAATAAATTAAAAATTATATTATTGAAAACCAACATTTTCAGTTTTCCCCCCCTAAAAAATACGTTCCCGAATGTCAAACCAAAAGAATTTGTAAATGTACATACGTTTTGTTACAACAAAACTGAAATATCGCATCACTTTATTGTTTTTCGATAGAAATAACTGTTTACAAAACATTAATGCAAAATGATGATTCAAGGTTTCCATAAATGACATAAAATTTTAGGGTGTATTTCGATTTTGAATATTTTATTATTTTTTAAATACAAACGGTTTCATATGTTTTTTAAAATTTAAATTCAGTGTCACAAAAACGATAAAAAGAATTTTTATTGCATCGTTTCTATTTTTTTCTAACATTGTTGCAAAAAAGATGAACACATATGGTCCCACAAGGAAAGCTTTCTACTAATCGAGTAAAAAATTTTTTCAGCCGCAAGTTTTCAACATTTTACTCGATTAGTAGAGAGCTTTCGGGTTGGGACCACATGTGTTAAAAAATAAAACTTACTCTATCTGGTCCGCTCCCTTTAAGAGCAAAAATCTGTTTGCAAAGTACCTTTTTTACTCACTTAAAAGTCAGTAAAATATTGCGGAAAATTTCTAGATGATGGCATTTGATATACACATGTTGAATGTTTTCAGTTGATTTTGATAAATGACAACTTTAGCTTAATAAAACAATTGCACATTTATAAGTTAATAATAATATAGCATAAAATTTAAATCTTGCAAAATTCTAGTTTTGAATCTTTTCATGATTTTTTTTAAATTACTGTGGGATGCTTGTTTTGGTTTAAATGCTAGATATAAACAGAAAAATAAGTGAAAATGTTTTTCTTACTTTACGTTTATGTGAAAAAAAAACAAAAAATTCAGAAAAAAAATATAATTTGGAGAAAATCATCATTTTATTTTCTTACAAAAATATGTCACTGAAAACCAAAAAATACAACATCAATAACAAACAATTTTTGCGAATTTTTGAAAGATTTCGTAACATAAAAATAGTCAGCTTTTTTGCATTATTTTTTTATTTTTCTTTTATTTTTTCAGAAAAAAATGTTTACGAAACACATAAGCAAAAATGATAAATCTAAGTTGAATTTCGTTAAAAACATTCAGTTCACCATAGAAATTTTGTGAGCAAACGCAGTTCAAAATTAACCACACACGGCTGTAGAAAGTCGTGTCAAGATCGCACCTCTCTTTTAAAAAATGCTTGCAAAACTTTTTTGTTGCAAAAAAATGAAAAGAGAAAAAAATAAATTTTGCAACAAAAAAAGTTTTTGCAAGCATTTTGTTAAAAGAAAGGTGAGATCTTAACACGACTTTCTACAGCCGTGTGTGGTTCATTTTGGACTGCAAATTTCTATGGTGAGTTCTATTTAACTTTTAAATATTTTATTATTTTAGTTAAATAAAAATGATTTTATCTATTTTTTCTAAAGCCTGACTCAAATGTTACAAAAAATCTTTTTCTTCATTCACCATAAGAATCTGATTTTTTTGAATATTTTATTATTTTAGTTAAAAAAAAATGATTTTGTCTGTTATTTTTAAAACCTAACTCAAATGTTACAAAAAATCTTTTTTTTTCATTCACCCTCACAATCATATTTATTCGATCATTAATAAATTAAAGACAATATTATCGTGATTCAACATATTTTTGAAATGAAAAAGATGTTAACATTTATGTAAAGCCATCATTTTGTTTTCGTATAAAAAATATGTCACCGAAAACCAAAAACTACAACATCAATAACAACCATTGTTGCACATTTTTGAAGGATTTCATAACACAAAAACAGCCTTTTTGCATCAATTTTGTCGTTTTTCTTTTCTTTCTGCGCAAAAAAAGTTATGCAAAAATAATGATTTTTAGTTTGGGCTTTTATAAATGTCATTAATCTACGGCGTATTTTGATTTAAAATATTTTATTACTTTTTAAAAATAAAGATAGTTTTATCGGTTTTTCCAAACTCAAATATCACAAAATGTCTTTTGTTTCATTCACTGTTGAACCTGAAAGTTATTTTCTCATTAATTAATTAAAAACAATATTGTCGTAAATTCACCTATTTTGAGAATGAAAAAGATTTAAACAATTATAATTGTGTTTTTAATTGGATAAATAATTTAATCCATCTATTAACTTTTGTAAAATGCTGCAGAATTCTAGTCAACAATGTGTTATTCTAGAATCGATAACCTCAAAAAAATAATAAAAAGTTAGCTCTTTTCAGGAATTTATTTTTTTTTTAAATTAATGTTTAATGATTCACGTGTGTCATGTTTTTGGCTTGAAAGAAGCTAAAACGATAAAAATATATTTTTCGTTTTTTACGATTGTGTTTTTGCAAAAGTACCAGAATATTCAAAGAAAACTTTAAGAGACGTTCTACGAGGAAATTTAAATCGAGCGGAACTGAAAATTTTTAAATGAAATTTTTTGTGGTCCATTCGATTAAACTAGGTGAAAAAAGGTTATTTTGAAGGTTTTGGGTCAATCTATCTCGTACTTTTGATTTCCGAGTAAAGTAAAGTTACTGTATAGCCAAAAATGAAAAAATTCGGGAAAAATCCAAAAGTGAACCAATCAAAAAGTTATTACCCATAATTGTTCATATAAGTGAGGGCTATTAATTGCACTATACAAAAAAATTTTATCTTACCCTTAATGTCGAAATTTCGTCTATTGTAATTTTCGGCACAGAAGAAAAATTTGCATATTTCCATGGCTAGAGCAAACAAATATCGCACTAAATAGCCCAGTTTCTGGGCTTTCCAAAAATATAAAATTTGTTGAAATCGATGGGCAGGAAATCGATAGCCAGTAAAAATAGTGCGCGGGATCAATATCTCCAACATCAACCTCGGGGTAAAACTTGGATATGATGAAAGATAATGACATGCGGTGACTTGTACAATAAAATATCATGTTGTAAGAGTATTCTGGATGAGTTTCATAACATTTGGATATCATTAAGACATATGCTATCAATATGAAATTTCGAAATTTAGCATCATCAGACTGTAAAGAATAAAGTGGATTACTGTAACACAATTATGCCCTTGAATCCATCTTTATTCTATTTTATTTATTGCATGATCATTGATCATTCTAAATCATCATGATTTAAAATTTTATCGAGAGAGCCGCATTCCAATCCCCCCAAGCAACAACATCCCGTTTCCGGCGATCATTTTTGCTGTCATGTTTTAATGCATGTTCTTTGCTTTTATCCCTTGTTGTCTCTTTTTATCATTTTTATTGTAAATAAGAAGCTTTTTGTGAGAACGCAAGTTTTTATGAAAGCTCCGCCTTGTAAATCTGTTAGTTGTATGTTTGTATAAATATGTGTTAAGTTTGATCATAAATCGGCGCCCCTAAGAATAATCTTAGTTTATTGGAAAGTATTTTTGCAAAAGAATAAAGAGCTCAAGAAAGAGCGTTAGGAAAGAAAGAAAAGTTAGACGAGTAAAACCAGAGAGAGTCTGGTGTCGTGAAGCACTTAGTGCGTGAGATAGATAGATAGATATCTGAACCTTGGTCACCCTAGCGGTACCGACACAATCTTATTAAAGTAACAATCTTCCCCGGAAGAAACGTTACAATTTTGGTAGCAGCGATTTTTGCGACCAATTTTAAACCGAAAAACACCTCGATTTTTGGGCCTCGTCGAGATGTCTGCAAATTTGACAAATTCTGTCAATCAACTTTTGGGAGGAAAAGGCGTTTATAGTGCCTCGATTAAAGAAGCAAGAAAAAGCTTTCAACAGTTTGAAAGTTTAGTAGCGGCATTGATGGTTGCGCAAGCCAGACCAGTTATGCCATTGCATACAGAAGCTGCCACGTTCATTGAACGTGAAACTTATTCAAATGAGTGTGTTGTTGGATTGGCGGAAGCACAAATTCCGCCAGATATTGAAAATGTTGAACAAGCACAAAAATTTTTGACTCGAGAACAATTAATCCCCCTGAATGCAGGAAGCTATAAGAAAGGGAAAAGCAGTTCAGCAAGTTGTTTTGTTGCTGCACCACGTCCTGTAGCAAGAGTACTTATGGTACGACAATTGGACAAAGTCACAAGTGAAAGAATGTTTCCTGAATATGTGATTATCTCAGAGCAACCTTTTGCTGAATGGGCAGAAAGATTTAAAGATATTCTTGCTGCTTCAGATATAACTGATGAAGGAAGAAAAATTGCATTTTTAAAAGTAAAACTTGGAGGTTGGGCGAGACAGCGCTTTGATGGCTTAACTGCGGCACAAAATGACACACTTGATCATGCCATAGCTGCATTGACTCCTATTTTTGATACAAGTGATGGGCAACATGCTGCAATGACAAAGCTTAAAATGTTTCCTCCAATGTTAGAAGGGCAATGTGTCATGAGCTATGCTGAACAGCTTGAGAATTTGGTTCAAAGGGCTTTAAAAGGAAAAACCCCTGAGGTCATAAGTCATAGACTTTTGGAAGAGTTTTTAGACAGAATGCCTTATAACTTAGCTTTTTATGTTAGGGAAAAGGCACCGGCAACATTTCAAGACGCTTTGAATCATGCAAGAAAATTTGATGCAATTTGGACAATTCCAACCAGGCAAGCTAATATTTCAACGCCAAAGGTCGTCAACTTTTCTGAATTAGCAGAGTTAAAGGATGAAATCCGCGAACTTAGGTTAGAAATGCAACAGTATGCATTGGAAGATACAGAAGCTTCGGTTGAGTGCTTTTATTGTTTCGATCATGGTCATGATGAAACAGAATGCCCAAATAAGAAAGAAAATAGATCTAAAAATCATGAATCATCTTTACAAGAGAGAGGGGATAACTCTACTGAGAGTGAAAGTTCCAACAGTAAAAGAATAAGGGAGCTCGAAATGCGGGTAGAAATGTTGCTTAACCAAAATAAGGCGCTGGCAAATAAGCGCCAGTCATTTATAAATGTTATTCGTCTGAAAGAAATTAATTCAATAGAAACATCAGTTTCGAAAGTTGTTTCTTTAGAAGATGACTGGCCAACAAAAATATTACCGATAAGAAAGATCTTCGGTGATTGAAAAGGGTTGAAGCAACCTAATATTTTAAAATGGTAACCAGGGGTCCTGCGGACCCCTTCTGTCAGTCGGGTCTGTGTTTGTAGTCGTGTTATGATATTACTACTTTTTAAATCACTCAAAACGGATGATTTTAAGTTGTTTTATGATTAAACGCGCATGCATGAGTCTTTTTTTATTCCTCTCTTTCCTTGTGAAAAAGGACGCACGAAAATGCAAAAGAAATGGCACACATATTTTTTTATAAATTTTTCCCCTTGATTTGTTAGTTATCAGTGTTGATTTTTAAATCGTCTCACCCAAAAAGCCTTCGGCTTTTCGGCTTCGCCGATTTACTACTGGTCCTAGTCCTTCGGAAGGGGTTCTAAATGAAAGTCGGGCCTTAAATGAAGGACGGGTAATGTGCCGGAGGCGCTGCTGCACATAATATCTTCGTGTCAGAAACTCAAATCCCCATCATTTTATACCACTTTTATTCCAAAATTTAAACAACACTTTTAAAAAAGCATTTATTTGCCTCTTTATTATTAAAATAAATCACATACAGATAAAATGCTTACAACAAAACATTTTGCTAATAAATGCAACTATTTTTCAATAATTTTATTATTTTCCTTCATTGTTGAAAACCTCAAAATATTTCATTATTAAACTTACTGTAGTTTTCACAAAACGCTTAGCTACAATCCTTTAATGAGAAGTTTTGCTATTTTCAACAATGACAAAAATAATAAACTTGAAGAAGAAAAAAATTTGCATCTCATAGCAAAACAAAGCCCTAACATAACCTTAACATAAATTTTCGAAACCAACTTGACCAATTTCCATTTTCTTTTTGATTCTTTCTGAGAAGCGATACCCGGATAAGTAGGTATATTTGATCCGGCGCCAAAACATGGTCTCACCCGGTGCAGCTGACCATTTAGGGTTCAGCAATAACCATCTATCCTCCGTCTAGATACGGCTCACGACATCAATACCATGGATGCCAACGTCACTGCGCAGACGCGTCGCGTTATCCCTCGTCCATGGGATTACTTTAACAATCATAAACTTGACCATGCCTGAAAAAATGAGAAAAATATTAGTAAAGATTAAAAAACAAATTAAACTTGAGCCTCTTCATATAAGCAATAACAGCATCAACAGGAACATTGCAAAAATCCAACTTATTTCATATCGATCACGTATTAAATTATTATAGACATGATACGGTTGTCAACCAAAATACGTGAAAGATAAGAAATAAGTTGGATTTTTAACCATCAATACCTCAGCATCATCCTCAACGCAATCAAAAAATTAAAAAATCATTTGTGAAAAAATTGGAGGGAAAAAATAAACAAACAACAATTATTGATTCCCTTTTTGGCAAAAGCTCAAATTTAAAAAATGCAAATTTGTTTAACATTTCTGGAATGTCAAAGTTCAAAAATTTTATAGTTAAATAACAGTGAAATTATAGATGTCTTTTCAACACAAAATTTTATTACTAATAAAAAAAGTGTGATTAACTATAATGAGAAAGTTATATTTAATTTTAACTCTTAATTAAATTCTACCCCGAAAGAAAGCTTGGGCTTTAAATGAAGGAGGGGATATGTGCAGCAACGCCTCCGGAGCTGCTGCACATTTTAACATTGTATCACAAATATAAATCTCTATTATTTTATGCAATTTTTATTCCAAAATTTAAATAGCTTTTTTCAAACAGCATTTGTTTGCCTCCTTTTTATTGGCATTTTTCTTTAAACGAAAGAGGAAAAGAAACGAAAATATTTTTCAGAAAAATAATAAATATTTATATTTTACCAATATTACTTATAACTTAACAACTAAAAAAATTATCGTTTTTGAAATCTCCATCAAATTCTATCCCGAAATGATGTAACTTTTATAAAATTGTTTTTTGTACCCATCCAACTTCAGAATCACGGATTCAGAATCTGACCAAAAATATTAAGATTTTTGAAATCCCCATTAAATTTTACCCAAAAATCATGTACTTTGCAAAAAAATATTTTTTCAACTTTTTATTAATGTTGACGGCGATATTGGCATCGTTATTGCCGATCTTTATCAAAAACAAAAAACGATCGGAGTACGCGGTCGCATTTTTCTATTAATCTTATTTATCCTTGCTTTGTTTCCCTCCCTCTTTTCTTTTTTTGCCGTTCTCTCGTTGGCAAAAAAGTAGACGGCTGCAAAAAAGATTTGACCTAGTTTTTAAGAAGAGAGAATTTTTTTATTTTTTTAAACCCAAATTTTGCTAATTTTTAAAGCGCTGGGAAATCCGTCACACATAAAATTAAGACATGAGACCGGTGCCAAAAGATTCCCCGTGTTCGATTACATACCCTTAAAAATTTATAGAAAAATCGTTAGAGCCGTTTTTTCAAAAATTGCAAAAAACCGAAAAAAATGACAAAAATACAGGCAACTTCCGATATCGGGCCTGATATCGGTGTCAAGATGAATTTTTAGAGCTTAGGTCGTATTTTTCCTGGAAACTACATGTCATAATTGATCTACTGTGAAGATGCCAATATCCCAGAAGCTTTTCCCTTTGCGCCCCACCTCGGCAAAGTTTCCATACAAAACCCTTTGATCCCCGATATCACCCCGATATCGGGGTCGGATCAAAAAATTTTGTATTAGAAAGTTGTAGAGAAAGCAAAATGCTATCTTTTATTCCTTTACACCATTCTGATATCTTTTCATTAACACGGTCAAAAAAAACATTGAAAAAATTTGAAAAGTCAAAAAAATGGCAAAGTCCGGGTTTTTCAAAACTCTTTACCCCAATAACTCGGAACCCGTAACTCCAAGCTTCCTGGAAGTTGGATTTTCGGAACCTACTAAATTTTTGCCATATAAAACTTCTTTGGAGCTAAGCTCCATCTAGTCCAGGAAGCTCAATCCAGATACTAGGGCACGATTTTTTCCAAGTAATATAACCAGGGGTCCTGCGGACCCCTTCTGTCAGTCGGGTCTGTGTTTGTAGTCGTGTTATGATATTACTGTTTTTTAAATCACTCAAAACGGATGACTTTAAGCTGTTTTATGATTAAGCGCGCATGCATGAGTCTCATTTTATTCCTCTCTTTCTTTCTGAAAAAGGACGCACAAAATGCCAAAGAAATGGCACACACATTTATTAAAAAATCTCTTTCCTTGTTTGTTAGTAATTATCAGTGTTGATTTTTAAATCGTCTCACCCAAAAAGCCTTCGGCTTTTCGGCTTCGCCGATTTACTACTGGTCCTAGTCCTTCGGAAGGGGTTCTAAATGAAAGTCGGGTTTTAAATGAAGGAAGGGTAATGTACACATTCTATCTTTGTATCATATTACTAATAAATAAGAGTTTGTTGAATTTTAGTACTTCCTTGGACTGTTTTGCCCCTTTTTTATTGGCATTTTTCTTTAAACAAAAGAAGAAAGCATCGAAAAATTTATTTTGAACTAAAGCAAATATTTATATTTTACAATTATTACTTAACAGCTGAAAAGGTTATCGTTATTTTTAACTCTTAATTAAATTCTACCCCGAAATAAAGTCGGGCCTTTAATGAAGGTGGGGTAATGTGCAGCAGCGCCGGAGGCGCTGCTGCACATTTTAGCATTGTATCAGAAATATAAATCTCTATTATTTTATGCAATTTTTATTCCAAAATTTAAATAGCTTTTTCAAATAGCATTTGTTTGTCTATTTATCATTGGCATTTTTCTTTAAACGAAAGAAGAAAAGAAACAAAAAATGTTTTTTTAGAAAAATAATAAATAATTATGTTTTACAAATATTACTTAACAAATTATTACTTAACAACTGAAAAGAATATCATTTTTGAAATCTCCATTAAATTCTACCCCGAAATGACGTATTTTTTATAAAAATATTTTTATAACCCATCGAACTTCAGAATCCCCGGATTCAGAATCTAACAAAAATCATTATCATTTTTGAAATCCCCATTAAATTCTACCCCGAAATGACGTAATTTGTTAAAAAATATTTTTTCAACTTTTATTTCAAGTTCATCGTGATAATGGCATCGGTATTGGCGATCTTTATCAAAAACAAAAAAAGATCCAAGTACGCGGTTGCATTTTTCTATTAATCTTGATTTATCCTTTCTTTGTATCTCTCTCTCATTTCTTTTTTGCCATTCTCTCGTTGGCAAAAAAGTAGATGGCTGCAAAAAAGATTTGACCTAGTTTTTAAGAAGAGAGAATTTTTTTATTTTTTTGAACCACAAATATGCTAATTTTTAAAGTGCTGGGAAATCCGTCACACATAAAATTAAGACATGGGACCGGTGCCAAAAGATTCGCAATGTTCGATTACATACCCTTAAAAATTTACTAAGAAATCGTTAGAGCCGTTTTTTCAAAAATTGCAAAAAACCGAAAAAAATGGCAAAAATACAGGCAACTTCCGATATCGGGCCTGATATCGGTGTCAAGATGAATTTTTAGAGCTTAGGTCGTATTTTTCCTGGAAACTACACCTCATTTTTAGTCTACTGTGAAGATGCCAATATCCCAGAAGCTTTTTCCTATTTTTCCCACCTCGGCAAAGTTTCAGTACAAAACCCTTTGATCCCCGATATCACCCCGATATCGGGGTCGGATCAAAAAACACAAAAACAAAAGTTGTAGAGAAAGCAAAATGCTATCTTTTATTCCTTTACACCATTCTGATATCTTTTCATTAACACGGTCAAAAAAAACATTGAAAAAATTTGAAAAGTCAAAAAAATGGCAAAGTCCGGGTTTTTCAAAACTCTTTACCCCAATAACTCGGAACCCGTTACTCCAAGCTTCCTGGAAGTTGGATTTTCGGAACCTACTAAATTTTTGCCATATAAAACTTCTTTGGAGCTAAGCTTCATCTAGTCCAGGAAGCCCAATCCAGATACTAGGGCACAATTTTTTCCAAGTAATATAATCTTCGTGGTTCCGACATAAGAAAAGTTGTAGTGTGTTGCTTCAAAGTGGTTAAAAAAAAAGAAAAGCTAGTGAGGCAGATCATGAAGGTATTTCTACCACCACAGCCCGAATAAAAAATAAAAAGAGGTTTTTTATGGCATTCTTAATTTTGAATTGTGCTATGAAGAAATTCCCAGAAGCTCATTTTCTTCTTGTCAATGTTTGTATTAAATTTGATGAACGTCAATTTTAAATAAATAAGTTTTTATTTATTTAATACAACAGCAGGATTGAGTCCAACGACTATTGTGCGTGTCTTTGTGATTAGCCGCGAGCTCACAAGCTTACTTTAAAAGGTTATTGGTGACTCAAGTTACTAAGTTTAAAACATAACAGGAGCCCAGCATCACGGCGGAACGACTACATCAGAGAAAAGTACTTTGATGGATATTTTTGATGTAGTCAAAACTTTGCAAGGTAAAGAAAAGATGCACCAGACAGAACAATGACGATGATCGATATTACGAAGTTAAAATCCTTCAACTCTTTGAACGTGCTCATGATTAAATCATCCTCCTATATGTTAACCCTCAGAAACATGTAACCAACAGCAAAGGATTATTCTGATTTCGAATGGGGACATTCGACCAATGGGTGGTGGTGATGTAAAGAATAAAGTGGATTACTGTAACACAATTATGCCCTTGAATCCATCTTTATTCTATTTTATTTATTGCATGATCATTGATCATTCTAAATCATCATGATTTAAAATTTTATCGAGAGAGCCGCATTCCAATCCCCCCAAGCAACAACATCCCGTTTCCGGCGATCATTTTTGCTGTCATGTTTTAATGCATGTTCTTTGCTTTTATCCCTTGTTGTCTCTTTTTATCATTTTTATTGTAAATAAGAAGCTTTTTGTGAGAACGCAAGTTTTTATGAAAGCTCCGCCTTGTAAATCTGTTAGTTGTATGTTTGTATAAATATGTGTTAAGTTTGATCATAAATCGGCGCCCCTAAGAATAATCTTAGTTTATTGGAAAGTATTTTTGCAAAAGAATAAAGAGCTCAAGAAAGAGCGTTAGGAAAGAAAGAAAAGTTAGACGAGTAAAACCAGAGAGAGTCTGGTGTCGTGAAGCACTTAGTGCGTGAGATAGATAGATAGATATCTGAACCTTGGTCACCCTAGCGGTACCGACACAATCTTATTAAAGTAACAATCTTCCCCGGAAGAAACGTTACAAGACTTCAAAGGAAAAATCAAGGTAATTTGGGTTTTTGGTTAAAAATAAAAGAGTTAATGCTTTTAAAACATTAAATAGATGTAATATAAGCAATTACAAGCAATGAACAGTGATATATCGGTCATTTTTGATTTTTCCGGACGCTTTGAAATTTGTCTTATTTTTGACCGTTTTTCAAGGTATCAAAATTCTGTGAAATATCATACTTATCAACTTTTTTTGCCGTTTCCGATCAAGTATAACATGTTTAGAATTAGTAGGTATAATTTCAACACTTGGGGATACCCCATTTTTATTTCCCGCCATTTTAAAAATCATAGTATTTTTCGCCTATAAATTATCTGTAAAATCCACGTTTTTCTTCCAAAAAAGAGATAAAAACAACTTTTTTGAAGTTGTTGATAATATTTCGTAACATTAAACATAAAAAGGCAATCAATCGATAAAAAACTGATAATATGAAAATAGAAAAAAATCGAAATTTTCAAAAATTTGCATTAAATTTGTTCCTAAACGATTTTTACTGGTAAAATACATCATAAAAAATGATTTTGAGACATATTGAACCTTTTTGAATGCATAAAACGCCGATTTTAGAGCTAATTTATATACGAAAAATACCGTGATTTTCAAAATGATGCGAAATTAAATTTAGGCATCCCCAAGTGTTGAAATTATACCTACTAATTCTAAACATGTTATACTTGATCGGAAACGGCAAAAAAAGTTGATAAGTATGATATTTCACAGAATTTTGATACCTTGAAAAACGGTCAAAAATAAGACAAATTTCAAAGCGTCCGGAAAAATCAAAAATGACCGATATATCACTGTTCATTGCTTGTAATTGCTTATATTACATCTATTTAATGTTTTAAAAGCATTAACTCTTTTATTTTTAACCAAAAACCCAAATTACCTTGATTTTTCCTTTGAAGTCTGATGTTGCTAAATTTCGAAATTTCATATTGATAGCATATGTCTTAATGATATCCAAATGTTATGAAACTCATCCAGAATACTCTTACAACATGATATTTTATTGTACAAGTCACCGCATGTCATTATCTTTCATCATATCCAAGTTTTACCCCGAGGTTGATGTTGGAGATATTGATCCCGCGCACTATTTTTACTGGCTATCGATTTCCTGCCCATCGATTTCAACAAATTTTATATTTTTGGAAAGCCCAGAAACTGGGCTATTTAGTGCGATATTTGTTTGCTCTAGCCATGGAAATATGCAAATTTTTCTTCTGTGCCGAAAATTACAATAGACGAAATTTCGACATTAAGGGTAAGATAAAATTTTTTTGTATAGTGCAATTAATAGCCCTCACTTATATGAACAATTATGGGTAATAACTTTTTGATTGGTTCACTTTTGGATTTTTCCCGAATTTTTTCATTTTTGGCTATACAGTAACTTTACTTTACTCGGAAATCAAAAGTACGAGATAGATTGACCCAAAACCTTCAAAATAACCTTTTTTCACCTAGTTTAATCGAATGGACCACAAAAAATTTCATTTAAAAATTTTCAGTTCCGCTTCAACCCTGAATTTTCAAATTCTCTCGTAGACTGTCTCTTAAATGAATGAAAAAACGTAGTTTTTAATGCATATTTCTATTGCATTTGGCGATTGTGAAAACCAAAATCAACAAAAAAAATTGTAAATGAAAACCTTTTTCATCGATCCAAAAAGAACAGATTTTTTTCGTTGCATTCCGTATTATTTTGCGATAAAGATCAAAAAATATTAAGTGAATGTAAAAATCAATACCTTTTACAAACAAATCTGTCGCTAAAAATTATTTTCGTTCGTTGGAAATGGAAAACTATTTGTTTCGATCCTAAAAGAATTGATTTTTTCATTGCATTATTTTTGTTGCATTTTGTCGAGAAAATTAAGGATGGACGAGGGCCCAATTTTTATTGCTCTGATATTATGCCAGGGCCTCGCGCCGGGACATTCCCGAGACCGTCCCGGGGCCTTAAAAATCCATCCATCCTCAGAGAAAATCAAGAATAAAATATTTTTTCAATTCTCTCTTTTAAATATTTTTGTATAAACTTCGGTTCCAAGTGTCACCTAATAACATTGTGATTAAAAAAAGAGCCGTCATAGACACAAATTACCATAATTTAAATTTAAAATTATATTGTTATAAAAAAGGTTAAAAGAATTATGCTAACTCGAATTCCCTAGAGCAAAGAAAAAGAAAACATGCAAAAAAAGTAATGAAAGTTTTGCAACCCATTGTATATTTTTTGATTATTCAGGCCTTCTGTAAAATTCCAAATAAAACATTTTTATGGATTCCGTAAGAATAAAAAATTGTTTTTACGGGTTTTGCAAATTTTTTCTGAAATTAGGAATTTAAAATTTTTACTCATGAAAATTGAAATTAGGAAAAAGCAATAAAACATTCAAAAAAACTTATTGATCTTTTCATCATTTATTTTTTTAATGATTCTTAATGCTTGATTTGGATTAAGTGCCAGAAAGAAACAGAATAAAAAGTGAATTTTTTCTTATATGATTATGTAAAAAATGACAAAAAATTCTGAAAAAAAAGAAAGAAGAAAGTCATCATTTTTTCTTTCTTACAAAAAATGTGTCAGCCAAAAACAAAAAAATCCATCAAAATAATTAATTTTTGCGTAACCTTTTTTTGCGAATCTTTGAAAGATTTCGTAACACAAAAACAACCAGCCTTTTTTAGCATTATTTTCTCGTTTCTCTTTTATTTCTTCAGAAAAAAATGTTAACGAAACACAGATGCAAAAATGATGAATTTAAGTTGAATTTCGTTGAAAACAATTTTTTTGAATATTTTATTTTTTTAGTTAAATAAAAATAGTTTTGCCGGTTTTTTTTAAACCTGACTCAAATGTTACAAAATATTTTTTTTCTTTCACCATAAAATGCAGAAATTTATATTTTCATTAATAAATTAAAAACAATATTATCGCAAAAAACCCCATCATTTTGTTTTCTTACAAAAAATATGTCACTAAAAACCAAAGACTAAAAAAAACTTTTGTAAAACCTTTTTTGCAAATTTTTAAATAATTTCGTAACACAAAAACAGCCTTTTCTACATCACTTTTTCGTTTTTCTTTTCTTTCTGCGCAAAAAAAGTTATGCAAAAATGATGATTTTTAGTTAAATCTAAAAAATGTCATAAATATATGGAGTATTATGTTTTTGAATGTTTTATTATTTTTTTCTACAAAAGACGGTTTTATTCGTTTTTCCTAAACCTGACTCAAATATCACAAAACATCTTCTTTTTTTTCATTCACCGTTAAAATCACAACTGTTTCAACCATTAAATAATTAATTCATTAAAAAAATATTTCCTTATGTTCACTTATTTTTTGAATGAGAAGTGATGCCAACAATTATTTGTTATTAATCTTCATAATAATTTTTTCCATTTGTTAACTTTTGTGAAATGCTACAGAATTCTACTCGACAATGTGTTATTCTGGAATCGATAACCTCAAAAAAATAATGCAAAGTTAGCTTTTTTAAGGATTTTATTTCATTATTGGCTAATGGTGTCATGCGGGGATTCAGATTTGTGGCTTGAAAGAAACCAAAACAATAGAAACGTATTTTTTGTTTTTTAAGACTTGTACAATTTTGTCAAAGTAACAAAATATTCATAAAAGTATTAAGAGAAATAACGCAGTTTTTGATGCATATTTCTGTTGCGCTTGGAAATTGTAAAAACTAAAATTTGGTTTTCTGAAAAAAACTTGTCGCTGACATTAATTTTTTTCGGCAAAAACAAAAAACCATTTTAATCTATTTTTTCGTAACACAAAAACAACCAGCTTTTTTAGCATTATTATTTTTTCGTTTCTTTTTTATTTCTTCAAAAATATTTTTTACGAAACACAGATGCAAAAATGATGAATCAAAGTTGAATTTTGTTAAAAACATTATTGACTATTTAGTTTTTGAATATTTTGTTATTTTAGTTAAATAAAAATTGTTTAGTCTGTTTTTAAAAACCTGACTCAAATGTTACAAAAAATCTTTCTTTTTCATTCACCCTCAAAACCCCAGAAATTTAATAAATCATTAATAAATTAAAAACAGTATTATCGTAAGCTCACCTATTTTGAAATGAAAAAGATGTAAACAGTAATGTAAAGTCATCATTTTGTTTTCTTACAAAAAAATATGTCACCGGAAACGAAAAACTACAATTTCAATAAAAAACAATATTTTTGCGAAACCTTTTTTTGAGAATTTTTGAAAGATTTCGTAACACAAAAACAGCCTTTTTTGCATCAATTTTTCGTTTTTTTTCATCGCAAAAATAGTTATGCAAAAATGACGATTTCTGGTTAAGGCTTCCATAAGTGCCATTTTGTTTTTGAATATTTTATTGTTTTTTGAAATAAAGATGGTTTTATCCGTTTCTTCCTCAAATATCACAAAACATTTTTTTTTTCATTTACTGTCGAAATAGAAAAATATTTTATCATTCATTAATTTAAAACAATAGTATCGTAAGTGCACCTATTTTGAAAATGAAAAAGATTTAAACATTTAACATGTTATTAATTGGAATAATAATATTTTATTACATTTATTTATTTTTGTAACATGCTGCAGGTATCTAGTCGATATTGATCACCTGAAAAGAATAAACCCGAAACAGGCTCTTTTCAGGAATTTATTTTTTTAATTACTGTCCATACATTTATGAAAGTCTTGGCTTAAAAGAAACTAAAACAATATAAAAGTATCTTTTGTTTTATAAGATTGTGTACAATTTTCCTAAAGTAACAAAATATTCAAAAAAAATTTTAAGAGAAAAAAAGCAATTTTTGCCGCAAATTTTTGATGCATTCGGCGATTGCTAAAACTAAAATTTGGTTTTCTCACAAAAACTTTGTCGTTGACATTTATTTTTTTTTTCAGCAAAAATGATAAACCATTTTCATCGATTAGAAAAAAACAACATTTTCGTTGCATTACTTTTGTTACAAACTTTAAATTCTTTACTATTGTGTGTGCTTTTTAAATATTTTAATTTATTTTTATAAAAATAATTTTACGTTTTTTTCAAAAACCTTCTCTTAAAAACATAGTTTTAAAAAAACATATCAAGGTTTTCGAAAAGCATTTCATACATTAATAAATTAAAAATTATATTATTCAAAACCAACATTTTCTCTTTTCCCTACAAAATACGTTCCTGAAAGTCAAACCCAAAGAATTTGTGATTGTACTTTTATTCAAAAATTTTTTGGCTTTAAAAAAACTGAAATATTTCATCCATTTTTTGTTTTTCGATAGAAAACTGATACATTTTCTTACACAAAAACAGCCTTTTTTCATCATTTTTGCATAATTCTTTTATTTCTTTGAAAAGACTATTGACGAAAGAGCATAACAGAAATGATGATTTTTAATCATTAATTCGCTGCTGACATAATTTAAATGTATATTTTACTTTTAAATATTTAATTATTCTTAAAATTGAAATGATTTCATGATTTTTTTACATCTTGCTTAAATGCCAAAAAACATTGTTTTGCTTCTAATTGGAGCACTTTAAATTTGAGCATTAATAAATTTAAAATGATTTAATTGTGAATCCTGCAACCTACTTTTATGATGCAAAAATTGGAAAAAAATATAAGTTTTTTTGTTTTCTGTTTTTTATACTTTTAAAAAAACTTGGTTAATATTTATTCGAAAATGGATAATCATAAAAAATCAAACAAAGTCAGATAGTTTTCCTAAATTATTTGTTTTTAATTACTGGAATTGGTGGTCATTTCGGATTTTTTCAATTTTTTTTGTTTTATTTCCGTAGAAACTTAATTTTCAGCATTTATTTAATTTTTTAAGATTATGATTCTGTAATAGTAATAAAATAATTAAAAATGGTTAAAAAAAAAGAAAAAAGTCGTTTTTGGTTAGCAATTCTTTTTGCATTTGGCGATTATGAAAACCAAAACCAATAAAAAACGAAAAAAAGTGTCAATGAAAGCAAATTTTTTGGCGAAAAATGAAAACCATTTTTATCGATCTAAAAATAACAAATTTTTTCGTTGCATTACTTTTTTTTATTTTTACAAAAAAGATCAAAAATCATTTTAATTGTATATTTTTAAAGTATTTTATCATCTTTCATGAAATAAGAATAATTTAATTAATTTAAATTTAATTCTTTGTAAACAATGGAAACAAAAAGGTCTATCAGAAGAAATATGGCATTGTACTGTGATTAAACAAGTTGAAAATGGGCCTTATGGTTATTTGACCCGAACAGGGCTTTTTCTTTTGTGAGATACACGGACTGCAGTAGATTGGGTTACGCTTTTCTTTATAAGGGAAAAACGAAAAATCTCTAAGGGCAAATAGGTCAATTAATGAAAAAACCAATAAATACCAAAAATAAGGACGCTATTAAAAAATGCGCGCGTAATTAATAAACCAAAATAAAAAAGTAATGTAAATAAAAAACTTTATGTAAAACATTGACAATAAAAAATGCAACACAAAAATGAAAAACAAATACCAATTAAAAAGGAGGACGTTGATTATAATAAAATTGAGGAGGAAATTGTTGGAATTGTTGATATTGAACAGGCAAAGACATATTCAAATTAAATCGTTGATTCCGTGGTTGATGAAATCGAATAAGATTTTGAGGATGTTGATAAAATTGTGGACGTAAAGGTTGATGAAGCATTTGTTGTACTTCTACAAAATTTTGAACTCCAAAAAATGGATGAACAAATTGTTGTTGTTGATTAATTGGTTGTTGTTGTGGTCGAGGATTTGGTTGTTGTACAGGTTGATCTTGAATATCAAATCGACGATCAGCTTCAGCAGCAGGAAAATCTTCAGTTGTACAATAAGCTTGTTTTACAGAATAAAGCATAAGTTCTTGAATATCGTCAAATTTCATTCTGATTTATCAGGATCAGAATGAAATTTGACGATTCTGTTGGATTCACAAATTGTTCCAGTAACATATGTAACTTTGGGAACAACTGGAAGTTCAGCATTTTTAGCTTTAGAGTTTTCTGAACGGCAACCGGAACATCTGAATATTCCAACATCAGGATTCTTTTTCCATAATTACCAGATCAGATCACAAAAAATTTTGAAAAAGAAATTTAATTTAAATTTAAATTGCATTGCCGTATTTAATTAATTGATTCATTAATTAATTATATTTAAACAATAATTGTTAAATTTTTTACGTGTCCATTTAAAAAATAAATAAAAGAAAAAAATTATAGTCACAGAGAAAATGTATTTCCCCATTTTTCGACTAGGCTGCAGTTGATTGGGTTACTCCTGCAGTATAAGGTCATTTGGATGAGCGTAACCCAATCTACATAAAACCGAGATACACCAACTTCACAACACACTTGACAAAAGTGATAAAATTTTTGAGTTGCAATGTGATGATTGTAAACAAATTTGGTCAGAATTTATCCACTAAAGCAGAAATTGTTTCAATTTTGTTTTCTGTAAAACACAAATTTTAAATAACGCTTAAAAAAGCTTTTATGCATAAGTCGATATATCCCAAAACAGATAAAAATAACGATTGGAAACACCTTTTTTTGTCACATTTTTGATAATATTTTAGGGTTTGCTTATTCCTAACGTTTCTCTTAAACATTGAAAAAATAAGGTAACAAAATTAATCCTTTTTTAAAATTTATATTATTCTGACAAAAAATTGCAATTTTCCTTAAAAATTCTCTATTTATGATATGCTTTTAAGACGATTAAATAGAGTTTTAAGCACTTTTAAAATCATATGCTTTTTTTGAGCATTAAAAAATGTAAGTGCTTCAACCGAAATATTTGTCACACTAATAACCATTCTATGTATAAAATTGTTTTGGAAGATGCTTGTTATTTAAAAAAATGATTTTAGTTTTGTATATTTTTATAAATTTTATTTTTCTTAATTATGCAAAATTTTATGATTGTTCTATTAATGAAACAATAATTTTAAAATCAAATGAAATTGCATTCTTTGAAACAACAAATTTTCCGCAGCTTATTTCACGGAATGAATTTTTTAAATGTCAATTAAATTTTTCATTTGACGATAATAACTCCACAAAAATAGTAAATTTATTTATGTCTTTTTAATAGTAAAACCAGGTCATCAGTTTTAGACCCTTTCCTTTCGGTTTCATGAAGTACTAGGGTTGTCAAATTTCCCGGGAAATTCCCTCTAATTTCCCGATTTGTCGATTTTTCAAAAACTGCTTTTTGAATACCCAAAAAGCTTAAATGTTACATTTTGACGAACAAACTCTAATTTGAGGCTTTGCTACACCTTTTCATATCTTTCAAAGCAAAAAGAAGAACTTTTTTAATAAAAATTAGTTGCGTATTTCTGTGTTAAAAGTGTAAACGTTTGCGGGAAATCAGACAAACTTCCCGCAAAAATCGGGAAATTTCCGGAAATTTCCCGGGAAATATTTCCCGAAAGTTCCTTTGACAACCCTATGGAGTACCCTTTTTAATTATTTTCCATGTGAGCCGAAAATTCCCCTTTACATACAAACGAAAAGGATTCTCTAAGGGATACAGGGTTTCTGCAGATTGATGTTTCTAAATAATCTCCCCTACAATTCTCTAATTTCCCCCTAACCAAACATAGCTTGATGCTGAAAAAAAGCAGACAGTTAATTTTAAGGCCTATACAGGAATTTTATTGAGGGGGGACTGAAAAAAATGCTTCTCTTTGATCTTTTGCTGCTATTTGATGTTTGCGCCAAAAAATCAAAGGAATTTCACCTTTTTGTTGGAAATTAGCCCCTTCAAGCCTACTCCGGGCTAGGTTAAGTTTACAGATTTTTATTCTTGACGATTTTCTATCCCTATATTTTAATATATTTTTAAGAATGTCAAGCTTCACCTTTGCCGTAACAGAAATCGCATATTTTATACAAGAATGTTTTGATACATTTTATGTCAATTATTTTACCGCATCTGATGATACTTTATATCAACTTCAGCAACAATCTGATCATGATTATTTAGCTCAACAAGGATTTGTAATGTTTAATGATGATTGGGAAAACACATGCCCTATGGAATCTATAAGCAGGAAAAAACCATTTAAATTTGAAAATGAAAAACAAATCTTATTTATTCGATCAAATTATTTTTTAAATCAAATAAGAAATAAAACATGCAAATGGCAATTCATTGCTCCACTAAATTATGGCTTTAAAGTTATTATAACAAAATTAAATCTTCATCCAAATACGCACTTTTTAATAGCAAATTCGACGGATATTATTGCCAAGTAAGCTTTCAGATTCAATCGAAAACATAAATATTGAGAAATATTCACTTTCATATGTAATTTACAAAATTTTGAGGATTAAATTTTAGTGGCATTTCTTTAGAGAATCCATACAGAAGATCTAATCTTGAAATTATACCATTTTAGTAGAATCAAACTACATATTATCTGTAGATAATGATAGATAAAAAATTACGTACATATAAACTCATTTTTTACAAAAATTAATATTTGCATGTTTTTTATAGCCTATCTTTTTTTCAGCTTTGGTCATGCCAAGTTTGAACAAAACTTGTCGTGACAACCGATGATCGCACTCCCTAAAATATTTTCAAAATTCTTGATACTCTTATTAGCATCAAAACTTGATTTGATATAATTTCAAATTGTATCCCATAAAGCTGAAATTATGGTTATATCCAATCAATAAAAAAATTTTTTGAACCTGAAAGAAATTGAGAAAGAATTTTGAAAACATTTTAGGAAGTTAATTGATCATATGAAAAAACAGTGCCTTGAGTTCAACAAAATTGCTTGAAGGATTTGAAAAAAAAAATTTTTTTCTGAACTTAGAGCCTCCCTTTGATTTTCATTTTTTTTAGCGAAAGAAGTGCAAAATTAAATCATGCATATTTCAATGATGATACCTGGATTCATATAACTCTCTTTAATAATTCAATAAATTTTATTCAAGAGATTGAATTTGAAGCATATATAAGTGTGGTAAAAAAGGATGTAAAAAAGAAAAATGGCACATGTAAATCTGTTAAAACTGATTCAACAATCATTTGGTCAAATATTGATTTTAGCAATAACTGTTCTGTCGAAAAAAAGATTCTTAAAAAAAGATTAAACCAACTTTTGCAAAAGAGTTTCAATCCTTTTCAAACTTCTGGAATTCCACAGGGTTATGAAAATAATATTCAATGTGAATTTGAATTTCTTGTTCAACCTGGTACTGAAGTTTTAGCTGAAGTTGAAGCATTAAATCTTGAAGTTGGAGGTGATTATATTAAATATTACATGGATGATGAAAAAGAAGGCACTTTATTAACTGATTCAAATGAAGATTACCGAATTCTATTTAAACCAGAAAACAAAAATAATACTACAAGAAAAGTGAAATGGAAATTTGTTAGTGATGGCAGTCTTCAAGCACTTGGATTTAAAATATCATTTACGACATTAGGTTAGCATCAAAAGTTTTGAATATAATTATTAAAGCAGATCTATCATTTGCTGCTTTTCATGGTTTCTCATGAAAATTTGCGACATTGGCATTAAACAAAAATCAGGGATTTTTCGTTTGTTCTTTTGTTATCCGTTTGCGAATTTTCTTACGAAATCGAAAAAAGCTATAAATCATCAGTGATGATTATTAACCTTTTTCATCGATATTTAGAGTGTAATTGTTCAAAGACCAAACTTGTATGCGATGAAAGTGTAACCTTTACAATAATGGAAAATACAGATTATTATTGTGGTAATTTGCATTGTGTTTTTACGGTAATTTTTTTCCATTAACGATTCTACACTGACGAACTCTCCTGCAGTCTTCCAACAGAATTCTAACAGTAAGGAAGATATGGAAAAATGTTTGCTTATATTCCTCGCTGCTGGAAGACTGTTGGAAGAATAAATGAATCCAAAATTTTTAAAAAATTCCAACAGTATTCAAACAGTCTTCCAGCAGCGAAGAAGAATTCCAACATTCTTCCAGCAGCGAGCAGTGTTGGCGGTCTTCCTGTCCGCGGTCCGGTCTTTCGGTCCATTTCGGTCCGGTCCGGTCCGGTTTTTCGGGCGACCGAGACCGAAGACTTTAAGAAAAAAAAGAATAACGAAATATATTTCGGCAATCAGAATTTTTTTCAAGTTCGAAATATGTGCCGCTATCCGAACTGATTATATATCAGCAAAACGTTTTTTATAGTTGACGGAGATACTAAATTCTTACCATTAATATCCGAAAATATATCCTTTCAAACTGAAAAACGACTATTTTGATTTCGAATTTCTAAAAAAACTAGAAAACGACATAATTTTTGAAACCGATACTGAAACACCGAAATTTGTATTTAAATTTTTTCTAATCGAAATAATCAAATCAAAATATAGATTTTACCGAGCTCGACAACCTATAAAAAATTATTTTCAGTTACCACCTTGTCCAACAGAGATTCTTTATATGAATATTGAATTTCATGATGAATTTAGTTTCTTAAATGATGTATTTACTGTTACTTCAAATGCTTATCAAGTTTTACGAATTGATCAAAGAAATTTTAAAGATATCAATCGCGCAATATATTTAAATTCAACAAATGTTAACATTTTTGAAGTAAAAACATTCTTTTCAAGAAATGCAAATTTGCTGAATTTTTATCTTATGCCATTTAATCGTAGGTATTTCTGAAGAAAAAAATTTAAAACTGGAAGGATTATTTAGTGCCGGGTGTTGAAAGCAATAAAATATCAATTCGAGAACAACAAATTTATATATATGATTTAAAGTTGGTAAATGCCACAAACATTGCTGTCTATGATGGTGATGATGTAAGAGATTAATTCTTTTCAAAAAACTTTTATATGGCAGTAATTTTTTACCAGGCATATACTTTCACTTCAATTACTTTATACAACAATGAAGCATTTGGCATTCCTTTATATAACAATGAAAGCTTGACATTTAATTTGAACAGTGATTACTGGTATATATATATATATCACAAACTTTTTTATGCAATACGTCAGGTCATATTTTAGTTTTGGCGACATTACTCCACATAGCTGTATTAAACAATCAAAAATTTTCAATTTTTACACAAGATCTAATCATACTTCAAGAGAGGGGTCGGAAAAAAAATCTCGTGACACACGGTATCCAGCATGGCTGCCTTTCTCAAAGTCGGATTACTGTCAAAAATTTTTCGGCGGCGCTTCGCGCCGCCGAAATTACATACCCCTATTTACATGGCCTTTCATACCCCTATTTTCATGACTTTACATACCCCCATTTACATGAAAACCTTAAATTTACATACCCTAATTTAAGAGAAGTATTTAGCTTACTTTAGTTTTTTGTTATTTAGCCTAATACATCAGTTCTTACTTTCGGATTAGTTTTTTTTCATAGTGTGTATTTTAAAATTCCTTATTTTTGGAAAAAAATCCAAATATAAGGAATTTTTTTATATTTGGATTTTTTTTCCATTTTAGCTTTTCAGTCGGTTTTTTATGAGGACTTAAAATGAGTCGTAAATATAGTAAATACGTTAGGCAAAGTTTCAATATTTATATTGATAAGAAGAGGTGTTTTTTTAACAATCAAAGTACGAGTTTATTTATAAATAATTTTTAATATTTAGCATATTATACGTTACTTTGATTGTATGACGTTTGACTGACTGATATTTTACTTACTGCCAGAAGACTGACCAGAATTTCATAACAGAAAAGTCTATCAGTCAAAAATGAGTTAAAAGTTAGTTAAATACCCTAATCAGTCAAATGTTAGTCAGTCGTAAGTCTAGTCACTCAGCTGTTTAGTAAGTCAAATGTCTTGGTCAGTCAAACGTCTAACTAACCAGTGTTTTCCCGATTACAGTTCTCGATTCTTGATTCTCGATACCGATTCTTATTCTTGTCAATGGAATCGGAAAAATAAATGGGATCAATTCCAAAAAATAATCGGAAAAAATAGAATCGGGAAAACACTGTTACCAACTTTTATTTTTTGTGGAATATCGATTTAAAAATTAAACAAAGTTAAGTTTTTGAATAACGTGTAGTGATTCGATCCGAAACTCAATAAAATGAATCACGGATTAATCCGACATATTACAGATCGGATTACAGTTAAATCTGTTTTCTTGGCAAGGTGCCGTTAGTCATACCCCAACTCATAAACGGCATTTTTCAAGCTTCTAGTGTTCAAGTTGACTAAAGCTTTCATGAATCATGCAAGATCCATTGTTTTGAGAAAGTTTACCTTGAAATTATATGCAAAGAAATTCAAAAAAATAAATGACACAAATTCTACTTTCACACTATCCTGAAAAGCTGTAAGATTTTATTATGCTCTTAAAGATTCGAATGGTCGGATGATGCAATTAATGTGCTTTCGCGTTTCTCATGGCAATTATCCGCGTATCTAGTTTAACCGGTGCTCGATCGGATAAGCTGAAAACTGATTCCATGACATTCATAAACATTTTGAAGTTGATTCAACAATAGTGTATGGCGCCTTACGTTTTTCCCCGATGGAGCAGCCGTTATGATGGAACCACGGTTTAAGAGCAAAATTCTTCGAATTTACAAACAAGCTTCTGAACATATTTTACAGACGACAAACTTGAGTGTGTCAAAACAGAAAAAAGTTCTCAGAATTTTAAAATTTCTCAAAATAATCGGAAATTTTTTTCCTCAAAATAACGTTTGGGAAAATTTTTTTTACAGACGGGGGGGAGGGGGGTCGGAGAATCCGACCCTCTCTTGAAGTATGGATCTAATAACGTCTACCCTTCCAATTATATTAATAAAAGCAACAGGTAACTGTGTATTTAATCGAAAAAATTTTTTTATGGCGCCTGTACCTATGTATAACAGAAATTACTGTAATAATTTACTCTTCATAGGGTCATACCAGTCCACATATAGTTAATAATTCATCCCCCTTTATTTTTGTATAGCAGGCCCACCGCCGTTTTTTTTGGGACACCCTGTATATACCGAAAAATATAGCAGGAGGTTTAATTATTATGCGAGAGAAAATTATTAAAAGTAATAAAATTTTTCATTTGCTTATCAATTTTTGATGGATTTGCTTGAGCCGATCCTTTTATAATAAATTTTGATATTTATCACAGAATACACGATCATCCCTAAAATAGGTTTTTATAAAAGTTATAAATTCATCGTTAAAAGCCTTAAAATATAATTTAAATTTGGATTCTTCCACACTGATGTTATGACAATATTACCAGACGCTGCGGCTGTTTACGACTCAACTTCCCTACCTTTCTACCCCTAAAAATCGATTTTCGTCAGTTTTAATCGTAGAGCTATGAAATTTGGCAGGTATGTAGAGAAAAAAATCGCATTTGATAATTTGTTGGGTTTGACCCCCCATGCCCCCTGGGACCCGAGATATGCCCCGAAAACGAAAAAACGAATGTCAGATTCGATGTTTTTGACATGGGGGAATAATGAGAGGTATCGGAATGAATCGGGCATGGTCCAAATAGTACTAAATGACTTTTGGTTTGTCCCGAACGGTTCATTTTTGGGGTCAGGGGACCACTTTTTCTTTAAAAAAACGGGGTTTTGCAGGGTTTTGAGATTTTTTGTCAAGTACGATCTTAGATAAATATTGGATTAGATAGCCCGTAATTAGTTACATATGAATCGACACTGGGATTATTCAGATATCTTCATTTTTGACTCCAGGGGATCAATTTTTTTTAAAAAAACGGGGTTTTGATATTTTTTTGTAAAGTATAAGCTTAGATAAGTACTGGAATCGATAGCCCATGTCAAAATACGTACAAAACGACTCTTTTTTCACACAATATATGATCTTTTCGAGATCAGGGTCATCAGTTTGCTTAAAAAGCAAAGATGGCGATTGCAAATTGCTATTATTAAATCTTTTGGGTGTTTATATTTTTTGAGGGGGAAATAGCCTACATAATGTTTTAGTTTTTTTATTTTACGTGGCAAAAACGTTAGAAGCAGCCAATCCCGTCTGCCGCGCAGCTGTATTATGGTATTTTGCTTCGCAGCAGACGGCTCAGGAGACTAGCCAACGGGGAAACAATAATTAAAAATTATAACAAATACGGCTGTTGCAATGTTAGACGGGAAAAGAGATTAAAGGTTGCAGACGGGATTGGCTTACTGTAAGACGGGAAAGGAGATTAAAGAAAAGGTCCAGGATCGGCTGTAAGACGGGAAGCGAGATTAATTTTTTTCTGATAGACTACCGTACAACAGCCATCGCCCTCTGCAATAAATAAAACTGTACCATTCAGCTTTCCAATTTATTTTTTAGTATAGGGTTTGCATAAAAAATTTAGTACCGGTAAATGAAAGAAAATTAGTTCTATGGACAAATGTTATTTGATTCATTTAAATTTCAATTTTCTCAATAAACTTAATTTTAACCTATTGTATTGGCTACGATACAAATTCAGAATGCGAAAAAGCATAAATACCGGGTTCTTTTATATGATAAAATAATAAATTGAAAGATCTGTAGGAAATATAGGAAATCTGAAATGATAATACATTAGCAAAATTTTAATAAATTTATTCTAGTTTTTTAGACCTAAAACAAATAAAACAAAAAACAAATGGTGGTTTTCATTGACGTTTTCTTGCACAACTAAAAGGTGGGCATGGATGATCGCCGCGAAGCGGCGATCATCAACATGTCCGCCTTTTTTATTGCAGAGGGCGATGGCTGTTGTACGGTAGTCTATCAGAAAAAAATTAATCTCGTTTCCCGTCTTACAGCCGATCCTGGATCTTTTCTTTAATCTCCTTTCCCGTCTTACAGTAAGCCAATCCCGTCTGCAACCTTTAATCTCTTTCCACGTCTAACATTGCAACAGCCGTATTTGTTATAATTTTTAATTATTGTTTCCCCGTTGGCTAGTATCTTTGATATTTTGTAGAACTTTACACTTTTTTGCGATCAAAAAAAAGCTTGCAAAAGTAAAAAAGTACCAAAAACGGTAAGGGATTCCTCGCACGTGTCAATTTAGAATAAAAAAGTAACTTGATAATTTTTAGAAAAAACAATGTGCATTTTTTTCGATTATACAAAGAGAAAAAGGAAAAAAAACTTTAAGAACAAAAATCTGTTTGCAAAGTACCTTTTGTACTCACTTAAAAGTCAGTAAAATATGGGGGTAAAATTCTAGATGATGGCATTTGATATACAAATGTTGAATGTTTACGGTTGATTTTGATAAATGACAAGTAAAGCTTAATTAAACAATTGCACATTTATAAGTTAATAATAATATAGCATAAAATTTAAATCTTGCAAAATTCTAGTTTTGAATCTTTTCATGATTTTTTTTAATTACTGTTCGATGCTTGTTTTGGTTTAAATGCTAGATATAAACAATAAAATAAGTTAAATTTTTTTCTTACTTTATGATTATGTGAAAAAAAAACAGAAAATTCAAAAAAAAATAGATAAAAATTGGAGAAAACCATCATTTTGTTTTCTTACAAAAAAAATGTCACTGAAAAACAAAAAATACAACATCAATAACAAACAATTTTTGCGAATTTTTGAAAGATTTCGTAACATAAAAATAGTCAGCTTTTTTGCATTATTTCTTCGTTTCTATTTTATTTCTTCAAAAAAAATGTTTCCGAAACACAGATGCAAAAATGATGAATTTAGGATTTTTGAAATGAAAAAGAAGTTAATAATTTTGTATAGCCATAATTTTGTTTTTGTTTAAAAAATATGTCCCCGAAAACCAAAATCTACAACATCAAAGATTTCGGAACAAAAAAATTCGTTTTTCTGTTCTTTCTTCGCAAAAAAAAGTTTTGCAACAATGATGATTTTAAGATTGTGCTTTCATAAATGTCATACGGTAATTTAAAGCAACTTGATGCCTTCATTAACAATATTACCCAAATAAACCATCTGATATTTTTTACAAACAACGAAGTTTTTTTTATTTTGGGTCATTTTTGATTAATTTAATATCAGAAGGTGGTTACGGTAATTTAAGGCATCTTGATGCCTTTATTAACAATATTACCCAAATAAACCATCTGATATTTTTTACAAACAACGAAGATTTTTTTATTTTGGGTCATTTTTGATTAATTTAACATCAGAAGGTGGTTACGGTAATTTAAGGCATCTTGATGCCTTTATTAACAATATTACCCAAATAAACCATCTGATATTTTTTACAAACAAAGAAGTTTTTTTTATTTTGGGTCATTTTTGATTAATTTAATATCAGAAGGTGGTTACGGTAATTTAAGGCATCTTGATGCCTTTATTAACAATATTACCCAAATAAACCATCTGATATTTTTTACAAACAAAGAAGTTTTTTTTATTTTGGGTCATTTTTGATTAATTTAACATCAGAAGGTGGTTACGGTAATTTATGGCATCTTGATGCCTTTATTAACAATATTACCCAAATAAACCATCTGATATTTTTTACAAACAAAGAAATTTTTTTTATTTTGGGTCATTTTTGATTAATTTAATATCAGAAGGTGGTTACGGTAATTTAAGGCATCTTGATGCCTTTATTAACAATATTACCCAAATAAACCATCTGATATTTTTTACAAACAACGAAGATTTTTTTATTTTGGGTCATTTTTGATTAATTTAACATCAGAAGGTGGTTACGGTAATTTATGGCATCTTGATGCCTTTATTAACAATATTACCCAAATAAACCATCTGATATTTTTTACAAACAACGAAGTTTTTTTTATTTTGGGTCATTTTTGATTAATTTAACATCAGAAGGTGGTTACGGTAATTTAAGGCATCTTGATGCCTTTATTAACAATATTACCCAAATAAACCATCTGATATTTTTTACAAACAAAGAAGTTTTTTTTATTTTGGGTCATTTTTGATTAATTTAATATCAGAAGGTGGTTACGGTAATTTAAGGCATCTTGATGCCTTTATTAACAATATTACCCAAATAAACCATCTGATATTTTTTACAAACAAAGAAGTTTTTTTTATTTTGGGTCATTTTTGATTAATTTAACATCAGAAGGTGGTTACGGTAATTTATGGCATCTTGATGCCTTTATTAACAATATTACCCAAATAAACCATCTGATATTTTTTACAAACAAAGAAATTTTTTTTATTTTGGGTCATTTTTGATTAATTTAATATCAGAAGGTGGTTACGGTAATTTAAGGCATCTTGATGCCTTTATTAACAATATTACCCAAATAAACCATCTGATATTTTTTACAAACAACGAAGATTTTTTTATTTTGGGTCATTTTTGATTAATTTAACATCAGAAGGTGGTTACGGTAATTTATGGCATCTTGATGCCTTTATTAACAATATTACCCAAATAAACCATCTGATATTTTTTACAAACAACGAAGTTTTTTTTATTTTGGGTCATTTTTGATTAATTTAATATCAGAAGGTGGTTACGGTAATTTAAGGCACGTAATAGTCTAGGAACGAATGTAAAACCAGATACTTCTCAATTTATGATGAAAATACTATATCTGAGTTCAAAAAAAAGTCGTAAAAATTCAATGACAAAAACATTTATTTACAAAAGGGATCATTCCGCTATCACCCAAAGGGCTGAACGGTCACCCATAAAATTCATACAAAACAAAAACACTTGGTAAAAAAATTAAAAAACAAATTTAAACATCATCGGGCATATTCATGAACCCTTGAACATCAATAAAATCACAATGAGCACATCGAGGAACATTTTCAGTAAAATACATTGCTGGCATTCCCATAATTGCATTATATAACATAAAATAATGGTTGAATTGTTGTTCATCAGCTAAAAATACTTGTGGCCTGAAATATATCCGTACAGAATCCTTATAGAATAAATTTTTCACCCAGATATTCCCTCCAAATCGAAAATCAACAAATATCTGAAATTTACATTTGTCCCTAGACTTCAAAGTCTAGGGACCGGAAAAAAATCTAGATATTCAATATTTCGTACAGAACAACAAATATCTGGGCCCATAAATTCGAAAAAGACTTACTTCCAGCAACGGCAAAGCCATCGATCACCAACGACATTTCCAGGGTGTGCAGCTTCTTCCAAAAGATCATTTCGTTCAATTCGAAGAGCCCAGATAGCATCCCATTGAGTTTTCAAATATTGAGCCATAGCTGGAGAATAATATCCATTATGTCCACGAAGAATGATTAAACAGCATCCAGCATAATAAGCATCCATTTCATACATGATGATTTTTCAAGAAGAAGAACAAGAAAAAGATTCGTCGCCAAAAAAATTTGAAAGAATGATCGAATTTTTCGTTCTCGACTCAATGCTGGTGATTGTGCTGCTGCTATTCTTTTGCTTCTTCTTCATTACTTTGGAACCTGGTGTATGGATGCAGATCGAAATCTTCGAGTAACTCCTTTTGAAGTTTTATTAAGTATTGGAATTGAATGCTTTGGTGAATCAGTAAGTGTTTTCCAGATATTGCCGTTTACAGGGTGCTGAGAATATTTAAAAGATTGCCTCTTTGGCGAAATGCAACTTAAACTTATCTCTCGTTTTAACTTTCTCTCTCCTCTTTATTTTTGTCATCGTTTTTAACCTTTGTATTTTAATTGTAATTTACCGCAGCCTTACCGATCAGGTGCGTGGATGTTTGCTGTTTAATAAAACTAACTTTAACTAACATCTTCTTCTTCTTGATATTAACATTCAATGACTTATCCGGAGGATTCGTTCACTTCATAGGGGAAATAAATAAAGCTGAAGAAGAACGTTTACGGCGACAAGAATTAATTCGAGAAAATGAAGCAGAAATTTTTTGCCTTGGAAATCCTACAATTCTAGAACGTCAACAACAAATTCCAGAACATCAACAACGCCAAGTTCCACAAGTATGTTTTTTTACTTTAAAAAACCCAGATGCACTTTTATCTTTCGAAGAAAAACAATATCTGGGTTCGCTCCGGACTTGTAATTTTTTTGGTTTTTTTAGATTGATGAACCAATGGATGAAGCAATGGAAGAAGAGCAGAATAAAAAAGCAATAGACCCCATCGAAGAAGAAGTTGAAGAAGATGAAGAAGGTGAAGAAGAGGATGAAGATGAAGATATTGAAGAAGATGAAGTTGAAAATCAAAGTTCTCAACAACCCACAGAAACTGCTACTTAACAAGTAAGTTTTTATAACTCCAAAAAACCCAGATATGCTTTTATCTTTAAAAAAAAGAAAATATCTGGATTCTCTCCGGACTTGTAATTATTTTGTTTTTTTAGGCTGTTGTTGCTACATGGCCTGTTTATGGTCGTGCATGTGAAAATGAAATGAATGCAGAATTGCTTGCTGCCAAGAAAGCACGATATACAGCCTATTATAAGAAAAATCGTTTTAATGCAGATGCTCCTGCATGCTGCCCAAGCAACGGCAAAGGCGGGTTGTCTTGTTGTTGGAATTTAGCAGATTGCAAAGGCCGCACTTTTTATCATCGAACATGTTATAAAAAAATGTATCATAAAAATGAAAAACAAATTTCATATGATACAATTTCACTTTGGATGCCCAGAGAGCCTTGGTTCTGCAAAGACTGCAAAGATTATGATCCTGCAAATCCTGCTCCTCCAACTTCTCAAGCTGATAATGATGATAATGCTGATGCAAATGGCAGTCAAGATAATAATGCTGGTGGACGTGGTGGACGCGGTGCTAAAAGTGGTGGTCGTGGTGCTAACAGTGGTGGTAAAAATGGTGCTGGTCGTGGTGCTGGTCGTGGGGGACGTGGAGCTGGTTTTGGTGGACGTGGAGCTGGTCGTGGTGGACGTGGAGCTGGTCGTGGTGGACGTGGTCTCAGCCGTGCCATTTCAAAAATAGAAGTAGAAGTTGAAGAAGAAAATTCTAATAATCCTCCAAGTAAAAATCCTCCTGTTCGTCGTTCTTCTTCTCAAATTGTCATCACAGAAAGCTCTCGTCGTCGTCTTGGAAATGATGTTGATTTTGAATAATAATAATTTTTTGTGTAAACTGTTTTTTATTATTATTACTGAACTTTGTAATGTTTTTTTTTTATTATTATTATTACTGATCTGTTTTTCGAGTGAAATATAATAAACTTGTTTTGTTATTATTATTTTTGTCTTTATATACTTTCTTAACATGTATTTAGATATTTATTGAATATTTGTTTATATATCTCAGATATTTCCGTTTAGAAGATTTTGAGTAATATCTGGTTTTTACGTTTGTTCCTAGACTGGTTCATCTTGGTTCTAAAAAAGACAAAATAATTACAAGTCTGGAGAGAATCCAGATATTTTCTTTTTTTTAAAGATAAAAGCATATCTGGGTTTTTCGAAGTTATAAAAACTTACTTGTGGAGTAGCAGTTTTTTTTTTCAGCTTCCAAAGCAGCAATTCTTTCAGCTTTTTCAAGTTTTTCAGCTTCCAAAGCAGCAATTCTTTCATGTTTATCAGTGTACTTGTACCAAAACATATAAGAGCCATTTTCTTCATTATAATAATTTCGATGTAATTCATCAGCTTCCTTCCCAGAGATCACTTTGCCACGATATTGTGCTAAGAATGTTTTTGCGGGTATGTCAACTTTTGCAACAACTCCATATCCTTTTAATTCACTAATGAATTCCTTCTTTAAAAGATTATTTGTATAGTTATCATTTTCAAGAATTTGAGATTGTTGAGCCTTGAATCCAGAGTTTTCTTTTTGCTGTTGAAGCCTCGTAGAATATCGTGTTGTTACAGTCAGATTATGAGTGCCATCAGTATCATCATCATCAGAAGAAGTAGAGGATGATGAAGAAGAAGAAGATTCAATAACTTGTGGTAAATCTGGAGAATCAGGTTCTTGAATTTTAGGTTTCGGTGGAGTATGTTGTTCAATATCAGAATCATCATCTGTATCAGGAGGTGAAAAAATTCTTTGACGTTTAGGAGCCTTCTTTGTTCTTTGTACATTAACATTGTATCCATCTGACGAAGAAGAAGAGGTTTCACGTTCCCGCAAACGTTTCATAGCTAAATAACTCAGATATAAAATTATCTGAGTTATTTAGCTATGATCATCATCATCTTCAGAATCATCAGTAGAATAATCAGAGCTTGAATCGACGTTCATGTCAAAATCTTGATAAACATGATCATAACGGTAAGAAGAAGTATATTTTTCTTGAATATCAACCTTTTCATTATTTGCAACTTGTTTAAATAAACTAACCGTAGACATACTCAACGAACGCCGGGATTGGGGCTTCATCTTTTGCCCATAAACTCGTCTAGTATAAGGTATAATTGTGGCAAAAAATTAGCTGCGCAATCCTCATCCTGTGGGTTTACCAGGGACTCAAAGTTACTGTAATACAGTAATCCACAATGTGAAATCCACACCTTTAATTTGCATATTCTGCAAATTTTAGAAGCTAAAACGTTTCAAATCTTTCAAATTCGGATTCAGCATGCCCGAAAACCTATAAATCATGGAAACAAGGCCAAGAAATCACAAGCTTTTAGAAATTTGCACAAATGTACGGAAAAATGGTGCTTCAAAATTATATTCGCTCGTCTGAAAAAATTTGCTTACAATTTTTTTGTAGAAACTAGTGTTTAAATGTAGTTAAATATTCTTTATCAAGCATTGTGGATGTAATAATTATGGTAAAAATACGAAATGGAATGTTTAGATTCACTAAAACCAATTCGTCATCGCTGCACCGTAATATGAACTATCTTGATTTACACCGAATACCGCAATTTTACCTTGATGACTAATCAGTACAATTGACTTTTTTCCTTATTAGATTCCCAAATATGATTAATAAAGAATATTTAACCACATTTAAACACTAGTTTCTACAAAAAAATTGTATGCAAATTTTTTCAGACGAGCGAATATAATTTTGAAGCACCATTTTTCCGTACATTTGTTTAGATTTCTAGAAAGTTCTAATTTATTGGCCCTATTTCATAGATTTATAGGTTTTCGGGCATGCTGAATCCGAATTTGAAAGATTTGATACGTTTTAGCTTCTAAAATTTGCAGAATATGCAAATTAAAGGTGTGGATTTCACATTGTGGATTACTGTATTACAGTAACTTTGAGTCCCTGGTAAACCCACAGGATGAGGATTGCGCAGCTAATTTTTTGCCACAATTATACCTTATACTAGACGAGTTTATGGGCAAAAGATGAAGCCCCAATCCCGGCGTTCGTTGAGTATGTCTACGGTAAGATCAAGCTTTTCCTAGAAAATATATATATACATCTGTACGGATATATTTTTAAAGTGTTCTTACCTTTGAATAATTTGAAGTATCACGTTTAGTAAGTTGCAAGACGTCAGCAAAATCACTTTTATATTCTTGTAATTTTAATTGTTCATTTTTGCAATTACGGTTTGAATAATTTCTTGCAGCTGTTGAAGGGCGGTGATCAGAAATATTGGCCAATGGGCGGGAGACTGCATTAATTCTTTGAGCACAAAATGAATGTGTAACAGTTCGAAGATGATGAAGGGAAGTAATTTTTCGAAGAGATGAAGCAATATCATGATCTGTTGTATCATCATTTTTAGCGTCAAGATTTAGAAAACCTGGTAGCCAAAGTTTCATTGATTTGAGCATATTGCTGCCATTTTGAGGCCAAAGACCTTTTTCACCATGATGGTAGCCATGAGTTACAAAGACATATTCACTCTAAAAAATCTCAGATATTAATTTAATAAAGTATAAAAATAAATATCTGGGTTTTTACTTCGAAAGATAGTCGAGCAAAGAGTTTTCGAATTTCCACTTGCAAATGATAGAGAACTTCTGGAAAGGCAACAAAAATAAATGATGTGTATTCACGAGTTTTAGGTTCATCGAATTTGACGTAAAAGCATTTGGTGGATTCATCATAATATGCGTTAAGAAAATGTACCATTTTTAAATATGCCGCAACTTCTTGCCTATTATTTCCAACACAAATGACGGACATTTTAACAAGTCTAAATTTTACATACATGTATATATATATATTCTGTACGGATTCAAAAATATACTTACTGTTGTAATCGACCAAGTAGCTTAATGCAGCGTTCACCGTTTTGTTCAACAATTGCATTAATAATTTGTTGCATAATGGCAAGAATTCTGGTATGATCAATTGTGACATTCAGGTAATCTTGAAGAAGTACTCCGACGGGTTCTTCTTGTTCTGGAGCATTAGAAGGTTCTTCATCATTATTATTATTGTTATTGGAGGTTGAAGATGATGACGTTTTCATTGAGCGGGTATCATAAATTTCAATGATGGAATTATCAAATGCCGATCTTGCCAAAGCTGTGATCTTAACCCATTGTGCAATCAATGTATCTGCTTCAGAAGTTGTCAAGGAAGATTCATTAATTCGTGTGAAGGTGTAATTTTGAGCAAACATTGACACGGCATTTATAGCTTGCTTGAATCTTTTAAAGATGGTAGCAGCATTGACTTGGTATTTTGATTTGTTGAGAACTTTGACGAGTCTTGAGATGAAAGAAATTAATGTTCTGAAAAAAACCCAGATATTACTCCGTTTAACAATAAAAATTAATATCTGGGTAAAAGAAAAAAACTTACGGCATGGAATTAACAAAACCTTTGAAATTTCCTGGACGACCAACGAGCAACATGTATTGGATATAAATGTATTCCATAATTTGAGCATTCGTTTCAGGGGTGGGTTTTCCATGCTTTGGTGGATCTTTCTTCTTTAAAGATCGTTTATAATTTGCAAGAAACTAAAAAAATATATAGATACGGATACGGAAACATATATAAAAAACGTACCGATAAAAATGCCTTTGTTGATTTTGTATGTTGTAATTTAGCATACATGCCCAATTTCCATTTGATCTGCTTTGTTTCATTGCTTAAACCAAAGATTTTTTTTGGTTCGAATATGGAAATATTTGAAGCAATGTCAGGAGGATATTTATCAGGTAGAAGTTTGTCGATTAAAGTTTAAAGCTGTCGAACAGCTGATTTGGTGAAATTGGTCGTCGTCATAAGATATTATTATTGTTGTGCGACATTTAAAAATTAAAAAAAGAAGAAGTTGTCAAACACAAATTATTTTTAATGTTGGACAAAACATTTGTATTCTGTCGCACTTTGCCAAAGATTAATGTCTTTAGTTAAAAATTTTAACAAGTTTGCTCGTACATGAAAATTCTCAAATTTTTTTGGTTTCCTAGATATAACTTTCCTTTATATAATAGCAGAATATCTGGGTCTTTACGGATAAAAATTTATGAAAATATGATATAAAAATAAGATTTATTTACATAACCTATACATACATATAAATTTACAAGGCAAAATATATATAAATATAATAATGTTGGTGTCCGTTGAAAAGACAGAGAGCAGTTAGTTCCAGATTGAGAGCAGACCAGTTTTAAAAATCATCATTATCACCTTCAGCAGGAGCAAGAGCAGGAGGGCCACCACCTTCTTCACCATCAAGTTCAGGATCTTCAGGATCCACAAGGAATGGAGTAGCCAATACTGGAACAGTAGCAATAAGACGACAGAATTCACACCGAGGCGGTGAATTGCCATTCCGATCTGGAGCCATATTTTGCATATGGAGTCTTAGACGAACAGTACGATAGAGTTGGTAATAATTATCTGCTGCGACAAAATTGAGTCTTGGAAGGTTTTCTTCTCTAAACCGTACAGACCGTAAAACCTTTCCGTACAGAACATATAAAAAAAGACTTACTCGTCACAACGACAAAGAATGCGTTGTTCACCATCTGAAGTAATGGAATCCATTGCTCCAACCATGTGTTGATCCCAAATGAGGTTTACAATGTACATAAAAGCAACCCAAACCGTTGCGTCAGGATCGACGGCTACCCACCAATAATAAACCATTTTTGATGTTGAGAGAGAGAGAGAGAGAGAGAGAGAGAGAAAGGAAACCGTACAGAACCAAGTTGAGATGATGAGAGAGAGATGATGAAGCACACGCCCAGTTTCGAAAAAGATTTTCGTACAGAAATGAGAAATTCTTTTTCGACTATCAAATGCGTAAAAAAATTTGCATAATTGCATAATTGCATAATTGCATATTTGTTAATTAGCATACATATTCTGTAAGGACTAAATAAATAATAATCCTTACAGTTCGTACAGATATGTAAATTTATTTACGTACAAAACACAATCGCTTTCCGTTCTGCTATTACTAATATTATATCCGTACAGATAGATCTTTTTGAACAAGTTCTGCTATTACTCAGATATTCCTTTTTTTTCTATTTCGAAGCAATATCTGGGTTTTTTGCAAACGTTTGTTGTCTCGTGTCCCTAAACTGTACTTCAACTCTACGGATTGTAACCCGTTTAAGACCGTAAAGATAAATCCCTACACATCCACCTTCATATCCTTCCGTAAAAACCCGTTATAAACATTTTTTTTAATTTGTCAGATATTGCTGCTTACCCTATTCCAAGTAATATCTGGTTTTGTTGTTTGTTCCTTTACATGCTAAAAATCAGAAAAATTTATCCTTGAATGTCTTTTATTGATTTTGCAAATGTTACGAAATATTCAAAAAGCCGGTGCTTTTATGAAAAAAGGAAAGGAAATTAAAATTGCCAGTTTTTTCCGCATTTTTTTCCAAATTGTGAATTTAAAACCTTCTGAAATCTCTCTAGAATTTTTAAACATTATTTTGATCATTTATTTTCCAAATAGTGAATGTGAAAACCAGCACTTTTTTCAAAAAAATATGTCGCTGAAAAAAATTTTTGTTCAATGAAAATGCAAAAACTACTTTTTTCGAGCAAAAAGTAAAGAATTTTTCCTTTTCTTTTTGCGGAGAAAATCGAAGAATAAAACACTTTTTCGGTTTTGTTTTTTTAAATATTTTGTATTATTCTTATTAAAAGAGTTCTCGTCGTTTTTTAAACTTTAACTCAAATGTCATCAAAAAACATCTGCTTTAAGAACACATCAAGATTTTCGAAAAGCATCGATGCATTAATAAATTTAACATTACATTCTAATAACAAATTTGTGAAACTTATGTTACACTTGCTTTTGAAATGTGGAAGATAGAAAGAATTTTTGTTATTTTCCTGAATGTTTTTTCATTTCCAAATTAACTTTTTTTAATTAATGGTCGGTCTTTTAGCTTTGTTGGCTAATTATATATTTATTTAAAATGTTTAATATAAACATTTAAAAGTTTAAAAGTTTTTTATTCTCTAAAAATATAATTATCCAAAAGAAACAAAATTTTCAAAAATAAAAGAAAAGCTATTTTAAAGAAAGGTCTTAAAAGTCTTTTTTAACCCGCATTTTTTGGAATTTGGAGACTGCGTAAGACAGCTTTTTTCACAAAAATTGTGTCACAAAAAATAATTTCGTTTCCAAAAACGAAAGATTTCTTTTTTGCTCCATTTTTGAGCAAGGACCAAAAAAGAAACAACTTTTAATTTTTTTATTACTTTTTAATTTTTTATTTTCTTTGAATAAAAATTATTTTATCCGTTTTTTGAAAAACCTTTATGTATTGTCATACTTGTTTGCTTGTAGTTACGGAACCTGGTGCATTAAAAAAGTTAAAAATGATATAAATTGCCCCAAACTTATTTTTGAATGAAAAAAGAAAAAAAAAGATCGAAAGAATTATGTTTTATTATTTCTTTTTCAAAAACGAAATTCTTGCAGAATGTTTTATTCTGACCGTAGACATACTCAACGAACGCCGGGATTGAAGCTTCATATTTTGCCCATAAACTCGTCTAGTATAAGGTGTAATTGTGGCAAAAAATTAGCTGCGGAATCCTCATCCTGTGACTTTACCAGGGACTCAAAGTTACTGTAATACAGTAATCCACAATGTGAAATCCACACCTTTAATTTGCATATTCTGCAATTTTTAGAAGCTAAAACGTTTCAAATCTTTCAAATTCGGATTCAGCATGCCCGAAAACCTATAAATCCAGGAAATAGGGCCAATAAATTAGAACTTTCTAGAAATCTAAACAAATGGACGGAAAAATGGTGCTTCAAAATTATATTCGCTCCTCTGAAAATTTTGCATACAATTTTTTTGGAGAAACTAGTGTTTAAATGTGGTTAAATATTCTTTATTAATCATATTCGGGAATCTAATAGGGAAAAAAGTCAATTGTACTGATTAGTCATCAAGGTAAAATTGCGGTATTCGGTGTAAATCAAGATAGTTCATATTACGGTGCAGCGATGACGAATTGGTTTTAGTGAATCTAAACATTCCATTTCGTATTTTTACCATAATTATTACATCCACAATGCTTGATAAAGAATATTTAACTACATTTAAACACTAGTTTCTCCAAAAAAATTGTATGCAAAATTTTCAGAGGAGCGAATATAATTTTGAAGCACCATTTTTCCGTCCATTTGTTTAGATTTCTAGAAAGTTCTAATTTATTGGCCCTGTTTCCTGGATTTATAGGTTTTCGGGCAAGCTGAATCCGAATTTGAAAGATTTGAAACGTTTTAGCTTCTAAAAATTGCAGAATATGCAAATTAAAGGTGTGGATTTCACATTTTGGATTACTGTATTACAGTAACTTTGAGTCCCTGGTAAAGTCACAGGATGAGGATTCCGCAGCTAATTTTTTGCCAGAATTATACCTTATAGTAGACGAGTTTATGGCTAAAATATGAAGCCTCAATCCCGGCGTTCGTTGAGTATGTCTACGGTGAAATAAATTCTATCAAAAAATTGTGCTACATACGCTCTTGTCTAAATTTTTTAAATTAATGGTTCGATCGAGGTTATTTTGATATTAATTATCATTTTGTTGTGTGATAAAAACTGACAAAAAAGAGTTTTTTCTTTGAGAATACAATTTTTAAGAAACAAAATATTCAAAAATAAACAAATTTAAAAAAACAGAAGAAAATCATTTTATGCCCTTTCTTTCGCATTTTGTAATTTGTGAAAGACAACATTTTTTCTCAACAAAATTTGTTCGAAGACAATTTTTTCGCTAAAAATGAAAAACTTTTTTCATCGATCAAAAGAAATTTCTTTATTGCATGTTTTTTATTCTTTCCCTAAATTTTTTGCAGAAAAGATCAAAAAGAAATGCTTTAATTTTTTTGAATATTTAATAAATTTAAATAAATATTTCTTACTTTTTCAATTTATTTTTAAGTTAAAACTATTAAAAATTATATTTAAATAAGGTCCAATCAAAACGGAAAAATGTAGCAAAGGATTCGATATTTAAAAGAAAACATAATTTTAACAGGAACATAAAAATTTTGTTGAGAGCTTTAATAACTTTTTTACAAAAAAAATAAAGAAACTGAATCTTTTTACTTTCTTTAAGATCTGCTGCTGAAAGAAATTTGTATTTGTTCCCAAATAGAATTTTTTGTTTTACAAATAGCAGTGCTAGGGCAACCGATAACAAGAGCTTTTATTTATTATGCAAGAGAAAATTATTTCAAATAATAAAATTTTTCATTTGCTTTTATTTGTCAATTTTTGATGAATTTGTTTGAGCCGATTCTTGATCTTTTTATAATCAATTATGATGTTTATCACAGGATCCAGGATCATTCCTAAAACAGATTTTGATAACAACGTATTAAAGGAGGAGATCCATCGTGAATAAACTTTTTTTTACAAAAATCAGGGACTCATTGGAGCTGCTTTTTTCTTTCTTTTTTTGCAGCTGCAGTGAAGAAAAAAACAAGCTCCAATGAAGGTGCTTTCGCGTCGAGACGGTGCAATCAAAATTGTGTATCAAAAGTTTATTCACGATGGGTCTCGTCCTTTAATTTTTTAAATTAAAGTTTCAGTTTTTCCAAAATGATGCTATTGCGATTTCGAAGGCCTTCAATATGCAAATTTGTAAATATTCTTAAAAAAATTTGCTAAAATGTTTTGGCCCTGACCTGAGTTTTTAGTCAAAATATTTGTTCCCATGAATAAAGAAACTTCTAATGTGACAAATTTGCATATTACAATTCCATGATGTCTCCATCACAAAAATATGCAAATTTTTAAAGTAGAAGATTGGAATGAAACTTTTTTACTTTATCCTTTAAAATTTTCAATGCCATGACATTGTTGATCTGTGTAGGCCATAAGTTTATTCAAATTTTCTAATAACTTACCACTAAGCCAAATAAATCCCGCAATTGCTGCCAATAATTCTGCTTCAAAATAAGTTTTGCCATTTTTAAAAGTTTTACAAAAAGTTTTTTTGCCATCACCAAGTTTTCTCAGTTCTCGAGAATTAAATAAAGCAATAATACAAACAATTAAAAGTGGCATTTTTGATAATGCAAAGATCAACAAATTATAGGACATTCGATTCATGACATTTATATTTCTTCGAATTGAACCTTTTCCAGTTGTTGCTTCAAGATTCTTGGTTTTTGCTTTCATTCGAAGCAGTGAAAATAAATAAACTGCTAATACTGTAACATAACAAAGAACGGAAAGGATTACGATAACTATCAGCAATGGTTGTTGGCAGGTATTGAAGGTGCAGGTGACCGGAGCAGTTTCGGGATAAAATAATGTTGCACCATAAATTCCAACAACGATCTTAAAAATAAGGGTGTAAATAGGTGTCAAATTGGAAGTACCCAAAAGAAATCATAGAGTTGTTCATTTCCCTCTCCCGGGAATTTTCCAGGGAGATTTTCCGATTTTGGGGAAATGTTTCTTATTTCCCGGAAAATGTTACAGTAATATTTAACGATTTTATATTAATGTTAGAAAATGGGACACAATTGCTATAAACACATTGAGAATAGTCAAAAATAACTGAATTCAACAGCCAGTCCTTTTGAAGGTCGTTAAGCTATTTTTGGTAAATTATTACTGTAGCTTGGAATACTGTAACTCCGGGAAATAGCAGGAATTTCCCGGGAAATTTTCCGCTTTTTTGATTTCCCGGGAAATGAACTACCCTACTCAAAATTTAGGCAATGTTTCATCATTATTTTCTAAAAAGGTTTGAGATGGGATTGGAAGTGTGGGTATGAAGCATGCTTTGATAGTTGATGAATCATTGCGAAGAAGGATTGGCTTTAAAAAGTATAGAAAATGGAAACAAGAAGAAAGGAAATAAATTTAAATAAAGGTACAGAATAAAAATATTTCCAAAAATTCAAATGGAATAAGGTATAGTTGGGAAATATTGGAGTCAAAAAATGACACGGTATATTTGCGAACGGTGTTAAAAATGAGGGTGGTTAATATTTTATTTCTTACAAGTGCACCATCGTAGTGTGCCAAAAAATGTGGACCTTCATAGCTAGGGATTTTTGAGGTTTTTGAGAATAAAGAAAATAGAAAAAAAAGTTATGTCACATTTATGTTTTATATTATAAATATTATAATAAGCCTTTTGAAATTTTTTAGAGAAAAGGATGTGATTAAAAAAGTAAAGAGTGTTGGAGGAAGCTTAGATGAGAATTATGTGATTTGAAATAGAAAGCAGATTCCAGAATGAAAACAAGGAGTCAAAGTTACCGAGAAAATAGAGAAATAATATTGCTTTTTATTTTAAACAACTCACCGAAAAGGTTACAGTAATTGCCCATATGCAAATATTCATGAGTGCACATCTTTGAACACTGATATTTTTCTTATACCATTTTGAATGAGTAATTGCAATGTAGATTGTTGTTGAAAATGCAACATACGTTCCAGCCAAAGTTAAAAAAGACAAAGTTCCAAGAATTAGGAAAATTACAGCAGGGAAATATTCAAATGTTTCATTATGCCATGCAATTAATACAATATAAAACATTATTTGAGCTATTATTGTACTGATTGAACGACTCAACAAAAATGTGTATCGTTCTTCTGGCCTTAAAAATGAGATATTTCATTACAATGATTTAAATTTGCATATACAAAAGTTTATATTTGTGCAAATTTTGAAACGTACAGAAATTTGCATAAAGTACATACACATCAACAAAACTGGGACTAACGTTAAAAGTTAATGCAAATTTCTATACACATCGATCCGTTAATTTGCATAACATGAATTTTCTATTAATTAATTACTGTAACTTTGCTTACTTTTGTTTCATTAAAAATAATATGGAAATAGTCGCATAGGCCAAATTAATAATTAATGCAATCACAGAAAATACAAATGGAATTAAGCCTAGGAAATATGGTCGAAAATTCTTTGCTTTATGAAGTGCCTGAAATTATTTGGGTTATCAAAATTTGCATAATTTGCCTAACATCAATCTTTAATAATTATAGGATATTAAATTTTTCGGTAAAAACCTATAAAATTCCAAAATTTGGATAATTTTATGAGTTTTAAAATTTGCATAATTTTTTGTCAGATTGTTACTTTTTTATTTTTATGAAATTACAGTATTCATGCCTTTCAAAAGACAGACAAAGTAATTCCTGCACCTGCAAACTTATAATATTTTTTGATAAAAAAAATTAGATTAGAAGGGGAACACCTCCGGGAAAGGAAGCACTCCCTTTGTTTGTTGTGAAACAATTTTTGCTATTCTGTATCGAAATTATCACCCTCATCGATGACTACATTCATCTCAATTTTGATAAAGATTTAAAAAGAAGCATGCATCGTCATGAAAGTTAGAACCTTCTTCTTTAAAGATTAGATTAAAAAGAAAACAGTGAAAGTAACAATAACAGTTTTTTTTATTTCATGGGACAAAAAACCAAGATTATACTTTTTGTGTCTTATCAGTGATTTTTATAGAGTTTGTGGTGTCCGGAAAATGCGATTGCAGATTTTATTCTTTGAACAATAACAATAAAAAAGTGAAATCATTCATAGCAGCAAAATAATCAATAAGGTTTTGCGTTAGAATTTTGCAAGTGACGTGATTTCTCATTTTTGTTCAAAAATCGATTAATCACAGTTTTCATTGAAGTTTTGTGTGAGCAGCATGTATGGAAATCAGAGATAGATTCTGATGTTTTATTTATTACTTATCAGATTTGCCTAGATTATCCAATAAAGTAACCCCTCTGGTTCGAATTAGTTTTGTTAGATTATCCAAAAATGACGGTTTTTCAGAACCAATCAAGACCAAAAATTTGCATAAAGCAGGTCATTGCATATTAAGAGTCCTAAATTTCAATCATTACAAACCATTAGGGTTGTAGGAAAGGAAAATGCATAAATAATTGCGTACTTCTCTTATCAATTCTTAGAAGGAACAATAAAAGCATGGAAGCCAATTTTTAACACAGCGAAAGCGACATAAAAAAAACCTTGCATCCCGGATTTTTATTTGTGATCTTTGGCACAAAAACTTGGCCCAAAATTTACTCATTTTTTAAACAAAAATTTGGATATAATTTAAATTTCAATATAATTTATTAGTCAGTTCTCTTCTTAAAATTTGCCTAATATATTTATTCAAATTTTGTAATTTACTAATTGAAAGTGCTGAACAATAAAAAATTTGCATAAATTTTTTTTACCTAAAGTAACCAAAAAATTGACCTACTTTTAGATATTCGCATGGATCATTATCAGCTAATAAATCACATTCAGCATATTTGTTGTCATTTGGATATTGATAAGATGAACAATTTTCAAATATCACAGGAATTCCTCCATCTACAGTAGGATATAATGTGCTTGAAGAAGGAAAAGATTCAAAAATATACATATTTTTGGACACCAACAAAAAAGTATACACTTTTTTTTTAAAAAGAAAAGTCAACAGACAAAGAAAAAAACGTCGAAAAAAAGAAAGGAAGCAAAACAATAAAAAATTTTGGGTGAACTTTCCTCCGCAAAAAAAAGCAGGGACAGAAAGAAAGGCCATGATTATGACGAAAAGTGATAAGAAGATAAAAATGGAAAAGAAAGACGGAACAGCTAATTTATAGGGGTTTTTTATGGAAGACAAAAATAACTGAACAGAAAGAAAAACTTGTAAGTTGGAAAAACAATTTAAAGAAAGAAAAGAAATAATGTTTGTTTTTATTTGGTAAAGCTTGCATGAATAAAACAAGAATTAATGAAGTTTTAATAAGTGTGCTTGAAGCCCGGACTCTTTTTGCGATTCTGAAGCCAACTCTTTTTTTCCCCAAATTATAAAGATCATAACAGAATTAAGAAAAAGTTTTGAAATTAACAAACTTACTTATTACTATAAAAATTTCCCAACCATTCTGTTTTATTATTATTTTTACTTAAAGGGAGCGGAACCTTTGGTACTTTTTTGTTTCTCTAACGTTTTTTTTTCGTTTGAATTTTCCTGACGATCAGGCAAGAGAGCAAAAGAAAAAGACCCTGATCGTCATGAAAATTCAACGAAAAAAACGAAAGAGAAATAAAAAAGTACCAAAGGTTCCGCCTCCTTTAAATCTTGAATTGGAGGAGTGTCTAATATTCAGGAACCTGAAGCTGAAGTAAACTAAAACTAAATTATTATTAAAACTGTATATGTATACAACAGGAAGCAAAAAGTCAAAAACAAATCGTACAAACACAATGCACAAAAAGAAACTGCAGATTTTTCTGAATTGCGACGTAAATTTTAGTATATGTATAAAACGAGACAAAGAAATTTTTAATAAAATCTAGAATATTCTCATTCGAGAAATTTTCCTTGTAAAAAATGAAAAGAAATTTTTTTCTTTGTTTCTTTTGTGGCTTTGGCGAGATATGTTTCGTTGACAATTACTTCTTTATTTTTTTAAACAGTTTTTTGACGCTTCAATAAAAAGTTTTTGGCATTTCCGTTTTGAGGAGAACTTTTACTATCAAATCTGTATATTAAAAATACATGTGCTGCAATTACTTTAACGGAACAAAAGAGAAATGCAAAGAAGAGAATGCCACAAATGAACGTTTAAGTACAAATACTGTACCAATAATATATTTGTAAAAAGAAAGTTTAACTACAAATACTGTACAAATAATATTAAAAGAAAAGCCACATGTCTGGACTAATCGATTTATATACGGTATAAAAATATTTGATTTGCATAATTTGCCTAATATCAATTTACATGATTTATTGCATTTTTATATGTGTTAAAATACCGTATTTTAATTCAATTCACTGATTTTGTTGTCAAATAATTCTTGAACATTTTTACACTGTATTTATCAATCTACAAATACTAATGAAGAATTCGATAAAATTCACTTTGAAAAATGAGAAATAATAGAAATTCAAGTAAAACATGTACTATCATAAAACATACAAAAAAGGAAAACGCATAACAAAAATACAAACGTAAAATAAAGAATGACAAACAAAACAGTAAGAATAATATTAAAATCACCATATTAAAAAGAACACCGAGATACCATTTAACACATTTAACAACATCTTCACCGGATTATTAAGCTTCTGCTGCAGAATTATCCAAAAGAGATTCTGTTTCAACATGAGTATGAATTAAATCAGGTAAGCCATTAACAGCATTCCTACTTTCTTGCTTTAGCTTCTTATTTTCAGCTTCGCGGCGTTTAAGATCTTTAGTTTTCCGGATAATCTAAAAAGTGTTACAACAATTATTATTCAGAAAACCAAAAGAATCAAAATAGAACCTGCAATGCAAGATTTCGCATTTTTGTTTCAGCTGTCTGCTTTTCTTCCTTTAGCTTCTTATTTTCTGCTTCAACCATCTTATTTCTTTTCTTCCATTCCTTATTTTCAAATTCAAATTTTCGTTTTTCTTCTTGCAATTTCTTATTTTCTTCTTTGACCTTTTCCAATTCATTTTGCATTTCAACAATCTACAAAACCTTTTTTTAGACGAATAAAATAATAATAATGTCCAAATCAAACCTTTGAATCATCGGTATTTTGAGTTGAAAAAGTATCATCCAAAGTTGTTTCTTTGATGTAAAGCTTGATGACATCTTGTGCAGATGCTTTTACCCGACACGATGAGCAACTTTTTGCTGTCTGAAAAAAAGTCAAACATTAATTAGAAGAAGCAAATAAGAAAAAAAATATTACCTGTATCCATTGTAGAATGCATTCTTGATGAAATGTATGTCCGCAGTTTTTAACTCCATATACTTCATTCGATAACATAGTAGAGAAGCAAATTGAACATTGCCCAATTGTTGGCATAATTATGAGTTAACTAAAATAAAAAAATTAATTCAAAGACAATGATGCTGCACAGTCTCCTAAAAATGTATCTCTTCGCGATTAATAAAAATCCAACAACAAAGAATAAAACTATTTAATTTAACAAACAATTAAAACACGGTTAAATAAATCATGTTATAAAATAAAATTGAATTGAGAGAAAAATTGAGCATAAAAAAAGGAACAATCTCGAATAGAGACCACAGTCGATCGTTTAAAACGGTTTGCCAAAGAAAAAAAGGGATCCTTTTTTTTCCGAAATTTTAAGACAAGGTTTGAATTTTTCGTGTTGAGAACACCGAAGGCTAAAGCGGTTTTTTTAAATTGTTGAAGGAAAAAAGTTTTTTTCTTTTTCGTTTGTCGAAGGAATGTCGCATGCAACATGCAAAAATAAACGCAAGCGAAAAAATGAAGCACTTTTTTTGGATCACTTTTTCTTTCAGAGAAAGTGATCCAAAAAAGTCAACTTCTGATGACAAAATATGAGCTTCTAACTTATTTTTTTTTCTTTTTGAATTCTCCATATCCGAAAGTATCTTAAGCGACATTGCTCAAGCACCAAGGCTAACATTTTTTTTTCGTCGGTTTCTCTACTCTCGCATCCGAGAAAGGTAGGATCTTTTTCGTATTCGGCTGCGCGTTACAAATAACCTTCAAAAAAGAGAATGGAAGGTAACGCCAAAAATGAAATTACCATTTGGCGTTCCTTTCCAATAAAGAGTAGACGATTAAGAAAAAATGCCAATAAAAAAAGAAGTCATTTGGTATTTGACAAAATTGGAAATTATAAAAATTTTATATAATTGCAGTTTTCGCAAAAATTCAAACAAATCAGTTTCTAGTTTTGTTGACTTTTTTGACATAATAGTAATAACAAATTTCGATCAAGTTCTAATTATGAAAACAGCAGTAATAGCGTAACAAATTGCATAGCCGGAAAATTTTGCATTACTTTATCGCTTGTATAAATGATTATAAAATTTATTTTTAAAAAATATAAGGACATTAAAAAAGTATTATAACAGTGTTACAGTGACTTCAACATCAGAACTGCTCCATACAAAATTTTCTCTTCAGCACGTTTCTTTTAGATTTGCGGGTTGAAGAGAAGAAAATGTCTTGATTTAAAAGTTTTGCATTGTGTTCTTCTTAAAAAATTGTAAAGTCAAGATGATCACTTTAAAGGGAGTGTCGCAGCCAGTTTTTTTATTTTTTTTGACGGACGACGACGACAAACGACGCATTCTTCATCATTGCTTTTTCGTGTTAAAACCACTTTTGGCTATATCAGGCAACATTTTTCTACACTGACTGCAACACTGCCTTTAAGCGTAATAATTATGATGCCATTCTACCACAAATTTTATGTAAATTTTATGAACCATGTTTAAATCTACTTTTAGCCATTTAACGTATTTTTCTTTCAATTTTATTTACTAAAACACCTGCTTGTTACTCCAAAATTCAGTGCCATTCGAAATCTCTTAAAAAAGTCTTAAATTTTTCACATAAACCTAATGTTAGATTGTTGCTTTGTTTTACCAGTTTAGGGTTCTATTAGTGTTATGCTAATTTTTTAGTTGCAAAAAAATGAAGAATTAGTTTTTATGAAAAAAATAAACAAGTTTTTATCGATTGCTTTTTCTTTAAAGAAATCCATTACGTATCTTTGTGATAATTTATGTATTTTTTATAATAAAGAAAAACAAACTTTAATTTTAGTAAATTATGCAAATTGGAGGCGATGTTTAATTTGCAACAACTTTTTCTTGCTGTTTTTTTATGACGCTATTTTTTCCATGTCTCTTTAAAGTTCTAAGTTTATCCTTCCAATATTTTGTTGCAATTTATCAATGTCTTTTACTCTACATTTTTTTAAAGCTTTGTCCATTTATTTTTCTTTTCATTTTACGCTTCTCAGATTTTTTTAATTTTGCTATTTTGTTTTGCGTTTCTTTTTTTCAATCCTTTTTTGGACATGAGTTAAAAAGTTTTGACTCCAATTAAGTTTAGAGTTTTTTTATATCATGAGGGAGGAAAGAAAGAGTAGAAAATAATAGAAAATGCGATAAAAATAGATAATTTCTTAAAAAGTATCAAATGTTTCCGGGTTTAAGATAGGTTTTGATACAAAAATTAATGATTTAATGCAAGTTTTTTAAATATTAAAACCATTAATTTTTGTTAAAACAAACAAGAAATGCTTAAAAATTACTTAAAAATAGTTGAAAATGTTAAAAACTAAAATTTTGGGGTTAACATTAAAATATTAATGTCTAACACGAAAAACAGAAAAAGGTAATCTCCCCGGCCGGGAATTGAACCCGGGTCTCGCATGTGACAGACGCGGATACTCACCACTATACTACCGAGGATTACATGAAGGGTCGCGTTGAACACGCTGATAACATTTTTTCACTTTTTGACTTTTTTGGAGAAAAATATTTTTTTGTATTTTTTTGGTTTTTTTGGGTCATTAAAATTATTTAATTATTGTTTATTAATCTTTTTAGATCTTTAAATAAAAAAATACTACAATAAATCCGCGTTAAACATACTTTTTTCATGTTTGACACGGGTGGCGATTTTTGGACATCAAAGTTTACTGTATTTTTTCTACCAATATTGAAACCAGTTAATGGGATTAAAAATCTATTTTTGATAAAAAAATTATTTGCATAATTGAAATTTAAGAATTATTATTTGTTGAATTAAATCAGGTTATAAAAAATTCGTTTCACTCCCATAAAAAACTACCACCATTTTTAACAATCATAATTAGCATATTCAAATTGTTGTTTTGTAATAGTTTTTTATCCAAAAATCTATTTTTTCTTAAAGATTATGAAAGTCCATAATTCTAGACCTAAAACAAGATGAAAGGAACCATTTTTATGTAAAAAATTACACCACAAAGAATCATGTGTGTCTTTTTCTTTCTCAAAAGTGGCAGTTAATAGCTGTTTTTGGCACTTTAGAGATTTAAAGAAAAGTATTAAATGGTATTAAAAAATGTTTATTTTTATTGTTGGCAAAAAAGAAGAAAGTGTAAACATTTATTTATCTCTAAAAAATTGTTCAAGGGAAGATTTTGAGACACGAAAAATTGAGGAAAACATTTAAATTATTTTAAAACTTAATTTTTTTAAACATTTAAATTTTTATAGTTCCAAAATAATTGGTTTTTACACAATAATGTTTTGCCATTCTTAATCTTTTAATACATATTTTATGTAGTTTGATTATTTAAGTAATTATTTTTAGTTTTTTTGATTAGATAATTGTTTAATTGTTTCTGTATATTAAAGGCTTTTCTATTATTTTTGTTAATGTTCAAAGTTTAATAATTTTAAGTATAAGTTAGCTTCTACTAATCTTAACTGCTTTTTTAGGTGTAATGGATAAATCTCGAGATCGAGCTTCATAGATAGTCAATAAAGGTAATCCCAAAATCTGACTTTGATCTTAAAAGCGGTAATAATTAAAGAAAACATCATATTCTGACTGGTTATTTAAAATTGGCATTTCAAGTTATATTTTATATGCAAATTTATTTTTATGATTTCTATGCAAATTTTTTTGGTTGGGTTTTCTGCTTTAAACTTTTAGTAAAAATCTAAAAAAATGAAAAATGGGTTAATAAATCGTATGCAAATTTCAAAAAACAGTGATCTCATGTAGGCTATTACAGTATTTTTCTGCTGAATTTTTTACAGTAATGACACATTATTAATGAATTACATTTTTGAATACATCAATACTGAATGTAGTTGTGACCTTAATTTTTTGCAAAATTTGTACTTTTTTAAGCTGCAAAAAAGTGTACCGCATTCATTATCCCATTTTTTACAATTTTTTGTATTGTCCTGGATTTTTTGCAACCCCAAAAAAATGACAATAAGCGGAATTTAAATTTGAGGAATTTCACTTTTTTCAAGAAAGTCTCATTTTCAATCTGAGTTTAATTTTTATGCAAAATAGCCTTCCATTTCCTCTTCTTCCATTACTTTTTGCCCTTCTCATTCTTCTTCTCTTCTTTTTTTGGTCTCATCGACCACAACTGCTAAACTAATATGGGGCACCGATTAATCCCAGAAATAAAGTATAACAAAGCCAAAGCAGCAGAAACATCCTTTTTTGCTTGCTTTTTTTTAAACAAAACTAACAAAAAAAACTTGACGCAATTAAACTTTTTTGTTCTTCTTCATGTTTTTAAAATTGTTGCAATTGCATTCTTTTTTTCAGTCACTCATTTCACTTCTTCTTTTTTTCATTTTATTTATGCGTGTGAAAAAAAGAAGAAAAGTTTTAAAAAAAATTTCTTTTTATTGGAAGAAAAAAAAGACTTGTCCAATTTTTTTAAAATAACTAAAGCTTGAAACTAGAAATAGAAAAAAAAAGAAACGCCATATTTTTTTTATTTAATGAGTTCGTTCTGTTTTTTTTGTTTCCACTTTTATAATTTTGTGCCAAAGAAAGAAAAAAAATGTGTGAAATATTAAAAAAATTATTGAAGAAGAAGAATGGAAAAAAGAGAGCAAAGACTTTTTTGTTTTTTGTGAGCGTGTGAAAGATTAAATTCATAAAGTTAAATGGAATGAATGAATGAAAAGTAAAAAATAGAAAGAAAAAGAGAGAGTTTGAAAGTCAATGAAATGACAAGAAATACTTTTTTATATTACTTTTCTTAGAAAAGTTTCAAGTTTAGGATGGCTAAACTATTTCTTTATATATTTATTTGTTATTATTGAAAAAAGTGTACTTTTTTGAAATTTCATTTTAAGAGGAAATCGTTTTTTTAGATGGATAAGTTTTTCTAACGACCTAAATGTCGAATTGATCCATTTACCCCTGCCTGATTTCTTATTTGTCCTGGGATAAAAAGATGTGACTTTTTTTTTATCATAAATCAGTTATGCTTCTATTTCAGTCAGACTAATAAAACTGTTAATATTATTAGCACTTTTTATTCTTCTACGATGTTACAGTAATATGCTGCTTTTGATTTTTTACCTAAAATAATTTTTAATATTTAAGATTTTTTACCCGCGTTTAAAAAAGAGGATATGCAAATTTTTTCACGATCTTTTTAAAAACCCAGTTGAACATGCAAATTATGCATTTGTAAATTTTTTAAAGCTTTCTCCTTAAAAAATTAAAATTTTTCTCAAGTATTCATGTAAAAGCTATTTTTTATTAAAAATTTCCAAAAGTTATGTACACCAACTTTTACCAGAAAAACCCTTTAAAAATATAATTCCAAAAAGCATCAAAAAGAAATATTAATTTTTTCAAGAACTGCAAATTTTGCAAGCTTCATTCACTTTTTCCCTATTTTTTCTTGACCTTAACAGACATGGACATGTAACTTTTTCTTTTTTATTCTTTTCTTGTTAACCTTTGACTTTGCCGCTTCTTTATAATCAAAATTAATTTCCTCGTTTACGCTTCATATGAAATTGACGTGGAAAAAAATAGAAGGAGCTAAAATTGTTTTTTTTTTCAAGTCACTTCTTTTCTAAAAAAACAAGAGCAAGTTTGAAATTAATTGACTCAGTACTTAACATGTATTTTATTTTTATCCCATTTGTTTTTCTTCAACAATTTTTAAGATACGTTTCAAAATAAAATCCTTAAAGGGAATATCAGGCATAAGCAAAGAAATTACCTGAATCCCATCGGCTGGTTCTGACGCGAAAAGTTAAAAAGTTTGGAACACAATTAATCCTGATGGGATATTCTTTCTTCTAAATTTTTTCTGATCCACAAAACAGTATGAATTTATAAAAAAAATTCGTTGGTAATGAGTTGAGTTCCGGCTCTTTTGCATGATCTTTGGATTCATGGGTTGGAAAAAAACTGAAACTTTGTTCATATTCGACGAATTTTTGTAATCCACAACATTTTCTGTATCCCAAAAAATTGGATAGAAAACATCTCTCATTAGAATTAATCAAAATTATTAATTGTGTCGGGATCAGGACCTGATAATCAGGTAATATTTTGACACTTCGTTAGTCAAAGGCTTTAGCTTTAAGCATTCCCTTTTTGAATTTTGAAATTTTTCTATAAAATTTTGCATAAGCTTATTCTCTTGTTCAAAAGCATAACAATTTTATGCAAATTTTTTGAGCAAGTTCAATGTGAATGATTTGGTTTATGAAGTGACAATTTAAAAAGTCTTTTATTTTTTGCTTATATACCCGACTCTTTTTTTAACAAAAAAATTTCTTATAAATTTCGTTTTCACTGCGCAACATTTTATTCTTCCAATGAATGAATTAAAAAAATGAGATAAAAAGCAAAGCCTTTTTTACACTTCTTTGGAGCTAACAACAGCTAAAAACATTGATTCTAATTTCTTACTTTTTTTATCCCCCCTCATTTATTTTCACTCTCTTTGATGTTTTTTCTTCTTCTTCTCATTTTGACTTTCTCTCTTTTATTTTTATATTCATTTAAAATAGAAAAGAAAAAATGCCGGAGTGCCCCCTCCCGGATGGCAACGATTAGCTTCGTTAATACTGAAAAAAATATATAATAGAAGAGAGAGGGCAGAAGAAGAAGAAGAAAAAATGGAAACCCTCTTTTTCTACTTTCTACTTTTTTGCGCTGGCATTCTTTGAACACAGTTTTTTTTATTTAAAAGTATTAAAAGTTACGTGTTTTTTTATGTGATAAATTGAAAAACTTTTTTTCGTGACGGGTTTGACAAAGTTTTTTTTATATAAAAATTGTAATACTGTAGTTTTTGATTCAGTCTTTACTTTACAGTAGTCATAGTTTATTAAATTAAATGAAGCTTTTATAATAACGTTGACTTACAATTAAGTCCCCCTAAATTAGATGAAAAACATGTAAATTGGTGATAAATTTTTTAAGGGGTTTAAAAATAATACTACAGTATAATTTTTCAATTAAAATTTACGATTTGAATCAAATTTAATATCATTATATTTATGTTTTAGCCATGTTTTACTTACTTTTTCATAGTTTTTTAATAAAACTATTGAAATTTATTAAAATTACTTAAACTTTAATTTTCTGACTTATTCAAATTTGGTAGCAGAAAACTCGTTTAACCAATCATTCTTTTTTGACCTGTATCTCTTATATTTTTTTAATTTGTTAATAATTCTTAAGATTTTACAAAATATTTATGTGGATCTTGCATATCAGGGAGTAACGAAAACATATATTTATTATGCAAATTTTATAATTTTTGAAACATTTAAATTTTTCACCTGCTTCCCTGTCATTTAAAAATAGACTCTCATTTAATGAATCCCTCAATGCTTACTTTTAAAGTTAATTTTTGAAATCCTTTTCACAAATTCATTTTCTATCAATTTCTAATTATTCATCAATTGAATTCCTACCATAAAGACACACTCAATCTGTTATCACTTAATCAATTCCCAAGAGTTATAATTAACTTTCTTTTGAAATTTGTTTCCGTGTCGTTGCTTTTTTTTCAATGTCTTTGAAAACTATAGGAAAAATGTATGTATTTTAAAGAAGGAAGTAACAAATACCTCGTCACTTTCTTTTTTGTTATTTAATAAATACATTTAAGGTTTTTAATTATAGTTTAAAGCTATTATTACTACTTGAAAATTTTTTCATGACTCATTAACTTTTTTCATAGTTACAATTTTGAAAGAATTATTTTGTTTCTTTTATCCAAGTTTATAGTCTGAGAATTTTTTTCATAATATTTTAAAATTCTGCGTAAATTAATTCATTGTTTGTGACTACAAAATTTCTGAAAGTCACGTTTTTTTCATTTTCGACTAAATTTTTCTAAAAGATAATAACTTTAAATTTTGAAACAAGGCACTTCTAAATCAGTTAGAATTTTTTATCCGATGTGTTGAAAAAATCTAGAAAGTCTGAATCAAGATCTAAAAACCCTGTTTGCATTTTCAGAGTTCATCTGAATTCATGAATTTTTATTTTACTAAAGAAAAAATTTGCATAATCTTAATTTGATACGTTTGATCAAGGCAGGCACGATTAAGGACCAAAAATTTGCAAAATTGATTGATCTTTTTTTCCGGCTACCGTTCTAAAGATCCCTCCAAAAAACAAATCATGGATACGATTTATTTATTTCCTAGGTTTCAGGTTTGTGCAGCAGCATGAACCTGTTAATCAGGGTCATTTTGTTGAAGGAACCCCATTCTAAGTTGTTTTCATTAAACCAAAAAAGATACTTCTAATTGTGGCAATTATTACTGAAATGTTTCTTTGAAAATCTTTAAAATATTGTTAAATATTTGATCTACAATTTATTCGTCTTTTTATCTCTTTAGATATCGTTTATGAACATGTTTAATTATTTTTTAAATAATTTTATTGTGTCAAAATAAAGAGGAATATTCTTCATGAGTAGCGTCATTTATCCATTCATAAGCTTTAAAAGGTTTCATTTAATATTAATGTCTTATTTTCTTTTCACTTTAACGTATTGATTAACTCTATTTAAAAAAGAATATTTTGTTTTTGGAACCCTTATAAAAGTTATAAAAAACTTTTTATCTCTTTTCTTTGACTCAAATGAAAAAAGAAAGAAAGAATCCTTTCAAGTTTTTTTCTCAACTTTTTTTTTAAAAGTCCCATTCTTTTGAGTCCCTTTTTTTAAAAGACCAAAGAAAAGTTGCCATGAAAAAGAATACTAAATCAAGGCTGTATTGTTTCAAGCAACTTTTTTTTCTTAACTTTTTCCGTGTCATTTTTGGTTTTTTCTAACCAACAAAATAATAGCGGATGTATTGCGTGCTACCATAGTTTCAATTCTTAAACAATTTTTTTTGTTAAAAATAGTTTCTAGTTTCAAAAGTTAAACAATTTTTACTTTTTTAGATCCATTTTCAGCCTTATTTTTTGATTCCTGCAAATTTTTATTTATTCAAATTTTTAATGGATCTTTGGCATTGGTAAACCTAGCTAAAATATTTAAATTCTCTACAAATTTTGTGCTTAATTATTGATTTTTTATTCACTTTCAACAAAAACAACAACAACAACATTTTTAAAAGATGTTTTATGCCTGCCTTTCAATATTAATTTTATTTGCAATTATGCTTTTTTGTGTAACAATTGCAATTATCGATTTAGAAACATATAATTTTGGATTATATATTGTTTTGCTGTGTATTGTTGGTAAGTTTAATTGACAAGCTTTTAAAGGTACACAGAATGTGGATAAAATGCCGCATAAAAATTAATAACAAATTTGACGAATGTTTGGCTTTTTTAAATTATTTAATGTCTGCTTTCAAATTCAAATTTGGGATTTTCTTTGCTATAGCAAAAACGCTAACAAATTTCCAATTATTATATTATAATTTTGAACAAACTTTTTGAAAAGAATTAATCGAATATTCAAAAAATTATACAAAAAAATCAAAAACTATATCCCTTCCACATTTTTTTGTTTCATCATTTTTTTGCGCTGACAGTTTTAAAACACTACACACTTATTTTTTTCTTTCTTTTTAAAAATAGAATGATCTAGAAAAATTTTTGTCGAAATGACTCATTCCGTCAAGTCTCCATAAAAAATTTCACTAAAACAATTTTAAGCAAACTCTTGTAGTTTGATAAATGAAACTGTTGGAAATTTTCGATACCTTTAAATTTTGTATGAAAAAAGCAAAAACATAAATGTTAATTATAAATGTACCATGGAATAAATATACAACTGCATTGAATTTGAAAATTCTTTTCTTTAAATTAAATAATTAAATAAATTAAAATGAATAAAAAAATAAATGAAATATCAAAAAACAGACATAAAAAATTAGATGCAAAAGTCAATGATTTTTTGTAGCAAAAAATGAATAATTTTGTCTGTTAGACATATCCGTAACATTTATGAAGCTTTAATTTTTCTTTCGTGTGAACTTTTCGAAACTGAAGTGGTTGATTTTTTTGTGCTAAAAGTTTATGATTAACCGAAAATTTTCATTGATAAAATTTTACTCTTAAAATTAAAGGTTGTTGTTCATGGGGTTAGGGGCCGAAACACTAATTTTAATTTCTTTTTAATTATCTAAAACATTTTTTTTTTCATTTTCCTTCTAAATTTAAATAATTGCTTAAATTTATATATTTTTTATTACTGGCAAATTCGTTGTGTTTTCCCTTTCAATCTCATTTTAAAACATTTTTGTGTTTCACAAATCCAATGTTTCTAATGTCAAAAAATGCAATAAAAAATGAAAAAAGGTTTTTCAAAGAAAGAAAACTAGCATTTGTTTGAAAAGTGGGAGAAAATAGACAGATTTGTTTTCTTCGTTCTAAATATTGAGCATCTTTCGTTTTTCTTCTTTTCTGCAAAAAATAAAATTGCAAGTATGGTTGGTGAGAGATGATTCATATTTGCACATTCGCTGTTGTTGATGAATTTGTGAAACATTTTTTAATAAATTTAAAAAGGCATAGTTTTTTTTGAATTTTTAAAACTTTTTTTTCCTATAAATGATATTAAAGTAAAGTCAATGCATTGGTCATAAGAAAAATGTATAATTGTGCTATTGAAATGAATCTTACACAAGATACAAGGCAACAATTCAATAAAAAAAATTTTTATTTTCTTTAATGACATCTCCAAAACTTATCAATTCATATTAGTTGTATAAAGACTATTACGAACATAATAAGTTGAATGTTTCAAACAAACAAATTTTAATTCATTAGAAATTTTTATCCACATTTTTATTATTAAACCAAAATCATCAATTACTATTTTCAGGAACAATGTTAGCGTGTGCCTTGTGTATAGCAAATCCAAATGCATGCCAAAATCCATCATGGTACACTAAATTTTGTTTAATGTTACAGGTCTGTTTTTTATTTATTTTGCCAAAATTATGGTTGTGCACTTTTAACTTCTCATGTGAGCTTAAATACGTGACATAGTTGAAAACAAACAAACTTAATTTGACACTTCTTTAAAACTTGTTTATTTATAAAAGTTTAAAAAAGTTTAAAAAACAGGGACGAAATTTGAGAAACAAATATACTTTGAACTCAATGTTAAATAAATTTGTTTATATTTTTGTTATAGGAAATGTATCCGGTATCAGATGGAACAGCGAGTCCAAAAATGAATGGTCTAAGGAGTCGAATGATGGCAATGCAGCAGGCTCAAAGTGCTGCAACAAATAACAATAGTACGGGTCGAGAAACTGATTCAAAACTTCCATTAAGGTATGTCCGGGAAATTTAAAAAAATGGTTTTTTAAAAATAAAACCATTTTTTTACAAAATTAATTACCCAAAAAGATTCAATGGAATTCCTTCAGCTTGCTACGGGTTGTTTGGGGGGGAGGGGGCATTAAGGATTATGTTTCCTTCAACCGAAGAAAATCGAATTTTAAAATATGCCCTGAAGGGGATTCGAACCTGAGACCTTCTCCTTATTAAGCCAGCCCACAACCACTTGACCATTCAAACATTTTTTCAAAAACGTCAAAAATCAAATTTCAGACAAGAAAGTCGAGCAACGGTAGCGATGTTGGCCCCAGCCGTGCATATCATGCATCAAGTTTGGAAGGGAATGGCTTGGGTCGCCGATGGCATTGATGAAGAAGAAGTGACAAGAAGTTACGACATTGTTGAACAAGGCCTTTCAACTTCTGATACGCATTCGGATCAGGCTGCTGCAAAACGCCTTTCAACAATTGTGGAATCTTCTTGTAGTATTATCGCTGATAAGGTATCTCCTTCGCTTACTGTAGTCCATATACATTGAAATAAACAAAAAATCTTTTTAGGATGAAATAAGCAGCGATTTTACATCTGGCCATGATGTAATGGTGTAACACCAAAAAAATATTTAAAAGATTTAAGAAACAAAATTTTGCTCAAAAATTCCAAAATGTGCCATTATTAAATTTACTTGTGTGTGTTTTTCTGTAAATAAATTTGCATAATAAAGTGTTCAAACAATAGAATGTTTTTTTTAAATCTGTTAAAATTATCATGAATGAATCATTAATAAAATGACAAGCAATACTTTTTAAATAATAAATGATGTATGCCTTCTTGTTGCCTAGGATTCTTCAAAATTACAGTAACCATTAAGTAAAACATGATTAAATGAAATTTCATGCAAAAAACATATTTAACTTTCCCAAGATTTTTATATTCAAAATTCAAAATCGCTTGAACAAAATATTTTCGGCCACAATCGATTGCAAAAAAAAATTTTAGAATGAATTTGTTGTTTGCGCCTTTTTCAGCAGCGGCACGATTTCGTCATTTTTTGAAACCAAAAAACCAAAGCATTTTAATTTGTAAAAAAGGATCCCTAGTCACAAAGTTTTCAAAAATATCTACAATCCCAAAATTATTGTGAAATAGTAATAAAATCTTTCATTTTTAAATTAAAAAATCTGTTGAAAATAATTGATTAAATTTTTATTAATGACTTTGTTGGATTGTCGAAAAGGGTTTACCCATGCTTTGTTTAAAAAAACTTTTGTGTTTAACTAACCAAAAACTTTATTTAGAAAACAATAAAGTATACAAAAACATTTCCGGAAATTTAACTAAATGATAATTATATTTGCTCTCAAATGTTCACAAAAATGACCCGCTTTTTATTTTTTTCATTCGCAGACATCCATTTTTGTGGTTTTCGTTGGCATAAATAATCAACAAAAATATTGCGTTTATATTTTGAATGAGATTTGATTCATACTTACAAATTTGCTGTTCTTTTTATCATTTAAACATTTTTTATTTCAAATATTTTTTTGAATTATTAAAAATGTAGTTTTTTTTATAAAAAATTTAAAGTAAACTTTTTTGAAGAGATGCATATATCGTTCCACTTTATAATCTGAATTTGTTGAAAAACCTTTTTTTTAATTAAATGAAAAAATATGCTTAGATGTTTAATAATTATCGTCTTTTTTGTGGTTTGTTGACGATCATTGATTTCTAAAAAAAATTGATCTTGTTTTGTTCCAAATCTTTTTTACTTAATGAACCAAAACCTTTTCGGTTATACAAAGCATTAAAACATTCAAAAATATGTTGTAAAAGATAAAGAAATTAAATGCTTTAAAAATTGACCTAAAGTGAGCCAAATTTTTGTTTTTTGGTTCTTCGCAGACGATTTTCATCATTTTTATGTCGTTCGTCGGCAAAAACTAACATCTTGTCTGTTTTGTTTTGAAAGAGATGAATCATATTTACATTGTTGCTGTTGATGCTTTTATCGAAACTTTTTTTTCTCTCATATTTTTGATATAAGTTTTTGAATATTTTTTGTTTTCTTACGTATCATGGTAAAGTTTTTACGAAAGAAATTTAATAAAAAAATTTTTTAACGATAAACCGTTTATTATTTTTATCATAAGCGGACTAAAAATGCTCACTAATAAAAAATATTGTAATTTATTTAAACTTTTTCAATCATCTTATTATTTTAAATATTTTTCATCAACATTTTAAACTTTTGAGGGTTTTAATGACTGTCATATACAAGTAATCGAATGTTTTGAAATTAAATATTTTCATAATGAAAAAGAACAGAAATACCTGAATCCACATTTTTAAAAACAGCCGATAACAGTTTGTATGTAAATTTAAATATTTTTTAAAATCTTTCAGTTTAAAAACCAAGATTCAAGGGGAAGCCATTGCTAAAATTTTTATTCATGTGCTTTTGACCATAAAAAAGACACATTTTTTATTATGTTTTGTTACTAGGCGCTTCTGTCGATCAAAACGTTTTTCCTTATTCCAACAAAATAGAATATTCAAATATGTTTTTAAAAATAAAAATAAAACGAAATTTATTTTTAAAGTGGTTGAAAAATTGTTGATTTTTCGTTATATTCTTTGTTTATTCTTTCGCGAAGTTGATCGTTTTTATGTTATTTTGTCGGCAAAGAAGAGCAACAAAAATATTGCATCTATGTTTTGAAAGAGATGATTTATATTTGCACATTTGGTCGAAACTTTTTTTCCTTCAATTTTTCTAAAGAATGTTTGAATTTTTAAAATCTTATCTCGAGTTAATAAAAGCAAAGTTTTTTTGATAAAACAAATGCATTATTTTAAGAAAAATAATTAAAAAAATTAAAAAAAATCAATCTCATTATCTTAATGATCATTGCAATACATATTTGAACATTTTTAAGCCTATCAACTTCTGATATTCATTCAGATCAGGCTGCTGCAAAACGGCTTTCAACAATTGTTGAATCTTCTTGTAGTATTATCGCTGATAAGGTATCATACTGTAGCAAATATCAATTGCAACTAATAAATAATCTTTTTAGGATGAAATAAGCAGTGATTTTACATCTGGTCATGATGTAATGGTGTAAAACAAAAAAATATTTAAAAGATTTAAGAAACAAAATTTTGCTCAAAAATTCCAAAATGTGCCGTTATTAAATTTACTTGTGTGTGATTTTCTGTAAATAAATTTGCATAACCAAATGTTAAAAATGTTCATGTCTGCCAAAACTGCATGATGAAAATGAAGACCACAACTGTCATTAATGGATGTTAGTATTTTCAAGATTTTTTTTATCAAAGCTATTGCACAAAAAATATTAAAAAATAAATTTAAAAAAAAAATTGTCTAAAATTTTCAATAAAAATTTCTTAGTAGCTTTAACAAATTTTTTGGATCTAACTCGATTGATTTTGGGAAAGAAATTGATGTTTATGTCTTTTAGGTGCGAAAAAAAATTGTTCGAAAAATGATTCATTGTTTAAAATTTGAATTACAGATATTTTGTGAATACGAAAAGACATAAATAGGGATGGTGCGGGCGCATGCGCCCGGTCTTTTGCGCCCGGGCGCGCCCGGGCGCAAGGGTTTTTTCTCCTTATAAAATGTCGGGCGCGCCCGGTCTCAGGCGCGCCCGGGCGCAAAATAAGGAATGCGCCCGCGCCGGCGCGCCCGAGTTTTTCGGATTTTCGGGCGCGCCCGCATCCCTAGACATAAAGAAAATATTTCATACAAGAAAAAACAGTGAACATTATTTTAACTTCAACTACAGATAACCAATTGCTTGTTTTTGCTTTCATTAATGCTTGGACAACAGAAACAAAGTGTTGTTTTCAAATTTTGTGAGCTGTCAATTAAAGGTTGATTGAATTTGTATCAAATTTCAAAAAACACAATAAATCAATAAAATATTAAAAAAGTAGTTAAACTTTATCTAAAAAGAATAAAAAAGCAACAAAAACTAAAATAATTTGGTTCAAGAAGAAATGTGACTTTTTAGAAATCTTCTTGGCGTATTAATCGATGCCGATTTGTCTGTGTTCTTTTCTGAATTGGTGGAGTATCAACATGACCGATACTGTCTAAATTTGTTTAAAACAAAAAAAATTAAAAAATTATTGAACTTATCAAAAAATGCGGCTATTGGTACTAAATAAAACATTTTTCCATAAAATAACCTACTAGGTAATAAAAAATTATGAAATATCTAAAAGAAAAAACGACCAATTCTTCGGAGGAAAAAAAAACATAATTTTATCGAATAAATAAATTCGCAACTGAATAAAAAAAACCCCGAGCAATAAAAATTTTTATACAAGATGGATGGATGATTTCAAGAAATTCACCAATAAAAAACCTGTTGAAATATTATCACTTTGTTTAACTAATTTTTTGTGCTGTAATATAAAACACGGATATGAAAAAAGTTTTAGGCAGGGGCTAAAAAATTCTTTTAAAAAATCAAACGTCAACGTTTCATCTTTTTTCGGGATTTTCTGAAGTTGAACTTTTTTTCATGGTTCACCTTCAGTTTTTGACAAATTTTAAAAATTTCTTTCATCGACTTTGCCCAACTTGAGTTTTTAATGATTTTCGAAAATTTTGCTCAAGCCACTTGCTCGAGTTGAGTTTTCATGAAAACTTGTATAATTTTTTCAAGAAGTGAATTTTTTTACATAATTTTGCCAACTTTGAAAAAGTTGACGACATTTTTTCAAAATGTTGTTTTTTTTGAAGTTGAGAATGGTCCAACTTTAGATTTCACTGTTTTTTGAGAGTTCTCATTTTTCCCCAACCGTTGGTAATTTTCGTTTTCCCAACCGTTGGTAATTTTCATTTTCCCAACCGTTGGTAATTTTCATTTTCCCAACCGTTGGTAATTTTTCGTTAAATCCGAGCAAAATATAAAAAGCCAGAGCTGGGGATTGAACCCAGGTCTCACAGTCCGGCCCACTATCAACTGCGCCATTGAGACATTGAGTGCAGACCTCAAAAAATGTTTATGTTTATTTGTAGAGATCCACACAGTTTTGTGTCATAAACATTTTTTGAGGTCTGCACTCAATGTCTCAATGGCGCAGTTGATAGTGGGCCGGACTGTGAGACCTGGGTTCAATCCCCAGCTCTGGCTTTTTATATTTTGCTCGGATTTAACGAAAAATTACCAACGGTTGGGAAAATGAAAATTACCAACGGTTGGGAAAACGAAAATTACCAACGGTTGGGAAAATGAAAATTACCAACGGTTGGGAAAACGAAAATTACCAACGGTTGGGAAAATGAAAATTACCAACGGTTGGGAAAACGAAAATTACCAACGGTTGGGAAAATGAAAATTACCAACGGTTGGGAAAATGAAAATTACCAACGGTTGGGAAAACGAAAATTACCAACGGTTGGGAAAACGAAAATTACCAACGGTTGGGAAAATGAAAATTACCAACGGTTGGGAAAATGAAAATTACCAACGGTTGGGAAAATGAAAATTACCAACGGTTGGGAAAACGAAAATTACCAACGGTTGGGAAAATGAAAATTACCAACGGTTGGGAAAATGAAAATTACCAACGGTTGGGAAAACGAAAATTACCAACGGTTGGGAAAATGAAAATTACCAACGGTTGGGAAAATGAAAATTACCAACGGTTGGGAAAACGAAAATTACCAACGGTTGGGAAAACGAAAATTACCAACGGTTGGGAAAACGAAAATTACCAACGGTTGGGAAAATGAAAATTACCAACGGTTGGGAAAATGAAAATTACCAACGGTTGGGAAAATGAAAATTACCAACGGTTGGGAAAACGAAAATTACCAACGGTTGGGAAAATGAAAATTACCAACGGTTGGGAAAATGAAAATTACCAACGGTTGGGAAAACGAAAATTACCAACGGTTGGGAAAACGAAAATTACCAACGGTTGGGAAAATGAAAATTACCAACGGTTGGGAAAATGAAAATTACCAACGGTTGGGAAAATGAAAATTACCAACGGTTGGGAAAACGAAAATTACCAACGGTTGGGAAAATGAAAATTACCAACGGTTGGGAAAATGAAAATTACCAACGGTTGGGAAAACGAAAATTACCAACGGTTGGGAAAACGAAAATTACCAACGGTTGGGAAAATGAAAATTACCAACGGTTGGGAAAATGAAAATTACCAACGGTTGGGAAAATGAAAATTACCAACGGTTGGGAAAACGAAAATTACCAACGGTTGGGAAAACGAAAATTACCAACGGTTGGGAAAATGAAAATTACCAACGGTTGGGAAAATGAAAATTACCAACGGTTGGGAAAATGAAAATTACCAACGGTTGGGAAAATGAAAATTACCAACGGTTGGGAAAACGAAAATTACCAACGGTTGGGAAAACGAAAATTACCAACGGTTGGGAAAACGAAAATTACCAACGGTTGGGAAAACGAAAATTACCAACGGTTGGGAAAAAATGAGAACTCTCAAAAAACAGTGAAATCTCAAGTTGGACCATTGTCAACTTCAAAAATTACATAAATTATGAAAATGCTGAAAAATTACACATTTTTAAAAAAACAGTCAATTTCCAAACTTGGAAAAAAATGAGTGAAAAAAATATTCTGAAAAAGGCCAAAACTCAACTCGGGCAAATGGTCTGAGTGAAATTTTCAAAATTCATTAAAAACTCAAGTTGAAAAAAAAAGTGAAAAATTTTTTTAAAATTGGTTTAAAACTGTAGGCGAAAAAGGGGTGAAATTTTTTTTTGAAATCATCTTTTTTTGGGGCCCTGCCTAAAACTTTTTTCATATCCGTGTTTTATATGTCCCCTTTCGTCCTGCGAGACAGATAAAAGGTTTTAAATAAAATAAATAAAAAATAAACAAGTTTATGTAGAGAGTTGTTAAGAATCATTACATTTTAATTTTTAGATTTTTACTGTAACTTATTAATTGAATATTAATTAATGTAACATATTTCAAAACATGCTAATTTCAACCAATTATATTTCTCAAACCTTTGTGCTTCACAAGTTCGAAACTTTTAAATTAAATTTTAATAAAAGAACTAAAATATTCTAAAAAGTGATGTTAAAAATAAAACAAGCTAACATTTGTTTTTGAAATGGAAGAAAAAACAAAGATAGATTTTTTATTTTTTACCTTTATCCCCCGATAATTCATTTTGTCTTTTTTAGGGCAAAACAAAAACATTGCGTCTCTGCTTTAAAAGAAGAGAGATGACTCATTTTTTGAAATTCATTTTTGTTGCTTTCGCTGGAAAATGTTTTTCTCTCATATTTTTTTAATAAAAAACGTTATTTGAATATTTGACGAACTTTTACCCAAAAAATATTTTTGTGCAGTTCTTAAAAGTGAACGAAAAAAACTATATTGCTTGATTAAGGGTTTTACCTGCTTCATATAAATTACCAATAATAAATAAAACTGATATTTCTCGCAGGAAATATGAAAAAAAAGATTTAATATAATATTCATCATTAAAATTTTGTTATTGTCAAGACAAAAAATATTTCATTTTACATAACCAAAATAATAAAACATGCAACTAAAAAATACACAAACTTAATTTTTTAATCACAAACAAAAAATCAAAAATCTTAAGTTTTCAAATTATCGGTTTAATTGATTTCAATAACAATTAAAAATGCAAGAAAAAAACACTGAGCAATAACTTTTTGAGATGAAAAATATGTGTTTTTCAAAAATCTTTTATATCAAAATCATTAAATTACTATTGTAAAAAATTTCTTTAAATTTTTATTAATTATTGGATTGATTTCGAGTAAATAGTTTTTTTTTGGAGAATTTCGAACACTTATGAAAAATCAAATTTTCATTCATTTATGCTAATTTCACACCCCTATAGGTTTTCGACCATGGGAAATTCGATGGTAACCTTTGTATTTGACAAAAAACACATTTTACAGGTGATATGCCCCCAGGGCATGATATAATATATCCGCATAAATTAAAAATTCCCCTGACTTTATTTTTGTGTTTCAGGTGTTAAAAAGTGTTGATTATTGCTCACAAATAATGTTTTTCATAATATCAAACCATACTTTAATTATTTGGATGCAAAAACTATTTTTTCAGATGACCTAAAATAATTGTGAGTCTTGGGGTATATGTGCAAATCTTGTAATTGCTTCAAAGTGCTTGTACGACCTAGATTTGCAAAACTTTACTTTCGTAACAACATTTATATGATTTTTTAATATTACTGATGCATTATTTATGTATTTTAATGCAAATTAATAGTAAATTTCTGAACCATTTGATGTTAGGGCATTTTACATACTGTAGATGAAAAGAAATCAATAATTAGATAGTGTGTTACGTTGAGAATAGTAAAAACAAGATAAGTAAACAATTTTTGGTAATTTTCAATGTTTCTAATTTATTATTTACACAGTTAGAACGATTTCATATTTCATACATATACCCCAACACTAACAATTATTTTAGGTCATCTGAAAAAATAGTTTTAGCATCCATATAATTAAAGTATGGTTTGATATTATTAAAAACATTATTTGTGAGCAATAATCAACACTTTTTAACACCTGAAACACAAAAATAAAGTCAGGGGAATTTTTAATTTATGCGGATATATTATATCATGCCCTGGGGGCATATCACCTGTAAAATGTGTTTTTTGTCAAATACAAAGGTTACCATCGAATTTCCCATGGTCGAAAACCTATACAGGTGGGAAATTTGCATAACTGGACAAAAATTCGATTTTTCATAAGTGTTCGAAATTCTCCAAATTCAGAGTCGACTGTATTCATTCCTTCGGCAACCATCGGGCAACTGTTAGTTTTCTATGATAATTTGCTCCCTGGGGTAAAAAACTACGGGTAATCCAATGGTGAGAAAAACTAGTCGCGGCGGTAACTCTTTGACCTACTTTTTAGGCAAAATGTGAGGTCAAAGTGCGAAAAATGGGTCTTGACCCGAAACTTTTGAAACGCGGAGTCGAGATTCGGATTCCCCGACCTCGAAAACCTATATGGGTGCAATTATACCTAAAACTGATAAAAGATGAATATATACCGTAGGAAAGAAAATAAGCCGACTTTGGCATTATTGATGCTCTAAAAACGGCATTTTGCCGATTTTGGCCCTAAAGTATTTTTTTCCTGCTTCTCAAGCATGTTCGAAAACATAGGTAAAATAAAAATTTTTGCCGTTTAAAAAGTTTTGGTGGAATGCGTTTTAATAATTAATGAAAATTATTATCTTCGTCATGATCAACTTGCAAAATTTTAATATCAGCTTTGTAAAACATGGTTAAATAATGAATTAATCAAAAACATAGTATTTAGAAAAAAACGGTAAAATTAAAAATTAAACAACAAAAAGTTTTTAAATAAAAATAGATTAAAAATTTTTTTATAAAGCGCAACTTTTTTCTTCATCACAATTTCGCAATTTTTTGATATAAAAAAACCAAAACAGTTGATTCACTAGAAAAGAAATGTGATTTTTGAATAATTAAAACACTTAATTTCGGTGAATTAGTTTTAAAAAGAATTAAACATTTGTAATTGATAAAAGACCAGAATTTAAAGAAAATTTGTCACAGAAATTAGAAAATTTTTAAAATTAAAAATTAATGATTCATTTGTAAACACTGTCTTAGCTGTTTATTAATTATTGGATATTTTTAAGAAACAGCTACTACCGTATTTGGTCACAGAATTTAAGTGCTTCAAAAGCTCATAACTTTTTCCTTTTTTTCCAAGAGCTAAAATATTCAAAAATTTATATGTAAATTCGATCAAAATGAAACATATTTATTTTTAAAGTTGTTGAAAAATGATTTATCTGTTGCTTTTTTTTCTTCTTCTTTCGTTCACGAATTTGATCTTTTTTGGTTTCGTTTTTGTCGGCACAAATGATCAACGAAAAAATTGCTTTTAAAAATGATGATTCATTTTTACACATTCGATGCTAATTCTACCAACGAAAATGTTTTTCGTTAAAATTTTTAAAGTAAATATTTGAATTTCTTAATATTTGATCTTCTAATTTGGTTAAAGTAAATTTTATTAATGTTAAGATAAATGCATAGTTTTGGGCAACTTAATTGAACGCCATAAGGCATCTTTCATTTAAAAATACTGGTTTTGTTGTAAATATGTGCATAACAAAAACTTTTAATCGACACATTAAATTCTGTGATTTCGAATTTAGTTTTATCATGGTTTGTTGTGAAACTTTTATAATCTTTTTATCATCGTTTTTAACAACAAAGTATTCAAAAATGCTAAGTAGTGAAAGGCAATCCGCTCCGCCGAGCCAAAACGCGGATTACGGATTGATCCGCCAATCCGCGGCGCGGATCGGCGGATTGGTGGCGGATCAGAAAAGTTGGCGGAGCGGATCGGCGGATCAATCCGCCGGAGCGGATTCACGGATTAATCCGCGGATCCGCATAAATAAAGAGAAAAATGTCGGTTTAAGTTTTGTTAAAATTAAAACAACGATGGTGTAAAAATATAAGTAGCTGGATAGAGTCGGAAATTATAGAAAATTATCAAATATCGATGTGAAAAATATACAAGAACTGATTTTAAAATGATCAATCTCAACAACGAAAAAAGCGCGGATTGTAAATTTTGGCGGAGCGGATTGGCGGATTTCCGCGGATTTGAAATTAACGCGGAGCGGATCGGCGGATCAATCCGCCGGAGCGGATTCGCGGATTATCCGCCGGAGCGGAGCGGATTGCCTTTCACTAATGCTAAGCAAAAGAAAGAAAATAAAAAGATTTGTAAAATGGAAGAAAACAGACATATTTTTTATTTTGTCAAAAAAACAGATGATGTTTCTTTGTTTTTCTTTTTCAAAAAGTCAACACCTTCGTCGACAATTTTGATGATGTCTTTTTTTGTAAAACTAATTTACATAAATAAATGTTCAACATTCCGATCCGATTTTAATGCTGTCATATTGGCATGCGAAAATGACAACAAAATTTATTATTTGTGATTGAAAGTGATCATATTGAACTTTTTTTGGTTATGAAATGACCTAGTGCTTACCCCTCTTAAACATCTTTGATAAAAGATTGTAAAAAATTTAACTGTGAAAAAGAAAATTTGTTGAATGTTTCAAATTATTTAGTGACAGCTGCTTGATGGACAATGTCAGGGTCATTTTATTATAAACTGTCATTTAAAAGGATAAGCCAATTTTAACAAAAATTTGAAAAAAAAATTTTGCACCAAAATCAATTGAATATTTAAAACAAATTTAACACCGCCGTAAAGAAAAAAAAGAAATATAGTTTTTCACAAGTTTTTTTCTAAACTGCGATGTAAAAAAATTGTCTCATTTTCCGATGACGAAATCTATTTGCCTTTTTTTCCCTTTATTCTGTGATATCCAAATTTAATTTAATTTAATTTAATTTATTCACTTCAAAGCGATTGCTCACTTTAAGTGCGGGTAAAAAACAATAAATATAATAAGAATAAAATAATACAGTAAAAAATTTGACCAACAAATGTATTTTTTAGACTTTCACAAATGCCCAGAACTTTGCGCCATCCTTTTTCTTATACTAAAAATGTTTGTGAATATTTTACATTTTTTGGTTGAATAGATTGGAGTAAAAAAAATTCATTAAAGTGAACGAAAAAAGTTATAAATAATTATTTTCTTAACGTTTCTTCATTCTATCAACGCCATAAAAAATTACTAAAACATTCAGAAAAACAAAAAAGCGAAAATTGATTTTTGCAAACATATCATTCAACAAAACATCCAACGACTTCTTCTAAAAAAATACAGACATGTCTGTTTTCAAAAAACAATTCATTTTCAACCTCTTTAAAATCCCATTAAAATAAGTTGCAATTATATTTTTATTCTCCTGTTCTTTAAAGATCACAAAGAGGTTTCTAGCTAAAAGAATTAGCTGCTGTATGTATGTTTTAAATCATTTATTAAAAGTTAATTAGTTAAAAACAGAAAATTAAAAAATACTTTCATAAAAATGGATTATAAAAAATTTTACATATAGTTTTGGAGTATAAAGTAAGTCTTTCGATTAATCATCTGGATCAACTCGTTTTATATTTTCAAGGGTATCTGTTGCGGATGCAGTCAACTAAAGTGGTGTAAATTATTAATTTAAAAAACATATGAATAAAGCAACGTACATTTTTACTGACGAGTAAAACTTTTTCATGAACGTGATCAATATATGCATTTATATTTACACGTGACGAAATATTTGCCGTTTTTGAGATAATAACTTCGTCACCATAAAGCATTCGAAGAGGCGCCGAAAAAAGTTCTACACCTTTATAAATTGCCCGAATTGTGTGTTCACTGTAATTACTTGTTGCCAATTGTTCCATGGTGAAAGGAGGGCGTTGAAGGACAGGATGTTGATAAGTTTTATAAGTTTGTCGACGAAGGCAGAAAAATACATCACAATTATTTTCAACTGCAGCTAAATATTGTGTAAAATTTCCTGAACATGTTTTTTCCTTTGCTGGGCTTTGACAGGAAAAGAATTTTTCAACCGGAACAGAATATGCATGATCCCTTTCATATTCATAGCTGATACAAACGGTGATAGTTCGACCAAGGTAATATGGTTGAAATGTTCCAGGACATCCGATTTCTCCCGTAAATTCATTGACCTTTCCTTCAGAAAAAAGTCCGCCAAACATGGCACCAGTTTCATGTGGAAGGGTTACGTCCGCCTTTTTACGGCACCAAAATGCTTGAACTTTTACTGAATCCTTGTAAATAACATCATAATTAACGTCATGGCACTTATGATGGAACCAATGGGTAGAACATTCTGAACGAGTGTTTGTGACCACTCGATCACCAAAGTGATAGATTTCATCCAAAAGTTTAACCGGTTCAAAAAGGGTCTTATCACAAAACGGTCCACCAACAAAGAGATTATTTTGAGTGATGTTGTCGCATCGCCAATCTGGACTATCATCCAATGGAATACATATTTGATAAACTCCACCAAATGGATATTCATCATTGTTAGGCTTACACGTTCCATCATCGTAATTGGCCTAAAAAATTTTTGAGATTATTTGAGAATAAAATTCTTAGTTTCAAAACTAGTCCAAAAACAAAATCATGAGTTTTGCTTTGGTTTTTTTCGAAAAAATCAAAAGGAGAAAATGAAATTTCAAATATTACTTTGAAGTTATAATTTGGAGCATTCATATCTGTACACCCTCGAATTGTATTCATTTTATAATATAATTCAATGGCGTTTTGTAATAATCTTTGTGCAGAAAACAAAATACCAGAATCAACATCTGGAAAGTTTCGTGGAACAACAATTTGGTATAGCCAATCTCCATCGTGATTAAATGAAACCAAGTTATTGACTTGCATCGTGCCATTGTCCGACATTGCCAAAACGGCATTAACATCAGGTCCACCATTTGTTGTTATTTGGGAATGTTTCATATATTTACTCAAAGTTTGTTTGTCAGAAGTTGTAACTTCATGGGTATCAGAAGCTGAAGCATGAAAATACGCCCCAAAACTTGCAGCTGCTGTAGCCCGGAAACTATCAAGCGTGGAAGTGGTTGAGGTAACTTGATTGGAATCGACGAATGTCTCCTGTTCAATAATGGCTCCGGTTTCAGCAGTTGAAACATAATGAGTTCCAAAATCTTTTACAACCATTTCAGCAAGATATTTTGCTTGATAGGTGAGATTTCTGGAAAGAGCATCCGAAATCTGTTCAATTCTATCAGTAAATCCAGGTTCTAAGGCACTAACAGGATCTTTATAAAGATTGAAACTCCGATAAACGAGTTTTGTGTGAAGTAAGGATGACTTGTATTTGGCAAATGTTTCTTTTGATTGTTGATGCTTCATGCTGAAGGATCCAGAAGCTTTGAAAATACTGTAACCCCCTCCGGCAGAAGCTGTGAAAGTATTTGTAATTGTTTGTTTGTAATCTTCAAAGGTAGCATAAAATTGTGCCATTCGATCAAGACTTGTTTGAAGGATTGGGGTTGCAACGACATTATCTGGCAGCAAAAATGCTCCAGTCGGTTCAGCTTGACAAGATTTAAATTCTTCAAGGAAGACAGGTTTGGTAATGACACTTTGAAGATCATCCCATCCATATCCAACAATACCAGCCAAGGTTCGACCATTCAAAGAATTACCCGGAATTGTTTTAGCTTCTTTTAAACATGCATTAACAGTTGACAATTGAGCAACAGCAAAAGTTGTAATGGCACAGATAAAGAGGGCGATGATAAGGGCAAAATTGTTGCTGGCCATTCTAGGCAATTTACTGCGTAAAAATGAAAGTAAGCTTTCTTTATCGCATATTTATATTTTTGCTTTTTAGAACTTCAACGTGCATAAATCCGGATAAAAAAATTGATAGCAAAAAAATTAGAAAAAGATTTATACTTTTTTAAAGCTGGCATTTTTCACTTTCTTTTCTTAAATTGCCAATTTAAAACTTTAATCGAAGCGGATTATATTTTTTTCCCTGATGATAATTTTTTTGTTCTAATGTTTCCATCACAAAAAAGCTATTAGTTTTTGATACAAGCGTCCATTGTTCTTTTGAACTGTGATGACTTTGATGTCACTGATAAAAAATTTTTTAGCCTTTTCAATGAAAAAATCCTACTCTTTGATTATCAAATATATGGAAGTTTTTGTTGGCGGGAATAAGAAGCTTAAATACTGATAACAAATGAAAAAACATTGATGTCTCTACTTCGAATTGAATAATCCTAGACTCTTCTCTATTAAAAAAACGACAAATGATTGAATTCTACAGTATCTTTTTATTGTTTATGTTTTCCATTTCACCATCAACAGCATTAACGTATAATGTCGAAGTGAGACGATATTCTGCATTTCCGATTATTTCAAAAACTCTCGGAGCCAAGTCTGATTTTTATACTTCGGCTGCCTTATACACAGATGAAAATAACAATATTGGTGTTATTTTAGAAGGAAAACATTACGGTGTTACAAATTCTGCATTCTATCATTCAACGATAACATTCAAAAATGGTATTCCGTTTGCGACACAACCTAGTGCAAATCCTGTTTTTAATATCTCGAGCGTTATGTCTTATCCAACAATTACCAAATACAATGAACTATATTGTGTTTTATTCAGAAACAACAATAATAAATTAAATATTGCAATAACGTCAAACCCCAAAGATCCAAATGAATGGATAACTGATGGAATAATAACCCCATTGTCGACCTCATACATCGCAGCATATGCTGCACCCTTATTTGCAACTGCGGAGAACGGCTTAAAACAAAATTATTTAATTTGGTCTCCTGTATCGTCTCCTTACATTTTCAACGGAAATTCACCCATTCAAAACCCATCGGTTTGGACATATTCTGGTTCAAGTTTCGTGAGACAATATGCTTTTGACGAATATTATGTACAACCAGGAAATCCGCCACTTCAACTTAAAACAGGAGATTTCCTCCATGTTTACAATGGATATGGTTCTGGATACATCTGGAATCTTGGTTATGTAATCTTGAATAAAGAAAATCCGAATACGGTAACTCAAAGATCTAATGTTTCCATTCTTTCCCCAAAACTGGATTGGGAAATTGGTAATTCAACAGCAACAAGCTTTCTCACACCCAAATCAATATATTTAACTGGTCGGAAATTATTTTTATGAATTGTTAAATGTATCAAAATTGAATTTTAGGTCTTTTACATGACAAAATCAACTGCCCCGAAGAGAATGACTGGACACAATGTTTTTTTGGACTCTATAGTGGAGCCTCAACTCATATCGGAGCAATCAAAATTATTGTTTCGTGGCAATGATGAGTAGTTAAATAATTTCTGTAACAAATAGATAGTTTTTCACTGATATTTGACATCCTTGTTATATAAAAGTTCTAATATTTAGTAATTTTGCAATCATTCACATATTTTAAAACTTTCAAAAATTTGCTATAACTCTCATTGTAATTCTTATATTTCTCTTCCTGAGTTATCGCTATGTTACCACAATATAATTAATTAATACTCTAGAGCAGCTGCATCATAGTAAAACAAATTCATTAAAAACGTGACTTTTCAAAATGTATATGTTTTGTCAAAAGTTGACAACTGACACTAAACAGTTTTTTAAAACAAAGCGGCGGACATGGATTTCCCGCTATCAAAAACTTTCATGTATTCGATAATCAAAGACTGCGATTATTTTATTGAAAAGGCTTAAAATTATTTGTTATCACTGACATCAAAGTCATCACAGTTCAAAAGAACAATGGACGCTTGTATCAAAAACTAATAGCTTTTTTGTGATGGAAATGCTAGAATACAAAATTTATCATCAGGGTAAATAAAAAAAAATCTGCTTCGATTAAAGTTTTAAATTGGCAATTAAAGAAAAAAGAAAGTGAAAAATGCAAGCTTAAAAAAGGTATAAATCTTTTTCTAATTTTTTGCTATCAATTTTTTATCTTGATTTGTACAAGTTTATGACATATATATTTATTCAGTCTTTTATTCTTACATAATTTTAGAAATTTTATTTTAATTTCAAGGTACAACTCTTAAGCAAAACAACACATGTATGATTCAAGCTGATATTGTAAAGTGCCACGCAAAAGTCGTTTTTGTGATAAACATGTAGATTCATCTGGAAAAGCAGTGCCTTCCTCGGAAAGATAATAATTATCGCGTTTGATAAATTTTCCAAGGTATTCAAAAATAAATGTTAAATCATCAATTTCAAAATTTAACATAAAAATGTATTTTCGATTTCCATTCAGGGGAATTGAAAGGGTGGAAGAACCTTTGGTGCTAAAAAAAACTTTGAAATTTAAAAAATTTGAATTAATTTAAAACCGACTAATTTGTGCTGTAATAAGAATTTATGTTCAATGCAAATTTTGAATTGGTTGAAGTTGAGTAGTCATTGGATATGTCAGCAGAATCGCCATTGATGTCTAATTTTGAAGTAATGGTAGCAACAATGTTATTGTTATTTTTTAGGTCATAAATGTGAGAGGTTATAGAAAACCTAGAACACTGTTTATTTTGGGTGGGTGTTGGTGCAGCAGTGTATGCGAGACATTTTCGGGTGATGCTTGTTGTGATATCATCATTCCCTTAGAAAATTAAAAGTTTTATGTTTGCGGATTTAAATTGCAAGATTTCTTTCAATTAAATGGGTTTCAATGTTGATAAAAGTACCTACAAATATCTGTCCTATTCCATGGAAACGTAACACCAAAATTTCCTTGTTCAATTGTTTCTCCGGATTGAAAACTGATGCTTCCTTGATCAACAATAAAGTAAGATGGAATATAATACATATCTTTTTTAACATAAAACCAAAACCTCAGATCCAGAGAATCATTGGAAATCAAATATCCACCATTGCCATCAGGTGCAAAGCTTTGACCAAAATTAAAATCCGGATTAGTAAAATATGCAGATTCAAAGTAATATTCACTTCCATTTTTTGTAAAAATTGTTAAAAGATTCGAGAATGATAAAGAATTTAAACCGCTGTTTTGAAAATTAATATTAAATTGAAAGTTCCCGGTTAAAGCAGGCGTCCCATGATCAAAAACAGTTAACGTCAGGTTAAGGGAATTGCAAAGAAATGTAGCCCCTTGACAGAAATCAATGTTGATTACGGTAACTAACAATAAAAATAAAATACTTTTATCCATTATTAAAGTATAGACTTTGATTTTTATACATTTAAAGAATGGTTAACTCATCAAAAGCGAAAACGTCAAAGAAATGAATAATGTCCATCGAGAACCAAAGATAAGAAAAAAATAAAATCATGAGTCTGATAATAAAGGTTGCTAATACAGACAAAACTTTTTGTTTTCATTTGTCAAAAAAAACATCACATTACTGCTTTGGGAGAAAAGATTCATTTTATGACATTTGTTTTTCCAGTTTTCATTGAAAAATATTTTTCATAAAACACTTGCATTTTTAAGTTTAAGTTTTTTAATGGCAAACAATAATTTTAAAAATGCATGAAAAACATCGACCATTGTACTTTCCAAAAACAGTTATATGTGAAGTTGAAGTTTACAAAAATCAATAATTTTAATAAGTTACAAATGACTACCGAAATCTTTATTAATTAATGCATTGATTATTTTCCCAAGATCATAAAAAATTAATACCACGATGTTTCACAATGTTCATAAAACACAAAAAACTTTTATTATCGAATGGAAACAATAAAATATTCAAAAATGTTAGTCTAAAAATAAATAAACTAACATTTTTTTTTAAAATTATAGAAAACTAACACATTTTTTGATCTTTTTTATTCGTTCACGATATTGATCATCTTTTTTTGTCTCCCTTTTGCAAAATATCAGCATTGATTTTCTGATTTAGAGAAACATGATTCATTTCTTTACATTCGTTTTTGATGCTTTCCTTGAAAAATTTTGTTAGTCACACATTTTTTTTGTGAAAAAAGTTTATTTAAATATTTGTTTTACATAAATTTGTTTATTTTGTATTATCGTTTCTCAATATAAAGCGTTTTACAATGGTAAAAGATAAATGCATATTTATTAGCAAATTAATAGGGTCATGCAAAAAAATATTCATTGAAAAGAGTGACCAAAAACGTTTTTATATTAAATTAATTATGAACATATCATTAAAAAATGAAGGTCAAAACTTTTAAAAAGTTTATTAGTCTATTTTTTAAAAATGAAAATGCATGATATAACTCATCACAGATTTCAAATTAAATATTAAAAATAACTTCAAAAACAGTTTCAGATCTGTTACAATTCGATAGAAAAAAACAAAAATTTTTGAAAAAAAGTATTTGCTCGCATCTTTCTAAGCAATACGATTTTGTCAATAAAAAAACAAAAACATTTTGTTTAAAAATGATTCATTGCTTGCTATAATAAAATAATCCAGAAAAATGAGGGCATTAAAACCCCTGTTTGAGATGATCCAATTTTTTGCATATCAACGATAATTAACTTTTGCGGCAAACAGAAAGTTAAAAAACAAACCGAAAGTTTTATCTATATTATTAAGTTTTAGATTTTTTCAGATTTTATTTTATGTTTTACCGTAGTAATAATTAAAAAATGATATCAACAATGAGTTTGCTGTGTTTTGGTCTAATTGTATTTATTAATTTTAATTTTTAATTAAATTAGTTTAATGAAACATTCTAATGTTATTACAAATGACAGAAATTCATTTTTTAATGATTGAAGTCAAAAACACAAAGCTTTTTTAAAATTTGAAAAAATGAAATCATCATAAAATGAAAACTTGCATTTTGTAGAATTTGTTTGTTTTAAGATGTTTTATGGATCAAAATGTTTTAGTGCAAAATATGATTAAAATAAATTAACTAAAATCATTCAATCGAGAGGGAATTGAAAATTTGATGGTTTTTATATTTTAGCTGCATGTTTGTTATTTCCAAAATCAATCGTTTGAGTTTCTCATGTACATTTTTTTATTTTTAAAAACAAAATAGAATTTAGAAAATACAAAATAATTTTAAATTTAATAATGTTTTCTCCTGCATACTTTACTCTATGAAAAACAAAACTCTGAGTAAAAAAGCTCACTTAATAAGTTTAATTACCATTGAAAGTGTTTAAAAAATTATAAAAAATTCAAAACAGTTCTTTTTTCAATTGATACGTCGTCTCTTTTTTAATAATAAACATAAAGGAATTAAAAAGATCGCAGCAGTCGTGCCATCTTGATCCTTTTTTTAATGCAGACGATTTCTTTTTAACAAGAAAAAGGACACACTTTTAAAAAAAACAAACAGTCATTCATTTCAGATCAGAAATGTGGTTGAAGTATTGTTTTTGAGAGAGAAAATTGCAATTTCGAAAGCGCTTGGCAGTATTTTTTTTTCTTTTTTCAACAACAAATGTGCAAATATGAATCATCTCTCTTTCAAAATATAAATGCAATATTTTGGTTCATAATTTTTGCCCGATGAAAAACATAAAAATGACTTTCTCGGAAATTCAATCAAATACAATTTCATTTTTTTAGCTTTTGCAAAATGGTTTAAATATTTTATCGCTTTTGGTGATAGTAAAATGTTTTGTGATAAAATGTTTATAAAATAAAATTTTTTAAACATGAAATAATTATATTATGCCAATGCAAATCATGTGAGCCATTCACATTTATTAAAAATTTGAGAAACATTTTGCAACAAAATATTTTAAATAAAAGGCAACAATCAACCCTTTTTACAAATTTTAAAATTCTTTTCTCTGCTGTTTCTTAGCTCATTTTTCGGCCTGAACAAAAACAAAAGAGAAAACAAAAAAGAATGTTCTATTTCGTAATAAAAAAAGACCAACGAAAGTGTAATATTCAAAAACTCAAAAATAAGCCAACTTATGAATGAAAAAATGCGAAAAAGAACTTATGCTTCGTTTTTCTCTAATTTTTTGAAAATTTCATTTTGTTGTTGCATTTATGTAAATTTATAAAATTATTATTACTTTGATAAATATGAAAAACCCGGCATTTTATTACTTTCTACAGGATTTTACAATACAAGAGAATTCATTAAAAAATTTAAAAAAGCTTTTTTGTATCCAATTTATTTTAAATTGCTTTAGGAATTTTATTATTTTTTTGATTCTTTAAAATTTTGTTACTGCACTTCCCAGTAATTAACAAAAATTATGTTTCTAAATCGATAATTGCAATTGTAACACAAAAAAGCATAATTGCAAATAAAACTAATATTAAAAGACAGGCGTAAAACATCGTTTCTTTTTTTTCTTTGTTGAAAAAAAAAATTTGAGAAAAAATTTAAATTGAAAAAATTACATTTAAACAATTAATACTAGGATGGTGAAATCATACAAACGGTAATTATTAAATATCGTTTTTCTTCACATTTCAAAAAATAAAAAAATTTCCAATGGTAATTTTCATCATTTTATCTCATTTATAACTTTTGATGGAGATACAAATATTACTAAAATATTCAAAACAAAAAACAGGATCTTTCCCAACACATTTTTATATATTTAAAAAAAAGGCTAAAAAGCAGTTTAATTTTTTTTTCATATTTTAAAAAAGCTTTGTGTTTTTGACTTCAATCATTAAAAAATGAATTTCTGTCATTTGTAATAACATTAGAATGTTTCATTAAACTAATTTAATTAAAAATTAAAATTAATAAATACAATTAGACCAAAACACAGCAAACTCATTGTTGATATCATTTTTTAATTATTACTACGGTAAAACATAAAATAAAATCTGAAAAAATCTAAAACTTAATAATATAGATAAAACTTTCGGTTTGTTTTTTAACTTTCTGTTTGCCGCAAAAGTTACAACAACAATTGCTAACAATAATGGAAATCCCATCATTTTATGGGAAGACAAATTAAAACTTCATGCAATTCCTTGGACACTTCGAAATTAACACGGAAAAACTCAATTACAGCCGAGAAGAGAAACTGATCCTTCTTGCATGCAAACTGCATGATGATGCTGCAAATTACTTTGCACAAATTCTTTACATTTACCCTGATCTTCAATGGACAGAAGCAATAACATTGTTGAAAGACTTCTACAAAAATATACAACAAGAAGATGTTCCATTATCCCACGTCCATAGCAAAGATAAACAAGATGTTACAATTAAAACCCTTCAGAATCTAAAACAAGCTGATTTCTCTTCAATTGAAACATATGCAAAGCAGATTCAAATCACAGTGAGCAAATTGTTCCCAAACAAGCTGGGATACAACAATCATATCAGAATCCAACAGCAAATGAAATATTTCATTAACGGTACACCAAAGCATATTCGTCAACAACTCCAACGAAAAAAGAAAACATTCAACAATTTTGAAGACCTTTTGAAAGAAGCTTTTCAGCTTCAAACAGCTTTTCAGCTTCAAACAGCTTCAACTCTTCCACAAACAGAGAATCATCATCAACCTTTACATACCCGTCACACTGTTCTTTCCCAAGTCATAAACACAAAGAAACCACATACATCATCAGACAAGAAAACTTGTCCAACTTCAAAACGAATTACATTGATAAATCAGAACTTCATCGACCCATTTACAAAAGCTGAATTTAAAGAATTTATGTCCACTAGCAAAACAAATATGTCAAATAAACAAAAAATAAACTCATCACCTACATCCTCAACAAAATCAAAGAAAAACAAGACCAAAACCAAACTTCCACCATCAAACTACACCCGTCAACAACAACCGAATTCAAATAATTAACTCATTCCTCCCTGCAGTCATTTGAAGCTGCGAGGACACAGCTTTTCCGGAGTTCAGGAGAAAAGCCTGTCCGTTGTTGTTGAAAAATAAATCATTTCTCGTCAACTGGTTCAATGCCGTCCCCACATACATGCACATGCCTTTACCTTGGATGATCCCCCATTCCTGCCCACTGCTGTAAAATTAAATTTCATTTTATTTTAGAATTGTTTAAAATGTATTTTTAGTTTTTGTATTTAAGAATTGTTTGAATTAAATTTTATAGATTTGTATTTTAGGTAAATTTATATTTTTTAGAATTGTCTAACTTGATTTTTAGGTTTAAAAATTTTATAATATTTTGTGAAAATGTTTAAATTTGATTTTGTTATTTTGTAATGTTTTGTAAAATTGTATTTTATATATTTGTCCATCTCTCTATCTCTATTTTGTGTCTCTCTGGAAAGCCCATTGAATATCGGATGATCCACAAGCTGCAAATAAACGCTCAACTTCAGTCAACCTGGTACAACTTCTCAACGACAGGGAATCTGTCCCATCAACATCAATAAATATCAAAACCAGCATCGGCAACCTCATAACATCCAGCATTGTCGAAGGGGCTCGACAAAAATAAGGGGAGTGATGTAATGGGAACTCCATCCCTCATTTATATCGTCACTCGGAAAGAGATCAAGCTTCAGGCTTGATCCCTTTCACGTGCAACAACATCTGCCGACACGCCTCCAACATTGGCACAAGCTCCACCCCTCAAACGGCAGTCTCAACCATACTTAAGCTTAACCACCTCCAGCTTAACAAGCCAGTTCCCATCTCAATTCCAGACGCAGTTCCAGCCTCAACCAGCTCAGTTCTCCAGCCACCTCCAGTATCAGTCCAGAGCCAGTCAAGCAGCAGCGGGACATCTCCCAAGGCTCTTCCTTGTGGAGATGTCGAGATCATCCAGGGCCCCTTTCTTCTCCTTCCTTCTCTTGTATTTTGTTGGATTATGTATAACGTTGTATAAAAGAGTTACACTCACCATCAAGGACAAGGTTCTACCCCACACAATCGCTTACTCCTTACAGAGGTGATTCATTTTTCGACATTCATTTTTGATGCTTTCGTTGAAAAATTTTGTAAGTCTCACATTTTTTTGTTAAAATAGATTATTTAAATTTGTGTTTTAAATAAATTTCTTTATTTTGTATTTTTGTTTCTCAATATAAAGCGTTTTACAATGGTAAAAGATAAATGCATATTTATTAGCAAATTAATAGGGTCATGCAAAAAAATATTCATTGAAAAGAGTGACCAAAAACGTTTTGATCCAATTTTTTGCATATCAACGATAATTAACAATTGCGGCAAACAGAAAGTTATAAAATGAACCGGAAGTTTTATCTATATTATTAAGTTTTAGATTTTTTCAGATTTTATTTTATGTTCTGATTACCGTAGCACATCGAATTTTTTTGCAGAAAAAACCAGAAAAACGTGAGACAAAGTGTGGCAAAATGTTTATGAACGCCATGTGTAAAAAGGGCTTTCGAAAAAAAAACGATTTTCTTTTGTTCTTTTTAAAAACGAAAGAAAACGAAAAATCTCACACTTTTCTGCCTTCGTTTCGATGTGGTAGTAATAATTAAAAAATGATATCAACAATGAGTTTGCTGTGTTTTGGTCTAATTGTATTTATTAATTTTAATTTTTAATTAAATTAGTTTAATGAAACATTCTAATGTTATTACAAATGACAGAAATTCATTTTTTAATGATTGAAGTCAAAAACACAAAGCTTTTTTAAAATATGAAAAAAAAATTAAACTGCTTTTTAGCCTTTTTTTTAAATATATAAAAATGTGTTGGGAAAGATCCTGTTTTTTGTTTTGAATATTTTAGTAATATTTGTATCTCCATCAAAAGTTATAAATGAGATAAAATGATGAAAATTACCATTGGAAATTTTTTTATTTTTTGAAATGTGAAGAAAAACGATATTTAATAATTACCGTTTGTATGATTTCACCATCCTAGTATTAATTGTTTAAATGTAATTTTTTCAATTTAAATTTTTTCTCAAATTTTTTTTTTCAACAAAGAAAAAAAAGAAACGATGTTTTACGCCTGTCTTTTAATATTAGTTTTATTTGCAATTATGCTTTTTTGTGTTACAATTGCAATTATCGATTCAGAAACATAATTTTTGTTAATTACTGGGAAGTGCAGTAACAAATTTTTCGAAGAATCACAAAAAAACAGATAAAATTTCGTAAAACAATTTAAAATAAATTGGATACATAAAAGCTTTTTTAAATTTTTTAATGATTTCTCTTGTATAATTAAATTCTGTAGAAGATAATAAAATGCCGGGTTTTTCATATTTATCAAAGTAATAATAAATTTATAAATTTACATAAATGCAACAACAAAATGATATTTTCAAAAAATTAGAGAAAAATGAAGCATAAGTTCTTTTTTGCATTTTTTCATTCATAAGTTGGCTTATTTTTGCGTGCTTTTTTAAATATTGCATTACACTTTCATCGGTCTTTGTTTATTACGAAATAGAAAATTCTATTTCGTTTTCTCTACTGTTTTTGTTCAGGTCGAAAAATGAGCTAAGAAACAGCATAGAAAAAAGAAAGAAAAGGATTTTAAAATTTGTAAAAAGGATTGATTGTAACAGCAAATCTTTCATAAAAATGTTTTGTTGTAAAAAGCCGCTTAAATTTTTTAATAATGTGAACGGCTCACATGTTTTGCATGGCCAAAATATTATTAATTCATCTATATAAAATTGTGTTTTATCATGCTTTATTACAAAACATTTGACTATCATTAAAAGCAATAAAATATTTAAAAAAATTTTGCGAAAGCTAAAGAAATGAAATTGTATTTGATTGAATTTCCGAGAAGGTCATTTTATGTTTTTCGTCGGGAAACAATGATGAACAAAAACATTGCATCTATATTTTGAAAGATAAATAATGCATATTTGCACATTTGCTGTTAAACAAAGACTAAAAATACTGCAACGCTCTTTTGAAATTGCAATTTTCTCTCTCAAAAACAATAATTCAACAATATTTTTGATCTGATATTATTGATTGCTTTTTGAAAAGTGTGTCCTTTTTTTATTAAAAAGAATTCGTCTGCATTGAAAACAGCAATAAAATTATCCAGCTACTGCGCTTATTTTCTAAGCAAGTGTATCCTTTATTTTTATTATTAAAAAAAGAGAAGACATATTTATTGCAAAAAACACTTTTTTGAATTTTTTATAATTTAAGAAACAATTTTAATGGTGAATTCAAGCTTATTAAGTGAGCTGTTTTAATCATTAATTAAAAGAGTTTTGTTTTCCATCAAGTAAAATACGTTGAACCATTATTAAATTAAAAATTATTCTGTATTTTCGAATTTCAATTTTATTTTTAAGAGTAAGAAAATGTTTCGTTTTTATGCATGAAATGATACCATAACAAAACATATAAATTTTTAAAAATGCGAACAAAGAAATCCTAATTAGCATTTTAACAAACTGGCAATAATCTGGAAAAGTATTGTTCGTAAACAAATTAATTCTTAATCGATTGCAAGCATGCGCTAGAATTAAAAAGTTTTGAAAAATGTGTAAATGGACTAAATTTATGTCACACACTTTACTGTTGAATTAAAGGGTTCAATTATATATTTTAATGAATCTTCTGTTATTTTGTGCAAGTTTCAATCAAATAGCCGAAAATAACATTTTTATTTTATCAAAAGACTTTATTTTAATAAAATTCAAAACAAAATATTTAAAGAAAAAAGGTTTCAATGAAAGTAAAAACTGCAGATGTGGAAATATGAATCATCTTTCTTTCAAAATAAGAACGCATTTTTTTTTAACCATTTTTGCCGACGAACAACGATAAAAGTCATCTGCGAATGAAAAAAATTAATTAAAAGCAGATCATTTTGATGAACCTTTGAAAGCTAATACAATTTCGTTTCGTTAATTTCAGAAAACGTTTTTTGAATATTTTGTTTTTTATAATAAAAGTTATGGATTTATGAAGCACAAAAGCTTTTATTAGTAAAATATAATAAAACCTATTTTTTAACATGAATCCATCCAACAACAAAAAGACGATGCGCATCCATAAAAAAATTAAAGCAATTATTTTTAACAGAACCGTTAATTTTTAAATGATAGATTTTATAGCATTTACACAATAATTTTGGGATTGTAAGCAATTCGAAACACTTTTGGAGTATCAATCTTTGTTATAATTTTAAGAAACCCTTCCTTTTCTATTTCTTCACTTTTTTTGGCTATTTTGATGCTTTCGTTGAAAAAAATAAATTTGAAAACATTTTGCAAGAATGTTGGGTAACAAAATTTTTTTTGTACTTCACACATCTATCACAAACTTAAACAGTTTTGGTTATTTAAAGCAATAAAACATTCAAAAATATTTTGTAAAAGTTGAAGTAATTTAAATGTTATTAAAGTTGAACTATAATAAGCAGCTTTTTGTTTTTTCTTCACAGACGATTTTCATTATTTTTGTGTCTTTCGTCGGCAAAAACTAACATCTTGTCTGTTTTTTGGAAAGAGATGAATCATTGAAACGTTTTTTCTATCAAATTTTTAAAATAAATGTTTGAATATTTTAAAATTTGGTGTTCTAATTTATTATGGTAACGTTTTTACGAAAGCGAAGGAATTTAAGAACTTTTTTAACAATGATAAGTGCAAAAAAGTTCAGTTATAAAAAATATGCAATTAAAATTTTTCAATCATCTTAATTTTTACAATTTTTATCAAAATTTTAACTTATGAGGTTTTAATGACTACCACAATCGAATGTTTTGAAATTAATTATATTTAATAATGAAAAAGAACAGAGGCACCGCTGAATTCACATTTTTAAAAACGATCGATAACAGTTTGTATTTAAATTTAAAATCTTTCAAAATCATTCATATTAAAAATGAAAATTCTTTTGTAAGCAATTGCTAAAATTTATATTTATGTATCCTTGTCCTTAAATTGAACAAATTATACTAAACTTTAAAAAATTCAAAATAATATTTGAAAGAAAAAATGTGTAAATAGAAAAACAGAAAATTTGCAAATATGAATCATCTCTCCTTCAAAATAAAAACACTAACAGAAATCAATTTTTCATGCAAAAAATGCAAAAATCCGCTTTTTAAAGCGCCAGTTTTTATTTTAGCTATTTCATCTAAAAAATTGGAAAAATTAAAGGTTATGTTGTCGATAGCCCCTTAAATGTTTAAAAAATGCTTTTTTGAGCTGTAGAGTATAATTATTTCATTTTTAAAAAATAGTTTTTATTAGCTTTTGTTACAAAACTTTAGTGTTTCACAAACCGAAAATTTTTATTAACATAAAAGCAATAAAATATTTAAAAATGTTTATCAATAGCTAAAAAAAGAGAATAAGGTTTGGATGGAAAAAAAGATGACCGAGTTTTTATTCTTTTCTTCTTACAGACTGAAAATATTAAGACTACAACAGTTTTAATTATTAATGGCTGTTTGCGGTCCAAAATTTGTCAAAATATCCAATTTGTATCACAAAACAAATTAAATTTAAAACTTAAAAAAATTTGCCTAAAATTTTTAAAAATTAAATCGATTGACATTTTTTGAAAGAAGATTTTTGGAAAAAAAATTATGTTAGCTTCTTTTTTCAACGCTATTCCGTCATTTTTTGAGATCAAAAAACCAACATATCTTAGATTGTAACAAGGATCAAAAGTCAAATTGTTTTCAAAAATTTATAGCATTAATTTTTTTTGCATATTGTACATAAACGAATATAAAGTCAAAAAGATTGATTTATGTAACTTTAAAGTAACACAAATACGGAATTTATTAAAATACTGTTTTTGTTGCAGGGTTTATGTCGTGTTTGTTGCATGAACATTGTGGGAGATATTGTACAAAGTTAAATAAGATCAATAGTACTTAACGTAATAAAAAAAAAGGTTAAAGAACCCCATAATCAGACCAGAGGTCGTGGGGGGCCGATGCTGGCGCGACTTTCCAGCATCTGCACTTAGCATTTAGGTGTCCGGATCTAAAATCCTTGCCGGCGCAACCCGGTAGTGGACCACCCCCTTTCGGGAACCTTCCACTCGAGCGGAGAGCTCATATGAGTGTACCAATTGCCTTCCAATTGGTAGCGCCTGGGTTGGGCACGCACGGGGATTCGAACCTTCCACTCTTTCGAGTATCTGTCCGACTGAGAGTCTGTCGCTCAAACCACTCGGCCACCCGTCCGCACTTAACGTAATATAAAGTCAAAATTTGAACGTGTTTATTCTGTAAATAAATTCGCACATAATATTAACAAAGAAATGCATATTTCAAGGCAGTTTTTTCTATACTCCGTTTTGAAAATAAATCAACATTTTTGGGGCCAACAAAATCTAACTTCCTTTCACATCGAAATGTTTTTCTTTCGGGTGATTTGAAATATGAGAAATGAAAAAAAGAACTTTGAAAAAACATTCCACTAAATTTATATGGAAGTGATCAAAACCTTCAAAATTTAAAAAAGTGGTAAAAATGTTACACGTTGTTGAAATGAAAGAAATATTTTTTATTATTGAATATTATGGCCTTGGGCAATGGTCAACTGCAGTTTGAATCAAGTAGCCAAAAAGAATACTTTTATCTTATCAAAAGACTTTAGTTTAATAAATTTTTGGTGAAAATTTAAAAAAATTCAAAAAAACACATTTTTTTGAATGCAAAATAACTTTCAATGAAAACAACAACAGCAATATGAATCATCACTTTTAAAAAAGAGAAAAAAAAATGAAAGTGAAAGTTGTCTGTGAAGAAAAAATAACAAAAAGCTTGTCATTTTTTTACACATTAAAAATTAAAAACAATTTCATTTCGTTTATTTTGCAACACTTTTTTGAATATTTTATTGTTTTTTGAAAATTAAAGCTAGTGATAAAAAATTCAATATAACATATAATCAAGTTTTACATTATTGCAAATAACCAAAAAGTTTGCAACCAGGTTCAACTACAGGACTTGGAAACATTACAAATATTTGAAATATAATTCATAAACCAAAATATTATAAAACTAAAATTATACATTTTCAAAAAAAGAGAAAAAATAAATTTGAAATTTTAAAATTTTTTAAGTAATTTTTTTTTCTTTGTAGACTGCTTCAAAATGTGTAACCAAAATTGAAGATAAATTTTAATGACTTTTGTTTTTTTTTCATTTACGTGATATGTGTTATTCTAAAGAGATTAAACATATGTTTTACACATCAGAATTTATTGAATCAGAGTTTTTGAAATTTTTGTGTCGGGACCTCCAATGAATGAAAGGGACAAAACTTTGTTTACAATGGATCTCCTCCTTTAACAATTTAGGAGCCGCCAAAATTGTTAAGGATTAAAAGTGAATCTTAAAATTTTAGGCGGCGCCTGAAATGTTTAAAAAAATTAACAAAAACTTAAAAATTGATAATTTTTACTAAAAATGTTAAGGAATTAAAAATAGAATTTTCTTAAAAAAAAAAGTTCGAAAATACATACAAAATAATTTTTAATTTATTAATGGTTAGATTTCCAATATTACTGGAAAACGAAACTCTTTAATTTTTTGAGTAAAATAGCTCACTTAATAAGTTTGATCACCATTGAAAGTGTTACTAAAATTATAAAAAATTCAAAAAAATTTATTAATAATAAAAGTAAAGGAAAAATTTGCTTTTTAAAAAAAGCGCAGCAGCTGGGCCATCTTTTTTCAATGCAGACGACCTCTTTTTAATAAAAAAAAGGACACACTTTTCAAAAAACAGTCAATCAGATCAGAAATATGTAAAGTAGAAACAATTGCGAAAGAAATTGCAATTTCGAAAGCGCGTTGCAGTATTTTTATTCTTTGTTCTACTGCAAATGTGCACATATGAATCATCTCTCGTTTAAATATTGAAATTTAAATTCAAAATATGGATGCAACTTTTTTTCATCATTCTTGCCCGATGAAAAAAATAAAAATGACCATCTCTAAATTTCACGCAAATACGATTTTATTTTTTAGTTTATGCAAAATGTTTTTAATATTTTATTGCTTTTAGTGATAGTAAAATGTTTTCTGATACAGCTTGATAAAACATAATATTTTAAACATAGAATAATTATGTTCTCCTAATGCTAGCCGTGCACATTTATAAAAAATCAAAGCTGCTTTTTACAACAAAATCTTAATTTTTTAAATGAATTACAAAAAATTTACAATTTAAAAAAAAGAACTTTAAAGCAAATTGATAGCCCATAAAGTAAGGAATCCAAAAAGCTACAAATTTTTGTTTTTTTTGTCAAGACCTAGGATTGTAAATTAATATTAATATATGGGGCCAAATATTGCTAAATAAATTTTTTATTAATGTTTTGGTGTAATCGTTGAGCATTTTTAAAACAATACGTTTTATCATGCTTCATTTAAAAAAATTTTGTGTTTCGAAAAATATTAACTATTATTTAAAAAAAAACAATAAAACATTTAAAAACGTTGTCCAAAATTAACGAAATGATACTATATTTGCTTTAAAGTTTTACTAAAACGACCCGATTTTTGGCAAAAAATGATTAACAAAAATATTGCGTTGATATTTCGAAAGACAGTTGATTCATATTTGCACATTTGCTGTTATTTTATCCATTGCTGCTAGTCGAGGGATGGCTCCAAATGTTCTTGGAGAAGTTCTTGCGAAATTTTTTGCCAGCCCCTTGGCATTGGATTTTAACCGGAAGGCGGAAGAAGTGACTGGCAAAAAAGTTTTTGATCCTGGATGTACAAAAGGCGGAAGAAGCTGCTGCAGGAAGTCATGGTGGTCGGCGGCAGTGCTGATGCTGTGAAATGGTGGCAGGAGCTTTTACGTTCATTTTACAATCTCTTTGTTGAAAATGTTTGTAGAAAATTTGGAGGGTTTTCTTTCATTGTAAAACGAGCTTTAGTTTTCGTATTTATGTATTTCGTAATCGTTGTTGTTTTATTTTTCAATTGTTTATGATTCACCTTGTCTCCTTTTCATTGTGTCTTTATCGTGGGAAAAGAAGCGCCAATTTTGGTGCCAGTCGATGATTGACTTGCGCAATGTTGTGCAATCACTCTCTATGGCTCGCTTTCTCTCTCTTTGCTGTGTCTTTCTTAAATGCCAGGAGAGGCAGCTGGTGGGAAATTTTGCGCAGACAGCTCCTGATTTCTTTGTGCATATGCGTTGCCAAGGAAAAGATCGATCGAGGCGGAGTGGATCTGGTCGTAGCTTTTGGGTTCCCGTAAAAAAGTTTCAACTGAACCAACTTTTGATGATGCATCAACTAATCCATTTATTGTTCAACAATCTTCTGCTGCTCCAAAAGTTTATCAACTAATACATGATCCAAAGCTTCAACCAATTGTTCTTATTTCTTTCCAGCGATGGTGAATGCCAATAAATGGAAAATTTTTTGTTAAAAATATCATTTTAATAATTATCGAATTGCATTTAAAGAATTCAAAAATGTTTAAAAAGATAGAAAAAATCTGAAGCAAAAAAGGGCCATTTATCTTCAATCAAAAAAGAACACTTTTATCTATTAAAAATTACAGCATTCTGGGCAAAAACAGACATCTTTTAAGAGAGATGATTCATTTTTGTACATATGTTGTTACTGTTTTCTTCGGAAGCCTTTTTTCTCTGAAGTGTCGAAAATCAATTTTTGAATTTTTAAAAATTTTGATCTTCTTTTTTATTAAAGTAAAATTTCTTAGACGTTTTAACAACAATCAGCGCAAATGAGATCATTAATAAAAAATTCTTTAATTTTTTGTGTCATCTTATAGACCTGTACTATTTCTTATCTTTTAACTGTAACACTCTCATTTTTGTGCAATTGTCTGTTCTATGAAGTGCTCGTTCAAAAATATACAATTCATTTAAATTTGTATTAAAGACAAAATGTGGAATAACATTTTTTAATGGTCTTATCGTAGAACTTATCGCAAAACTGGTAATATTTCGACATTAGAAGAAACAAAGTATTTCATTAAAAAAATTAAAGATTCTGTTTTAATAAGCCGCTTTAATTTTTAATAATTGTGCACGGCTTACTTGATGGGTATAATTTTTTCATGTTTAAAAAAATAGTATTTTAAATGCATTATCACAAAACATTTTACTATCCCTAAAAACAATAAAACAATTAAAAACATTTTGCAAAAGCTAAAGAAATGAAATCGAATTAGCTTGAAAAGTTGAAGATAACTGACCGTCTGTTTTCCTGTTACTTTTATGTTTTTCATCGGGCAAAAATGATGAATCAAAACATTACATCTATATTTTGAAAGAGAGATGATTCATATTTGCACACTTGTTGTTGAAAAAAGAAAAAAAAATACTGCCAAGCGCTTTCGAAATTGCAATTTCTTTCGCAATTGTTTCTACTTCACATATTTCTGATCTGATATGAATGACTGTTTTTTGAAAAGTGTGTCCTTTTTTTTTTAAAAAAAGAAGTCGTCTGCATTGAAAAAAGCATCAAGATGGCCCAGCTGCTTTTTTAAAAAAAAGCAAATATTTCCTTTACTTTTTTTATTAAAAAAGAGACGACGTATCAATTGGAAAAAGATCTGTTTTAAATTTTTTATAATTTTTGAAACACTTTCAATGGTAAATAAATTATTAAGTGAGCTTTTTTACTCATTAATGTAAAGAGTTTTGTTTTTCATAGAGTAAAGTATGTAGGAGAAAACATTATTAAATTTAAAATTCTTAATTCTATTACAATAAAACTGTTGAAAAATGATTGATTTTTGGCGTTTTTCCTTATTTCTTTCACTAAATTGATCTGTTTTGGTTTCTTTTTCGTCGGCAACAACAAAAATACTGCTTTTAGAAAATGACAATCCGTTTTTGCACATTTGCTGTTGAAAGGTTCTTTCTTGAAACGTTTTTTAATATAAAAAATTTATTTAAATATTTCAGAAATTTTTGCTCAATATATTATCTTTGCTGTAATTCTTGAAAAAGACAATATTATTTGATTAAATGTTTTACATAACATATACAAGAATGAATAATATCAATAACTAACAAAACTAAGAATACAGAAATAACTTTCTAGAAAAATTTAAAAACAATAAAAAAACATTCTTCAATAAAATTTTGTTATAAGTAAAAAATATTTATTTACATTAATAAAATATAAAAAATGTAACAAACAAAAAATTACTTCTTACATCTTAATTAAGTTTTAGTGGTAAAAAATAATTAAAAAATGCATGAGTTCATGAACTTTTATTAATAAAATATGTGAATTAATCAGAAAATCATACGAAAAATAACCGAATAATATTGCGTCAACAGAAAGCACCAAGCAGGAATCGAACCTGCGACGAAGTTAGGGCTTACAAAAATTTTTCATATCAAATCAATGATTCTATAGTAATTACTTAAGTTTTTATTAATTATTGGTTTTTCCGTTTGTAATGGATCTCAAAAAAGTAGTTTTTTAAATGATTTTTCACAAAACTCTTGCGCTTCAAAAATCAAAAACTTTTATTTTCTTTTAAAACAATAAAATATTCAAAAAACCTTATAAAAAATTTAGAAAAACTAACGTTTGGGAAATAGCAAGAAAAGAAACTGAGTTTCCTTTTTTCCCTGCTTTCAAAATGTTTGTCATCTTTTTTTTGTCATTCACTGAAAAAACATAAATCATAAACATTGATTCTCTGTTTTGAGAGATATTATTTACTTTTTGACATTCACTTTTGATGCTTTCGTTGAAATTTTTTTTCTCCGAATATTTAAAAAAAAATGAATTTTATTTTTTTTATGTTGCAAACTTTTTGCGGCTGTAAAAGGTTAAATGTTTCGGACTCAAAGTTTCTCAGTTTACCAGTGTTTCGACTCGCCCCGCCCCAACCTCGCCCCGGGGCGCCCCGGAGCGCCCCAACGCTGGGACGGGGCGGTGGATGGGGCGATTTTCTTAAAACTGCCGGGGCGCGGGGCGGTAGTGGGGCGACTTTTTATTAGCTATCAGTGAACGAACATTAACAGATTATTGTTTTTGAAAACATTAGGTTGTTTTGATGTAAGAAAAGTTTTTCTTTGACATTTTGTTACAAAAATCAATGTTAAAAAGCGGAAAAAGCACATTTTAAAATTTTATTTGGTAAAAAATTATGAAAATTCAATGAATTTCGGGGGATTTTGGGGCGAAAAACTGACTCCGGGGCGGTGGATAGGGTGATTTTTTCAGAAAGTCGGGGCGCGGGGCGGTGACGGGGCGGCACCTGAAGGATGCTGGGGAATGGGGCGGAGTATGGGGCGAAAAAAATTCGAGTCGTAACACTGCAGTTTACCCACTTTTTGATTTAAAAAACAAACAAAGAAAAATAAATTTTTAAAAATATAAAATTGGGAAGTCTAATGTTTTACTGCAAAATTTTTGGGTTGCGAAAATTATAAATGTTGTTTCACCTTTAAATGAATAAAACATTCAAAAATGTTTAAAAAAAGAACAAATCTAATATTTATTTGAAAAGTGAAAGTAACCGCACAGATTTTCTAGTTTTCCTTCGTGAAAAATATTGGTCATATTTTTTTGGTCTTTTTTCTGCCATATATAAATATCGCATCTTTACTATGAGAGAGGTGATTCTGAATTCAAGATTTGACATATTTTTGCGCATAAGATTCCTTTAACAGCTGTGTCTGAAAGGGAAGAAAAATTATATTCTTTGCATTAAGACATTTTCAAAAACATCAAACTTTTTTTTCAAATAAAAATAAGAGTTGCTAATATGACCCCTTTTAAACAGTCAAATCAGGCACAGAAAGCCAAAAATGTAATTTGTACTAAAAATATCAGGATCAAAAATACGGTAAAACTAATGAATTACAAGTATACTTTTTTCATCGATTTTAAATATTTTTTGTATATGTTGGTACAGGTTTTATGCAAATTTTTAAATGACATTTATTAATATATGTGTTATCACAATTTTAATAAAACAAAATTAGGTAATCAATCACAATTTTTTAGATCTTAGATAAATAATCTCATTCATTTCAAAGTCATTTTTCTTTTGTTCCTTTTTTTAGCTAGCAGATGTTTTTGAGATAATACAGTCCACCTTTTAAATACAGAGCCACCTCAAAATATTCAAATATTGAGTTAACGAATAAAGATAAAAAGATTTGGTTTTGACTTTTGCCGTAAGGTAACAAATAATCTTAATTAAAGGTTTCGCAACATGTGTTTATGAAGAATGATAACTTACTATAAGAGTTTCTAAAAAATAAAAATTATGTCTTGATATGTTTTGTCACATAACTTTTTTCCTTCAAAAATCAAAAACATTTATTATCTTTCAAAGCAATAAAATATTCCAAACTATTATAAAAAAGAATGAATTCTTTTAAGAGTTGCTAAAAACCCTTGAGCTTTAAAACTAAAGGTTTTGTTGTAATGAATAAATAAAAAATGCATAAAATATGTGAATTTAGGATTTTTTGTTTCTAAAATCAACGGTCCTATTGAACTAATTAATCAAATTTTTTTTAATTATTGCTCTTTACTAACTTTTCTTTCGGTTTTTAAATAAAACTCTTCTTTTTCGCAAATTATAAATTTTTATTATCATATTAACAAACAAAAAATTCAAAAATATTTTGGGAAATCGAAGAAACCAGACCAAGTATGAAGATTTTAATGCTGTTATAAAGTCAAAAACGACGCTTTTTTTAAATCATATTTTGCTCTGAAACATTTTAAAGTAAATAAAATGATGGTCATCCTTTTTTTGTCATTCACTGAAAAAACATAAAACAAAAAAATTGATTTTCTGTTTTGAGAGATTTGTATTTTTTTATTGTTGAATGTAAAAATAATTGTTCATATCCATAAGCCCTGTATTCTTCATCTTTGTACTAAAATACACAAAATAAAATTAGAATTGTGTTTTGGTGAGCCACTTACAAACGACGGATGCCGATGCACTTCTTCTGTATCATCATCATTATCTTCAATATTTTCATTTTCATTGTTATCTTCACTATCATTCCAGAAAAAGTCCGAAGTAACGTTGTATCGCTCAAATGTTAATTTCGGACAACTTACAAATGTTTGACCACCTAAATCTTGAATTTCTAGTTGCAGCTGACTCTTTTGAAGATTCAAATTTTTGATTTGCTTTTGAAGCGACATGACTTGACGTTGATAAATTTCCATTAAATCTTTACTAGCATTTGACAAAAGAATATCTTCATCTTCTGAACTGTCATCATCAGAATTGCTTGGATGGGGTGTTTTTTGTTTGCTTTCAAGACTTTTTTGTTGTTTTTCCTAATCGGCATGACACAATTCTTTTTCTTTCTTTAAAGCTAACTTTTCAGCAGCTAGCTGAACTCGATCAGTATCAAATTTTTCCTTTGCCTGTAACACTAACTCATATATTCATGAATTTTCTGCAGTAGTTGCTTACTTCAAGTTTAAAATTATTAAATTCAATTTGACGTTTAGTCAGTAAGGCAACTTGAGTTTGAAGAGTTTCTTTATTCCTTTGGACTTTGGCTTCCATATCTCCTTGAAATATCGCTTTATTTTTTTCATATTGAAGTTGCCATTTTTCTGCCGCTTCGCTAAGCTTTTGACTAAATTGTTCATCCATTTACTCATATTTTGGTTGCCGAGCGGGATTGAACGTATCAACCAGATTGCCAATTTCCATTTCCATTACCTGTAAAAAAAGTCCGAAATACATTATCAAAGGTTTTTGAGTTATTTCGGACAACTTACTTCAGTTTCATCACCATTTTGTTGTTGTTGATTTTCTTGAAGTTGTTGACGTTCTTGAGGTTGTTTATGTTTACGACAAAGTTCTCCGTTTAGTTCTTCTTCAGTAAGAAATTTTAAAGAACCAAGAAATTCAGGATTAGAATCCAGACCCAATTTATTAACATCATAACCATTTGTTTTTAGCTTTTTAAAATCAAATTCAGCAGTATTGAGAAGTTCAAGTACAGCGGTATCATCATTTGAGTACTTTTCAGAAGTATCAACACACCAGTAACGTTGAACTTCTCCTACATTAACTTTAAGTAATGATTGTAAAAAATTTTGAGGAAAGAATTCGGCATTACGGTTGAGAAGTTCAATTAATCTTCGTGACATTTCCAAGCACTGCAAATGGTCCGAATTCATTAAAAAAAGATAACAAAACAATTTCTGACTTACACGATTTGAAACATCAGCAGAAATATTGCTTGCATAAACGGGAGTACGACGATAGCAGACAAAGTTTCACGAGATGCTCGAAGATGATCAATTTGTAAACCAGGAAGTTGACGTTTCAGATATTTAAGGGAATCAGCAAGATCAATTAGTTGAGAATCAGAAGGTACCCGTCCAGTTTTAGCAAATTTGATGGCATTTTCTTGTGGAACATTGTAAAGGAGATGTTCATATGTTGAGATGAAGTATTCAAATGTTTCCGAAGTCGGAGTCTTCAAGTATTGATTGTATTGAAAAAAATGAAACAATGATGGTTGTTTTCCATTTTCTCCAAAAAATTTCATCCCGATCTTCAAAAGAACACAAAGTCCAGGAATACCAAGCTTGCCATTAGGGCCTTCAATTACTCGATTTGCGAAAAAATTCAACATTAGCAAAACGATAGCAACAGCTTTATCACGAGGTATTAACATAGACGTTAGAATGTTCATGAAAGTTGTTGGTGAACATGGATGATAATCGATTGATTGGAACAAATTAATAATACACGCTTTTACGGGTGGAGTGAGGACGATGCTGAAAAAGTCCGAAATTAGATTTTTTATGATTTTCCGCAATTTCGGACTAAAACTTACTCAGTTTCCCAAGTGAAACCATGTTCAATATCATAGGAAAATTCAGTGCAGAGGAATGAACGAAGCATTAATCGACCAAATTTGTTTCGTCTGAAGTATTCGGAATTCATTGGTCCAATTGAGAAATTTGCAACAAGAATTTGCATTACTTCTTCGACATCCTTCGAAAGTGGTATAAATCCAACCAATGTATCTTCATCGAGTTCTTGTTCGTTTTCATCTTGCTTTCTTTTTTTTGGTATTGGTGCATTTGCAATTGGTGGTTTATTACGAGATTTTCTCGTTGACATGTTGGTTAGTAGTAGTAGCTTGACACTAAACAAAATTTATATGTAATAAAATGACATAAATGAATCAGATAAACAATACACACTGATTTCAACCATCTAAATAAACACAGCACGTTCGAGACAGAGTAGCATTTTTCAAATTTCTGCTACCCATTCGTTCTTCTTAATATTTTATGACATTCTGTTAATTTCTACAGTTAGTAAACATGTTGAACTAAAATATGAAAGAGGGATTTTGCGATATTTTAGGTTGCAGCGATTTGCCAGCCCAATGAAACCCAAAAGCTAAACATTTTCTAAAAAACAGCTGCATCGGGCAGGCAAATCGCTCCAGCTTAAAATATCGCAAAATCTTTATTTCATATTTTAGTTCAACATGTTTACTTACTGTAGAAATTAATAGAATGTCTAAAATATTAAGGAGACCAAATGGGTAGCAGAAATTTGTTGCGCACTCACGATTTTGCAAACATGCTGTGTAAAGAAAACACAGATATAAGAATCAGTTTATTGTAAACGTTTGCAAAAAATAACATGATTGAACATTACATATAAAACTCAGTTTCTATAAAAATCGAGCAAGGGCGGAATTCCAAAAATTTCAAAATTGTTTTTTCGAGCTGAAACTTTCCACAGAGCATTATTAGGGTTCAAGGGGTTGTGCAAAAAAATTTTTTTTCGGATTCGCCTTCTGAATCCTGAGTTATGGAGATCGCTTGCCCTGGGGTCAATTCTTATCCGATCGCTATAAATTTGCTATCGACGGATAGCCCTCGATCAGGGCTACATTTTATGTCTCGGAATTTTTTTTCTTTCGTGCCGGAACCCTCGGATTCAGAAGCCGGAAAATTTCGAGCCTTCTGAAGTCACCCATGGAGTCGAGGGCCAGAAAATTTTTTTTTCTCAAAAAGTGCCTTATTATATGGGCTAACTATTGGCATGATAAAATTTTTTGGCCCGGATATACATGACCCTCAAAAAAATCAAAAACCGATTTCACATTAAAAAAATCTCCTTTTGAAGTCACTCACACAACTGCCACTCAATTGTTTCGCCTCAATGGCTCAGTGGTGAGTGCGCACTCTTTTTACTTCTTGGTCACAGGTTCGGATCCCATCGCGAGCAAACTTTTTTAAACATTTTTTAAGTTTTTAAGGTATTCATAAAATATACTGATAAATAATTATTTCCTTTTTTATTCCTAAAAATGCAAAAAAACTTCCTGTCGAATATCAATTCTTTTTTTATACATTTAGGTCAGCAAATATATTTAAATGTCGCGTCGCATAGATTGCTCGTTTTACTCTTTTGAGATTTTCTTATAATTATAAAAAGATTGTAATTGTGTAAATCAATAAAATAAGTATTATGTTCGTTATTATTTGTTTGGTAAATGTTTTAATTGTATCAACCCAATGTAATTTTAATGTAACAATGCTGAAAGCGGGAATAATGACTGAAACTGTTGATAACTCAAACAGTATTCAAATCATCGATTTTGAGTTTTTTGAACAGTTGAGTGATGAAGATGATGGTAAAGGTTTTTTAAAAAATTGAATGCATTATCGATTTTTTAGAATGGAAAGTTAAAAAAAAAGACAAAACCTTGCATGAATTTCTTCAACGAATTCAAAGATTACCTAAAGAAAACACTTGTCTCGTACCAGTTGAGAAAACTTTTGCAATCAAATATTTCCATATATCACCACATATACATTTGTTTCTTGAACACTGCAAGCATTTCAAAGCTCTTCCTAGACCGAGTTTTTTAAGACGTGTCGTAAAAATTAGAAAGGGATATTTTGAATTATTTAAAGTAAAAGTCCGATATTTTTGAGATTAAAACTACGAAAACGGGTATTTTAACTCTCTCAAATTAAAAAGATTAAAACAATGAGATGACCTACTTTTTAAACTACGTGGCACCAATTGCGTTTACTCTAGAACCATATTAAAAGTTAATTTAAATTTTCATTTTTTAGATCGGTGTTATGTTTCCCATAAAGTTTTTAAAGTTATTTTTTGTGGTATTGTTTTTCATCTGTTGCCAGTAAAAAAAGTATCTTTACTTCTAATATTATTAGAGCGTTTTTAGAACAGTAGAGTTTTTCCCACAGTATCACTCATTTCATAAAAACAGCTTTACTAAAAATGTTCATGATGTTCACCAACATCAAAATATTGGTTGCGCTCAATGTGGAAAAAATGTAGCAGATGTTCAAATCCCTAGAATAAAACATTTTTTGATACCAAATTGAACGGGAGTTTTTAAACGAGTTTTATTAATTTAAATTTTTTTGTTATCTGGGCAAACAATAATAATAAAAATTTTAACAAAAAAGTCATATTCGAATTACAAAATAAAAAATGTAGGTCAAAAACAATGGAAAATTTGTTTTTTTCCCATGAAAAATTAATTTTTGGCGCCAACGTTTGTCAACATTTGTGGCAAAAGTTTCTAGCTTTTTTATCCTTTTTTTTCTCTGTTAAATTTGGTCACATAATTAATAATGGTTAAATTATTTGTTATTATTATTATTATTATTACTACTTATTCAATTGTTGATTGCCAGTTAGTTTCTTATAATAAAAAAACTATTTAATTATGAAAGTATTTCAGAAAGTGCTTAGATCCTAATATTCGCTTGGATCTAAAGCAGGCCATCCATTCATTGCCTGAGAATGTCAAAGATTTTATTGAAGAAGTCGCAGAAATTCTTTGTGATGATATTGAAGACAAAGATAAAGAAATTAAAAGATTGAATGAAATGATTACAAAAACGGGTGATGCTGGTGGTCCAAAAGCTGCGAACGATAATTGGTGTCAATCTTATCTTACCAAAGAACAAGAAATTGTTGGAATTATTTTTTCAATTATTGCCTGGATTTTTACTTTTATCAAAGCGTTTAAGTATGGAATTTATTTTTACATGAATCATTTTCATGCTGCACAACATGCTCCACATGAACTCCATCAAGGCGGGCCAATCATTGAAGAAGTTTTGTAAGGTTGTTTTTTGTTTGATAATTGTTTATTTTTTATTTGCACTAAATTAGGGATATGCAGATTTTTATTTTAACATTCAGAGCATAATACCCTATTTAAAAAATTGATTCAGATTTTTACCTACCTTTTTAAAAGCATAGAAAATGTTTACATTTAAGTACCGTTTATTGAGAGGAAAAAAAACGACACGATAAAAATTGTAATTAATCTTCTTTAAACTAAATTAAGAGAAATACAACTTCCACGGACTGTGAAAAAATCTGCATATTCCTTTTTTGAAATTTGTTTGTCTTTTGTTTTTGAAATAAAAATAGTTATTTGAGATTTCATTACTGTAACACACAAACACTTTTGTGAAAGATGTACACGTATAAAACGAACTAATAACTAATTAAACATTACGTAATAAGATATAATTTGTGTCATAGAAAAAAAATGTTTAAAAAAGTTTGCTCGCGATGGGATCCGAACCTGTGACCAAGAAGTAAAAAGAGTGCGCACTCACCACTGAGCCATTGAGGCGAAACAATTGAGTGGCAGTTGTGTGAGTGACTTCAAAAGGAGATTTTTTTAATGTGAAATCGGTTTTTGATTTTTTTGAGGGTCATGTATATCCGGGCCAAAAAATTTTATCATGCCAATAGTTAGCCCATATAATAAGGCACTTTTTGAGAAAAAAAAATTTTCTGGCCCTCGACTCCATGGGTGACTTCAGAAGGCTCGAAATTTTCCGGCTTCTGAATCCGAGGGTTCCGGCACGAAAGAAAAAAAATTCCGAGACATAAAATGTAGCCCTGATCGAGGGCTATCCGTCGATAGCAAATTTATAGCGATCGGATAAGAATTGACCCCAGGGCAAGCGATCTCCATAACTCAGGATTCAGAAGGCGAATCCGAAAAAAAATTTTTTTGCACAACCCCTTGAACCCTAATAATGCTCTGTGGAAAGTTTCAGCTCGAAAAAACAATTTTGAAATTTTTGGAATTCCGCCCTTGCTCGATTTTGCTCGATTTTTATAGAAATTGAGTTATAAATGAGAAATTGTTTAAGTCATTTTTTAAGCAATCTTTACAAAAAAAGGGCTTTTTTTCTTTAAGCATTTTAACCCTTTCCTTTTCAGCGGCTTCTAAATCTTCGACTTTGAGGCTATATCTGCTGGCATAACAAGATTTGTGAAAACAAAACTGTTTTTGAGAACTTCGACATTTATAAAGATTCCAGCAGAGAGCATATTCACCTTTTCCTTTTTCACTTTTCTTTTTTTTTCTTGCCGCTGCAACAATAATCTGCTTTATTATTAGAAACACCGGAGAAGACCAAATTTTTGTGAGCTTCTTTTTCAGCTTCATCAAGGTTGTCGAAGGTTGCTTCACCATAATATCCTACGTAATCTTTGTCCTGTAAAAAAACGCAGTCTTCTTTTGCCTCGTATATAAAAAAACACTTACATAAACAGGATGCCGTTTGCGTTGTCTTTTAGGCTGTTCAGTTGCACCAATTTCAACGTCATCATTATGAACCTTAAAGTCCGAAAAAAGTTAGTCTTCGTTTTAAGATCATTTCGGACAACTTACTTCAGATGCAGGACCTCCATTATTTTCTTGTACACGAGCCTGAAAAAAAGGGGTTTTATGTTAGTGATGTGCTTGTTAAAGAACTTACTTCATGTTCCACACGTAATTGTTCAATTTCCTTTTTTAAGTTATCTTTTACCATAACAAGAGATTGCAATTCTTTTTTGAGAGTTTGTTTTTCACGTTTTATATTTTCCAAATCATCTTTTGCTGCAAGACCTTCTTCATCATTTAAGCTTTAAAGGCTATTCATTGCAGCTGTTGCTTTTTCAATTTCAGCTTTTTTCGCATCTAATTGCTTCATTTGTCTTTCCACCAAAGCAGTTTTTTCAAGTTTCCATTCCTTTTTTTCATTTTCCATATACATCAGTGATGCTTTTCATGCTGCACGTTTTTGATTTAACTGATGATACCCCTAAAAACTTTTATTTATCTATTTGAAAAAATGAAATAACATACAACACTTTTAACTTCAGTAAACTCTTCTTTAAGATCCAACAATTCAGATTTTTTAGCTTGATTTGCCTTTTCCAAAGCAACTTCTTTTTCATTTTAAAGATTATGAAGACGACTTTGTTCTTGTGTGTATTTCAACCGGAACTTCTCTTTTTCCTCTTCAAATAAATCTGCAAATTGTTGTCGGATTTCTGTTAAAGCTTGTTCACGAGAAGGATCAAAGGTATTGTTGAGATCTTCACTTCGCATGGAGATCTAAAAAAAATGTCCGAAATAGTTTTATTAGTTTGTTGCAGCAACTTCAAACTACTTACATCTTCATCTTCTTCATTTGATTTAGCTTAATCTTCTAATTTTTGAAGATCATCACGTGTAACAAATTTTAAAGAATCTAAAAAACTTTGTTTTCGTTCAAGTTCAAATTTGTTAACGTCGAAGCCAAATGTTGAAAAGTTTTTAAGAATAATATCAGGATCGTTGAGAACTGCAAGTGGAGCACCATAACAAATTTTGAATACAATGCAGATGTATTTATTTGCCAATAATATTTTTCATCGTCACCATCTTTGAGAAGTAACTGCAAAAAATTTCGGCTATTAATACCTTGTCGATCAACAATTTTTGCATTAATATCTCCTGCAACTCTTTTAAACTGAAAAAGTCCGAATTAAGAATATAAGGAAAACGCTTTCTTTTCGGACTTACTGCATCGACAACATTTTTGGGAATTTTGGGATCAAAGAATGGTTGACGACAAGCACATATTGCATTTAAGAAATTCTCAAAAAAGAACATGAAATTATTTAAAATGTGGGTCTGTGAAATTTATTGGAAAATCTTTCTATTAAAAATTAAAAGTTGTTGTAAATATTTGTTTAGATTTTTATTAATAATTGTCCAGCTTTGGAAATTCACATCCTAATTTTTGTGATTAAATATTAGATTTTACCATGTTTTTTTGCGAAACGTTTTTTTTTAAATCAAAAATGTTTTTCAACATTTTAAATACCAAAACATTTAAAATGTTGAAAAAAAAGAAAGAAATAAAATTTGTTTTTAATGTGAAAGACAAATTTTTAGTTTTCTTTCGTCGAAAGATATTGATTGATTTTATATGTTCATTGGCAAACATAAAACATAAACATCGCATCTGTGCTTTGCGAGTAAGAATGGATATATTTTGACTTTCATTGTTGAATCAACAAATGGAGCTATTGTTGAGAAATATTTTTTTTACATATTTTGAATTAAAAAATGTATTTGAATATTTGACAGTTTTTTGCACAAAATATTGCTTTTTCTGCAGTTTATTAAACTGAATGAAAAAAACCATACTGTTTGATTTAATTTTTTAAATTCCAACAAAGAAATGTGCCCACTGACCATTACTTAACTAATTTTAAATAACAATAATGACAAAAAAAATTTAAAAAATTAAAAAAACTGATGAAAAAACTACTTTGAACAGGATTTTTAAAAAATGTCAAAGGAAAAAATTTTTGTTTGGTGGTCAAATTTAGCCAAAAGCATTTTTTTATTAAAACAAAGCATACTGAACAAGAATATGTAAGCCACAAACGTTCAGGTTATCACAACTCGAACGCTCATGCCAAAAACTGATGAAAAAACTACTTTGAACAGGATTTTTAAAAAATGTCAAAGGAAAAAATTTTTGTTTGGTGGTCAAATTTAGTCAAAAGCATTTTTTTAATAAAACAAAGCATACTGAACAAGAATATGTGAGCCACGAACGTTCAGGTTATCACAACTCGAACGCTCATGCTAAAAACTGATGAAAAAACTACTTTCAACAAATATTGTTCAAACGATTGTATTCATTCCAACTCTTAAAAGTGGAAGAAAACAATATTTTTTGAGATGTATTTTAGGAAATTTTGCGGAAGCAGATATCATTAAATAACAAAACAAGAACTAGAAGTGACAGGAAAACTTTAAAAATTTATTGATTATTCAACACAAAAAATTTTCATATTTGTTTGCAGCATACAAAGCCAAGTAAAATATTTCACAGCTTTTATGTATTAAACCTCTTTGTAAAAATTATTTACAAAGCATGAATACATATATTTTTTTTAATGAGTAATTTAAATTATGGTTATCACATAAAATGATTTCTCTTATTTACATACCACAAATTTATCATATATTTTGCTTTTTTTGTATTCTTTATTAGTCTTTCTGCTTCTATCAATTTTGATATTTATTTTTATTAATTAAAAATCAATTTTTTTATGATTTCTGCAAATTCTATGATTTTATGCTTTCTATCAATTTTGTGAAAATTCAACATTTATTATTCTTATTATGAAAATATGAATAAAATAGTTTTTTGAATGGAAATAAAAAGTTGGGGAAATAAAATGTAATAATTGGGATGATGAACGAAATATTTTTTCAATTTATCGCGGCACCCCCTGCCCCTTTCTTTCTTGCAGCTCAGAATGTTTCAACATTAAATTTTACAGTTGCTTTACTGAACGTCATTTAGAGACAAAATATTCAAATGTCAATTTTGCAAGTTTTATCACGAAAGGTGATTATTGTGACCTGGCTTTGGTGTAGAGAGAGAAGGCTTTTTGCGTCTGCTCTTTATTGAATGAAAACCGCGGAATAAATATATTTTGCGAAAGAAAGGAAAGGAGAGAAAAGAATAGTGTTTGGTGATGAATCACCCGCTTTTGGCAACACAGCGTTTGCCACACTCCCGCCAGAAAAAGTGAAAAATGTAAAAATTAAGACAATCAAGGATTGAGTTTTACATACTCAAATGGGGTTACAATGTAATAAAATCAGTTTACCATATTACAATTTTTGCAGAACACAACTAAACTACTTTGACAACAATCATGGAAAATCATACAATCAAAAACACAATAATAAGCAAATCCTAGTTATAAAAAACAATAAATATCTTTTACAATAGCAATAAATTTTTCTAAGCTTACGGTGGTTCTAAAACCAGAAAACTGCAAATGTTAATTTTGTTAGTATACACAAAAAACATTGAACAAGACTTTAACTAAAGTCACAATCATTTATTGTTAGTTGGATAAATTGCTTTGTTATGATAACGCAACGTATCAGTATGATTCCCTATGAAAAAAATAACAACGACAGATGTTATGATTCCGGTTGCGTCGGTTATTCATTCTTTTCAATCTTATTTTTAAAGATCAAAGTTCTTACCGTTGATTCATTTTTTGCTGCGCAAAAAATAGCCACTTTATTTGCATCTTTCTTTTGTCTACCAGACAACCACCGTTGTTAGGGTTAATATGCTTTTTTAAATTCTATTAGCATCCAGTTTTCGAATTATTTCAATTTTAAATTATATGACTATTTTTAACTCCTCCAAAAAACATATATACTCAAGTTAAGGGTACATTTTGCATCACTTTATTATTTTATCAAGTTATTTATGTTTTTTATCGATAATAGCGTAAAGAAGTAATTTATAAAGGTAGAAATAAAATGGTGGTTTCAAAATATATTGATCACCCTGTATGCTCAAAAATAGTTCTTTAAGGAATAATTTTTATTCAAATTTTCATGGTATTGAAACCGCATGAAAAATTCAATAGTTTTGAATTTGTTCAAAATTAAGTTTATTAATGAACTATGGATCAATATTCCTGGCGAATGTAAATAAATGAAAAAGTTTCATCTCTAAAATAGCAATGTAATAGTCATCAAAATGCAAATAAAATTTATAAAAAATTGAAAACATTAGCAAAAAAATCTGATGCAATAAAAGACCATTTACTTTCAACAAAAAACGACTACTTTTAACTATTAGTAATTGCAGCATCTTTTTTAATGCACTATTTTTTGAGCAATTTTTTAGTAAACGCACTGCTCGACTTTATTGATCTCAAAGTTCTATTGTTTTTCTTTAAAAAAATAAACAAAAAGCAGTAAACAATGAATTTTTAAAGGATATATTTGTGAAATTAAAGTTTTTTAGAATTCTCAACTTTTAAAATTTAAACTAAAGGTTCTGTTGTAAAAATTAGCTTTAATTTTCAATAATGTTTACAAGAAGATTGATGAAAAAAATATGCTTCGGAATGTTTTGTTACTAAATTTTGTACTACATACATATATCACAAACTTTTATTGTTATTCAAAGCAATAAAATATTCAAAAAGGTTCCATAAAAGAAAAAACTTGAAAAAAAAGTCTGAGAAAATTTTCAGATTTTTTTAGTTAATCCTACATTTAAGAAGTTGATCAATTTGTTTTGTCTTTCTTCAACAAAAAATCCAAAACCAACTGCAAAAATTTTTTTACAACAAAATTGCAAAAGGATAATGTCTTCTTTAAAAAATGACCATCTTTTATTTCAAAAACATTTTCTAGCGTCGCAAAAAATAAAAATACAAATATCAAAAAATGTTAAAAAACATTACCCTTCTTTTTGTGGATCATTTGCTCTTGTTCAGACCAAAAAATAATGGAAGCAATAGTAAAGAAAAATAACCCGAAAAATCTCGTATGCCATTATTATTGCCAAATAACAATTCTTTTGAAAATAATTGTTGAAAGTTTTATAAATTAATAAATGTTCCCTGCTTCGACGTAAAATAAAGAAATCTAATTATTTCATTTTAAGAATTTAAAAAAAGATACGTCTAACTTTTTTGTACAAAATATACTTCATAAACCAAACTTTTTTTTGTTATTTTAAGCAACAAAATATTCAAAAACATTTTAAAAAAAATAATATAATAATATCATATTTGCTTTCAAATGTTCAATAAAATGACCAGTTTTTTGATTTTTCTTTTCGCAGACAACTTTCACTTTCAGTTTTGTGTATTTTGTTGGCAAAGACTAACATCTTTTAAGAGAGATTATTCATTGTTGCGCATTTGCTGTTTATGCTTTCTTCGAATTTTTTTTTTCTCTTCTTTTTTTAAAATAAATATTTGAATTTTTTTTAAAATTTGACCTTCTAATTTATTAAAGTAAAGTTATTTAGAAGTTATTTAGAATAGAATAAAGACTTTTTTAACATTGAACAGCCGAAAAAAATTTTCAATAATAAAAAATAATACAAATTTATTTATGTTTTTTAATCATTTTAAAGACCTGTAATGTTTCATATAAATTTTTTAAAAGTTCTAGGATTCTAATAACTATTCTTTAGAAGTAATTAAATTTTGTGGAATTAAAAATTTTTTAAAATGAAAAAGAACAAGGATACGTTAGTAATGTCCAGATCCGGCATCAACATGTTACAGAAATTCAAAAATCTTGAACACTTTTCATCTGATTTTTGCCGATTTGAAGGTTAGCGTCAGATTTTATAATAAAAAAAAGATGTCATTGTGATAATCCCCTAAAGGAGGAGACGCATCGCCTATAAACTTTTTTTTACAAAATTCAGGGACCCATTGGAGCTGCTTTTTTCTTTCCTTTTTTGCAGCTGCAGTAAAGAAAAAAACAAGCTCCAATGAAGGTGTTTTCGCGTCGAGAAATGCAATCAACATTCAAAGAAAAAAACTATAGGCGATGCGCCTCCACCTTTAATTCACATTTTTGCTAACCGTAGACATATGCAACTTCTGATGCAGTTGGGGCTATATTTTGGAAAAAGTGGTGTTTGGAGGTTGTTTAAAATATACATTTCAGCAATGCGGACTTCAAAATTATAGTAAGATTACATAATGGTATCTTTTGATTCCCTCAAACCATTCGCCATCGTTCCACTGGCATATGAAAAATGCACATTTTGGCAAATATCGTAGTTTCGCCTTAAAAAATATTCACAACAGATGCGTGCGATTGAATACTTTTGTCTGTTTTCTTCAAAAAATGATTAATTGGATATTTTGAACAACCTCCAAACACCACTTTTTCCAAAATATATCATATTCAAATTTTTTTGAAAGTGCGGCTTTAATTTTGTGGTAGTAATTTTTCTAACTTTTGTTCAAATTTCAAAAACCTTGTGATTTCTTGGCCTTGTTTCCTGGATTTATAGGTTTTCGAACATGCTGAATTCGATTCTGAAAGATTTGGAACGTTTCGGCTTCTAAAAATTGCAGAATCTGCAAATTAAAAGTGAGTATGTCACATTGTGGATTACTGTATAACAGTAACTTTAAGTTTCTGGTAAAGTAACAGTTTGAGGATTCGGCAGCCAATTTTTTGCCCCAATTATACCTTATATTAGACAAGTTTATGGGCAAAATATGGAGCCCCAACTGCATCAGAAGTTGCATATGTCTACGGTAAAAGTAGACAATATTTCTGCTGTGTACTTGTAATAAGTGTCTTTTGCATTTAAGATCAAATCCGAATAAATATTTAATATCTGTGTAAACAGGCCTGTATTTAGAAACGATCAAAATGCAGGCCTCCTCTAAATTTTCTAGCCTTCGCTTAAAAGAATTCTTTCATACGGGCCTGTGTGTAGAAAGCACAAAAAAATTGGATGATAAACGGATCATCTTTCAATGAACATCTTTTAATCAGTAAAATACTACTTTTTTATAATCAAGTGATTAAATTTTTCAAAATCTGTGTCCCTTTTTTATCAAAAAAATAAAATATTCAAAAAACGTATTTTTTTGACGGCTTCTCAATAAGCTTTTTATGGCTTTTGCACTGACAAAACACAATATGTTGTTTGACATTTATTAGTAACGAAATTTTGACAAATTTGATGTTTATTTTGCAATATGTCATATTGGCAATTAATAACTAATTAAATTAGTGAACAATTTCAAAAAGAAAAAAAGTATTGACTTTTTATGTTTTTAAAGAAGTTTGTGGAATAGAAATAAACAACAAAAATAAAAGAAAAACCTGCTGCTCAAAGAGCCTTAGTGACTAAAATATCGATGACGATACTGTTACGGCCTTTTTTCTTTGAACTGTCTTTTTCTGATTTTATTTGATTGACACATTCAAATATATAAAAAAAGAAAAAATAAGACAATACAAAAACAAAATAAAAAGGTTGATTTGAAAATTTGACAAAATTTTAACCAAAAAATTCTTATTTCATTTCTTGAAAGTTAAAAAAAGCCATGTTCTTTGCATGAGTTTTTTCACTTTTTTCGGGGATTAAGCATTCAATAAATAATAAAACTAAAACTACATACATCTGACAAGATGAAATAAATTAAAATAATAATAAATAATATTCATCATCAATATTTTAGCGTCAATCAAAATACTAAAACATTTTACAAAAATAATCACACAAATTGAGTTTTTTAATCAGACACTCGTAAAATATCGCTAAAAACTCTTGCAGCTTCAAATATAGGGTTTAATGATAACAATTAATTTAAAAATTCTTGAAGAAAACAATCTGTAACAAATTATTGTTTGAAGTGAAGCTTAAGATTTTCAAAAATTTTTCATTTAAAAATCAGTGAGTATCTGGTGCCTGATTATTCAAATTTCTTGTTGTATATTACTGTTGATTGTTGCATGAGCATCAATAACTTTTTACTATGATATAATTAATATAATCTTTGTGCTTCATAAATTAAAAACTTATATTATCGTTTAAACAATAAAATATTCAGAAATGTTTTCCGAATGCTGCAAACTAAGATAAAAATATTCAAGTTTTTAATTTTTCCTATTTCCCCGATATATATACCGATATAGATCATTTTTACGTTTATCTTCTGAAAAAAAAAACAAAATTGGTTCTCAGTTTTGCGAATGAGAAAGTTTATATTTTACACATTCTCCACCAATGCTTTCGTTGTGATATATGATATGTTCCTTCAGAGAATTTTTAATACAATGGTTTGAATTTTTAAAATTTTGTTATTTTTTAATGAAGTTAAGGTATTGCAATTATAATAAATAAATGCATTTTCATTGGCAACTGAATACATTCATGCACAAATAATTCCAACTAAGAACATTTTATTATAAATATAGACTTTTTATTACATCTCAAAAGTATACAACGTTTGTTACAGTTTTTTTATCATCTTGTTACGCCATTTAAAGACTTTCAAAAACTAGTACTTGAATGTTCTAAAACAAAAAATATTTATTTATAGTTTTTTTTCAAGTAATACACAAAAATATTTGATGGATTCATAAAATATAATCATGATTTAAAATGAACAAAATAAGGACCATATTTTCAAATTAATTTATTACATTAATGTCTTTTATCCTTGACATTCATGTGATGGAAAAATTTTATGCGAAATTTCTAAAATATTTAAAAAAGAAAATTTTTTTAACATATAAAAAATACTGAAACAAAAATAGGGTAAGGATGAAAACTGCGTGAAAAATGTCTTGGCTTTTTTATTGATGACGAAATCCTTTAGATTTTTTTTTCTTTTTGCTTTTTGTTATCATTTCATTCGACACATTTCCACATTTGTATTTTCTAGACTCTCACAAATGCCCAACAATTTGTGTCATCCGTTTTCTTACTCTAAAAAAAGTATTTGCATCTAAAAAAGTGCTTTGAAAAACGGTTGTTTCTAAATATATTACAAATTTTGTCAAAATAATTGTATTTGTTGTAACTCTTAAAAGTGAAGGAAAACAATATTTTTTAAGATTTTTTTCTAGAAACTTTACTGTATCCTGGATCACTTAATAACAAACCAAAACCAAAAGACATGACAGGAAAAATTTAAGAATTTATAGATTATTCAACACATAAATTATAAAATTTGTTTAAAGTTGACATTTAACATTTCTCAGTTTTTATAAATCATCTCATTTTATTAGTTTTTTTACAGCAATGTTTAATTTATTTTAAATATTTGATTGACTTTTGATTTATAAATGTTTTTCTGCAAATATTCGTTCATCTTTTAAGTGTCAATGCATTAAAAAGAGGTGGAACCAAAAAAAATTAAGAAAAATTTACATAGCAAACAAAAGGACGTACGAATAACAAACTGCACTTGTTTAACTTTAGACAAATATAAATAAAAAAAATTATAAAAATATTTATTTTTGATGGTGCATTGTATAAGTCAAACCTTTTTTCGTCTATTTTTATAATCTTAATATTTATATGTAAATTAAGATACATAACTTAAAAGTAAAAAAAGTAGTAACTAAAATATACAAAAACAGTTAACAATTAAAAAACCAAAAAAAATCATAAAAAAAGAAACTTTGAAACAACCAAAATTGTAAGTGCATTCGCACATTTGATCGTTTTTTTCGTTAAAAAATGCATTTCAAAAAGACCAGTGTGACAAAAATGTTGTTTGTTTTCTTATATCTATGAAAATTTGATTTTAAGTTTATCTTTTACTATATTTGCATAAATCTAATGTCAATTTGTAACAAGATAATTGAAATTTTTCTAGCTGAGTAAATAATTTTGAAACATTTTTAAAAAAATAGTTTAAAGTAAAATTTCCATATAGTTGAAACAACATAATATAAAATTTTACAATTGTTTAATCGAATATTGTAACTTTACAAAATCGTTAATAACAACGATGTAAGCTGATTATTTCAACAGTAAAAAATTCGACACTATTAAAGAAATTTTGTATTTTTCATTTTTTTTTGAAATGACATCATTATTCACCTGTTGTTTGTTTCACCATTAATTATCATCAAACCTGATAATCATGGTTTTGTTCTTGATAAAATAATGTTCTTGAGTAAGAAAGTTGGCATCATTGTAATGAAATGCTATAAAATATAAAATTTTTAACCACAACCTTGATGGTTTTTGCCAAAAACAACAAGAGAAAACACGCATATTTTAAGAAACAAAATATTCTAAAACTTTAAACTGAAAAACCTCAAAAAGAAGTTAGCAACAAAAATAGATGAAAAAACTGCTGCTCAAAAATCTTTAGTGGCACAGTTTTTATTTCTATAGACTTTCTTTTTCACATTTCGTTTGATTGACACATTCAAAAAAATACAAAAAAATTAAATAAAACAAAAATAATTTTAAAAGTGTGTTTTGAATATTAAAAAAAAAACTGGAGAATATCCACTTTTAACAAAACTGGAGAATATCCACTTTTAACAAAACTTTTTTGCAGCAGACGTAAATTACGTACTTTTTTGGTGTTTATAAAAATCAAAACTTTTATAATGAATATTTTTTAAATTCTTTTGTAAAAAGTTAATCGAAATGTTTTACATTGGTTTGGTGTGAAACAAAATATTGGTATTTATCCAAACAATTTTTTTATTTATTGATTTTCGCGGTTGTTATAAGTTTTGCAAAAATTTTAAAATAACAGTTTCGTTTAATTTTTAGAATACCAGCAAAAACAATTTTTGGACAAATATTTGAAAAATATTCAAAAACCACTTTTTTAAAAACCCTTTTTTACGAACTATCACTTTTTAGTGAAAGAAGAAATTTGACGATGCAAAGTTTTGAGCTTATTTGAAAGTCTAGAAATACAAATGTGCCGAAAGGAATAAACAAATAAGAAAAGTAAAAAGAAAAAAGCCGTAAGAATTTCATCATCTAGGAATGACACTAGACAGTTTTATAAACCGCAGTTTTTTCTATCCCAAAAAAAAATTTTGCTAAGATTTTGGTTATTTGGGATAAACTTGTTTTAAATTTTTAATTATTTTTTTGGTGTGAAAATGTCTAGGAAATTTTGCATAAGTTCGTTCATCTTTTAAATGTCAGTCAAAACGGCCAAGTTATTCCATCAAAATCATTTTTAAAAAAACAAACGACCAGTTTTCATACATTTAAAATTCTTTAAATCTTTTTTCAAAAATCATATTTTTAATACTAACCATTTTAATCTTATACTATGAGAAAATTGAATATTGGTTAAAAGCCTTATTGCACTAGCTTGATACAAATGACTTATCCTGGTACTTCTATAATGATAAAAAAGTTGCTTGCTAAATTGTGAAAGCAGTTGATCATTTTTTGTGTGTTTATTCTGTAAAAAAATTTGCACACAATATTACCAATGAATATCACAAATCAGTTTTTCTATACTCCATTTTAAAAATAAATCAACATTTTGGGGGTCAACAAAATCTGACTTCCTTTCCCGTCAAAGTTTTTTTCGGGTGATTTAAATTATGTGCAATGAAAAAATTAGACCAAAAAAGGGAACATCGAAAACAAATTTTTTTCAGTCTAAAAATTTAAAGGGGAAAAAATAAAAAGAAATAATTGAGTCAGTAATAAAAAAAACCACTTTCACCTTGAAAACGAAAGAAGAGTTTTTTATTTGACACATATCACGTATCAGAAAAAAAGTTAAAAAACAAAAGTGATTAAACTTTTTCTTCAATTTGTTTACATTTTTTTGGAACAGTCTACAAAGAAAAAAAAGATTACTCAAAAAATTTCAACTTTCAAAACTAAATTTTCTCTTTTTTAGACAATGCATAATTTTAATTTTATAATATTTTTGTTTATAAATTATATTTCAAATATTTGTAACGGTTGTATTCCAACTCCTGTAATAGAACCTGGTCCTGCAATTACAACTTCAACGGAAGCTTTTACTCCAAGTAAGTGACTTCTAAAAATGGGGTTTATGCAAATTTTTTTGATGTTTTTCTGGTCCCAGAAAATAAACTTTAATATCAATGTGTAGTTCTATGAAAGGGCTATTCATAAAAAAAATAAAAAACTATCAGGTCGTTCCAAAAGTTCTTGCGTTTGGTTTTTTCAGTGGCATATTTGACTGGGGGCTTCAAAAAATCTGAAACTTTGCATGGAGGTAGTCCAAGGGGTCATACAATTGGTGTAACTTTGATTTTTACGATATCTGGGATTTTCATGGAATTCTGAGGGATTTTCGTGGCGAGATCCGGGATTTTCAATATTCATGTGGAACGAGCTCAGTTAAAAATCAAATTTGGAAGTTTAAAGCATCAGTTTGACCCATACGGGTAGCCAGGACACTGTTCTTAATGAATTTAAGGATTTTGGAATTTTTGAGGATTTTTTGGAATTTTTGTGGAATTTTCAGTACTGAGGGTACTGTAACTCAGATTTTCAAGAAAAATTTTTTTCTGGAGCACTTGAATGACCCCAAAAATGATAAGAAAACATTATTTAATCATTTGTTCAACAAATAATATAAAAAAGAAGGCTTAAAAATGCTTTTACAGATTTTTTATCCTTCAAGAAAAGGTTACTGTAGGTTCATTAACTTCAGATGCTTCCAAATCGCCAAATTTGCATAATTTTGAAAAAATCTTTCACAAAACACTTAAACACCCTTCCCAGCATCCATTCCAATCAAAAAAATCAAAAAATAAAATTTTGACTTTTTTCGACTTTTTCACGTGGTACCCCACATGGATAATTTCTGACCCTAAGGGGGTACCACGTGAAAAAGTCGAAAAAAGTCAAAATTTTATTTTTTGATTTTTTTGATTGGAATGGATGCTGGGAAGGGTGTTTAAGTGTTTTGTGAAAGATTTTTTCAAAATTATGCAAATTTGGCGATTTGGAAGCATCTGAAGTTAATGAACCTACAGTAACCTTTTCTTGAAGGATAAAAAATCTGTAATAGCATTTTTAAGCCTTCTTTTTTATATTATTTGTTGAACAAATGATTAAATAATGTTTTCTTATCATTTTTGGGGTCATTCAAGTGCTCCAGAAAAAAATTTTTCTTGAAAATCTGAGTTACAGTACCCTCAGTACTGAAAATTCCACAAAAATTCCAAAAAATCCTCAAAAATTCCAAAATCCTTAAATTCATTAAGAACAGTGTCCTGGCTACCCGTATGGGTCAAACTGATGCTTTAAACTTCCAAATTTGATTTTTAACTGAGCTCGTTCCACATGAATATTGAAAATCCCGGATCTCGCCACGAAAATCCCTCAGAATTCCATGAAAATCCCAGATATCGTAAAAATCAAAGTTACACCAATTGTATGACCCCTTGGACTACCTCCATGCAAAGTTTCAGATTTTTTGAAGCCCCCAGTCAAATATGCCACTGAAAAAACCAAACGCAAGAACTTTTGGAACGACCTGATATATCCAAGAAGTTAATTTTTTGAGCTTTTGACCAAAAACCAAATATGCAAATTTTCGAATCCCACAAAGATTATCTTTAATGTTTTCTAGCAAGTCCAAAACTACTTAAGTAGTTGCCCAGGGGTTCTAAAAACATTCCTGTCTGGTTATTTTGCGTGATCCGACAATTTCGATTTTTCAGGATCTGGGGGATAAAGGATATCCCCTTAATTCCTTCAGGCTCTCAAATCCAAAAACATATAAAACCAGCATATTTCGCCTTGTTCGAAGTTAACAAAATTAGTTATATTATTACTTAACTTTTATTACTCTATTCATTAGGTACTTGCAGTCCAAATTCATGTATCGGATCATTTACAAGTTCCGGGATTACTGTAACAAATTTACCAGTTGACAGTAGTAGCTGCATTTATTCAATACAAGTTTCATGCATTGAACCAACAATGACATCCATAATAGTAACAACAAATATTTAAATTTTAAAATTAGTTTAAAATATATATATTTTTAGATAAATATGAATACAAATTTACAAGTAAATAGTCCGACAACATTTATTTGTAATGAAATGACCTCAACATATACGTATGATACTGCAGTTGGATCTGGATCTATCAATAACTTAGAATGTGGATGTGCACCGATTTCATGCCCGATTACCCCTTCTGGGCCTGGTGTTGATGTCACAGCACCAACAATTGATGCAATGTGTGTTTATTCAGTTGAAGCCCAATGTACTGATCCAAGACAGGCAGTAATTGTAAGTTTTATTTTAAAAGGGGAGTCCACCTTCATAAATTTTTTTCTTACTCCCGGGACTGGTAATCAGGCAAAACTTCATTTTCTCTGTTTTGTTCACTTAAAAAGTAGATAGTAAGAAGAAGACAATGCATTTTCATGCACTAAAAAAAATCGGTGACGAATTCGACACCAACACCATCACCGCGGTGAAAAAAATCCCCTCACCAGTGTTGAATTCGACACAGTTGGGTCACCATCAGTGACGAATTCATAACCGATAAATCACCGGTGAGAGTTTTTTTGTCACCGGTTTTTTTCAGTGTGTGGAAAACCTAAAATTAGCATAATAAAAAATTTGTTAGAAGGGGGTCCCCTCCACGAAATAACAGTTTAAAAAAATTTAGTTTAATATGGATATTAATTCTGCTATACCTGATGCAGTATTAACTTGTAATAATGGAGTTTATCAATATGGATCTTCATCTACTACCGTAACAAGTATCGAATGTGGATGTCAAGCTATTGGATGTTCAACATTAATTGCCCAAGGGGGTGCTGTTTTATCAACTCCAACACCAAATGCCAGATGTATTTATACTGCACGAGTGTCATGTTCAAATCCCAAACTTTCTTTAGTTGTTAGTTTTTATTACTTCTTTGGACTTTTATGATTGAAGTTTTAGTTTAATTCAAACCCGAATACTGCAACACCAATTCCACAAACGCTTACTTGTAATAATAATGGATTTTGGACATCTGGAGTGGGTAGAGTATTAAATGTTGTCTGCAGATGTCTTCCACAATGTAACTATGCACTTGGACCTGGTGCAGAAGTTACTGAACCAGTAAATGATGGAAATTGTGATTTTACAGCACAAGCTTCATGCACAGACCCGCAACAATCTCTAATTGTAAGTTTAAATGCAATTTTTTAGTGAAATATATTGAATTGTGCCATAAGTTTTTTGGTATGATTGATTGGCAAATTAAAATTCACAGAATAACTTGAGTTTGAATTTTTCATAGAGGTAGCCATAGGGGTTGTTTTAAAATATCAGCATTTTTGTGAAAACGGAATTATGAGGAATCAATAAAATTGGCCAAACGTTTCAAAAAGTAAGCCTAAAAAAACAACTTCGAAAATTCAGAACGCTAAATTTACCAGTGGGGATAGCTGTCGGTTTTATGAATTTCGGATATTTTGTAGGATTTTTAGTGCTAGGGTACTATAACTCACAATGAATACAAAGTGATTCTAGAATTTTTCCCGATTTTAAAATGCTATAATAATTTTTTTTTATGGTGCAGTCTATTTTATAAAAAAATAGACTGCACCATAGAACTCAGCTGTGTATAGGAAAATCATTAATATAAAAAAATTTAAAAATTAAAACTTTTTTTTCGAGTTTCACGTAAAAAAATTTGTTTTGTTTCAAAAAAAAGACTTCTGTGGTGCAGTCCAGTTTTTAAAAATTTAGTAGAAAAGTTTTTTTAGCTTTTTAACATTGGGAAAAATTCTTGAGTCACCCTGTATAATAGATTTGCAGAGAAATTTTTTTCTTTTTTCGAAAATGATAAATAGGTAACATTTCATGATTTCCGAACTTAATAATATCAGTCAGAAGACTAAACATTTTTAAAATTTGTAAATACGAATAAGTTAAACTAGTCCTAAGACTTTTTATACAAACCAATGTTTTAGTTTGATTTTGACACAAATGCACCATTTCCAAGTCCACAAATATTGACATGTGACAGTAATGTAGGGTTATATTACATTAACACTCCTCCAAATGAACAATATGTTGGAAATATTGAATGTCAATGTCCTGAAAATGTTTGTACTAATTCATTCACTGCTCTTGGACCTGATATTATTATCTCTGATCCGATGGCAAATGATAATTGTATGTATGTGATAGATGCAACATGTCCTGATCCGTCGACTTTGATTACTGTATGTCTATAAAAAATATATTTTTAAACTGTAGAAACATATTTATGCAAATTTTAGATCAATGAAGCAACTGATAATATTCTAGCAGGACAACCTGTTTCAATAACGTGTAATACAAATACGATGATGTATTATTGGGTCTTAGAGGTAACTGTCGTAAACACTCTTCGATGTGGATGTGGTGATAATCCTTGTGCAGATCCGACAACAGAAGCGGGTGTAGTTTTCGGAACCCCAATGGCAAATGATTTTTGCAATTACTTTGTTGATGTTTCATGCACAAATCCGGCATTTTTAATCATAGTAAGCCTTATTGCATAAATCATATTTTTTGGGTCTTTAAAAAACCTGACCATTAACAATGTAAATTTACATTATTTACGGTCAGTTTTTGAGAGGAATATTTTGATGGTGTAGGTCTTCCAATCAGGAAGCAGCATCTCCCCTGGGAAAATATTTCCAAATTTTTAAAAATAATTAATTCTGAAATTTTAGAAAATTACTTTTGCAAATTTGGTTTACATTGAGATTCGGATTTTTGGGGATTTTCGATCTATTTATAGACCATAGATTATGATCCCATTAGGGGATTAATATGCAAATTTTCATAAATAGTAATTTCGTTTTGTTTTTTTGCTTTCGAGTTTTAAGTAAGCCTGAAAATATTCCATTCAATCTATCTCTATTTTCCCAGGGGGATGTTGAATTTAAAATTTTATTTGACACCCCTTTTTAATGAAATTGTATTTTTGTGTAAAACTTACTTTTATTAAAATCAATCATTCAGCCAAATATGGATCCTTCAAATGCAAGAGACGACCCTGTAACATTAGTCTGTCGTGGTGGATCATATTTCTATGCTGATAATAGTCTTAACGCAGCTGTGACCTATTTACAATGTGGATGTGCCCCAAATCCATGTCGAAATAGTTTAACCGTCGATGCTGGAGCTGCTGTAAGTGCTGGAACATCCGATGGCAATTGTGTCTATACTGTACAGATTTCATGCACCAATAATTTCCAAAGATTAGTAGTAAGTTTGAAAAAAATTTACTATTCAATTATTTAATTAAAATATTAAGCTTAATTCTGATACCTCAAATCTAATTATTGGTCCAGAACCGCTAACATGTAATGCTGCATCTTCTGAATATATTTATGATGGTCCTCCAAGTATCTCAGTTAATCAAATAGGATGCCAATGCCGTGAGAATCAATGCGAAAATTCTTTCACAAATGTTGGAATTTTTGTTATTTTATCAACGCCAGTACCCGATAACAATTGTCAGTATACTGTGGATGTTTCATGTACAGTACCAACAGATTTAATTACAGTATGTTTGATTTTGTTTACCCTAGAATTGTCGTTTTATGCGATGTAGAACATTTCGCCAAATAGAATTTATACGACATCTGGGGTTGAAAATGAGGCCGGCCAGCCTCGGCCGGCCCTAGCTCAGGCCGGCCTCAGGCCTGGCCGGCTTTCTTTTTTCAGGCCCAGGGCCGGCCGGACCGAGCTTTTTGAGGCCTGAGGCCGGCCTTAGAATTTTTATACATTGTTATGAAATAGCGAGGGAATTTTCATTTCTAGTTATTAGACATAATGTGTTATAATTCGTTATTGGTAAAACATTTTTCATACCAAAAGGAAACTAATTAATCAAAATTTTGTGTTTTCAATAGCTAGAAATAAAAAAATATCCCCAACGTTAAAAATATTTGAAGGTGAACTTTTGAAACGAAAAAATCAAGGCCGGCCTGGGCCGGCCCTAGGGCCGGCCGGCCGACTAAATTTCCACCTGGGGCCGGGCCGGCCGTAATTTTAGGCCTGATTTTCAAGCCCTGTACGACATTGCTTTTAACTCAATACATATATGCAAATTTATATTTTAGATAAATGCTGCAACCAATAATATTAGAACATTTGGTCCAATTACTTTACGATGCTTAACCATACAAATGCAATACTTTTTAAACACTATCCCTGTGAATACACTTGATTGTGGACCATTTTGTCCTAGAGTTTGTGGAAATTTAGATGCTGGACAAGGAATGACTGTATCTATTCCAGTAGCAGATGCAAATTGTGTTTATACTGCTACAGCAACCTGCACAGCTGGAACTATGATTGATGTATGAATTATTTTATCAACTTCTTATTAAAAATTAATTATTTAAGGTATCTTTAACAGATGGAACTGATATTATGCTAAATAGTCCACACACATTTACATGTACAAATGGACCTGATTGGTTAGTTGATTCAACCGTTAATCCTCCACAACAGGTATCAGCACTTGTAAGATGCATCTGACTTTGTTTTAAAATATTATTAAATTAATAATTATTTATTGTGCCCTTTGGAAAAATAAATGTTTCTTTTGTAAAACAAATTAAATATTTTTGAAAACTGCACATCATTGATGACAGACATGGTGAGTCACAAGAAAAACTATCGAAAATTTTCCTTTTAAACAAAAGTGACTAGGTGATACCTTAATTAAAAATATGAAAACTAAAATATTTTCACGCTTCATAGTTTAATCGTAATTAATTTCAAAAATTTTTTTCAAAGACAAATGTGGGCATTAAAGGAACGTTGGAAAACAAATAACTGAAAAATAAACAATGATTTGTATAGTACAGTATTTTTTATTGCAACGCTTATGAATTGGAAAAAGTCAATAAAAAAATTGAGGATCAAAAAGAAAATTAAAAATTTCTCTATAAAAATTTGAATAAATACATGCGATTCAACGGAACAAAACAAATAATTTTACAAAAACTCAAAAACGATTTAAGCAGGGGTTGAAAATGAGCTTCATTTATTCAACGTTTTACATAACTAACAACTTGCGTTTTATGTAAGTGTTTTTTGAAGGTTTTTGAATACATTCGTAATCCACAGACAACATTGATGGAATGGAGGATCAAAATTGCAGCGGTAATTTCAAATGAAAATTTAAAATACTGAAATAAAATTAATAAAGGCACTAGTATTTTTAGGGTAAGGGATATACCGTATACCTTTTACTATTTTAAAATTAGAGAATTTAATTTTTTATACTATAGGAAAAAACTACATAATATTTTTATGTTAAAGCAATAGAAAAGGGGAGGGGCACCTGAGAAAGAACTTTCACCGCCCAAAACTGAGAAAGTTCTTTGCAGCCGGCGTGTCACGGCGGCAAAAGATCAAAGGCTTTCCCCCTTCCTAAAATGAAAATGCACACGCCAAAATTTTTTTTCCCAATCTTAATCTAAAGTCTAAAATATTAAAAACTAAAATTTCCATATCCTACAAAAATAAATTAACTTAGACGTTATTACTGGCACAAATATCGAAGGTCAAAGTACTTACGATTTGAAAAAAACTTACAATTAATGAAAATTGAAAAGCAGTATTCGGTATAAAATACAAAATTGTTGTAAAACCAATCAAGAGCACGACCTTATGATTTGATGATTTCATAACTGCCGAAGTTGAAATTCTTGTTTTAATTAAATAATATAATATTGCGCCAACAAAAATGTTCACAGGTCCCAAGGCAGTTACAAAATATTGCCCAAATGTGCTTCCAAGAAATCTAACCATACATCTGGGATATTGGCATTCTGTCACTGAACTGTTGGGGATTCTATCAAAAAAATTGTTGCCATATGTGCATGTAAATAGAATGATGAACCAAGTTAAAATAAATACGCAACAAATAAATTTTTCCATTTTCGGAGCATAATTTTTGGGAGCAGCAATTGAAATACATCGATCAATACACAAAAATATCTCCAAAACTGGACTAAACATTAAAAATGCCAGACAAAAAACATAGAAAAAATAAATAAAACATGCGTTGTATATTACTGTATTTGGTCGCCAAAAAATTGCCATATAAGAATTAAAAATTGTCGATAAAAGGCTCCATATAAAATTGTATAAAAAGAAGAGTTTTATCATAAGTGAAGTTAAAATTTTTTGATCTTTTCTTTGTATTAAATAAATTCCATAAATAGAATAATATAAAGATGCGAATGAAAAAATCGCTGTTAAAAAGTAACAACAGAGGTAATAGATTGCAATCATTCTAAAAAATAATTTTGATAGAAAAAAAGAAACACCGTACACAGCCAATACAAAAAAGGCTTTTTGTGGCAATTATATGGAATAATATCTGTTTTGTTTAATTCATGCATAAATTAATTAAAATCTAAAAACCTTTCATATAAAAATTAAAAACCTAAAAAATAATTAGAATTTATTTCCGCTTCGTAATATTAATTAAATTTTAATAATAATAAAAAATTTTAATTATGCTTGGGAAAAATAATTTAATTTTTAAAGGTTGTAATTAAAAAAAAAAGTCCTCAAATTAAACTTTTATAATCAACTTTCCGTAAAAAATGCATTAAGACAAATTATGCACTCAAATGAAAAAAAACTTTTCTACGTTAACTTTCAAATTTTCCAAAATCCAATTTGGTTAACCGATGCAGTATTGTCCAAACACATGTTGATCTAATAAATTGTTCAGAAAGTTCTGTCGCTTGCGAAAAGTGTTCCCTTGTTTCTGCTGTCATTTTTTTCTACTGCAAGGCAGCAGAAAAAAACGACAGAATTTTCTGTACATCCTAAAAGTTTCTCAAAAGGCAAATTCCTGAATGGTGAATGTGAGAGCTAAGTTCCAAGAATTCCTAAGAAAAAGGTTCACACTTTTACCATGAATGCCAGTCCTTCTAATTGATTAACTGCGAATACACCTGGTATCTCTGAAAGAAGGAAAAAAAGAAGATTCAGCGATGATTTTGCTAATTGGTTGATTCAGGATACGATTATTCAGAATTTTGAAGACGGAATAAGTTCACAAAAAAGTAACATTAGTAATATATTTAAAAATGTTTCAAGAAAAAACACAATTTGTACATTTACAAAGAAGATAAATTGAAAAAAATTGACATACAACTTCCTTTATGTCGGAACCATGGTTAAAATGAATTAATACTGTTTCATGTGGAGGAGAGCGATGAAATGAATTTAAACGGATTCATGTTGGATCCAGGGGTTTTATGAAAGATTTGACAGCATCATTTTGACAAATATGAGTCCAGGGGTTACATGAAGGATCATGAAGCTCTTTTACAAAAAATATGGCTTCATGGGTAAAATCTGGAGTTAAAAAGCTATAATGCGCTTATTATCGCTCCAACGGTTCTTAAAGGTCGATATGTGTACTTAACTTTATTCTTATTGATTGTAGGTTACCAGGAGTAAAACAAGTTATTCATTCGAAAATCGGTTACCCTGAGTATTACAAATTACCTGGTTTAATATCGGTTACCTCGAGTAATATGGGGTTTTACATGAAAGAAAAATTTTCAACTTGGCTTAAAATTAACAAATTCTGAACTTGGTTGACGAGTGACAATTTGTCTCAGCCGCTTTGTTATGAAAGCCATAAATTGAATACAGTGAATATCAGTGTCTTCGATTATATGGAAGTTTAAAGAACGAATACAGTGAATACCAGTGTCTTCGATTTTAGGGCAGTTTTTTCATGCGGGGGCCGGGGTCTTACTTAATCTTACATAAATTTACGCCACGATGTCGATTGTTACAGATTTTTATTTCTCAATGGGTCTTACATAAATTTACGACACAACGTGTCTCCAGGGGTTTAATAGCAAAAATACTTTTTTTATACCACTGTCTTCGATTATATGGGAGGTTAAAGAATGAGTACAGTGAATACCGTTGTCTTCGATTTTAGGGAAATTTAAAGAACGAATGCAGTAAATACCAGTGTCTTCGATTTTAGGGCAGTCTGGTTATGTGGAGGCCGTGGTTAAAATGAATTAATACTGTTTCATGTGGAGGAGAGCGATGAAATGAATTTAAACGGATTCATGTTGGATCCAGGGGTTTTATGAAAGATTTGACAGCATCATTTTGACAAATATGAGTCCAGGGGTTACATGAAGGATCATGAAGCTCTTTTACAAAAAATATGGCTTCATGGGTAAAATCTGGAGTTAAAAAGCTATAATGCGCTTATTATCGCTCCAACGGTTCTTAAAGGTCGATATGTGTACTTAACTTTATTCTTATTGATTGTAGGTTACCAGGAGTAAAACAAGTTATTCATTCGAAAATCGCCAATCTCCAAAATTAATACTTAACTCATTTGAGTGTTTTTCTTCTTTTTTCGGTTTCTTTTTTTCGTTTCTTGCGGTAATATTAATGTTCTAATAAAACATGAACCCGCCAAATTTACATAAAACAATTAACATAACCTAAAAGTTAGTTAATTATTTTATTTTTTCGCTTTACATTGTGGAATTTAATTTCTGCAACCTTTACCAGATTGGATTATTTCTAATCGAAATCTTCATTTTTTACTAGATCGGATTATTTCTGATCGAAACCTCCAACTCATACCAGATCGGATTATTTCTGATCGAAACCTCCAACTCATACCAGATCGGATTATTTCTGATCGAAATCTTCAACTTATACCAGATCGGATTATTTCTGATCGAAACTTTTATTTATACCAGATTAGATTATTTCTGATCTAAATTCTTATTTTACAAACTTTGATTATCTCTGCTACTTAACTAATATTATCCAATAACTTTCTTGCTCGCCTTTTTTACTGACTAAAACTAACCACCTTTAACAAAAATCTCTCTTCCATACATAACAAAAATAATAAAAAACTATTACAAATCACATATTCAGTATAATACCTAAAAACAGGATATCATAATTCTCTATTACAATTAACCATTTTAACCTAATATTTAAAAATCGAATGTCATAATTCCATCCCATAAACAACTACGTAATAATCAATTACTCCTTTTTCGGTTTTCAAAAACCTTTCCCTTTTTTTCGCCCCCTTCGAAATTAGCCTTATTACATATTAATCAAGAATAAGAAGCGGTCCAGTCCCGCTCATTCCACTAAGTGCGGTTTATAAAAGTCTACCTGTTGGGCGTTTCGGAGGTAGGCGCCAATAGTGGTTTGAAAAAAAGTCGGTCGACCGGTACCGTAGAGGCAGCCCCTCTAAAAACTGAATTCGCGCCGCTTCGTTGGAACAAACCGCCGGCAAAGGGGTTATCCCAATCGGTTTACAAAACAACTAATTTCGAAACAAAAAACCCCGCCTTTTTATATACAATATATTAATTTAACATATTTGGAAGAAAGAAGAAGAGTAATTCAACCACAAAAATTTACAACATTTGAAGGAAGTAAATGTCATAAAGAAAAATGCAGAGTATGTCCAAGAATTCGATTCAGAAATCATGTGAACAGCAGCTTATGTAAAGATAAATATCTAACATGCAAACCACAGAATTTAACATGCCAAACAAAAAATGTAGTGTACCTATTAACTTGCAAAATTTGTGGCAAACCTTATGTAGGAGAAACAGGACGTACGTTAAATCAAAGAATAAGTGAACACATGTATCACACAAAAAAAGATTCTAAAACTCAAGTAAAAACACTTTTATGTGAACATTTTAAAAATCATGAAGATAACGACTTTCACGTTGACATTTTGGATGCAATTAATTTGGAAAACAAACAAATTCGACTCAAAACAGAAGACACTTGGATTAGACTTCTCATGACAGCATATCCTTATGGACTCAATGATAAAATTATGGGATTAGGAAATTTAACAGATTTAAAACAGGAAATCATTGACAAAAAAGAACTACCGTACTTTAATTTTAACTTTCCAAGATTAAATAAAAACAGAGGTAATAATCAAAGAAAAAAGTACAAAAAGAAAATTGATTATGATGAAATTTTAGACAAAATTAAAACAGCAAACGAGAAAGAAATGTTTCAAATTAACTACACAACCCCAAATAAAATCAAAACAAAAATCAGCAAAATACCAAAAAACAACAAAATTAATGAAAAGAATCTCTTTTTATTAAGTATTGGAAAAAACAACATAAACCTGAAACCAGAAACAAACTATCTAAATGTAAACACAGTATTCACGCACCCAATTATGGATAACATTAATTTTAGCAAAATTATTCACAAAATTCTAAAAGAAGAAAATATAAATTTAGTCAACACCAAAGTAAGAATAATTAAAAAATGTTTAGCACCTGTAAGCTTACGAATTTTGAACTACAACAAATTTTTGAGACACTTGACAAAGAAAGAAATAAATGAAATTAATACACAAAAATGTGATTGCACAAAAGAACATCCATATTTTGACACATACCATAATCATATAATTACAGGAGATGCCAGTTTTATCAAAAATTATAATCTCAGAAATTTGCTAAAAATGGGAACTAAATTTAGAGATCATAAAAACACAAATAAAACAGAATTAACACAGGATGTAAATTTAATTTTAAAAAATCTTCTTAGCAAATTAATAAATAAATATAAAATCAATACAGAAAGACAAAATGGCATTATAGACAAATGGAATAAAGCCATTAAAGTCAAACTAAAACCAATGTTGCATAATTTAAATATTAATAAACCACTATTTAATGAAGAAGCAAAACAAGAACTCAAAAAATTACAAAAAAATTTCATTATTACTCAAGTTGATAAAGCAACTAACAATTACGCTTTCACTTGCAAAAAACTATACGTTAAAATCATTCAAAAAGAATTAGGATGGGATATCAATGAAATTAAAGGAAATGAAACTTATGCACCCACTGAATTCAATGAAAAAGATATTCTTGAAAAATGCATTAAATTAAATGAAAAATTTAAAATGGAATTGAAATGTGAAAGCAATAAATGTGTACCAATGATTTATGCAATACCTAAATTCCACAAAAACCCAGTAAAATTTAGATTTATTACAGGAGCAAAGGAAAGTGGAATTAAACAACTATCAATAAAATTACAAAAGATTTTAGGAGCATTTAAAACACATTTAAAAAATTACAGTACCGTAGTCAAAAACAGAGCAAAACTTGATACGTATTGGTCAATTAAAAGCAGCAATGAATTTTTGGAAAAACTTAAAAATCATATGAAAAAAGACGACATTAAAATTTTCTGTGCAGATTTTTCAAGCTTGTTTACAAATTTACCTCATGAAATTGTAATGAAACACATAACAGAAATCATACTATTCAATTTTGAAAAAAATCACAAAGACTTTATCAATGTTGGATACAAAAATTGCTATTATACGAGTACTGAAATCGACAAAGATAGCTTACGCAAAGAAGATGTAATCCATTTAACAGACATTATTCTAAAGAATAGTTATGCTAAATTTGGTGAAATTATTTTTAGACAAATAAAGGGAATACCTATGGGAAACAATGCTTCACCAGAGTTAGCTGATTTAACACTAACAAAAATGGAACATGATTTTTGTAAAAATAATAAAACGGCTATAAAAAACATTTTAGTAGCCAGCAGATATATGGATGATTTAATTTCTTTACAAAAAGATACAAACAATTTTGAAGAATTAGCTAAAAATATTTATCATGAAAGCTTAACATTGGAACCAACACAAAAATCTGACACAGAAACCAATTTTCTGGATCTAACAATAAACACAGAAAACAAAATTTCATATAAACTATTCAACAAAACAGATGAATATAAATTTAAAGTGCTTAGATACTCACAATACTGCTCTAATATTCCCATTAATTACAAAAATAATATAATTTCAGGAGAAACATTACGAACGGCAAGGTCCTCAAGCAATAAAGAAAATTTTGATGATGCATTTAAAAACATTCAAAACATCTTAATTGCCAACGGATATCCGGATAAAATCATTATTAAATACAAAAAAACCATGTTGGAAAAACATAATTATACAAATTTTTCATAAAAACATTTCTACAGTATCCTCACAAATTACAGTAACCCAACACTAAAGAATCGTTACACAAATATGTTTCATGTTTGGATACAAATAACTTTTATTTAAAAACTTCTTTTATATTTATCCTTTAATTCTTCAAAATTGTTTCAATTTATGGCTTTCATAACAAAGCGGCTGAGACAAATTGTCACTCGTCAACCAAGTTCAGAATTTGTTAATTTTAAGCCAAGTTGAAAAATTTTTTATCCTTTAAAACATACATAACCTTTTTTCTTTTAGAAGAAAGAGTGCATCTTTGCTTCTCTGTCTCGCTGCAGAAAGCACACTGAATTACAAAAACAAAAAAGATAAAAACCAAAAACTTGAAACCTTTTTCATCGCATTCCAGACCCTACTGATGACGCCTACTGGAATTATATGCGAAAAAACCAAATCAATCAACTTTAAAACTACTACTTAATGACTTCTAGGGTTCATGGCAGAAAAGTCAAAATTTTTATCCGCTTCAAAATCAAAACCCTTTTTTCGTTTCTAAAATTTATTTTTTCGATCCAAATTTCAATTTTTAATTTTAACTTTATTCTTTCATTCAAAAAAACGGGCAAATTTGAAAAGAATTACAAGTAAAATGTCTATCATGTGTGTTTACATTGATTGTAGGTTACCAGGAGTAAAAGAAGTTATTCATTCGAAAATCGGTTACCCTGAGTATTACAAATTACCTGGTTTAATATCGGTTACCTCGAGTAATATGGTGTTTTACATGAAAGAAAAATTTTCAACTTGGCTTAAAATTAACAAATTCTGAACTTGGTTGACGAGTGACAATTTGTCTCAGCCGCTTTGTTATTAAAGCCATAAATTGAATACAGTGAATACCGTTGTCTTCGATTTTAGGGAAGTTTAAAGAACGAATGCAGTAAATACCAGTGTCTTCGATTTTAGGGCAGTTTTTTCATGCGGGGGCCGGGGTCTTACTTAATCTTACATAAATTTACGCCACGATGTCGATTGTTACAGATTTTTATTTCTCAATGGGTCTTACATAAATTTACGACACAATGTGTCTCCAGGGGTTTAATAGCAAAAATACTGTTTTGATACCACTGTCTTCGATTATATGGGAGGTTAAAGAATGAGTACAGTGAATACCGTTGTCTTCGATTTTAGGGAAATTTAAAGAACGAATGCAGTAAATACCAGTGTCTTCGATTTTAGGGCAGTCTGGTTATGTGGAGGCCGTGGTTAAAATGAATTAATACTGTTTCATGTGGAGGAGAGCGATGAAATGAATTTAAACGGATTCATGTTGGATCCAGGGGTTTTATGAAAGATTTGACAGCATCATTTTGACAAATATGAGTCCAGGGGTTACATGAAGGATCATGAAGCTCTTTTACAAAAAATATGGCTTCATGGGTAAAATCTGGAGTTAAAAAGCTATAATGCGCTTATTATCGCTCCAACGGTTCTTAAAGGTCGATATGTGTACTTAACTTTATTCTTATTGATTGTAGGTTACCAGGAGTAAAACAAGTTATTCATTCGAAAATCGGTTACCCTGAGTATTACAAATTACCTGGTTTAATATCGCTTACCTCGAGTAATATGGGGTTTTACATGAAAGAAAAATTTTCAACTTGGCTTAAAATTAACAAATTCTGAACTTGGTTGACGAGTGACAATTTGTCTCAGCCGCTTTGTTATGAAAGCCATAAATTGAATACAGTGAATATCAGTGTCTTCGATTATATGGAAGTTTAAAGAACGAATACAGTGAATACCAGTGTCTTCGATTTTAGGGCAGTTTTTTCATGCGGGGGCCGGGGTCTTACTTAATCTTACATAAATTTACGCCACGATGTCGATTGTTACAGATTTTTATTTCTCAATGGGTCTTACATAAATTTACGACACAATGTGTCTCCAGGGGTTTAATAGCAAAAATACTGTTTTGATACCACTGTCTTCGATTATATGGGAGGTTAAAGAATGAGTACAGTGAATACCGTTGTCTTCGATTTTAGGGAAATTTAAAGAACGAATGCAGTAAATACCAGTGTCTTCGATTTTAGGGCAGTCTGGTTATGTGGAGGCCGTGGTTAAAATGAATTAATACTGTTTCATGTGGAGGAGAGCGATGAAATGAATTTAAACGGATTCATGTTGGATCCAGGGGTTTTATGAAAGATTTGACAGCATCATTTTGACAAATATGAGTCCAGGGGTTACATGAAGGATCATGAAGCTCTTTAACAAAAAATATGGCTTCATGGGTAAAATCTGGAGTTAAAAAGCTATAATGCGCTTATTATCGCTCCAACGGTTCTTAAAGGTCGATATGTGTACTTAACTTTATTCTTATTGATTGTAGGTTACCAGGAGTAAAACAAGTTATTCATTCGAAAATCGGTTACCCTGAGTATTACAAATTACCTGGTTTAATATCGGTTACCTCGAGTAATATGGTGTTTTACATGAAAGAAAAATTTTCAACTTGGCTTAAAATTAACAAATTCTGAACTTGGTTGACGAGTGACAATTTGTCTCAGCCGCTTTGTTATTAAAGCCATAAATTGAATACAGTGAATACCGTTGTCTTCGATTTTAGGGAAGTTTAAAGAACGAATGCAGTAAATACCAGTGTCTTCGATTTTAGGGCAGTTTTTTCATGCGGGGGCCGGGGTCTTACTTAATCTTACATAAATTTACGCCACGATGTCGATTGTTACAGATTTTTATTTCTCAATGGGTCTTACATAAATTTACGACACAATGTGTCTCCAGGGGTTTAATAGCAAAAATACTGTTTTGATACCACTGTCTTCGATTATATGGGAGGTTAAAGAATGAGTACAGTGAATACCGTTGTCTTCGATTTTAGGGAAATTTAAAGAACGAATGCAGTAAATACCAGTGTCTTCGATTTTAGGGCAGTCTGGTTATGTGGAGGCCGTGGTTAAAATGAATTAATACTGTTTCATGTGGAGGAGAGCGATGAAATGAATTTAAACGGATTCATGTTGGATCCAGGGGTTTTATGAAAGATTTGACAGCATCATTTTGACAAATATGAGTCCAGGGGTTACATGAAGGATCATGAAGCTCTTTTACAAAAAATATGGCTTCATGGGTAAAATCTGGAGTTAAAAAGCTATAATGCGCTTATTATCGCTCCAACGGTTCTTAAAGGTCGATATGTGTACTTAACTTTATTCTTATTGATTGTAGGTTACCAGGAGTAAAACAAGTTATTCATTCGAAAATCGGTTACCCTGAGTATTACAAATTACCTGGTTTAATATCGGTTACCTCGAGTAATATGGTGTTTTACATGAAAGAAAAATTTTCAACTTGGCTTAAAATTAACAAATTCTGAACTTGGTTGACGAGTGACAATTTGTCTCAGCCGCTTTGTTATGAAAGCCATAAATTGAATACAGTGAATATCAGTGTCTTCGATTATATGGAAGTTTAAAGAACGAATACAGTGAATACCAGTGTCTTCGATTTTAGGGCAGTTTTTTCATGCGGGGGCCGGGGTCTTACTTAATCTTACATAAATTTACGCCACGATGTCGATTGTTACAGATTTTTATTTCTCAATGGGTCTTACATAAATTTACGACACAATGTGTCTCCAGGGGTTTAATAGCAAAAATACTGTTTTGATACCACTGTCTTCGATTATATGGGAGGTTAAAGAATGAGTACAGTGAATACCGTTGTCTTCGATTTTAGGGAAATTTAAAGAACGAATGCAGTAAATACCAGTGTCTTCGATTTTAGGGCAGTCTGGTTATGTGGAGGCCGTGGTTAAAATGAATTAATACTGTTTCATGTGGAGGAGAGCGATGAAATGAATTTAAACGGATTCATGTTGGATCCAGGGGTTTTATGAAAGATTTGACAGCATCATTTTGACAAATATGAGTCCAGGGGTTACATGAAGGATCATGAAGCTCTTTAACAAAAAATATGGCTTCATGGGTAAAATCTGGAGTTAAAAAGCTATAATGCGCTTATTATCGCTCCAACGGTTCTTAAAGGTCGATATGTGTACTTAACTTTATTCTTATTGATTGTAGGTTACCAGGAGTAAAACAAGTTATTCATTCGAAAATCGGTTACCCTGAGTATTACAAATTACCTGGTTTAATATCGGTTACCTCGAGTAATATGGTGTTTTACATGAAAGAAAAATTTTCAACTTGGCTTAAAATTAACAAATTCTGAACTTGGTTGACGAGTGACAATTTGTCTCAGCCGCTTTGTTATGAAAGCCATAAATTGAATACAGTGAATATCAGTGTCTTCGATTATATGGAAGTTTAAAGAACGAATACAGTGAATACCAGTGTCTTCGATTTTAGGGCAGTTTTTTCATGCGGGGGCCGGGGTCTTACTTAATCTTACATAAATTTACGCCACGATGTCGATTGTTACAGATTTTTATTTCTCAATGGGTCTTACATAAATTTACGACACAATGTGTCTCCAGGGGTTTAATAGCAAAAATACTGTTTTGATACCACTGTCTTCGATTATATGGGAGGTTAAAGAATGAGTACAGTGAATACCGTTGTCTTCGATTTTAGGGAAATTTAAAGAACGAATGCAGTAAATACCAGTGTCTTCGATTTTAGGGCAGTCTGGTTATGTGGAGGCCGTGGTTAAAATGAATTAATACTGTTTCATGTGGAGGAGAGCGATGAAATGAATTTAAACGGATTCATGTTGGATCCAGGGGTTTTATGAAAGATTTGACAGCATCATTTTGACAAATATGAGTCCAGGGGTTACATGAAGGATCATGAAGCTCTTTTACAAAAAATATGGCTTCATGGGTAAAATCTGGAGTTAAAAAGCTATAATGCGCTTATTATCGCTCCAACGGTTCTTAAAGGTCGATATGTGTACTTAACTTTATTCTTATTGATTGTAGGTTACCAGGAGTAAAACAAGTTATTCATTCGAAAATCGGTTACCCTGAGTATTACAAATTACCTGGTTTAATATCGGTTACCTCGAGTAATATGGTGTTTTACATGAAAGAAACATTTTCAACTTGGCTTAAAATTAACAAATTCTGAACTTGGTTGACGAGTGACAATTTGTCTCAGCCGCTTTGTTATGAAAACCATAAATTGAATACAGTGAATATCAGTGTCTTCGATTATATGGAAGTTTAAAGAACGAATACAGTGAATACCGTTGTCTTCGATTTTAGGGAAGTTTAAAGAACGAATGCAGTAAATACCAGTGTCTTCGATTTTAGGGCAGTTTTTTCATGCGGGGGCCGGGGTCTTACTTAATCTTACATAAATTTACGCCACGATGTCGATTGTTACAGATTTTTATTTCTCAATGGGTCTTACATAAATTTACGACACAATGTGTCTCCAGGGGTTTAATAGCAAAAATACTGTTTTGATACCACTGTCTTCGATTATATGGGAGGTTAAAGAATGAGTACAGTGAATACCGTTGTCTTCGATTTTAGGGAAATTTAAAGAACGAATGCAGTAAATACCAGTGTCTTCGATTTTAGGGCAGTCTGGTTATGTGGAGGCCGTGGTTAAAATGAATTAATACTGTTTCATGTGGAGGAGAGCGATGAAATGAATTTAAACGGATTCATGTTGGATCCAGGGGTTTTATGAAAGATTTGACAGCATCATTTTGACAAATATGAGTCCAGGGGTTACATGAAGGATCATGAAGCTCTTTTACAAAAAATATGGCTTCATGGGTAAAATCTGGAGTTAAAAAGCTATAATGCGCTTATTATCGCTCCAACGGTTCTTAAAGGTCGATATGTGTACTTAACTTTATTCTTATTGATTGTAGGTTACCAGGAGTAAAACAAGTTATTCATTCGAAAATCGGTTACCCTGAGTATTACAAATTACCTGGTTTAATATCGGTTACCTCGAGTAATATGGGGTTTTACATGAAAGAAAAATTTTCAACTTGGCTTAAAATTAACAAATTCTGAACTTGGTTGACGAGTGACAATTTGTCTCAGCCGCTTTGTTATGAAAGCCATAAATTGAATACAGTGAATATCAGTGTCTTCGATTATATGGAAGTTTAAAGAACGAATACAGTGAATACCAGTGTCTTCGATTTTAGGGCAGTTTTTTCATGCGGGGGCCGGGGTCTTACTTAATCTTACATAAATTTACGCCACGATGTCGATTGTTACAGATTTTTATTTCTCAATGGGTCTTACATAAATTTACGACACAATGTGTCTCCAGGGGTTTAATAGCAAAAATACTGTTTTGATACCACTGTCTTCGATTATATGGGAGGTTAAAGAATGAGTACAGTGAATACCGTTGTCTTCGATTTTAGGGAAATTTAAAGAACGAATGCAGTAAATACCAGTGTCTTCGATTTTAGGGCAGTCTGGTTATGTGGAGGCCGTGGTTAAAATGAATTAATACTGTTTCATGTGGAGGAGAGCGATGAAATGAATTTAAACGGATTCATGTTGGATCCAGGGGTTTTATGAAAGATTTGACAGCATCATTTTGACAAATATGAGTCCAGGGGTTACATGAAGGATCATGAAGCTCTTTTACAAAAAATATGGCTTCATGGGTAAAATCTGGAGTTAAAAAGCTATAATGCGCTTATTATCGCTCCAACGGTTCTTAAAGGTCGATATGTGTACTTAACTTTATTCTTATTGATTGTAGGTTACCAGGAGTAAAACAAGTTATTCATTCGAAAATCGGTTACCCTGAGTATTACAAATTACCTGGTTTAATATCGGTTACCTCGAGTAATATGGTGTTTTACATGAAAGAAAAATTTTCCAACTTGGCTTAAAATTAACAAATTCTGAACTTGGTTGACGAGTGACAATTTGTCTCAGCCGCTTTGTTATGAAAGCCATAAATTGAATACAGTGAATATCAGTGTCTTCGATTATATGGAAGTTTAAAGAACGAATACAGTGAATACCGTTGTCTTCGATTTTAGGGAAGTTTAAAGAACGAATGCAGTAAATACCAGTGTCTTCGATTTTAGGGCAGTTTTTTCATGCGGGGGCCGGGGTCTTACTTAATCTTACATAAATTTACGCCACGATGTCGATTGTTACAGATTTTTATTTCTCAATGGGTCTTACATAAATTTACGACACAATGTGTCTCCAGGGGTTTAATAGCAAAAATACTGTTTTGATACCACTGTCTTCGATTATATGGGAGGTTAAAGAATGAGTACAGTGAATACCGTTGTCTTCGATTTTAGGGAAATTTAAAGAACGAATGCAGTAAATACCAGTGTCTTCGATTTTAGGGCAGTCTGGTTATGTGGAGGCCGTGGTTAAAATGAATTAATACTGTTTCATGTGGAGGAGAGCGATGAAATGAATTTAAACGGATTCATGTTGGATCCAGGGGTTTTATGAAAGATTTGACAGCATCATTTTGACAAATATGAGTCCAGGGGTTACATGAAGGATCATGAAGCTCTTTTACAAAAAATATGGCTTCATGGGTAAAATCTGGAGTTAAAAAGCTATAATGCGCTTATTATCGCTCCAACGGTTCTTAAAGGTCGATATGTGTACTTAACTTTATTCTTATTGATTGTAGGTTACCAGGAGTAAAACAAGTTATTCATTCGAAAATCGGTTACCCTGAGTATTACAAATTACCTGGTTTAATATCGGTTACCTCGAGTAATATGGTGTTTTACATGAAAGCAAAATTTTTCAACTTGGCTTAAAATTAACAAATTCTGAACTTGGTTGACGAGTGACAATTTGTCTCAGCCGCTTTGTTATGAAAGCCATAAATTGAATACAGTGAATATCAGTGTCTTCGATTATATGGAAGTTTAAAGAACGAATACAGTGAATACCGTTGTCTTCGATTTTAGGGAAGTTTAAAGAACGAATGCAGTAAATACCAGTGTCTTCGATTTTAGGGCAGTTTTTTCATGCGGGGGCCGGGGTCTTACTTAATCTTACATAAATTTACGCCACGATGTCGATTGTTACAGATTTTTATTTCTCAATGGGTCTTACATAAATTTACGACACAATGTGTCTCCAGGGGTTTAATAGCAAAAATACTGTTTTGATACCACTGTCTTCGATTATATGGGAGGTTAAAGAATGAGTACAGTGAATACCGTTGTCTTCGATTTTAGGGAAATTTAAAGAACGAATGCAGTAAATACCAGTGTCTTCGATTTTAGGGCAGTCTGGTTATGTGGAGGCCGTGGTTAAAATGAATTAATACTGTTTCATGTGGAGGAGAGCGATGAAATGAATTTAAACGGATTCATGTTGGATCCAGGGGTTTTATGAAAGATTTGACAGCATCATTTTGACAAATATGAGTCCAGGGGTTACATGAAGGATCATGAAGCTCTTTAACAAAAAATATGGCTTCATGGGTAAAATCTGGAGTTAAAAAGCTATAATGCGCTTATTATCGCTCCAACGGTTCTTAAAGGTCGATATGTGTACTTAACTTTATTCTTATTGATTGTAGGTTACCAGGAGTAAAACAAGTTATTCATTCGAAAATCGGTTACCCTGAGTATTACAAATTACCTGGTTTAATATCGGTTACCTCGAGTAATATGGGGTTTTACATGAAAGAAAAATTTTCAACTTGGCTTAAAATTAACAAATTCTGAACTTGGTTGACGAGTGACAATTTGTCTCAGCCGCTTTGTTATGAAAGCCATAAATTGAATACAGTGAATATCAGTGTCTTCGATTATATGGAAGTTTAAAGAACGAATACAGTGAATACCAGTGTCTTCGATTTTAGGGCAGTTTTTTCATGCGGGGGCCGGGGTCTTACTTAATCTTACATAAATTTACGCCACGATGTCGATTGTTACAGATTTTTATTTCTCAATGGGTCTTACATAAATTTACGACACAATGTGTCTCCAGGGGTTTAATAGCAAAAATACTGTTTTGATACCACTGTCTTCGATTATATGGGAGGTTAAAGAATGAGTACAGTGAATACCGTTGTCTTCGATCTTTTTTTTTTAGTTTTTAGTTTTATTTATACGCTCTGACTACCGAAGTAGTGGAACGAGGCAAAAGAAATAACATTTTTTTTATGAATTGGAACGTTGCGCCTTTTATTGATTTTTTGTTGCTTGCTGTTTTGGATTTTTGAATATTTTGTTTGTGTTGATTTAAAAAAAAATTTAAATTTCTGTTGAATATGGTACAGTACACTACAAAACTATAAGTAATAATCCAAAGTTTCATGAATTCATTAAAAATTGATATATTAATAATTTTGTCTGAATTGTTGTTTTTAATTTTTTAAATTTTTATGTTTATTTTACATTATATTTTTCTTTTAAAAATATCGTCTTTTGTATGAGAAAATCTCAAAAACATTCTGTAATGTTTCTTTCCATCAATTAAAATTTAAATTATGTAAACAAATAAAAATTTTTGGCGTAAGAATTGCGCGTAAAATGCAAAAACTTTTTTTATTGAAAGTGTTGTTAGAGTTGCTGATGTTTTGTTTTTTTAAATAGACCAAAAATATCAAATATTTTAATAGTTTCGTTTTGTAATAATTTTGTTTTTCTCGAAAATGTTAGCAATTTTGTGAAGGAAAACAAATTACAATATTTAAATAAACAATCGGGATTTACTTTTTTATATTCTTTTTACTTTATGAAAAAATGACTTTAAAATATTCTTTTAATAATGTTCCATGATCGTGGATTCGATGCTTTTTACAAATTCATTAATCCTGCTTTACATTGACAAAGCTTGTTTAAATTCTTAAAAAAATTAAATTAACGTCAAATATTCATAAAAATGAAAAAATGAGAAATTTTTTTCTCCACAGTTTTCATATTGAAACGTTTTTTTGATAGAAAAATGGACGAGCAAATGTTCAACAATATTTTTTTTGTTGAAAGCATTTTCAATTTTGGATGTCTTTTTTTGCCAATTTTTTTTCTCTTTTCGGAATAAAAAATCCTCCGAATTTTATTTTTTTAGTTACTGGCTGCTTTGGTTTTTTGTATATTTTATTTGCCTTTATTTATAATTTTCACTTTTCACAAATATGTTAAATTAAATATTTAGAAAATTCGTGATAAAACAATAGCCGGAAAAGGAAATCCCTGTTTATAGATTAACACATTAATAATTATATTAAAATAATTTCGTTATATTACTTAACAAAAACCAAAGTCGTAAATTGTGAGGGGAAAAACACATGAACAATTTATTCACTTCTTGAGAAGTAGAAGAACATATAAAATTGAGAGAGAAAAAGGTGCATCGAGGGTTATTTACAGACAGGGAAAGAAGAACGATTTTATGCTAATTCAAGATAATTAAATGTAAATTGTGGTTGTAGGCTATAATAAAAAAAACTTTAATTATTGTCCAATACTTAATAACAGAAAACACATACAGACAAAAAACTCGTAATTTTTATACCATAAAGAATATTTTTTGCGTTACCAAAATATTTTAAGAAACCATAAAATTCCCAATCGGAGTCCCTATGTCAGCAAACATGCTGTGACAGCTGGCCCAAGTGTGTCGTTTTGAAAAAGGAAAAACATAAAAGTGTCAAACCATTGCGTTTTTTGAAATTGATTTTGTTTTTTCTTTTTTTGTTGTTGAATTAATTATACATTAATTCAACAACAAAACAAATTTTTTGGCGATTGATTTTTGGTTATAATTTTTAAATGTATTTTATTTATTTTCAATTCACTGTCGAACGAAATTTCGATCCGTTTTTGATTTATAAAAAATTATCTTAAATCAACCACTTGGCGAGTTTATCGCAATAATAAATAACAAGCTAAAAATTAAGCTTTTCGAGAAAAAATGTTGTTTATTTTGTAACGCACTGTTCCATGGAAATTAAATTACTGCTTTTTCAACACCTATTAATATATCTTTGGCAAAAAATTGTCAAAATAAGGTTTATAAAACAATAAAGTTGGGTAAAAATATCCATATGACTCGAAATGTACCAACATTTGATTTGTATGATCTTTTCAAGCTAGTAGAAACAAACAAGCGTAAAACATATAATAGCACAGTGAAACAATGTTTACTTTTTTTTTTTTTTTTTCATCTATCTTTAATAATTCCTTTGACTTTTATAAAAATTTTAGTTTTTCTTTTTTTTTAAATGTCCGCTACTTTTTGGGATCCTTGTGCAAAACAAGCTGTTGATAAAAGTTCATGGTTGTGATATCGATATGTTCAACACTTAAATAATTTAAAATAAAAAATTTAAACTTTCACTATCAGAAAAATACTTGTTACAAATGCACAAGTTTCTGAAATGTGAAAATGTTTTTTCTTTTATAATAAAAAAATAAAACCATCCGCGCCTGCTGGGCGGGCGCGGGCTAAGCATAACACAGGTGAAACAACTTGTTTGATGCAGAATTATAAAAAAATGGTTTTTCGATTGAAAAATTTTTCAGTGGTTGAAAAAAGACGAACAAGTGTCGATTACAATTTTGGGTGTTTGAAAGTTGTTATTTTTTATAATGAAAACATGTGACAGAATGATGTTTTTTTCTTTTTTTAAAATGACCTATTCTAAATTTTCAAATATTTGGCAGACATGTTAGCGGGCAAGATTTATGAAATGATCTGATAATTTTCTGTTAAATCTTTTTTTTCAAAATGTAGACATTCATTTTTCATCTGATTAATAACCACGGCAGATTCTTTTCTGTTTTTGCCCGGAGTTAAGAGTTACCGCAGAACAAAAAAGAGAAAAACAAGAGAAAGAGCGACAGAGAAAAAAAGAAAACTGTTTTTTAAATTTTTTTTGCGTAAAAATTGGATAATAACGTCTGGGAAACGGTAATTAGGTCAAAAATTAAAAATATGAACTGGTAAACCTATAGAAAATATGTTTCTCTAACACACTGGCTAATCAGATTTTAAAAATATTTAAATTAAAAAATGGGGCTGCCCTAAGACTTTTGTCAATTTTGACCAAAATACACAGTAAAAAAGAGTTTTTTTTGCTTACATTTTTTTCTAAAAATGGCCTATTTTTTCTAGGGGGCTAATTCAAAAAAGTGATCTGGGAGATCGATAGAGAATTTTACGGAGAATCTTATGGTATAAGTCATTAAGCAATTTCTTCGTTTTTAAAAATGGGGCTGCCCTAAGACTTTTTTCCATTTTCAAACATTGAATAAAAACTTTATATTTGAAGCTGCAAACCTGTGTAGGGGCTTAAAATGTTTGTAATAGTTATTTAAAATAGGTTAGAATAAAAAAATAATATATTTAAATGTAATTTAGTTTTAAAAAGATATAATCAAAAGTACATCTTTTTCTTTAACATTGCAGCTTTTTTAAATAGTAGAGGCAAAAGCGTCTCCCAACACGAAAATGTAAACTTCTTTGCAAGCTTCTTTTCTCCGCTTTGAATCTGCCGTGTAACAAATACATTAATCTATTCAAACTTATATATGTGCAAACTTCTGACACTTTAAACTGAAAATTAAAAATTCAAAAAATTTTCTAAAAGTGACAAAAATAAGCAATAATTTCATCGAAAAAAGTGTGTGAATTTTTTGTGTAGTGATAAAATAGTCAAAAATATTTTTTGCGGTTGTAACATTCCCAGTCCATAAATAGGACGTTGGTGCCATCAAAAAACTTTTTGCCTGTTTTTTTAACTTTGCGCTTGAATTTTCTTTTTTTGGGGATTAACCTGAAAAAATTCATTCGCTGACGATTTTCTTTTCAAAACGAAAATCGTTTTAATGATTTCATCAATCATTTTTACTGTTGTCTATTTAGTAAAATAATGTTATTTGTCAAAGTTAGAAGGATTTCTATGTGTTTTTCAAGCAATGATAAAAGGGAGTGTCAGCTTTTTCCGAAAAATATATAATGCAAGAAAAGCTTCCATGATACGATTTTTTTGATCATTTTTTTGCAAGATTTTATGTAAATTACTTCAACCTTTTTTTTAAAAATGTGAACGTGTTCAAGGACTTGGTCACACATGCTTTTTTATATTTTTAATCAAATAAATTTAAACACTATTTTGTAAACAATTTAGTGATAAAATACAAAAAGCATTTAAATATTTCAAAAGAAAATGAAACTTTTCCAAAAATTGTCTGCTAAAAACATTAAAAATGCATTAAATATCGTAAAAAAAAGATTTAAAAAACGATGTTAGATAAAAACAAAGGTCTGATTTTTTTCGTCGGTCATATAACGCGCCGCCAAATATATGTAAAAACAAAATTCAATAAAAATGAATTTTTTTTCTCTTTTTTCACCAAAAATCAAGAATAGCTGATTAATGCAACTTTTGTTCAAAAAATCACAAAAATTCAAACATATTAAATTTTTTGAAATTTGCAGCAAAGTATTAAAAAATTACATTTTCTTAAAATTTGTTAATAAAATATTAACAAAAAACAAAAATTTTAATAATTTTTTATTTCTGCCAAGCTTCTTTGAAGGAAGTTCTTAACAGAAATCAAATTTGATTTTTGTTAAGCCTTTTTCTTAACAGAAATCAAATTTGATTTTTGTTAAGCTCTTTTCTTAACAGAAATTAAATTTGATTTTTGTTAAGAATGATTTTTAGAAGGAAATGAAAAGTTTTTGATCAAAAAGCCGGCGCGGGGAATTGAACCTCCGCGGTCTGCAACGCAAGCGCGTTTAACGCTTGAGCCATGAAGACAACAAAAAAGTTCTTTTCTTTTTGCCTTTTAAACAAGCGAGAAAAAAAGAAACGAGCGCGCGGCTTTGAACACAAAACGCCAAAGAAAAAACATTGATGTTAAACGCGCCTGCGTTGCAGACCGCGGAGGTTCAATTCCCCGCGCCGGCTTTTTGATCAAAAACTTTTCATTTCCTTCTAAAAATCATTCTTAACAAAAATCAAATTTGATTTCTGTTAAGAAAAAGGCTTAACAAAAATCAAATTTGATTTCTGTTAAGAACTTCCTTCAAAGAAGCTTGGCAGAAATAAAAAATTATAAAAATTTTTGTTTTTTGTCATGTATTAACATAAAATTCAAAAAAATTCAAAGTAACAATAATTATTAACTTTTTTCAAAATTTTCGTTTTTCTTATAATAATGTTAAACAAGATTCTAAATTTTAGGTTTTATTTAAAAACTGTTATTGCCTTAACAAACTATAAGTTTTAGTTTTTTTGAAGATTTTTGTTTTTACATACAGTCGAACCTCGTTATTACGTGCCTCGTTATTACGTTGACCTCGATCTTACGTTGTTTTTCTGCGGTCCCGGCGCAAGTTAAAGGAAAATAACAGTAACCGGACCTCGATCTTACGTCCCTCGTTATTACGTTGACCTCGATCTTACGTTGTTTTTCGGCGGTCCCTTCAACAAATTATAAGGGAAATGAACCTCGTTATTACGTTTTTCAATTTTTTCGGAAAATTTTACGAAGCAAATTTTTAACTCTCAAAAGTGACAAGTGTTCCAATGGTAAAAAAAGCAAAGAAAAAATTACTTATTCATACATGAGCAGTGTTTTCCTGATTCCGATTCTTGATTCTTTTGTAAGAATCGATGGAATCAGAATCGGGAACTAGAATCGATTCTCATGTTAGAATCGATTCTTGTCAATGGAATCGGAATCGGAATTGGAAAAATAAATGGAATTGATTCCAAAAAAGAATCGGAAAAAATGGATCGGGAAAATGCTGAACGTGAGTGATACAGAAAAAGTATCTTTGCTTGTCATGGGAGAACCTTGAAGCCTAATTCAAAAATGCAAAGTTGTCATTGGAATACGATCCAAATAAGAAAATTTTTGTATATGGAACACTTAAAAAGCTGTTCAAACTAAAATGGATCGGTTCTTATCATAAATGTTGTTTTAATTTGTTATTGTTTACGTTTGTTAATCAATTTTAATCAAAAATTGCAAAAATTTTGCCAAAATACTCTGAACCTCGATCTTACGTTGACCTCGTTGTTACGTTGTTTTTCGTCGGTCCCTTGAACAACGTAATAACGAGGTTCGACTGTATATTTGGCGGCGCGTTATATGTAAAAATACATCAGTTTTTGATATGTATAATAAAAATCTACTTTTCTGGGGTCCGTGACACTATTTTCGCAAAAATACCGTAAAAAAAGGCAATTTTTGGCGTTCTCTGCCTGATTTCGCCCCTTTGTCAAATGTCTTAGATATTTATATATTTGGAGTCAGTTCGTCAAGGGCTTTCGAATGGTACCACTTTTGTAATTTTAGCATTAAGATTGACGAAAATTCAAAATAAGTGCCAAAATGTTCAAAAAAAGCTCAAGTTTTACAAAAAATGAGCTTTATACTTGTAAAATAATTAAAATGTTTTTAAAAAACAGTCATTCTTCATTCGCACGCGTGTTTGGGACGGTCGTCTCTCGACTGCCGCTCTCCAAACATAATTCTTCGTAAATTTGCATAGCAAGTTTGCGTCGATAGTGACGATTTGGGGACTCCTTTCACCGTACCGTTGCGGGTACAACAAAGTTTCTACTTTGGAAAGTAGCTATTCGACTGATTATGGCACCACTGATGAAAAGGATGAATGTGATGACTTTTAATTGCAAATCAATCCAATCAAATGATCGACTATTGGCGCTTCAAATGGAACTTTCAAAATTGAAAAAATTCGACGTGCTCGGACTGGCGGAAACGTGGCTACCTGGACAAACTTGCTCAAGGCTTTCTTCTGGTGAGTACCTTTATAATAGTGGGAAAACAGGGGATGCTCGTTTCTCGGGAACTGGATTGCTGATCTCAGCTGAAATGAATCAACGAGTTATTGGTGTGAAGTATGTCTCTGACAGAATCATCCAAATTCTTTTGAAATTACGGGCTGGAAAGACTCTGCGGATTACCCAGGTCTACGCCCCTCAAAGTGGTCGTGCTGAAGATGAATATGAAATGTTCCTGGATCAACTCTCTTCATCTCTGGCTCGTCCATCTACATATGATATTGTACTGGGTGATTTTAACGCTTCCACTGGTCCTCGTGAAAATGGTGAACGGTACATTGGTAAGTATTCCTGGGATACTCGTAGTGAAAGAGGGGAACTTTTGTGTCAATTTTGCGTTGCACATCAGTTGTACCTCATGAACGGGTTTTTCAAAAAGGGAAGAAATCGCCGTTGGACCTGGCATTCACCTGATCGTAGTGTGACGAAGGAAATCGATCATGTGCTATCCAAGAAGAAAAATATCATAGAAGACGTCAATGTGATATCTAGATTATCAGGAAGTGATCATCGTATGGTTCGAACCACCGTAAGTCTTCCCATTAGAGCAGGTCGGTCTCGTCCATTTTCGTTTGTGAAACCTGAATATGAAAAGATACCATGTCTTATATCTATGATACTGAAACTTCAATATCAACCAACTGCTGAAACCCCTGAAGCTGAACTCAATCTTATCAAACAAGCTCTTCAGTCAACTGCAAAAGAATGTGCTCATCAACCAACAATTCATGCTCGACTGTCTCCTGAAACACTGCAACTGATGGAACGTCGACGCCAAATGAATCATGCTATTCGTGGTGATGCTCGTGCTCGTATCGAATATGCTGAACTTTCAAAGCTCATACGTAAGTGTTTTAAAGCTGATCTTGATAAGTATTATGAGAAAGTGATGGGGAAAGCGATAGAAGAAAATCGTATTAAACGTGGTAGATCTGAAATGGTTCAAAAACAGAATCAGATGATACATCTTCAACGTACCGATGGTGCTATCACTGAGTCTGTGGCTGAACTTATGGAAGAAATCGCCCGTTTCTACAATGAACTCTATTCGTCTGAAGCTGGAAATCCTGTGCACGATCGTGATCCAAATGTTGCTCTCCAAAGAATAACTGCTGCGGAAATAGTTGCTGCTTCACGATGTATGAAAGGAAATACTGCCCCTGGTGCCGACAACATTCCATCCAAAGTAGTCAAATCAACAATATCAACTTTCGTTGATAGATTTGCTGCTGCTCTACATGGATTATTCGAGGAAGAAAATATGCCACCTGAACTTTTCTATTCGAAGACCATACTGCTGTACAAGAAAGGAAACCGCCTTGATATTGGAAATTACCGTCCTATTTCATTGCTTCCAGTTCTTTACAAATTAATCACTCGTGTAATTACCAATCGAGTTACTGCTGCTGTTGAAACTTCCCGTGCATTGCCTCCTCAACAAGCTGGATTCCGAAGATGTTTTTCAACTGTAGATCACATTCACTCTCTCAATCAACTATTCGAGAAAGGTCGTGAATACAATATGCCTATGTATGCCGTATTTATCGATTTTAAGAAAGCGTTTGATTCTGTTGAACTTCAATCTATTTGGAATGCGCTGGAAGAATTTGGTGTTGATCCTGGTGATATTGAACTTATAAAACTTATATATGCCAATGGTTCATCAAGTGTAAACGTAGGTTCTTCTTCTATTCCTGTTAATATCCAAAAGGGAGTAAGACAAGGCGATACTTTATCACCTCTACTCTTTATTCTTGCCCTACAATATGCGCTGAATCAAGTAAACTGGAGCTCTGGCATAAATATAAATGGAAGTATACTGGGTCATCTTGATTTTGCTGATGATATTGTACTGTTATCTCAAACTCTGGAAGGTGCGCAGTCATTGCTTGATCAAGTTGCCGAAAAGTGTCGCCGTGTTGGATTACAAATAAATATTGAGAAGACCAAGTGGATGTCAAATGTTCCTGATCCAGATGAAACTATTTTGCTGAACAATCAAGAAGTTGAAAAGGTCAGTGAATTTATATATTTGGGGCAACTTATCAAATGGCCATCTCAACCCGGAAGATTCACCAAAGAAATATCGAGAAGAATTAGTGCTGGATGGAATGCTTTCAACAAAGCAAAGAAACTCCTAATCTCTAGAAGAATCCCCGCGAACCTGAAAAGAAAATATTTCAATCAATGTGTATTCCCTGCTATGCTATATGGATGTGAAACCTGGTGCTTAACAAAAACTGAAGAAACAAGACTCGCAGTTGCTCAAAGAAGAATGGAAAGAAGGATGCTAAATGTAAGACTGATAGATCTGTTACGGAGATCCTTGATCTCTCGTAACAGTAAGAAAAGACGATGGAGAGATAAAAATAAACGACTTTATTGGAGAAGAAAAATATATAAGAAAGAAGATAAAAGAATGAACAACGAGGACTATTTATAGACATTTTGTTTTGATGTTCATCCTTCATATAAATTTACATAAAATCACGATTTGTCGTGACATTCCCCGCGACCACAAGTAAATTAACAACCCCCTGGGTTAGTTCGTTTACGATGTTTACGACGTTCTTCACGTAGAGAAAAGGCTTCCTTTTCGAGTTCAAGACGTTCAAGTTCTGTAGAATTTACTGTATTAAATCCACTAATCATTCTTTCAACTTCTGCTTGAATTTCTTTGATCTTTTCATTTGGGACAATATTGGTTTGATCAAGACTATCTTTGATATCCGCAAATAAATGATTAATTTTACCTTGAAATTCATCCATTCCTTCTTTTACAGCATCAATGGCTTTAACTTGTTGAAACTTTGTTTCTTTAATTTCTCCATCCTTTTCAATGAGTTTTTGATTAAGATCCCGTTCCTTGACCCTGTCAGGATTGGGTTTTACAACCACAACATGAGACATAACTTTGATATCAGGAAATGCTTCTTCATATGTTTCTTCATCATTTTCAGAAATATCTTCATAACTTAAATCATCGACCTTCGGGGATTCAAGTTTTGATTGATGAGACATTGATAACGTTGTTGTTGAGAGATTTGATGAATTGGTTGACGATAATTGATCAAAGAAGGATGAAGAGAATGTGGATGAATGAATGACATTTTGATGTTTTTGACGAAGATGAGTGTTGGAAGGAGTTATGCAAATTTGTGAGATTGTATTCAAATTACTCCCTTGGAGTCCAACAGAATTTTCTTCGAGAGGAAAAAGATGATTAATAGCTCGTCTTGTGACAAACCCTTCTTCATATTCAATTTCCACTGAACGTATTTTTCCATCTGAACTTTCATTGAGTTTAATTATTTTTGCAGTTTTCCAGTTTCCCCGTGGGATATCTGGTTCATAAACAAGGACTCTTTCATTAAGAATAGGACAACGATATAAGGCTCCACGAGCATTTTTGTGAAGATCATTATTTCTTTCCCGTAAAAGATTTAAGTAATCTTTGCTCCACAATTCCCAAAATTTATCCAAATATTGAATAGTCTTAAAATATCTTTCTGCAAGACACTCCCCGCCACCAGCATTGGACGGTAAATACGTTTCATCATTTAAATGATCATCATTTGATGTTGCAGGTAAACGAATTTCAATATTTGGACTTATGAAATCAATTGGACGAATTACAAAGGCCTCCTTTGCATGAACATATGTTAAAGGTCTGGAATTGATCGTGCTTTCCACTTCAGTCAAAAAAGTCCAAAATTCATTGAAATCAAGAATACGATGTCCAAGTGTTTGTTTTATAGCATTTTTTACGAGAGATACAAGTCTTTCATAAAGACCTCCTTTCCATGGTGCTCGTTCCGTAATGTAATCCCAAGTTATTCCATTTTCATTGAAGTAATTCATTGAGTGTTCATCTTGAATAGATTCTTTCCAAATTTTATCCAAAGTTGTTGCTGCCGTTTTGAATTGTTTTGCGTTGTCTGATAAAATGTAATGAGGTAATCCTTTTCTTGCAACAAAACGACGAAATGATAATAAAAATTCATCAGAAGCCATGCTCGTGACTGGTTCCAAATGAATTAATCTTGTTGTGAAACATGTGAAAAGAATAATCCATGATTTTTCTTTTTTGCCTTTAATTTTAAACGGCCCACAATAATCAATTCCAGTATTTTCAAATGGTTTCGACTTCCTAAGTCTTGTAACCGGAAGTTGTGGCATTCTGGGTAGAGCAAACGGTTTTCCTTTCCAAATTTTGCAACTTTTGCATTTATTTAGAATCTTTTGAACAACAATTCGACCTGCAGGAATCCAATAATTTTCACGAATCTTTGAAAGAGTATGTGGAACTCCAGAATGTTGTAGTTTTTCATGAATGTCCATGACAATCATTTTGGTAAGAGGTGAATTCTTTGGTAAATAAATTGGATGTGCATTTATTAATTCTGCATGATCAAATCGAGTATGTATACGGTACATTTCATTTTCATCTTTTTCAAGTTTTAAATGTTTTTCAATTTGGTCGGTTATGAAAATTTTCTGCTCTTGTATGATTAAAACATGTTCGACTTGCATCAAGTCATTTGGTGTTAATGAACTTTCATTTTGAATATTTTTCATTTTCAAGGCAATTTTCTTTTTAAAATTTGTCCATGACAATTTTAAATCAATTTCATATTCACGTGCAATTTCAATGTTTGAAAGAGTTTTGGTGTAAGTTCCAACAAATGCTGCAATTGTTTGAATTAAATTCTCTCCAAATTTTCTTGTCTTTGGCCAAAACTCTTCTTCTTGCTGTAAAAATGAGGGGCCTTGCCACCAAATTTTAGCATTTTTAAGTTCATCGAATAATACGCCACGTGTTCCAAAATCTGCAGGATTGATTTTACCAGGTACAAATAACACTTCGACATTCGAATCAATTACAAGTTTTAGGCGATTAGTAACAAAAATATCTTTAGGCCATTTTTGAAACCAATAAAATGAAATTTGGCTATCAGTCCAGACAAATTTCTTTGATGATTCAAGTTTTAATTCCTTTGCAACAAATGATGATATTCTTGCAGCAAGCCAAATTCCCATTATTTCCATTTTTGGTATAGTTAAATCCTTGTTTAACGGTTTAAGTTTTGATTTGGCAAATACTAATGAAGTTTCATATCCCATGGAAGTTTTAATACGAAGGAAAACAGCTGCAGAATAGGCAATTTGAGAGGCATCGGCAAATGTGTGTATTTCAGTTACACTATTTTTTGACAATGTTCCATGAACAAATTTTCGATCAATTTCAACCTTTCCTTTCCAATCATTTACAATAATTTGCCATTCGGCTTGTAATGCTGCAGTTAAAGGAGTATCCCATGGAAACCCTTGTTGAAAAAGTTTTTGAATAAACGCTTTTCCTTTTATTGTTACAGGTGAAAGCATGCCAAGTGGATCAAAGCTTGAGGCAATGAATTTTAAAACATTTCTTTTTGTCCAATTTTGAAATTGTTTTTCATTGTTGAGTTGGAAAATTAATTTATCTTCTTGAGAATTCCACTGAATTCCAAGAATTTTTGCAACTGGATCTGGTTGTTTGATATCACAAGGAATAGAATCATTAATTTTTGTACTATTTGAAAGCCATTCCCTGACATTCATGGAGGCAGATGAAAAAAGTTCTCGAGTTTCTTCAAAATATTCAATTCCTTGATCTTCATCATTAACCATTAAGAATAAATTATCAACATAAGTATTTTCAGCAATCATTTGTCGTAATTGTGGATTTTCAAGTTTTTGAATTAAAACCATTATTATAATCCAGAGAATAAATGGACTCGAAATAATTCCAAATGGTACCGCCACAAAACGATAAATAATTAAATTTTCACGAGTAGCAGGTTTTGAAGGATCCCTGACCCAAAAAAACCGAACAGCATCTCGATCTTCTTCATTCAAATATATTTGATGAAAGGCCTTTTCAATATCTCCCATCAATAAAAATTTTGATGTTCGAATGCGAAGTAACATCCCACAAATATCTGGCATTTTCAATGGACCTCGAACAAAACAATCATTTAAGCTTGGTGCATCTTTTGAACATTTTGCTGATCCATCAAAAACCATTCGAACTTTCGTTGTGGTTTTTTGGGGAGTTATAACAGCATGATGTGGAAGGTAATGTACTAAACCACCTTGTGGTATTTCAGGAGCAATTTCAATTTTCCCAATTTTAAATTGATCATCGAGGATTTTTTGGTATTCTTTGCATAATACTGGATCATCTCGTATCTTTTTTAGAGTTGAATTAAGTCTTCCAATACATAGTCCTTCATTTGTTGGTAATGGTTTATGTTCAAGTTTTGTTGGCCAAGATACATAAAACCGATTATCTTTAAATTTTATGGATTCCTTGAAATTTTCCAGAATTTGTGCTTCGACTTCATCAGCTTCTTGATCTTTGATGCCCATGGCTTCAAGTTTCCAAAGATTTTGAACTTCGTCATCATAATTGTAAAGCTTGTTTGAATCAATGGCTAAAGCAGAAATTGTGCATTTAGGAAGAGTTGGAATATTCGAGGACAACATTTGTCCAACTTTGGAATGAACGATTACATATCCATTTCTTTTTTCAAATGATGAAATAAATTGGAAAAAGTAATCCATGCCAATAAGAATATCTGGTGGATGATTGGTTACGGAAAATGATGTTGAATCAAAGAAGCCATCAAAATTAATTACAGGTACCGAATCAGCAATTTTCTTTATTGAATTTGCATATATTTCTTCATAATTTTCTGTTGTTTTGATTCGAAGTTTTATTAAAGAAGCCATGTAATTTGTTGCTTTTGCTCCAATTCCTTGAAGATTTAGTTTTTCTTTTCCTTCTTGTGGAAGCTTCAGCTGATGAATCAAATGATCACAAACATATGATTTTTGAGATCCTGAATCAAAGAATATTGTTGCTTCAGTATTTTCTTTTGTAATAGGATTAATTACAGTAATCCGTTTTGTAAGGAGACAACCTTGTTGAACTCCAATTGAAACCATAGCATTTGATGTAACTGGTTTTTTGTAATTTGGGTTATTTTTTGATTGACATAAAAATGTTTGATGATTGCCATTGCATTTTTGGCACTGAAGATTAGCACGGCATTGATTTATAACATGATTAATTCTGGCGCACCTTGTACAACCATTCTTAAGTTTGATTTGCTTAATTTTATCTTCAGCAGAAATAAATTTGGGACAATCCAATACAGTATGATTTTGTTCACATAAACTACAAACAAACCTTTTGTTTGAGTTATTTTCACGTTGATTATTGAAAGGCTTTGATCTTTCATTTGTGAATGGTACAGCTGGATAATGTGAATTATTGAAACTTTTTTGAAATTTGGAAAAGTTTTGAGAATTTGATGATGTTGCTTGTGCATTTTCCAATGATCGATTTTTATGTGCAATTTCAGCTTTCATTACCATATTGCCCATTTTTTCCAAAATCATATCTGTTGATGGTCGAGGATTGGAAATATTGAAGAAAGTCAGTTCATCTTTTTCTTTAGCAGGCATTTTATCAATAATATCCAACCTTGTTGAATCATTATCGATATCCACACCAAAATTCTTCAATTCTCGACAAATTTTATTGATAGCATCAACAGTATCACACATGCTTTCTGCTGTTGATTTCGCTCTTGGGATGGATCGAAGCTTTGTATGAAGTTCTTGAAGAATCAGATTTTGATTTCCAAATCGATTAGAAAGAATTTGCACCACGGTATCATAATTTTCTTCAGCCATTTGGAATCCATCAACAGCTTTTAATGCTTTTCCATCAAGAAGTCCGTATAATGTGATCAACTTTTCCACCTTGGGATATGGATGATCATGAACAAGATATTTAAATCTTTGCCAAAATGTATTATAATTCAGATAATTGCCATCGAATTTCTGGATGTTCAATGCAGGAATTTTTGCAAATGTTGTACTCATTTTTGGTACAGTAATATCTTGAGATGAATTGCTATTGATTGAGTAATTTGAGACATCACCATTATCATTATATAAATATCTTTTACCTTGTAAAAGTATCTCAGACACTTCATCAATCATATCGCTATGATCTTCATCATCTCGCCATGTATCCAATTTATTGAATTCAGTATCTTTTTGGTTAAGATTTCTGATTCGTTGAGCATGATCTTCCCATTTTTCAATAAATCGATGGAGATCTTCATGAAATTCCTTTAAGAGTTGAAGCTTGCTTTCAAGTTTTATTTTAGTATCGTTTGACCATGGTCGAGGATTGCTTGAGAAAAGTACCATGTACTGATCACGAATTTTCACAACTTTGTTGAAAGCACGGTTAACATCATTTTGGAATCTATTAGACATTGTTTAAATTGATATGATTTCTCGAAAAGCTTTCCTTGAAACTTTTGTTGATTCCTTTGATTTGATGATTACTTCACCTTGTGAAATAATTAATTCTTTAAATTGTTGAAAAGTTTCCTTGAAACTTTTTTGGTTGTTTTTTTGAAGAGTTTTCCTTGAAAACGTTCTTCTTTTATTCAAATTTGATGATTATTTCACCTTGTGAAATAATTGAAGATGAATTGCTTGTTCAGCTTTCGGGGTCACCAATTGTTACGGAGATCCTTGATCTCTCGTAACAGTAAGAAAAGACGATGGAGAGATAAAAATAAACGACTTTATTGGAGAAGAAAAATATATAAGAAAGAAGATAAAAGAATGAACAACGAGGACTATTTATAGACATTTTGTTTTGATGTTCATCCTTCATATAAATTTACATAAAATCACGATTTGTCGTGACAAGATCACCACTCCCGTGATTGGCTCCGTGAAAGAACCCAGTTGAAAGACATCGTCCAAACTGCTCGAAAACGAAAATGGAACTATCTCAAAAAGCTGATGACAATACCTGATGACCGCTGGAACCGAAAGCTGACTGAATGGATCCCAAACAAAAAACGTCCAATTGGAAGACCGCCTACTCGATGGATGGATGACTTCACCAAATTGACAAATAAAAAATGTATTGAATTGTTATCACTTTGTTTAACTGATTTTTGGTGTCATAATATGTCCCCTTTCGTCCTGCGCGACAGATAAAAGGTTTTAAATAAATAAATAAATAAATAAATTAAAAAACAGTTCAAAAAAATAAAAAGGCGTATTTGCTAATAATAATTCTTTCAATTTTTTGTTCGACAATGTTTTTACATTGAAAAAAACACAGCAAATGTTTCTTTTTTATAAAGCTGATTCGATTTTTCTTACATTTTGTACGAAAAAATCTAAAAACAGTTCTTAAATTCATTGATAGTCTTAGTTAAAAGCAAAAAGGGATTGCCAGTTAGGGAATGATAAACAACTTTTTTAATGTACTTTTTAATAATAGATTTGGCATCGACTTTATTAAGAAGTACAGAATTGCTTTTTTTGTTGTTGCTGTATTTATTGTCGATTTTAAAAGTTAAAAATTCAAAAATAATTGCGCGGACACGAAAGCGTATAAAGCATTACAGTATGTCCAAAAAAATAGAATTTCATATTTGTTTGAAAAATGGAATGAAAAAAGGGTTATCGAAAGACATGTGGAGAAAAAGAAGAGCGTAAACAAAAAAAACGTAACGATTTCGTCATCAAAAAAAAAATTAAAGCAATTTTTTCTGTTTTAATAGTAGTTTTTTTTCTTTTGCAAAACATAATATACTTTTTGCTGTATTGTTCCATTACTTTTTTGATAGCTTTTTAGAAATATTTTATTGATTTTTATGTATCAGTGCTTCTGATATTTTGCATACATTTTTTCTTCTTACAACTGTTTTGGTTTATTAATTGAAGAAGAAACACTTCTTTAATGCAGCAGCCTCTAATGAATAAAAAACAATGAACCATATTTTTTGTCTTTACAATTTGAAAAATGATTATGATACATGTACTTGGTTTGGGGTCAATAAAATATTACTTTGATATAAAAATTCTTCTAATCCTTCATTGTTAGCTGAGATACTCAAGCTTAAACTGCTATTAACATTTTGATCCAAATGTTGGAGATTTTGGCGATTCTGCAAAAATTGTTGAACATTTGAGGGTAACTCTTTTCGCATTTGTTCTTGTTGTTGGCTTTGGAGAGTTCTTAAGCCTGCACGTATATGCTCCAATTCTTCAGGTTGTTGAAAAGATTCAAGAAAATGCGCTCGACGCTAAAACAAGAAATTTGTAAACTTGTAATATTTATCTATCATTAGCTTACTTCACCCGAAACTTTTGATCGGTTAACATATGCTGCATTAGCTATTGTAGTAACCAAAAATAAAAATTTTAAAGTGACAACCTTCATTTCAACACTTTTTACACTTATTGTAAACCCAAAAAGCTTGAAGCAAAAAATTAGTTTGCTGCTATCATTTTTAGATTTTATATTAGCAGCTCCATTATCGAACTCTTCTTTGACTTTGATAAACAATAGAATTTCCTTAATTTGTGTAAACAGATATATTTTTTTTAAAAAACCACACACATCTGCTCTAAAAAAACTGCAAAGTATTTTTAAATATAGAAATCAGCATTTCAAATAGCTGCGTAAATAAATGAAATTTCTATAAAGAATCGGAGTTTCCGAACACAATTTGATTAAACAAATAAAACTAAAACCTCAGGATAAGGTTTAGGCCAGACCGGCGAGACCGGCCATAATTGTTCCGGCAGCTGCCGGCCGAAGATATTCTTTATTTGTTTACATACAAAAAAATCAAAAATACGGCCGCGAACCGGGCAAGCCCGTAAATTTTAAACCCCGGTTACGGCCGGCTGTATATTTCTTCCGGTTTTATCATCTCTGCTAAAAACATAAAAATAGGAACTCCTGCACAATCTTTTTTCAGTGTCTGTTTTTGCACACCTGTTTTGTCGTGGTAGAAACGGAACTTTGTTTTTTGGTGGCCTTTGTTTGAAAAGCATTTGAAAATTTAATTATTTTCATTTGCAAAAAAGTTTAACCTGTTTTAATTTTAAAAAATATGTTTTTCATTTAATAATGGCAATTTATTTTGAAAGAAAAGCACATTTCAAAATGTGATTTTAAATACAGCAATAGCAATTTTTATAAATAATAAAGTAAGTAAATCAAAAACTAATTTTTCGTTGAAAAGTGTACTTTACTGCATCGGTGCAATTATGCACTTTGATTTTTATAACCATAATCAACGAAATTTTATACCTCTTTGTATTACAATCTTTTTAATAAAAATCTCACATATTTAAATATTCAAAACTCTAGACAACAACAATAAAAATAAAATGCAAAAAAACGCTTTCAACAGCACGAAAAAGTTAAAGAAATACGATTTCAAAAGAGCGTAGTTTTAACATTTGTATTTAAAGGGAGTGTCGCAGTCAGTTTGTTTTATTTTTTTTGACGGACGACGACAAACAACACATTCTTCATCATTGCTTTTTCGTGTTAAAACCATTTTTGGCTATATCAGGCAACATTTTTCTGCACTGACTGCGACACTGCCTTTAAGAATTTTCAAAACAAAACATTTGTGAAAGCTGTCATCAACATTTTAATCTCAAAACTGAAGAAAATTTATTACAATACAAATGGAAAATTAAAAATCGAATTATTTCAACGATGGATGAAAAAAAATGAAACAAAACAATGTCGAAATAACAAGACGTTTTTTTGTTCATAACATCCTAAAAAACCTTCTAGACTTTATTCAACAATAAAAAATGGCTTTTGATGCACAAAATGTAGTTACACATTTGTTCTCACTTTTTTCACCTTCAAGAAAGTTTCTTTTCAGTGAAATTTTTGCGTAATCAAAAAAGTGTTTGACTATTTTATTTTGAAGAGTTTTGTAAAAATGGTAATTGTGTCAATTAGAAAATAAAATTAATGAATTAGTTTTTCCGTTGAAGAATCAGGAGACGCCCGTTTTTAAAGAAATTTTTTTAGTAAAATATACATTAAAGTTGAAATTTTTTTTATTAATTTAAGTTCTTTTTTTTACAATTCTTCGATAATTTGCTCTTCTTTCTTCTACAAAAATATTTAGTTGGAAAGATTTTGCTTTCTTTTTTGACGTAAAAATTGATTTTTTGTGTTTTTGTAACATATATGAATGTTTTATTTTATGTTGAAATTCTCAGAGTTTTTTTACATGTAAACGATGTCAATGATTTCATAAATATGAATTAGTTTGTGTGACCATGAACTGATTCACCATTCGTCAAAATCAAAAAAAACAAAGCAAAGCAATGTTAAAATTACAAGGCGTTTTTGTTTCCCAAAAACCATCTTGACATTTTAATGTCCAGAATTCCCTGTGGTCTTCTTTTCTCAGTTTTACAAAAATGTTTGAATATTTTATTTTTAGTTTAAATTGTTTGAGTTATGCCAAAATTGAATTTTTGTCTATTAGAAAATAAAATTAACAAATTTGTTTGTGCGAAGAAAAATCAGGAGAAGTCCACATTTTTTCAAGAAAATTTTTGAAGTAAAATTTCCATTCATGTTGAAAGTTTTTTATTCATTATTTTTTATAATATTTCGACTAGTACGCCTCAACAACATGAAAAATTTTACATGTGATGAAAGGTGTAATCTGCTTATATAAAGATTAAATTATTTTGCACTTAATAAACTGGGGAGAAATTGAAAAAACAATATATGAAAATTTTCATGACAATGTTATTTTAAGCAAACAAATGTACCTTACTGAAAAACAAATAAGTTAAAACATATATAGAATTTTTTTAATGAAATTCTAAAAAATTAGTCATTGAAGTTTCTGCAATATTCGTTTAAAAATAAAAAGATAAAACAGAAATCAAAAGGATTTCAAAATGACTAGACGCTGTTGTTCACAACATCAACAAAACCCCCATCTGCCCATTCATAAATAAAAAAATTGCTTTTAATGCAAAATATATTTACACATTTGTTCGCAGGCTTTTACACTTTAAAAATTTACTTTTCAATGAGATTTTGCTTATTTTGTCAGTTTTGTCAAATGATTTGAATATTTAATTTTGAGTTTAAATTGCTAGATTTTAGTAAGGGTGCAAATAAAATATGTAAATATATTACAGAATTTGTTTTTTTGATGAAAAGGAAAATGAAGATCGGACATTTAAAAATTAGCTAAAAATCATTCTTCTTTCCCTGTCTATAAATAACCCTCGTTTCAAATTATTCTCTCTCACTATTATATGTTTTTCTTCTTCTCAAGTGACGAATAAATTGTTTTTGTATTTTTCTCTTCTCTGAATATATGACTTTAGTTTTTGATATTTAAAATTATTACCAAAAAATGATGCACAAATTACAAATTGAACTTTTCAGACAAATTATGAGTAAAAACAAAGTTATTTAAATATCAATTTCTAATATTGAGTTTTCCTAACATTCAGATAGTTTTCCTACTAAAGTAGGGGACAAAACTTTAGACGAACGTCGAATTTCGTGGTTTCGAAAGGTTCTTGTCAATTATGATAAAAGTTATTGTTATATTCGAATTCAGCAAGTAAAATAACCTAGAAAATGAAAGAATTATCAGGCTTACTCGAAAATTAACGAAAAATTTCGAAAAAATTCAATTTTTGACTGGGACAAAACTTTAGACGAATTTTATTATTTTTGTTATTTTTCATTAAAAATTTATTATAAAATACCAGAAACAACAAATTAATAATCAGTAAGTTTACCATTACGATTAATTACTTGAAAGAGACGATTTTTCATACTTGAAACAAGATTTTTAAGAACTTCAGGTTGAATACTATCCCATGCTTCTATAATAGCAGTTTCAAAAAAAAAAAATTGTTATTTTTTATTTTTTTAATGTCCAAACAATTAAAATATGTTTCTAACATCAATATTTATCATATTTGAGGCATTTGAACCCATTACAATACCTAAAACATCAATCGGAATGAGCTCAAAATACTGTATTTTGGTCATTTTTGGTGTTTTTGCGGGACTTGTAAATCGGTGCACCAGTCTTCAATACCCGCTTCAGGCTGATTTTTTGAAAGTGTCTCGTTTTTGACAGTTTTTTATAGTTTTTGTCATTTTTCTACATTTTTCTGGATTTTTTGACGTTTATGGTCTATCTTTGATTTGATGACCTGAAGCGGGTATTGAAGATGGGTGTATGAAAGTTCCCATACTTATTAATAACATATAAGACTATCTAAAAATGTATATGGTGTCACCATGCACCGCTGGTGCACCGATTTACAAGTCCCGCAAAAACACCAAAAATGACCAAAATACAGTATTTTGAGCTCATTCCGATTGATGTTTTAGGTATTGTAATGGGTTCAAATGCCTCAAATATGATAAATATTGATGTTAGAAACATATTTTAATTGTTTGGACATTAAAAAAATAAAAAATAACAATTTTTTTTTTTTGAAACTGCTATTATAGAAGCATGGGATAGTATTCAACCTGAAGTTCTTAAAAATCTTGTTTCAAGTATGAAAAATCGTCTCTTTCAAGTAATTAATCGTAATGGTAAACTTACTGATTATTAATTTGTTGTTTCTGGTATTTTATAATAAATTTTTAATGAAAAATAACAAAAATAATAAAATTCGTCTAAAGTTTTGTCCCAGTCAAAAATTGAATTTTTTCGAAATTTTTCGTTAATTTTCGAGTAAGCCTGATAATTCTTTCATTTTCTAGGTTATTTTACTTGCTGAATTCGAATATAACAATAACTTTTATCATAATTGACAAGAACCTTTCGAAACCACGAAATTCGACGTTCGTCTAAAGTTTTGTCCCCTACTTTATTGGGTTATCTTAAAATTTCATAATTTTCAATTAAACATATATGTGAAAAGTGAAAATTACAAAAAAAGACAAATAAAATATTCAAAAAACCATAGCAGGCAGTAACTAATAAAAAATTTGCACATTTTTTCAAAAGAAAAAATCGGCAAAAATGGAACAACCAAAATTTTAAATGATTACAACAGAGAAAATATTGTTGAACATTTCATTTTTTCATTAAAAAAATTTCAATCATAAAAATTGTGACGGAAAAAGAATCATATATTTGTTTGAAAAATGGAAAACAAAAAAGAGTCATCGAAAAAAATATGGAAAAAAGAACGGCGTAAACAAAAAAGTCGTAATAATTTCATCATCGATAAAAAACGACTAAAAGCAGTTTCTTTCTGTTTCAATGAAAAAACGTAGTTTAACAACAAAATTTTGTTTTTGGTGCTTTTTTCACTACTTTTCTGTTTAAAATATTTTATTGATTTTTGTGTATAAATGCTTCTGTGATTTTGTATACATTTTTTCTTCGTACAATTGTTTTTGTTTATTTATTTATAAAAAAAGTACACTTCGATTATGAAATTGCGGCCATTAATGAATAAAAAACAGTGCTTTGCTTGGACTGACTCAATAATTATTGAACAAGATGATTATATTGTTGTATTGAAAACAAAAAAGTTATATTTAATGATAACATTTCAAGAATATTTGAAAAAGATTCGTACATTTTTAGATTCTATATGGATTTACATAAAAAATATACAATTATAAACTAATTTTTCGTTGCAAAATTTTTTGGACTGAAATGAATTTTTTTGTGTGAGCAACACTCACAAATTGCAAAAATATCTTTTTTTGTGTCCAAAGCTTTTACGATTGTTTTTCATTAACAAAGAGAAAAAAGGGTATGCATTTTATTGATTTCTTTTGTTGCTGTTCGCTTTGGTTTTTTATTTTTTCAAATTTCGCACTCTTTTTTTCATTTAAAAAGAATTTTGCTATTCACTTTTGGTGTCTTCCTTTTTTCTCTTCATTTTTCAAATGTTTATGCAATGCAGTGGGTGCGTTGTGAATAATTCAAGTAAATCACTTTAATGAACCTTTTTTGAATATTTTGTTGATTTTTATTACAACGGTGAACCCAGTCTTACAGATAAAATATTTTTAGTGCAACATTAACAAAATAAAATTTGTGGTCCAAAAGCTTTCTTGTGAAGCTTCCATTATTTAAAGACAACCATTTCGACGAAAATCTAAGTATTTTTGTTGAAATAAACAATGCATCTTTTTTTGCAGAAATCTAAGTATTTTTGCTTAAATTGATCATTCTCTTTTTTGGCAGAAATCTAAGTATTTTTGCTAAAATCGAACACTTTTTGTTTGGCAGAAATCTAAGTATTTTTGCTAAAATGAAACACTATCTTTTTCGACGAAAATCTAAGTATTTTTGTTGAAATAAACAATGCATCCCTTTTTTTTGCAGAAATCTAAGTATTTTTGCTTAAATTGATCATTCTCTTTCTTGGCAGAAATCTAAGTATTTTTGCTAAAATCGAACACTTTTTGTTTGGCAGAAATCTAAGTATTTTTGCTAAAATAAAACACTATCTTTTTTGACAAAAATCTAAGTATTTTTGTTCAAATCAATCACGTTATCAATCTTTTTATTCTTTTTCATAAAACCTCTATAACTTTTTATAAAATGCAAATTTGTAAATCAATTTCATCTAAAAACATATATCAAATTAAATAATTAAAATCCTTCTTCCACCTTTTAATCATATCTTGATTATTACTTTTTTAAATGTAAATCAAACATAATTAAGAAACAATGATGTAAAAAAGGATGTACTTCCTTCCATCTATCAAACGATTATTACTTCAATAATGTCCAAAAATTTCCCCACCCCCCTTTTTTTCGGACCAAAAACCAAACTTTTTTCTTTCCCTTTGCCTTTTTCGAAATTAGCAAATAAAATATGATGTATCAATATTTTGACTTAAAAACGGGGTTACCGCCTCGTATAAACTACGAAGAGCGGTTATAGAAGAGTCACATGCGGACGGGTGGTGTGGACTCGCCAATCGTAGTTTATGAATTTTTCGGTCCGCCTGTACCGGGTGAGCAGCCCTCACCGAAACACAACCTCGTGCCGCCTTAGTGGGAAAACCGCCGCAAAGGGGGTCATCCCAATTGATTTAACAAAAAACTAATTTCGAATCAAAACAAACCCTTCCATTTGGACTATGTAAATATACCTGAAAAAGGAGGAAGAAGGAGAGTAATCAAACCTAAAAAAGCTACAGATTTTGAAGGAGGTAAATGTGATTATATAAATTGTAAAATTTGTCCCAGATTTATTAATAAAAATTATGTTACAAGTTCGGTAACTAAAGATAAGTACTTGACATGCAAACCAGAACACTTAAATTGTAACACTAAAAATGTTATTTATCTTTTGACATGCAAAATATGTAAAAAGCAATACGTTGGAGAAACGACACAAACAATAAAACAAAGAATGTATGGACATTTATTTAACATGAAAAGTAATAAATCTGAAAATAATGCTTTACTATATCAACACTTTAGAGAACATTTTTGTAATTGCAACGATTTTACAATTGAAATTCTAGATGGCATCAATTTAGAGGATAAAACAGTAAGACTAAAAACAGAAGACACATGGATCCGACTATTAATGACAGCATATCCGTATGGTCTCAATGATAATATTAAAAATTTAGGCAATCTAACAAATTTGCAAATAAATGATAAAAATAGAGAATTATTACCATATTTTAACTACAGTTTCCCAAGAGTTAGGAAATCAAGAGGTAAATACAAACGAAAATCCAGAACCTTAAAAATGACTAAATGTATTGAAACATTGAATGAAGAAATCCAACATACAAAGGAAAGTGAACTGAAAAAATTATACTACAGTACACCCATCAAATTAAAAAAGGCAATTAGTAACATCCCAATAACGGAAAAAATGGATAAAAGAAACCTATTAAAAATTAGCTTCTTTCCAAATAAATATCAAATACCAAAAGAACCAACAAAATTTATCAATCTAAATACAGTACACATTCACCCAATAATGGATAAAATTAACTTTAATAAAATTATTAAAGAAACTTTAAATAAATCTAACATTTGTTTCAATAAAAAGAAGGAATTTAGAGTTATCAAAAAATGCTTGCCTCCAATTAATATGAAAATTTTCAACTACAATAAATTTTTAAATAACTTAACTATTGAAAAAGTTAATGAAATATGCAATAATGAGTGTAACTGTAACCCAGAAAATAAATTTTTCGACGATAACCACAACCATATTCTAACAGGTGATATTAATTTTATACGAAATAATAACCTCAGAGAAATGCTAAAAATGGGATCTAAATTCAGGGACAACACTAATGTTCAAAAGACAGATGTATATAAGGAAATCGACAAAATATTTGAACAGCTTCTTAATATTTTAAATAAAAATTTTAAACTTAACACCATGCAACAAAGCAATATAAATAACAAGTGGAAAAAACTAATCAAAAAGAACATTAAACCAGTACTGTATAATTTAAATCAAATAAAACCCCTTTTAAATAACAAAGCTTTAAAAGAACTCAATCTAATCCAAAAAGAATTTGTAATAACTCCAGTTGACAAAGCAAGCAATAATTATGCTTTTATATGCAAAAAACTATACGTAGAAATTATTAAAAAAGAGCTAGGATGGACTAAAAATGTAATTACAGGTAATGAAACATATAAAAAGAGTGATAAAACTGAAGACGAAATATATAAAATCTATGAAAGACTTAATAAGGAAATAAAAACCAAAATGAAATGTGAAAAAGAGAAAATTATTCCAAAAATTTATGCAATACCAAAGTTTCATAAAAATCCAACAAAATTTAGATTCATAACAGGAGCAAGTCAAAGCGGTATTAAACAAATGTCAATATTACTACAAAAAATATTAGAACATTTTAAAAATCAAGTTAAAAATATTTGCAATGTAATTGAAAATCGAACTAACGTTTGCTATTATTGGTCAATAAAAGGCAGCTATGAATTTGTTAAAAAACTAGACAAAATTATACCGAATAACAAAGAACTAAACCTATTTTGTGCAGATTTTACAAGCTTATTTACAAACTTACCCCATGATGTAGTGAAAAAATACATGACCGAATTAGCAAAACTTTGTTTTAATAACAGTAAATGTGAATTTTTAAATATCGGATACAAAAGATGTTACTACAGTAGTATTCAAAAAGACAATAGTTTAAGAATTCAAGAAGTTATTTATCTTATAAATCTTATTCTCGATAACAGTTATGCAAAATTTGCCAATGTAAATTTCAAGCAAGTAAAAGGAATACCACAAGGAAATAATGCTTCACCTAATATTGCAGATCTTACTCTAACAATGATGGAATATGACTACTGTAAAAATAACACAAATGAAATTAAAAAGTTAATGCATGTAAGTAGATATATGGATGACATTATAAACATTAGCAATCAAAAGATTAATTTCGATGAAATATCACGGAAAATTTATCATTCAAGCCTTTCACTTGAACCAACACATATTTCTACAACCAAAACTAATTATCTGGATTTAAATATTGACACAAAAAATGGAATGAATTATAGTTTGTTTAACAAAACAGATGAATTTGATTTCAACGTTTTAAGATATACTCATTTTAAATCCAACATCCCTAAAAACTACAAATTTAATATCATCTCAGGAGAAATATTAAGAACAGCAAGATCATCGAGTAAAAAAGAAGATTTTGTAAAAGCCTCGAAAAACATTGAAAGAATACTTATATCCAACAACTACCCTATAAACGAAGTTCAAAAATACCGTAATCGAATTCTACTTAAACACAAGTACAAAAACTTTATAACATAAACATAATATAATCCCAATAAATTAAACAAAAATAATCAATAAATTCGCACTTATTATTGTAAATTTTCTTTCCAAAAAGTGACCTATATATTTTTTTAGTTACTATTTTATTTTTTCAATCACTTGCAATATTTTTTCGCTCAAAAAATTCACTAACTGGACTCTACTGATGAGGGCCCACCAGTTAGTTTTAAATTTATTAAAAAATTAATATAAATTAAAAAAGACGTCTAGAGTTTAGGGCCGAAACGTCACGTATTAAACTCTTTAACCTTTTTCGAAATTAAAACTTTTTTTCTTTTTCCCCTTTTTTAAAAACATCCAAAAATTAAAAAAATATTGTTTAATGACATGGTCACGCAAACTAATTCGTATTTATTAACTCATTGACATTGTTTACATGTTTAAAAAACTCTGAGAATTTAGACGTGAAATAAAACATTCAAATAATTTCGCAAAATTTAAAAATGATTCACACCATCCATAAAGAAAAAAATTGTTTGGCTGAAAAGTGAACAAAATGATTTGTGTAAAAAGGATGTATGTTTGTCCAAGTGGTAGACGACGTTCGGTTAACGAGCATGCAGTCTCGGATTCAATTTTTTTTCATTTTATAGAAATATCTTTTTATTTATTTCATCACACATAGAATAAAAAAATTTTTAAAAAAAGACTTTAAGGTATTAATAATACAAAAAAGTCAACGAAAAATTTAACAAAAAAATTGCTGCTAAAAAGGGAGTTTTTTGCACCCCACCGGAAACATTTAAGAAGTAAAAGTGTTCCCCGACAGAAAAAAATTGGTTTTTGATATTTTTCTTTATCAATTATCTTTTTCATCAGTATTATTCCTTTTAATTTTTTTTCTCTATTATACAGAAAAAATTCTGCATTTATTGTTACCAAAATTATATTTTTAGCTAAACTTTGAAAAAACAGTGCACATCTCTATTTTAATTTATACTTTTCTTTTAAAAATGTTTTTATCAGTTCTCTTCTGAGTCAGCCAAAAAATACTTATTTATGTACTAACGTCTTGGAATATTTTACACACGTTTTCTAAACTCAAATATTTTTCACTCAAAATTTATAATTCAAATGTTTTCACAAAACTGAAAAAAGCATTGATTCTATCAATTAAAAGCAAAATTTTCTTAAGGGGGTTTAACTTTTTGGTTGCAAAAAGGACAATCGAAAGTCAAAAAGACTTTATTGTGTAGAAAGTGTGCAACATTTTGTTGTAAAGATGCCGACATTTTTTATCCTTTTTGCAAAAGTAACATTAAATATTTGTAAATATGAAAAAATAAGCAATTTTTCCGTCACATTTTTTATTATAGAAATGTTTTTTTTGATGAATAAAAGACCAACAAATGTGGTATAATATTTTTTTTGTTGAAAGCATTTACAATTTCTTTAATCCCTGTTACACTTTTCTTATTCAATTTTTTGTGATGTTATAAAGCCAAACAACGAACGAAAAGTCTTTTTTCTTAAAAAATGAAAACATTTTGATGCTCTAAAGTTGCCGATGTTTTGCGTTTGCAACGGAACGTTGCACATTTTATTGATTTTTTGTTGCTTGCTGTATCAAATTTTTGAATATTTTGATTGCGTTTATTAAAAATAAAATATTAATTTTTAGTTGAATATGATGAAATAAACTATTGAAACATCCAGCAAAACTCTAAGTAATTACCCACAGTTAATTACTTAGAGTTTTGAATACATTAAGAATTGATTTTTAATAATTTTATCGGAATTGTTGTTTTTAATTTTTATGTAAATTAAAACATTCGGGAATGTAGTTCCTTTCCATCAATGAAAAGCAAAATTTTTTAAACAATTTAATTAATTTTGAGTAAGAAATGCGCTTGAAGCGCATAACCATTTTTGTATTGAAAGTGTTGTAAAGTGTTGTAATAAAGTTGCTGATGTTTTGTTTTTATAAATAGACCTAAAATATCAAATATTTAAATAGTTTCGTTTTTGTAATAATTTTGTTGATCTCGAAAATGTTAGCAATTTTGTGGAGGAAAATTAAAAAAAAAAAAAAAATCACTTTTAAATATTCTTTTTAGTTTATGAAAAACTGACTTTAAAATACTCTTTTAATAATGTTCCATGATCATGGATTCGATGCTTTTTACAAATTCATTAATCCTGCTTTACATTGACAAAGCTTGTTTAAAATCTTAAAAAAATTAAATTAACGTCAAATTTATTTAAAACCTTTTATCTGTCACGCAGGACGAAAGGGGACATATTATGACACCAAAAATCTGTTAAACAAAGTGATAATAATTCAATTGGTTTTTTATTCGCGAATTTCTTGAAGTCATCCATCCATCTTGTAGGTGGTCTTCCAACAGGACGTTTTGCATTCGGATTCCATTCAGTTAGCTTTCTATTCCAGCGATCTTCAGGAAGTGTCATCAGTTTTTTGAGGTATTTCCATTTTCGTTCACGAGAAGCTTGGACGATGTCTTTTAATTGAGTTCTTTCACGGAGCCAGTCACGGGAATGGTGGTCTATAAGTCTTACATTTAACATCCTTCTTTCCATTCTTCGTTGAGCAATAGCGAGTCTTGTTTCTTCAGTTTTTGTCAAACACCATGTTTCACATCCATAGAGTATAGCAGGAAATACGCACTGGTTGAAATATTTTCTTTTCAGGATAGCAGGAATTCTTCGGGATATGAGCAATTTCTTTGCCTTGTTGAATGAATTCCAGCCGGCACTAATTCTTCGCGAAATTTCTTTGTTGAATCTTCCAGGTTGAGAAGGCCATTTGATAAGCTGTCCCAAATATATGAATTCAGAGACTTTTTCAATTTCTTGATTGTTCAGCAGAATAGTTTCATCTGGATCAGGAACATTTGCCATCCACTTGGTCTTCTATGAAAAATGAAAAAATGAGAAATTTTTTTCGCCACAGTTTTTATTATTCAAAGGTTTGTTTGACAGAAAAAAGGACGAACAAATGTTCAACAATATTTTTTTTGTTGAAAGCATTTTCAATTTTGGGTGTCCTTTTTTGCAGATTTTTTTCTCTTTTCGCAGTGAAAAATTGTCCGACTTTTATTTTTTTAGTTACTGGCTGCTTTGGTTTTTTGTATATTTTACTTGCCTTTATTTATAATTTTCACTTTTCACAAATATGTTAAATTTAATATTTAGAAAATTCGTGATAAAACAATAGCCGGAAAAGGAAATCCCAGTTTTTAGATTAACACATTAATAATTAAATTAAAATAATTTCGTAATATTACTTAACAAAAACCAAAGTCGTAAATTGTGAGGGGAAAAACACATGAACAATTTATTCACTTCTTGAGAAGAAGAAGAACATATAAAATTGAGAGAGAAAAAGGTGCATCGAGGGTTATTTACAGGCAGGGAAAGAAGAATGATTTTATGCTAATTCAAGATAATTAAATGTAAATTGCGGTTGTAGGCTATAATAAAAAAAACTTTAAAATTAATGTCCAATGCTTAACAGTAATAGCAGAAAACACATAATGACAAAAAACTCGTAATTTTTGTACCATGAAGAATATTTTTTGCGTAACCAAAATATTTAAAAAAAACCATAAAATTCCTAATCAGAGTCACTATGTCAGCAAACCTTGCTGTCGTTTAGAAAAAGGAAAAAAAAACATACCTTTGCTTTTTTGAAATTGATTTTTCCTTTCTTTTCTTGTTGTTGAATTAATCCTTCTATTTTTAGCGGTTGTTTTTTGCTTTTAATTTTAAATATTTTATTTATTTTAAATTCACTGTCGAAGAAAATTTCGATACTTTTTTGATTTTTAAACAATTGTTTCAAAACTACCACTTGGTTAGGTTATAGCAACAATAAATAATAAGCTAAAAAATTAAGCTTTCCGAGAAAAAATGCGGTTTATTTTGTAACGCACTTTTCCAGGGATATCAAATTACTGCTTTTTCAACACCATTTTCCTTCTTACTTTTTTGATGATATTTAAGGTTTTTTCAATATTTCGGAAAACAATGGTCTGGCAATTAATTTATCATTTCCAAAAATTGTCTAAATAATTTTATAAAACAATATATTCGGGTAAAAATATCCATGTGACTCATAATGTACAAACATTTGATTTATTTGATCTTTTCTAGCTAGTAGAAACTAACGAACGTAAAACATGTTACTGCACAGAGAAAAAAATGCCATTTGTTTACATTCATTTTTTTCATTTATATTTAATAGCTCTTACAACCGTAAATTGAAAAATTGATAAAAAATTGTTGAAAATTGAAATTTTGCTTTTTCTTTTTTTTAAAAATGTCTGCTGGTTATTGCTGTCTTTGTGCAAAAAAACTGTTGATAAAAGTCCATTTTTGAAATATCGATATATTTAACACTTACATAATTTAAAATAAAAAAGAAAATATTTAAACTTTCACTATTTTTAGCAAAATACTTGTTACAAATGCACAACTTTTCTGAATGTAAAAAACTTGTTTGGTACATTTATGAAAAAATGGTCTTTCGCATTGAAAAAAATTTCAGCGGCTGTAAAAAGACGAACTAGTGTCGAAATCGTTTACATTTTTAGGAGTTTGAAAGTTGCCATTTTTTTCTTTTTACAATAAAAACATGTCACAAAATGAAAAACAAACATTTTTTTCTTTTTTAAAATGACTTTTTCTAAATTTTTGAATATTTTGCTGATATGTTAGCAAGCAAGATTTCTGAGACGATCAGATAATTTTTAGTTTAATCTTTTTTTTCGAAATTTAGACAATCAATTTTCATCTGATTGATAACAAATACATAATTCTATTTAAAATTATACATTTGCAAACCTCTGGCTTTTTAAACTGAAAACTAAAAATTCAAGTATATTTCCAAAAGTGACAAAAATAAGCAATAATTTCATCGAGAAAAGTGTGTGAATATTTTGTGCAGTGAAAGTAGATTCAAAAATAATTTCCGTGGTAGTAACCAGCGCCGCAACGTGGGGGAAATTCAGGAGGGGGAAAACCGAAAAATCGACTACCTGAGGAACTTTGTCATTCGTCACATTTTGCCAAAAAATCAAAAAAATCAACGTATACGTTGAATTTTTCTCGAGAGGGGGGGGGGGGGATTCCCCCCCCCCCCCCCCCCACGTTGCGGCCCTGGTAGTAACATCCCTAGTCCACCATAAAAAGTTTTTTAATAGATGTTGGTGCCATTAAAAAACTTTTTGCCCGTTTTTTCTGCTTTGCACTAAAACTTTATTTTCTGGGATCAAGCTAAAAAATGCAGTCGCTGATGATTTTCTTTTCAAAAGGAAAATCGTTTTAATGATTTCATCAATCATTTTTACTGTTGTTTATTTAGTAAAGTGATGTTTTTTGACATAGGTTTTTTGATTTTTTATTTGTTTTGAAAATTTAAGTGTGTGATTTGTTGTTCTTGGAATATCTAAAAAACTATTTTCGCCAAATTCATTAATTCATATGAATTCATCCAAATCAAGTAAAATTAAATGGATCACACACACTTATAAATAAATTATGAACTGAATTTTCCAATACAAATAAGAACACGGGTTTCGCAATCAGATTATTACACCAAAAATGATTTATATTTACAAATTTTGAATAAATTTCGTGGTGGAATTTTTTGGGTTAAAAAACGAAAAATACTTCACACAAAAAACACTATAACATTAAAATATAGTGTTTTTTGTGATATATTAATTACAAAAACATTGCAAAAATTTCAACGTTTTTTGGTCCCGCAGCGATTGATTGCTATTTTTTCTAGAAATTTCTACGCTTGCGGAGTTTAAAAAAAACATGACGTGATTTCTTAAAGTGTTGCAAAACAAATGAATAATTTTAAATAGAATAATAACAAATTTTTAACCTTAAACGTGAATTTTAATTTTAAATTGTCTTAAAATGCGGACATCGCCAGAGTCTTGGTCACGCAACAAAATTCATGAATTTGTTTAATAATAAACATTATTTACATATTTGTAACACTCAAACAATTTGAACTAAAAATAAAACCTTCAAACATATTCATAAAACTGAGAAAACAATTTACGATTTCATCAAAAAGGAAAACAAGCCAATTCCAATTTTTGTGTCGAAAGCATTTATTGATTTCTTACTTGATAGCTGATTTCGTTGTAGTTTTTTAGAATATTTTGTTTGGGACTATTTCCAATTTTCATTTTTATTTTACAACTTCTTCTTAGATGGCTTACAAAACAGGTTTCTAAATTCAGCCAGTTAATTTCAAATTTTTCTTTTTAAAATGTTCACTATTGTTTTTTGGAATTCTACAAACAACTTTATTTACATGGTTTGGTTTGTTTTACAATAGTTATTACGCTGAAATTGTGCAATATCAATTTGAAACAAAATATTCAAAAAAATGTTAGAAAAAAGAGAGAGATAAACATTTTTCCATCAAAAAAGAACATTTTTTGGTATAAAACATGTTTATGCAGAAAACGATTTTGCAAAAAATGCTTTTTTTTCGTTCAAAGTTGGATTTTCCTTCATCGAAGAGAATGACCACTTTTGCGGCTTTTAAAAATGAAACATAAAAATCTCTGTTTTGACACAGATGATTCATATTTGAAAGATTAAAACCAAAGGAAAGAAAAAGAAAAAATCAGCGAAGATCGACCTTGCTCTTTTTTAATTTTTTTTCTCTTTCCTTTGCGTTGTAATAAATCAACATTTTTGTTTGAAAATTTTTTTCTACTTTAAATATTTTGTTGATTTTCATCTAAACTAAGTTTCACAAAAAAACATTTATTCAAAATCTGAGTAGGAAAAGGTCACATTCTTGTCTTTGTGTCCATTAATAAATACCATTTGTATTATTGCAACTTCCCTACTGTGCCGAATCGGCATTCACTACGATTTTACGATTTTTTATTCTCGTATTTTCAGCTTTACTTTTGTTATTGTTCTCTTCGTTCTTCGATTGAATCATTTGCTCAACGAGCAAATGATTCAATTGCAAACCTTAACTTTCCCCTTTTTTGCTTCTTTCTTTTCATTCTTGTTTTACTTTTGCGTGAAAGCAAGCTCGATATTTTTCCGCGTCCCTTTTCTCTTTTCTTTTGTAATAATTATCTTGGTTTAATTACCCAAAGTTTGAGGTTGACAAATAAAGAATCTTCCACCAACTCTTTTAACCCACACCTGTCTTAAAGACATTTGGGGGCTCAAGCCACACAGCAGGATTTGGCCAATCCTGCTGTTCCTGAAACCACCTCTCGAGACAACATCAACACCGGTACAACTTTCAATTTGATTACCTTCTATGGTATTTTGACGTACGTGGCAGCACCAGCGTGTTTGCATATGAATATTAACCTTGGTTCGTCGTGATTTGTTCAATTTCGTTTGGCAAATTCATCATTATTTCGTTGATCAACCTGATCCAATTGCATCGTGAAAATTGTGATCTTACTATTTGGACAATACCACTGTATTTGTCTGTCATCGTCCTGAAGCATGCATTTTTTGGCACGTGAAGAAATTCGTCAACAACTTGGCGTAATTGTCTCTCACATCAATTATCATTTGAAAGAGTTTAATACTCTACAATCAACCATATCCTTTTATCAACATCCCATAAACGAAGAGCATTTGAAACTTCGTTTAAAAGACTTTTTGGAACAACTATCAAAGCTAAATCAAAATCTCCAAAAAGCAATTGAAACAACAACATCTCTTATTGAAAAATGGAAGAAATTAATTGCTGATCTTCCAATATATGACCAAGCCACTGAACAACAACTATTTAATTCAACTTGCTTTGATCAAAATGGTCCTTCCATTCATATTTCTCTTGGTCAATCAGTTCTTTATGAAATTACAAAAATTAAAGAACATCTTCACAGAACTGCTCAATCCCTTGCAGTTTCAGTAAATTCAACACTTCCTGTAAGTCCAAATTTATCTCAAATTCCCATGCCATTTCGTTCTCCACCCCCTCTGGCATCTACCGTGTCACTTCCAACATCCACCACTCATTTATTACCCCAAACTACCTTAACATGGTCTACTGTTGCAAGATCGCCAGCATTTTATTCTGCACCAAATCAAGCCCATCAAAATTTAACTGTACAATCTCCAGCTCGTCCAATTCATCCAGCAGCTGTACTGTCAACAACCCAATCTGTTTCTCCAATTCGGGCAAATTCATCTTTTTATCATACAAATCCTGCATCTCCACAAGCTCTCAACCAATTTTCTGCACTTCGAATTCCTTCTCCCCATGTTACTGCATCTCCATTATTTTTTACCCCAACTGGTACAACTACACCAACTCAAGTTCCAGCAGTTACCGGTACAGCTCCACATCCAACAACACAACAATTTAATCCATATGCTCAGCCACCACATCATCTCATTTTTGCAAATCAACAACATTATCACTCAAATGCAACATCTCCAGGACAAAATTCAACTGCCACCGTACCACATTATTTCTCTCCAGCAGCATCTTTACCCTTTTCAACTCAAAATGAACCTTCTGCATTCTCATTATCAACCAACATCTCCCAACAAAGTCAACAACAATCCTCCTTATCCGGTCACAATGTTCATCATATCGGATTTAATCCACCCAATGCAACCGTACCTCCATATCCATCTGCACCTCCTCCTGTTCAGCAACATGTTGCTTCACAGCCTCCTTATCAAACCCCTCATGGATCTAATGTTGATCAATATGTACGACTGCCTGAACTTAAAATGAAAACCTTTGACGGTACTATGCATGAGTACCCCAACTTTAAACAAATTTTCATGACAACCATTGATGCAAAACCCATCCCTTCCGTCCTAAAGCTCCAACATCTTCGAAATCTGCTTCGAGATAAAGCTTATAATGCAATAAGCGGATACAATGTTACATCAGAAAATTATCCCATAGTTTTGCAAACCCTGGATAAACAATTTGGAAATATCACAAAGCTAAAAACTTCATTATACAATGAATTAGATGATCTCCATTCAGCTGATGCTCACGTTTCCAGCCTACGTACAACTTGGAATACAATAACAAGAATCAATCAACAACTGTTATTGCTCAATGAAAGCATTAATAATACTTCTCATGTTCGAAAAATTTTCACGAAATTTCCAAAGGCAGTTGTTCGAAAAGTATTGAAAGAATTACATCCAAATCAACACAGCGATGCAACACAAGTTATGTCAGCTTTTGATATTTTTATTGAACAACAAGAAATGGCTAATCATTTACTTGATCAAAATCCACCAGAATACAATGCTTTTGCTGTTAAAAAATTGCATCATTCTTATCAAGATGATGATTATCAAGAAAAAAGCAGTTATGAATACCATCAAAATGCGTACCATTATGACAATGATAATGAAAATATCCATTCCGACAATTATGAACATGTCCAGTCCAATCACTGCGAAAATGACCACTTCAATGATTCAGATAATGATCATGAACATCCATTCGATTCTAATGAAAGCCTTGATGAAACCTCTGAACCTGTTCCCACATATCTTCCATGCTTATTTTGTGATGGCAATCATCGGACATACCAATGTGACGAATATACAACCGTTGCTGAACGACAGCTTCGGCTCAAAGACCTTAAAAGATGTTTCATTTGTCTCCGTTCTTGGTCCCGCAATCATCAATGTCCACCAAATTACTCATGTTTAAAATGTGACGGACAACACCATGCTGTCCTCTGCTCTCAAAATTGCAGTCAATCAATTAATAATGAACGCCATTGTCATTCAAACATACAAGTAAATCAAGTAAATTCCACTGATCTTTATGAATCTGAATCAGATAATGATGAATATCATCCAATATATCACTGCAATGTCATTTCCCTTCAACCTGCTGCTAAAATTGCAATGAAAAAGTCAACTTCTGAACCAAATCTCAACAAATTTGATCAAACCGAAACATCCCATCCTCGATTTTCAACTCCAAGCAATAATGAAACTGACACCAATAAAGCCAATTATACACATGAAACTGATACCAGCATTGATACCTTAAATGAAACTGATACAGAATGCACCAAAAATGGTAAAACTGAATTTTATGATAGTGATAATCAATCATTAATATCATATGGTAGTGACTTTGAAGAATCCAAATCCGACATCTATGACGATAATACAATTTATGCCACTGCTGAAACCGCTCATTTAGTTGAAAATCAACTACAAGATTACATGGATATCACAACTCCAGAAGTCCAACTTTCGCCTAAACAACAACCTGTTGAAAAAATTAACATTTTCCTTTGTCGATCAAGAACAACAAATGCTGATCAAAAGGATATTGAACAACCTTTACAACCACCTGATAAGCTATTTGATAAATCAATCGAAATTTTCCATCAACATGATGTAATGATGACACAATAAAAGCCGAAATTCCCCATCCAGTACATGTCACACAAACAACAACAACTGTTCCAGAAACAGACATCTTTCGATACAACCAACCGAAATTTTTTTTGCGTCGGGAGGGGCCCTGAAGGCAAATAAAGTACTCAATTTTTAATTTGTTTTATTTATGTGCAAATTTTTTATTATTATTATTTCTAGCTTTAATCCTTATCTTAATTGTTAAATCATTTCTCTTTACTTTTTGATTTGTATCTCCTGACATTCACTTCTTCTTTTTCGTCGGGAGTGTGCCGAATCGGCATTCACTACGATTTTACGATTTTTTATTCTCGTATTTTCAGCTTTACTTTTGTTATTGTTCTCTTCGTTCTTCGATTGAATCATTTGCTCAACGAGCAAATGATTCAATTGCAAACCTTAACTTTCCCCTTTTTTGCTTCTTTCTTTTCATTCTTGTTTTACTTTTGCGTGAAAGCAAGCTCGATATTTTTCCGCGTCCCTTTTCTCTTTTCTTTTGTAATAATTATCTTGGTTTAATTACCCAAAGTTTGAGGTTGACAAATAAAGAATCTTCCACCAACTCTTTTAACCCACACCTGTCTTAAAGACACCTACAGCTTGATTTGAAAATGTTTTTTATTCAAAGTCAACTACTATTATCTTATTTGTGGCAATAAATATTACACTTTTGTAAATAAAAAAGTTTTTGAAAAAACAATAACTGAAGTACATTTTAATAAGCTAAAAACCATCTTAAGGAGCGATCGCAGTTCATTTTTGCACATGTTTTACAACAGCAAAAAATGAATCAAATCTGTTAGAGATGCTTTTTCTTTATGGTGTTGCCAGTTAGGGAATGATAAACTACTTTTTTAATGTACTTTTTAATAATAGATTTGGCATCGACAAGTCTTTATTAAGAAGTACAGAATTGCTTTTTTTGTTGTTGCTGTATTTATTATCGATTTTAAGAGTTAAAAATTCAAAAATAATGGCGCAGACAAGAAAGCGTATGAAGCATTACACTATGTAAATAAAATTACATATTTGTTTGAAAAATGGAATGAAAAAAGGGTTATCGAAAGACATGTGGAAAAAAAAGAGCGTAAACAAAAAAATCGTAACGATTTCGTCATCAATAAAAAACTTAAAGCAATTTTTTCTGTTTTAATAGTAGTTTTTTTTCTTTTGCTAAACATAATATACTTTTTGCTGTATTGTTCCATTACTTTTCAATAGCTTTTTGGAAATTTTTTATTGATTTTCATGTATCAGTGCTTCTGATATTTTGCATACATTTTTTCTTCTTACAACTGTTTTGGTTTATTAATTTAAGAAGAAACACTTCTTTAATGCTGCAGCCATTAATGAATAAAAAACAATGAACCATATTTTTTGTCTTTACAATTTGAAAAATGATTATGATACATGTACTTGGTTTGGGGTCAATAAAATATCACTTTGATATAAAAATTCTTCTAATCCTTCATTGTTAGCTGAGATACTCAAGCTTAAACTGCTATTAACATTTTGATCCAAATGTTGAAGGTTTTGGCGATTTTGCAAAAATTGTTGAACATTTGAGGGTAGCCCTTTTCGCATTTGTTTTTGTTGTTGGTGTCGAAGTGTTTTTAAGCCTGCACGCATCAGGTCGTTGAAAAGATTCAACAAAATGAGCTCGACGCTAAAACAAGAAATTTGTAAACTTGTAATATTTATCTATCATTAGCTTACTTCACCCGAAACTTTTGATCGGTCAACATATGCTGCATTAGCTATTGTAGTAACCAAAAATAAAAATTTTAAAGTGACAACCTTCATTTCAGCACTTTTTACGCTTTTTGTAAACCCAAAAAGTTTGAAGCAAAAAAATTAATATGACTTTTGCTGCTATTAATTTCAGATTTTATATTAGCAGCTCCATTATCTTCCATGACTTTGATAAACAATAGAACTTCCCTAATTTGTGTAAACAGATATATTTTTTTTTAAAAACACACACATCTGCATTTTAAAAAACTGTGAAGTATTTTCAAATATAGAATTCAGCATTTCAAATAGCTCCGTAAATAAATTAAATTTCTAGAAAGAACAGGAGTTTCCGAACCCAATTTGATTAAACAAACCACATTAAAAACCAGGGATAAGGCCAGACCGGCCATTGTTCGTTCTTTTTTTAAAAGTACGGCCGCGAACCGGGCAAGCCCGTAAATTTTAACCCCCGGTTACGGCCGGCTGTATATTTCTTCCGGTTCTATCATCTCTGCTAAAAACATAAAAATAGGAACTCCTACACAATCTTTTTTCAGTGTCTGTTTTTGCACACCTGTTTTGTCGTGGTAGAAACGGAACTTTGTTTTTTGGTGGCCTTTGTTTGAAAAGCATTTGAAAATTTAATTATTTTCATTTGCAAAAAAGTTTAACCTGTTTTAATTTTAAAAAATATGTTTTTCATTTAATAATGGCAATTTATTTTGAAAGAAAAGCACATTTCAAAATGTGATTTTAAATACAGCAATAGCAATTTTTATAAATAATAAAGTAAGTAAATCAAAAACTAATTTTTCGTTGAAAAGTGTATTTTACTGCATCCGTGCCATTATGCATTTTGATTTTTACAACCATAATCAACGAAATTTTATACCTCTTTGTATTACAATCTTTTTAATAAAAATCTCACATATTTAAATATTCAAAACTCTAGACAACAAAAATAAAATAAAATTTCAAAAAAACGCTTTCAACAGCACGAAAAAGTTAAAGAAATACGATTTCAAAAGAGCGTAGTTTTAACATTTGTATTTAAGAATTTTCAAAACAAAACATTTGTGAAAGCTGTCATCAACATTTTTATCTCAAAAAAAAAAAAAATTCATTACAATACAAATGAAAAATTAAAAATCGAATTATTTCAACGATGGATGAAAAAAAATGAAACAAAACAATGTCGAAATAACAAGACGTTTTTTTTGTTCATAACATCCTAAAAAACCTACTAGACTTTATTCAACAATAAAAAATGGCTTTTGATGCATAAAATATATTTACAAATTTCTTCACAGGTTTTTAAACCTTCATGGAAGTTTCTTTTCAATGAAATTTTTGCGTAATCAAAAAAGTGTTTGAATATTTTATTTTGAAGATGGTAATTGTGTCAATTAGAAAATAAAATTAATGAATTAGTTTTTCCGTTGAAGAATCAGGAGAAGCCCGTTTTTAAAAAAATTTTTTTAGTAAAATATACATTAAAGTTGAAATTTCTTTATTAATTTAAATTCTTTTTTTTACAATTCTTCGATAATTTGCTCTTCTTTCTTCTACAAAAATATTTAGTTGGAAAGATTTTGTTTTCTTTTTTGACGTAAAAATTGATTTTTTGTGTTTTTCTAACATATATGAATGTTTTATTTTATGTTGAAATTCTCAGAGTTTTTTTACATGTAAACGATGTCAATGATTTCATAAATATGAATTAGTTTGTGTGACCATGAACAGATTCACCATTCGTCAAAATCAAAAAAAACAAAGCAAAGCAATGTTAAAATTACAAGGCGTTTTTGTTTCCCAAAAAACCATCTGGACATTTTAATGTCCAGAATTCCCTGTGGTCTTCTTTTCTCAGTTTTACAAAAATGTTTGAATATTTTATTTTTAGTTTAAATTGTTTGAGTTATGCCAAAATTGAATTTTTGTCTATTAGAAAATAAAATTAACAAATTTGTTTGTGCGAAGAAAAATCAGGAGAAGTCCACATTTTTTCAAGAAAATTTTTGAAGTAAAATTTCCATTCATGTTGAAAGTTTTTTATTCATTATTTTTTATAATATTTCGACTAATACGCCTCAACAACATGAAAAATTTTACATGTGATGAAAGGTGTAATCTGCTTATATAAAGATTAAATTATTTTGCACTTAATAAACTGGGGAGAAATTGAAAAAACAATATATGAAAATTTTCATGACATTGTTATTTTGAGCAAACAAATGTACCTTACTGAAAAACAAATAAGTTAAAACATATCATGTATTTTTTTAATGAAATTATAAAAAATTAGTCATAGAAGTTTCTGCAATATTCGTTTAAAAATAAAAAGATAGAACAGAAATCAAAAGGATTTCAAAATGACTAGACGCTGTTGTTCACGACATCAACAAAACCCCCATCTGCCCATTCATAAATAAAAAAATTGCTTTTAATGCAAAATATATTTACACATTTGTTCGCAGGCTTTTACACTTTAAAAATTTACTTTTCAATGAGATTTTGCTTATTTTGTCAGTTTTGTCAAATGATTTTAATATTTAATTTTGAGTTTAAATTGCTAGATTTTAGCAAGGATGCAAATAAAATGTGTAAATATATTACAGAATTTGTTTTTTTGATGAAAAGGAAAATGAAGATCGGACGTTTAAAAATTAGCTAAAAATCATTCTTCTTTCCCTGTCTTTAAATAACCCTCGTTTCAAATTATTCTCTCTCACTATTATATGTTTTTCTTCTTCTCAAGTGACGAATAAATTGTTTTTGTATTTTTCTCTCCTCTGAATCTATGACATTAGTTTTTGATGTTTAAAATTATTACCAAAAAATGATGCACAAATTACAAATTGAACTTTTCAGACAAATTATGAGTAAAAACAAAGTTATTTAAATATCATTTTCTAATATTGAGTTTTCCTAACATTCAGATAGTTTTCCTACTATTGGGTTATCCTAAAATTTCATAATTTTCAATTACACGTATATGTGAAAAGTGAAAACTACAAAAAAAGACAAATAAAATATTCAAAAAACCAATGCAGGCAGTAACTAATAAAAAATTTGCACATTTTTTCAAAAGAAAAAATCGGCATAAAAGGAATTCCAAAATTTTAAATGATTACAACAAAGAAAATATTGTTGAAAATTTCATTTTTTCATTAAAAAAAATTCAATCATAAAAATTGTGACGGAAAAAGAATCATATATTTGTTTGAAAAATGGAAAACAAAAAAGAGTCATCGAAAAAAATATGGAAAAAAGAACGGCGTAAACAAAAAAGTCGTAATAATTTCATCATCGATAAAAAACGACTAAAAGCTGTTTCTTTCTGTTTCAATGAAAAAACGTAGTTTAACAACAAAATTTTGTTTTTGATGCTTTTCTGTTTAAAATATTTTATTGATTTTTGTGTATAAATGCTTCTGTGATTTTGTATACATTTTTTCTTCGTACAATTGTTTTTGTTTATTTATTTAAAAAAAGTACACTTCGATCATGAAATTGCGGCCATTAATGAATAAAAAACAGTGCTTTGCTTGGACTGACTCAATAATTATTGAACAAGATGATTATATTGTTGTATTGATAACAAAAAAGTTATATTTAATGATAACATTTCAAGAATATTTGAAAAAGATTCGTACATTTTTAGATTCTATATGGATCTACATAAAAAATATACAATTATAAACTAATTTTTCGTTGAAAAGTGTATTTTTAGTTTATTTATTACTGCATTAATGCAATTACGCGCTTTGATTAATACAACCATCATCACCGCAATTTTACATCTTTTTTTATTACAATATTTTTGATAAAAATCTTAAATATTTTAATATAAATATATATTAAAACTCCAGACAAAACTTTTTTTTTAAAAATCTGCAAAACAACGCTTTCAACAGCGCCAAAAATAAAAGCGATTTCAAAAGAACATAGTTTTCTTATTTGTGTTTAAAAGTCTTCAAACAGTTGTGAAAGCTGTCACAAACTTTCTCTCAAAACTGAAGAAAGAATAATGTGATTTATTCTTAACCTGTATTTCGTTGATCTAATTTTAGCATTTCATCAAAAAAAAAAAGAGAGACAGCATACACGAATGTTTCGTTATTAAGAATGAAAAAAGATAAATGTCAAACCTGAGCTCTTTCAACATCGTTTTTTTTTTCATTCTTTTTTTGATCATTTTTTGGAGAGCTTTGATTTTGAATTTTTAAAAAACTAAATTTTTTATTTTAAATAATGTAAAAAAAGAGTTGCAAATTTTCATAAATGTAAAATAAATTAACCAAATAAATGAACAGAAAATAAATTACTTGGATTCCTTGAACTTTTATGTAAGTTTAACTGCAAGTTTTTTCATTATAAATGTCTTCTTTCTCAATAAAATAAAAACAAATTAATTAATCTAGTTTCGCTGTGGCATGGTTAAAGGGGGAGACCCACTTCATATAAATCTTTTTTGTTTACTGGTACTGAAAATCAGGGAAGAAGAAGAGAAAAGATGCACTCTTTTCTTTTCTCTGACTGGCAGAGATGTCTCTTTTTCTGTGCTCCCTCTGTTAAAAAATTTATGTGAAGTGGGTCTTTCCCTTTAACATGTTTTCACAACTTTTAAAACTTTTACTAAAAACTAAATATTCAAAGATTTTGCAAAATACTAGTCACTTTTTTACAACTTCAATATAAATATTTCTATATTTTTAAACCTGAAAAAAAGGATCAATTGGCAACTTTAGAAACTGAAATTTGAAAGTGATTTCGACACATAAAAATATTATTTTGCACTTACGTTCTTCCTTTGCCGAAAAAATATTCTTTTAGTTTGAAAAATTTTTTGACGGAAGAATTGATTTTTTTGTGTTTTGCGAAATAATTTGAATGTTTTATTTTATATGGAAATTCTCAGAGGTTTTCAAACATGTCAACAATGTCAACGAGTTAAAAAATATTAATTAGTTGCAAATTAGAGCATGTTCACATTTTTTAAAGGGGGAGGCGCATCGCCTGTAGTTTTTTTGATGCGAAGTCGATTGCATTTCTCGACGCGAAAGCACCTTCATTGGAGCTTGTTTTTTTCTTCACTGCAGCTGCAAAAAAAGAATAAAAAAAGCAGCTCCAATGAGTCCCTGATTTTTGTAAAAAAAAGTTTATAGGCGATGCGTCGCCTCCTTTAAAAAATTTAAAAGTAAAATTTACATGAACATCATGCAAAAAATGATCAAAAAAATCGTTTTACGACAAAATAAAAGTAATTCTTGTATTATATACAGTTGGGAAAGAGCTGCAACCCCCTTTTTATCATTCATCGCTCGAAAAACATAAAAAAAACATTTTCACTTTTACAAAAATAAAACTTTTTCCAATGATCGAGTTTTATAAATAAAGAAAAACGCTGGACAAAAAAGGACGTGTTTTATTTTTTTTGCTTAATTAAATATTTAATTGTTTGTATTCAAAATGGCTTTTTTATTTATTACATAATACTGGAAATTTTCAGTGACTTTGAATTTTAACATTGAATAAATTCAATAATAATAAAAATTAATTATTTTAACGACCGAATAAATTAAAAAAATTATACAGATGCAATATTCATCAACAAATCGAAAGAATAAAATGAATACAAAACGATGTCGAAATGACAAGGCGTTTTTGTTTCTTAAAAAAACCATCTGGACATTATTCAACAGAACAAATTTGCTTTTAGTGCATAAAATATATTTACACATTTGTTCGCAGGCTTTTACACTTTTAAGGAAGTTTCTTTTCAATGGAATCATTGCTTATTTTCTCAGTTTTACAAAAATGTATAAATATTTCATTTTTAGTTTATATTCTTGAGTTTTGCAAAAATAAAAATTATTTCAATTAAAAAAGAGCATTAATAAATTTGTTTGGAAAAAAAGAAAAATCTTATGTGTGCATTTTTAAAAGAAAAATGTTGAAGTAAAAGTTACAATAAAGTTGAAAATGCTTTATTAATTCTATGACTTATCTATCAAAACAATACGCAAATTATAACTTTTTGGTTTCAAAAAAGATTCGTAAAAAGCTCAAAAAGACTTTTTTTCTTTATCGAAAGCGTGTACCCTTTTGTTGTTGCGAAATTGCAATTTTCTTTTCCTTTTGCAATGAAATTGTTTGGCGTTTTATTAATTAGTTTTGTCGCTCACTTCTTTGGTATTTTTAAAAAATTTCTAACTGGTTTTTGTTTTAAAACTTTTAAATATTATATTATGTTTTTGTAATTTCTGTGAAATGTATTGTCAAAGAAAAAGGGGTAAATAAAAGCAGTTGAGTAATACAACTGCTTTTATTAGAAACATTATCTTCGTTTCAACATTAAAAAAATGAAAGTAAGAAACCTGCCGAAGAGAAAAAAATTTTGTGTTTTGTATTGCATTTTGTTGATCTGAATTCTTCTGATAACGTCAGCAATTTTGTGAAAGTGCAGTATTTAATTAAAGAATTTGAAACGTTTTGATTTTACTCGTTCCCTTTTATGGAAATTTTACTGTCAAAAAATGATAAATCTTGTTACAAATTGACATCACATATCTGCAGACATCGAAAGATAAAATTAAAATCAAATTTTCACGGATATAAGAAAACATACAACACTTCCATCACATTTTTTTGTTCAAAAGGTTTTTTTAATAAAAAATGACGATCAAATGTTCTAAAAAAAGTTTTTGTGTCGAAAGCATTTACAATTTTGATTTTTCGAAAGTCTGCTTTTTTTATTTTTTGCAATATAAAATGGTTTGAATTTTATTGATTTTTTTATTGTTGACTGCTTCGTCTTTTTCAATATTTTACTTGCTAATTTTTCTACTTTTCGATTATACGTATAATAAATTACGCATAATCGAAAAGCATTTTTTATTTTTTAATTTAAAAATGATCTCTGATATCGACCGTTTTGGCACACAAAAATAAATTAATTATTGCAGTTGCTTACTGAGAGGGTTTACATATGTACTGAAATATTATAATTTGCACTCTAAATTAAATATTCAAATGTTTCAAATTTTTTCAAAAAAGAAAACACAATAAAATCACTTTATCACAAATGCAAAATTTTTTGGACTGAAATGAATTTTTTTGTGTGAGCAACACTCACAAATTGCAAAAAAACCTTTTTTGTGTCCAAAGCTTTTACGATTTTGTTGTTCCAATATTGCCGATTTTCCTTGTTTTTCATTAACAAAGAGAAAAAAGGGTATGCATTTTATTGATTTCTTTTGTTGCTGTTTGTGTCAGAAATTTCTGCAACGAAATCCCTGCATTTAAATCTGCAAGGACAGAAAAACCAATAAATGCCTCCAGAGCCCAAATGAGGTCAACCGACCAGTATAAAACCAGCCCCAACTCGTCCAAAGAGTTAGTATTGGCAGCAGCAGGAAGAAGCTCTGAGTTCTCAACCGCTGTGGTTGGACTCTTCCTTTTCTTATTTGTTTTATTATTGTATTTTTCCCTTATGTATATTTGTTTCTGTATTATTTTGAATAAATATAATATCCGTTGAAGTTCTATCATCACAAATCACGCAAACCCCCGCTACTTTCCCCTCATTTCTCCCCCACATTATGGTGCATCCGACCAATTTGTGCTGCAATATGAACTCTCAACAACCCCATTCCCCATATTTATCCACCAGTCCTTCCAACAACCAGCCTGCTCCATATCCGTCCTTACTCCAACCAAATATTTTTTTTCATTCTGCCGTTACAAATTGCACACCGATTCCTTCAAATCAACCTTCTGAACGTGAACAGAAGCTGGAAGAACAGTACAATGATTATGAGAAAGGATGCGTTGCTTTGTCATCAATGTTTATGAAAAAAGTGAAAGACTAAAGAAGATGGAAGAAAGTAACAATGATTTATTATCAACTCAACGCAATCTTCAGGAAACCAATGAAAATCTTGTGAAAGAAATTAATCAACTCAAAGCCGATAAAAGTGAAGATGCTTTAAAATTCAAAGCGTTAAGATCGGTTGCCGGTTATTACCGAGATCAGTTTGAAGAATCGCTTCACAAGCTCCAACATGAAGAAGATAAATTTCATCAACTTGAAAAGGTAAATGAAGAATTGCAAAAAGAAATCCAGTGCTTGAAAGATGCCCAATCAGTTGTTCCTCCATCATCTTCAAAACATTCACAACCAGCTGAAAGCTCTTCCAATGATATGATGGTTACTCCTCTCACCCTCCCCGCCAATGCTGCTGAACAGGTTAAAGATAGTAGTGAACCCGCCCCGCAAATCCCGCAACCACATTCGAATCAAAATGAAGATCAATGTGAACCGGAAACCTCTTACTGCCCCGCTTATACTCCAACTTCTATCAACCAACCAACCGTACCAGCAGCATCCCACCGCGCCCCGCCAACACCAGTACCATCTTTTCAAGAAGAAGTTCCTGAAGCAACCAAAGAAGTTTTGTTTGATGAAAAGAAATGTGAAACTGATCCATCACCTACTGCAACTTCATCAAATTTTTTCGTCGATGTCCACCAACTTGATATGAAAAAGAAGACCTCCTTTCTCTTTTCGCAAGGGGGAGGAAGGCTTCTTCCAAGCCCATCAAAAGTGAAAACGAGCTTGAAATTTGTCAACAAATCTCAGCAGTTTTTTCGACAGCTTTTGATTAAAAAATCCAAATGGAAGCTCAATAGCTTTTCTTCAACGATTTCTGAAAATGCAGAATTTCGAACTCAACCATCACCATCTTCATCAAAAGTCCCGCGTGGCAGCAATCTCTCGAAAGCTCATATTGATGCAATTATATTTCATCACGTATTCAAACAACTTATGAAAGCCGGTGTAAAATGGTATCCTGGAACACCACCTCCTCGTCGCCGCCCCTTCTCGTGTTGCCGGAGTGTCAGGAATTTCTGCAACGAAATCCCTGCATTTAAATCTGCAAGGACAGAAAAACCAATAAATGCCTCCAGAGCCCAAATGAGGTCAACAGACCAGTATAAAACCAGCCCCAACTCGTCCAAAGAGTTAGTATTGACGTTGGCAGCAGCAGGAAGAAGGTGGCCGTTCTGAGTTCTCAACCGCTGTGGTTGGACTCTTCTTTTCCTTATTGTTTTATTATTGTATTTTTACCCTTATGTATATTTGTTTCTGTATTATTTATTCTGAATAAATATATTCTTCGTTGAAGTTCTATCAGCACAAATCATCAAACCCCCGCTCCTTTCCCCTCATTTCTCCCCCACAGTTTGCTTTGGTTTTTTATTTTTTCAAAATTTCGCACTTTTTTTTCCATTAAAAAGAATGTTGACTATTCACTTTTTGTGTCTTCCTTTTTTCTCTTTCTTTTTCAAATGTTTATGAAATAGAGTGGAAGCGTTGTGAAAAATTCAAGTGAATCACTGTAATGAACCTTTTTGAATATTTTGTTGATTTTCATTAGAACGTTTGAACCTTGTCTTACAAATAAAATTTTTTACTGCAACACTAACAAAATACAATTTGTGGTCCAAAAGCTCACTTTTGAAGCTTCCATTAAAAAAAAATATCGTTTAATTACATGGTCACGCAAATTAATTCATATTTATTAACTCGTTGACATTGTTTACATGTTTAAAAAACTCTCAGAATTTAGACTTGAAATAGAACATTCAAATAATTTCGCAAAATTTAAAAAAAAATTTGACGGCCGGGTAGTCGAGTGGTCCAGCGCGTTGATTCATCAGTACATTATATTACTCACTGGTTCGAGTCACGCCCGTGGTCACATTTAAAAATGATTACCCGCGTCCGTCCCCGGTCTTACCGGGTTACCAAGGGATATATTATGTCAAACCAAAGACATTAAAAATGGCTACTGGAGGGACCCCAGGGTAAACATATCCAACTGTATTATGGCATTACCGCACGGAAAGTGAGTGGCATCGCTTAGACGTGATAAAAAAAAAATCATTTCATCCATAAAGAAAACATTTTGTTGTAAAGATGCCGACATTTTTTATCCTTTTTGCAAAAGTAACATTAAATATTTGTAAATATGAAATAATAAGCAATTTTTCCGTCACATTTTTTATTATAGAAAGGTTTTTTTTGATGAATAAAAGACCAACAAATGTGGTATAATATTTTTTTTGTTGAAAGCATTTACAATTTCTTTAATCCTTGTTACACTTTTCTTATTCAATTTTTTAATGATGTTATAAAGCGAAACATAGAACGAAAAGCTTTTTTTCTTTGAAAATGAAAACATTTTGATGCTCTAAAGCTGCCGATTTTATGCTTTTGCATCGGGAAGTTACTCGTGTTATTAACTTTTTGTTTCATGCTGTATTAAATTTTTGAATCTTTTGATTATGTATATTAAAAAGAAATTTTAATTTTCAGTTGAATATGATGAAGTAAACTATTGAACAGCCTGCAAAACTCTAAGTAATCACCCAAAGTTCCATGAATACATCAAACATTGATTTTTAATAATTTTGTCTGAATTATTGTTTTTAATTTTTATGTAAATTAAAACATTCGGGAATGTAGTTACTTTCCATCAATGAAAAGCAAAATTTATTAAACAAATTTATAAATTTTGATTAAGAAATGCGCGTCAAGCGCATTAACATTTTTGTATAGAAAGTGTTGTAAAGTTGTAATAAAGTTGCTTATGTTTTGTTTTTTCAAATAGACCTAAAATATCAAATATTTTAATAGTTTCGTTTTTGTAATAATTTTGTTGTTCTCGAAAATGTTAGCAATTTTGTGAAGGAAAACAAATTACAATATTTAAATAAACAATCGGTATTTACTTGTTTTTATTCTTTTTATTTTATGAAAATTTGACTTTAAAATATTTTTTCGTAATGTTCCATGATCATGGATTCGATGCTTTTTACGAATTCATTAATCCTGCTTTACATTGACAAAGCTTGTTTAAAATCTTAAAAAAATTAAATTAACGTCAAATATTCATAAAAATGAAAAAATGAGAAATTTTTTTCGTCACAGTTTTTATTATTCAAAGGTTTGTTTTCACAGAAAAAAAGACGAGCAAATGTTCAACAATTTTTTTTTTGTTAAAAGCATTTTCAATTTTGGATGTCTTTTTTTGCCAATTTTTTTTCTCTTTTCGGAATAAAAAATCCTCCGAATTTTATTTTTTTAGTTACTGGCTGCTTTGGTTTTTTGTATATTTTATTTGCCTTTATTTATAATTTTCGTTTTTCACAAATATGTTAAATTAAATATTTAGAAAATTCGTGATAAAACAATAGGCGGAAAACGAAATCCCAGTTTTTAGATTAACACATTAATAATTATATTCGTTATATTACTCAACAAAAACCAAAGTCGTAAATTGTGAGAGGAAAAACACATGAACAATTTATTCACTCCTTGGGAAGAAGAAGAACATATAAAATTGAGAGAAAAATAGATGCATCGAGAGTTATTTACAGGCAGGGAAAGAAGAATGGTTTTATGCTAATTCGAGATAATTAAATGTAAATTGCAGTTGTAAGCTATAATAAAAAAAACTTTATAATTAATGTCCAATACTTAACAGTAATAACAGAAAACACATACAGACAAAAAACTCGTAATTTTTATACCATGAAGAATATTTTTTGCGTTACCAAAATATTTTAAGAAACCATAAAGTTCCCAATCGGAGTCCCTATGTCAGCAAACCTTGCTGTGACAGCTGGCCCAAGTGTGTCGTTTTGAAAAAGGAAAAACATAAAAGTGTCAAACCTTTGCGTTTTTTGAAATTGATTTTGTTCTTTCTTTTTTTGTTGTTGAATTAATTATTCATTAATTCAACAACAAAAAAAATTTTTTGGCGGTTGATTTTTGTTTTTTATTTTTAAATGTATTTTATTTATTTTCAATTCACTGTCGAACAAAATTTCAATACGTTTTTGATTTATGAAAAATTATCTTAAATCAACCACTTGGCGAGTTTATTGCATTAATAAATAATAAGCTAAAAATTAAGCTTTTCGAGAAAAAATGTTCTTTATTTTGTAACGCACTGTTCCATGGATGTCAAATTACTGCTTTTTCAACACCTTTTTCGATATTACTTTTTTAATGTTATTTAAAGTTTTTTCAACATTTTTAAAAACAATGGTTCGGCAAATAATTTATCATTGCCAAAAAATTGTCAAATGTTTATAAAACAATAAAGTCGGGTAAAAATATCCATATGACTCGAAACGTACCAACATTTGATTTGTAGGATCTTTCCAATCTCTTAGAAACAAATAAGCGTAAAACACGGAATGGCACTGTGAAAAAATGTTGACAATTTTTTTCCTTACATTTAATTTTTTTCATATATCTTTAATAATTCTTTCAATTTTTATGCAAATTTTACTTCTTTTTTTTAAAAAAATGTCTGCTTGTATTCGCACTCTTTGTGCAAAACAAACTGTTGATAAAAATTAATGTTTGTACCATCAAAATGTTCGACACCTAAGTGATTTAAAATAAAAAATAAAATATTAAAACTTTCACAAGTACAAAAATACTTGTTATACATGCACAAGTTTTCTGTATGTGAAAAATTTGTTTGATGCAGAAAAAGCCGAATTATGAAAAAAATGGTTTTTCGGATAAAAAAAAATTTAAGGGGTTGAAAAAAGATGAACAAGTGTCGATTACAACTTTGTTGTTCTCGGCAATTTTTTTCTTTTTTCACTGAAAGAATGTTTAAAAACGAAAAAACTATTTTTAAATGAAGCATGTTTTCTAAATGACTTATTTTAATTTTTTGAACATTTTGCTGGTATGTTAGCAAGCAAGACTTATGAGACGATCAAATAATTTTTAGTTTAATCTTTTTTTTCGAAATTTAGACAATCAATTTTCATCTGATTGATAACAAATACATTTATCTTTTTAAAATTATATATTTGGAAACCTCTGACGCTTTAAACTCAAAATTAAAAACTCAAATATTTTTCCAAAAGTGACAAAAATAAGAGCAATAATTTCATCGAGAAAAGTGTGTGAATATTTTGTGCAGTGAAAACAGATTCAAAAATATTTTTCGTGGTATTAACATCCCTAGTCCATAAATAAGATGATGGTGCCATTAAAAAACTTTTTGCCCGTTTATTCTGCTTCGCACTAAAACTTTATTTTCTGGGATCAAGCTAAAAAATGCAGTCGCTGATGATTTTCTTTTCAAAAGGAAAATCGTTTTAATGATTTCATCAATCATTTTTACTGTTGTTTATTTAGTAAAGTGATGTTTTTTGACATAGGTTTTTTTATTTTTTATTTGTTTTGAATATTTAAGTGTGTGATTTGTTGTTCTTGGAATATTTGAAAAACTATTTTAGTTAAATTTGTTAATACACATGAATTCATCCAAATCAAGTAAAGTTAAATGGATCACACACACTTATAAATAAATTATGAACTGAATTTTCCAATACAAATAAGAACTCGGGTTTCGCAATCAGATTATTACACCAAAAATGATTTATATTTACTAATTCTGAATAACTTTCGAGGTGGAATCTTTTGGGTTAGAAAACGAAAAATACTTCACACAAAAAACACTATAACATAAAAAATCATTTTTTAGATATATTAATTACAAAAACATTGCAAAAATTTATACGTTTTTTGGTCCCGCAGCGATTGATTGCTATTTTTTCTAGCAATTTCTACGCTTGCGGAGTTTTAAAAAAACATGACGTGATTTCTTAAAGTGTTGCAAAACAAATGAATAATTTTAAATAAAATAATAACAAATTTTTCACCTTAAATGAGAATTTTAGTTTTAAATTGTCTTAAAATGCGGACATCGCCAGAGTCTTGGTCACGCAACAAAATTCATGAATTTATTTAATAATAAACATTTTTTACATATTTGTAACACTCATACAATTTGAACTAAAAATAAAACCTTCAAACATATTCAAAAAACTGAGAAAACAATTTACGATTTCATCAAAAAGGAAAACAAGCCAATTGCAATTTTTGTGTCGAAAGCATTTATTGATTTCTTAGTTGATGGCTGATTTCCTTGTTTTTAGAATATTTTGTTTGGGACTATTTCCAACTTTCATTTTAATTTGACAACTTCTTCTTAGACGGCTTACAAAACAGGTTTCTAAATTCAGCCAGTTAATTTCAAATTTTTCTTTTTAAAATGTTCACTATTGTTTTTTGGAATTCTACAAACAACTTTATTTACATGGTTTGGTTTGTTTTACAATAGTTATTACGCTGAAATTGTGCAATATCAATTTGAAACAAAATATTCAAAAAAATGTTAGAAAAAAGAGAGAGATAAACATTTTTCCATCAAAAAAGAACATTTTTTGGTATAAAACATGTTTATGCAGAAAACGATTTTGCAAGAAATGCTTTTTTTTCGTTCAAAGTTGGATTTTCCTTCATCGAAGAGAATGACCACTTTTGCGGCTTGTAAAAATAGAACATAAACATTGCGTCTTTGTTTTGACACAGATGATTCATATTTGAAAAATTAAATCCAATGAAAAGAAAAAGAAAAAATCAGTGAAGATCGACCTTGCTCTTTTTTAATTTTTTTTCTCTTTCCTTTGCGTTGTAAAAAATCAACATTTTTGTTGGAAAATATTTTTCTACTTTTAATATTTTGTTGATTTTCATCTAAACTAAGTTTCACAAAAAAAACATTTATTCAAAATCAGAGTAGGAAAAGGACACATTCTTCTTTGTGTCCATTAATAAATACCATTTGTATTATTGCAACTTCCTAACAGCTTAATTTGAAAACGTAATTTATTCAAAGTCAACTACTATTATCTTATTTGTGGCAATAAATATTACACTGTAAATAAAAAAGTTTTTGAAAAAACAATAACTGAAGCACTATGAGCTCACACGTTTTTTACCACGAGAATGCACCAAATAAGTATCAAATAACTTTAACTATTTATGCTTTAAAGAAGTCATAATTTTTTAATATTATTTTTATAAAATTCACCATTTTTATTAATTTTCTTTTTTCTAATGGATAGAGAAACGTCTGAGGAATCGAACGGGACCAAATTTGATGCTTGAATTGTCATGCTCGCATTATGCGGGTGCATGAACGGTGTTGCACTATAAAAATCACATATTTAAAATAGCTAGAAATGGCTATTTGAATATATTTTTCTATAATTTTTGGTCTATCTGATTCCCTGCAACATGCTTTACAATTCTATCACAAAAAATTTCATTTCCCAACATTTGGATTTGAGAAATCCCGATTTTTGTGCAAAAATGCACTTTTTCGGGCATTTTTACAAAAAACTGTACATAGTTTTCATTTATAAAGGCTTAAAAACACATATTTTATTTAATAATCTTTTGTTAATTTAAATTTTGAACAACAGAATGATTTTAAGACCAAGTTTTCTTCTTTAAAAAAATATTTTGCATTTGTTTTGCAAATGGAGTTTTTCCTGGAAGTTTTAGGTCAACGTTGAGCAGTATCATGTTTTGAATTTGACCACTGAGTTTACAGAACTCATATTCATATATAAAGAACCCGTAGAATCTCAATATGAGAGAATTGCTACAATTATTAAAAAAAGGAACAGACGAATTTGAACTTTCTTGATTTCGGGTTAAATTTAGGTTGTAAAAATGGCTGCTTTCATCACCATAAAATTGAGCAGCAACAGAAAATTGTTTTTAAAAACAGTTTTTCTTCTTTTTGCTGATATATGATATATGTACTATTCAAGAAATTTTATTGGCTAATTTTCTTAATTAAGAAGCATATAATAAGATGCAAAAATGAATATACGATCAAACGTTGAGAAAAATATATCAAAAGTGAAAAAGTTTTTTTTGCATCTTTTGTATGAACATTTTTTGGCCATTGTGATGACTTTCATACATCAAAAATACGATAAAAGTGATAAGTATTTATAGTTTTAAAGGTTTACTTTTATAAAAATGCCCGAAAAAGTGCATTTTTGCACAAAAATCGGGATTTCTCAAATCCAAATGTTGGGAAATGAAATTTTTTGTGATAGAATTGTAAAGCATGTTGCAGGGAATCAGATAGACCAAAAATTATAGAAAAATATATTCAAATAGCCATTTCTAGCTATTTTAAATATGTGATTTTTATAGTGCAACACCGTTCATGCACCCGCATAATGCGAGCATGACAATTCAAGCATCAAATTTGGTCCCGTTCGATTCCTCAGACGTTTCTCTATCCATTAGAAAAAAGAAAATTAATAAAAATGGTGAATTTTATAAAAATAATATTAAAAGTAAGTAGATACTTTTTTTGCGAAAACTAAAGTTTACAAAAATTTTGGCAAAGTGTCATGAAAGTAATGAGCTCATAGTGCTGAAGTACATTTTAATTAGCTAAAAACCATCTTAAGGAGCGATCGCAGTTCATTTTTGCACATGTTTTACAACAGCAAAAATGAATCAAATCTGTTAGAGATGCTTTTTCTTTATGGTGTTGCCAGTTAGGGAATGATAAACTTCTTTTTTAATGTACTTTTCAATAATAGATTTAGCATCGACAAGTCTTTATTTTAAATCTTAAAAGAAGTACAGAATTGCTTTTTTTGTTGTTGCTGTATTTATTGTCGATTTTAAGAGTTAAAAATTCAAAAATAATGGCGCAGACAAAAGAAAGCGTATGAAGCATTACAGTATGTCCAAAAAAATAGAATTACATATTTGTTTGAAAAATGGAATGAAAAAAGGGTTATCGAAAGACATGTGGAGAAAAAGAAGAACGTAAGCCAAAAAGTCGTAACGATTTCGTCATCAATAAAAAACTAAAAGCAATTTTTTCTGTTTTAATAGTAGTTTTTTTCTTATGCAACATAATATACTTTTTGCTGTTTTGTTCCATTACTTTTCAATAGCTTTTTGGAAATGTTTTATTGATTTTTATGTATCAGTGCTTCTGATATTTTGCATACATTCTTTCTTCTTACAACTGTTTTGGTTAATTAATTTAAGAAAGAACACTTCGATCATGAAATAGCTGCCATTTATGAATAAAAAAGAATGAACCATGTTTTTTGTCGTTACAATTTGAAAAAAAATTATGATACTTTTCAATGATCTTGTTTTTACAGTGTTATAACTTTTCTCAATCATAATCAATGAATCACTTTTGATCAACGTTTGGTTTTTTAGCAATTAAAAAACTTGACTTTTTAATGCTGTGAAAAAACAGTTTTTGTGATTTTCAACGGATTTTATTGCAAACAAGTTTTTTATTTTCTTTTTAACATATTTGAACTTTTTCAAGTAAAAATTTTAAATATGTAAAAAACTTTTGAATTAATTTCATGAATAAAAATTTGATGAACATGCTCAAAATGAAAGTTAAAAAAGAAACGCACAGTTTTATCCGTAAAAAATTAATAGTTATAATTTTCGTTTGACAACAAGAAAAAGCTTTTGACAAATTTAAATATTATGTTTGTTTAAACCAATCAATTTTTCTGCCATAACCATAAAAATAAAATTCCCTACTTGTTTATTACCAAAAAAAGAATGATGAATTAATCCCAAGTTGTTATAATATTTTCATTAAAATTTTTGTTATTAAAATAACACAACAAAAATTCTTTTTGAAAAAACAATAAAATAACAATCTTACATGAAAAACTGCTGTTACAAAAAGCAACACATTCAACAAATTATTCAAAAGTAGAAAGTGTTAACCGAAAATTTTATTTCTTTATTAATGAACAATTTGAGAATTCGGTTGCGAAAATGGTTTTTAAAATGCATCTTAAAATTCGTTGATTAAAACAAACAAAAAATTTAAATATTTTATTGAAAAATTCAAAAACACTAATAATAAAAACATCCTTGAAGAACACTGCAGAAACTTTTTTACAAAAATATTTTGTTTTTGCGGGTTTTTTCCGATTGAGTTTTTGTTGTTTTGAAAGGTCTAACCAAAAATTAGAAAACATTCTTAAAAATGTGTTATTCTTCAATATCAAATGTAAAGCGAAAGTGTTGAAATCGGCGAAGAAAAAAGAAACAATACTTTTCAGCTGTCATAATAAAATTTCGATTTTAAAATCTCCTGCAAAAAGACAGAACTTCAACCAATTATTTTAAAAAGTAAAAATTGTAAAATGATTATTTTATTAATTTTTTAATCTGCTCTTAAATATGTATCTTCTTTGCATAAATGGCTTCAAGAATACATCTTAATAATCGTTGATTAAAACAAACAAAAAATTTCAATATTTTATTGAAAAATTCAAAAACACTATTAATAAAAACATCCTTTAAGAAGAGGATCCTGTTCTAGTTTACGCCCCCCCCCCTTGCGAAAAGTAAAAAAATTACCAAAACTTATTTACGAAATTTTCTTTTTGTTTATACGGGTTTGCTTTTTAGAAATGTCTAACCAAAAACTAAAGAGCATTCGTTATTCTTCTGCACCAAAAATAAAGCGAAAGTGTTGAAATCGGCTAAGAAAAAAGAAACAAAACTTTTCAGCTGTCGTTTCAACATTGGAAAAAAACAATGGAAAAATGTTTACGCTTTGGTTGATTTGTAGAGAAAGTACTAAATTATTTTATTATTTTACTCCTCGACCAACAAAAATTTTTGGACCAGTGCTTTGCTCAGACTGACTCAATAATTATTGAACAAGATTATTATATCATTGTTATGATAATAAAAAAGTTATGTCTCAAGAATATTTGAATAAGATTCCAACTTTTTTACATTCTATAAATTATAAAAAATATTCCATCAAAAATTAGTTTTTCGCTGGAAAGTGTATTTTTAGTTTTTTTACTAATGAATCTGTGATATTCAGGCCATCGATTTTTACCACCCAAATCACCGCAATTTTACATCTTTTTTTATTACAATTTTTTGATAAAAATCGAAAATATTTAAATATTGAAAAATCCAGACAATCACTTTTTAAAAATGATCTGAAAAAACGTTTTTGACAGCGCCAAAAACTTGAAAGAAAAGAGATTTCGAAAGAGCCTAGTTTTAAGATTTGTCTTTAAAAATTTTCAAAACAAAGCATTTGTATTTCTCTCAAAACTGAAGAAAAGAATAAACTATTTTATTCTTAACCTTTTAAAAGCATATGTATATTTTTTAAAATTTTTTTATAAATTTTTTTAAATTTAATTTGACAAAATAGATTCATAAAAAAAATCAATAAACATTTAAATTTTATTCTACAAAATTTTCAATGTTTATCGTAAAACTTCATTAATAATATAAAAAATAAAAGAACATGGATATCAGATTTTTAACAATGTTCGCTTAAGCTACAATTCACTAATACAAGTCAAATAAAACAATCACAAAAAAGGATGGATAAACTCATATACATGTAGATTTCGCCTTCAAAAATCAATTTGTCTGCCTCAAAAAAAGGTATTTAAGCTTTTATAAATCTGCCGACAGAATTATAAAACAGTTAAGGAGAAACACATATTTTGGGCAGCGTAGTTGTTGTTACTACCCTTTTTATCTATTATTTTGTTTTTGGGAACATTCTTTTAGGTTTTTTTTTAATGTTTTGATCTGTTAATTCAAATGTTTAAAACTAAAATATACAAAATTTGAAAACTTTTTTATTACAATATTTATGATAAAAACAGAAAGAAATCAAATATTTAAAAATTTAGAATACATAAAAAGTATTCCAAAAATCGTTTTCTCAAAAAATCAATACTTTCAAAAGAATCAAAGAAAGAATAAAAAACCATAATTTTGACATTAGCTTTTTTCCTTCTTCAAAACGAAACATTTGTGCCAGCTGTCACAAAAAATGTCTGTTTTTTTTAAAGAATATGTGTATTTTGCTTATTTTCAATATTTTAATTTCATAAAACGTTGTTACGTTAAAAAGGTTATTAATTACAATTTCGAATTTTTAAATTATCAGGAAAAATTTTACAAAGGCTTATGAAGTTTGCATCCATAACTATAAAATCGAACAGTATTTATCTCTTAATCAAAAGTAATAATTGTTTCGATCGCAAAAATCTTTCCATTTTTATTTTTCACACCGTTCTTTTGTAAGAAAAAAGTCTGTCCATTCTTCAATAATTTGGGGTTCAGTGTGAAAATCAAACATTTTAAAAGATATCGCAACTTTCAACCAACGTTTCTTCCTCTTTTCGTGATGAAATTTGAATATTTTGTTTATCGAGAAAATAAAAATTGATGGCATGAACACATTAAACAAAAAAATATTTGGGTCATTTGCATTCTTGAAGACATTAATGAAAACTTCGACATATAAAAAAATTGAAAATATGAAAAAAATAAAAGACACTGTGTCTAATTTTTTTAAATAATGTTTATTATCATAATTCAAATTTGTTAAAGAATTGCTTTGATTTGTTGCTGTAAAACCCATTAAAGTTTGTAATCAAGAATTAAAAATTCAAAAATAAGAAAATTAAAAACTGTATTTCGAAGTTGAAATTATTATAACCTTGAAAGCAAAATTTATTTTTTCGATTCAGATTTTATTTTTACATAACCAATTTTGGAAGTCAGTCCATGAAACAGAGAGACATTTTACACCAATGTTTCGTTTAGAAGAAAGAAAAAAAGACAAATATCAAACCTGGGCTCTTTCAACATCATGTTTTTACATTTTTTTTTGATGTTTCTTAAAGATTTTTGATGTCTATCAGACGCTTTTCTTATTCTCTTTCAACATCGTCTTTTTTTGTTTAATCCTTTTATCAGAAGATTTTTGGAGAGTTTTGAATCTAAATTTTTAAAAAACCCAGTTTTTTAAAATTTGAAGTAATGTAAAAAAATGTTGCAAATTTTCATAGATTGGGCTCTTTCAACATCATCTTTTTACATTCTTTTTTTGAGGTTTATCCGACGTTTTTCTAACGCCCTTTGAACATCATTTTTCTTTTTCTTTGATGTTTATTCCTTTTATCAGAAAATTTTTGGAGAGTTTTAATTTTGAATTTTTAAGACCCAATTTTTTTTGTTTAAAATAATGTAAAAAAAGAGAGATTTTTTTTCATAGATTTTTGTACAAAAAATTAACCAAATAAATGAACAGAAAATAAAATTTTAAATTCCTTGATCTTTTATGTAAGTTTTACTTCAAGCTCTTTTTATTAAAAGTGGTTTCTTTCCATTTTAATTAAAGTAATAAAAAACTTATTAATCTAGTTTCTCAGTGGCATGGTTAATATTTTTGCATAACTCTTATAACTTTTACTAAAAATTAAATATTCAAAGCTTTTGCAAAAACCTAATCATTTTCACAAATTAAATGTATTTATATATCTTTCCAACTGAAAAAAAGAATCAACCGGCAACGTTAGAACACTGAAAATTTTTTTTCGCACATTTGCTCGTCCTTTTTCTACCAAAAAAATTTTTTTTAGTTATAAAAATGTCGCTTTTTTTTGACAAAAGAACTGACTTTTTTGTGTTTTTCAAAATTATTTGAATGTTTTATTTCATGTTGACAAATCTCATTCTTTTTCAAGTAAAAAAGTCAATGAGTATAATAAATATGAATTAGTTTGTATGACCATGCAATTGAGTATCTCCACATTTTTGAAAGAATAGTTTAAAGTAAAACTTACATACAAACTTTGCAAAAAAAGATCAAGAAAATCGTAAAAAACGGTAGTAATTCTTGTATTATATATTGTTGGGAAAGACCTGGAAACAAATTTTTTTATCTAAACTGAAGTGAACGAATCCTCCGGAAAATGTTAATAAAGTTAGTTTAACGAACAGCAATAATTCACACACCTGCTCGGTTAGGCCGCTTAAAGTCACAATAAAGATACAAAGAGAAAAAAAAGACAAAATCGGGAGAGAGAGAGTTAAAACGACAGAGACATTTGAGTATCACTTTGCCAAAAGAAATACCGTTCAAATATATCTAACATAAACACTGATCCCCTTCTTTTTAGGTAAAAAAGAGAAGTGCGATCTTAACACGACTTTCTACAGCCGTGTCATTTTGGACATCAAATTTCTATGGTGTTCCTTCTTCAAAACGAAACATTGGTGCCAAGTGTCACAAAAATGTCTCTTTGTTTATTTTCAATATTTTAATTTCATAAAAAAATGTTAAAAAGGTTATTAATTACAATTTCGAATTTTTAAATTCTTAGTAAAAACTTTACAAAGACTTATGAAGTTTCTATCAATAATTAAAAAATCGAACAGTATTTATGTCTTAACCAAAAGTAATAATTCTTTTGATCGCAAAATTCTTTTTGGAATTTTCGGAGTTGAGATAAACTAAGTAAATTGAATTAATTTGTTTTTCTTCTTTAAAAACTTACTGTATCGATACTGAAGAGAAAATGAATGTTCGTAAGCTTGGCTGTACAAACTAATGATTGCAAAATTATCTGTTGAAATAAGCCTTGGATTAGCAGCAACGTCTGATGTACAGCAAAATCTAAGCAAACGTTTTGTCTATAAAAATGACATAGGCTTACCTTGATCCAACAAGATTAAAGTTTTTAACTTTTACATCCAATGATCCCCATGCGCATCCAACATTGCATTGTCTTGTAACTGATTGAATATTTATTTCAATTCTTGTGCCAACGGGAGCCTATAAAAGCTTTTACTCCTCATGACTACATATTTAGACATACAGTAATGTGCCAACGTACAATCTGAGCTGTTTGTAAAATTTTTGATGGATCACCAGTTTTTCCAGATAAAGATTGTAAATATGCTTGCGCAGTCAGGATAGATCCAATATTGGCAGCACCATTTTCAGGTTGTGCTAATCCGCTACATGTTGGCCCACCAAATCCACTTGGACAAATACATAAGTTACAATTTCGAGGGTGTCGAAATCCTCCATTTTGACAAATTGCACCTGTGGAACACATGCATTCATAATGAAGACTCATTTCATGCAAAAAAAAATCTTTGAATGACGGACCAGAATAGCTGCCCATTGTTGATTGATAAATTGAGTCATGTGCAATAGCAAATATTGGTGCACCTTTATATGCACTATCTCCATAATGCATTCCTGATCCCCAATCATAAGGCAGGCCATAGTTATCATTTGTGGCAGTACTTTCTTTTCCCCAGTTAAATAGATAAAACTCATTCATATTTGATGTATCAACAGTAATATAGTTATCACGATCATGCCGAGATTGTTCATGCCAAAATCCTAGTGCATGTGCATGTTCATGAGTAACGACACCGAACCATCCACAATTATAACCAATTGACAAATATTGTGTTGTCCCACCAGTATATCCAACATATGAATAACAACCAGATCCAAAAAACACTCGAATATTTGGTGTAGCATCATTAGTTTCTACAATATTTAAACAGGTATGATCTGTCCAATATTTTGCACCGATTCGAAATATTTCGGCCATTGAAGGATCAAGCTGCGAATCAAATTTATAAAAAATCGGCTTTGTTTTATTCCACTTTTTATAAATTCCTGTTGCAGCTTGTCGCTTTTGTCGTGAATTACTACTACTCTATGTCATGTGATCTACTTGGTTTGGGGTCAATAAAATATCACTTTGATATAAAAATTCTTCTAATCCTTCATTGTTAGCAGAGATACTCAAGCTTAAACTGCTATTAACATTTTGATCCAAATGTTGTAGGTTTTGGCGATTCTGCAAAAATTGTTGAACATCTGAGGGTAACTCTTAGAATTTCCTTAATTTGTGTAAACAGATATATTTTTTTAAAAAAACCACACACATCTGCTCTAAAAAAACTGTAAAGTATTTTTAAATATAGAAATCAGCATTTCAAATAGCTGCGTAAATAAATGAAATTTCTATAAAGAATCGGAGTTTCCGAACACAATTTGATTAAACAAATAACACTAAAACCCAAGGATAAGGTTTAGGCCAGACCGGCGAGACCGGCCATAATTGTTCCGGCAGCTGCCGGCCGAAGATATTCTTTATTTGTTTACATACAAAAAAATTAAAAATACGGCCGCGAACCGGGCAAGCCCGTAAATTTTAAACCCCGGTTACGGCCGGCTGTATATTTCTTCCGGTTTTATCATCTCTGCTAAAAACATAAAAATAGGAACTCCTAAACAATCTTTTTTCAGTGTCTGTTTTTGCACACCTGTTTTGTCGTGGTAGAAACGGAACTTTGTTTTTTGGTGGCCTTTGTTTGAAAGGCATTTGAAAATTTTATTATTTTCATTTGCAAAAAAGTTTAACCTGTTTTAATTTTAAAAAATATGTTTTTCATTTAATAATGGCAATTTATTTTGAAAGAAAAGCACATTTCAAAATGTGATTTTAAATACAGCAATAGCAATTTTTATAAATAATAAAGTAAGTAAATCAAAAACTAATTTTTCGTTGAAAAGTGTATTTTACTGCGTCCGTGCCATTATGCATTTTGATTTTTACAACCATAATCAACGAAATTTTATACCTCTTTGTATTACAATCTTTTTAATAAAAATCTCACATATTTAAATATTCAAAACTCTAGACAACAAAAATAAAATAAAATTTCAAAAAAACGCTTTCAACAGCACGAAAAAGTTAAAGAAATACGATTTCAAAAGAGCGTAGTTTTAACATTTGTATTTAAGAATTTTCAAAACAAAACATTTGTGAAAGCTGTCATCAACATTTTTATCTCAAAACTGAAGAAAATTCATTACAATACAAATGGAAAATTAAAAATCGAATTATTTCAACGATGGATGAAAAAAAATGAAACAAAACAATGTCGAAATAACAAGACGTTTTTTTGTTCATAACATCCTAAAAAACCTTCTAGACTTTATTCAACAATAAAAAATGGCTTTTGATGCATAAAATAAATTTACAAATTTCTTCGCAGGTTTTTAAACCTTCATGGAAGTTTCTTCTCAATGAAATTTTTGCGTAATCAAAAAAGTGTTTGACTATTTTATTTTGAAGAGTTTTGTAAAAATAATGGTAAGACTGTCAATTAGAAAATAAAATTAATGAAATAGTTTTTCCGTTGAAGAATCAGGAGAAGCCCGTTTTTTAAAAAAATTTTTTAGTAAAATATACATTAAAGTTGAAATTTTTTTATTAATTTAAATTCTTTTTTTTTTACAATTCTTCGATAATTTGCTCTTCTTCCTTCTACAAAAATATTTAGTTGGAAAGATTTTGCTTTCTTTTTTGACGTAAAAATTGATTTTTTGTGTTTTTCTAACATATATGAATGTTTTATTTTATGTTGAAATTCTCAGATTTCATAAATATGAATTAGTTTGTGTGACCATGAACAGATTCACCATTCGTCAAAATCAAAAAAATAAAAGCAAAGCATTGTTAAAATTACAAGGCGTTTTTGTTTCCCAAAAAACCATCTGGACATTTTAATGTCCAGTATTCCCTGTGGTCTTCTTTTCTCAGTTTTACAAAAATGTTTGAATATTTTATTTTTAGTTTAAATTGTTTGAGTTATGCCAAAATTGAATTTTTGTCTATTAGAAAATAAAATTAACAAATTTGTTAGTGCGAAGAAAAATCAAGAGAAGTCCACATTTTTTAAAGAAAATTTTTGAAGTAAAATTTCCATTCATGTTGAAAGTTTTTTATTCATTATTTTTTATAATATTTCGACTAATACGCCTCAACAACATGAGGTGGATTTATCGAAAAATGTGGTGAGAGGTGTAATCTGCTTATAAAAACATTAAATTATTTTGCACTTAATAAACTGGGGTGAAATTGAATAAACAATATATGAAAATTTTCATGACATTGTTATTTTGAGCAAACAAATGTACCTTACTGAAAAACAAATAAGTTAAAACATATCATGAATTTTTTTAATGAAATTCTAAAAAATTAGTCATAGAAGTTTCTGCAATATTCGTTTAAAAATAAAAAGATAAAACAGAAATCAAAAGGATTTCAAAATGACTAGACGGTGTTGTTCACGACACAAAACCCCCATCTGCCCATTCATAAATAAAAAAATTGCTTTTAATGCAAAATATATTTACACATTTGTTCGCAGGCTTTTACACTTTAAAAATTTACTTTTCAATGAGATTTTGCTTATTTTGTCAGTTTTGTCAAATGATTTGAATATTTAATTTTGAGTTTAAATTGCTAGATTTTAGCAAGGGTGCAAATAAAATATGTAAATATATTATAGAATTTGTTTTTTTGATGAAAAGGAAAATGAAGATCGGACATTTAAAAATTAGCTAAAAATCATTCTTCTTTCCCTGTCTATAAATAACCCTCGTTTCAAATTATTCTCTCTCACAATTATATGTTTTTCTTCTTCTCAAGTGACGAATAAATTGTTTTTGTATTTTTCTCTCCTCTGAATCTATGACTTTAGTTTTTGATGTTTAAAATTATTACCAAAAAATGATGCACAAATTACAAATTGAACTTTTCAGACAAATTATGAGTAAAAACAAAGTTATTTAAATATCAATTATTAATATTGAGTTTTCATAACATTCAGATAGTTTTCCTACTATTGGGTTATCTAAAAATTCCATAATTTTCAATTAAACATATATGTGAAAAGTGAAAATTACAAAAAAAGACAAATAAAATATTCAGAAAACCATAGCAGGCAGTAACTAATAAAAAATTTGCACATTTTTTCAAAAGAAAAAATCGGCAAAAATGGAACAACCAAAATTTTAAAAAAAAATGATTACAACAGAGAAAATATTGTTGAACATTTCATTTTTTCATTAAAAAAACTTCAATCATAAAAATTGTGACGGAAAAAGAATCATATATTTGTTTGAAAAATGGAAAACAAAAAAGAGTCATCGAAAATAATATGGAAAAAAGAACGGCGTAAACAAAAAAGTCGTAACTTTCAACCAACGATTCTTCCTCTTTTCTTGATGAAATTTGACTATTTTGCTTATAGAGAAAATAAAAATTGATGGCAAGAACAAATTAAATAAAAAAATATTTGTGTCATTTGCATTCTTGAAGACAACAATAAAAACTTCGACATTTTTAAATTAAAAAATAATTTTTGAAAAAATAAAATTCTAATTTTATTTTTTCAAAAATTTTGTAACTTATAAACAATTGCTTTGATTTGTTGCAGGAAAACCCATTAATTTTTCTATTGTAATCAAGAATTAAAAATTCGAAAACAAAAAACATAAAAAAAAGAAGTTTAAAGTGAAAATTGTTATAACCTTGAAAACGAAAGTTCTTTCCAATTAAAATTATATTTTTAAACTAACAATTTTGGTAGTTCATCTATAAAAAAGGGAGACAGTTTACACAAACATTTCGTTTTAAAGAAGGAAAAAAAGACAAATGTCAATCGTGTGCCCTTTCAACATCGTTTTTTTCTCATTCATTATTTGATGTTTCTTAAAGTTTTTTGAACCTTTTGCAGAAATTTTTCTAATGTTCTTTCAGCATCATCTCTTTTGAAGTTTGATCCTTTCATCAGATAATTTTTTGGAGATTTTTGATTTTCATTTATTAAAATACCCAATTTGTTGTATTTCAAATAATGTAGAAAAACGTCTTGCAAATTTTCATAGATTTTTGAACAAAAAAGTTGTCAGATGACAAACATTAATAAATTTTAAAATTCTGTGGTTTTTTATGTAAGTTTTAATGCAACTTTTTTCATTACAAATCTTTTTTGTTGGTTTTATGGAAAACACAAAACAAATTCAATTATCTTTTTCCGAAGTGCTATGGTTAACATGTTTGCACAACTCTTAAAACTTCTTCTAAAAATTAAATATTCAAAGCTTTTGTAAAAACACTAATTACCTTATTACAAATTTAAAATATTTCTATATCTTTTCAATTGAAAAAAAAGGATCAATCGGCAACGTTAGAACACTGAAATTAGAAAGTCCTTTCAACACAAAAAAATATTCTTTTCGCACATTTGCTCGTCCTTTTTCTATTAAAATAATGATTTTTTAGTGATAAAACTGTCGCTTTCTTTTCACGGATGAATTGATTTTTTCTGTGTTTTGTGAAATTATTTTAATGTTTTATTTTATGTTGAAATTCTCAGAGGTTTTTCCATATATAATCAATGAGTTCATAAATTTGAATACGTTTGTGTTCATGAAATTGAACACGTACACATTTTTAAAAGAAAAGTTAAAGGACGAGACCCATCGTGAATAAACTTTTGATACGCAGCTTTGATTGCAATGTCTCGACGCGAAAGCACCTTCATTGGAGCTTGTTTTTTTCTTCACTGCAGCTGCAAAAAAGGAAAGAAAAAAGCAGCTCCAATGACACGTCTGAATCAAAAAGAGAAAGAGGCGAAATTTTTTTTTTCCAACCGCCAAACCATTTTTGGCCGCCTGGCTGTCTCAGTTGTGAGTGCGTGCGGCTGTTGTCCAAAATAGATGGAAAAGGGTCGGGCCCGCTCGCGACAAAATATTGTCATGTGCTTAACTTTTAATATAAAAAAACAAATTATAAAGTAAAAACATTATTAATTATCAATGAAGTCAAAGAAACTTTTTATTTTTTTAATTTAAAATACGAGAGTTTGAATTTTGGTTATATCGTAAAATTGACAAGCTAGCTGCAGCAAAAAAGAAAAATAATGAATTTTTCATTGTCTTTTATTTGCATTTTTTCATTAATTCATTATAAAGTATTACTCATCCAACTTATTATATTTGTAACTAACAACAAAACCTTTGCGAATGCAATGACAAGATTAACTGATCCATCAACAACATCATCAATGATTTCATTTTTAACAAAGTAAGTCTCTCTTTTTCTCACGCACTTTTATGCTTATCATTAATGCTTCGTAAACATTAACAAGGATATTATTTCAGGCGATATGATGAGATAAAGAAGATATTGGATATTCCTCGACAGAAAGTAAATATTGCAAATGGAATTTTAACTGAAGGAAAGAAGTTTAATGATATCCAGATTATTCCTGTTGAACATACATATGATCCGATTGAATGGAATGTAAGTTTAATATTTATGTTCTGCATTAATAAAGCTTGCTTATAGAGATTAATTCCAGAGAAGATGCATCAATATCTCGACCTTTTTGCAGATCAAGCAAATTTAGCAAAGAAGGAATCTGCAATGAATTTCCAAGCTTTGTTCCCTTCAATATCGACTAACTTTTGCAAATCAAAGATTGTTAAATGCTTTTGCGGGATTGGATTCAAAGATTACTGAAGCATTTGAAGCTTTAATTGAACAAGAAAAATCAAGAACTGAAGCAGCAGCAAAAGAACTTCAACGATTTCGACGAGATTTATCAACGATGGATAAAGAGCTATCGTGCAGCTGAATGTTCAAGGACAGTTAAGATTGTCTCCACGGATATAGTTTTATTTTTGCAATGAATAAAGATATCTTTTTTTTTTTTATATCCATGATTTCTACCATTATCATTTTCAAGCAAATCTTGGATCTACAGCATCTTCAGAGATTTCCTCTTTTTTTCTGCTTCCACCAAGTTCTTGAAAGATTTGATGCAAGAGTACGTTGTTGACGTTTGGATTATTTAGTTTTATCAAATTTCATCGCAGCTTTCAACTTCTTTCGAACATCCCTAATATTTGGTTCAGCTCGAGTACTTTGAATATTGTTAAGCAATGTTGCACGAGCATTTACATCAGATGGACTAAAACAAATGTGTCATGAAAATGTAAAAATTCAATATAAAGGCTCACTTTTTAGCATTTACTTCAACATAAATCATTAAAGCTTCATAATGTCGACCAAGTTTTTGTAGAGCAAACACTATTTGAAACAAAAAAGTTGCCCATTCTTCATCAATCTCACCATTGTTCAAGGACAGTTAAGATTGTCTCCACGGATATAGTTTTATTTTTGCAATGAATAAAGATATCTTTTTTAATTTTGTTTTTTATTACATTAGTAAAACATTTCTTGGATAAACGCGCACTCGAACAAAATGATAGCAGCTCGATTACATGAATAAAATTCTAAGAGATTTTTTTATTACTTGTAGCTTTCTTCTCTTTTTTAAATTTTCCTTAAATTAAATAGCCCATTTTACATTTATTTACCAATTTTTTATTTTATTTGTTATGTATTTATCGTTAAAATTTAATGCATACAAGTTTTGATAAGAAAAACTCTTTTTTTTTGTTCACGCGCGACTCGAACTTGCAAGCGGCGGACTCAAAAAACGGCCGCCGCACACCACTTAGACACTCAGGCAGCCAAAAACAGGTTGGAGGTTGGAAAAAAAAATTTCGCCTTGGTTCAGACGTGATGAGTCCCTGATTTTTGTAAAAAAAAGTTTATTCACGATGGATCTCCTCCTTTAAAAATAAAATTTACCAAAAAATGTTGCAAAAAAATGTTCAAACAAATCATATCACGAAAAAATGGAAACAATTCTTATATTCTACATATATTGTTGTGAAAGAGCAGGATACCCCCTTTTTTATCATTCGTCGCTCGAAAAACACATCTTGTATTGCATTTTTTAAAAGAAGATCAAATTATCGCTTTTCCAACTCTGAGTTGGTAGTCAGTTTTTCTTTTTAGGAATCAAAAATGTGCGAATAAATTTTGTTTAGCTAACTTTATTTTTAAAGTCTTTTTTGTTAATATTCCATTATTATCAATTTATAAGCTTTTAGTTTAAAATAAAATATTCAAACTGTTGCACAAATTGGAAAATTGGCGGACACATTTTCTATCTAACATAAAATGACGGGGGGAAAAGTGTAACAAATGTGGAAAGATTTTCGTTGTAAAACTTTATTTCCTTTTTTGTTGCAAAATCTTTTTTTCTACTTTCAACAAAAAATTGTCTTAAAAATGAATTATTCAAATATTTTTTGGTGTTTTTTGTTTTAAATTTTTTGATATTTGGTTTGTTTTCTTGTTTTTATCATCAATCATCAGTTTTGTGGTTTTAACCACATAAAACTGCAAATGTTTTAAAATAATTTTCAAGAATAAGAGTTTGTCAACAAAATCTATTAGCAAAAAAAAATTATTATTGTTGACTGCTTCGGCTCTTTCAATATTTTAGTTGCTAATTTTTCTACTTTTCGATTATACATATAATAAATAACACTACAAATTTTAAATTAAACAATAGCCGAAAACCAATTTGAAACATAGCAGCATTAAAAATTAATATCTAAATAGCTTTGGTTTTAATTATGATAAACAAAAAATTTAATTTTGTTATTTGACCAATTTTTTGTAGAAAATGGTTGACAAAGTTTTCTTCTTTCTATAAATTTTGTTGAGATAAAAAATTAACCGTATATATCTTTATAATTGAAAAATTTTAAAAACTATTAAACTATTACATCCTTGTTTATGGAAACTTTTCTCTTATTTTTTTATTTTAAAAATTTGTGCATAAGATTGAATCGTTTATTCATCTTATGCACAAATATAAATTTATTGATACAATTGCATACAGAGATGGTTTACATGTATACTTAAATTTTATAATAAACTCAATGTTGATTTTTTTTGTTTTCTATTTACAAAGAAAAGAAAGAATATGCATTTTATTGATTTCTTTTGTTGATGTTTGCTTGTATTTTTAAGTTTAAATCAAGTATGATAAATTTAACAAATTAAAAACGTAAAAAAAGATGAGGTTAAAACATTGTTAAAAAATATTACAGTTGATTTCAAATTTACACTAAAAATCAAGGTTCATACATTTTTTACTACTCTCATTCTTATAAATATTGAAATTGTCAAAAGCGGTTGTTTCGCCGGAAAAACCCGCATACAGATCTGACAATGCCTTCAGCTTCGTCATCATCGATAAATTAATAAAGCATCACAGGTTAAATTGGAAGATAAAATGAATGAAAGACCAAACGTGTGAGCATACATGATTTATATAATTTACTAATTTAGTTTTAAACACGAATAATTTTTTTAAAATTAAATTTCCGTAAAGACAACTGTTTTTACTTATATATTTTTCGTACATACAAAAATATTCGAATTGTTAAAAATTTTAGAAAACATGCACAAATACTTTGACCAGGTATTTTTGCATGTTGAATTTTTTAATCTTTGATTAAATAAAAAACGGACATATTTCTTTAAGCTGAATTTTTCAAATTTCGAACTCTTTTTTTCTTTAAAAAGAATGTTGTTATTCACTTTTTATGTCTTCCTTGTTTCTTTCCTTTTTCAAATGTTAATGAAATGCAGTGGGCGCGTTGTGAAAAAATCGAATGAATTATTTTATTCAATTTTTTAAAATATTTTGTTGATTTTCATTAGAAAGTTTGAACCAAGTCTTGTAAATAAAAATTTTTTACTGCAAAACTAACAAAATAAATTTTGTGGTCCAATGACTTTTCTTTGGAACTTCCATTATTAAAGAAGTATCGTTTAATCACATGGTCACGCAAACTAATTCATATTGATTAACTCATTGACATGGTTTAATGTTTAAAAAACTCTGAGAATTTAGACGTGAAAAAAAACATTCAAATAATTTCGCAAAATTTAAAAAATATTCATTCCATCCATAAAGAAAACATTTTTTCTGGCTGAGAAGATTTTAGAATGTTTTGTGTAAAAAGGACAAACAAATGAACCAAAGAAACATTTTTTGTGTCGAAAGTATTTACTATTTTGGCTGTTTCATTTTCTTCTTTTTTTTCTTTTTGCAATGAAAAAATGTTCTTTGATGTCTTTATTGCTGGCAGCTTTAGTGTTTTAAATATTTTGTCTGTGGTTTTTTAAATTTTTCTGTTAAATAAGATTAATTTCACTAATTAATAGCTTACAAAAATTGAGATTAAAAATTATCGGGTGATATAAGTGTTGAAAAGTTTAAAGCATATAAAACTAAAAAAAGATAATTTTTAAACCAATAAATCCATCGATGAGCAAATACAAGACAAAGCTTTCTTTTAAGAATGAGCCCATCTGTAAATTTTGGGGTCACAGAAATAAATTAATTAATTTGTTGAAATTATTTACATATTTACATATTTACAGAGCTTAAAACAATTCAACTTTAAAAAAATATTCAAATTTTTTCGCAATACTCAAAATCAGTTTTTCATTAAAAAACCAATATTTTTCTGGTTAAAAAGAATTTTTGGTGTAAAAAGAACGATAAATTAAGCTAAATGCAGTTTTTGTGTATCAAAAAAGCGTCTTCAGTTTTTGTTGCTCGAAAGTTGCCGATTTTCTCTTCTTCTTTTGCAATGAAAAGATGTTTATTGATTTCTATTGTCCTGGCTACTTTGGTGGTTTTTTGAATATTTTGTTTGGGGCTAATTCTAAATTTCATTTTTGTTTGACAGCTTGACTGGCTTACAAAATTCTGAGAACCGAATACTTTGGAGGACAATACTATTAAAGGATGGTCAACATTAAAAAATTATATTTTAACAGATATATTACTATCGTATCAAGGTGAAAATATTCCCTAACAAGTTGTAAAGCAGATTTGTCTGCATCAGGCTGTATAACTCCATTAAATCATGGGAATCTGCTTACAAACTTCATATTGATAAAGGTGGCACAAAACTATGAGTTCCATCGTCAATGATGGATCAATAAAAAGATCACAGATTTTAATTTGAGGTTAAACTAAGTGTGAAATCATTCTCATGTCCTGCCATGATGTCAGTTTAAAAAATTTGCATTTTTATGAAACAAATTATTTATTAAATTTAAATTGCATAGAACAACAACACTGAAAAAATGCATATTTACAAAACGCCAGCTTTCATCATAATTTTTTATAAGTTTTGCACAAAATAAAAACTTTGTTAACAAGATAATAACGACTAAATTAGCTAGCTAAAATAGCCGCCCGAGCCATACTGTTTAAGATTGATCGAGTAAATTTGCTGAACACATTTTTAGCTTTAAGAAATTTGCATGTTAAATCATTTTTAAGCTTTTTAAATTTTTTGCGATATTCTTCACAATTTAAAGGATTCATACAGTGCTCCACAAAACTATAACCCACCTCAAAATTGAAGAATTCAAAAACTTTTAGAGGCCGAATCGTTTCATATTCTTCAGATTCGGATTCAGCATGTTCGAAAACCTATAAATACGGGAAATAGTCCCAAGCTTTCAACTGTTGTCGATTTCGCCAATAAAATGCCAAAAATTGCTTCCACAAAACTATAACCCACCCCTTGAAAAATTTGCATACGGTAAGTTTTAAAGAAACCAACTATCAGAGGCTGTTAAGTATGCTTATTTAAGCTAATTTGTGAAGAAAATATCAAAAAATATTCATTGGCACCGATTTGCCACCATATTGAAAATGCCATTTTTGCCGTTTTTGGCGATTTTTACGTGCCTATAAAATGGCTCACAATAAGTTTTAGAAGATGTTACACATGCCATTATGTAGCCCATACTTAACTTAACATGTCCACAAAGTTTCATAGCTCGATCTCTGACACACGCTTCAAATCCGAATTTCAAAAATCCGAAAAAAATGCAAAATTTTTTGTTTTTCCAGAAAAATGTTAAAAAAGGTTCAAAAATATGAATTTTGAAATTCGGATTTGAAGCGTGTGTAAGAGATCGAGCTATGAAACTTTGTGGACATGTTAAGTTAAGTATGGGCTACATAATGGCATGTGTAACATCTTCTAAAACTTATTGTGAGCCATTTTATAGGCACGTAAAAATCGCCAAAAACGGCAAAAATGGCATTTTCAATATGGTGGCAAATCGGTGCCAATGAATATTTTTTGATATTTTCTTCACAAATTAGCTTAAATAAGCATACTTAACAGCCTCTGATAGTTGGTTTCTTTAAAACTTACCGTATGCAAATTTTTCAAGGGGTGGGTTATAGTTTTGTGGAAGCAATTTTTGGCATTTTATTGGCGAAATCGACAACAGTTGAAAGCTTGGGACTATTTCCCGTATTTATAGGTTTTCGAACATGCTGAATCCGAATCTGAAGAATATGAAACGATTCGGCCTCTAAAAGTTTTTGAATTCTTCAATTTTGAGGTGGGTTATAGTTTTGTGGAGCACTGTAAATTTTACATGCGTTGGAGAAAAATTTGCATAACTGATTCATTTTTTTTTGAAGTTTTTCTTTCCTTTGTTACAATTACTTTTTGATAAAAAAAGAACGAACTATTTTAAAAAAAAAAGACAAACAAAGACGATTATGACACTTTATTTTTGGTGTCTATCCAACACCATTTTTGCTCAGATGAGAATGTCTAATACTTATTTTTTACTGATTTAATTTTTGTGATAAAGCTATAAAATGTGAAGCTGTTTGTTACCTTAAATACATAGATTATTTCTTAAAGATTAAAACTTTTTTGGGTATTAAAAAAATAATTTTTGACTTTTTTGGACTCGTTGAAACCTACCTATAAATCATTATAATAAATAAGGACTTATTTTATTTGAAGTAAAAAACCCTAAAATTTTTGGTTCGAAAGTCGGAATGATAAAAGGTTACATTTTAAAACTGATATTTTTTGTTTACCACTTAATTGATGTTGGATCGGTGAAATTTGATTGTGGTAAAAATGATATCATTTACTTGAACGAAGGAATGGTTGCTTATTTTGAGAGTAGGAATTACCCAGCCCCGTTGACACAAAAACAATCTGCAGCTTGTAATTTGACCTTTGAATTCCCTGATGAAAATAATACTGTAAGTTTATGTTTTAACAAAAACCTCTAAAAATATATTTTTTGCAGGCAAATTATCATCTGATTATTTCAAGAACCATAAAATATTTTGATTCATCATTAACCCAAATTAATCAAAAACAATCCTTTGATTTCGCTCAAAGACCAGTGTTTTCAATGCGAAATTATTTGAAGAATGACAGCATTAATGATAGCAATGAGCCAAATAATTTATTTGCACATGAAGGATATGTTGTTTTTGCAGATGTTAACAAAACTGTGGGATGTGCGTTCAATAATGATGGACAGATAATTACTCTACCGGATGAATTAAGCATTTATCATCTTTTACATCTTGCTAACGTCAATATTAATCTTTCTTCGGATTCCTGCATTTGGAGATTTAATGCCTCAAAAGAATACGGTTTTAAAATTGTTATTCTTGGATTAAGTGATACACAGGATACTGAACTATTTATTCGAAATTCAACAGATATTTTTGTAAAGTAAGAACTTTGGTGATTTTTGATGTAAATTTGTGTATGTTTATTTTTCAGCAAAAGAAGCGCAAAAATCTCCTTCCCTCATTACAATGAAGATAATTATATGGAAATTGAATTATCAAATAATCAAGACACATTTTTTTCTGCATATTTAACTGTTGTAAAAAAGACCATTAGCAAAGAAGCATGTTTCACAACTAAAAATGCCACCACAATTACTTGGCACATTGAGACATTACTTTTTCCGTTAAATGTTATTTGTCATTTTGAACTTATTATTCCTGCATCAACAGAATATATTGTTACAATTCAACCATTTATAATTGAAACAAATGTTGATTATATTCGATACACGGATAAACACAATAATACTGAAATGATAAAAATAAAACCAAAAGAACCAACAATTATTAAGTTATTCAATTATAACAATGGTTCGAATTCACGTTATTCGTTTGAATATTTAAATGATGGAAGTATCCCTTCTCTTGGAACAGTTGTTACATTTGATAAATTAAGTATGCTTAATCTTTTTAAAGTATTAGTTAGATATTACTGGTAAAATATATTTTAGTATGTCAATGCGCTCCAGCGATTATTCCTTGTTATTTAAATTTATTCGGAAAAACTGGGATAATGAATGTTAATGATAGCAGATACTGTGGGAATTTACGTTGCAATTTTACTGTAAGTTAAACAGCTACACTTTGAACAAATTTACTTATTTATTACGTCAATGATAGTTTAAACCAGGCGCGTATTTGGGGTCAGTAAGGGGAGGGAGGGGTTACCGGTCCGAAGCCCCTCCCCTCCAATATCGAAAAAAATTATTTGATCTTCTGCAGCTTGCGGGAGTTGGCGGCAAAAGATCCAATTTTTCAGCCCCTATGAAACAGAATTCCTGGATACGGGTTTGGTCAAAACACAATAAAAACAAAAAACCGCATTTATTTTATATTTTTTCATTTGGGCAAACATGGTCACAAAGATTTCACAAGTGAAACCTTTTTTACTATGTGTGCAAGGTCAAAATTGGTACAACGATCTGCCTAGGAACAAGGAAAAAAGTTTCATCATAAATTATTAACAACCTCGTTGGGCTTTAAGGCACATTGAGCTGATCTTTCGCCATTGAAATACTTCATGCTCTCCAACTTATTTTTTTAGATAACACCGTGCTTCGACAACATCAACATACCTGCAGATGACGCGATTACATTGTTGACATTTCGTATGGACAGCGTTACTCCTGAGACAATCGGATATCAAGATGATTCAATCAGGACTTATTCCAATGGAAGTCAAACAGCAGAAATATACCTTAATTATTTTAACTCTACTACAACTGACTTTAATTTGTACTTTGATCTATCAACTTCTAATATTTTAGAAGTTCTTACTTACCCAACGAAACTTTTTCCTTCCATAATGATTTTTACTCAAGTGAAAAAAAGTAGTTAAACATTTAAAAATTCTGTGCACCTTATATGTTTTATCTTTTAGAACTTTCAGTCGTTACAAAGATTGAACTTTCAACAATGAATCCTTTCCTTGTAATTGATGTTGGATTATATAAAGCAAATGAGTCACGTGCCACTATTATTAAAGTTGTTGTCTCGAAAGTGCGTTAAGCATTCCTTGATTGACATGGACCTTGCTTTATATTATGCATGATAAAATTAATATTTCAGGATATTATAAATCCATCAGTAATATTATTTAGCAATAGTGCTCATGGAACAGAACTTTTAAATGTTGAACAATTTTGGACACTACATAACAGTTTTTCATGGTATGGATTTATGAAAAACTGTCAAGCTTTTTAAAAATAACCGTTTAGTTTTGGTGATGAAAACAAGTATTCTTGTAAACTTAACACTAACGAAATTGACATTCTTTGTCAACCTGTAACACTTTCAAACCCAATTTTGACAATTCAATTACTTGGACATCATCAAAAAAGATGCGTATTAAATAATAATATTTATATCGTAAAAGAAAATCCAACTTTTTCGATTGTAGCTGTTGCTACATCCGATGATGATTGTGTTATTACAGTTCTAATTAATCTAAGTTCTGATTATCATTACTATGTGTCGAAACTTTGGACAACCAGTCTCACAGAAAATGTTCAAGTTTTTGCAGGAACAGAAACTTTGCTTTTTGAATTTAAGTTAGTTTTGTTATACTACAGCCGTTAATGATAATAACAAATGCCCTAATATCGCATTGCACGTCTGAATCAAAACAAGGAAAAAGAGAACTATTTTTTCTAACGGGCGGGACGTTTTGCAACAGGTGTTTAGCGCAGTCGTGAGTGAGTGTGGTTACAGCCCAAAATGACTTAAAAAGGATTGACAAACGCCAGGAGCACAAAAAGATATTATTTTAGATTTTGATAAAAAATCAAAAGTCCATGGATAGCAAAAACCTATGAAATTGTTTAAAATTATTTTTAACATTTTTGAGCTTTTATAATATGAGAGAGTAAAAAAGTCAAAAATTGCCTTGTAAATGCTAAAAACAATATTAAGATTTTTAAAACAGCTTTATAATCGATTTTTAGCTTTAATTCATTGATTTCAATCAAAATCTGACTTCTAAATTTTTTATGCACCCTCCGAGGGTCGATCATGTTTCACCTGTTTTGGGCTGTAACCGCACACACCCACAACTGCGCTAACCACCCGTCTCACAACGAGCCCGCCCGTTAGAAAAAAAAAGTTCGCTTAGATTCAGAAGTAATTGGCATTCATAATCGAGTATCAGACTGAGAACAAATAGCCAAAATTTTTAGTTCACATACAGCCGAAAAATGGACAAGTATTTCATTGTATTCAAATTTATATACAATAAAAATTCCAAAGAAGGCATCCGTGTATATTCAATTAAAAAAATATGATGTGTTTGCTCCTATTCCAGTGATCAATGTTTTTGGTCCTTCATATTCATTATTTCATACTGCATCGTATGGCACATCAAAAGGAACCACCACCGAACAAGATCAAGTCATGTACTGTGCTTATGGACATGATTTGAAATTTACCACAATATATTACAATGCTCCATATTTTTTAATTTATTATACAGAAACGAATTATTTGTAAGATAATTTCATTTTTAAAAAGTGTTTCATTTATTTTTGTAGTCCTCTGCTCAAAACTGGTGATATCTTTGTGTTGAAACATTTGGTTTGCATTCGTCTGGTATATGTTCCACATAATTTTCATGATGTTGGTGAGGGTGTTGTCTTTTTAATCGAAACCATTGAACCAAAGAAAATCAAAACAAATATACATGTACCTTGAATAAGATATTTGATGTCCGATTTTGCAGATATTTTATAGAATAAAAATGTATTTTCTATCATTAATAGTTAAAATAATTTTTATGTGAATGTGCTGTTGTAATATTATTTTATTTTGAAAAAACAAAATCTGAAGCACATTTTACTTACCGTAGAGGTCTGCAAATGACAACAACGATAAGTCCTCATGTTTTTCCTAAATACTGGCCTTGAGCTTGTAACCGTTTTTGTTCAACAACAATTTGATAATACGCCAAAAGCAAATTTTTTTTGGTTTGAAACATGTTTATGCGGAAAACGGTTTTGCAAGTAATGCTTTTTTTATTCAAAGTGGGCTTTTTCATCATCGACCACAATGACCATTTTTGCGGCTATCAAAAATAAAATAAAAACATTGCGTCTCTGTTTTGACACAGATAATTCATATTTGAAAGATTAAAACCAAACAAAAGAAAAAGAAAAAATCAGCGAAGATCGATCTTGCTCTTTTTTAATTTTCTCTCTCTTTCCTTTGCGTTGTAAAAAATCAACATTTTTTTGAAAATATTTTTCTACTTTGAATATTTTGTTGATTTTCATCTAAACTAAGTTTCACGAAAAAAAATTTATTCAAAATCAGAGTAGGAAAAGGAGATATTCCTGTTTTTGTGTTCATTAATAAATACCATTTGAATATTTGCAACTTCTTAACAGCTGGATTTGAAAATGTAATTTATTCAAAGCCTATTATCATCCCAACTCAAGACCAGTATATAGGAAAAATATGGGAACTTATCTTTGTTATCACTTGGGCGATCGCAGTTCATCTTTGCACATGTTTTACAAAAGCATTTTAAATTTAAAAATGAATCAAATCTGTCAGAGATGCTTTTTATTTATGGTGTTGTGAAAGTGACTTTTTTGAACACAAACTATTTATTTACATCATTTTCTTATATTTTGTTTTGTTCAATAGGAACAAAAATAATAAAAATAATAATTTTCAATTTTTGTCTTTTTTGGTTTGAATTTTTTAAATCAATTGTTCTGCAAACTGATTTACAAATAACCCATTAGTTTTTATTTCATCTTTTTTTTAAACGTTTCTTAAATGTGTGTTAAAACACATTTAAGAAACGTAACTGAAGGATCTGCAATTATTGTTCAATAATTAATAAACCATCGATTTTTATTTGTTACAATTAATAGAAAATATTTTTATTGTTTTTAATGAAATTTAGCATTCAAATTATGAGAGATTTATTGTTATGCTCCGAAAAAAACCTTTAAAAAACGTTCCTGAAAAACAACATAAAAAATGTGTTGAATGTGATTTTTCATCTTTCTTAAAGATTAAAAATTTAGAAATCTATGCCAAAGCACGACTTGAATGAAAAAATTTTTGCGATTTTTTTAAATGCAAACTTTTTACAGCGCAAGAAAAAATCGAATAAAAAGACCGAAGACTGTTTTCATCTTTTTTTCAAACGCATTTTGCGAAAAAAAAGATGTAACAAATATAGAAAGACTTTTTGTTTCACTTTTTTGAATGTTTTATTTTAAGACCTAATTACATATTTAATGTAATTGTCACAAACAATTTCCTGTTACAAAGCAAAGCAAAAATCAACAAAAAAACAAACCATTAAAAAAAAAGATTTTTATAAGTTTTTTTCCATTTTTATTACATTATCCGTATTTTTGGTGACTTAACGCTGTTTTTTAAAACGACTGATGAATAAAACTTTATATGTATCTTTGATTCCTTTTTTCATGTAATTGTTGTCAACACGCGCTCTGAACCGGATAGGCTCCGGTCGGCTAGTTTTTTAGAGTTTAAAAATTCGGAAAAAATTAATTAAATTTATTAAGACTTTTATGTAATTTAAAACTTTAATTTTTTTTTAAATGTAAACAACCCATTTTTCATCGCAGTAGTAAAAACTAATTATCTAGTTAGTTACACATTTATGTGCTTTATATAAATATACAAACTGAAACAATTCGAATGGAAAATTAAATATTCAAATAAAATAATTTCACAAAACTAACAATAATCTGTTTCTTGGTGGCCGGTCGCTTTTTTTATTTTCTCTCTTGATTTTATTTCTTTTATTCTATTTTTTATTTTTGTATTACAAAAATGTTTGTGGTTATAAAGGCGGATTTAAAAATAAAAAAGGAAGAAATTTTTCAACAATTTAAATTAGCAGTGGAAGAGATTAATAAACTTTATTCAAATGTTACCTCCTTAAAAGCAGAAATCAAGTCCAAGGATGATCTTATTTCTCAGTTGTCAAAAACTTTTGCTGACGTCGTACCCGATATCTCCAAAAAATTTGACACACTTCAATCCTCAATTACTGCAAATAATGCCAAACTCGATTCCCTTGCGATGTCTCAAAATGCTCAAAAAACTGAAGCTAAAAAAGATGATTCATCTTCTTTTGTTCCCATTGCTCAACGAAAAGTTTCTTTTTCTTTCCCAAAACATTTATTGATTCAACGAGCTGCTGTTGATGCTATCGAAAAACCAAATCGTGATCGATGTGTTATTATCAAAAATTGTCCTTCGCAGGAAAGCTCAAAGTTTATTTACTGGACATATAAATTTGTTATTGCATTTTCAAGTTGACAAGGTTTACACTTTTTCTCAGATAAAATACACTCTAAAAATATTAAGTATATAAACTTTGGAATAAAACAGAAAACTTGATCGGATTACGTTTTCAGCAGCATCAAAGAAAGAATGAAAGAAAAACAAAATCTTGACACTATCGTTTTTGTTTCTTCAAAACGAAACATTTGTGTCAGCTGCCACAAAAATGTCTCTTCCGAAATTGAAGACGAGTGAAAACTTTATTTTCTTTATTAATTTTTCAAAGAATATGTAAATTTTGTTTATTTTCAATATTTTAATTCCATTAAACAACGTTAAAAAAGTTGTTAATAACAATTTAATTTTTAAATTCCTAGTAAAAATTTTCCCGTTCGGTCTGACTGGAAGAGGTGCTCGGAGTTGAGAAAATCTGAATTATATTTTGTAAAGTAGAACGAACAACGCTTAATATTTTTTTGTGTGAGTACATTTGTCCCAGTTATTTTATCAATATTGTATGGGACATATTAAATTGTTTAAAAAAATTTCAAAACGCTTTTTTGTTAATATTCTTTTATTATCAATTTATGCGTTTTAAATATTAAGTTTAAAACAAAATATTCAAATTTTTGCATAGAAAATTGCTTTTATTCTTTGCTAAAAAACTTCAGGAGTTTTAAAATGGTGGATTTTCGCAAGCGCATCTAAAAGATTAATGAATGGACAGACACATTTCCCATTCATATGGTGAGAAAAAAAAATGTAACAAATTTGAAAATTTTTTTATATTTTATCATTTTTGGTTGAAGAATCATTTTTTCTTTTTTCAACAAAAGATGTTAATAATTGTATGAAGAAAATCGAATTAAATTGTAAAATGACAATTTCTTGTTTTTACTTTATCGAAGTTTTAGTTTAAGCAAATTATTAAAAAATGTACCATATTTGGAAAATCAGTTCCAAATATGGTACATTTTTACAAATTTTCATTTCATGTTTCAACCATTTTAAAAGATAAAATTTAAATCAAATATTCAAAGAAATATGAAAAGAAGCAATAATATTCCGTTACACTTTTCTTTTTGCTAACGGCTTTTATGATAGAAAAAGAACGAAAAAATGAAGAAGAAAAGTTTTTCGTCGAAAACATGTAAAATTTTAGGTGTTGCAAATTTACCGATTTTTTTATTTTCTTCGCAACAAAATATATTGTACATTTTATTGATTTTTTTTGTCGCATACTGCTTTCGTGTTTTGAATATTTTCTTTGATATTGTTCATAATTTTAAGTTTAATGTATTTAAAAGAACTAATAAAAACTTTTCAGAATTTCAAGGTGAAACCATAATCGGGCAATGATGTGACTGATGGTCAGTTAGTTAAATTCCATTAGAAATTGATATTTAAATAATCTGGTTTTCACTCATGATGAGTCAAATAAGTTCACTTTGTTATTCGTCCAATTTTTCGTAGTAAATGGTTGGCGAAGGTTTTTCTTTCTACAAATTTTGTAGAACAGAAACGTGATGAAAAAAAATTGTCATAGATATTTGTTTGTGTTGAAAGCGTCTTCGATTTTGTTGTTCGACTGTTGCCGATTATATGTACAAAAAGAAGGTTACGCATTTTACTTATTTCGTTTATTTATTTATTTAGTTTTTTTGATTATTTTGTTTTATTTAAATTTTTGTTCAAATCAAATCCAATAAATTTTAACAAATGAAAAGCTTATGAAATTTTGGGTTAAAAAATTATTCGGGGACAATTCTTTTCATTTCAATTGATGTCTGGACGTCCACAAAAAATTGAACCTTAAATATTTTTAATACGAAAAATTATAAGTGATTGAAGTACCTAAATAAGTTATGTCACCGGAAAGACCGTTGATCAACAAATTTGTATGGATCAATTTCATAGAATTACATTAAACTTTTATATAAAATAAGAAAATTAAATGGCTGGAAATTCACTTTGAAAATTAAAGGTCATAACGAGGTTTGACTGTAATTTCGTCATCAATAATAAATTGATAAAATACCAAAGATAGAATGTTAAGTTAAGATTAAACGATAACAAATTTACAAAGAATTTTTCTAATATTTTAACATCATCTTGTATTTGTAAAAATTGCGATTTTTTAAATGCCTAATTTTTACAATGCAACAAAAAAATCGAAAAAAAAAGCCAAAGACTTCTTCCATTTTTTTTCTAAAAGAATGTTACGAAAAAAAGACGTAAAAAATTTTGCAAAGACTTTCGTTCTCAAATTTTATTTGTTTTTTATTAAAAAAACCTTTTTTCGTCCCATGACAAAGATTATCTAAAAATGATTTATGTGATTATTAAAACGCATTTTTGTTGCAATTTTTTGAATACTTTATTTTAAAACTTAACGAAATCTTTACTATAATTGTCAGAAAGAATCACAAAAATTTTCCTGTTACAAATTCTGTTTGGCAAACAAAAAAAATCAGATCGCACTCATTAAAAAAATTTAAATAAGTTTTATTCCGTTTTTTACATCATCCGAATTTTTGGTGATTTACCGCTGTTTTTAAAAAGACTGATGAATTTTATTTTATATGAAAATTATAAAAAAATTTCTAAAAACTTTATAAGTACATTTGATTCCTTTTTTCATATCACACGCTCCGGTCGGATGTTTCTTAACAATTTATGAATAGGGTGTAACTAAAAACTCTAAATTTTTCATTTAAAAATGTACATTTCCCATTTTTCGTCACATGAAAAACAAATTCAATTATCTCGTAAGTTACATATTTACTTTATATATGATACATATATGGTAAACAAAAAGAATTTTAACTGAAAATTTAAATATTCAAATATGATAATTTCACAAAACTGACAAAATAAGCAATGATTCAATCAAAGAAATAACAACATTGTGTTTTTTGATGCAAAAAGACGGACACATTTGCAAAAAACTTTTGTTTCGAAATTTTTGCTGGTTTATAGTTGCCACATTTTTTTACATTGAAAAAATATTTATTGTTTTTTTGTTGATGACTGCTTTGGTAGTTTTGTAAATATTTTGTTTGCTTTATATTTATAATTTTCAGTTAAATATGATAAATTACTATAGTTTACAGCTTGCGGAATTTCTCGAAAAACAGATATTTTTTCATAAAATTTGGTAGCAAATTTGCATACGTTGTCAGAAAATATGGGGGATGAAACATGTGGTGCAGATATGTCTAACGAACATTTTCCAGCAATCGTTTAAAATTTTTCTTGTTACAACTTGTGTTTGGCAAATTGAACTGAATCAACGAAATGAATTTGACACAGGAAAATGGAGTGCTCAAAAAGTCGGCAGTCAACACGCAATACGCGCATGTAGGTCCAAAAAACAAGGAGCGCATGTTGCCAATTGTTGAACGCTCAAAAGGCTGACAAATAAAAAAGAAACGCAAAAAAGAGAGAGAAGAAAGAGCGCCTCTTTCGTTGTCTGCCGCCTCACGGGCTCATTCAGTGTCCTGTAGAGACGGTTTTTTGATTTAAGAGGTCGAATATGGTCAAAATCACTTCCAAATAACTTAAGAATGATGCAAAAAAATTTTGGGAAATGTGCAACCCGAAAATCGAATTTTTGAAAATTTCGATTTTTTTCACAGGGGGGACCACATGGATTTTTTCAAAAAAAATTTTTTTTCAATTTTTATTTTTTTGGTTTAATAACATCCCACTATGCTTGAAATGTCATAAAAATTATATTAAAACCGTTTACTGCTTTAACCTTGACCAAATAATTGAGTTATAGCGCAAAAATGATGTTGGGGGTATTGTGCGGTATTTCATTATTGAAGAAAAACTTTTTTGTGGGTGTTTTTGATTTAAACAAGATTGGGTAATACTAAATCAAGGTCAGGGAATTTGTTTTAAGCATTTTCACATGTTAAAAACCATTTCTAAGCTCAATTTTTCATGTTGGGGGTATTGAAGCACACGATAATTACAAACGTTATATTAACTCGGGAACCAATGAATGTGAAAAGTTTCAGCTGGTATTTTTATGATCTGTTATTGACTACGAGAATTTTTATCACGTTTTTTTTCGTTTTTGGCCCTGTTGTTAATTTGACGGTCACTTAAAAAATTAGCTAATTTTGTATATCAACGTCAAAACAATTAATCAACTTGGATCCCAGTGGCACGGAACAAATTCTAATGCTATTTTTTCATTCACAACAATATTATGAAGAAAGTTATCACGTTTTTTTATTGATTATAACCTTCATTTCCGATTTTCAAGGATTATAAAATGAAAATTTGGAAAAAATCGCAAAAAATGCGCATTTTTCGCAAGTTAGCTACATTATTTTCTGGGCATATAAACATGTTTTGGTGGTTAAATATAATCAGGCATACTCTGAGGCAAAATAAAAACAAAAGTCGGGGACTACTTTTTTAGAAAATATGGTCAGGATGCCAAAAAATCGAAATTTGAACCTTATTTTAGGGCTAAATGGTCAATTTTCGCAAGATAGTAACATTATAAGGGGGGTATACCCCCATATATATATATAAATATGTTTTGGCGCTTTTTTATAATCAAGCATACCCTGAGGCATAATAAAAACAAAAGTTGGGGACCACTTTTTCAGTTACTTCGAGTATGGCATCGTAAAAAGTGCCAAAAAACACCATTTGTGCCGATTTTTGATTTTTGAGCGGCACAACCCCAAAATACCTCGTAAAACCCCCTAATATGATTTTTCCATGATTTTTAAGTGTTTTCTATCATGTTTTAAAAGGGCGCCTCTACAGGACAATTTTCACCCAAAAATGAGCCCGTGGCCTGAGTGAACTTCACTCTCTCGTCTTTTCGCTGGTGAATACAAAAGCATGCATTTTTTTCCTTTTCTTTGGTTTTTTTAAAGCTGATATTTACACAAATAATTGTGCAAATAAAATCCAAACTTTGAAAAAAGTTTGGATATTTAATTTTTGGATAAACATAGAATTAAATTATTAAAAATCAAAAAAAAGAAAAGAAATTGTTTTATTTTGCGGTCACTTTTTTGAAAAATAGTCCCGCCACGACGCTCCTCTGCATGCAATAGCGGTTTAAAAAACGCATAGAGCGTGGACTAAACGGCTATTGCTCTTCGAGGAGCGCTCGCATTTCCTGTGGAGTTTTTGGTGATTTACCGCTGATTTTTAAAATGCTGATGGATTAAACTTATGTGTATCTTTGATTCCTTTTTTCAGGTCATTTTTGTAGTCCACAACCTGTGGACACGCTCCCCGGACCGGAGCGGCTTCGGTCGGCTGGTTAGTTACAATTTAAAAACTGAAAAAAAGTTAATTAGATATATTAAGACTTTAATGTAAATTAAAACCCTAATTTTTTTTAAAATGTACAAAACCCATTTTTCATCGCAGTAAAAACCAATTTTCTATTTACTTTATATATATTGAACTGAAAATTAAATATTCAAAATATAATAATTTCGAAAAACTGACAAAGTAAGCAATTATTCCATCAAAAAGAAAACCATTGCGTTCGGACTGAAAAGATTTTTTTGGTGCAAAAAAGACGAGCACGTTTGCTAAAAGACTTTTTATGTCGAAATTGTTGTTGGTTACCAAAATTTTTTTGCATTGAAAAAATATTTATTGATTTTTCGTTGATGCCTGATTTGATAGTATTGGGAATACTTTATTTGCTTATTATTTGTAATTTTCTGTTAAATAAGATAAATAACATTCGTTAATAGCTTACAAAGTTTGAGATCAAAAAATTCTAGTCACAAAAACCAAATATTTAAATTACTTCGCCATTCAAAATTTAATTTTAATTTTTTTTATCAATTTTGATAATTTTAACTTTTCCTAAGACAGTTTCTCCACGCGAGAGGCCATTTCCAGCCTTTTTATACATAAAATTATTGTATGAATGTTGAATTTCAACTTAAATGTTTGTGTAAATTAAAACTCTAAATTTTTCTTTTAAAAATGTACACTACCCATTTTTCGTCACAGTTTTATGTGACAAAATCAATTATCTAGTGACACATTTTTTTATATACATATATGGTAAACTGAAACAATTCGAACTGAAAATTAAATATTTAAATATGATTATTTCACTAAACTGACAAAATAAGCAATAATTCAATCTAAAAAACATAATGCTGTGGCTCAAAATATTTTTTTGGTGCAAAAAAGATGAGCGCATTTGCTAAAAGACTTTTTTGTGTTGAAATTATAAGTGGCCTAAAGTTGCCCAAATTTTCTTTGAAACGAAATGTTTATTGATTTTTTGTTGATGATTGGTTTGGTAGATTTTTGAATATTTTGTTTGCTTTTTATTTGTAATTTTCAGCTAAACATGATAAATTACAATCTTTAACAGCTTAAAAAATTTGAGATTAAAAAATTTTAGTCACAATCACCAAATGTGTCTGTTGCTGCGGCATTAAAAATTTAATTTCAAATTTTTTTTACAAATTTTGATAAGACTTTAACTTTTCCCAAGGCACTTTCGAGAGCCCTTAACCGGTTCACATATTTAGTTTCGTTTCCAGCTTTTTATTTATGCATCAAATTATTGTATGAATAGGGGGGCTCACTAAACCGCGGTCCAGCCCGCTAAAAAATTTTCAGAATTTGACTAAATGTGCGTAGAAAATTATGTTTTTTGATCATAATTATCATCTGTTGGCATTTTACAAGTCAAAGAACTATTTTTGGCTATGTTCTGAAATTTTTTTAAACGGGCTGGGCCGCCGTTTAGTGATGCCCATGAATATGTGATTTCAATTAAAGGTTTGGGAATTCCGTTTAAAAATTATACAGCACCATCAGTTTCGTCATGATTAATTTATATAAGGGGATAGAGAAAATTCGAGATTAAAACTAAATCTAAAATGGCTAGTATGAAGTAATTATCATATTTTAGAAACAAATAATTTATTAAAATTAAATTGCATTGAACAACAAATGTTTTCAAAAATTGCATATTTACAAAACGGCAGCTTTTTTAGGGTGATGAGATTTATTAAATTCTTCAGGTAATCGAGGGCAATGACTCTAAAAATCCAATTTTAGTTATATCTTGCAGTATTAAAATAGCTTTAAACTAACATTATTTTCATACCAACGTTGCCATTTAAGCATATTTGATTTATAGCTATCAAATTTACGGCACCATTCACGTTGAATTGAATGAAATTGTTCAATCGTGGCAGGACGGGTACATTCTTCTAGAAAATGATGTGTTTGAGGGGGATAAAAATATAAGAGGTACAAAGCTTACCATCATCAATTCTAACAAGGTAATCAATAACAGGTGTGCCAAGAACAATGCATTGATAAGTGCCCGTTTCAGAGGCAGTGGCCTAAAATTCAGGCATGCAATAAGAAAAACGTTTGGGGTTTCAAAGATAAAAGAGTAAATTTGCATACGACGTTTTATTTAAGATTTTTACATTTTTCGGGTTTTTTTTTAACATTTTAAAGTTTCCGAAATTCGACATTTTTAGCACATAGAAGAAAAATTTGCATAAATGATGACAAAATTAAATCCTTATTTGGTTGAAGGTGTCTTAAATTCCAAAATCGAAAATCAAAGGGATCCTTTTGCGACACATAAGCTAAAATTTGCATAATGCTTATCCTGAATTATTCCTTGTGTCATCATTTAAAAAAAATTACAAAAAATTTTTACACTACTTTTGAAAAATAGCCAATTTTATAAATTCCATTTAAACGTTTGTACAATTGTACAAACGTTTAAGGCATTTTTACCCAATGCATAAAATTTGCATAATTTCTCTTAAATTCGATCAAACCATAAACTTACATTAATAATAACAAGTCCACCTTTCTTTGTCAATTTAATTCTATCAGAATCTTCATTGAATAATTCTTTATCAATAAACCACTGAACATTATCTCCAACACATTCAAGATGAAGAGAATCTCCAGGATAAATAGTTTTTGGAATAGATTTGACATATGCCGCACAACGTTCAGCAGACTTTGAATTTGTTATCCAGCCAACTGCTGTTGAATGAACAGTTTCTTGGGAGAAACATTCTGCCCGGGCAATATTCCATGAACAATGTGGATCTGTGGCACATGTGCCACAATCAGCATGTAAATGGCATTGGGCAAGTCGATATTGAGAGACTCGTTTATTATCAGCAATAAAGAGATAATCATTTGGCAGGATTGTCATGGAATTAATCTTTTCAGGGAATGGAAGTTTGTATTCGGCAAGTTTTCGGGATGCAAGTGCCGGATCGGATTCATGTCGATCATGGAGAAGTTTAATCAACTTGTTTTCACTGAAAATTGTTTATGTGATTTATAAGATCTTGAAATGCTTGGCAAAAAATTTGCATAATGCGATACAAAACAAATTGATGCAAACGTTTTGCCAAATTTGCATAATTTAACCAAAAAGTTGCAAGATTCTGATTAATCAAGAACTTGGATTCTAGATTTAAAAAAGCCATAAAAATTTATGCAAATTTTCGGTGCCTACCCTCAGGGGATATAACATATTAATTTAGAAAAATGGAAGAAAAATTAAATAAAGACCATATTTCCCCAAAATAGTGAAAGCAATAATAAATCTTCATGAAGCGGAAATTTGCATAATTTTTAAACCGAAATTGTTTTTTTGGTTAATATGCCTTTATATCACCAAATGAAATCCACAAAATCCACTTTTCACTGCATTAAAAAACTTACTGTGGCAATGAAATATAGAGTACTGTAGTGTATTCATCCCTGGAATCAACAACAATTTTTCCAAATTGTTGATTTCCAGAATACAATAATGGTTCCCCAGCAGAAATTGAATCTGCCATTAACAAATGAGATTGAGCAAAATGAACATCTGAATCTGGCAAATTTCTTGAATCTGATGCACACTAAAAATTTGCATATTTTTTATATTACTTTCACTTCAAAGAAGCCTTACAGATCCTGGGCGATGTTGGGGTACGGTATCTGGGAGGGTGGTAACCCAAGCATTATTTTGTTGCTCCAAAAATAAGCCATTATCAAAAACTCGATTAATTGAATTTAAATTGAAGACACAAATTGCTGAAGAAACAAATGGAGATTCTGCGGTAGAAAAAGTGGCATAAATAAGGGTGTCACTGCCGATCGGAACTTTTTCAATTGATTCTGAAAAGTTACTTATAAAGTTGGCGTGAAAGTAGCAACTTTTTTAATTCAGATTTTAATTAAATATTACTGAAGTAAAAACATAAACAGCCAAAGTACAGAGCTTATTGCGTTTTTTAAAAATACCCAAATTTTATGATATTAAAGAAAGTTGAATTATTTACATTAAAAAGGGTGGACACCAGAGAACACGTCCCGTCAGAAATTATTAAAATTCTTAAATTTAAAGTTTTAAGATTTTCTTATCAAAAATGTGGAAGCTGGAATGAGAATTTCGTCAAAATTTATTACAAATACTCGACTTATGCTAATTTTCAATATTTGTTGTTTTTGAAATACTGACTTGTTAACAGTTTTAAAAAGGTCTATCTCAAAAATTGTATCTCGAAATAAAAATTTGCATAATGCATTTTAAGAATAAAGTAAGTAGGTTACGGTATCATAGAGCAGAATCCATCCAAGATTACTAAATTTGATGTATGCTAATTTTAAGGCAAACATAACATACAAAAAATGTGTTGCAAATAGTTTTAAGATTTGGTAAGTGCGAGTTGAAATTTTATGTTACCAGTTTAGGACATATTAGAAAATTTAAATCGATGATAAACAATATGAATAAACTTACGAATATGATCAAAGTAAAATGGAAACTGCGAAGATGAGATTGAACAATTAAGTCTAGCTTTAACAAATGACGACCATTTTTGTGAAAGAACATTTTTGCCGCCCAAATCTTTTTTGCATACTCTTGCTACTCTCGAATAAACAACTTTTCCACAAGATTCAGCTTCAATTGCAATTTCTCGAAAGAAAAAATACACATAATTTTCGGTATTAATAGAACCAACAAATTGTGGTTCATTTAACCATTTTGAATCAGTATAAATTGTTGAAAGTGCAGAATGAATTTGACGATTATTAAATTCAAGTGGGGGTCGATAAATTAAATAATTTTCAAGGGTAAGTCCAATTCGAATGCCAGAATAAATTGATGGAATTCCATCAGGATTTCCATCTTCAACATAGATGGCAGTAGTATTTAGGCCAGATTGAGGAGAACAAATTCCAAGCATTGTTCGAGGATGGGATTTATCATCGAGCTTATGGGCAGTTAAATGGAAGATTTGGGGTTTCATTGCTGTTGAAATACAAAGGAATAGATGATTATCAGAGGTGAGAAAAATGGAACGTATCCATGAATCACATTCTGATGCAGAATTCTCAGATAAACATTCTTCAAGCTCTTCTGGACGACCTTCAAATTTTCGCTCCAAGAACTGTAAATGGGATATTTTAGGTTAGTGATAAGGATTTTAGATATCTCAAAAAATTTGCATAATCTTGCCATTTTATCAAATAAAAAATAACAAATGTAAAATGAAAAGTTTGCATAAAATTTAATAACATTTAAATTATAGTAAAAAATTTGCATAAAAACGTTTTCTTGCCATCATAAAACTAAGCTCAAAATTTGCATATTCTACCAGCATTTTTAAATTTAAAAATTATTCAATACAACTTTTAACATTCAGAAAATTTTTTATGCAAATTTTGAGTTTAATAAGATGGCACAAAATAGCTGTTATGCAAATTTTTAAGACGTTATTTGGGTTCTTTTTTCCCCTCCTTTAATTTTCTATTTTTTACAATTAACATTTTTATGCAAATTTTTTTCAAAGCTCCACTCAACAAATAAATAAGTGTAAATAAAAAAGTGAACTTACAAGATTATCGGAAGATGTTTGATTAATATTAAAAAGCCATAATTTAAATAGATGTCCTTTTGCGCCAACGTATAAACTGGTTGTTTTACTGTCAACAATCATTGGCCCGTAACCAAGTGAACCCCGTGAAAATACATTGTCTAAAAAAACAAGAAACAATGAATGGGATTAACTCCTTAACTGTAAAGAAATCTCATTTTTGATCCTTTAAAAAAAAATAGATTTTTATTTTTTATGGGACACCAAAAAAATGTATCACCATTTTTGCAAATTTCACAGCAGCTGAAATTTGCATAAATAATTAAACACTATTAAAATTTACATAAATGGTTTTTTTTATTAAAAAATTATGCGTGGTAGTTTAGTTATAAAAAATTGGTATTAAATCAGTCCAAAATTATAACATTTTTGATAACGATCTTTTTTCAACAAAAAATTGATAGTTTTATTTTCAGAGAAAGTAATTAATTACTTTTTGTCAATGAAAAAAGTGAAAAGTGAGAACTTGATTGATTATCATTCAAAAAATAGTAATCAATGTAATATACTAAAGTTTGGGCTCAAAATTATAATAAAAAGTAAAAACCTGGATAAAACCCGATTTGATCATCTGTTGAATTTACACAATTTACATCAGTAATAAAATAAGTTGAAATAAAAAATAACAACAAAGAAATATAAAAATGAAGATTTTTTGACCTTGAATAAGTCATTATTGATTTTGAGATTCTTTTGAGGTTGAGTATTTTTGGTAAGTTTAAAACACTATTGTTGAAACGGATAACCAATTTTAACAAATACAGTAATCCATAAAATTAAGAGAATATGCAAATTATAATACGACAAACACTTTGCTCAACAATGTATAAAAAATAACCTTCAAAAAACAGTCGATAAAAAAAATAATGTTCACACCTTTTTTTTTTCTCTGTTTTTGTTGATGCCCTTCAAAATAAGTATATTTTTTATTACATTGAAGAAGAAGTCATTGCAATTAAATGCAGCACCCAAAAAATATATGTTGAAGGGAGGTCTTCTTTTTTGAAGTGTTGACCACCACCAACTTTATATAAAACAGAAAAAAGAAGATTCTTTGAAAAATATGTTGTTGGAGTTGAATGAGATCTAAAAAGATGCAAATAAAACAGATACTTGCTATTTTTGAAGGGAAAAAATTGTTTAAAACAAAGCAAAATAAAATGAAGATCGATAAATTTAAAGAACGCCAGATGTTTCAAGTTGGAGGGAAGTGAATGAATGAAGTGAAAACACTGAAAATAAAAAGACAGAAAAAAACATTCAAAAAGCATGAGAGGTCAATAGAATTGGGTGCTAGTGTACAAATACATCATAAAACTTAACAAAATTTATTAATGAATCCCAAATTATATCGTTACAAGATTGATAAAAAAATTTAAATGTAAAAAAGTAGTACAAAAAGAAAATTGGTATTTTATTTTTTTAAATTTTTTTTAATAAGTGCTTAAGGTGGTTACTGTATAACCAAAATATCGAACATGTCTTTGTGAAAATCATAATTTCACAGCAACAGCAGATTTTTCTAGCAGTTAAGAAAAGCAGCTCAACACCAAAACTGCACTTTAGACAAATCCCTGATTATCAGGTTAGGAATTTGTTCAAACCATATGTAAATTTAATTTGAAAAAACTCTGTCTTATTCCATGTTTTTTTGTCAATTTTTTTGCACAAGTGTAAAATCATTAACAAATTTTAACTATGGCGCTACTTAGAATTTAAATATTAGTGGAAAAAGCTATTTTTTCTCCATTTTCAACCAAAAAAGAACTAACGGGTTTGCTTTTTTTCCGTTTTTTATGCAAAAAATATCAAATTTTTGTTTACTTTTTTAATATCAAAAAATGATGGTGGACATGACTAAAACCGTTATGATTGGTTGTGTCAATGCTAACATGACTATTGATTTTGATGAGTCAAAAAAAAATAAAAATAAGAAAGTTTGTCATAAAAAATATAAAAGTTTAAGCAAAAACTTTAATTTTTTGAGGAAGGACATCAGAAAAATAGAAAGCGGAAAGAAGAAAGCAAACATGAAAAAAGATGACAAGTTGCCGAAAGGCATGAATCCCAAAAAAGCTGAAAAACTGCAAAATTGAAAAGAAAAAAGTTTTGGCATTTTTATTTTTCATGGGAAAAAATGAAAAACGAAAGGACGGCAGTTTTTGTGATGAGATAAAAAAAGGGGAAAAAAGAGAGGGGGATGCAAATGAATTGTTTTGGACAAAAGCTTGCATGCCAAAAAAAGAATAGAGGTTTTGTTGTTGTCAAAAAGTTAGAGAGAGAAGCAAGCATCGTCCAGCTTGAACAAAAATGCTTCCGGGAAAAGCAAAAAAGGAAGATTTGACATCCATTCGATTCCAAAACGAGATTTTACTTTATGCAAATTTTCATTATAAAAATTTTTAGGTGCTACTGAAAGGCATTTGAGAAAAATTTGCATAAAAATTACAAACAATTTACAATTTTTTATCATTGCACGAAGAAATAACGTCATCAAAAAATTTGCATAAAACAAAGGTTCTCTTTTAAAACTGTCAAAAAAATAGAAAAATTGTTACGCTAATCGTAAAAACATGAGTTAAATTTTATGCAAATTTTTTGTGTACAAAATTTCTTGAACAAATGCTAATCAACAAATTCATATGGTAAATAAAAATGGATAAATTTGAATAAATAGTATAAACGTTCAGCAAATAAAAAAAAACCTTCAAAAAAATTTGCATATAACAATAGTCTCTTTATAATTTGTCTTGGGGCAATACTTCTTGCCTTTTTTTAATTTACAATTGCTAGAAGGCAAGAAAAAGGGCAAAATTAAAAGGGCAAAAAAAAGAAATAAGACTTTGCGCGGGCAAAACTGAAATAACGGGGTCTGCTGTCAAAGACATGGCCAATTTTTTGATTGGTCATTCACTCTCTCTTTTTCCCAGTGTTTGAAATCTTTTTTCCTAGCTGCTGTTGTGGTTGCCCAAAATACAATCAATTTTTTTAGCTATTGTTGTCTTGCCAAAGAAGAAAAAGGAAAAAAATGATGTTGAACCATTTTTCTTCTTCTTCAGCTTTGCCATTCGCATCCCTCTTTTTTTTATTATTTTCGCGCAGGCAACTGCAGTCGGTCAGTCAGTCATTCACTGAGCTTCCTTCCTGCCCTCTTTTTCCCTCCATTTTTTTCCTTCCTCAAAAAATATACATCTTTTTTTCTATCGCCATCAAACATAGCAAGCAGCAACATCGAAGAAGAAAAAGACGAACACTTTTGGCCGCCAATTTTTATGTTTGAAACGAATAAAAAAAAGTGAGCAATCGATCATTGTCGATGGCTCTTTCTTTTTTGTGGGTGTCCTTGATGCAAACATTTTTTTTTCTATTTGCGCAATTTAAGGACCACCCTCAAAAATATAAATAAATAAATATATATTTTCTGGAATTTAATTTTGGTTTCCTCTTTTCTTTTATTTGCTTTAAAAAAGCAGCAGCTAAAAAAGTGGAAAAGATTTAACTTAATTTTCGTTGCTTTTTCCGTTTTTTGTTGTTGCCCTAGATTGACATGAAAAAAATGGACATGTGCTAAAAATATATTTTTTGATTAAACTTGAGAAACAATGGCATTTTTAAAAAGTGGTACAAAAAACAGCAATGACTAATCAGTTGCAATTTTAATGGCAAGTTTTATTTAAACGAAAGTTTTTTCCCTAAAAGTATTTTCAAATTTGACATTTTTCCTTGTTTTTTTTGATGATTTTTTGGCAAAAACTGGTCCCAAATTAGAAGATTCTATGAAAAGCAAAGCCCTTAAAACTTGCCATCGAATAGGATCAAAAAGTTTTTTAACAGGGTAAAAAAGAAATAAGTTTGCGCGGGCACGATACAATTGGGTCTTGCTGTCAAAGACATGGCCAATTTTTTGATTAGTCACTCAATTTGTCATTTTTCACTTAAATTTTTGGATCTACAATTTCCTAAAAGTATATAAATATTTTATTTTTTCGTTAAAAACTACTTTTAAAAGAATATTTGCGGTTACTGTAACTGCTCATGTCATATAAGTTTTCTATTTTTCTCACCTTCTTTTAAAGGGCACATTGTTATCCACGTGAAATTCATATTCATTAATTTAATTTTTTTTTATGAAAAGTTTTTTAATTTTACAATGCCATTACTTTTTATCGTGCTTTTACAAAATTGTTAGTCTCGAATTTTAACTAGGGTTGTTCATTTCCTGGGAAATTGCTGGGAAATTTCTCGCCATTTCCCGGAGTTACAGTATTCCAAAGCACAGTTATATTTTACCAAAATTAACCTTATAACCTAAAAAAAGACTGTTGAATATTAAAATTAATCATTTTTGACTTTTTACAGTGATTTTGTTGCTATCCCATTTATTCATGTTAATGTAAAAACGTAAATTATTACTGTAACATTTCCCAGGAAATGAGAATGAGAATAATTTCCCGCAGAAAATCGGGAAATCTCCAGGGAACAACAAGAATTTTAACTATTCTTAAATTTTAGAAACCGAACATTAATCAATGGAAGACATAAATAATAATCAAAATGGCAATTCAAGCCAAAATCATCAACAGCAACAAATGATTCATGAAGCTGAAAGATTTATGCCGATTGCAAATATTTCGCGAATTATGAAAAGAGTTTTGCCAGAGCAAGCTAAACTTTCCAAAGAATCAAAAGAATGCATTCAAGAATGTATCACAGAATTCATTCTTTTTATTACTTCAGAAGCTGCAGAAAAATGTGAAACTGAAAAGCGAAAAACTATTAACGGTGAAGATTTGCTTGTATCAATGGAGACCCTTGGATTTGAGAATAATTTTTTGTTACCTTTAAAGGCAATGTTAAGAAGGTAAGTATTTTGGAGAAACCAAAAATTTACGCAACTTTTTTAAAACAATCGACCTCTCATTTTTATGTAAATTTTTTTTGCAAAATATCTAAGGAGCATTCTTTTGAAGATAATAATTGAATTTTGTATTAAACAAAAAAATAAGATCAAAAATTTAAACTCAATATTTTGCAAAGTTAAGGTGACAAAACGGCACAAAAATGCCGTAACAAAAGAACATTCTTTGATTATATGATACATCTTTAACGCATGCGGGTATTTTATGACAAATTTCAGCATAGAAAAAACCATATTAAAATTATAGTCTGCATGCTTTTGCATGCCATTTTGCTTGATTTTTTCACATGACATTATCTGTAGCATAAAAACCCTTTTGGCAAAATTTTCTTTCATTTTTTCAACCACTTGGTTGTGTATGACTGAGAAAAAAAGTGACCGCTGAATCAAAAAAAAACGGAAAGACATGTGTGTTCGTTTCAATTCTTCATTAGCACGCGACATATGACCACTCAGTCCAGCCCAAAAGCACTTTTTTGCTAAAACGAAAAATGTTTTGCTGCATTTTGTTTTTAAATATTTTATAGATTTTTCAAAAAGCATGTATTTAAAATCAGAGAAAAATGAGTAAAACTATTTTTTGATAATATTTGACGTTTTAATGAATCAAATTTATCAAAGGTTTTTTACGAATTTTTCTCACTTTACGAAAAATGATGATAAGAGTAATAAAGTATTCAACCATTTTTTCAAAGGAAAAATTGAACTACATGCATTTTAAAACAAATGTTGTAAAAATTTTGACCAATGAGCTTAAACAGTATTTAAATTTTAAAAAAGATTCAACAAAATTAAAGGATTTTTCGATTATATAAAAATGTGCCCTTACCATGTCTCCCAATAATTAAAACTACCTCGAGAGAAAAAAATGATATTAGAGTGTACAAAGTGGCAATATTAAAGTTTTCTGCAATCAACGAATTCAACTTTTCAGATATAAAGAAGCAAATCGATCAGAAAAGCCATCTAAAAATGAAGTCGATGAAAGCAGCATCGAAAATGGCAAACCTTTAAATCCTGAAATACAGTATCCAAAACATGCCCCAAGGCAATCCCAACCAAATGTTATTCCTGAAGCTGCTCAAACAATCAAAACTCAACCTGAAGAACAACAAAAGGAGGATTCTGAAGATGATATTCTAAAATATCTTCCATCAAATTTTCGAAGAGCTAAAGAAATCTATATTGATACAGTAACCCAGCAATATTATATTTTTGCAACATTGCCTGATGGAACAAAGGGTTTACTTCCTATTGAACTTCGGTCCACTCTTGTTGAAAATAAATAAAGTTTTTAATAATAAATATTTTAACCAAAAGAATAATGTTTTAATTCATAGAATTTTAAAGTTATTGAAAATCATGAAATTTTTTGAGTTCATTTGAGCTGCAAAAAAGGACAAAAACAGCTCTAATTAAAGATGCTCAAGAATTTAAGGCTTTTCAGAGGCTATTAGTTTGATATCCTTCTTTTACAGGGTTTTCAAATAATTATTGAGTAGCCACATTTTTTCTTTCTTCCTAAGCTTTTCATTTAAAATCAACTTTTGAATTAAAAAAGTATTAAAATTATATAAGACGCGTCTAAAAAAACTTTTTAAATATTCAAAGATCGTTGACTACTTTTGATACAACTGTGTTGACGTTAAAAGTTTGTCAAAAATAAAGTGTAAAAAGGGGGACCAACAAAGACAAAAAAAAGACGGCAAAAACTACGACCTTGAATAAAGTGTTCGTCATGTTCAGCTTTTTGTTTATAAAAAACATATCAAATATGATGGCCGAGATAAACCACGCAAAGAATTTAGCGGAAAACGCTCATCTTTTTCTGCCTAAAAAAGTTTAAAAAATTTTAAAATATTTACGGCAACCAAAAAAGGTATTGGCCAATCTGACATTGAACTTTTTTTCAAAGCTTTCAAACCCCATGCCTTTTTGTCAGATTTTTCCTTTAATCTTTGCCGCTTTTAAGGTAAGTGATAGACCATTCGCCTTCAAAAAGTTCTGACATTAGATGTGGAATACAATCCCAGAGGACATTTTTTAAAATCAAGATTATTAAAAATGACGTATTAAAAGAGGACAACTGGTATAAAATTTTTACTCATATTGTCGATTGCATTTCTCAACGCGAAAACACCTTCATTGGAGCTTGTTTTTTTCGTTAACTGCAGCTGCAAAAAAATTTTAAATAATCAGCTCCTAAGAATCTCTGATTTTTGTAAAAAAAGTTTGTATCTGGTGGAGATCGTCCTTTGACAAAAATTGTTTTTTAGTTCATTGGAAAAGTAAATAAATGAAAAAAAGCAGCTTCAATAAGTTTTTTATTTTTTTTAACTTTCAAGACATTGTACAATGAAATTTCTTTAAAATTTGGAAGTTACAGTTATCAGTTAAAAAAAATAAAGTTTCAGCTTGAAACATACCTCGGATAAATATTTAGAATTGTCCATATTTTCGAAAATGAGTGTCTAGGGCAAATTATTTTTAAACCATATATGTTAAAGGGAGTGCCCGGGATAGAAGAAGTTTTTCATCATAAATGTCGTCCGTGATGCAATGTTGGGGAATGCATTCATTTGTTATTGTTGAACTCACTTATTCATTTTCCCAACATTGAATGACGGACGACATGAATTAAGAAAAACTTCTTCTATACCGAACGCTCCCTTCAAATTTAACTATTGATACTAAAAAAAATTTTAAATTTATTCAAGGGACATTAAAAGACATATAAAATATTCAAAGGTCACATAGTCAGTGCTCATTCGGTGGGAAAAAAGATGCATTTGTGTCGATGGCATTTTTTTGTCAAACAAGAACAATGATTTTATTAGAAAGACGAACAAAGAAAAAAGAAGCGGCTAAAACTGCGACCCCTTCAAAAAAAAACAGTTCTCAACATTTTTTTCTGAGGGGCCAAATATTCGTCGCAAAAAAACATAAATGAAACCTTTGGAAAAAAAAATACCTCGACATGATGGGTCAAGAAAAAATGGGCGAGATTTCGAGAGTCAAAAAGAATATTTTTTTCCAAAGAAAGTCTTTAAAAACGATGATTTTCTTGTTCATTGAAGCTAAAAATAAATGTCAAAAAGAAGCTTCTTCAATATGTTGCAAATTTTCTTCTTTTTTTAGAATTTGGATGTTGTTATTGTCAATTTAAAAATTTATAATATTTCATTCTGATAAATGCTTCATGCAAATATTTTCATAAATGGTTGGTCATTGATTTCTAAGGCTAAGAAGTATTCCTTGTTAAATTCTAGATTTTATTTTCCAAAAAGATTTTTAAAAGTATTAAATTTGTTTAAGGGGCATTTTAAAAACTTTAAAATATTCAAAGGTCACAGAGTCACTGTGGAATGAGTTGAAAAATAGATGCAACAATGTCGATGGCATTTTTTATCTAACAGCAACAATGACAATAGAGGACAAACAAAGAAAAAAGAGGCGGCAAAAACTGTTCGCAACATTCATTTTTATTGTTCTGATGGGCCACAAATTCGTCGCAGAAAAATGAATGGAACCAGTGGAGAAAAGGAAACCTCGACGGAAAGCATCGTTCGTCTTTCTTTGCCCATGATAGTCAAAAGTTAATGCCGTTTAATGTGCTGTGATCGTTTATTACCTATTTAGTGGGAAAACTTTCGTATTAAAAATCTAAATTCTGCGGGGAAAAGCAAGTTGAACAAATTAAAATAAAAGTTGAAAAAATTATGTGATCTCACCGTAGACATACCAAACTTACGCCGGGGTTAAAGCTTCATATTTTGCCCATATACTGGTCTTGAGTAGGTATGATTATGGGCAAAATATTAGCTGCACAATTCAAACCGTCTTGGTTTAACACCGATTTGAAAATACGCCAAATACCCCTAAAAACGTTCACCGACACCTAAAAATCAGATGATTCTGAATCTTGTAGATGCCACTCGAATGTTACGGATTCGGATTCAGCATGTTCGAAAATCTATATATCCGTGAAAAGGTGTCGAAATTTCAGAAAGTGCCCATTTTACTCATCAAAAAAAATAATTTAAAGCCCCAAAAGCATACAAAAAGGTTTCAGTATGCGCTGAAAAAAATTGCATACAGTAAGTTATGAATTAATAATTATATATATGGGAGTTGTTTATAAAGCAAATTTGATAAAATAACAAGTAAAAATGCTTATTGGCATCATTTTGTCACGAAATTTAAATTATGGAATTGTTTGTAAACCGTATTTGGTTTATTAAACATTAAGTTTTTCTCTCGAAGACAATTTTTTTAAATTTTTAGATACTTATGGTAAAATTAAAAGAACTTTAAAATATTCAAAAGTCTTATTGACCAAGCAAAAAAAGTAACTATTTTGACGGCATTTTTTCGTCAAAAAAATTGTGATTTTAGAGGACGAACAAAAAAGGGAGGAGACAACACATTTATTGCAAAGAGGAATTTATTTAACGGATAAAACATTCCAAGGCAAAAACATCTGTCACTGTATAATATTTGCTTCACACAGCACAACTCATTTTCGCCAATCAGATTTTGCCTTTTCTTGTCAGCTCGTTTCCTCTTTCCCAAAAAATCGGTTTCATGTTGTATGGGTAGAGATTTTATTTATGAGCAATAAGAAAAAATCTGCTTAGTCTTCCTCAGCCTTGATAACAATTTAGGCAATGCCCTCTCCTTATTTGACCTATGAAAAGAGTCAATAAAAAAGAAGTTGCAATAAATCTTATTTATTTTTAAAAAAGTGATTCAATAAAATGTAAAAAAACAATACGATAAAATAAAGAATCTGAATCCAAAATCAAAAAGCACAAATAAATTAAAATATATCAAAAAAAGACAAATCGAGATTCTTTAAAGTGAATTCATAATTCATGAAACAAGTCACAAAAATTTGTTTAATTTGCATATTTCTGTCCCTTTTTTTTCTTCATTGATTTCTTTTTTGGAAAAAAGGACCGAAACTACCGCGCACCAAAAAATCTATGAAGCTTCATTTTTTTCTTCGAAGAGGGACAAAATGGAGTACTTTTCAGTTTTGGGGTCAAATCACAACAGTACTATTTTCTACCGTGGTTTGAACAATGATATGGTTTGTTTACAAATGCTTTTTATTCCGTAATAAACTAGTAAATACAAAATATGTACAAATACAGCTAACACAAACATATTCCAAATACAACAAAAAAATTAATAAAAATCATACTATCTTTTTTACCAATGAGCATTATCAAATCTAAAAATGCCATTAGCTAAAGCAGAAATCTCTTCATTTGTCAATTCTTTGCCATCAAAATCCAGAACTTTTGTATTACAAATATGTAAAATTTGCATATTTGCTGTTATAAATTTGAATTCATCAATTGTAAGATCTTGACTATCAATATGGATAAATTTTGCACTGCATTTATGAATCATTGGGATAAGCTTGGATAAAGCTTTTCGATCTTTTTCAACAATGAAATCCAAGGAATTGACGATATGAAGTTTTTGAAGACCTGGGAAGGCGATTTGTGAAACAGGAATGAAAAGGGATTGTTGGAAATATTGGGGTTTAACTTCATCATTGACACCAAGTTGATAGCAGAGGGGAGTAGAATGAAGCTTGAAGAGGGATTTACAGGAGTGGAAAAGCTTGGTGAGGGTTTCAGGGTTTGCAGATTTTAGGATTTGGTAGATGTATGAAAGTGGAAGGGAGAAGGATTGCTGTTGAGTGGATGAGGAGTTGAAGTTTGGAGTTGGTACAGGTGATGGGGGTACTGCAGATGGTCTTGATACGGTAGAAGAATTTGTGGATGGTGTTGTCAGAGTTGTGGATCCTGTAGGTGGTTCATTGGTTACTGTAGTTGTCTCAGTTGATGATGTCATTGACCCCATAGATACTGTACCCGATTCTGCAGATACTGTATCCGATCCTTTTCCACTCTTCTTTTTCGAATATTTCTTTTCACACATTTCTTTCCATTTTCCAACAGCTTTCTTAAACTCCAAAATTCCATCAGCCCCAGTTTTGCCTCGAGGGTATAAACTCCGATGAGCTTTAAATCCTTCACAATATTCAACAACATCTGCCGCAACAGGATGTCCAAGAAAATCTTTCTTCAAAGTTGCCAGCAAAGCTCGATCAAAAATTTCTTGAGCATATTTAAGACGACAAAATTCAAGTTCAAATTCAATTGTATCTTCCCAAAAATCTGTGACATCTTCGGTGAGGCCGATTCTTTCGATTTCTTTTCGATATTTTTCAATCATTTTTAAATCACCAATAAAGAAACGATTATATCGGCGATAAATGTTCAACAATGCCTTAAATTGATTTTGGTTTAAAAATTTGCATATTATATGATCGAGAAGGTGTTTTAAGAAAAAGGATACTGTAGCTGCAATAATGCAGTAGTAAGAGAAAAAAGATTTGGTTATGCAAATTTATTTTGATCAAACGTGATCCATAAATGCAAAAAAAATGGAACATTATGCAAATTTGTTTAAAATTTAAACCTTTATAAAAAATGATTTGCATAAATTATTGCTCAAGCATCCAAAAAGCAAAGAACACAGAATTTTATGCAAAGTTTTAAAAACAAAAGTTTTCAAAAAACTGATTTGCATAAAATGTCGCAAGAGCATCCAAAACGTCAAAGAACACTGAACTTTAAGCAAACTTGACAAAATTTTAAATTAGCATGGTTTAAAAAAAATTTGTATATATTTGACCATCTATTTAATGGTAATTTTCGTATTTGGTAAACAAAGTTGATTACGGGTAAAACTACAGTTTAACAAGTTTAATTTTAGATAACTAATATTGTAGCAAATAAAAAACACTTACAAGTGAATTTTTTGGCTTCATATAATTGATATATGCTTTCCATAAAGCAACACACGAAAAATTCAGGCCAAGAAAATATTCAAAATTGATAACAATCATTTCGTGGTCTTTGATTGCCATCAAAGCTTCGAACCATTCATCGTCGAAGGCGGAGGTTTTTAAAATGTTGAAAAGTTTCACAGCTTGATTGTATTTTTCTTGGAGATCTTTAGTGATTGGTTTAGCTAAAATAGGATATGGAATTAGAGTGGATTTCATATATCCGGGATTTAGATTTTTGTGTTTGAAGTTTTATTGAATTTAGAAATTAAACTTTTAGGTTTGGGTATTCAATGTTTGTTAAGAAATTAATTTATGCAAATTTTTAGAAATTTGAATAAATACTCAAATTAACAATTTTGGTCAATTGATAAAGTCTTTAATTACCTGATAAAGTTTCATAAGCACTATAGCACCTTTGAAGATAATGATGTGGAAAGGTAAGAGCTTCTTCAAGCATGGCAATCCCCTCTGGATATGTATCATATGTTCGGCATTTGGCTATTATCCCTCTACATCCATACCATTCAACATGCTTCTCAACTTCATTCCCATATTCAATTGAATAAAATTGTGAAAGAGCAAGAATTCGACAGGAATTAAGGGTCTTCTCATCATTGGTAATATTTCGGAGTAATCTAAGAAAATTTGCATAATTATTTGTTTGGGAAGGGGGAAGGTTAAATGAAATAAATATTTAAGGATTTTCATTATTAAGAAAAAATTTGCATAATTGATGTTTGGATAAAAGAAATTATTTTAGCATTTTTGTTTTAGGAGAGAAAAAATTTGCATAAAATTAAATAAAAACTAACGTTAAAAGATCTATCCAATAATCTGGAATCATTAAAAACTTTACAGAATATTGATAAAGAATTTTAGCTTGTTCGATATCTGACGTCATCACTTTATACATAGCATCTCGGACATCTGCGAGATGTAATTTTTGTAAAAATGGAAGTTTGGTGTAATCCATTATTATTAATTAATAACCACAAATATTAGCAAAAAAGAGCTAAACTGACGAAGGACAAAACTAAACAAATGAATAAAAATGTGGTTGAGTATTTATTTTTTCTTTTCCTATTTCTAGGGGTCAATAAAATAATCTGACCTTAATGCTGCTCAGTGGAACGACTGAAATAGTCAATAATTTTTCTGCATCACAAAATGCCATTGATAAAGGCAAGGGCATGAAAGAATCAATAAAGTGCCATTTGTTTATTCATGACCTACAAAAGATAAAGAATACTTATTTTTCCAATGTTTTGTTCTGTTCACAAAAATCAATAAATTGTAAAAAAACAACAACGATGCCAAACCTTGAATGGCATTAACAATATTAATTAGTTGTTATACAACATGTATTAAAAATGCCTTCTATTTAAGTTCTAAAACGCATGGCATAACAAAAACTTTTGTTTTTCTAAGGTTACCAATTTTTTAAATAATTTTTAATGAAACCAGAACCAAAATTTTTATCATTAAAGGTAAGAACGGCACCCAAAAAAAAACAAAAATGCTAAACTAGCATAATTTACCAAGGGATCAAGTCTTGTTAAACATGGTTTTTAAAAACTTTGGACAACTGAAAAAAATTTTTATTTTTAACCAAATTGTGTGTTTTATGTATCTCTATTATTATTACTACCGTAGTAAAAACTATCCCCCCAAAATTATTTTTTGCAACCAATTAATTATTTCTCGCATGCTTGACTTTTTTCTTTGTAAAACAAAATAAAATGAAACATTTTGATTCACGACAAATAAAAAAAGGCACCGGAAATTGCGCAAATGAAAGATATCATTATTATTTTTTTCTTGGTTTTAATTTAAACTTTAAAAGCATGCAATTTACTTTTATAAAAACTTGTCCTTCTTATTAAAATTTTTAGTCATGTTTCTTGCAAATTCATCGTCAGAAGAAAGGCTAAAATTAAAATTAATAAGGCAGAAAAAATCCAAGATGCAATTTTTTTAAAAAGTTTTCCCCTTTTTGGTTTTTTGTGTCCAAAACACGTAAACTTTTAAAAATCAAGTTTACACTGGTCATGATGTATTAAAATTGAACTTTTGGGTTAAAAAGTTACTTTAAATAGTTTCTTTTTTTCTAACTTGATGCATAACAAAAAAATCAAATTTGGACAAGTGACAAAAATAGAAAGTAATACTTTTTGATTGATTTTTATCAAATGTTTGCGATTTTTTAAACATTAAAATTTTTGATACATTAAATGGGGAATCTTTCTTCATATAAAATTTTCCTTGATACTGGGATCGATAATCACGAAAAAATGTAAAATTTTTTTCAACTATTACTGTTCACTGTTTAGTCAAAAAATAAAGTTTGATAATGACAATGTTTTTTCTTGTTATGAAAATAGGATTTGTACATTAAAAAATTAGTTAGAAGTTGATTTCTTTATTCTATCTGTGCTTTTCTGTGGTATATAAAAAACTGATAAATTCTTTTGATGTTTGACGGACAGCAGTAAAAAGTTAAAAAGTTGTTCCTTCCAAAATAATATGCATCGCTAAAAATCAATCCTGAATATGCTCTCCCACAGCGAAGATAGATCACATTCCAGCTTGATTTTGAAATTAATCGATGTTTGTACTTCATGTTGTTGCTCGGCTTGAAGATTTTAGGATATTTCAGATCCATGGTATAAGAAATGTTAGAATTTAAGCTTAAATAGGATTTCAAATCCCATTTGATAACTTTTTCGTTTCCAACATTCATTGCAAAAAACTTTTGTGCGTCATTGCACTTACTTTTCTCACAAAATTGTAATTTATACATCCCTTAACCTACAGTATTCCAACAAAATCCTCCAAATTTGTTTCCCATATTATTCAACTCTGAATTTATCAAAACCTTATGTCCGCAAAAGTATTTTTACAAAATACAATTGTAAAAAAATGAAAGAGTTAATTAAAATTTTAAAATTATTTTGCGTCATTTTGTAACAATTTTTAATTTAAATTTTTTTTGATTGATTAAAAGTTTGAATTCCTTCATTTTTTACTGCCTGCTTTTTTATGTTTTCATTCTTTTTTTTTGAAAATGGATACATTTAAATTTGCGAAAATCACATAAAAGCTTCAAGTATGCCACGAGAGCAAATATTTTGTTTCCTCATTTTTCTTTGCTGATGAAATCATGTCTCACAGAATCACTTCAACGATTAATAAAAATACAATCTTAAAAAATTGTGGGTGAGAAGCATTACAATTTTTCCACCTTCAAATATGTGTTTGTGTCTTGAAAGGATTCTTTGAGGAAAAACAAAATTTCTGTATTTAAACTAAAATTATAAAATATCAGTATCACTTTTTTTAACTTTCACTCTTTTTTCCTCAACATAGATGTTCGAGCAGGAAATTTGCATTTTCAACCCACTTTATGAAAATTTTGGCCTCCAAAAAGTAATATTACCGCACTTTTTTGCATTTCTTATAATTGCATAAACTTTCATAATATTACTCTTTATTAAAACTAATTAAATTAATACTTTTAAAAAATGAAATGTTAATTAATTTTTTTCTAAATTGAGTTGCATGCGAATTTAACTTTTAATTAATTGAACATTAATACTACATTCAATTAATATCATTTTTTTGATTTTTGTGCTGCATTTTTGATTTTGTCTTAGAGGTTACTTTTAGCAGTAATTAATAAATTAGCTAGGTTTTAAGAAATCGTATAATTTTTGATTCAATTTAATTATGTAACGTCGTGTTTACCTGGAATCGTTAAATTTTATGCTTGAAGTTGCTGAATTTTAATTAATAAAAGTAACATTTCAGTGTATATATTCACTTGAATACTGTATACTAATTTTAAAACATAAAAGTAAAAAATGAGATTTTTATTAAAAGGTTAAAGGTTAAAAAAACAAAACTCATTGCTACGTTTTCCATTTGTAAAAACTGATCTCTGAATTTTGTCTTGAGACGAAAGCGCTGCTCCTTTAAAATTTATTCATTTAACGACGCATTTCATGCCTCACGTTTTACAAATACAAAAAAACGTATCAAAAATCATACTATCTGTTTTGAAGTGAAAGTTTTTTGCAAAATTTATCTGCAAAAAATTGAAAAAGATGTTCTTTGCTATTGGAAAGATTTTTTTGCAGAATTTTCGTATTCGAAACAATTTTTCATTGTTCTCTGTCTCATTCCTCCAACTCCAAAAACATATTTCTGCAAACTGCTTATTTTAAATTAGCTAAACTTTCAACTTGGAACACCTCCATTTTTTTATTTCTCAAGCATATTTTTTGTTTTTTGGCAAACATTTCAAAACTATTTTGCGTTTTTTCTGTTTTTTTTTTGTGCCATCAATGAAAAATTCTCAAAAGATTCTCAGGATTCTCAAGATCGTCTTCTTCTTGAAAGTGGCACTTTAAACTTCCAAAAATGAATATGCTTTTGTTTTTCCGCCTTCCACTTTTTTGTTGTTGAAATTTTTATTTTTTTGGCAAAGACTTAAAAAGTGTTGCCTTATTTTTGGCAGCTATTTTTGCAGCAAAATAAAAGCTTAAGTTTTTTTGGATTTCATTAATTTAGAAAATAAGAAGGGAAGGAGGATATATGAAATCCGAAAGATTTTTAATATCCACTTTTTTGTATTTAAAACCAAAGCTACAAACTCTTCCAGCAAAGTTATGTTTTTGTATTTCCCTTTAGGCATATTTTTTTTGTCTCTTCTCTCTGTGATTCTGTGTCTTGAACAGAAAACATACAAAAAGGTGCATGAAAGTTGAAATGTTCAAATTCATTTTTTCGCTCCGCCTTCAAATTTTTTTATTTCTGTCTAAACGCCTATTTTTTCTGTTTGCTGGATTCGACATTAACCAAAAAAACATAGAAAAGAAAATTATATATGTTTTTTGGTAGAGCCCCTTAAGGCATCCCCTTTTTTCTTCTTCTTTTTAGGTTTTGTTTATTTCTTTTTTAGAATAAAAAAAATGTTGACAATTGTTAAAAATGAAAAAAGTCAATGATAATAAAAAAAATATATTGCTCACATTTTTTTTGCTATGGTTTCGTATTTTTTGTCTCTTTGATATTTTTTAAAAGAGTAAATTTTTTGGTTTAAGAAATATATATTTTTTTGTGTTTGATTTATTGCCTGGAAGGAATCTCTCTCCCAATTTTTTGCTCCCTCGAGAAAGAAAAAAGAAGGGTAATAAAAAGTTAATGAAGGTTATGAAAATATTTATATAAATATAACAATAAAACATCATTTAATGGGGTATATATGAAACTATCACTCGTAAAAAAATTAGGAGGCGGATCATAAAAAATACACATAAAAGGAAATCATGAGATTTTGTTTATTTTCTTTCTTGAATGTACTCTTCGTTTCTTTTGGGTGACTTGATGTGGTATTTAAAAAAACTATAAAAAGTTAAAAAAGATCATTTTTGTACAGTTTCCCTCCAGGGCAAATTTGTTCCGAAAATGGTTGAATTGACCTCAAACAAACTTTTCCTTCCGTGTAAACGTGAAAATCAGGGATTTGTTGAGAGCGATTTTTTGTTTCTTATGAACAAAAACAGTAGCTACCATAAATCCATGATTTTCAGGTTGTGACAAAAGAAAAATAAATGCTGGTGGCCAGTGCATTGACTACTGTATTAGTTTGCTTATGCAAATTTTTCAACTTCATGAATTATTTCACTTTTTAATTTTTGTCTTTCCTTTGAAGTTTTGATTTTTCTTCCATTATCAATCAATTATTTTTTTGTCGTTGCTGATGTTTGTAATTTGTTGTTTCGTCACCCAAAAAATTACATCCTTTTTTGATCTTCTATGATCTCTAATTTTTTTCGTCAAACTATATCTCTTTCACTGATATAATTGATTAGTAACTGTGACTGATGTTGATTTAATTTTATCGATATGGATGATATCATGGATAACAACTTTTTATTTGGTATATAAGTGTTTTTTTAAAGGTATTATAGTTTTAAAATTGTGCCTTGAGGTCATGAATTGTTTTTTACCCTGCCAAAATTGTATTTTTTTATTTTTTTGCGGTTATTTTATATTTTTGCGTGTTATGTATTACTTCCAACAAACCTACCGTAACCCAATTTTTTATAAATTACCAAAATTTTACAGAAGCAAATAATAATTTTTCATTAAAAATGTTAACAACAACATTAAATAATTCACTTGGGTCAAAATTTAATAATAATTTATTTATTTTATTTCTATTTGTTGTTATTATTAATGTTGTAAATGCAAAATATTTTGTTTATAAAAATGCTCCAAGTGATATGATTTTTGCTGCCCAACAGATTGGTGAAAATGGTATGTTTTAATCCTTCTTATAAATTTCGCAATTTCATCATTAGATAAACATGATGTTGTTGTTTTTTGGCAATTGAAAAACATTAAAAAACATAAGCGAGACACAGGAAGTTTTGGATTTAAATAAGATTTGAGAAGATTTTTATAGTAGCAGATTTTGGAAAATTCTTAAATTTAAAGCTTATTTTACTTGTTTATGAAAAATGTTTTTTGGAGATTTGCTTACTATCAATTCGATAGTAACATTTTTTTGCAACTTTTGTACTTTTAAGTTACTATCGTTTTCTGATAGTAACAGTTTTTTGGTAGATTTGAACTTTCAAGTTACTATCATTTTCGATAGTAATATTTTTCTGCAACTTTTACCAGTTTGTTTACTCTCATTTTTGATTGTAACAAATTTTGTACCAGTTCAATAAATTTTGTTTATTATCAGATAGTAGGCAACTTTTGTCATTTTCCGGCAGTTATTCTCATTTTTGATAGTAACACTTTTTAGTCAAATTTGACCTTTTTTGGTTACTATCCCAAAAATGTTGCCATTTCTTGGAACGAAAAATGTACTTTTCTTGAACAATTTTGATTTATTCTGACATCTTTTTTATTATTATATTACGCTTTTTTTGTTTCATTTTATTGTTTTAATTTATTAAAAAGCAGCAACAAATATTATATAATGTATGAGACTTTTTGTCATAATTAATTAACCAAAAATGACTCCAAAAATATATTCTAAGAATTGAGTTCCTTATTTGTTTTTACCCAATTCTAAAAATGGGGGAGTACTTTTTTAATTTATGCAAATTTTTGATATTTTTCAGAACGACTTAGTTATCAACAATCACTACAGAAGGCTGAAAATGATGATGAAAGGTTTGTGTTTTAATAATTTTGTCATTTGGGAAAAAAATTGGAGAACTTTTTTGTATTTTGCAACAACAAATTTTTTTGGAGGTCAAAAAAGTATGGGAAAATGAATGAAAAAAAATTAGCAAAAAAATTTTGAACAATTAAGGCAAGATACAATTTGCATATCACATGGATGCCGTGATGCAAATTAAATTTTTTGTTGGGCTTTGATGTCATTTCATTAAATACAAAAATATTATATGACAGCAATTTTGGTCTTGGAACGATATTGAATTTTTGTAGTTGTAAATTAAAATTTTAAAGTTTATTTTTTTAAAACATGGATTTTTTAAATTTTATTAGGCATAAAAAATGAGCAAAAAAAGCATACGATAATCTTCAGCTTTTTTTGGAGGATTTCTTTTTTTAGCACTAATTTTTTCTTTTTTTGGAAGCAAAAATCCTTGGATTTTAAAATAACTTTGTAGGTAAATTACTGGCATCCTTAAAATAGAAAAACTTTTGAAAGCTTTGAAGTTTTTTTAATTTTTTTTCTAATTTTTATTGCCTTAAGGAAAGAAAAAAACTGTGTTAAAATTAAAGAACACTTAATAATTTTTTATTTGCAAATTTGCATGAACATTCTCTGGAGGCAAATGTGCACTATAAAGGGGACAAAGGTTTGATATTACCATTTTTCCCTGACGGTACATGCACAATTTCCATTGTTTCCTGAGGGCATATGTACTTCAAAGCTATAAAACAACAATCATTTTATCCTCTGGGGGCATAAGATTATTAAAGGTCAAAAGTTGCATTTTTCTTTTCTTAATTACACCATAAAATTTAATAAGTAGTTTGAGTTTTGACACATTTTTGTGCTTAATGTTGAAGTTGAAATTATTCATGCCTTTTCTAACTTTTCTATGTAATCTCACAAACATGGTAATTTGGCAAAAAAGTAGGCGAAGATGTTTGAGACATTCTGATATGCATATTACGATACAGTATACAGTAACGTACTTGTTGCAAAACTTTTATTCAAATTTTATAAGAAGCCAAAAAGCTTTGCTGGATAAAAATAACGATAAAAAACAATAAATAGTTTTTAGTCAGACTTTACTTTTTTCCTGTTAATTTTTTATCAGAAGACTTTTTTATGCAAAAAACTGTTACGTGTACACCAAAATTGTACTTGCATTTTTGAGCATTTAACGTATAAATTATTACAACTAACAAATAATGCGCTTAAGGGTTTCTGTTATTACATTTAATGTCACAAAATTGCAAAATGACTTAATTTTTGATATTTACATTAATTTTAATAGTTATTTTTATCAGAGCTTTTGTTTCTAAACATCTTTGAAAAAGTTTAAGTGTCAAAGTTCAGTGATAAATATGCGCGTTCATTTCCGGTGCGTATAGAGTTTTATTACCCCTAAATTTTTTTTCGATTTTCGCAATAAACCCCAAATGTTCTATTTTCGTCATCAAAAAATAATATTATTGCAAAGAAATGTGACAGTTTTATGGGGATGCATTACTTATCACTTTAAAATCGATGTTTAACTTAATTTTTTTTCTGAAATAAAACTTTCGTTTACTCTTTCAACTTTGCAATTTCAACGATAATAAATCAGAGGTTATCTATTTTTGTGCATAAGTTTATTACAATATTAGGAAAGTTCTTTGAAATAATTTATCATCAGCAGGGAAAATAGAGTTTACTACGTCGTTGCCTACGTGACTACAAATGCAATTGGGTATTGATAAAAAATAACAAAATTTGAAAATTTATTAGCTTTTATTATATCTAAACTCTGGAAACCAAAAACAATTTATTTGAGCACTTTTAAAATTTTTTTTTTAATAGCAAGTAAAAATGAAGGTTTAAACATAAAAATGTTACTATCATTTGTGATAGTAACATTTTTATACAAATTTTTGTTTTACTCTCACATTTGATAGTAATTTGAAACAATGAGTTTAGCTTCGAAGGTTTACTATCATTTTTAAGAATAATCCAAAAATGGGTGCTTAGATAGTAACTCCAAAATGACAAATTTTGCAAAAAAGGTTACTCTCTTTTTTGACAGTAGTCCAAAACCTTGAATCTTGTAAGAATTATGTTATTATCATTTTTCGACAATAGCCCTTTTATGATGTGAGACCAAAAAAATATCTTCTTTTCTTGGTATTCAAATGAAAAGTTCATTAAGCATCAGACTTGGAATACAAAAACAAACGTCACTTTTAATAAATTCTATTGTTTCATAAAAATTTGTTGTTGTGATACATACAAAAAAAATATATTTGATTGAAAAGGCATTTTTGATGTTTTTGCACGCAATGTTTTGTTCTGTCCATCACCACCTTCTGCCAAGTAAATGGCGTCAACGCCTTTCACTGTTTTGCTTAAAAGTTCATTGAAACTAATTTAATATTACATTGAAGGATAAAACAAGTCCATTCGCTGTGCATAAATTTGAATGAAAGAATTTTAAATTTTGCGGAAAGAGATTGTTTTTGAAGAAAAACAAGAAAAATGTGTTTTTGCAAAATCTGACTTTAATTTTTTGAGGCAAAAAGGGACAGTATACTGTAATTGTATCTGTAACACAAAAACCATACAGTATACCACAATCAAAAACAATACAAACTTTATGCAAATTTCTAAACAACAACATAATTTCAGAATGGTGCTATATGCAAAACATCTTGGTGAATGTTCTACCGTTGCCTTAGATATTTCCCAAAAATTAGCTGGTTCCATCGGAGATGAAGCAAAACCTCCAATTCCAGGATCCCCTGAGGCAAGATCTCAACATATTTTGAAAGCAATCGGTGTTGATTCAGTGGTAAGTAATTTTGATTACTGTAGACTTTTATGGAGCATTAATCTGCATAAATGAGATTTCATATATCCATTTACCAGATAGTTGGAGATATATGAAATCCGATTTATCCATGTTTAATTTTCTGTAAACATTTAACTCCATTTTGTGGATCATTAATCTTTTTTTCGGATTTCATATATCCCCTTTATCCAAAATGGAATATACATGGGATTTACAAAATCCCATTTATCCATGTTTAATTTTCTGGAAGCATTTAACATCACTTTTAATGACCTTTTTCCCTTTTTTAGTCTGCATCATTAATGACTATGCAATTGAAAGACATGAAGCAAACAATCCATGAAGCATGCCTAAAAAATGAACTCCAATTTCAATGTGCTTTTGGATTTTTACAAGATCACAGCAAAATTGCTGAACATATTACAGCCATGATGGAAAATGATGGAAATGTAAAAGTTATGTTTGAAAATGAATGCCAAAGACCTGAAGCTACTCCATCCACATATGCTTGCATTGGAGATAATACTGATGTATGGTATAATGAATGTCATGCTGTAAGTTTTTCTGCAAAGAAAATTTATGAAAAATTTGCATAATGTAACAAGTGTTAGCAAAATTTTGGTGTTTGACACAAAAATGATAGTAACTTAAAATGAAGACATTTGCAAAAATGTGTTACTATCATTTTCGACAGTAACTCAAAATCGTGACTTCTAAACATAATGGGTACTCTCACTTTTGGGAGTAAAGTTAAATTTAAAGGTTTTGAAAAACATTAACTCTCATTTTTGAGAGAAATAAAAACAATAACTTTTGCATAGAAAAAGTGTTACTATCGTTCTTGATAGTAACACAAAAATGAAAAATGTTGCAAAACTTTATTGCTATCACTTATTACTTAGGATATCAAATGTTTATTCAAATTTTTCATTTTTCAGTCCATTGATAATTACAATGATACTCGAGAAGATATCAATGAACAAATGGCTGTAGCATATGTAAAAACTTTAACAATTATTGAAGATTTAGTTGGAAGAGCAAAAACTCAATCAGAATTGGAAAAAATTAGCATGGAAAGGTTTGTTAATTTTCACAACCGTAATAAATTTATTTACAGTAATATCATATTTTAGCACAACATTAATGCTCCAAACTTTAGCTGGAATTAAAAGAATTGAAGGTTTTAAATGTCGAGCATATTATCAAATGGAAAGATGTTTGTTAAAAAATGTTCTAAGAAAATGTGGAATGGATTCTGTAAATGCGCTGGAAACAATTTTACGTGTTGGATATCTTGCCCGAGAACGAGGAGAACATTTACATTCACAATTTTTAGAATCTGAAATTTCACCTAGTTCTGCATGCTCTAAAATTTTTACTTCTTAAAAATCCTTAAAATTTTATATATATTTGTGTAAAAAAAGTGTTTAAAATAAATGTGTTTTTATTTGTTATTTAAACAAAATGTATCACAAAAATGAAAACAGACATGAAATTTTTGCAATATAGAACCCCTATTGATGATTGTTGTAGAAAATTTGCATAATTTTATGGGTTTTAATTATGCGTAAAAACATTTAATTAGTACGAAAGTTTGAGGGCTCATCTGCAAGTCATAACAAATGAGAAAGGGGGTGAATGACGGTGCCGCCTATGATGTGCGGCATGACTGCCTTTTGTTAAGATTAACCAGATTTGTGTTTTTGTAAAAATGAATATCGATTCTCGCCGGTTTTAAAAATATGAAAAATTTTTTTAAATGTTTAACGATGATAGTAATCTCAAAAATGCAAGCTCAGTCTCAGTTCATTCTAAAATAAACTTCCTCATTTCTCCGATTTTTTCCTAAAAAGATATGGTTAATTATAACACATGCGTCATAATTATTATCACTTAATTTATTTAACTTCAAAGAAAATGATGTTAAATTCACTATTCTTAAAAAAGCAGAAAAGTTTATTAAGTGGACAGGAAACAACGAAGAAATCAAAATGACGAACATCAAAAAAGTCATGAGTTTTTGAAGAAAAAATAATAATTGGATATTTTACTTTTTTCATCTTCTTCGTCATCGTCTTTCCTTTTCCTTCTTCCGTTTTATTTTGGTTCTGGGGATTTTTATTTTGAGAAACATCACTCATTTTTTACATGTTTGATTATTACTTTTTTATAATTCCAATTCAACTTTAATTTCATAGTTTTATGTTAAAGGTGAAATTAGTTTTAAATGTTGTTTTGATAGAACTTTTTTCAATATTTTAATATGTAAATTAATTTTAATGTAAAAATCAAAATCCAAAAAAGCATATTGGTTTAAAGAGTCCAGGGTTCGCGTACTTTTTTGATCTCTAATTTTTGTACTGTACAGGTCTTAAAATAAGGTTCTTTGTCGAGACAAACGTATTCAATTCTATTTTCGTTGCGGGACCTAAAATGAAAAAGTGCGTAACTACTGCCTTCTTTAAAACACAAAAATGATGTTTTTTGGCATGTTTATTATTTCTTTTTTAATGAATGAAATAAAATAACGCCAAAAATATGCTAAAATGTCAGAGAAACAAAACACAAAAAAAGATAAGCAAAAAATAGATTGGAATTTTTGCGGGGGTTTTCTGGAAGCTTGTTTTTTCTGTTCCTTCGTCATCGCTTCAAATGTCATATCAATCAGATTTTTAATTTATTTTCAATTTTTAATGCCCTAGAAGAAAGAATGTAAATACATCAGAAAAATGCCAAAAAAAAACGTGGTTTTGCAAAATTTTTAAAGAAAGAATACTGTAATTTATGTTGTTTTGTTACGAAGACGGCACATCTTTGATCTTTTCCTAAAAATTAAGTTTTTCAGATATGCAATTTAGTTGATTTCTTGAGAGGGATCACATTTCTTTATGCAAATTTTATGGGATAAGTGAAAGGTTAAACTTTTATTTTTTGGCAAAAAGTCTTTAACGAACTATGATAAAATTAAACAAAATATCACCATTTTTTATCAAACAATTTTAATAAACATCTTACATATCATCGAACAAAAACAATGTACAATTTTATGCAAATTTCTGGAATCACGACTGTCACGACCAGTCCCAAAAACTTAAAAATGAAAATAAAATGCCCAACTCACAAAAAATTATTTCTTAAATTTCTTTGGTTGCTTTTTTAAAATTGCCATCAATTCAGCTGCTGATAAATCTTCTCGAGTTAAATCTGTTTCATTTTTGATATTTTTTTGGTTTTGAATTTTCTTAATCTCTTTTTTAGATTGTTTAATCTTTTCTTCTGCTTGTTTAATTTTATCATTCAACTTTCGAAGTTTTTCTTCTGCCGCAGCTGTTCGGGCAAGGGATTCTTCCTGAAAGTCATGCAACATAGATATGCAAATTTATGACCTTAAAGAAATCGACCGAAAAGAAGAGTATCGTTTGATGTTTTGCCTCTTTCGGCAAAAGATCAAAGCAGTCCCTTTTCAAAATAAATAAATGGCTATCCCAAAATTATTTCCCCTCCGGGCATTTTGCAGGTTAGAAAACAAAACTGACCTTTTCTATCCTTAATTCTTCCATTCTTTTTTGAACAGCAGCATTTTCAACTTCCTGCAAATAATTTGCATAAAATAAAAGCTAGCTTTGAAAAATATTTACTTTTTCTTTTTCAAGTTCTTCAGGACTCTTTTGGGCACCATCATTGTTATCCATGATAAAAAACAATTATTTTGTTGAGCAAGTAAAAAAATTAAAACAAAAAGCTGGTCAAAAAATTGGAACAAATTAAACTTTTTTTGAGTTTCTTTTTTTCGTTTTGTTTTTCTTAACGAGAAACAGCTGTGACAAAAACTTGCATTTTTTAAAGCTAAAAACCACCCGCAGCAGAGCAGCAGCAGCAGTTGTTATCAACCTTCTTTTTTGTTGTGGTCGCAAGATAAGAGTTATCCCTTTTTTTCACAGGATGACATATCCTCCGACGGTTTAAACAAAAGCACAATCGCAAAAATTGAAAGCTTAAAGCTTTGCTTTTTTTTATTTTATCTTAAAGAGAGAAATCCACTTGAAACGCGCAATATCAAGTGCATTTAGAGCTGCAAAAAATTAAAAAAAAAAGCAGCTCCAGTGAATCCCTAATTTTTGTAAAAAAGATTATTTCAGAGGAGGTCTTCTTTTAAATTCAACAACAAATCTGTTTTCACTGTGATACTGAAATTGAAAGTTAATTTGCATAGAACTTGAAATTTAAAAACATTATTATAAATTTGCATAAAAAATTCTCATGGACACTTAAAACATTGATTACAATGTCCATGTGTTAAAAGAACTTAATTAATTACATTTATTTTTGGATATTTGTAAAAGTTAAGTTCAAATAGTTTCATATCAAATTGATCGAAGTTCAACAAAATTTTATCACTTTATCACGTCAAAAATAAGTTTAACTTATCATTAAAAAACGATTAAACTTTAAAAAATTGGCCCATGATCAAACATCTCAAAAACAGGTTTCCCCCTTCAAATAAATTAGAACATTTTTTTGCAGTAATAAAATTCCAACAAGAAATATGTCATAAATGTTTCAGTTGATGGAAACTAAATAAAACTAACTAAAGTATTTCTGTTCATATCTATTTACTTTAATTTCAGGGGTCATATTAAATTTACGGTATTCTATCTGATAATTGTGAATAATGATAAAATGTTTATCAGGAAAAATATAAATACAGAGATTGTAGTTTATGATACTGTATTTTATAATTGAGATTGTTTTTTGGAGTCATAACACAAATACAGTTAAAATACAACAAAACAATAAAAATAACAGAAAGTGATGGTTTATCTAAAAAACGTGTTTAAAAGAAGAGTGCTGGATGAATGTTGAAATTATTGTTTTTTCAGAGTTTCAAGTTTGATGAACTTAAAAAATTGAAGTTTTTTTAGTTGCCTACAAGTGATGTCATAATTTAAGTAAATAACCAAAAAATAAATTTTTTAAAATTTTGGAATCAAAAATTTGCATAAAACAAAAAATGTTAAATTTATTTATTATTTTACCAGAAGCGAAAGACAGTGTTCAAATTACTGCACATTTGATACGAGTATAATATGGTCAGAAACGATAGATCATGGAATGTGTTCAAAATTTGGACACATTATGCGCATACTGTTAATTACGTAATCAACTTGGAATGTGTCGAACGTTTAATCATTAAACTTCAGGTCATGACACTTAAAACAATTAATGACGCAAAACCCTAAACTTTTATCGATAAACTTGTGGAGTAAAAACATTCATTATAATTACTAATTTTTGCGTCACAAATTTGTTTTTAAATTGAATGTTTACTTTCACACGTAATTTTTTGTGCTAAAAAGTTCAACAAATATATTTACAAAATCACCGGAAGAAAAACAGAGACATGAGATGCAGTGTTTTTTGCAACAAATTTTTTATTCATCCATTTACTTTTTTTAATAGTACCCATTACTGCACTTTTTCACGAGAATCCCTGCTACAGCAGAATAATAGCAATCCACTAAAATAACAAAAATATTGAATAATTCATGCTTGTTTAGGATCTTTTTTTATAAGAGCTGACGTAGATGGACATTTTTTTGCATTTCTTTTTTTGTTGTTGCTAAAAATCTTTGGAAAAAACAATTAAATTTTTGCTTTTTGACACCGAACTTCAATAAATGAAAGAAAAGCAAGCAGGGATTTGAAAAAAAGGTAAATACAGACGTAGGGTGAAAAAAAACTTATGATGGGCATTTTCGTCTTTGAATGATCAAACCTTTGATCTTTTGCCGCATGTTTATATTTTTTCCATTCGGAGAGGAAATGAAATCAAATTGGTAAAACATTGACGATGAAAGTTGGAACATCTTTTTGCCGTAAACTTTCACTTAATAAAAAAAAAAATGGTTGATTAAAAATCATCATGTTGAAATAAAAATGATAAACGGTAAAGGAACAATATTACTGTACATTTATATGTTTGGTACACAAACAACAAATTGTTGAAAATGTTTAATAAAAAAAAATCGATGCAGCCAAAACTCTTTCCGGATGTCATCAACGTTGAAGGACAAATATTTTTTTAATTAATGATTGGTGCAGTGAATGAACTAGAGTGGGTTCCGTAATTTTCAAAAGTTATTCAAAAAACCGTTACTTCTAATACACAAAATTTATTCAAACATCTTTAAAAAAAATTCAAATGAAAAATCTAGACCACAAATATTAAAAGTATGCTTTTTTTCGTCTTTAAATGACATTAGCTGATTCTTCGTTTTACAATGAAAACACACTTTTCTTTCCTGATGTTTCAACATCCTTTTATATGTTTTTTTAATTCGCTTTTACAAAAACTCCTTTGAAATAGTGCAGTTTGATATTTCGAAAGAAACGATCTCAAAAAAAGCAACACTTTCTCTCGTTTTGACAATTATATGAAAAAAAAGTTTTACAATCTTTTCAACAATCAGAAATTGATTCGATAAAGTGAATTTCTTTAAAGCTTAAATGTTTTTATTTTGGTTTTTCTCTTTTGAATGTTTAAATAGTTTTTTTTTGTTTGTTCTATTTTTGTGCTAAATTGCTTTAACAAAGAAGGTTGGAAAATTCACATATTAATAATTCAACAACTTAATTGAACTGAATCATTAAAATTATGTTTTTTGGATTTTTTAAAAGGAATGATGGAAAATGTTGAAAAAATGGAATAAATTGTCAAAGATGGAATTATAACATCCAAGATGGAATTATAACATCCAAGGTGGAATCATACCATCCAAGATGGAATCATACCATCCAAGATAGAATTATAACAACCAAGATGGAATTATAACATCCAAGGTGGACTCATACCATCCAAGATGGAATTATAACATCCAAGTTGGAATTATACCATCCAAGATGGAATAATACCATCCAAGATGAAATTATAACATCCAAGATGAAATTATAACATCCAAGTTGGAATTATACCATCCAAGATGAAATTATAACATTCAAGATGGAATTATAACATCCAAGATGGAATAACACCATCCAAGATGAAATTATAACATCCAAGATGGAATAATACCATGCAAGATGGAATCATACCATCCAAGATGGAATAAAACCAACCAAGATGGAATCATACCATCCAAGATGGAATAAAACCAACCAAGATGAAATTATAACATCCAAGATGAAATTATAACATCCAAGGTGGAATCATACCATCCAAGATGAAATTTTAACATCCAAGATGGAATTATACCATCCAAGATGAAATTTTAACATCCAAGTTGGAATTATACCATCCAAGATGAAATTTTAACATCCAAGATAGAATTATAACAACCAAGATGGAATTATAACATCCAAGATGGAATAATACCATCCAAGATGGAATAATACCATCCAAGATGAAATTATAACATCCAAGATGGAATTATAACATCCAAGTTGGAATTATAACATCCAAGATAGAATTATAACAACCAAGATGGAATTATAACATCCAAGATGGAATAATACCATCCAAGATGGAATAATACCATCCAAGATGAAATTATAACATCCAAGGTGGAATCATACCATCCAAGATGAAATTATAACATCCAAGTTGGAATTATACCATCCAAGATGAAATTTTAACATCCAAGATGGAATAATACCATCCAAGATGGAATTATAACATCCAAGATGGAATTATAACATCCAAGGTGGAATCATACTATCCAAGATGGAATTATAACATCCAAGTTGGAATTATACCATCCAAGATGAAATTATAACATCCAAGATGGAATAATACCATCCAAGATGGAATTATAACATCCAAGATGGAATTATAACATCCAAGGTGGAATCATACCATCCAAGATGGAATCATACCATCCAAGATGGAATTATAACATCCAAGATTGAATAATACCATGCAAGATGGAATCATACCATCCAAGATGGAATTATAACATCCAAGGTGGAATAATACCATCCAAGGTGGAATAATACCATCCAAGATGGAATTATACCATCCAAGATTAAATTATAACATCCAAGTTGGAATTATACCATCCAAGATGAAATTTTAACATCCAAGATGGAATAATACCATCCAAGATGAAATTTTAACATCCAAGATGGAATAATACCATCCAAGATGGAATTATAACATCCAAGTTGGAATTATACCATCCAAGATGAAATTTTAACATCCAAGATGGAATTATAACATCCAAGATTGAATAATACCATGCAAGATGGAATCATACCATCCAAGATGAAATTATAACATCCAAGGTGGAATAATACCATGCAAGATGGAATCATACCATCCAAGATGGAATTATAACATCCAAGGTGGAATAATACCATCCAAGGTGGAATAATACCATCCAAGATTAAATTATAACATCCAAGATGGAATAATACCATGCAAGATGGAATAATACCATCCAAGATGGAATTATAACATCCAAGGTGGAATTATAACATCCAAGGTGGAATAATACCATGCAAGATGGAATAATACCATCCAAGATGGAATAATACCATGCAAGATGGAATCATACCATCCAAGATGGAATCATACCATCCAAGATGGAATCATACCATCCAAGGTGGAATTATAACATCCAAGATGGAATAATACCATGCAAGATGGAATAATACCATGCAAGATGGAATCATACCATCCAAGATGGAATTATAACATCCAAGGTGGAATCATACCATCCAAGATGAAATTATAACATCCAAGTTGGAATTATACCATCCAAGATGAAATTTTAACATCCAAGATGGAATAATACCATCCAAGATGAAATTTTAACATCCAAGATGGAATAATACCATCCAAGATGGAATTATAACATCCAAGTTGGAATTATACCATCCAAGATGAAATTTTAACATCCAAGATGGAATTATAACATCCAAGATTGAATAATACCATGCAAGATGGAATCATACCATCCAAGATGAAATTATAACATCCAAGGTGGAATAATACCATGCAAGATGGAATCATACCATCCAAGATGGAATTATAACATCCAAGGTGGAATAATACCATCCAAGGTGGAATAATACCATCCAAGATTAAATTATAACATCCAAGATGGAATAATACCATGCAAGATGGAATAATACCATCCAAGATGGAATTATAACATCCAAGGTGGGATTATAACATCCAAGGTGGAATAATACCATGCAAGATGGAATAATACCATCCAAGATGGAATAATACCATGCAAGATGGAATCATACCATCCAAGATGGAATCATACCATCCAAGATGGAATCATACCATCCAAGGTGGAATTATAACATCCAAGATGGAATAATACCATGCAAGATGGAATAATACCATGCAAGATGGAATCATACCATCCAAGATGGAATTATAACATCCAAGATGGAATAATACCATGCAAGATGGAATAATACCATCCAAGATGGAATTATAACATCCAAGGTGGAATTATAACATCCAAGGTGGAATAATACCATGCAAGATGGAATCATACCATCCAAGATGAAATTATAACATCCAAGGTGGAATAATACCATGCAAGATGGAATAATACCATCCAAGATGGAATAATACCATCCAAGATGGAATTATAACATCCAAGGTGGAATCATACCATCCAAGATGAAATTATAACATCCAAGTTGGAATTATACCATCCAAGATGAAATTTTAACATCCAAGATGGAAAAATACCATCCAAGATGGAATTATAACATCCAAGTTGGAATTATACCATCCAAGATGAAATTTTAACATCCAAGATGGAATTATAACATCCAAGATTGAATAATACCATGCAAGATGGAATCATACCATCCAAGATGAAATTATAACATCCAAGGTGGAATAATACCATGCAAGATGGAATCATACCATCCAAGATGAAATTATAACATCCAAGGTGGAATAATACCATGCAAGATGGAATAATACCATCCAAGATGGAATAATACCATCCAAGATGGAATTATAACATCCAAGGTGGAATCATACCATCCAAGATGAAATTATAACATCCAAGTTGGAATTATACCATCCAAGATGAAATTTTAACATCCAAGATGGAAAAATACCATCCAAGATGGAATTATAACATCCAAGTTGGAATTATACCATCCAAGATGAAATTTTAACATCCAAGATGGAATTATAACATCCAAGGTGGAATAATACCATGCAAGATGGAATCATACCATCCAAGATGAAATTATAACATCCAAGGTGGAATAATACCATGCAAGATGGAATAATACCATCCAAGATGGAATAATACCATCCAAGATGGAATTATAACATCCAAGGTGGAATCATACCATCCAAGATGAAATTATAACATCCAAGATGGAATAATACCATCCAAGATGAAATTTTAACATCCAAGATGGAAAAATACCATCCAAGATGGAATTATAACATCCAAGTTGGAATTATACCATCCAAGATGAAATTTTAACATCCAAGATGGAATTATAACATCCAAGATTGAATAATACCATGCAAGATGGAATCATACCATCCAAGATGAAATTATAACATCCAAGGTGGAATAATACCATGCAAGATGGAATCATACCATCCAAGATGGAATTATAACATCCAAGGTGGAATAATACCATCCAAGGTGGAATAATACCATCCAAGATTAAATTATAACATCCAAGATGGAATAATACCATGCAAGATGGAATCATACCATCCAAGATGGAATTATAACATCCAAGATTGAATAATACCATGCAAGATGGAATCATACCATCCAAGATGAAATTATAACATCCAAGGTGGAATAATACCATCCAAGGTGGAATAATACCATCCAAGATTAAATTATAACATCCAAGATGGAATAATACCATGCAAGATGGAATAATACCATCCAAGATGGAATTATAACATCCAAGGTGGAATTATAACATCCAAGGTGGAATAATACCATGCAAGATGGAATCATACCATCCAAGATGAAATTATAACATCCAAGGTGGAATAATACCATGCAAGATGGAATAATACCATCCAAGATGGAATTATAACATCCAAGGTGGAATTATAACATCCAAGTTGGAATTATAACATCCAAGATGGAATCATACCATCCAAGATGGAATTATAACATCCAAGATGGAATAATACCATCCAAGATGAAATTATAACATCCAAGGTGGAATCATACCATCCAAGATGAAATTATAACATCCAAGGTGGAATCATACCATCCAAGATGAAATTATAACATCCAAGGTGGAATCATACCATCCAAGATGAAATTATAACATCCAAGTTGGAATTATACCATCCAAGATGAAATTTTAACATCCAAGATGGAATTATACCATCCAAGATGAAATTTTAACATCCAAGTTGGAATTATAACATCCAAGATGGAATCATACCATCCAAGATTGAATAATACCATGCAAGATGGAATTATAACATCCAAGATAGAATTATAACAACCAAGATGGAATTATAACATCCAAGATGGAATAATACCATCCAAGATGGAATAATACCATCCAAGATGAAATTATAACATCCAAGGTGGAATCATACCATCCAAGATGAAATTTTAACATCCAAGATGGAATCATACCATCCAAGATGAAATTATAACATCCAAGGTGGAATAATACCATGCAAGATGGAATAATACCATCCAAGATGGAATTATAACATCCAAGATGAAATTTTAACATCCAAGATGGAATTATACCATCCAAGATGAAATTTTAACATCCAAGATGGAATTATACCATCCAAGATGAAATTTTAACATCCAAGATGGAATAATACCATCCAAGATGAAATTTTAACATCCAAGATGGAATAATACCATCCAAGATGAAATTTTAACATCCAAGATGGAATAATACCATCCAAGATGGAATTATAACATCCAAGTTGGAATTATACCATCCAAGATGAAATTTTAACATCCAAGATGGAATTATAACATCCAAGGTGGAATAATACCATCCAAGGTGGAATAATACCATCCAAGATTAAATTATAACATCCAAGATGGAATAATACCATGCAAGATGGAATCATACCATCCAAGATGGAATTATAACATCCAAGATTGAATAATACCATGCAAGATGGAATAATACCATCCAAGATGGAATTATAACATCCAAGATGAAATTTTAACATCCAAGATGGAATTATACCATCCAAGATGAAATTTTAACATCCAAGATGGAATTATAACATCCAAGGTGGAATAATACCATCCAAGGTGGAATAATACCATCCAAGATTAAATTATAACATCCAAGATGGAATAATACCATGCAAGATGGAATCATACCATCCAAGATGAAATTATAACATCCAAGATGGAATAATACCATGCAAGATGGAATAATACCATCCAAGATGGAATTATAACATCCAAGATGAAATTTTAACATCCAAGATGGAATTATACCATCCAAGATGAAATTTTAACATCCAAGATGGAATAATACCATGCAAGATGGAATCATACCATCCAAGATGGAATTATAACATCCAAGATTGAATAATACCATGCAAGATGGAATAATACCATCCAAGATGGAATTATAACATCCAAGATGAAATTTTAACATCCAAGATGGAATTATACCATCCAAGATGAAATTTTAACATCCAAGATGGAATTATAACATCCAAGGTGGAATAATACCATCCAAGGTGGAATAATACCATCCAAGATTAAATTATAACATCCAAGATGGAATAATACCATGCAAGATGGAATCATACCATCCAAGATGAAATTATAACATCCAAGATGGAATAATACCATGCAAGATGGAATAATACCATCCAAGATGGAATTATAACATCCAAGATGAAATTTTAACATCCAAGATGGAATTATACCATCCAAGATGAAATTTTAACATCCAAGATGGAATTATAACATCCAAGGTGGAATAATACCATCCAAGGTGGAATAATACCATCCAAGATTAAATTATAACATCCAAGATGGAATAATACCATGCAAGATGGAATCATACCATCCAAGATGAAATTATAACATCCAAGATGGAATAATACCATGCAAGATGGAATAATACCATCCAAGATGGAATTATAACATCCAAGATGAAATTTTAACATCCAAGATGGAATTATACCATCCAAGATGAAATTTTAACATCCAAGATGGAATTATACCATCCAAGATGAAATTTTAACATCCAAGATGGAATAATACCATCCAAGATGAAATTTTAACATCCAAGATGGAATAATACCATCCAAGATGGAATTATAACATCCAAGTTGGAATTATACCATCCAAGATGAAATTTTAACATCCAAGATGGAATTATAACATCCAAGGTAGAATAATACCATCCAAGATTAAATTATAACATCCAAGATGGAATTATAACATCCAAGGTGGAATAATAACATGCAAGATGGAATAATACCATGCAAGATGGAATCATACCATCCAAGATGAAATTTTAACATCCAAGATGGAATTATACCATCCAAGATGAAATTTTAACATCCAAGATGGAATTATACCATCCAAGATGAAATTTTAACATCCAAGATGGAATAATACCATCCAAGATGAAATTTTAACATCCAAGATGGAATAATACCATCCAAGATGGAATTATAACATCCAAGTTGGAATTATACCATCCAAGATGAAATTTTAACATCCAAGATGGAATTATAACATCCAAGGTGGAATAATACCATCCAAGATTAAATTATAACATCCAAGATGGAATTATAACATCCAAGGTGGAATAATAACATGCAAGATGGAATAATACCATGCAAGATGGAATCATACCATCCAAGATGAAATTATAACATCCAAGGTGGAATAATACCATGCAAGATGGAATAATACCATCCAAGATGGAATTATAACATCCAAGTTGGAATTATAACATCCAAGGTGGAATAATAACATGCAAGATGGAATAATACCATCCATAGTGGGTTTATACCATCTCACAGTTTTTATGAATCAGAAATATAAATTTCTTTAGGTCTTAGAACTTGGTGTTTTTTTCCTTTTTGTACTTTGAAAGTTTGAATAATAATTAGTTTTTATGAAAAGCAGTATTTCATAGAAGGTTCTCAATTGGCATGTAATTTATTCTCCAACTCCAATTTACAAATCTTCACATAAAAAATTATATGCTAAGTTCAATTTTTGAAGTTGTGAATAAAATTTATGGAAAATTTTAATTTTTCAGTTTATCAAATCTTTTATTAATCTTTTAAAGAATCACAAATAGTTTTGCGATTTGTCATGAAGAATATTTAAACTTTCAAGGGGGATATTATTGAAAGAAAAATGATAAAAAACAAAAAATTATTCTACTGTATTTGTGTTTTGCTATATGTATTTGTAAAACTAACAAAAATAAAAATGCAAACATTGAAAAAATTAAAAAAAAACTGACAATCGGCATGAAAAAACTATTTTTGAATGTTTATGATGTAAAAAGTGTCTTTTTTAAACTAAATAATGGTGCTGGTTTACATCTCAAACTGTTTAAAAGTTTTAAAAGAAATGATATTTCTCATACACAAAACTTAAACTTCTATAGTGGTAGTGTAAACAAAAAATTCAAAGAAAAACTCTGACAACATCTGTTTCAAAAAAAATAGGTTGTTTTCGCTTTCAAATGGCAATGCTTCGTTTTTTGCTTTTACTAAAACAAAAACTTTTTTATTTTTTTTGTAGCAAACATAAAATTTTAAAGAGGACCGTGGGTTTGATACTTTTTTAATTTTCTAACGATTTTTGTCGTTTGAATTTTTCAGGCAAGAGAACAAAAGAAGAAGACCCTGATCGTCATGAATATTCAACGAATTTTTTCGAAAAAGAAAAAAAAGTATCAAATCATCCGCCCCCTTTTTAATCCCCTTTTTTGACAATTTTGTAAAATAAAAATATTTTTCGCTACTTTTTCTAGACATTAAATCACTGAAATAAATTTCATTAAAGCACGAAATTTTGCCTTTTTTTTCATTTTTTTCTCCTTTGAATTTTTAAATAGTTCTTTGCTTTTTGCTCCATTTTTTTAAAACCATTTTTTCACAGAAGGTTGTTAGATTTGCATATTCTTGATTCAACAAATCATATTCGCTGATCAGACATTAAAAAAACTATTTTAAATTATTGTTTTAAGTTTACAAAAAGTTTTTTGGAAAATGTTGAAATTATTGTAATAATCTATTCCAGCTATTTAAAAAAAAGTTGTTTAATCCCCCTACCAATGGCAAATGTTGAATTTTTTAATTTTACAAAAAGACACATTTTTTTGTTAGCAGTGTTATTCATAAGTTTTGCATTTCGAAAGAAAGGCGGTGAAGCATTATTCTCAAAACAAGATTGGTCGATCGTTTTATGACGCTTGCACTAAAAAAATTTAGTTGCTTTTTTTAAAAAATGATAATAATTTTTTTTTGCTTTGAATTTTTAAGTTTTATTCCACTTCACTGAAAGAATACTTAGAATAAAATGACGTAAAATTTGTTTATTGTTAATTTCCAGATGAATGAAATTGATCAATATTTATAAAAATTAAAAAAGTCAATTTTTGCACCTTTGAAATTTGTTTGTTTAACTTTTTACACTTGAAAATGTTTCTATTTTTTTATAAACTGTATTCAAAACATGTATAACAATCAAAAAAGTTTTTGGCACTGATATGTTTTGCAATTGACTGTTTACTTTACCACAGCGGTCTGTTTGTTGCGTTTTTAGTTTGTTGCCAAAAAGTTTTTTTCTCAAAAAACACTCTTTTTTGTTTTTAATGGCATTTAATTAGTATTTAATTTTTTTAAATTTTTATTGTTCCTAGGGTAAAAAAACATGCTAAAATCGTTAAAACGATATATGATTTATCATATAACAACCAATTTATGGGTTTTTGGGGTGGTTGAAAAAACAACCTATATTTCAAGCCCCGAAAATATTATTTTTTCACGGTATAGTCTTCTACCTTTTGGTACCAAAATGATCAGCATGATCGAATTAATAAAACGTTAAAATTTTGATTTGTCTTTGAAAAGTGCAAAATTTTTCTGCTGAAAGTTGTGTACTTCACTCATGTACTCCAACATCATTTATTTTTAATGAATTCTTTAATATTTGCTCAAAACAACTATTAATCATCTTTATTTTATTAATTTTAATGTATTACAATCAATAGAACTGCTCTTCAACTTCAAATGATTACTTCAGATGTAATCAAATATTTTAATACCTCCAACATCAAAATATTCACAAAAATCGACAAATATTATCGAATTCTGATATCTTAATGATTCTAATATCATCAGTAATGTTAATCAAGAGTAAATGTAAGTATTAGATTCATAATTTATACTAAATTTATTGTTTCAGGTTTCATTTCTGATCATACCGTATATGTGCATATATATGGATGCTGTCTATACTTCAAACTTCATCAAAAATATATATTCGTTGGTTCAGATTATAAATTTATACAAATCAAAGGCATTAAAGTTCATCTTATCACGTTTTAAAAGCCGCTAAACCAATTATATTCTCAGCAAACATCATAGACAGCATCTATATATACGGTATGATCAGAAATGAAACCTGAAACAATAAATTTAGTATAAATTATGAATCTAATACTTACATTTACTCTTGATTAACATTACTGATGATATCAGAATCATTAAGATATCAGAATTCGATAATATTTGTCGATTTTTGTGAATATTTTGATGTTGGAGGTATTAAAATATTTGATTACATCTGAAGTAATCATTTGAAGTTGAAGAGCAGTTCTATTGATTGTAATACATTAAAATTAATAAAATAAAGATGATTAATAGTTGTTTTGAGCAAATATTAAAGAATTCATTAAAAATAAATGATGTTGGAGTACATGAGTGAAGTACACAACTTTCAGCAGAAAAATTTTGCATTTTTCAAAGACAAATCAAAATTTTAACGCTAAAGTTTTATTAATTCGATCATGCTGATCATTTTGGTACCAAAAGGTAGAAGACTATACCGTGAAAAAATAATATTTTCGGGGCTTGAAATATAGGTTGTTTTTTCAACCACCCCAAAAACCCATAAATTGGTTGTTATATGATAAATCATATATCGTTTTAACGATTTTTATGCCTATTAACAATATTTTAATTTTAAAATTCCATATTCACGGTGTCACCGATACAAACAACAAAAGCCTTATATGCCTATTAACAATATTTTAGTTTCAAAATTCCAAATTCACGGTGTCACCGATACAAACAGCAAAATCCTTGTGTGCCTATTAACAATATTATAGTTTTAAAATTTCAAATTCACGGTGTCACCGATATATTATGTCCCCTTTCGTCCTGCGTGACAGATAAAAGGTTTTAAATAAATACATAAATAAATAAAGTTCTACAGTCAAGTTTTTGTTTGAATTTTTAAATTGCAATAGTTATTTTTCACGGTGTGCTTTAAGAAAAACCTTTTTATTTATTTTTTTAATTATTGTTTGGTATTTTCTAATCTGTTCATTATCATTCACATTGCTTTGTAAAACCTTTTCGGTTTTACTTGATTAATTATTTGAAGAAAAAAAAAGAATTAATAAAATATTAAAAACCGAGCAAAAATCGTTAATTAAACTGAAAAATGTTCAACGAAATGAAGAAAAATTGATGAAAGCAATATTAAGAACATTGTTGACAGCTGAAAAATCATTTTAGGGCAGCATTTTTTTGAAATAGAAAATTTCTTCATTGCAGTGTCGCAAAAATGGAAAGGAGAGAATTTGTTCATTTTGAAAAAAATTGCTTCTTTAAATATTTTAATTATTTCAATATGATTTTTTAGTTATGCTTACAGATCAAAACAAAACTCAAAAAAAGGCCAAGAATTTAATCGAATCCCAGTTTTCGTGCTATTCTAAATGCATTATTTAAAGAATAGAAAATAAGAGTAATCAACAGAGCATATAAGACGGCTAAACGAATTGTGATTTACGGACACCATAAAAACATGACGTTTGATATCGTTTTGGACCAAAATTTTTTTCCGCTATACTAACGCAAAAAACGTCTCACCGAAAATTTCCAAAACATGAAATCAGTTTTTATTTCAATTCTGCCTCAAAAAAATTTTTTTTGAGGCAGTTTGGACGACCAAAGCTGAAGCGGATATTTTTTTTGTGGACTGAGGCAGATTTTAGAAAATGCTAGAGTTTGTGTAAATACACAATTCAAACAGTAAAACAGGTTATTTTAAAAGATCTGCCTCAGCTTTTTTGCAACCTCCTGGATTTCACAAAAACTGCCTCAAAAGTGAGGCAAAATTCTGATAAAATAGTGCCTCAAAGGTGAGGCAGTTTTTCAACAGAATTTTGCCTCAAAAGTGAGGCACTTTTCGAATTGAAAATTGCCTCAAAAGTGAGGCACTTTTCGAACTGAAAATTGCCTCAAAAGTGAGGCACTTTTTGAACTGAAAATTGCCTCAAAAGTGAGGCACTTTTTGAATTGAAAATTGCCTCATTTTTTTGCCCCGCCGAGGAACCGAACCCGAGACCTCCGGAACCAAAAACAAACGCGCTACCAACTGAGCTATTTGGTCAACGTAATTGTGTCCTTAAAAAAGGTATATTACATTTTGCCAAAAAGAAAAAACTAAGTTGAGAAAATATTCTTCGTTGGCAAAATGTTGTATACCTTTTTTTGAGGACACAGTTTCGTTGACCAAATAGCTCAGTTGGTAACGCGTTTGTTTTTGGATCCGGAGGTCTCGGGTTCGGTTCCTCGGCGGGGCAAAAAAAATGAGGCGATTTTCAGTTCAAAAAGTGCCTCACTTTTGAGGCAATTTTCAGTTCGAAAAGTGCCTCACTATTGAGGCAATTTTCAGTTCGAAAAGTGCCTCACTTTTGAGGCACTATTTTATCAGAATTTTGCCTCACTTTTGAGGCAGTTTTTGTGAAATCCAGGAGGTTGCAAAAAAGCTGAGGCAGATCTTTAAAAATCATCGGTTTTAAAAAATTTGGTCCAAAACGCATAAAAACTGCTTTCTCATAAAAATCGTTTCAGAAGATGTTTTTACTACTACTGTTTTCATGAATCTGCCTCAAAAAAAATTTTTTTGAGGCAGCTTGATGCAAATTTGTCAAAACCTGTTTTCTAAAATTTCAGTGAGACAGATTTTTAAAACAGTAGTGTTTTTCGTCAAAAAAAGGTCATGTATTTTTTTTAAAAAAATTGCCGTTTTTAAGGCCCCCGAGAATCATAATTCGTTTAGCCGTCTTATATGAAGTAGTATTACTAAATTGACACTTGGGGCAAAAAATTAGCATTTTCATTTTTGTTAAATGCCACTAATATTAATAATTAAGAATAGATGATATTGAAAGGGTTTTTCATATAAGACGACTATAAAGATCAAACTTTTTAAAAGAAACCCATTTTACCGAATCAAAGCCAGCAAAAAAATTTTTAATTATAATGAAAAGATTTTTTACACTTTTTTTGACATATTTTCTTTCAAAAAATATAGCTGAAACAGTTCGAAAGAAAGAGAAATATATGTTTTGGAGTAAATCAAAAATCAAAATCTGTCATTCAATGACGAAAAAATGCATAGTTTTTTTTAAATTTGAATTTTTAATTAATAATATCTGAAAAATTTAATGTTTCGTGTCTGAAAAGTATTTTTTTTAAAAAAGCTTGTCTGAAATTACATATCGTCTCATTTGGATCCAAACGTTAATTATTAAAATGTCTGGACTAGGCATGGCTCCGGGCCCAATAGGCCCGTTTGGGCCCTCGGGCCTTCTGAAAAATTCTGAAAACACGTTTTTCGTCCAAAATTTTGTTAAGAAAAATAATTTTTTCTCATATTTCATTGATTCTATTTATTAATGTGCCATGAAAATGGAAAGATTTTGATTAAACATTGTGTTTTGAACAAAATTTTTGTTCAAACGTTAAAAAACCCATTTTTTAAACTTTTGAAAATTTTGAGCTCTCCAAACATCTGTCAAAATCCTTCTTCAAATGAAATCTGTTGCACGTTTTTTCTTTCACAAAATCTTTTTTCGTTGTCAAATAACAAAAAATTTAAAACCTTATTAATAATGTGCTGATTTTCAATTTTTTCCGGCTTAAGCGTCAAAAAAATCATTCGTTCTTCAAAAGAGACTCTTTTATAAGCAAACAAATTTAATAAAATATTCAAAACATCCATTATATAAGTGTGTTCCATTAATTTCTCATTTTTCATATTGATGAACACTTTCCCAAGTTTAAAAATTTATGGAACGCCACACACAACCTAACTTCTATAATTTGTTCCATATCAGTACAAAGCGCTTTTTTTTCACGAGAAAAATAATTTGCAGTAAGGTTTCGATTTTTGTTAAATAGACTTTTTCAAAAAAAATGGTTGTGTCGGCAAAAAAAAACGAAATAATTTTTTTAGTAGTACCAAGAAGAGAAACAAAAAAGGGACGCAAGTTGATGAAAAACTTTTGTCTAGATATTGGTTGTTTTTAAATTCTTAAATTAAAATGTCATCTTTTTAACAATTTCTCTTATAGGATATATTCTGAAATATTCCAAAAAAGCTAAAAGTTACGTCAAATCATGCATTTCATTAGCAGAACAATAAATATGATTCTAAAAAAATATATTTTTTTAATCAAGAACAAAAAAAATAAAGAAAGCTGTATTTTGACTATTTCTTTAGTCTAACTCCTAAAATAAAAACAAGAAAATTTGTGTTTAAAATGTGGACATTATATTAAAAAACTGGCTGGGAAGAGTTTTATAATTCATATAAAATTATTGATAAAAACTATTTTTTCTAATTTTTTAATGTTTCCATAATTAAAATGCATTTGAGTTACTTTACATCAATGTCAAACAAAATGAAAACTTGACCTTTAATAAAATTTATATATTACGAATAAAATATTCAAAAACAAAGACTAATGTTTGTGTTTCAAAAACCACTTTAATTCAACAACGATTAATATATTATTTCGCCATCGTTGCAAAAAAAGAACAGAGATGACTTACTCATTTTTAGAAAAATCTTTTTCATAGATGTTTAAATTTTTTTTTCACCGATGAATAAAAATGATTATTTTTGTTACATTTTTTTTGCAGCAAGACCAAAATATAATTTTTAAATTTTTTTAAACAAAAAATTGTCGAAACAATTTTGAAAAAATAAATGCACACATTTGTTACCTACATTTTCAATGAATTTTTTTAAAACAACCAAAAAGTCAGTGTTCCCATGTTTTGGATATTTTGCTATTCAATCACCACATAAAAAAATAAATGCACACGTTTGTTTAAGTTTAAATACGTTCTATATTAAACAATACACGAATAATTGTCTACTTTTAATTAATAATGCATTCTTTTCATTTTTCTTCATTTCAAACCTATTCTACAACGATTTTTGTTTTTTTGGTATCAAATGTTTCAACTTCATCTGATACGGTTTATAAAAAATTCAAATGAAAAAATATAACGCCACTTCAAAAAATATACTACTTGGATTACGAATAATTGATTTTCTGAGAATTTTAAGATGCCGAAGATAATTTTTCCCGATTCTTTTAGTTTTATGTTTTAAAAGAGCCGCTTTAGAGCACTATTCTCAACGAAAGATTAGTCGTGTTTTTCAATGTCTTTTATGAGACCAAAAATTGAATTAATGAAAAAAATTTATGCACTTTTCAAAAAACGATATTTATGTGTTGCGTTGAATATTTTAATGTCTCGTATTTGTGCTGCATATTCAAACAACAATTTTTTTTGTTTCTTTTCAAATCTTTGAAATCGAATAAAAAATAAAAATATACTTTGCTTTAAAAAATTGGTTATTATTTGGGATTTGAATTTTTAAAGATAATATTTTTTTAACAGGATTAAAATATTTTCATATTGTTGATTCACTGCTTTTAATTTTGATCGCCAAAAAATGTTTTTTTTGCGCCAAGAACTTGAAAAAAAGGTAACAAATTTTCATTTATAAATTAGTAATGTTTCTTGGGATAATCTTGGTGATTACAACAACATATTTTCCATTTTGTTTTATTTAAATCTTTTAAATAAAACTTTAAGCGGCTAAATATTTTTTCCAAAGTTTAAAATTTTGAAATAAAAAATTCAAAGGTGTAAAATTTTAATACTTCGCATTTACGAAACAACATGCTTTTTTAGTCTCAAATGTTGCACACTTTTTTGTATTTCGAAGAATTTATGAACAACAAACAAAACAATTTTTTATGAACTGAATTCGACTATTCTTATCTTTAAATTATTTATATTGGGCAGCATACGTGGGCACAGGGTGCAACTGGGTGCAATTATTGCACCCTGGAGTCCGCAGTCCGCAGAGGATTTGGGCTGGAGTCCGCAAAAAAATGAGAAAAAAGAGAGAAAAAAAGGAAAGACTAAGAGAAGGAAAAAGAAAGAAAAAGGAGAGAAAAAGAAAGAGAAAGAGAAAAAAAGAGGAAAGAAGGAACCACATAAGTTAGGCATATTTACATATTTCATATCATTGGTGATGTGGACTCCGCATTGCGGACTCCAAAAATTTGAGTCCGCAAAAAATTAGACAAAGCCAAAATCATAATACTGTACTTGTATGTTTCATGCCGTCGATAATGCGGAATCCGCATTGTGGGCTCCAGAAATTTAGTATCATTAAAATTAAGATAAAACTGTATAGTAAAAGAAGAAAAATTTCCATTAATAATGCGGACTCTGACTGTTTTTAAATTTATGTTTTTTGGTCCAAAAAGTTTCTAACATATTTTGTATTACCAAAATTCCTATTACTTAGAAGCCCAAGTTTTAAAAATGCCATTATTGAAAATGAACAAAATTTAAAAAAATTAAACAAAGTCTTCTCGAAATATGGGATCTTCGTTTGATGCATCGTCTACAAAAACTTTGAACTCAAGATGCTCAGTTTCAATTGCTTCCAAATGTAATCTTCTTCGTCATCAATTTCAATTTTCGCCAACTCTCAGAATTTATTTATCTTGGACAGTTTTAGGAATTTGTTTGGTTTTGTTTTTTCCTGTGCTTTCATCAATCAGTGTGGCATCAAAAGACTCCATTCGACCACTGTGTTACAGATAACAATGGATTAAAAACCCCGGGTTGAGGTCATTATTGACATAACGTCTTGTATGCGAAGTTGTGACGATTCGGCTTCTTTGGATAGCCTTTGTATAGAAGCATGTACTAAACGTTTGCTCGACAATTATACAAATGAATTTTTCAATTCATCAACTTGATACTTATTTAGACATTGTCAAAATGTCTAACTATGCTTCTACACTGCTTGAGTTGTATTTCAATAGACGTTTTTTTAAAACACTTCATTAAAATGAAGTGTTTTAAAGGATTAGGAATTAGATAGGATCATTTCTAAAATAACAACAATCATCAAATAACAAAAAATATTAGAAAATAAAAACAGATAGGAAGCCTAAGAACTCTTGGAAAACGCGTCTAAGTGAGAAAAAAAATTTCGAAAAAAATTCAACAGGGGGGACCCTTACGATATTTTGGAGTCCGCAAAATTTTAAAAATCATTGCACCCTGCTGCCCACGTATGTTGGGCAGTATCATTTAGTGTTTGTGTTTTAAAAATTATATTTTGGTCTTGCTGCAAAAAAATGTAACAAAAATAATCATTTTTATTCATCGGTGAAAAAAAAATTTAAACATCTATGAAAAAGATTTTTCTAAAAATGAGTAAGTCATCTCTGTTCTTTTTTTGCAACGATGGCGAAATAATATATTAATCGTTGTTGAATTAAAGTGGTTTTTGAAACACAAACATTAGTCTTTGTTTTTGAATATTTTATTCGTAATATATAAATTTTATTAAAGGTCAAGCTTTCATTTTGTTTGACATTGATGTAAAGTAACTCAAATGCATTATAATTATGGAAACATTAGAAAAAAAAAATGGTTTTATCATTAATTAATTTTTTTATATGAAATATAAAACTCTTCCCTGCCAGTTTTTAAATATAATGTCTACATTTTAAACACAAATTTTCTTGTTTATATTTTAGGAGTTAGACTAAAGAAATAGTAAAAATATAGCTTTCTTTATTTTTTTGCCGGGGTTGCGGCTTAATATTTTGCCCATAAACTCGTCTAGTATAAGGTATAATTGTGGCAAAACATTGGCTGCGGAATCCTCAATCTGTGACTTTACCAGGGGCTCAAAGTTACTGTAATACAGTAATCCACAACATGAACCCAAGCTCATAATTTGCATATTTTACAATTTTTAGAAGCTGAAACGTTCCAAATCTATCAAATTCTTATTCAGCATTTTCGAAAACCTATAAATCCAGGAAAAAATGCCAAGAAATTACAAACTTTAGAAATTTGCACAAAAGTATGAAAAACGTCTGCTACAAAATCATGGCTTTCCCTTCAAAAAAATTTGAATATGATATATCTTAGAGCAAGTAGTGTTTAGGGGTTGTTAAATAGACTATTTAAAGTCTTGTGGACCTCATAATAATAACAGGAACATAAAAAAGACATGTGGATTTCCTAAAACCAATTAGCTGAAGCAGCACCGGTTTATGAAAAATGTTGATTAACACTAAATATCGTAAATTCACCTTGATGGAAAATCGGTGCCATGCATATTTTTGCATGTTTTATTCTCGAATACGATTATTTTATTCTTGAATACGATTGAGCTTGGGTCCATGTTGTTGATTACTGTATTACAGTAACTTTGTACCCCTGGTAAAGTCACAGGATGAGGACTCCGCAGCTAATTTTTTGCCACAATTATACCATATACTAGACGAGTTTATGGGCAAAATATTAAGTCCCAACCCCGGCGTTTGTTGAGTATGTCTACAGTTAGACAACAAAATTTAAAATAATTTTTTAATGATCCAAGTCAAAAGTTTGAAACTAGTATTAAAAAAATGTAAATTTATCAACCTTCTGTGAAAAACTACTCTTCACAAAAAAGAAACAAAAAGCAAAAAATAATTAAAAATTTAAAGGAGAACAGCCATAACGAAAATAATAATTTTTTTAAATCGAAAGAGATCACTTTTATTGATTCAATTCCAGACCTTTTTATAGAAAAAAATTTTTTTTGCAATTTTTAGGACATCTTTTATTTCAAAATATATATGTTACGTCCGATCTGAAGAATCGTCCGAACTGAAGAATGGACGTCTGAGCTGAAGAATGGACGTCCATTTTCAAGAATGGACGTCCGAATTGAAGAACCATTTAATAAAATTACTTGTATAAAAAAATAAACATTACTTTATAAGAACAAAAGTTCGAAAAAATAACGAAACTAACATTTTAAATTATTTTTAACACATTATTTAATATTTGCTAAGTTTTATTAACCTTTAAGAAATACTAGCTATGATTTTAGCATTGCATATTAAATCATCGAATTCAGACGTTGGTCTTCAGAATGGACATCCGTTCTTGAAAATGGACGTCCATTCTTCAATTTGGACTTCGGTTCTTCAGAAATAGACGTCCGATTTGAGAAAAAATTAATTTTCTTAAATGGTTCTTCAATTCGGACGTCCGTTCTTGAAAATGGACGTCCATTCTTCAGTTCGGACGTCCATTCTTCAGTTCGGACGATTCTTCAGATCGGACGTAACATATACAACGAAAGAAAAACGAGCGTTTCTTTTTAAATGAAAGATCAATAGATGCCAACAGATATCATTCAAGCACGCAAAAGAAAAAATTCGGTGATATTTTAGTGGTGTTTAATTTTTACTTTGAATTTTTTATTTGCAATGCCAAAGTTTGAAATTTGTGGGTGAAAATTAAACGTTTTCTTATTAAAAACTTCTGAAAATTACTGAATCCAAGATGTTAGAATCTGATTCAAAGCCCACCATTATTATTTAAAATGTTTATAGATTAATCTTTCCGCCTTGATGATATTAGGAAAATTTTTCTGCTGCATCAATATAACAAAAAAACTAAAAAAAAGCATGTTGTTTCTTTTACGAAACAACATGCTTTTATTAGTCTCAAATGTTGGCCACTTTTTTGTATTTCGAAAGAAGTAATTTCGGAAAAAGTGGACATTAAACCATTCTCAAATATCACCGACTATTGGCTTTCTGACATTTGCGCAAAAGACTTTTCTATTTTTTTTTAAAAGAACATAGAAAAATCTCTAATTTGAACTTTTTAATTTTTATTCGGATTTTATACCTGTATTACATGAGGCTGTTTGGAAAAAATGAGAATCAAAAGTTGCGTTTTTATAATTTCGTAATATAACACTTGAAATTGATTACTTTCGATAATAAAAAATACGTGATAGAATTTTTTTCTTTTAACCACTAATGTAACAAATGATTCATCTTTTTTCATTACAAACCCATTTTAGAAGTATTTATGTAAATGAATGGTTTCATTTGGTATCAATTGTTTCTAAATTTATCTGACATTGTTTATAAAAAATTCAAATGAAAAAATGCTCACCATTTAAAAAAAAATTTTTTTTCGTTTATAAATGACTGCATTTTGTTTCAAAAAAAATTCATTGCTTTGAAAGAAAGAAAAAAAGAAAAAATTATTTCGAAACAAAAAAATTCCTTTATAAGAAAAAATGGGGGAACAATTCTAGAATAGTGGAACGATTTTTTTTGCGTTTGTCTGAACGACCAAAAGTTAAGGTTATTTAACTTGCCAATTATTTATTATAGATCTGTTCAAAACAAATCATTTAAAAATTATTTCGAATATGTCTTTTTAACATTCTATTATTTGTACTTAATAATTGTACATCGTCTTACACTTATGCCTTAATATTAAGATTCCATTCACTAAAATTTTTATTGTACTTCTTCTTTCTTTTCTTTTAATTGTATTATTTTAGTTGAAAAGTAGTTGAAAAAGTTCATTGTAATTTATTTTATTTATTGTTTGTTTAATTTAATCTTGTTGTTCTTTTTTTTGTATTATGTATGTTTAATTTAAAATCAGTATGCGTTCGGGCATGCAAATAAATAATTAAATTAATCAAATCCCTGCTTGCTTTTCTTTCATTTATTCAAATTCGGTGTCAAAAAGCAAAAATGTAATTGTTTCTTCCAAAGATTTTTAGCAACAACAACAAAAAAAAAGAAATGCAAAAGAATGTCCATCTACGTCAGCTCTTTTAAAAAAAGATCCTAAACAAGCATGAATTATTCAATATTTTTGTTATTTTTGTGTACTGCTATTATTCTGCTGTAGCAGGGATTCTCGTGATGGAATGTTTTTTTGTTGAATGAAAAAGTGCAGTAATGGATACCATTAAAAAAAGTAAGAGGGTGAATAAAAAATTTGTTGCAAAAAACACTGCATCTCATGTCTCTTTTTTTCTTCCGGTGATTTTGTAAATATATTTGTTGAACTTTTTAGCACAAAAAATTACGTGTGAAAGTAAACATTCAATTTTAAAACAAATTTGTGACGCAAACATTTTTGATTATAATGAATGTTTTTGTGCCATAAGTTTATCGATAAAAGTTTAGGGTTTTGCGTCATTAATTGTTTTAAGTGTCATGACCTGAAGTCTAATGATCTAATATTCGATACATTCCATATTGATTACGTAAATAAGAGTATGCGTACAATGTGTCCAAATTTTGAACACATTCCATCATCTAACGTTTTTGACCATATTATACTCGTATCAAATGTGCAGTAATTTGAACACTGTCTTTAACTTCTGGTAAAATAATAAATAAATTTAACATGTTATGTTTTATTCAAATTTCTGATTTCAAAATTTGAAAAAATTTATTTTTTGCTTATCCCCTTCTAATATGATGTCATTTGTAGCCAACAAAATAACATTCAATTTTTTTAAGTCCATTAAAGTTTAAACTCTTAAAAAACAACAGTTTCAACATTCATCGAGCATCCTTTTTTCGAACACGTTTTTTAGATAAACAATCGCTTTCTTTCATTTTTATCGTTTTGTTGTTTCTTAACTGTATTTGTCTAATGACTCCAAAAAACAATCACAATTACAAAATACAGTATCATAAACTACAGTCTCTGTATTTATATTTTTCCTGATAAACATTTTATCATTCGCAATTATCAGATAGAATACCATAAATTTAATATGACCCCTGAATTAAAGTAAATAGATATGAACAGAAATACTTTAATTAGTTTTATTTAGTTTCCATCAACTGAACTATTTATGACATATTTCTTGTTGGAAGTTTATTACTGCAGAAAAATGTTCTAATTTTTAAAAGGAGGGGAAACCTGTTTTTGAGATGTTTGATCATGGGCCAATTTTTAAAGTTTAATCGTTTTTTAATGAAAAGTTAAACATAGTTCTGACGTGATAAAGTGATAAAAATTTGTTGAACTTTGATCAATTTGATATAAAACTATTTGAACTTAATTTTTACAAATATCCAAAAATAAATGTAATTAACTAAGTTCTTTTAACACATGGACATTGTAATGATGATATTTCGAAATAAAAGACGTCGCAAAAACACATTCACTTTTTTTAAAAATGTGTAAAAAGAATTTTTTATGAATAGTTTCAACAGTAAACCATTGAATCGAAGAATTTGTTAAATAATTACTGATGTATAGTGAAATCTCTTGAATCTTTGAAAGGCTTTTAAAGAAACAATTATTTTCCATAAACAAAACTGAACTTTTTAATGTGGTAGGATAACCAAAAAAAAAACGAAAAATTCAAAGAAAAGCTCTTACGACATCTGTTTCAAAAAATTGGTTTTTTCACCTGCAAATGGCATCCCTTCATTTTTTTTGCTTTTACAAAAACTCCTTTGAAATACAGCAGTTTGATATTTCGAAATAAAAGATGTCGCAAAAACCCATTCACTTTTTTTTAAAAATGTGTAAAAAAAATTCTTTTCGAATAATTATTTTAACAGTCAACCATTGAATCGATGAAATGAATTTCAAGAAAGCTTAAAATTTTGCTGTTTTTATTTTGCTTTTTCTTTTTTGAATGTTTCAATAGTTTTTTTTGCTTTTTTTGTTTTATTTTATAATAATTAATATTTATAAAATGGTTGTAAAATTTGCATATTTTTTGTTCGAAGAATTGTTTATGCTGGCGAAGCATTAAAAATTAATTGAAATTATTGTTTTACGTTCATAAAATGTATTTTTTGAAAATGTATTCATTTATGTAATAATCAAACACAGTCTTATTGTTTGAAAGAATCTTAAATAAGTTAAGACAATTACCAACGAAACAATGCTTCTATATAACAAAAATCCTAACTTGACTCGCACAAAGTTCGTAATAAAAAAAGCATCAGCCACAAAGAAAAACGGACCATAATCAAGATACTGAACTTTCTTTCTCTTTTTCTTGAAGATAAAATTACTGTAAATTAAAAAAAAATGAAAAACGCCATGTTAAAATAATGTTGATTAATTTTGAAGAAATCATGTTGCTGCATTTTTGTTGTTGCCAACTTGTTGGTACTACAAACTTTGTAGCACAAAAACACAGCTTAAAGTTTAAAAAATAAACAATGCAGAAACGATGTGTCACAAAACTTTTTCTGTTGTTCTTGACGTGGAAGCATTTCCATATTTAATTAATAATGGGAATTACAGATGCAAAAATTAGCAGAAGTCTTTTAAGAAAAACACAATCATTTTTCATTCAAATTTCAATGTTTATTAAGACAGTACAAATAAAAAATTCAAAGGGAAAATCAAACACGATCCATTACAGATCCTTTTTTTTTCGTTTTTGAATGACATCCGTTGTTTCTTCATTTAAAAAGTTTCCCTCGCTTTTATTTCGTTTTATATATGTATTTTTTCGCAGAAAAAATTATTTATTCCTTTGAAAGAAAAATCAATTTTTTTATTGTTTTTTTGCAACATCATTAGCCATTTTGGACATTTGCGGTATAGGTTTTTGATGGGGGAAAGAAATTTATTCGCATTTAAAGCAATTTGTTCTTTTTTTCTTTTTGAGTTTTCTTATTTTTTTTATATTTTTAGAAAATCGGTAGCTCTGGTTCTACATTTACATTTTTAATATTTTCGTTAATTATAAATATGTGGAAGACGGTTTCCTTCAAATTAATAATGTATATGTTCATTACAGCTCTTCTCGAACAATTTTAGACAACACAATTTTTTTGCATCAAATATTTCTACTTTATCAGAGATTGTAAACTTGTAAACAAAAAATTCAAATGAAAAACTCTAACACCATTTCAAAAATTTGCTTTTGATTCTTTTTTCCGAAACAAAATAATTTTCTTTTCTGAATCAAAATTCATACTGTTTTTGACATTTCATAAGAAAGATTTTGAAATATTATTTTTTGTGATCTTTAAATTGATGGGTTTTTGTGTTTGTTTTTTAAAGTCAAAAAATGAATAATTCAATAAAGTAACAATCTTTGTTTTAAAAAAGGCTGCCAACAAAAAATACAAAAAGCAAAGTTGAATAATTTATGCTTGTTTAGGATGTCATTCAATACACGGACTGAATTAGTTGAGCTTTTCTTTTTTTTGTTCCTGTTGAATTCATTGGATGAAAGAATTAAATCTTTTTCATGTTCGGCATTGCGTTTGAAAAAATGAATGAAAGCAAAGCAAGTTGGATTAGATCGCATGGGAACAGCTTGGGATAATGATTTCGATAGGATACAGCTTGGATGCTTTTCCGAAATTTTCGACTGCTATGGTATGTCAATAATGCACTATACCTTATTTTCGTTCATGGTTTGGAGTTTGAAATCAAGACATAAATGTTTCTTTTGTTTTATGGTTATTATTGAAGGAAACGTTACGATTTGATAAAAAAAGATGAAAAACTCAATGTTGAAATGTATATGATAGACTGTAAAGAAACAATGTTACAATACTTTTTAATCTTCAACACATGATCAGCAACACAGTAAAATTCAAACGTAGAAGAAATTTGTTAACAATTCGAAATTGATGCTACTTTCGTTGAAGTTAACTACGCTAATAGTTAACCAAAATTTTTTTATTAATAAAGTTTAAATTTACCATATCTTTTATAATGAAAGCGATAAATTTTTGTACATAATACATTAAATTTAGTCAGGTATTTTAAATGAAACAATTCAAATAAAAAAGTAACACTATTTCAAAAATATACTATTTCGATTAAAAATGACAGCTTTTGATTCCTTTTTTCCAAAATAAGGAAATCAAAAGCTGTTGGCCATTGAGAAACAAAATAAAGTTTTTCTTCGAAATGTTGCACACTTTTTTGATTTTGAAAGAAAAAGCATTTTTTTGTTGACAAATTTAAAAAAACGTGTTTTTAAATTTCAAAGGTCCAACTTTGAATCATCAAAACGAATTTAATTTTTTTTTGTTTTTTTGTGAAAACTTTTATTAAATTAGGTTATTTAACTTCCCAATTATTTATTAGAGATCTGTTCAAAACATATCATTTAGAAATTTTTTCGAAAATGTTTTTCTTAGTCTAAAAACTGTTCTTGGGAAACTGTAACACATATTTTGTGTTAAGATTGAGAAAATTGTCTTATGTCATTTGCTAGTATAAACATAAGCTGTGTGTTATTGGTCTTTTAAAATCTTTTTAGATTTAATTGAAGTTTTTTGTTTGAAATAAATTTTAATTAAATAAGAAACTCAACGCTGTAACACAATTGATAAAAGCAAAACAGTAAAATATCAAAATTTTTTAAAAAAATTTAATCTCAATACAAAATTGTTGCAGCATAAAAGGTTTTCGAGTTGTTTTTGATGTTGAACAGTATCATATTTTAATTAAGAATGATTGATTATCCAGATATTTCCGGATATGTACAGATTTTCAAAAGCCTTTTCAATTAATGCAAGTACTTTTATACAAACAATTATAAAATTTGTCGGAAAATGATTATACAAAATATTCAAAAAAAAATCCAAGAAAACAATTGTCTTTTTTAAAAAAAGGTTTTTTATTTTGCTTACGACGTTTTTGCTTTTAAATGAACTAATTTTTCTTTCAAATTGCTGAATAAGTATTACGATAAAGTGCTTTTCAAAACACAGACATTAGTCATTTTTGTTTTTGTTTGAAAATGCTTTTTTATTTCAAAAAAAAAATGTTGAAACAAACCACACATTTTTTTGTTGAGAATTTGTGTATTTGCATAATAATTAAACAGCTAAACAGTAAAATGCGTCTATTAGAAGAGTATTTTAAACGACTCATCGGCGTGTATTCTTTAAATTAATGATGTTGTTATGTTGAACAAGCACTTATTTATTTATAAAAATGGTATTTAGTTATTAAATTCAACGTTTCCAAACCCTTGTCAAAGTTTTAGTAATTCATTCCATTGCATTGTAAGGCAGTCTCGTCCGATCCGACGGATGGATCCGTTAATTCGATCCGCGAATCCGATCCGTGATCCGATAATATTCCAATAATAAAGTGAACGAAGAAACCCGATAATTCTTACCGTTTCTGTTTTTTTTTGCTGCATAAAAATCATTCTGTTGTTCTTGATGTGGAAGCATTCCTTATTTTAATTAAAACTGCACTATTGGGATTAAGTAATTTCAGAAGTTTATTAATAAAAAACGATTAATTTTCATACACAAATATTTAAACTTCATCCAAAAAATGTAAATAAAAAATTCAAAGTGAAAAATGTAACATCAACTAAGCTTCTTTCGTCTATGACAGCTTTTGATTTTTTATTTTACGAGAAAAAAAACGCTTTTCTTTCGTAATTTTTTACTATCATTTGATGTGTTTTGAAAGAAAAGATGTTAAAAAACATATGAAAAAATATTTCTTATTAATTTCAATTGAAATTGAATCACAAATAAAAGTACAGTTTAATTTCAAAAATCAGTTTTTATTTGAGTTTTGAATGTTTAAAGATTCTTTTTTTTTACTTTTTTAGTAATGTAAAGAAAGTTTTAAATTTCTAATGAAAAACTTTTTGCAAAAAAAATTTTCCAAAAAAGATGGCATTAATCATTCTCCAGAATGCTGTTTTTTTAATAACTTGCGGCGATAAATATGAAATTGAATTTAATATTTTGATAATAAAAAAAGCAAAAAGTGGAAATTCACTAACATAATTCATTACTTTAAGATTTCCCTTATCATTCTTAATTACAAAACGAAAGAAATCAATTTCACCGTTCTACATTCATTCCACAAAAGCGATTGTCGGGTATTAATACAATGTAAAAATATTATTAAAAACTTTTTTTGGGTTTTAAAATTTTCAACGATGAAAAACAAAATCATCGAAACAAATTTTACAAAAGAATTTCACATGGTTGTTTCACTCTTAATACTTTTGATATTATAAACTACGCAAATAACTGCCTTTCTTTAATTCAAAATGCCAAAAATTGCTAGTTCTTTTCGTTACAACTATTTTTGTAAACACATGGTTTTTGTATCAAATATTTCAACTTTATCAGACAATGTTAACAAAAAATTCAAATGAAATGAAAAAGTTTTAACAATCATTTTAACACTATGCGCATAGTGTTAAAATAATTGTTAAAACGTTTTCGGCAAATGCTGTTTTCGTCTTTCGACGAAGTTTTTTACCAAACAAACAATTTTTCTTTTTTGAAATGCAGATATATTTATTCCAAATGAAGGATTTTGAAACATTATTCTCAAAACAACATTGGACATTTCCTGATATTGGCGTTCCAATGTTTTTTTATGCTTTCTTAAAGTCGAAAAATGAATAAATGAAAAAAATTCATTTGCATTTGAAACCATTTTTTTTGTTGATTTGAATATTTTAAGAATTCTTATATTTCAGTCACGCAAAATAAAAGTTTAAAATAAATTTGCAAAAAATTTGCGTTTGTGGTGATTTATCCTTAATAAATGCTTTTTGTTATCAATATTTAAAAAACCTTGTCCATGTTATTTTACAATACATTGTATTTAATTATTGAATTAAACATTTTGAAACGCTTATGGAAGTTCTAAAAATATAACAAAACATTGTTTTATTGTAATAATCCAAATTAGAGATCTCAAAAGAAACAATTTTTCACACATACAATTTTGTAATTTTATAAGACATTTTTAAATTTGCATAAGAAAGTTTGGCATTTTTTTTGCAAAATTTTAAAAAAACAAAAAAGCACTATGAAAAAAAACAAAGAGAAGCATTATTTGAGTAAAACACTTTCATTTATTTTTCAATTAATGTTCAATCCATTATCATTGCCTTTTATTTAATTCATTAAAAAAACAGAAAATAATAAAATATTGAAAACCGTGCAAAAATTGTTAATAATATTGAAAAATGTATTATGAAATCAAAAACAAAATCATTTCCCTCTTTTAAAAGTGATGAAAGCAATACCAAAATATTGTTGACAGCTGAATTTCGAAATTCACTTTAGCACATAACTTTATATAGTTTTTTTTCATCATCGCAGTGTCGCAAAAATGGGCAGAAAAATTTTTGAATATTTAGAATAAAGCATTTTATAAATATGACATTCTTAAATATTTTATTGATCTTAAAAACATTGACTTTAATCTAAATCATATGGATGCAATTATCAAGTTAAATTGAAGTTTGACCAAAAATTTACTAGAAACCCAAGTACAAGCAAAAATAAATAATGCATCATTAAAAGAATAAAAAACAGGGATAATCAAATGATGCCATAAAAAAGTTTAAAAATTACTTGTTCAAAATGTTATTTTTTCTGATTTTATGAATATCATTTGTAAACCCATTAAAAATATTTATTTTTTATTTCTCAATATTGTTTTTCTAGCAACCCAAACATTTGCTATTGTTTATAATGCGATGATTACTTTTTATTTTTTTAAACGTTTGTACACTAAAAAGGACTTATTTATTTAAATATCGTATTCGTATCCAAAAGGATTGTGGTTTAACTGAATCAACAAAATTCAAATTTTGTATAGTTTTATTCCTAAGCAAGTTTTTTTTATAAGATATGTATATTAACAAAATGTAAAAATTCTTAAAAAAAAAAGAACGATAAAAAATTTTCTGACTCAAAAAAAGTCTTGTGTTGTTTGAGAACATTGTTTCAAAATCATCTTTGCGAAACGAAAAAATTTATATTCTCCATTTCACAGAAAGAAAACTATTTTGTTTCGTAAAAAACATCAAAGAATCACAGAGATAAAATGAGACTAGACAGCAGAAAAAGAAACGCGATCTGATGAAATAATGTTTCCTTGACGTTGCTGCTTTTTTAAATTTTTGAATTAAAATGTTTATTTTTTTTACCTTTCGTGGAAATTTAATATGATTTTTTAACAAAACAGCAACGGTAATACGAAAATGAAAAAAAAATTTTAAAGATCAAATGTCAATATTTATAAATAAAATTTTGAGTGTGAATAATGTACATTTGGATGGCATATTGATTCATCCGTATTTAATTGGTCATCATCAATTTATGGATTGAATTGCTGTTCACTGTTCTGGACTTTTCTCGACAATTTTAACTATAAAAATTTCATTATGTTTAGAATGAACGTGAAGATTATTGTATTACTTAAAATAAGAAAGGTTTTTGCGTTTTTATCATGGCTTAAACTTTCTTTAAAATTTTTAATTTTTTTTACAATTGTCTACAAAATGAAATTCATCAGCAACTATGTTCGTTTGTAAATTGTGCAAACTTTGTTGTCAAAACCATTTTTATTCATTTTAACGTTAATAACATTTTTTTCCTATTTATTGTGGTCAACTTAAAGAAACTATTTTGGACATTATCCCTGGGCATTGTAAAAAATAAATTTGGATTTTGATTAAATTCTTGGTTATTTTTTGAAAATGCATCGGAAGAAATTTTATGCCTTATTAAAGTCAATAAGACTTTTAAATTTTCAAAGGTTTCTTTGAATTTTTTAACCTTTTTTTATATTTTTTGTTCTTTAATTTAATAAAAAATGCTTTTTTAATACAGCACGGCGGAATTTTTCGGAAACAGAAAAAAGTATGCTCAAACTTTTGTTAGAACTTTTTTAGTTTTTTATATTTATGCATGAAACTTTCCCAATATCTTCTCCAATATGTTTTCTACAATTTTAGTTTGACTCATGTTGATTGGATGCATACTGCCAGAGTCATACCTCGAAAAAGGTGCACGATCAAATTTTTTGCTCAAATTAACTTTTGTTAGAACTTTTTAAAAAATGCATATTTTTACTTAATTTCTTTTCTAAAATATTCCCAATATTCATATCTGAAGTGGCTGAGTACGCGCTGATCGAAAAAAGCGCTTTTTTCCAAAATACAGGGAAAAAATTCCGCCGTGACAATTCAGGGATGGGCGGTATACCGTTACCGTAAATATGGTAATACCGACCTTTTTGCGCTACCGTTTACCGTACCGTCGAATAAATTAAATTAAATTAAATTTTAATATTATTTTACAGTACTTTTAAGTAAATGACCGAGACAACTTGAAAACAGTTTTAATGTTACTCATTTGACCATTGAATTTTACTTTTGTTTAATTTTAACTATTAGTAGGTAAAAAAAGATTTCATTTAAAATTATGTAATAGCCAAACACCTTCTTAATATTTTAAACGATCATAAATAATTATTAACTACTAATAATTATTTCAATGTAACACAATTTTTTTTCAATTCCAAATTTTTGTACGTGCATGACAAATAAAGATTCAAAGGAAAAATTTAACATCATTTGTTTCAAAATATGTTTTTTTTTGAAAAATAACAGACGTTGTTTTTTTGGCCATAAAGAAATAGGATGCATTTTTCGTTGAAAATGTTGCAAATTTTTGGTATTTCGAAAGAACGTGTTCCGCAAATATAAATGTTTTCTTTTGACATTAGTGTAAAAAAAAGGTTATTAATTTTAATGATGTATTTTTTTCCAAAAAAGGTGATGAAGAGGGCATTAAAATTATAATAAAATTGTTTTAGGAACAGATTTTAGAAATTTCTTGTAAAAACAAATGATCAGGCAAAATTAATTATGATGGTCCTGGATTAATGAATACTTGAAAAGTAAAAGAACCTTAAAGTTTTACATTCATGTTTTTTGTTTGAATTTAAACAGTAATAGTTTTTCATCATGTTATATAGAAACTACCATCTATTAAGACTCACAAATGACGACATTCTTTTCTTGTATTATCGAAGGTTAAAATATAGAATAAAATAATTTGAGAAAAACCTTTTCATTTATTTTTTAATTATTGCTGTTGAGTCTTTTTTATGATCTGTTCATTCTCATTCTCATCGCTTTGTAAAATCTTTTCGGTTTTACATGTTTAAATGATTGGAGAATAAAAATAAGCATTAATAAAATATTAAAAACTGAGCAAAAATCTTTAATAAAACAGAAAAACGTTCTACGAAATAAAGAAAAAAGTGATGAAAGCAATATTAAACATTGCTGACAGCTGCAAAATCATTTTAGGGCAGCATTTTTTGAAATAGAAAATTTCTTCATTGCAGTGTTGCAAAAATGGAAAAAAGAGAATTTAATTTTTATTTTTTTATTTATTAAAAATTCGTATTTTAAATCTTTTTAAACATTTCATCGATCGTCAAACCATTGATTTTAGAAATTATGCATACTAACAAAGACAACTCAGAAAATGAACAAAACTTGAAACACAGCTATTTTACAAGACATTTTCTAAATAATAAACAAATAAGAGTAATCAATAGAGTATTTGTCACTATGTATGGAGTGCTAAATTCACACCTGAAAAGCAAAAAATTAGCATTTTTCATTAAATTCCACTGATATTATCTTCACGAAATAAAACAAAGTGTCACGTGCAAAAATTGGCAAAAAAAGCCTATTTCCGTGGTATTTGGGATATTCTTATCTCACAATTTTTTTTGCCATTGAAGGAAAGAAAGCAGGGATAAAAAAAGAAGTCAACAATCGAGATATGTAATTTTTATTTGTAAGGTGAAATTTTAATTAGAAAAAAAACACTAAAGACACAATGTTGGAAAAAAGGATAAAATTTTAATGAATAATGTTACTGGATTTTTAAAATATTGTTCTCACTGTGGAAAAGGTACATGATCAGCAAAAAAGAAAAATATAAATGCTAGAAAAATTTATTATGAAAACAAAATCGATGCAGAATAATGATATTGCTATTGTTCTCAATGTGAAAGAGCAATTTTTTTTAATTTCAAAAGTTTTTAAGAAAAAATGAATAATTAATATACTTAACACAATTAATTTTAACTTTAACATGTAAAATAAAAAAAATTCAAAAAAAAATATTACAACATTTCAAGGGTTCAACTTGCCTGATCAGACAACAAGATGGCGCATCATCACATCACTGTGTCTGTGAATGACAGCTGCTGAAACTTTTTCTTTCAAAATGTTTCACAATCGTTTTTGTTCCACATTAAAAAAAAACCAATTTGTGTAAAAAATCCTTTCTTAATAATGTCAAAAGTCCAATATTAAATCAAAAAAACCATTAACAGTTTTTTCATTCTGTTTAGAATGTTAAAGCGATTTTTGCATTTTTGTTTTATTTTTTAAGACGGTAATTAAAAGAAGGTTGATAATATTAGCATTTTATTAACCCGTGTTGTTCTCGCATGCGATAGAGCATTAAAAAATGTGTTGAGTTATGTTAATGAACAAAAAAATTTGTTAGAAAAAAATAAGCTTTCAAAGTTTTTTTAAACTTCTTAAAGGGAGCGTACCAGATAGAATAAGTTTTATTTTTTCAACACACGTCCTCCCACCCCGAAAGCTCTCTACTAATCGAGTAAAAAAATTTTTTCAGCCGCAACTTTTCAAAATTTTACTTGATTAGTAGAGAGCTTTCGGGGTGGGAGGACGTGTGTTAAAAAAAATAAACTTATTCTATCTGGTACGCTCCCTTTAATGTATTCGAAAATCGCAAAGAAGTTTTGGTATTAATCCATCGCTAATTCCAACAAATTATGCATAGCGTCAATTAATAATTTAAAATAATCGCGAAATTGTGAAACAGTTTTTTCCCTCTGTACAAAACATTGTCACCAAAAAAAACTTACATGATAAAAATTCAGCAAAAATTATTTTCAAAATAAAAAACAGAAAATAACCGAGTTAACAACTGTAATAAAAAAAAAGTTGGCGTTACAAGGCAAAGTAAAATAAAACAAAATGCTAACCAGCTTCAATTTCCGGCATTTGTTAAACTATTTTTTTTTCGAATATGGCTAAATCCATATCCACGGTGTCACCGATGCAAATTTTTAGTGTTCCTTTTTTTTAACTGTTGGGTGCTAATTTTTAGTGTTCCTTTTTTTAACTGTTGGGTGCAAATTTTTAGTGTTCCTTTTTTTAACTGTTGGGTGCAAATTTTATTCAATGTCGCACCGTAATTTACTATTTCCTTTTTTTAGTCAAATTTATATTGCTGAGTCCAAAAATTTTTTAAAATTATACTGTTGTGTGCAAATTTTTTGTAAGAAATTGCCGTTATACTTTTTTGATGAAGACAATCGTTGTGTTTGAAAAAACCGCGATGTTTTAAAACTTTCAACGCGAAAATGACTGGAAAACATTTTTTACCTTTTCTATGCGAAAATGACTGGAAAACATTTTTTACCTTTTCTATGCGTGTTTGTCGACATTCCAACAAAAAAACCTTATAAATGTAATGTTTTTAAACTTTTTTGAATTTTTAGGCTCATTAAAGTAATAATGAATGCCGCAACTGCATCAAAATCAAAAGATGAGATTGGAATTGGTCGTGTTGGTCAAATAACTCAAAAATCTGTTGTGAATAGAGAATGTGCTGGCTGGAAGGGAAAAGGTGCTTCTTTTTTTTCCAATCAGAAAGCATGCTGATAAACCTGCAGTAAAACCTTTACGAGGTACAAATACAACTACGCCTTTGCCTGTTGTCAATGTTGCTTTGGCAAGTTTTTATTTATTTCATTATTCTTAAATTTTGTAACAACATTTTTTCAGGTCAAAAAGTATTGTCCAGATGGATTTGATATCGATTCATTCCTCAAAAGTGGATACGGTAAAGATCGTCGTGATGAAAAAGCAGCAGCAACAACAATCAAAGCAGTTGGAGGTGGTGATGGCGATGGTGGAGGATCAATGCAAAAACCAATCTCACTTGGAATGACAAAAGCTGATTGCCTTAAAGAAGATGGTGGAAAAGCTGCTTCACCAAAAGAAGAACTTGGAAAGAAAAATGGTGGTGAATCAACAAAAGATAAAAAAAGTGAACATCATCATGCTGCTGCTGCAAATGATCAAAAACGTGAACCAAGACGTGGAAAATCAAATGAAGTCAAACATGAAAAAGGACATGATCAAAAGCATGAAGTCAAGCATGCCACAACCCATGGAGCAATTGGTGAACCAAAGATTCCTACAAAACAATCAAAAATTACTAGTATGTTTTCGAAAAAAACTATTTAATGTCCTTTTATTGATTTGTATTTCATTTTGATTTTATTTAACTTAATAAAACCGTTTTTTAACAACAGATTGTTTCTAAAGTTTGTGTTCAATTACAACTTTTAGTTTTTTTACTCTGCTTTTATCTAAATGTCAAGTCAAAGAACGTTTAGCTAAATGTCGAATCATTAAACTTATAGCTAAATGTCAAGTCAAAGAACTTTTAACTAAATGTCAAGTCAACGAACTTTTAGCTAAATGTCAAATCAAAGAACGTTTTACTAAAAGTCAATATTAAAAGTTTTAAAAATTGAAAAAAATTTGCATATAAACAACAGAAGAAAAAAAAACACAAAGTTTATTATAAAACTTTAGCATAAAAACAAATTAAAAAAACCGGAAGAATTTCTTCATTCTTTCAAAGCATCCTCAGCAATAGCTTTTTGACCACCCTCTTTTTTGCAAAAAATGCAACCTTTGGGTTCTGGATCACCACAATATTTAGCAACACATGCTTGATGAAAGAATCCATACGATTTACCATACTTAAGATGATGTTTGCATTCGAGTCCATTTTTACAGGCGAATGAAGCATTAAGATACTTATAGGAACAATGATTAGTGCAGACACCAGCATTCTTAAGTTTTCCAGCCTTAAAAAATAAAATTAGCGTACTCCTTCGAATTATTAAAAAACGTACCTTTTTCAATTCTTTAAATTCAGCATAATTTTCTTCAGGAGTCTTCTAAATTGAATAGAAATTATTTTAATTTTTTTATTAAACGTTTAACTAAATGTTACAGTAATTCACTTTTAGATAAAAGTGAAACAAATGAAAACTGAACTTACAGAAGGTGCAGAAGGACGAGAAGTTTTATCATGATCAGATGGAATTGCTTTATCTGGAGTTTCTTCTTTGGAAGTTTTACGATCCGGAGTTTTAGCCTTTTTATCAGCTTTAGGGATTTCAACCTGAAATATTCAAAAATATCATTTCATTATAAAAAAATGAAAGATTTAACAATTATTATTAGGAAATATACTGTATATTCAAACCGTTAGGTAAGCGTTACCTCAGTTTAAAAAGAGTTAAGACTTTAAAAATAACACACCTATCCACCACCGCGACGTCCATCATGAGCAGGCTTTTCTTTATCACTATCAGAGCTTTCACTCCCTTTAGAAGTTTCATCTTCAGAAATAACAATTTCAGCACTTTTCGGTGGTTCAGCCTGAAATATGCAAAAACATCAATGCAATACGTAAAAAATGTATGAATTAATAACATACCTTTCTAGGTTTTGCTTTCTTATTAGATGGAGAACCTTCTTCATCTCCAGCAGGCCGCTTTGTACTACCGTTGCTAGCCTGAAATATTCAAAAATATTATTTCTGCAATTCAAAAATAAGTTGACACAAGGTTCACATTTATTACGTTTAGATAAAAGTAGGAAAAATTACAGTGTTATATATTCGAACTTTTAGCTACGTAAAAGTTACAGTAATCCACCGAAAATGAAACATACCTTTGGAGGTTCAGCAACATCATGATCTTCACCAGCATTTTTCTCATCGAAGCTAAAAATTAACAGGAATAAATTTTAAGCAATGCAATTGAGAAAACTTACTATTTCTTCAAATCTTTAATCAAAGTAGAAACAAAAGGATAAAGTTTAAAACGATTAACAATAACCTTTTTGAAAAGATCGAAATGATCAACAGGATTCTTAAAATATTCTTGAACGGACTTATTCAATTCATCATGATTCGAGATATCAAAGGCATCTTTGCATGTTTTGTAGGATTTCTACAAAAGTTACAGTCCAACATAATCTTTAAAAGGTAAACTCACATCATCCTTAAGCAAAACATATCGGATCAATAAGGTAGTACTTTGAGCCAATTCCAAGGCAATTTTTCTAGGAATTTCATGTCCATTTTTAATAGCCAAAAGTTCAATAGAGTTATAAAGAAAAGGTGCAAGCAAGCGTGTTTGAGCACAAAACTTTTCTTTTTCTGAAGTAAAATCTTGATGAACAAAATTAAGTGCAGTATATTTTTCAGATTTTCCTTGAACAACGATTTCTGGTTCAAAGCGTTCGTTAAGTCGTGTAGGAGAGATATATCCATGACAAAATGCATTGAAACCCATTTCAATGAGAATAGAGAAGTCTTCAATGGTATCTTGTAAATTTTGAGGTTCATCTTGAGCATTCATCGAAAATCTACAATAACCAAAGAATACAGCAACATATTTATATAATTTGACCATAAGAGTTTGTTCATTTGCTTTTGCAAGATCTTGAAGATAATCACTGTAACGTTTTCCATTTTCAGCACAATCATCATAAGCAGTAATGAGAGTTTCGATTTGCTTCTTGTCAAGAACATAAGTCCTTGCATTTTGCAAAATTTGTGCCTTTATTGCGCAAGCGTCTTTATCAAAGTCACTATAAATTACAAATATTAAAACCATAAAAATGAAAAAACTTAATTAAAAAAATGAGAACTTACAATTTAGTACCACCAGCTTGCTTCGAAACATCTGCAATACTAATTCCAACAATAGCCATACCAAGATTGTATGCAAGTTTGTCATCATCTGCTCTTCTTCCACCTTGCATTAAAATTTCCCGGACAAGTGTATATGTAGCTGCATATTCATGATTCTGACGAACAATGGGCATGGAAGCATCAGTAGTTTCATCTTTTACTGGACAGATAAATTGTATTCCTTTAAGAAATTTCTTATCAGCATCACTGAGAGGTTTCACATTCTTTTGAGCATTTTTATCTTTTTTGATAACTTCAGCCATGGCTGTTAACAGTTTTAACTTAAAAGATTACCATATAAAAATATCAGATAAAACGTTCAGATTCACGACATTTAACTAAACGTTAACAAAAAAAGTATATTCATAAAAGTCGAGTTACCAGACATTTAGCTAAAAGTCCAGTAACCTAAAAATAAGGGAAAAAAACTTACATGCAAAAATAATAAATCGAATATCGAGAACATGTAAAGAAAAAATCACAAAAAAAATCAAAAAAATTATATCAAAAGTTGAAAAATGGAAAGCCAAAAAAAGACACACTAAAAAATTTAAATAAATTTTAAAATTAAAAAAGGAAAGAACTTTTTGAATGCGAATTTAGTTAAAAGTTGAAAGAGTTTTACTTTTAGAAAAAGTCAAAAAAATGCAACACTGTTGTTTTTCTTTTTATTACGCGTACCACTTCGAAAAAAGAATTGGTACGCGCAAATAAAAGAATTCTTTTTTTTAAACTTTTATATAACATTCCACTTTGAAATCGAAAACAAAACAAATCTGTATTTTTTGGTTCCGCGCTAAGATAAATTAGAATAAATGCCTCAAATAATACAAATACCAAAAAATTCTTAAAAAAGTTGTAAATAGTAACTTGTATTTAATACGTATTTAGGAACGTTTAGTTAAAAGTTAATATAGTATAACATTTAACTAAAAGTTAATATAGTATTAATTTTAACTACCATTTCGAAAAAGTTAAACTCTGTCAACTTTTAACTAAATTCGCTTTCAAAAAGGTCTTTCCTTTTTTAATTTAATAATCTTTTAAAAATTCTATCAAATAACTGTTAACTAAAAGTCATGTATTATTACTTTTGACTGAAAGTCTTGATCTTTAACTTTTAACATTTTGCTAAAAGTTCTTAGACTTGACATTTAGCTAAAAGTTCTTTGACTGGACATTTAGCTAAAAGTTCTTTGACTGGACATTTAGCTAAAAGTTCTTTGACTGGACATTTAGCTAAAAGTTCTTCGACTGCACATTTAGTTAAAAGTTTTTTGACTTAACATTTAGATAAAAGCAGAGTAAAAAAACTAAAAGTTGTAATTGAACACAAACTTCAGAAACAATCTGTTGTTAAAAAACGATTTTATTAAGTTAAATAAAATCAAAACGAAATACAAATTAATAAACGGACATTTAATAGTTTTTTTCGAAAACATACTAGTAATTTTTGATTGTTTTGTAGGAATCTTATTTTTCTTACGAACAACATCAACGACAGTGACATCTCCATCCGCAGAATCACCAACACAATGAGGGAATTTTTTCATAGTTCTTTCCTGTAAAATATTATTATATAATAAAATATTATGAAGGGTTACTGTAACATTTAGTTAAAAAGTTTTTAAAATCGACATAGCTTCTGGAATCCAACATTTAGATAAAAGTTATGTGTTTGAAAATTTGCAAAAAAACGACAGAAGAATACAAAAACACAAAGTTTATTGAAAAACTTTAAGATAAAAAAAACACATAAACAAAACGGAGAAAGTTTCTGGAGAGATTCACGTTTCTTCTTTAAACAGCATCCTTTTCAAGAGCTTTTTGACCACCTTTTAAGCAAAAGGGGCATTTTTTATATTCAGGATCACCATTTCCAACACAAGGGGGATGAAAAAATCCAAATGATTTGCCATATTCAACATGATGTTTGCATTCAAGTCCATTTTTACAGACTACTGAGGGATTAAAATTTTTTTGCTCACAATGATTGGTGCAGATACCAGCATTCGTAAGTTCTCCAGCCTTAAAAAGTAAAATTAGCGTACTCCGTCGAATTAGTAAAAAACGGACCTCTTGCAATTGTTTAAATAAAGCATATTGTTCTTCAGGAGTGTTCTAAATTTAAAAATTAAAATTGTTTCTTTTTAAATTTTTATATTAAACTTTTAACTAAACGTTACAGTAATTCACTTTTAGTTAAAAGTGAAACAAATGAAAACTGAACTTACAGGAGGTGCCGAAGGACGAGAAGTTTTATCATGATCAGATGGAATTGCTTTATCTGGAGTTTCTTCTTTGGAAGTTTTACGATCCGGAGTTTTAGCCTTTTTATCAGCTTTAGGGATTTCAACCTGAAATATTCAAAAATAACATTTCATTATAAAAAAATGAAAAATTTAACAGTTATTACGTTTAGATAAACGTAGGAAAAATACTGTACATTGAAATTGTTAGCTAAGCGTTACCTCAGTTTAAAAAGACGAAGACATTAACAAATAACATACCTGACCACCACGTTCACCTTCAAGTTCATTTTCTTTTTGACTTCCATCATCGCTTTTATTCTTTACTTCTTCTTCTTCAGAGCTTTCATTAGCATCATCATCTTCTGCCATTTCAGCTTCATCTTCACCTTTACGCTTTCTTCGAGGCTTATGCCTTGAGCTTCCATCCTTTCCTTCAGCATCATTCTGTTTAGTCTTGTTATCTTTTCGAGGATTATCATTTGAAAGATTTGGCTAAAAAAAGATAACCAATGAACACGTCATACATAATCAAATAAATACCGACGTTTAGATAAAAGTACGAAAAATTACTGTAGATTCGAACTTTTAGTTAAACGTAAAAGTGACAGTAATCAACTGAAACATACCTTTTTAGCAACAGAAGAACCAGGTATTTCATTGGGATCTCCAGCAAGAGTATCAGCATTACGCTTTTGACCAGCGATTTTTTCAGCATTATTCTTACCAAAGCTAAAAAAGAACAGTATAAAATTTCAACCGAATCAGTATGAAAACTTACAATTCCTTCAAATCTTTAATCAAAACAGTAACCATACGATAAAGCTTGTATCGATTAACAACGAATTTTTTGCAAAGATCTGCATGATGTGCTTCTTCTGTTGCACCTTCAGGAGTCAAATATTTTTTGATAGCATCATGCAAATCATCATGTTCCAAAAGATCAAAAGCATTTTTGCAAGGATTGTAAAATACCTAAAACAAATATTTAGAAAACAAAAATTTCAAAATACAACTCACTTCAGTTTTATTCAATACATAATTCATAAGAAGGGTTGTTGACTTTGCCATATCAAGTGCAACTTTTCGAGGAATCGTTGCATCGACTTCAATTTTTTCTTCTTTGACTTCTTTGCCATCTTTTGTCTTTTTTGTTAATGTTCGTTTCTTCGGAAGTCCCAAAAGTTCAACACAATTGAATAAATGAGGTGCAATAGCGATTCCAGTTACATCAAGAATTTTTTCTTCTTCTGGTTGAAGTTCTTGAATGGCATAAGATGGAATCCATTGTCGAGTTGTACCTTTAATTGGGATCTTCTCTTTTTTTGGCAAAACTTTATTGAGGAATTCAGCAGAGTAAAGTCCATTAAAAATACCATTAAATCCAAATTCGAGGAAAAAGATAAGTTTTTTTCGAGCATCATGCATATTTCTAACATCAACTTTATGAGTTACCAAGAATTTGCAATAGCCAAAGAATGTTGCAGTAAAAACATAAAGTTTAGCGAAATCAGAATGAATTGTTGATGTTACGATTTCTTTAAGGCTATCAACAAAGCCATCAGCTTTAACAGCAGCTTTTTTATAAATTTTTCCCAAATCATCAATTTCAGCTTTTGAAAGAAAATATGTTGCAGTCTTGTGATGAATTGTAGCACTGGAGCCACCAGTTGCACTAAAACGCATCAAGAAATAACTCTTAGGTAAACGTTACATATGCAAGCTTTAAAAGATGTTATATACAACTTTTAGTTTAACGTTCCTATTTACAACGTTTAGTTAAAAGCTGTTATATATAACCTTTAGTTAAAAGTTCCCATATAAAACATTTAGTTAAAAGTTATAATCAGTAAATACAACTTTTAAAATGAAAAAACGTTTAACTAAACGTAGCTAATTATGACTGTTAACTAAAAGTTGTACAAACGTAAAAACTAATAATAGAAACTTACTAAGTTGAACTTCCAGATTGTGTATTCATACTTTTTTCACTTTTGCTGCAACCAAAAAGTGCCATTCCAAGTTGGTAAGCCAATCCATCATCTTCATCTTCAAGACTGCAACACTTCATCAAGAGTTCCCGAACAGCTGTCATTGAAGCGGAAGCACCATGTGTTTGTCGACTAACAGGTTCTTGAACTTTATCAGCATCAGGCAAACTTCCAATAGGACAAAACCATTCGAGTTCTCGTTTGAGCGTTTCCTGATCCTTCTCAAACTTTTCAGCTTTCTTTTTCTCTTGTTCACGCTTTTTAGCTTCTTTTACTGCAGCTTTAGATGCCATTTTTAGCGCTAAAAAAATTTGATAAATTATTACAAAAACAAATGCAATAAAAATAAATCACACCGTACAAGGAAAAATCACGAGAAGGAAATGCAAAAAATTAAAACAAAAATTAATAAGAATGAGACACATAAAAAAATTTAAATAAATATCAAAAAAGAAATAAACGAAGTTTTTGGAGCGCGAATTTAGTTAAAAGTTGAAAAAGTTTCACTTTTAGATAAAGTCGAAAAAATGCAGGCGATTGTTTTACATTACTTTTTTTACGCGTACGCGTAAAAAAAAGAACTCAGTTTATTTTTTTACTTTTAGCTAACAGTCCACTTTTTTACATAAAAAATGAGTAAAACAAAAGTCATTTTAAAAAAGTGTTAAGTTTCTAAAAGTTCTTAAAAAAGCTATCTTAAATAACATTTAGCTAAACGTTTATCATAGACAAAAGTAGTTAAAAGTTCCTATAAATATCGAGAACCGGTAAAGAAAAAATCAGAAAAAAACACAAAAAAATTATATCAAAAGGTGAAAAATGGAAAAAAAAAAAAAAAAAAGGCACACAATAAAATTTAAATAAATTTTATAATAGAAAAAGAAAGAACTTTTTGAACGCGAATTTAGTTAAAAGTAGAAAGAGTTTAACTTTTAGATAAAGTGAAAAAAATGCAGTTTGTTGTTTTTCTTTTTATTACGCGTACCAATTCGAAAAAAGAATTGGTACGCGCAAATAAAAGAACTCCTTCAAAAAAGAATTGGTACGCGCAAATAAAAGAATTCCTTTTTTTAAACTTTTATATAACATTCCACCTTAAACTCAAAAAATTAGTATAAATGCTTCAAAAAAAACAAATACCAAAAATAAATTATTAAAAAAGTTGTATTTGGTAACGTTTAGTTATAAGTTAAAGATATAGACTTTCAGTCAAAAGTAAAAATACATGACTTTAAGCTAAAAGTTCTTCGACTTGACATTTAGCTAAATGTAGGTATTCCTTGATTGTTTTGTAAGAATTTTCATGGGACTTTTAACGAAAAAGAAATACAAAAAATATAATCATAAAAAACAAATTTAAACAACCGGAAGAATTTGTTAAAGTTCATCGTTCTTAATTGTTTTAAAGCATCCGCTTTCATAACATTACCATATTTTTTTTTCGCAAACTTTTAGTTAAACGTTGTATATAGGTAACTTTTAGTTAAAAGTTGTATAAGGGTAACTTTTTGTTAAAAGTTGTATATAGTTAACTTTTAGTTAAAAGTTGTATAAGGGTAACTTTTAGTTAAAAGTTGTATAAGGGTAACTTTTAGTTAAAAGTTGTATACATTCGAAAGCCCTTGACGAGTTCGATATTAATGAGTGTCTTATTTTAATTTTCAAAGATACGGCAATGAACTTCTTGAAGGTTTAATAATTTTTAGAGCAACTTCTTTTCATACAAAAAAATTTGGTTTCATTCAGAAAAGGTAAATCAAAAATTCAAAATAAAATAGAGTAGCTCCATTTTTAATTCGTCATTTTATCTTCAAAACTGACATTTATTAATTTTTGATCTGTCAAATTTGCATTGAAAACTAAACATTATTACATTTATTAATTAAAGAAAAGAAAACTGTCAACACATTTTTACATTTTTAAATTGAAAATCGTGATACGGTAATTTTATGGGAGCTGTTTTTATTGTTTCAGAATGTAAAAATTTAATTCAATTATTAAAACACATTTGTTTATCAAAAAAACACGGGCGTACTTTTTTTAAATATTGATTTTTTTTTGGACGAAGTGAAATTCACAAAAATATAATTCACCTGCGTTAAAGTTTGCAAAATTGTATTCCAGATTTTTGAAAATAAAATGAAAAACAAATAAAAATTTAAAAAATTTAAATGAAAAAAAAAATTGAGAAGATTTCTTCCATCTTGTTTCAAAACAGTAAAAAGTGAAATTTTTTTGGACAAAAATCCACTAGCAATTATCTTTCTTTTGGCTAGACATTTTCTAAAAAAAAAGGTTGAGAAATAAGATCGCAGATAAGGAAAAAAAATTATTTCAAAAAATATATATGACATAAATCTTTCTTTAATTGGCAAATTCGTGTAAAAACTGCAAAAACAATAAATCAAAAGCTGCATTCATATATTTTTACATTTTTAAAAATTGCGTTTTTCTTGATACTTTAGCAATGAACATTAAATTTGTGACATTTAAGTTACTGTATATTTATGTTTATTAAAATATTTTATATTTAAAAAAGTTTTAATAAACTAACAACTTTATTAAAAAATTTAAAAGAAAACCTTAAAAAATAAAAAAGAATAATTTATTTCAGTTTGGTTAAAAAAGTTTTTGTTAAGCCGTGATAAAATCATAGCTGTAAAAAAACAGTCAAAAAAGGACGACAACCGTTGAAATATTGTCGCAGTAATGTTGGTCATTTTTTGAATATTTGAAATTAGTTGGGTATGATTTTATAACAAATTATAAAAAGTTATTTCATTCTCAAACATTAAATTTTCATTTAACACATATGTAATGAAACCAGACATTTATGAATTTATTAAAATCAATGCAGTTTCAAATTTATTTGATTTTAAAAGCTCTTTTGAACAAGAAAAAAATTTTTTTTTCAGACAGCGTATAATATATAACATTGTTTTTTAGAGTTTTTTGTCTAACAAATATTTCATTTTTGAAAAAAAAATATGTCTTTATTCAGACAAAAATGTACTTCTTTGTCACACATTTTTTGTGATTTGATTTGAACACATCGAAACGAAGGCCAAATTTTGTGAGCATTTTGGCATTCGTTTTTTGAAATTCTCTCGACAAAAAAAGTTGATTTCTCGAGGTGAAACACTTTGCCAAGCGTCTCGCAAAATTGTGCTTTTTCTTTGAAAAAAATTCGATGTGTGAAGCACTATTATCTGAAACTACAATACCCACTTTGTAAAATTTGCGTCGATAGTTTTTTAGTGTTTTCTGAAAGTTAAAAAATGAATAAATAAAGAAAATTTATTTGCTTTCAAAATAATTCGCTCTATCTGTTGCTTTGAATCTTTTAAAAATTGTTATATTTTGTTATGAAATTAAGAAAGGCTTTTTGAAGTAAAATTATAAAAATTTGAATTTTTTTAAGCCATTTATTGCAATATACGATACTTAAAAAAATTAAGCTTTACTTACTTACACAAACGGTGAATGAATATTGATTAAGATTTCGTTGAAATATTGGTTCATTTTATTTGGTAGTAAATCCCCCTTTAAATTTAAATTTTAAAAAATTTTTCAAAATTGTCTTATAACTTTAGACGAAAAAGGAGTGAAATTTTTTTTGAAATCATGTTTTTTGGAGCCCTGTCTAAAACTTTTTTCTTATCCGGGTTTTATATGTTCATTTTGAATATAATTTTTTTTTAATATTTTGAAACTTTTACAGATTATTCAAACAAATTCTTCATTTTATACGACGCATAAAACAAAAAAAATTCAAAAAAAAATAGAATATAACGTTTAAAAAATGTGATTAAGACTGTGTTTTTTGATTTTACTTTTTTAAGATTAAAAATATAAAGGTTAATTGTTTTTAAAACCCAAAACATTTTTTGAAAACAAATAAAAATTACAATATTTTTTAAATGGTTCCCAAAATCTCGTCATCACCGTCAAAAAGTTGCAATTTATTGGAATTTTGGAAACTTTTCTTAAAAAAATATATAAGCATATTTTTGACAAAATATTCAAAGAAAGACTTATATTAATAGTCAAAAACCGATCATTCCATTATATTCGAGGAAAAATTAACCATTTTATTGTGAGCTTGAACTTCTGAGAAAAAAATGAGAAAAAATCTCTCTCTCTTTCTCTTCTCTCTTTCTTAATCTTAATCTACTAAATATTTCGAAATATCGGACGCAATAGATTTTTGTCGCCATTTTCATACTTTAAGCTTCGTTTTGTTCGGCGTGAATGTATCATCTGGCAATTGAGAAAAAAAATTGATCGATGCGTTGAACAATTTTCAAAAGGCATTTTATGTTGAAAAGAAGTTTTTTGAGAGAGAAAAAAGGAATGGTTCATCGAAGATGGAAAATATCATATTTTGTTTCCTTCATTAAAAAATGTTTTACAATATGTTTCATTTTCACGCAAAAATGTAGTTTTACATATTTTTGAATATTTCATTTTTGTTAACTGTTGTTCCTACCCTAACCTAGAATAAATTCATTAATACATAGTGAATATAATAACACAACTATTAACCAAATCTTGTCTGACTCATTATTAATAAAAATGGAAACACGATTTTCGTACCACATAGAGATTAATAAAAATAGAGAAAACGTGGTTTAATATATTGTTAATTAATATATGATTTTATTTCAATACGATTTTTTTATGTCAAAAGAGGGTAACTATATTTAAAAAAAATATGTTGTTTCAAGATCAAGATCTAAAAAAACAAGTCACATAAATATATTGAATAAGAAAAACTCAAAATTTAAAAACCAATTAATTTTGACTTGTTTGACCTCTTTAGATTGAAAAAAGTTTAGGTCAAACATTTTCATTTTGAAAGGGAATACATTTTTTCAAAGGCATGTTCCAAGGATCTTCCTTCTTTTTCCATTTGTATATGCATAGAATTTTTTCTTCGCGTCTATTACAATTTTGTTCCCCTTCATGTTTAACTTTAATATTTATGGCTTTCTTTTTTGCAAAAGCGATCGATTTTTAAAAAAACAAAAAAAAACATAAATATAATCATTTTTAATCAATTTTTTAAGCTTTTTAAGCATTCCATTTTTGAATATTCTATTTCCAAATTCTTTACTTTTGGCATTGCAGAAAAGGTTTGTTTGTTTGGCCATAATGAGAACTACAAGTTTTCACAGGAGACAATTTATTATCAAAAACATTTTTCCATGCTTTCCATAGATAAATTTCTCGCTATTGTACATCCCACAAAAATACAAAAATAATAAAAATATTTGTACCATAGTTTTTGTATTATAAAAAAAAAAAAGTGAAACATATGAAAAGAATAAAAGCTATGAAGAAAATATATGTTATTTCAAGGTTTTCGTCCGCGATCGGGAAATACTGTTAGCAAAGCAATTATTAAGCATTCCAATTTTTTGGCGCATAAGTTTTTATTACCAATTTTTCGTTTATTAAAATTTGTTTTAGAATGTTAAAAAATTTACACAAAAATGTACATTTTTGACAAAAACACAGTTTTTGAATCTTTTATAAAAATAAATAGTTGTTATTGTTTCTATTTAGTAAAAAACATAAAGGTTTTATGTAGCGGTTTTTCGAAATATCTTTAGTAAAGGTAAAATTGCTTTTGAAATCATTAAAGAAATAGTGCAACAAATACAACCCGTAATTTTTTAAACATTATTGTAATGAATTTAAACAAATTTGTATTTTGTTGAGCTGTATTGCTGCATAAAAAATATATGACATAAATCATCGTTTAAACATATAAGTGATGAATTTTAGCAAAGAATTAATAAATATTGTTTTTTAACCATGACATATATGCATGTTTGGGATGCACATACCATGAGTGAAATTTACGTAACTTTTATCCTTTATTAAAATTTTTATGCCTAAAAAAATGAGTGAAAAAAAGATATTTAAAATCAAATATTCACAAAAACAACCAGCGCACATTTTGACAAAAACATCGGTAGCTTCTCACAGTGATCCCAAACGTAGGAAAAAAGGAACCAAAAATCGCCGGCAATGAAAAAAAAGGATAAATAATAGAAATTTTTGCTCTCTCGCAAAAATTAAAAAAAAAGAAAAATCACAATTCAGCTTCTTCTTATTTCTACGATTTCGTTTATGTTAAAGTAATCGCTTAGAATTTTTATAATTATACAAAGAACATCCAAAGCAATACAAGGATACCTTTGGTTAAGCGATATCAGCAGAATTAGGGCAAGCAAAAACTGTTTTTTTTTCACAAAAAAAACGCAAAAGAGCGTTCGTCCGTGTATTTTCTTTTTTGCCGTTTCTTTTTGCAAAGACAATCGTTGTGTTCTACTAATACATTAAAACGAAAAGCTGCATTTGAAGATGCAATTTTTATAACTTTTACGTTGTAAGCAATATTTTTATTTCGTAAGAAAATATTTTGAAACACTTTTCCCAAAATCACATTGATGAGAAATTGTTCTCTGTGATTTCCGCTGCTCACGAACGAAACTGAAGAAGTTTCATACCGGTTTTTTTTGAATATTTTTGTAAATGTTTTATGCTAAAAAGAGTCAATTTTTAGAACAAATAAAGTTTGATTTTTTTTATGAAAAAAGAGCTAGTATGAATTCCCTCGCATTATTTACCAAGTTTTAAATTTTGTGTTTTTGGCATTTAATAGTTTTGTTAAAAAGATGAAGTAAAACGAATTCAATTTGGTGATATGCTAATTTTATTTTTTTAATCAAAATAAAGAGAGAACAATGTTATGATTTTTATGCAATTTTTAAATAAAACATAATTTTCTTATGTTACTGTTTTTGTAAGTCAAATAAAATATATCTTTTTTACTGTGATTTTGCGACAGAAAATCATCTTTTTATTGTAAGATTTCTTGTATTGCACATTCCGAAAACAAATAATAAATCATACATCAAAAAGGGACGCCAGATGAAGAATTGTCGTACGCTTGATTTTGGTTTTCTTTTAAATTTTTGAATAAAACTGTCAGTTCATTAAAATTTTTTTAGAAATAAAATATTATAACAAACAAAAATAAACAGTAATTTAAATGTCAAACATTCAATGTTTATTGCTAAAGTATCAAGAAAAACTCATTATTCATAAATGTAAATAAGTATAAATGCGGCTTTTGATTTATTGTTTTTGCAGTTTCACCACAAATATGTCAATTTAAGAAAGATTGATGTCAAATATGTTTTATGCAGTAAAAATTGGTTCAACGTGTTTTGTCAAGTCGGAAGGATTACACTGAGTATCAGCAGCAACAAAATATGTATCTTAACAACATGTGATTTAAGGGTTTTTCTACATACAATAACTGTGTAAACCGAAATTTGCAAAAAAAACAATGTTGCAAAAAAACCGCTTAAATTTTATTAATAATGTTTTTGATCGAAATATTTCAACGTGAAACCTCTTAAAAGTTTTTTGTAAATCTGTTTAACGTTTTAAAAATGTATAACTTTCTGTCTTACAAGATAATTAAAAATTTAAATAAAAAAATTTCACATCATTTTGAACTTATGCTGTTTTTTACTCAAATGGTAGCTTTTGATTCATTTTTTTTTGAAACAAAAAACATTTTTTTCTTCTTCAACAGTGCCGCAGACACAAATTTCTTTTACGAAAGAAAGATTTAGAAGTGGAGTTTTCAAAACAATGGTTGCTGCTTTTTTGTGACATCTGCGCTAAAAGATTTTTTTAACAAAAAAATTTTAGAGCATTTCGTTTGCTTCAAAATGCTTCTTAAAATTTTTCGTTTAAATATTTTTAAATAATTTTAAGTTTTTTTAATGTTTTTTTTTACCTCACCCTGGAGTAAATAAAATAATACATAATTCACTAATTACATTCTTTTTTGATGACAAAACAATTTTTTATGACATTAAGAAATAAAATGCTGTCCGGAATACTGAAAACAAAAAAAACTTTCAATAAAATTTTAAATGAATCAATTAAATCATTATCAGACATATTGTTGATCAAAATTTATTCAAATATTCCAAAAACGATCAACAACAATACTGCAATTAAACATTCAAAGTGAAGAACAAAAAAAAAATTGCTTTACATTTGAAAAATATTTCTTTTGATTGATTCAATGACAGATATTTTTATCACACAAAAATCATAAAAATGAAAACAATGTTTTTCCGGAAAATGTTCTTTTGAAATTAAAAAAGTGTTCAACATTTTTAACGAAAAAGACGTCTCTTTTTTGGCAAAAAATCAAAATGGCTGTTATTTATACGCAAAAAAATAATTTTTGTGAAACAAATGGTGCAAGCTTTTTCCTTTGAATCTTTAATTTTATTATCTCAAAAAAAATTTTATAATTCTGAAACCTTTAATCTCTTTTCCAGTCTAACTTTGCAACAGCCGTATATTTGTTATAGTTTATTGTTTTTTTTGTCTTGTTTTTTCTTATCTAAGTTTTATTTAATTCATTTTTAATTTTTAAATATTGAAATTGGGATTTTCAATTGCTGTTGTTTGTATTTTCACTTTATATTTAGTTGTGACTGCTAAAAACTATGTATTGAAACAATTACATTTTATGAATCATCGACAAAAAATTTAAAAATGTTTAAAAAAGCTTTTCTCAAAATGAGCTAGTTCTCTCTGTTCTTTTTTTGCTGAATTGTGATAATGTAATATTGTATTTAAAAAAAGTCTTGCACTATAAACATTTTGAAAACACTGACTATATATTTAAAAAAATCTTTTTATCGCCCTTTTTTTCGACTACCAATTTAATGTTCGATTAAATTATTTTTGTTGGCGACGTAAGACAATTTTAATAGAAACTTACATTTTTGATGCAAAACTGTTTTTGAATCTTTCACAATTTATTGCTTTAAAAAAAAGATTAGAGATGCCACATTAATTTAGTTTTACATTTATATATGTCGGGGCCCCCTGAAGTAATATTTTTAGTTTGTTAGAATTTGCAGTATATTAATTATAATCCGAATGGCACATTAAAAAATTATGAAAAGTGTGGTTTTTAATTTATGAAAAGTATTTTTGTAAATTCTTTAGTTTTATATTCATTAAAATCTGTTATTAACGTTTTGGAGAATCATAATTTAACAATAAAGAATCCATTCGATGTAACAATAAAATTTATTTGTTTTGCAAAAACTATGCTTTTTCGATTAAATCAGCATCAATGATAGATAATAGAAGAAATTTGTGACATTCATGGTAAAAAATATAGTATTTTTCTTTTATCGATTGACTTGAATTTGAGCTGGGCATTTTTTCGAAATTTCAATTTTCAACTTTTTTAAAGTCTAGACATTTTTTCCTTAAACATTTTGTAGAAAAAAAAACGAAAAATAGCAACACTTTCGAATGATGTGTCTGCCTTTTTTAATATATTTTTTTGGTTGCAGAATATACACTTTTTTAAAGGGCTTTAAAAATGAGTATTTAACAAATCTTTGCAGTACTTGAAAATGTTGTGTCTATTAAAGTTTGAATATTTCGTTAATATTTTTAAAATAAAAAATCAAAACGATTGAGATAATTCATCAAAAAGATTAAGAAAATAGTGAAAGAAGCTGCAACGTTTTTGCATAAATGCATGAAAAAGATAAGATGACACTTTAAATGTTTGATTATGCAAATATCAACAAAGAAAAAAAGATAATATCATACAATTTTTTCAGAAAACCTTGCGTCCAAATCAAACACTTCCGCCAGACTTAGCATGGCCTTGCCCGGAAAAGCCCGGTGTCTGGCCCGGCTCGCGGTCTCCGAAAATCATAATTTTATAAAATTGAAAGAATTCTTATTTTAATTAAAAATGCTTATATATTTCGATCAATATTTAAAATACCGCATCCGTCTTGACACAAGTATTGCTTTTTCAATTATTGAATTCAAAGTTTGAATTTTAAAAAAAATTCACAAATATTGTGTCAAATTTGTTTTTGAATTTTAAACGTGGTTAAAACGCATTTTGTGAGAAAATGTAGTTTTGCGAGCTCAAAATGGCACAGAAACAAAAAGTATATCAGATTTGGGTATAAATTTGTATATATAGGTAATCGAGGGCGTAGAATCCGAATTTTTCATTTTCAGGGGTCTTTATTCTGCTCATTTTCGAGATACGGCCGATATCGCTGATATCGATGCCATTTTGTTAGTTGTTAAGTACGGACATTGAAAGTTGTACCATTCGATGCGTCTCGTCAAGCTGTACTTGAATCACGCAAAATTTATTAAAATAACTTAATTTTTGAGGGCGTTTTGCCCCTTTAAAGGTAGTAAAAAATGGTTTTTTGACGTTTTGACCCTTTCACCACATGGTGGTGGAAAAATTTTATTGCAGATTCGAAATCTACGGGTCCGATTACCCCTGGTAGGATATTTAGTTTATCAAAATTCCGGGCACCCGTAGGTTGTTTTCTCAAAATAAACATAAATAAACAGGTTATATCAATATCTCCAACATCTTCAAAAAATCAGAACTTATGAAATATGTTAGGAATCATTCTCCGGTGACTTGCATTATGAAATATGATATATTTGGAACATTTTGGGGAGGTTTCAGCTCACCAACATCGAATCTAGAGATTTGGGATCAATGGAAAATGTTGATTTAGAGTAATATGGTATGCAAAATGTAAAAAATCGCAAAAATGGTTTTTTCCTAAAGTGTCATGTTTTTTAGGCTTTATTAATTTAAACTACATCAATCTGCAACAGATAAACCCATAAACACTGAAATATGGAACAATTGGGGGTTTTTACGAATTTTTAAAAATACCTCATTTTTGGTCATTTTTCGTGATTTTTGGATTTCGCGATACATATCAGATATGAACTTTTTTGTGTGTTTACGATGAAATATATGCTAAATAAAAATTATGGGCAAAGTTTCATCCATCTACATCAACTATAGACCACATGGGGATAATTATTAGTTTTGGGTATTTCTGCTATAACATGGGTCACGAAAATCACTGCTTTTCTTTACCATTAATGCCAAATTAGTAGTTCATGACTTTTTTATGTAAAATTTTAACTGTTAAATGTGTCAGATTGCTTAAATGGAGTAAAAATACTTGATAGTAATCTTTTTCAATAACACCAAATTTTCGAAATTTTGAAGTTTTTCATAAGTGTATTTTCTGCGTTACATTTTGTACTCTGACGCTTGCATGTATATACCACGAAAGTAAAAACGTTAAATTTTATATGAAAAAAGTCATGAACTACTAATTTGGCATTGATGGTGCTGAGAATATTTGAAAGATTGCCTCTTTTGGCGAAATGAATCTTAACATATCTCTCTCTCTAACTTTCTCTCTCTCCTTTATTTTTGTCATCGTTTTTCACCTTTGTATTTTTATTGTAAGATAACTGCAGCCTTACCGATCAGGTGCGTGTTTTGCTGTTTAAATAAACTAACTTTAATTAACATCTTCTTCTTCAATTAATTATTAACATCAGTGACTTATCCGGAGGATTTGTTCACTTCAGATGGTAAAGAAAAGTAGTGATTTCTGTGAGCCATGTTATAGCAGAAATACCCAAAACTAATAATTATCCCCATGTGGTCTATAGTTGATGTAGATGGATGAAACTTTGCCCATAATTTTTATTTAGCATATATTTCATCGTAAACACACAAAAAAGTTCATATCTGATATGTATCGCGAAATCCAAAAATCACGAAAAATGACCAAAAATGAGGTATTTTTAAAAATTCGTAAAAACCCCCAATTGTTCCATATTTCAGTGTTTATGGGTTTATCTGTTGCAGATTGATGTAGTTTAAATTAATAAAGCCTAAAAAACATGACACTTTAGGAAAAAACCATTTTTGCGATTTTTTACATTTTGCATACCATATTACTCTAAATCAACATTTTCCATTGATCCCAAATCTCTAGATTCGATGTTGGTGAGCTGAAACCTCCCCAAAATGTTCCAAATATATCATATTTCATAATGCAAGTCACCGGAGAATGATTCCTAACATATTTCATAAGTTCTGATTTTTTGAAGATGTTGGAGATATTGATATAACCTGTTTATTTATGTTTATTTTGAGAAAACAACCTACGGGTGCCCGGAATTTTGATAAACTAAATATCCTACCAGGGGTAATCGGACCCGTAGATTTCGAATCTGCAATAAAATTTTTCCACCACCATGTGGTGAAAGGGTCAAAACGTCAAAAAACCATTTTTTACTACCTTTAAAGGGGCAAAACGCCCTCAAAAATTAAGTTATTTTAATAAATTTTGCGTGATTCAAGTACAGCTTGACGAGACGCATCGAATGGTACAACTTTCAATGTCCGTACTTAACAACTAACAAAATGGCATCGATATCAGCGATATCGGCCGTATCTCGAAAATGAGCAGAATAAAGACCCCTGAAAATGAAAAATTCGGATTCTACGCCCTCGATTACCTATATATACAAATTTATACCCAAATCTGATATACTTTTTGTTTCTGTGCCACCCCATACTACAGTTTCTCACAAAACGCGTTTTAAAAACTAATTTGTGTTTTTATTGTAAAATTTGCTTTGAAGATTTCATTGTTGTCGCCGAAAAAGTATTCATTTATGGTCACAGTTGAAAGTTTTTCGTCAACTAATAAAACAAACATCATTTAAAGTCGCTTTTAGGACATTGTTTTTGAAAGATTTGTTAGAGCATTGCACATTTTAACAACCAAGAATAAATAGAACAGCAAAAAGGGACGTCAGTTAGCAAAATATGGTTGGCTTGATGTTGGTTTGCTTTTGAATATTTTGAATAAAAATGTTTGTTTTTTACAATTTATTTCGCTCATATATTTTTTTTAACAAACAAAAATAAGCAGTTGCTATAATTTATAATATTGGTTTACATTTATAAAGTATCAAGAGCAAATGAACAATTCCAATGCGTCTATTCTGTTTAGTGGTATGCTTCGCCCCACTTTTCCCAATACAAAATTATTGATTTAGCGACAAACTATTTATGTCACATTTTTTCGACAGTTTTTGTGTTACAAAAACAAATTGATGCAAGAAATTAAAATCCTTTAAAATTTTCAAACCCAATAACAAGTTTTAAATAAAAAAATGATTGATAGAATAAAATCGGTAATATTTCTAAATAATGAAATCTTGATATTAATGATACATTTTGAAATAATCTTCATACTGACGAATGCACAAAAGTTAATAAAAAGATTGAAAAAGTCCATGAATTATTGTTTATTTCTTGGCCCTTCCCGTTGCCATTTGAAACTAGTTTTTCATTAATGAATAAATTCGATTATGCGATCAAAAAATTAATAATATCCAATATTTTTATCGACGAAATTAAGATTTGTTCTTTTTTTAAATATTCAAAACGGAGTAAAAAGCTAAACTAAAAATGAGATGAAAAAGTTTTTCAAAGTAAAAAATTCTTTTGTTCTTTTTTTCGGATGTTGAAACACACATTTAAGTCTTTTTTTACATTTAACGAATTTAAATCTTTCAAAGTTTAGCAAATATCTGTTTTTCTTTCTAAATTAGTTTTGACGATTTCGTCATAGAATCTTTTAAGCCGAGGCAAAATATTTTCGATGAATTAAAAGAAAACAAAAATATTTTGATATGTGACAAGTGAAAATGACTCAACGCTTTTTCTTTTAAACATTTTTTACGGGTTCATTTCGGGTCACAAAATGAATTTAGAACAAAAGATATTTCTTAGTCAATAAAGGAAACGATTTGTTTTGAAAAATATTTTTTTAAATTTTGAATAAAAATGTTTTTTTGTGCATTTTTAACAAACAAGTATAGTAAAGTATATATCAAAAATGCGGCATTGGTGAAAGAACAATATTAATAAATGTTTGTCTTAGGGTTGCAGTTTCTATTTTATTGCTCTTAAAAAAATTATTATAAATGGACCAGTTAATGGAAAAATAAATTTGTTATATGTAGAATAAGAATTTGATTACTTCAATTTTTTAATTAGTACAAAAAAATATTTGGTGTTACTGCTGATTTTTTTAGCATCATTACAAAATCATAATATTTTTCCTTTAGTTCACGACTTAGAAGATTTCTAATTGTTTTTATTAACGATTAAACCGGTTTTACTTTTCCTTTTGCTAAACTTTTAAAAAGTTTTTGATAAATGCGACTACTTTTTGTACAAATAAATACAAAATCTTATTAGGAAAAATAAATCAAAATTTCAAATTTTTTATAATCTGCGAAAAAAGATGTTAAGATTAAAATACATAATAGAATAATTTGAGTGAAACCCTTTAACTTATTTTTTATTTAATGTTGAATATTATAATACATGAATTTCCATCATCATTGCCTTGTAAAACTTATTCATTTTTCCTTGGTGAATAAATTAAAGAATTAAATCAAGAGGTAACAAAATATTAAAAACTTGTGAGCAAAGGTCGTTAGTTAAACGAAAAAAAATATTTTGTGAATTGAAAAAAGACAATCACTTTGCTATTTTCAAAGTAACGAAATAAATTTCAATAAATTGTTGACTGCTGTATTTCGAAAATCACTTTAACGCAACATTTTTTTTGTTTCATCATTTCAGTCACTGCAATGCAATGTCGCAAAAAAGAAAGGAGAGAAGATGCCCCCGGAAAAATCTTTCCTTTTTAAAACAACTTTCTTTTTTAAAACTGACACTCAAAAAGTTTTAACAGCCTGAAAACATGGTGATAAATAAAAACAGTATATTACTTACTAATGGGTTATACTGTTATCTCGGGAATTTTCAACAACATATTTTTTGTTTTGCAAGCTATCAAAAACTCAAGTTTACTTTTTTTCAAGTTTTAAATGTTTTATCCGAATGCGAAAGTTAAAAATTCAAAGGAAAACTTAATAAATATTTTTTTGTCTATAAATGACAGATGTTCATTCTTTTTTTGCAACACAAAAACTAGCTTTTCTGTTTGCACGAAAGTTGTATTTTTTCGTTTTGAGCTTTTGTTATTTAAATAATGGAAAAAGACAGACAATTTTGTCGGATATATTTTTTTTGTTTTTCGGTCAAAGAAAGTAAATCAAAAAAGAAAAAATCGCTTTTTTGATTATTTTAGTTAAATTTTTTTTCTATTTGAAAAAGGTTAAAAAATTATTTCCTCAATGTAATAAATAGTTGCAAATTTGTACAATATACCACGTAAATCAATTAATAAACATTAAATATTTTCCATTTTTTGTTTAAGGATAATTGAGGCACAAAATATTTATTTAATTTATAATTATTACAAATTCAACATAACTTGACAAGCAGAATATTAATGAATATATTAGCATAAAATATGTAATTCAGGTTTTAGTCCTGTTTGATGACTTCATGAATATTCTATCTAAAAATAAAATTTAAACAAAAACAACATCACTCATAAAAATACCATATCACGTTTTTTTTAATTAACAAATACACGACACAAATTATTTTCAAAAAAAACATCTTTAACAGAAACCAATTTTAGAAAATTAGCTTCAAATACATTGTTTTTAAACAAAAAAACGTAAAACCAAAAAGTGATGTTTCAATTCACCCTTATTTTTAGCTTTTTTTCATATATTACTTGTTTATGCTTTTTGAATTTTTCAATATTGCAATAATTTTTTGTTAATTTTCAACAGATTTGCTTGATTAGACGCTTTTTTAATTTTTAAATATTGCAATAATCCTTTGTTAATTTGACAAAGCTGTTTAATTTTTATTTTGTCTTCACTACTAATAACATTAAATAAATATATTATGTTTTTTTCAATCAACAAAAAATTCAAAAATGTCTCAAAAAGTTTTTCATTTAATGAGCAAATTCTGTCTGTTCTTTTCTGCAACATTGTAATGATGAAATAATATATTTAAAAAAAAATAGTTTCATTAAACTGATTTTCAAAACACTGACTTTAGTCATTTTGGTTTTGAATATTTTTTTTGCGATGAATAATTTTTTTAATAAATCATGTTTTAATATTAATTCACAGTATTTTTTTTTTTTTTTTTTTTAATGCAGTTAAGCATATGTATTACATGCCTCCACCGACAACAACTTGATGAGGCCATTTTTGAAATAGAAAAATTAAAAAAATTGGTTCTTTCCTGATATTTTTGCTTATTTGATTAATTTTATCTTCTAGTAGTATATAAAACATTAAAAAATCAATTTTAATTTTTATCGTTTATTTAAAAAAAAACTAGCGTCAATATGCAATATAAAAGTTTTTGTTTGGCATAAATGAATGTTACGACGATAAAAAACAAATTGCACTAATAAAATGTACACGTGTCTTTTACCTTAATTACCTTCACTGTTGAAAAATGCGTGAAAGATTGAATTCTTTTTTATTATAAATGTATCGAAGTGTTTCTGTGTTGTTCATTGACCAATATTTTAAAGACTATATTAAGATCGCTTGTTTTTTTTGCATCAAATTTTTTATTCTATCAGACAAAGTTAATAAAAAAATTCAAATGAAGAAATGTAACAACATTTCAAAAATCGACTTTTTGGATAACAAATGACAGCTTTTTATTCTTTTTTTACAAAGCAAAATCGTTTTCTCCTTTGAAAAGGATAACATCAGTTTTCTATTTCAAAAAAATATTTTGAAATACTATTCTCTAAACAAAATTAGCCAGTTTTTGAAATATATGCCGGAAGGTTTGTTTGCTTTCTTAAAGTTAAAAACAAATTTTTAAAAGAAATTTATTTGCTTTTAAAACAGTTCGTTCTTTTTTGTTGCTTTTAATAAAATTTTACATTTTTTGCTCTATATATAAAATATAAAGTTAACAGAACTCTTAAATCCTCGTTTGTGAATGTACTGGTGAATGTGTAAGATATGTTTGTGCACCGAAACTCGTCATGAAAGAGTTTTGATACACAAAGCATAAAAGAGAAATTGTGAATTAAGAATTCGAACGAATAATCTTTAACACCGTTAAATAAAATTGCACCTTTTATCTTTGAGTTATTGCTATTGATTTTATTTAGCACGAATATACATATTAGTTTTGAAAAACACATCAACCATAAAAAAGAAATTTGTGACATTTTTTTAAATTTTTTTAACCTAGAATTTTCAAGAAAAAACTGATAAAAATAGCTTATTTTGTTCTTCTTTTTTTTAAACTAGGGAATAAGCGGGCCTTCGGCCCGCCTGTATCTGTCTCAAATGTTTATTAAAAAATTATTAATCTTGATAAAAAGATAATGGAAAAGAAAAAAACTTCATAAATATTTGTAATATGATTTTTATACAAACAACTTTTATTAACAACGAAAAACACATAAACTAAGAATTTATACCAAGAGATACATATAATAAAATTTTCAATTGATTGAGCAACAACTTTGGCTTGATTTTGATTGAATTGTTTTGATGAAGAAAGAATAGTAGATGGATGTTTCGACGAAGATGTTATGATTGAGGCTTATCTAAAATACATAAAAGTAGTTAATAAACTATTCTAAGAATGTACAAAGAAAATGACTCACATGGATTAATATCATCAAAAGTTTCTTTAGGTAGTAATTGAGCACATAGCTTTGCAGCAATACTATAAAAAATATTTGAAGGAAATAGCTCTTTAGTAATTTCTTCTTTGATATCCAATTCAGCCATAGATTTTTGAATTAAATTTGATAAGCGATAACTTCCATAAATAAATAAAGGTTTTGGCTTTGAAGAGCTACTGCGTATCATATCATTGCCAATCTGAAACATAATCGAATGATAAATATCCCAACAAAAGTTATAAAATTGCTTACCTTTTTTCATCATTTCAGCGCATTTGACCAAGCGAATAAATAATATAAAGTGTTGCTGCTCATGATCTATCTAAAAGGAATAAATTAAATTAAATAAACAATAAAAAAATGACTTACCTTGGTGCAATTTTCTCCAGCTACGAAATGTTGCTTAACCCCGCAACAGGGCCACCGCACTGGTGGAATATAGCGATGTCGCTGTTTCAGACGAAGGTAAAAAAATTGCATCAACTAAAAAACAAACTAAAATTAAAATCAATTATTAAATATATATTAAATACAACTACAACACGAAAAAAGTAAAACGCAAAAACAAACTAAAATTAATTTAATTATTAAAGATATATAAATTATTATTAAATCAACAGCAGCAAGAACAAATAAAAGTTTTAATCAATGATTTCTTTGTACACAAAATTTTTAACTTTTTTATTCACTCTTTGCTTTCCCAAATAAATTTTTAGCGATGTTGCTTTTTTAACTCTTGAGCATGCAACATAAAGTTGACCATGATTAAAAACGTCTTTTCTTAAATCCAATCCAACTTTCTCAAATGTCTGCCCTTGGCTTTTGTTTATTGTCATTGCAAAGGCAATTTTAACAGGAAATTGTCGTCTTGCAAGTTTGAAAGGATAATTTTCTTCGTTGTAAAGAAGGATTCGATGAATGAAAACTGTTTCACCCTTTTTATCACCAGTTAAAATCTTGCATTGTAAAGTATGATTTAAAAGTCCAATAACTAACAATCGTGTACCGTTACAAAGACCTTCTGCTTGACTCAAATTTCTAATAAGCATGACTACAGTATTCTTCTTTAAATTTAATTCATGAGGAGGAAGAGAAGCTGGGTTAAGACTATTTAAATATTCTTGTGTTAGCAACTCTTGCAAAGCTTCACCTTCAATTGCAGTATCGACGCTTGTATATCTTCTTTCACATTCGTTTGGAAGCAATTCAACAACTTCTTTATTAAGCTCATCGACATCTGCATTTCTGGCTAAAAGAATTGCAGAATGTGCAACATCTTCAAATCTTTTTTGCGCGATTAAATGTCCAAAAACTTCTTGAACCAAGTCCGATTCAACTTCAAATCCTTCAGGAAATTCGATATTATCATCAATATCGTTAATTTTTCCTTCACCAATTTTAAGCAAAAATTCTGCAAATTCACTTTCAGCTTCCTCCGCTCTCATATTTTTTGTCAAATTTAGTTTCTCAAAATTTTGCCAAAGATCACTTTTTTTAATCGATAAACTGACGCATTCTGATCTTGTTCCATTTTTACGAACTGGCAAAAGTTGTCGAAAATCTCCACCAAGCAAAAGAATTTTACCACCAAATGGTTCATCGATTTTTGTCAATTCTCGCAGTAGTCGATCCATGACTTCAAGGGCATATCTTGGAGCCATTGGTGCTTCATCCCAGATAAAAACATCTGTCTCTGAAAGTTTTTTCCCTTGTTTTGAATTGGGGGTTACTGTAGAATTAGAATCAGAATAAAGTGGAACAGTTAAACCCAAAGTTTTATGGCATGTTCGTCCTTCAGGCAACAAAATGGCAGCAATTCCTGTAAATGCCATTGTTGCAACCTTTTTACCTTTTGCTCTTAACAAATGCCATAAAGCTGTGTAAGTGAAAGTTTTTCCTGATCCACCTGGGCCATCAAGATAAAAAAGTTTTTGGCAATTTTTATTATCGCTTGCATCACAAACTTTTGCAACAACATTTTGTTGATCACCATTCATTTTTTCAAACATTTGATCACCAATTTCTTGGTCATGAATTGGATCATAAATATCGTATTCTTCATCATATTCAACATTTTGTGGCATTGTGGGATAATCTGATAAACATTTATTTTCAATTTCAAGAATTCTTTGGATTTCTTTATATGCCTTTTTAATTGCCTTTTCTTCTGTCATCTTCATTGCAAAATCATCAGACATGTCACCTTTAAATTGTTCCCAAAGATCTTGAGGGGCTAAAGGATTGCAATGGATTAAAAGTCTGACAAAAAGTAATCTCATTTGATATGGCAACAAAGATAATTTTGCTTCATTCAATACTTTTTCCCATTCTTTATCATCTTTAACTAAACCTAATTCCAAGCATGTTTGTGTAAAAGTTTGATATACGATTTTTTCATTATTAATTTCAACAGTTTTTAAATCTTCAAAGCTTTTTGCACCTTTTACATGATTTAATAAGATTCGTAAATGGAAAAGTTCCTGATTTGTGGGGGAAACAGAGTACATTCTTCCAATGACATTGAAATGGGATTTTCTTTCACTCCATTGCATTTTTGTTGGTTATCCTTGAGCACTAACTTTTTTCCAGGTATATTTTTCTGGAATTTCATGATAATAAAATTCCCGTGCTTTTGGATCCCTTGAATTTAATTCAAAGTATTCCATAAGCATCGACATCTTTTCCATTGCAGCTTTAAGTTCATCTTCATTTTCTGCATCAACAAAAGAAACCTTTTGTTCACCTGGAAGATGCAAAGGCAAACGTGTAATTGAATGACTTTGTCCATGTAATTCAAAGCCTAAAACTCTCCAACATGCTTCCGCTGAACCCATATATCTGCTGTCCAAAAATGATGAACATTCATCATAAATGACTTCACCATCAACAATTTTAAATGCTGCTGAATCATGACCTTTGAAAATGTATTTATAAATATATTTTACGGCTTTGATTGAAGAAACAACTTCAACATTAATATGACAATTCATTTCAATCAATAAATTGGGGCAATGCGGAACAACATAACGATTGTCGACTACAAATCCAGAAGATTTGGTTACGGTAATACCGTTATCTGGTCTTGCATAAGATGGATATCCATCTTCATCGACTTCTGTTTTTTCTACAAAGTCATGGGGAAAATGTTTTGAGCATTTGCCATCTTTCATGCATCTTTCATTGCAAGGGCCATGAATCATATGTTTAACTACTAATTCATGCAACTTTGGATAAAGTTCAGGATCTGGAAGTTGTGCACTAATGTAACGATCGATAACTTCAGCTGTACGCATTTTATAATCCCCTTCTAAAGTTACCAATAAATGGATATGTGGTAAACCTCGTTTTTGGAATTCAACCGTGTAAACATGTGCTTTACATTTTCCAAAATACCCTTCTTTTGTAATTAAATTTAACAAATGATCTTTTTTTTGCTTGAATACTCGTGCCACTAAATCTGGTCGATCAGCAGCAGTTTGTCCCGGCAGTAAATTTTCTGTTATTTCTGTCCAACTTGGATTGCAAGTCATTGTAATAAAAAGATCCGGTTTACCGTATCTTCTTACAACTGACATTGCATCTTGATACAGCTGTTCCATATTTCTCGGTGAACCTGGATGCGAAGATGGAAGAATATATTTGGCCCCTATTTTTTGAACATTATTATCATGCTGAAACTTTTTCATAAATTCATCAATATTAGTATACGAATCTCTCAAAAGTTGCTGCTGATGAGTTTTTAAATAATTTACTCGATCTTTTAAAATTTTAAGTGCAGTATCAACCAACCATTGTTGGAATAATCTTCCGCCATGCAAAATTGCATTAAATTCACCATCTCTGATAGAAATCGAGTATTTTACATAAGCGCTTCTGGTTAATCTCTGATTTGAATTGATCTTTTTAAGATCTGGATGCCAGATTGCTTTACCGGTGGGGAAAAAGATGGGATAAAGCCATGGCTCAACATTTGGATCCATTGCATTTACTGTTTTAAGCTTCTTTTGATCTTTATCATAAATTGTTACATATGAATCTGGAATTTCCCCATCATCATTAGTGGCAAAAACAGCAGCAACTTCATTAGAGGCTTGCAAATTATATCTTCGTTTATCTTTTCCAGGTTTAATCCCAAAATGCAATGATAAACTTGGAGGTTCAAGTCCCATAACTTCTGCTGTTTCTCTTTGAAGTTCAATTTGTTCATGCAACATTTTAAAAGCTTTTGCTTGTTCATTAATTTGTGCTAAAATTGTACTTATCTTTTTAACAATGTCAGGATTTAATTTATTAAATGTATTTAATCGATTTTCAGCTGCTTCTTCCGGATCAACAATGTATAATTGTCCATGAGTTTTAGGTTCACCATCTTCATTTATTATAGATGTGTTAATTTGGTAATAAGCTTGACCCTGAACAATAAAAGCATAAGGACCCGGTCGATTAACACCAAAATTAACAACATCTGCATTGAAGGATCCGAAAGAATGAGCGTTATTGTAAACCCTAATATCTTTACGAAATTCTGCAATATCAAACAGTGGTTTTAATTCTTCTGGATAGCCTGGAATTATAACTTTTATTGTGCCATGTTGGCAGCAGCTGTAAAAAGAAGCCTGTTTATTTGCTACTCTTTCGCTTTCAAAATGCTTAGCACCGCAATGATCGCAAATTGAGCTCAATGGTCCACCGTAATGGGCAACTCCGTTATCATCAATCTCATACCCTGCGGCGCAAAGCTTTGTTACTCTGTTTCTTTGTATTTGCTTTCTTAATCTTTCTCTTTCTCTCTCTGCTCGAGCTTGTTCTTCATTAGCCCGTCGATTTTGCATGTCATTTTGTTTTATTGCATTAATTTCAGCTCTTTCAGTTTCAGAAAGTTGCTGTCGATTAACAGACATGCGCTGCCGCTTTTTAACGTTTTCTGCTGCAGTTTCTTCTTCAGTTTGCCGAGCTCTTCTTTTTCTTTGGCTTTCAGCATTTTTTCTTTTAACTTCTACCTGATGCACAGCTTCTTGTGATGGCGTTCTTTCAATCTTTCTTCTTCCCATTTTACAGCTTTTAACACAAAATCTAAATTATATATAAAAGTAAGGCGACACAAAAAGTTTTGTCCAATTTAAATAATGAAAATTTTATGTAATGAAATATGTTCAAATGAATAATGTTAAAATGATCCCGGACAGTAGTTAACTTCAAAAGAAGACGCCTACAGAGCGCTGCAAAATTTATTTTAGCAAATGCTAACAGTTTAAGCAAAAAATATTAAAAAAATTAAAAAAGAATACACAAATAAGTTTGCTTAACTTTTTTAACCATAAAAAAAATTGAAAGCAAAAAAAATTTTGTCATCAAAAATTATGATTGACGCTTGCCGCATTTTGCCAAGAAAAGCGCTTCTTTTAAAATAAAAAATGACGCACCCACAGACATTGTCTCTTTTACGGGTAGATTGGGTTTTAATTTTTTTGGCTCAGTTCCAATTTTGTTTCCCTTTCGTTTTTAACTTTGATTTTAGTGGCTTTCCTTTCTGCAAAAAACGATCCATTTTTTATAAAACAAATATTTTGAAAATCGCAAAAAACTAAAAAAAGAAAAATTTGTTTTAATACAATTTATTTTTTGAGCATTTCATTTTTGAATATTTTAAAAAGCTGTACTTAATTTTTATTTGTGGCATTGCAGAAAATTTTCGTTTAGCCATGATTTGAAGAACATATTATGGATGAGGACAATTTATTATCAAAAACATTTTCGTAACCTCTCTTATCGGAAGATAAATTATTTATAATTGTACATGAAGCAAATACTATTGAAATAATTTAAAAATTGGCAAAGCTTATCAAGAAACTTTATTTGAAGTAACAGATTTGCAAAAATTTGGGTGAAAAGAGTTGTAAAATAAAATTTTTTATTCACTATGATTGATTTTTTGAAAACCAAATATCTCTAAGAAACGATTTGTTAGGTTTTTTTGTGTGATGTTTGTTCTAATCATATATTTTATCGTTTGTATCTTGTTTTTTGTCTACATGAATCGAACCGTTGCATTTTTGATATTATACAATTCACAGAATCAACTATCTTGTACGACAATTTTAAACAAAATGTTAACAATATTAGTTTATGTGCATGCCCGGTTCATATTTTTCTATTGTTTGATTGTTTGGGAATAATATGGACGAATTAATAATGTACGAATGGTAGACTTTGTAATGTTCACAACATCATTTCAAAACAAATGTTTAATTATTTTCCATCATCTCTCATATGACTAAAAGTAGCATTTTCATTATATAAAGCTCTTTTTTTTGTAAAACTTGAGTTTTTTTTCAAGATTTGGCACAGGTAAAAAAAGTATCTTAGAAAAAAGGTAAAAACACATTTTCTGGGTAAACCAACCATGGGGAAGCCGAATCTGTAGGCAAAATTTTGATATTTGACCGCCCTTGCGCTTTCTGGTGCAAAAACCGATTTTTTAAATTTTCGTCAATTTTGATGCTAAAAAAACAAAAGTAGTACCATTGGAAAGACGAGCTGAGTCTGAAAATCTATGAATTTAAGACATTTGACTCATTTAAAGGGGCAAAATTAGGCACAGAACGCCTTATGTCAATTTTTCATTTTTGACCCCTTAAATTTGCATATAGATATGACCCCCAGCTTTCTGAGATACTTTTTTTACTTGTGCCAAGCAATGCTCACATTTTAGAAAAAATGAGCTATATAAGATTCAAAATTGTTCAAAAAAATTTAAATCATTTGTTCGAAGTAGTTGTCTTTGCATCAGTTTGTTTCACGGGTCTTGAGAACACCCAAATAAAACATGTAGAAATAGTGGAATCGGCACTAAAAAAAATAGTCTAGTTTTGTCACTGTTTCATCAAAATTTTTACGAAAGTGCTTCACAAAATCTTAAATTTCTATTATCAACATTTGTTTCTATCATATTTATGTTTAATATGTACAGAAACAATATTAAATAAGCAGAAAAAAATTAAGAATACACGAAATAACCGTAAAAATATATGTACAAGTAATCACTAAGGAAAAGTAAGAACCTAAAACATCACTAAAATAATCTCATCAATGCCACACAAGTTCATCCATTTCATCAAATACGTTTCAAGCATTACAATTGTTTTTTTGATTTCGCAGCTGTTGCTGCATTTGTTGTATCAGAAAATTCTTGATCAACATTTTCTTTGCTATGGTCATAGGCAGCTTGGGATTTTGCAGTTACAGTTTGACCATCTTCATTTTCATGAGTTGAAGATGATGAAGTTGTCGTAACTTTTTCTTTAACATTTTCAAAAGTTTCTTTTGCTTTATCCGCGAGATTTTGGGCTCCCTTAAAATTACTATTATTATTGTTTTCTTAGAGTTTAAAATATAACGAACTTCTTTAGCTTGATCAATAACAGATTTATCTTTTAAATTTATTGCAGTTGAATTAATTAAACGAAATTGTGCTTGATTTTGTACTGAAAAAGGGGAAATATATTAAATTATGCAAATTACGAAAATTAAATGAAAGAAAATGATGAAACTAGGGTCAAAATGGAAAGAAATTAAGAAAAAAATATTTTAGAAATACGGTAAAAAATGGATAAGGACCTTTTTGATAGCCCTCGGGCAGAGTATGATCAGTTTAGTTTAGTTTAAATTTATGAATTTATGCAAATTAAATGAAAGAAGTCGATAAAACTAACGTAAAAATGGAAAAAAATCATGCAAAATTTTTATCTCTCAAATTTGTTAAAATCCAAACTTACCAATTCTTCTTCCAACAAGAGAAAAGCCTGCAGTTCTGGCTAACATTTTCAGTCAAAAATTTTTAAAGTAAATAAAATAATCTAAAACAAAAACTTTAATTATAATCTTTAATTGAGATAATCCTCAAAAATATTTGTCAAAATAGCAATTTAAAAATAAATGACTAAAAACAAAAAATTTTTGCTGCTTTTAAGCAAAAAACTTTTGTTATTTGAAAATCTCTTTTTCAAAAAAGAAAACAAAAAACAATGCTGTTCACTTTTTCTTTCAGTCAGTAAACATGTTGTTTGTTCTTTTTGTGGTCGTTGAAAAAGAGAGAGAGAGAGGGAATGAAAAAAGAAAGTGTAGAAATAACTTTGTTTACTTGTTGTTTAATTTTTCAAAACTTTCTTGATAGTTTTAAAATTTTTTTATCGTTTTTGCATTATGATTACGTTTCTTCGAAATACATACTTTTATCATGAAAATGTTAAATTAGATATTGATAAAAACTTATGTAAAGTGATTTTTTTTGGATTTTGCTGATAAAATAACTTAGAACTATTGATTTTTAATGTGCAAAGTCGGGTTTTCATTGGTTTTCGCACGACTCGTTTTTTTGTATTATATTTTCTAATTTACCATAGATTTTTGAATCTTTTAAAAAAAATTACACATTATACTCAAATATTTAAAAACATTATTGCGACTTTTTCTACATAATGTCCGTGAGCAAAACAGGACAAATTTTTCAGTCAAAATAATGTCAAAAGATGCAAAGAGAAGAAAATGTTTATTTTTGTTGTCGTCTGCAATGGGAAAGACATTGTGTTTTAGGTCATTTCCAATGTTTTAGAGAATATTTTATTGTCGATTTTGTTATACTTTTTGACGGTTTGAAACTATTATATTTTTTCAGCGAAAATGAACGTTTCTGACATACAAATTAGGTTTCGAATCTTTGCAAAAATCAAATGTTTTAAATATTTATTACAAAGTAAAACGCATTTTTGTAACAGCTAGTATAAAAAGAAACACACTGTTATTACATTTAACATAAGTTGTATGAAAAAAAACTTGATCATTAATTTAGAAAAAATGATAAAAAAGAATTGTATGTAATATTGGAAAAAAAATTTGTTGCAAAAATGACGGCTTATTGGATAGCATAACTTGTTTGGCAGGTTGGCATTATGTAATTAATCGGACAACACAAGGTGAAATTTTGTAGCCACAGGGTTTGTGCGAAGTTTTAAATTCATGTTTGAAAAACTAACTCTATTGCAAACTTTTTTGGATTGTCATACTCAGTTTGCTGGGAATTAATGCTTCACTTTTAGCTTTTTCTTCTTTAGAAAATGTTTTTACGCGATCGAGTGTATGTTTTCTCAAAAATAGAATTTCATTTTTGAACAGATGTTAAAATCAAAACAAAAAATTTAAAAATTGTCCATACTGTGGTTGAACAGGAAGTCATTTTGTCTTCGCGTGCCAGTGTTTTATTAGCAAAGATTGCCTAAAAAGTTTATTTTTAGGCAACCTTTGTCTAAAAAGTTTTTCGAAGTAAGTTGATGCAATGACAAACAAAAAAAATTCAAAACTTTTTGCCTTCTATTTCGAAATATGTTTTAATTTTCATTTTTCGACATTAAAGCTTTGCGTCGAAAATGTTATTTTAAAAAAACGAACAATTTTTGGTGCAAGATTCATTTTCTAAAAATTTTTGCTGTTTTGCCTTTTAAAAATTTTTTTGAAAATTTCATTCACTTTTTGTCTTTGACATAAAAAAGTGTGTTTTACCGAAAACTTGCAAAAAATTAAACAGAAAAAATTGTCTTGCATTTATCTATTGAAGAATTCATTTAATAATTGATGCTTTTATTTGTAAAATTAGCGTTGAAATTAATTAAATTACGTTTTTAAACAGCAGTTTTGTTATTTATATTGAATATAAAATCACCATTGCATGGTTTAAGAACTAAAATTTTCTTTATAACACTTAAAAATATTGATTTCAGATAATTCAAAAAGTATACTTTTTTGGCATTTACCGTTCTTTTTCGTAATAATGTTAATGCGTAAAAAATTCGAAAAAAAATTTCATTCAAAAATTAAAAGGAAAACCACACCGCATAGCTAAACAATTACAACACTAATTTCATCAACTGGCGTCCTGGAAAATGTAAAATTTTGATTCTTTAGATATTTCTTGAGACAGAAAAAAAAGCAAGAAACACAAAATTACGTCTTTCAACATCGACAAAAATCGAACAAAAAAGAAAGAGAAGTACTTTTTATAATTTCAAACAACGTTTCCTTTTTTTGGCATTAATTCTTTTTTTGAATTTTTTTATTAATTCTAGTAGAATATTTTAATACCAAAACTCGAAAAAAAAGTTTTTTAGAAAAAACCTGAAATACACAACGACAAGAAATAGAACATTATTAAATAAAAGATAATAAATAGGTTTCATTTTACATATTTTTAAACCATGATTTATTCAATACATTGTTTTCGACAATATATTTAAATTTGAAAAACTTATTTTTCTAACAGCAATAATTAATGAAAAAAGTTGAATGTTTTTGCTCAAACGCGGCATTGCTGTCTTATAATCATTTATTTCAAGTTTTATGTAAAAAATAGTGTTTTTAAAAATTGATTTTTCGAAAAAAATTCATTAACAGCTTTTTGTTAAAATATTTCAAGAAACGAAATAATATTATTAAATTTTTGGATAGGTACAAAAAGATATTGTACAACTTTTAATTAAATATTAACGGATATTTTCCAAAAACAGATAGCATCGATTAATAATGCATTAAATGTTTCTTTTTATTCTTTGAATTTATGAAATTTTTAATTTGAAGTTTACTTTATTTTGATTTTCAAAAATTGTAAAATTAACACAAAAAATCTATCAAATATTTAAAGCATTCTAAAACAAAAAGAAAGATGCTTTCAAAAATAGAATCTAACAAAGTCTATCAAATTTCTAATGCACAAAAATGTCTCAAAAAAGGAGCAATCGTTTCAAAAAATGTATTCAAAAGAGTTTTGGGCGTGGAAAAGAGAAAAAATACATCATCTTTTTTGACATTACGTTGACTCTTGCTTTTTAATTCATATTTCTTTTTGTATGATTTATTACAATGAATTTAATAGTTTTTTCAAAGTAAAAGATTTGAATATTTTATATATCTTACTGCCAAAAGTGTTTTCGATTGGGTTCACTAAACGGTGGATGGACGGGTCCAGTGGAGTGGACGTCTAAACGGTGGATGGATTGTTAAACGGTGGATGGATTTTTTGATTTTTGGGTTAAAAAAAATTCAAGTTTTTTTGTTTCTACCGTACTCTCATCGGAATCCTTCCGGATTGTTCCTCCCAAAAATTGCAGATTAAAAAAATGAGAGTACGGTAGAAACAAAAAAAACTTGAATTTTTTTTAAACCAAAAATCAAAAAATCCATCCACCGTTTAACAATCCGTCCACCGTTTAGCAATTCATCCACCGTTTAGACGTCCACTCCACTGGACCCGTCCATCCACCGTTTAGTGAGGCCCTTTTCGATTGCTATGAGCACAAAATGTGAATTTGCACAAATTCTAAAAAAGTTATTTATTGATGGTTTGGTTTTTACAGGAGAGCACATTATTAAATTACATAGCTGTTGATTCGAACATGTAAACTAAAAAGGTAAAACCAACCGCATTTTTTTTTCTCCACCGCAATTGGCAATTTCACAAATAGAGCCCCAACGATTACGAAATTTCTTCTAATTTAATGTTAACTTTTACAAAAAAATATTCCGAGAATCAATTATTAATGCTTCATGTATACATTCTTTCTCTTGTGATCAAAATGTTTTAAAGTATAAAATACAGTAAGAATGAATAAAATATTCAAAAAATCACAGATGCAAATAGCTTTTTTAAAAAAAAAAAACTTACAAAATTTATCAAATCGTTTCAATGGATCAAAACTTTTTCTTTTTTCAAAGAAAAACCCTTTTGATGTTAAAGTTATGACATAAAAACTGGAAAAAAAATGCTTCATTTTCTCGCACATTTGAAAAGGATGTGCTTTTTTTTGTTTTATTGTTGTATTTCATAAAAAAGGAATAAAAAGCTATCATTCGTAATCGTAAAAGAGCGTTTTTGAAATGTTGTTACATTTCTTAATTTGAATTTTTCATAAACTTTGTCTGATAAAATTGCGAAATTCGATGCTAAAAATGGCCAAGCGATTTTAAATATAGCTCTTAAAATATTTGTCAATGAACAACGCAGAAACGGTTTTATGCATTATTAATAAAAAAGAATTCAATCTTTCGCGCATTTTTGAACGGTGATAGTATTTAAGGTTAAACAATCGTGTTCATTTTTTTTGTGCAATTCGTTTTGTCATCGTCGTAACATTTACGCCAGACATAAACTTTCATATTGCATAAATTATTGACACCAGCTTTTATTTGTGAAATAAACGTTAAAAATAAATTTGAATTCTTTGATTTTTTTATACTAATAGAAGATAAAATACATCAAAAAAGTTAAACTTTTTGGTAAGAAATATTTTTTAAATTTTTTTATTTTAAAAATGGATTCGTCAAGATGATAAAAAGCATAGGAAACGTACGTTAATTTGCATTGAAATAATGTGAAATAATATTCAAACATGATTTATAATAAATAAAATTATTAATAGCAACTTAAATATTTCGAAACTCAAATGACAGAAGCCAGTGTTTTAAAATCAGTTTAATGCACCTATTTTTTAATAAACATTATTTCATCATTAAAACGTTGCAAAAAAAAGAACAGAGAGAATTTGCTCATTTTATGAAAAACTTTTCAAGACATTTTAAAATTTTTTGGTGATAAAAAAAAACTAAAAAAATATATCCATTTGATGTTTTTAGTAGTGGAGAGAAAATAAAAAACAAAGAACTTATTCATCCTGAAAAATGATTATTACAATATTTAAAAATTAAAAAAGCGTTGAATCAAGCAAATTTAACAATAAAAAAATTTTTAGATTTGCTTGATTGTCACCATAAAAAAATGTGCTGTTTGCTTCGTCGCTGTTACTTTTGACAGATAAAATGTTTGAAAGCATTTCAACCAGAAATATGTTTTTTTGAATCATAAAACCAACGGATAAAAAGCTGTCACTCAAAAAGGTATCGTTGCTCTAAAAACTTTTGAAACCTTCAAAAAGTTCATTGCCGTAACTTTGTTCAATTAAATAAGACCCTCTTTAACATCGAACTCGTCAAGGGCTTTCGAATGGTACAACTTTTGGTCATTTTATCTTCAAAACTGATCATTCGTCATTTTTTGACCTGACAAATTTGCACAATAATAATCCCTGGGAGCCGATAAAGCTTTATTTGGCCTTAACACTCCCTGGCAGCCGATAAAGCTTTAAATGACCGTAATAATCCCTGGCAGCCGATAAAGCTTTATTTGGCCTTTAGAATCCCTGGCAGCGGATAAAGCTTTATTTGGCCTTAAGAATCCCTGGCAGCGGATAAAGCTTTATTTGGCCTTAAGAATCCCTGGCAGCGGATAAAGCTTTAGTTGGCCTTAACAATCCCTGGCAGCCGATAAAGCTTTCTTTGGCCTTAACAATCCCTGGCAGCCGATAAAGCTTTATTTGGCCTTCTGAATCTCTGGCAGCGGATAAAGCTTTATTTGGCCTTAACAATCCCTGGCAACCGATAAAGCTTTATTTGGCCTTAAGAATCTCTGGCAGCGGATAAAGCTTTATTTGGCCTTAACAATCCCTGGCAGCCGATAAAGCTTTATTTGGCCTTAACACTCCCTGGGAGCCGATAAAGCTTTATTTGGCCTTAACACTCCCTGGGAGCCGATAAAGCTTTAAATGACCGTAATAATCCCTGGCAGCCGATAAAGCTTTATTTGGCCTTAACAATCCCTGGCAGCCGATAAAGCTTTATTTGGCCTTAAGAATCCCTGGCAGCGGATAAAGCTTTATTTGGCCTGTAGCATGCCCAAGGCATGACTGCTCCGCCTACTAAAGAGTACTGACCGACTGGGTATATAAACGCTTGCCGCGACAGCTCTTTGACTCTTTTCTATCGCTCCAGTTTACGAATAAAGAGACATAACTAACCATCTGTCTCTCCGGGGAACACGCATATTAAATGGAGGCCTACCCGAAGCTCGAAATCCTATAGTAATCTGCAATTTTTTTTACAGTATTACTTGTAGAGATGGGAAAAGGGCGTTAGGAGAGGTCCCTGGGAAAAGTTGAATGAAATTTTCCGAGTTTGTAGTAATTAAAATGTTTTGTTTCAAATCCAAATCAGTTGCAATCTTCTATATTTTGTTTTATCGTTGAAGAAGTTTTGCTTTATTTTTTTCGAAGTACGTTAAATTTGTTAAGTGAGAGAAGCGCGTGTTTTATTTTCTGTGCTAAGATAATAATAATGAATAATTGAATAATGATAATGATAAATAAAAGATAAAATTAACAAAAGTTAATTATAGTAATAAAATAATAAGAATTAGATAATGAATATATTTGTATACAGCGCGATTTTAACGTCAACGTGTTTAATTTATTTAGAAATGGTCGGAAGGCAGCACGAGAGCAAAATGAAGCTGCACAATAATAATCCCTGGCAGCCGATAAAGCTTTAGTTGGCCTTAAGAATCCCTGGCAGCCGATAAAGCTTTAAATGACCGTAATAATCCATGGCAGCCGATAAAGTTTTAAATGACCATAATAATCCCTGGCAGCCGATAAAGCTTTAAATGACCATAATAATCCCTGGCTGCCGATAAAGCTTTATTCGGCCTTAAGGATCTCTGGCAGCGGATAAAGCTTTATTTGGCCTTAAGAATCTCTGGCAGCGGATAAAGATTTATTTGGCCTTAAGAATCCCTGGCAGCCGATAAAGCTTTAAATGCCAGGGAGTGTTAAGGCCAAAGAAAGCTTTATCGGCTGCCAGGGATTGTTAAGGCCAAATAAAGCTTTATCCGCTGTCAGGGATTCTTAAGGCCAAATAAAGCTTTATCCGCTGCCAGGGATTCTTAAGGCCAAATAAAGCTTTATCGGCTGCCAGGGATTGTTAAGGCCAAATAAAGCTTTATCGGCTGCCAGGGATTGTTAAGGCCCTAGAAAGCTTTATCGGCTGCCAGGGATAATTATTGTCATTTAAAGCTTTATCGGTTGCCAGGGATTCTTAAGGCCAAAAAAAGCTTTATCCGCTGCCAGGGATTCTTAAGGCCAAATAAAGCTTTATCGGCTGCCAGGGAGTGTTACGGTCATTTAAAGCTTTATCGGCTGCCAGGGAGTGTTAAGGCCAAATAAAGCTTTATCGGCTGCCAGGGATTGTTAAGGCCCTAGAAAGCTTTATCGGCTGCCAGGGATAATTATAGTCATTTAAAGCTTTATCGGTTGCCAGGGATTCTTAAGGCCAAAAAAAGCTTTATCCGCTGCCAGGGATTCTTAAGGCCAAATAAAGCTTTATCGGCTGCCAGGGAGTGTTACGGTCATTTAAAGCTTTATCGGCTGCCAGGGAGTGGTGAGGCCAAAGAAAGCTTTATCGGCTGCCAGGGAGTGGTGAGGCCAAAGAAAGCTTTATCGGCTGCCAGGGATTGTTAAGGCCAAATAAAGCTTTATCCGCTGCCAGGGATTCTTAAGGCCAAATAAAGCTTTATCGGCTGCCAGGGATTGTTAAGGCCAAATAAAGCTTTATCCGCTGCCAGGGATTCTTAAGGCCAAATAAAGCTTTATCCGCTGCCAGGGATTCTTAAGGCCAAATAAAGCTTTATCCGCTGCCAGGGATTCTTAAGGCCAAATAAAGCTTTATCGGCTGCCAGGGATTCTTAAGGCCAAATAAAGCTTTATCGGCTGCCAGGGATTATTACGGTCATTTAAAGCTTTATCGGCTCCCAGGGATTCTTAAGGCCAAATAAAGCTTTATCGGCTGCCAGGGATTATTACGGTCATTTAAAGCTTTATCGGCTGCCAGGGATTCTTAAGGCCAAATAAAGCTTTATCGGCTGCCAGGGATTATTATGGTCATTTAAAGCTTTATCGGCTGCCAGGTATTGTTAAGGCCAAAGAAAGCTTTATCGGCTGCCAGGGATAATTATAGTCATTTAAAGCTTTATCGGTTGCCAGGGATTCTTAAGGCCAAAAAAAGCTTTATCCGCTGCCAGGGATTCTTAAGGCCAAATAAAGCTTTATCCGCTGCCAGAGATCCTTAAGGCCGAATAAAGCTTTATCGGCAGCCAGGGATTATTATGGTCATTTAAAGCTTTATCGGCTGCCAGGGATTGTCATGGTCATTTAAAACTTTATCGGCTGCCATGGATTATTACGGTCATTTAAAGCTTTATCGGCTGCCAGGGATTCTTAAGGCCAACTAAAGCTTTATCGGCTGCCAGGGATTATTATTGTGCAGCTTCATTTTGCTCTCGTGCTGCCTTCCGACCATTTCTAAATAAATTAAACACGTTGACGTTAAAATCGCGCTGTATACAAATATATTCATTATCTAATTCTTATTATTTTATTACTATAATTAACTTTTGTTAATTTTATCTTTTATTTATCATTATCATTATTCAATTATTCATTATTATTATCTTAGCACAGAAAATAAAACACGCGCTTCTCTCACTTAACAAATTTAACGTACTTCGAAAAAAATAAAGCAAAACTTCTTCAACGATAAAACAAAATATAGAAGATTGCAACTGATTTGGATTTGAAACAAAACATTTTAATTACTACAAACTCGGAAAATTTCATTCAACTTTTCCCAGGGACCTCTCCTAACGCCCTTTTCCCATCTCTACAAGTAATACTGTAAAAAAAATTGCAGATTACTATAGGATTTCGAGCTTCGGGTAGGCCTCCATTTAATATGCGTGTTCCCCGGAGAGACAGATGGTTAGTTATGTCTCTTTATTCGTAAACTGGAGCGATAGAAAAGAGTCAAAGAGCTGTCGCGGCAAGCGTTTATATACCCAGTCGGTCAGTACTCTTTAGTAGGCGGAGCAGTCATGCCTTGGGCATGCTACAGGCCAAATAAAGCTTTATCCGCTGCCAGGGATTCTTAAGGCCAAATAAAGCTTTATCGGCTGCCAGGGATTGTTAAGGCCAAATAAAGCTTTATCGGCTGCCAGGGATTATTACGGTCATTTAAAGCTTTATCGGCTGCCAGGGATTGTCATGGTCATTTAAAACTTTATCGGCTGCCATGGATTATTACGGTCATTTAAAGCTTTATCGGCTGCCAGGGATTCTTAAGGCCAACTAAAGCTTTATCGGCTGCCAGGGATTATTATTGTGCAGCTTCATTTTGCTCTCGTGCTGCCTTCCGACCATTTCTAAATAAATTAAACACGTTGACGTTAAAATCGCGCTGTATACAAATATATTCATTATCTAATTCTTATTATTTTATTACTATAATTAACTTTTGTTAATTTTATCTTTTATTTATCATTATCATTATTCAATTATTCATTATTATTATCTTAGCACAGAAAATAAAACACGCGCTTCTCTCACTTAACAAATTTAACGTACTTCGAAAAAAATAAAGCAAAACTTCTTCAACGACAAAACAAAATATAGAAGATTGCAACTGATTTGGATTTGAAACAAAACATTTTAATTACTACAAACTCGGAAAATTTCATTCAACTTTTCCCAGGGACCTCTCCTAACGCCCTTTTCCCATCTCTACAAGTAATACTGTAAAAAAAATTGCAGATTACTATAGGATTTCGAGCTTCGGGTAGGCCTCCATTTAATATGCGTGTTCCCCGGAGAGACAGATGGTTAGTTATGTCTCTTTATTCGTAAACTGGAGCGATAGAAAAGAGTCAAAGAGCTGTCGCGGCAAGCGTTTATATACCCAGTCGGTCAGTACTCTTTAGTAGGCGGAGCAGTCATGCCTTGGGCATGCTACAGGCCAAATAAAGCTTTATCCGCTGCCAGGGATTCTTAAGGCCAAATAAAGCTTTATCGGCTGCCAGGGATTGTTAAGGCCAAATAAAGCTTTATCGGCTGCCAGGGATTGTTAAGGCCAAATAAAGCTTTATCGGCTGCCAGGGATTATTACGGTCATTTAAAGCTTTATCGGCTGCCAGGGATTGTCATGGTCATTTAAAACTTTATCGGCTGCCATGGATTATTACGGTCATTTAAAGCTTTATCGGCTGCCAGGGATTCTTAAGGCCAACTAAAGCTTTATCGGCTGCCAGGGATTATTATTGTGCAGCTTCATTTTGCTCTCGTGCTGCCTTCCGACCATTTCTAAATAAATTAAACACGTTGACGTTAAAATCGCGCTGTATACAAATATATTCATTATCTAATTCTTATTATTTTATTACTATAATTAACTTTTGTTAATTTTATCTTTTATTTATCATTATCATTATTCAATTATTCATTATTATTATCTTAGCACAGAAAATAAAACACGCGCTTCTCTCACTTAACAAATTTAACGTACTTCGAAAAAAATAAAGCAAAACTTCTTCAACGATAAAACAAAATATAGAAGATTGCAACTGATTTGGATTTGAAACAAAACATTTTAATTACTACAAACTCGGAAAATTTCATTCAACTTTTCCCAGGGACCTCTCCTAACGCCCTTTTCCCATCTCTACAAGTAATACTGTAAAAAAAATTGCAGATTACTATAGGATTTCGAGCTTCGGGTAGGCCTCCATTTAATATGCGTGTTCCCCGGAGAGACAGATGGTTAGTTATGTCTCTTTATTCGTAAACTGGAGCGATAGAAAAGAGTCAAAGAGCTGTCGCGGCAAGCGTTTATATACCCAGTCGGTCAGTACTCTTTAGTAGGCGGAGCAGTCATGCCTTGGGCATGCTACAGGCCAAATAAAGCTTTATCCGCTGCCAGGGATTCTTAAGGCCAAATAAAGCTTTATCGGCTGCCAGGGATTGTTAAGGCCAAATAAAGCTTTATCGGCTGCCAGGGATTATTACGGTCTTTTACGGGTAGATTTCGTTAAGACACAGAAACAAATTACTTTTACGAAATAAAGATTTAGAAGCGGAGTTTTCAAAACAGTGGTTGCTGCTTTTTTGTGACACCTGCACTAAAAGATTTTTTTTAACAAAATAATTTTAGAGCATTTCATTTGCTTAAAAAATTTTTTTTGAATCAAAATGCTTCCCAAAATTTTCCATTTAAACGTGAAAAAAAAAGTTTTTGAATAATTTAAAGTCTTGTTAAATGTTTTTTTAACCTAAACATGGAGTAAATATAATGATACATAGTTCAATAATTGCATCTACTAACAATTTTTGGCCCTAAAAAATAAAATGGTATCCGAAATAGTGAAAGGCAATCCGCTCCGCCGGACGAAAATGCGGATTACGGATTGATCCGCCAATCCGCGGCGCGGATCGACGGATTGGTGGCGGATCAGAAAAGTTGGCGGAGCGGATCGGCGGATCAATCCGCCGGAGCGGATTTACGGATTAATCCGCGGATCCGCATAAATAAAGAGAGAAAATGTAAGTTTTAAATTTTGTAAAAATTAAACAAAGGTGATATCATGTGTAAGTAGTCAATTAGAGCTTTTTCCATCAGAAATTACAGAAGATTATCGAACACCCATTGTTGAAAATATGCATGAACTAATTTTTAAAAGATCTATCTTAACAGCAAAAGCAGAGCGGATTGTAAATTTTGGCGGAGCGGATTGGCGGATTTACGCGGATTTAAAATCAACGCGGAGCGGATCGGCGGATTCGCGGATTATCTGCCGGAGCGGAGCGGATTGCCTTTCACTAATCCGAAATACTGAATACAATAAAAAAAATTTTAATTAAAATCTTAAATGAGTCGATTAAATCATCAACATTAAACACTTTTCGAAGAATTTGTAAGCATTTTAAACTGCGTGTGTTTAATACTTGAAAATGACATTTATTAAAAAAAACGAAATATTCAAACGTTGTCTCATACACCTGTTGATTTTCACCTTAATCTTTCACTTAAATTGTCATATGGTTTGAGCTGAAAAATTCAATTTAAACCTGATTGTGTGTTTTGTAATAAACTCTTTCTGTGACTAATAATAATTATATTGTTATAAAATATCCAAATACTCCAGATCAATGTGCAACTCTTCAAGAATATCAGTTTTTGTTCATAATGTCCTAAAAGTAAATTCAAAGAAACTGCACATTGCCACATTGCCATATTCTACTACAACTACAGTATCCCGTTTATGTTGTTTCAGTTGTGCAATATTACAATATTTTATACTAATTTTTTTAATGATTTGTAAAATACACCAGGTTCGGGATCAATATCATCATTTACGGTTAACCACCGAAATGCAAAGGTGTTTCCAATAGTTAAAGGAGCAATAATTGAAGGTGTCAAGTAATCAGTTGCAACAGATAAGTAAGCACAACCACGATATTCAAAATATTCAAAGATTCTCAACTCAACATTAAGACAAACATTTTCGTCAGTTTAAAAAGTTCCGTCTTTTTCAATACAAAAACTATTTTATGGCTGCTAAAAACGCATTTTGTCAATTTTATGCTGTCTATTTTGTTGCTTTAGTGTTTTAAATTGTCAGAGAAATCGTTCGACACAAAAAAGTCTGCAAAAAAGCTTTTTTAAAGGGGTTTTCTTTTATCGATTGAAAAGTTCGCTTTTTTACTAATGTCTTTTTGGTTTTGCATCATTTAGTTATCCGAAAATAGTGAACTTTTTTATATCAATTTTGTTTTGAATATTTTTGTGAAATTAAAATTGTCTTCTGTTGAAAAAGTGTTTTGTGCAAGAATAACATGTCATTTTAAACATTTCATTTTTAATGAATTCAAGAACAGTGTTAAAGCATTATTTAAAAAGTATCCAAATTTGCAAATACTTGACAGCCAAAAAAAATTTGTGAAAGAACTAAAAAGCAACAAATGCTGTCTGTTTTTTGAATTTAGAGCCAATCTCTATTGATTTTTTACGTTCAAGGCGTGTTAACTGATAATTTACAAAGTAGATAGTTTAACAGAGTGATTAATAACTTTGAAACTAAATTTTTTATTATAAATGTTATAAAAATTGTTGTTGTAAATCTTTACTTTCTTAATTTTTGATCATAATGCTACATTTTAATAAAATATTTTATGTCCTTTTCATTAATCATTTTGTTCCTAAGGTTAATTACTGTTACCTTTTGTTTGACGACATGTGAAGTTTATTTCTTAAAAAATAGATGCTAAAAATGGAAAAAACCAAAACTGTTAATTTTTATTGTTGTCCGAAATGGGGAAGAAGGAGTAGTTAAGCAACGAAATACCATTTCTTATGTTTTGGCGAATGTTTTTACTGCCGTGTTCTTTTTGGTTTGACAAGATTACACTTTTTTGAGCAAAAAACTAACATGTCTCACAAAAAAAATAGTTTTTGAATCTTTTGTAAAATTTATATAATTAAATTTCATTATATTATATTATTCATATGTTGCATTTTTGTAATATATTGTTTATGAAAAAACAAACGACAAAAACAAGATGCTCCATTACTAAAAAGCATTGTTTCGGTTTTTTGATCATCTGTTGACTTTTTCCATCAATTAAAATTATTTGTTTATTTGATTTCTTTAGCATAAAAACAAAAATATTTTTTTTTCAGAACAAATTTCTATGAAGCTTTTAAGAATATTCAAAAAATTCTTAAAATTTTTGCATGAAAACATTACAAAAAAATAAATTTTGTGCAAATGTTTCAAGAAAATTTCATACATTAATAATTTAAAAACTGAAATAATTAATTTTGATATCATTTGAAATAAATTAAATATGAATATTTGTAAAAGAACACAGCTCTATTTTTAATGACATAAAAAATTACATGGGTTTTTCTGAAGTGGAAATTTATGGAATCGCATCTGCTTTTTATTAATAATGGATTTTTTACATTTTGCTTCCTTGGAGGCATATTCTTTTTGGAATAAATATATATATACATTATTTAAAAAAGAATCAAAAATTTGATATTTCTCTCAAATTTACTTTTATAATTTAAGGCACAGGTTTACTAATAAACCGTACAAAGAACGAATTAAAAATTCACAAAATAGCCTTCGCAAAAGATATCGTAAATCAATCAAATTTTTGCTGATAAAATGTCAATCGAAAAAACGTTTTGCGGCATTTAAAAGGTTTTAACGAAGAAAGATGGAAAAATAGACAATTTAAAATTAGTGTAAGACATCTTTTCTTGTCGCAAAAAAGAACATGTTGTTTCTGCGATGTTTTCTCTTTCAAAACATGTCTTTTTGAAAAAGAAAGAAGTCAATTTTGTTTCCTAAAAAAATCAAATATTGTTTTTCGACAACAAAAAAGGAATTTTTTTGAAAAATTATGATTAATGTTCTTATAGATCGAATAAGAACATTAATCATAAAATTTTGGTTTCCCAAAAATTTTAGAAGAGGTGTCTCCATTTTCGTATGTGAAAAATGTAACCAAGTTTTAAAGATTCAATAAAAATGAAACAACAATATTTTATTACTATGATAATTCATTGCTATGAGGATCCATTGCATTCATAATTAAATAAATTTTTATTTGTTTTTTTGTCCAGTGTGTATACAGTATTCGAAAATTAATCAAAACAAAAAAATCTATGAAAATATTTCTTTCAACGAAAAATACAGAGGTATATTATTTTATTTAACAATCATATAATTCAATAATATTAAAAATCTTGCAAGTTTTGGTATCGTAGGTATACAATTACAATTCTTTGGTGGTTGATAAAATGTTGTAAAAATGACACATACTTCTACTTAACAACATTTTTGTTCTATACAACAATGTGAAATCTTATTGATTTTAAGATGCAAGTGGACAACAAAAATGTATTTGATAATAAATGGGAAGAAAATCCTTGAATTTTTTGGTCATTTCACTGAAAGAAGGAAATAACTTTTCTGTTTAAATATATCCTCAAGGTCATTCTGACAGGAAAGAATTAAAGCAATGTCTTAAATATTCAAAAATGCTTTGGTCTTTTGTTTTTTCGAAAAAATTCATTTTTTTGAAAATTTATTGTTTTTAAAATCGAATGCTTTGGCTGAAAAAAAAATCAAAAATGAACAGACAATTTTTCCTAAATCTGACAACTGGAAAAATACTGAAAGAAAATTTTATTTCAGCATGTTTTTAAAGAAAGTGAAAAAAACTTGATCCAGATTTTAGAACACAAATTTCCGTGAAAGAAATGCAACAAATTTTTTAATCTGCGACTTCTTTTGCTTGTTTTTTGAATATTTCGTTCAGACATTTTTTTTTTGGTTGGAATGTTATAAACTAAAAGCAATCAAAAACAAATTAAATCTCAAAAAATGATAAAACAAAAAAAAATTCAGTTCAAGCACAATTTAAATCATTTTCGTTATAACAAAGGCGGGCCTTTTGAAAAACAAAAAAATCTGCATACAGAGAAATTTCGATTTATTTACAAACAAAAAGCAAACGTCATTTTCAAATTTATTTTTCCCTTTTTTAATTTCTAATTCACCGTCGCCATTTTGAGACGGATAAAAAGCATGAAAAAATAAATATATATTTGCACGATTTTTTTATCTTGAAGAAAGGGATTTGCTATCAGCCTTTATTGATACAATTCAATCAAAATTTTTCAATATATATATATCCTTATGAATTTTCAGAAACTGCAAATGTTTTTATAAATGTTGTTAATATCTACTTAAAAATAATTCTAATTTAATGTTTACAAAATTAAAACTATAAGTTAGTCTATAATCAATTATTAGTGTTTTATGACAAGCTTCCAATAATTTCCTTTATCGATAAGTTTTTAGTTTGCTCTAAAATTCTTTTTAATTTTTAAAAATGAATAAAAATTGTTACAAAGAATAAATCGAATATTCAAAAAATGTCAGATGCAAATAACACCTTGTTGTTGGAAATATAAATAATAATAGAACCACTCAAATTTTCGCAGTGTATCAAAAACTTTTTCTTTTTTGTTCAAATTCAAACTTGTGATGTTTAATGGGCAGTCGCACTTGGAACAACTTTTCTGCTATTTTTTCGCGACAATGAAATGACGAAATAGTGTATTCCAAAAAAGGGTGTGACATTTTAGTGACTTTTGAAACACAGACATCAATTTTGTTTTGGTACTAATTCATCACTTTAAAAAGCGCAAAATGAATGTGGTTTTTATTTCATAAAACATTTTTTCTTTTAATTTGCAACATTTTCACCATTTTTTTATATTTTATTAATTCTTGGTTAAATGATTTTATTGTAAATATATACAAGATAAGCCTAATGAATAAAGCAATAATATATGATCCCTCAACATGTGCATTAAAAAAATAAAAATCAAAGTTCATTACATAGATATTCGATTGTATCAAAATATTATTTTGCATTACTGTTTTTTTATGATTAAAAACTTGTCATTCATTTTCCTCGATAAAATAAAACTTTATTTTTTACTTGTTCAAGGTTTTCATTTTTATGTATCAGTGATAGAAAAAGCAGCCAAAAAGTTGAAAAATATTTTAAAAATATAATAACCCATTGATCATTTATCAATACAAAATATCGATATAAAAAAATCTTTTGTTTTTTCCTTTATAAATTACTTGTGACAAGAAAATTAAAGAATTAAATCTAAATTGGGCTACAAATTATATTTACTTTTCTTAGATAGCATCACAAATATCATTTAACGTTAATTTTAATTGTGCAAAAAACGAAAGACGTCGGTTTTTTCAATTTGTTGAGGGTTTTTTTATCAAAAATATACGTTTATTATGGTTCTATTGCAACCCAAAGAAATCGATTAAATAATCAAAGAAAAAAAACCGATTGAAAAAACACAGAAGAAATTTTAATTTGAAGTAGATTAAAATTTGTTTGATAATACAAAAATGTCATAAACATGTATTTCACACCACTTTTAATCATGGAACAAAAAAATTATAAAATCCTGATTTCCGACTTTATAAATAATTTTTAATAAGATGAAAATCGCAGTTGGGAGTTAGGGTCACAAAAAATTTGTAAGAACACATTTGAACATGATGCAATTTTCCCGTTTAATATCGGTTGTTCCCTTGTTACTTTTATTTAGCGTTATCAAGAAGAAAAGATGCCGGTTGTTTTAGACAAATCGCAATTTAAAAAAACTCTATGAAAAATTGCTTTAAATACAATAAAATATTCAAAAAAATTTTAAAATGCAACACTTCTCTTGACTTTTATCTAATTCTATTTTTATTTTCAATTTTGCTGAAAATATATCTTTCTGATTTTTAAATATTGCATTATTTATTTATTCAATTCTTCTTTCAAAAATTGGTTATGTCATTTTGTATAAAAAAGAATGCAACAAAAACAGTAATAAATGCATTTTACTCAAAAATTTAAAAAAAATTCAACAAAAACTTTTACCAACGTTGATCAAATGCATATAAAAACTTTTTCAATGTTCTGACGCTGAAAATTGCATTTCAAAGAAAAATAATGAAAATGTCATTTTTGAAGCTGTCTTTTCCGGACTTTTTGCAAATAAAATTGCTTTAAAAGATCGCCGAAAAAGTGTAACAAATATGTTTTTGAGCAATATTAAAGACCAGTGTTGACTCTTCTCGAAAGAAAAAAAGGGAAATAGTTTTTTTTACATTAAACATCAAAGATTAGAGCAGTAAAGCAGAAAAGGAATCAATCCATAAATGAATGAAAAATATTTATTTTTGATGGAAGAAAGTTTGTGTTTGCTGCGAACTGAAACAAATAGAAAGTGTAATAAACTTTTTTGAATATTTTAATAACTTTTTCAGTGCTTTAAAAACAGATTAACTCGTTTTAAAGATATTGTGTTTGCGCAATTTTTGAAATTCGTCAAATGAATTATGGTCCGTTATTAATAAATGTTGGATGAAATATTTTACCACTTAACCATATTAAATAAAAAAAATTGCATAATACTTTTCTTGCTAGCGGCCCTAACCGCCAAATGCCATTTTCACCTTATTTCAGTTATCCATTATGTAATTGGCGTTTTGTACTGTACTGAAATCTTAAAAGTTGTGTTTTTGGTTCTTTAAATACCAGACGCTGCGGCTGTTTACGACTCAACTTCCCTACCTTTCTACCCCTAAAAATCGATTTTCGTCAGTTTTAATCGTATTTCTATGAAATTTGGCAGGTATGTAGAGAAAAAAATCGCATTTGATAATATTTTGGGTTTGACCCCCATCGACCCCGGGGACCCGAGATATGCCCCAAAAACTGTTTGTGCGAGTCTGGATTTCGATGTTCCCGGTATGGGGGACTTATGAGAGGTATTGGAATGAATCGGGCATGGTTCAAATAGTACTAATTGACTTTTGGTTTGTCCCAAACGGTTTATTTTTGACCCCAGGGGACCACGTTTTCTTTTAAAAAACGGGGTTTTGCGGGGTTTCGAGATTTTTTGTCAAGTACGAGTTTAGATAAGTATTGGAATCGATAGCCTGTAATTAGTTACATATGAATCGACATCGGGTTCACGGATACATCTTCATTTTTGACCCCAAGGGACCACGTTTTCTTTTAAAAAACGGGGTTTTGCGGGGTTTCGAGATTTTTTGTCAAGTACGAGTTTAGATAAGTATTGGAACCGATAGCCCGTAATTAGTTACATATGAATCGACAGCGGGTTCACTGATACATCTTCATTTTTGACCCCAGGGGACCACGTTTTCTTTTAAAAAACAGGGTTTTGCGGGGTTTTGAGATTTTTTGTCAGGTACGAGTTTAGATAAGTATTGGAATAGAGGATTTATTTAACAAATTTCTAAATTTGTGTACCTTTCAAGTTTAGGTTGTCATTTGTTATTTGAGTGAGTGAGTTGGAGGCAAGAGTGAAATGAGGCCCGGCCCTTCGGGCCAGGGCTTATGCCCTTTCGCCAATTTGCTTGTTTTTTGTTAAGAGTGTCATTGGGTTGGAGGCGGAAGAGAAGAAGAAAAAAAAATTTAAACCATATTATCAGTGTATTCGTTTTTGGTCAAACACCGCCGTCGCCGTCGACGGCGCGAATACACTGCATATTATTAGTATTTAAAATTTTAATTGAAAAATTATATTTGATTTAGAGTAAATAACAATTTAAACATTTTTAAAGTAAATCTATAAGGGATTTGCATATTGTACAATAGTAAAAAAATATTTGGGTAGATCAGCTTACAATCATGATATATGTAAAATGCCAAAAACTGTAAAACACAAAATTACTGTAACTATTAAACCAGAATTATCTTAATAAATCGATTATTGTATTTTTTAATATTGAAAATAATTACTTAAAATTTATAAAGTCTCCATTTTCCTCAAGAAATAAAATCAAGTTATCAATAATATCAAAAATAACTTAATCAAATTCTTAGTTCTTATAAATCGTAAACTTCACCTTGCAGCAGACGGCTCAGGAGACTAGCCAACGGGGAAACAATAATTAAAAATTATAACCAATACGGCTGTTGCAATGTAAGACGGGAAAAGAGATTAAAGAAGACATCCAGGATCGGCTGTAAGACGGGAAACGAGATTAATTTTTTTTTCAGTGGGACAACTACAGCCATCGCCCTCTGCAATAAATAAAAGGCGGACATGTTGATCATCGCAACTCCGCGGTCATCAAAAGATAAACTTTGAACCCCCTAACAGATTTTTTAAAAGTCTTTTTAAAATGATTACTGAAATGTAAAAAATTTAATAATACCCTATTACTTTTTTCCCAAGAAATTGCTTTTTACTTAAAGCTATAGCCCATGAAACTAATTTTATATTGTAAGTTAATCAAGCTGTTGTGTTTTAATCGAGAAATAATTTTTAATTGATTACCCACAAATCCCTTTTTTAAATGCATTAATATAAGTTAGTCAAACCCCGAAATATATAAAAAGGGGACAGCTGAATGTTTTTATTGCAGAGGGCGATGGCTGTAGTTGTCCCACTGAAAAAAAAATTATTCTCGTTTCCCGTCTTACAGCCGATCCTGGATGTCTTCTTTAATTTCAAACTGCTTGCAGCAGATAATAAATGTAAATGATAAATAATATATTTCTGACCATTTCAAACTTTTAAAAACAGTCGAAGGATATCTAAAATATCAGCAATATACAATATGACAATACATAATGGATAACTAAAAATAAGGCGATAAGGGCCGCTAGAAATTTGCATGAATGCGTTCGAATGTTTTTTAAAATATGTGCATTGGCATAATTTCTCTGCGATGGGAAAAAAAGATACTGAATCAGTATCTTTTTTTCCTATCGCAGTATTACTGTTCCGTTATTAATGAATTATATAAAATATTTCACCACAAAGCCGTATTTTGAATTAATAAATTTTTTTAAAGTTTTACAAGGGAACCGTCAGAAGTGATAATTGAGTTTTTAAACAAAATATGTTTTTTTGGGATGGTTTTAGTTCCATAATGATCATATAAAAATATTACTTGCTGGTTTTTAGGTTATGGTACTTTTCCGGCACTTTGAAGTTCTGCGATTTGCCTTACTCCGCCTTTTGGATTCAAAAAATGAAAAAAATTTGAAATTTTTTAAATTTCACACATTTTGCTCTAAATTGTTCCTGAGGGTCGGTAATAAGCGTATGCAAATTATTTTTTTCACCAGAAGGCCGATAAATTTATTTTTGAACGCTTCAAAGTTCTTGTACTAATACATGACGCATGCTTAAATTGCTTAAAAAAGTGGATTTCAAACGTTTTTAAGCAAAAATATTTTATAGGTATCATTAATATGCTTATTACTAACATTCCCATCCATTTTTAACATTTTTTAAATTTTTTTATTTTTTTCATTTGGACATGAGGGTACAAAACTTCAATGTGCATTTTGGACATGAGGGTACAAAACTTCAATGTGCCGAAAAAGTACCGTAACCTAAAAATCAGCACGTAATATTTTTATATGATCATTAGGAACCTAAAACCATCCCAAAAAAACATATTTTGTTTAAAAACTCAATTATCACTTCTGACGGTTCCCTTGTCAGCTGCATCTTTTTGTACTCCTTTTGTCACACTATTTCTCGATATTTCTTTACAAAAACCCCCAGGTGTTAGTATTTGTGTCGTTAGATTTTTTTCGACCTCCTTCCATCATTGTGATGGAATTTTATTTCAACAAACCATATTCAAATCCACATCAATGCATTCGACATTCCCCAGTAAGAAACCCCAATTTAAGGTAAAAATCCGCGATAGACATAAAATTCTACAATTTAAGCTTCTGCTGCATCTTTTCGTACTCCTTTTGTTTCGCTATTCCTCGATATTTCTTTACAAAAACCCCCAGATGTTAGTATTTGTGTCGTTAGATTTTTTTCGACCTCCTTCCATCATTGTGATGGAATTTTATTTCAACAAACCATATTCAAATCCACATCAATGCATTCGACATTCCCCAGTAAGAAACCCCAATTTAAGGTAAAAATCCGCGATAGACATAAAATTCTACAATTTCAGCTTCTGCTGCAACTTTTTGTACTCCTTTTGTCTCGCTATTCCTCGATATTTCTTTACAAAAACCCCCAGATGTTAGTATTTGTGTCGTTAAATTTTGTTTGACCTTTTTGGTGATGAAATCCACATCAATGCATTCGACATTCCCCAGTAAGAAACCCCAATTTAAGGTAAAAATCCGCGATAGACATAAAATTCTACAATTTAAGCTTCTGCTGCATCTTTTCGTACTCCTTTTGTTTCGCTATTTCTCGATATTTCTTTACAAAAACCCCCAGGTGTTAGTATTTGTGTCGTTAGATTTTTTTCGACCTCCTTCCATCATTGTGATGGAATTTTATTTCAACAAACCATATTCAAATCCACATCAATGCATTCGACATTCCCCAGTAAGAAACCCCAATTTAAGGTAAAAATCCGCGATAGACATAAAATTCTACAATTTAAGCTTCTGCTGCATCTTTTCGTACTCCTTTTGTTTCGCTATTCCTCGATATTTCTTTACAAAAACCCCCAGATGTTAGTATTTGTGTCGTTAGATTTTTTTCGACCTTCTTCCATCATGGTGATGGAATTTTTTTTCAACAAACCATATTCAAATCCACAGGGAAATCTTAAAGTAATAAATTATGTTGTTGAATTTTCACTTTTTGCTTTTTTATTATCATAATATTAATATAATTTCATATTTATCGCTGCAAGTTATTAAAAAAACGGCATTCTGAAGAATGATTAATGCCATCTTTTTTTGGTTAATTTTTTTTGCAAAGAATTTCACATGGTTGTTTCACTCTTAATTTGAATATGGTTTGTTGAAATAAAATTCCATCACAATGATGGAAGAAGGTCGAAAAAAATCTAACGACACAAATACTAACATCTGGGGGTTTTTGTAAAGAAACATCGAGGAATAGCGAGACAAATGGAGTACAAAAAGATGCAGCAGAAGCTGAAATTATAGAATTTTATGTCTATCGCGGACTTTTGTTACCATTGGTAACACATTAGTTTTATTTGGTCACGCAATCAGTAAAGGAGGAAATCGTAACACAAAGTGTAGCAATATAGTGTCAAATGTGTTACGATTTGGTAACACTTTTTTTCTCAGTGTTTTAAATTTAATTTTACGAATTTTGCGATTGAAATATTTAACCAAAAATTAATAAAATATGCAAAAAAACGAATAAGAAGTTTAAAAAAGTGTTTCTCTTTCTTTTTTGTTTGCTTTGTTTGTCGATGTTGAAATACGCATTCTTTGTCTTTCTTTCACCTTCAAACGAATTTAAACTATATTTCAAAAATGTGTGTGATTTTTTTAAATAAAAGCTTCTTCGACGAAAAAATTTTTACAACACTTGTCTCAAAAATTCAATTAGAATGAAAAGCGGATTTGTATGAAAAACTGACTTAAAAAATGGTTTATTGACGCCAGTGGACTGAAAAGAACACACTGACAAAATTTTTGAAAAAGAAAACGTGTATTTTTTCCGTTGTCTGCAATGGTGAATAAGCAGTGAATTTTTTGCGGATAATTTTTTCACTAACAATTTTGTTTTTTTGGTGTTTTTGTTGAACAACGTCAAACAATCTAAACGAAAACGTTTTTGAGGAGAACAAAGTTTTTAAATATTTTATAAAATTTGGTTAATTTAATTTAAACTTACATTTTGAAATAAAAGTAAAATGTAAAACACATATGAATTTTTTATAACATCTGGGAATATGAAAAAATCAGTAACAAAGAATGAAGCAGCAATCAAGAACAGATCAATAAATTAAAAAATAATTCTTGTCCCTTGTCATCTCTTTTTTGATGCTCCAACAAATTCTTAAAACAAGAACTATTACAAAAGGTAATACATAAAACATTTATCTTGTTAAAATGCATTTGTGTATAAAATGAAAAATTCAAAAAACCAATCTTCGTCTTGACGAAATGTCATCAACTGGCATCCTTTTTTGCTGCTTTTTTTTGTGTTGTAATGTTTTTATTCCTTCATAAATCTTTCAACAAAAAAACATGTGTTTTAATAAAATATTCAAAAAACGAAAAAGAAGGTAAAAAAAGTGCTTCTCTTTCTTTTTTGTTTGCTTTTTTTGTCGATGTCGAATCCGTTTCATCTATAACATTCCAACATTAAATGAAAATTTCTTAAAAATGTGCATTGCCTGATGGGAGACTTCATTTGACTGTTTTTAAAATTGCCTATGTTTGCAAAAATATTCACTATTTGTTAAAGTTTAAACAAACATTGCACCACTTGGTTCTTTCATCATTAACTGGATGTTACATAAAATGTTATGTGTAAAAGTTGTATTTTAAATGTTTTAGGCATTTTTATTTTATATAAAAGATTCAAAAACTAATTTGTTTGTCTGAAACGTTCATTTGTGCTAAAGAAGTGAGACGTTGTCAAACTAAACAATATAAAACAAATACGACAGTAAAAAATTTCGCCAAAATATTAGACAAGATCAATCCTGTTTCACCATTCTATCTCCCCCATTTCAGACAACAACAAATAAACGTTTTCTGCTCTTTGCATTTTTTGTAGTTTCTTTCTTCGCAAAAAAAATTACACCTGTTTTATTTCATTCGATGAAAGTTTGTAGAAAAAGCCGAAAAAGATTTTTTGAATATTTTGGTACACCATATCCTTTAAAAATTTTTTTTTTTGAAATCACTTGTAAATTAGAGGGTAGAAAGAAAATAAAACATGCTAACACAGACAGAAAATCCATTCATTAAAAAATTTAAAGTTCTAAAAACCTAAAAACATGATTTCAAATACTTTTTTGATATTTTGTGTCCTATTTATTTTGTGTTGTTTTTGTTTCTGTTCAATGTTTAAATTAACAAACATTTTATTTTCAACAGGCTTTAGGGCATCTGAATAAACAACTTTTTATATTAATAACGCATAATAATCTTAACTTTTCCAGTAAATTGAGAGACAATGCAAATTTTAAAGTTTGTCATAAAAATTGAAAAAAAATTATGAAATATTATAAAAAAAACCTGTCGGGTTCTGGTCCAGACAAGCATATAGTGTGACCGGCTCAAAATCCCTATTTTTGTTGCCATTTCAGAGACATTTGCTTTTGTCCAACAAATGTTCAACCATACATTAAATCATAAAAGACACTTCAGACTTGGAACAATAAAATATAGTTATAAAATTTTGATTTCGGTGCCGTAGAATAGCTTTTTCTTATGCTTTTATTTCGTACTAAAACATGATTAAGTTAATAAAAAATAAAACCTTTATGGTGTAATGAAGTTTTTTGATTTTTGTTATTTAAAAATTGATGTTGTGTCTTGTTGCCTCGGATTTGAAAGGGTTCATTTATTTACCTGACATTAATGTAAAATAAAATCAAAAATTTGAATTTAAGAAAAATTTTGTCACTCCCAATAAAATATTCAAAACAAAAAAGACTAAAGTCAGTGTTCAGAAAATCTTTAAATGCAACAACTTTTTAGTGTGCATAAATAAAATATATAAAAAAGATAAAACGGAAAGGTTTTTGAAGTGAAAAGTTCTTCGCATTTTCTGTACCTTTTGTTAATCGGATTTGTTCGAAAGAAAACAAAAATGAAAAAGAAGTCTGCCGTCGTTGTTTTCAAGGTGTCGAAATACATGTTTCTGACTTTTTCGCAATGCCGAAGAAATATAAATCATCTAAAATTTAACAACAATGTGATTTTTTTCTGATTTTTATTTTTTCGAATATTTAATTGATTTCGTTTTGTTAATAAAAAACTACAAAAACTTAAATTTTTGATTAAAAAAGCTCACAACAAATTCAATAAAATAAAATGTCTTTCGAGTCGAACGAATCCATGCACAATTATAATTGATACTAGAAATTATTCGGGAAGCCAACATTCAAAGTGATTAAAATTTGTATGCCTTTTTACATTCAATTCATTAACTTTTTCGTCACATGACACAAATTTTATGGGACAAAGCGAAAGTTTCATTGATCAATATTTTGTGTCGAAGAACAATCAAAAGGTTATGATTTTTTCTGATGGCTTGCACAATCACTGACAAAGAGGTATAAAGAACAAGTAAAAACCTAAAGTCTTGTTTTATCAATGAAAAAAAACTATTCATATTCGAGACTGAAAAAATTATGGCGGCATCTTTTGATCTCAAAAACGTTCAAGTTTTCTCAGCTGTCGCTTCCGTCATCGCAAAAATCAGACAAAATTTATTTCAGGGCTGCAAAGAATTGGAAAATGAAGAAAATTAACATCTTTTTTGGGGAAAAATAGAACAGAAAACGCAACAGTTGATTTCTCAATTCTATACATTTTTGCATTTGAAAATCGTGTTTAATAAAAACCGCACACATGTATATGGATTTATGACTCGGAAAAAGCTAAATTGTAAGAAAATAAATCATTTACCCCTTTTTATAATTAATGGATTTAAAAGACAAAGATCATTATGTTGCTCTTCCATTGCAAATTTTCTTCATCTTCATAAGAAAAGATTGTTTAGAATTTTAATTTATGAAATGCTCTTGCTAAAGTTTGAAACCTCTTGCAAAATAATAAATTTTTAAATATTTTGTTGTATAACTATTTTACGTCATGTAACTTTTAAGAACACAATGCAAAAAATGTTTGCTATTTGTTTTTAAACTTACTTAAAAGTAAAACAAATGTACCCAATCTAATGGAATGTCATAATACATTATTATCTTTTGAATTTGATCCAAAAAATTTAAATAATGGATAATTAATAAATTTAATGGTCTTTCCGCATTAACACACCCCTTTTTCACCAAATAAATTAGAATGCCGTTTTTAAAAATTTGATGAGCTTTTGCAACAAAATTTTAATAATCACATTTTTAACAAAATATTCATAACAACGCTTTTAATTAAGTCGAAACTCTTAAAAATTTTTTAAAAAACTTATTTTAATAGAAAGATTAAAATTATTCTTTCGTTTCCAAAGATAGTTTGTCTGAAATGATCGTGAAAAAAAAAAATGTTAACGTGTTAAAATTATTTTGTTTTGTATTAAGCAGGTGGTTCTTTTTTTAAACAGCATCGTGGCCGTAATACTCTTTGAAATTACACAAATTTAAGCATTAAAACATCTCAAAAAACATTCGACAGCAAAATTAATATTAGTCGTTTTTAAATGTTTAATTTCAAATTTTTTTTTATAATTAAATTTGCGCAAAAACGTTCTAAAACTCATATCAGATACGTAAATGTCAAATTTTCATCGCTTGCATTACGGCGAATCCAATAATTAGAAATCAAAAATATTGTAGAAACGGCTTACTTTTAATTATTTTATTTAACTGTGATTGTATAATTGTTAAACACGGAATGTATCATAATCATCTATTGATATGACTGTGATCTAACAATAATACACTGAATCAAATTATCGATGCTTAAAAATGTGGTTCTAGTATTTCAATAAAATACTGAAAAAAATGGTATGAAAAAAAACACGTTGTAAGAATATGTGAAACGAAATCTTCTCATTATTTTTTAATTATTAATGCAATGTTTTCAGTTGTCTTGCAGTTTCTGTTTTTTTTAACTAAGAAATGAAATTGTGCTAATTAATTGCTTGAAACATTGCACCCGAAATTAATAAAAGTCAAAAAACGAAAAAGTTTTCACAAATTTGAAAATATTTATGTCAAGACAAAAAAAAGACAGGTTTTTTCTTTCAACATCAAACGAATTCGGATTATTCAAAGTTAAAAAAATATGTGTTATATATAACTAATCATGGAACGTAAAAGCTTTTAAAAAACTTATTTCGTTGTGAAAATTTAATAGATTTTGTTTGATTTTTTTGAAAAAAGCATTTTGCTTGTTGTTTTTTTCATTTTTAAAAATCTAGAAAAAATTTTTAATAATTATTAATCAGTTTAAAAATAAATATATTATTTATGATTGGGATGCCACAAACTCAAAATGTAAAGATCGCAAAAAAATAAGCAAATATGTTTTCGGGCATTGTGAAGAAGACAGTGTTGTGTGTTTCACATTAAAAATTGTGTATTTTTGCGAAAACTTCGATGTTTCTTCATTTTTACTTGTTCAATCTTATATATACTTTTAGAACGATTCAATGTTTATAAAATATAAAACCTTGATTTATTCTCTTTTGAATATTTTTAATGTAAAAATTGTTACAACTAAAATCAATAGTATAAATTGAAAAAAAACACAACAATTTATTTTAAAATAAAAGATATTATGAACGCAAAACAGCACTTTATCAAAATATCATTTTAGAAAATATCTTGATTTTAATTCTTTCAAACTACTGATTTCTCTTAGTTTCTTTTTATTTAACATGGGGGTTTGAACGTTTGAATGTTTTTCGTTTTTCGGAATAGTTAGTCTGAATTGTCAACAAACATATGTATTTGTTACGCACTTTAATGGCGATTGTTTTGAAACAAATTTATTTGTAAGCAAAAAGTCCGGCATTCAATTAAACTCATTTTGAATTTTTTTGAATATTTAAATAATGTCATTTACCATGTAACACTCGAATTTTTTAATGAATTGTTTGTGTTGAATTAATTTAATGCGGGACTTGTGTTGAATTAATGATACACATTTAATGATACACTAATTAAAACTAAGCTAAACTAAATTAGGTGAAATGATTAATCAACCAATTTTTTTTATAATTAATGCACATATTTTTTATTTTGTAGCATATGCAAATTAAGTTGCAAATTTTTATAAATTTCTGTGACGAAAACTTATTGATATAATTAAGAAAGCAAAAATTAATTAAAAATTAAAAATCTCAAAAAACAGAGGTTTGTTTTGAATTTTTTAAACAAGAAAAGTTTGTAAAATAAACTTAATATGTTTACGCATTTTTGTTGATCTTTAAACATTGTACGAATTTGAATCATTTTAAATTTAATAAAATTAGCGACCGTCATCCGAAAAACAAAAGTTCTTTAAATGCGTTATTCTTGTATGAATTATATGCTTTCAGTACCTAGGAATACGATAAAAAAAATAAAAAAAATAGAAATTGTAAGATAAATGAGATAATTAAGTTTTATTACGAAGAAAAAATAGTAAAAATGGTCACAGTTTTTTTTCTTGTTTGCAGCAGCTTTGAAGGGGACACCATGTTATGTAAGAGTGTTCCCCATGAAAAAAGGAAAATTTGAAAATCTGCAAATTCTCAAATTTCTAGATTTACTTCAGACAAAGCTTAAATCTACTTTTTATTGTTTTAAAACATTACAAATAGCATGAGAAGCACAAACAATATATCTTTTCATATGTTATTTCCACTTTTCAGTTGCCAAAGGTATAGCTTACAGCTTAAAATTTGTAGCGGGATAACTCGAAATGTGCCATTGCGGTGGTACTTTTTTATTTTTTCTATACATTCTTATGGTAAAAAGGAACAACATATTAAAAAATAAAAAAATTTACCGAATATATATTTTTGTTATATCCCAAAGTATGGTTTTCTGACTTTTTCGCCCCCAAAATGCAAGAATTTTGCCATGGTAATGCATATAGCCGTAATCAGCGTTTTACAAGCTTTCGATTGATATAAAAACGAATTTTATTAGCTTAAAAAAATTTTTTTGCTTTTTTTCAACAGTTGCTTTTTTGACAAAAAAAATCGTGACCGAAAAAAGTGCTTTGGCAAAGCGTTCTCAACCGAGGATGACGGTCGCTAAATAAAATGCGTGTTTTTTCTATTTTTGACGATTTTGTCAATGAATTTCGCCAAACATAAAATCTTTTGAAAAACATTGCATCAAAATTTGGTTAATTTCGTAATTATATTATTTTTCTAACATTTTTTGAATATTTAATTGATTTTTTGTGTTGATTTTCAAACATTGATAAATAAATGAAAAACATATCCTCTTCTAATCATATTTATTGCATTAATAATTTTTATAATCATATTTATTGCATTAATAATTAAGGCAAGCTATAATTTTATGATATTACCTTAAAAATTGAATTAATAAGATCCTCAATTTTACATATTCTAAAACTCAATTTTTCTACTTCTGCGACACAATTTTATCACTACAAACTTAATTTGTACCAAAATTTTGTGACAACAAACAAAACGTTAAAAACAACCAGGTTGGTTGCTGTTTTGTAACCAATAAAAGCTTGAAAATTTACATAACGTAAAAATGTAGCAGATTAGTTTTATCAATGCCAAAAAATGATACAGCTTAAAGCTTTACACAGCAATAGTATTCGTCCCAGTCCCCGTGAAAAAATTTATTGAGAAAGGCGAAAAAAACTTAGTTTTTATTTTTTTGCATAGCCTTTTTTCCACGTTGTAGCCCTTGTTCGGGGCTAGAAAAAGCTTGGTGAGTACATTTTAATTAAACGTCTTCTAAAAATATGCCGTTCGCGGGGATCGATTTTTTTCTGACGGGGATAAAAATCCACCCCGGCGAACGGCATATTTTTTGAAAACGTTCAATCAATTTAATAGAATAGTAAAAATTTGAGGTAAAAACTCTGTTATTCATTTTTTTATTTAATCTATTATAATGATCTCTTCATCTTGCTGCCTTGGCTTTTAGTAGTACAGGTACATTTATTTGCTTTGTATTAGTACAAAATAATTTTAATACTTGAATTTTTAAAAAAAACTTGCGAGTCGCAACTAAAATATTAAAAATGTAAAAGATTTGCAACTGTCTTCCATTCAACATACGAAAAAAAGAAGCAAAACGATTTCCCTAAAAGCCGGACGCTGTGGCAAATAAACAAAAAAAGGTGAAAGATGTTTTGTTGGTTTGTTCGTTGTCACTGCAACGTGTGTCTTTCACAAAAAAAACCCTAAACCATTAGAATAAATCTTGTGCAAAAAATATTTTGTGTCCCAAACATCTAAAATATGAAACATGTATTTGTTTACAAGGAATTTCTTTCATGGAATTGTTTATTTAAATGTTTTATAATTTTAAAAAATTGATTTTAACCTGATGCTGTAGGAGTTATGGATTAAAAAATATTTGTAACAAAATGTCAGCAAAATACATCAGCTACTGAGCAATTATTATTTTAAAAAGTCGATAGAGATGGTTTTGCAGAGCAAAGTTAAAAAAATTTTAAAAAGGGCTGTATGTCCCTGCTCTATTTAAATTTGCTCTCACAAAATCGACCAAACAACGAATACTCGCTGAACATAAAGTCTCTCCATATTTTTGTAATGCATTACAAAAACTTCAAAGATTTCTTTCAATTTTTTTGAAAAAGCATTTTGCATTTTTTTCTTTCCTTTTTTGTAAATTTAATAATGATTTTATTATGTTTTTTAATTCACGTCAAAATATATTTACAATTAGGATGCAGCGAACTCATAATGATATTCCCAAGTGGATGCATGGAACAATAATAAGATTTTAGCATTTTTTGAGAAACAAACTTTGGGTTTTAATCTGTTCATCGCTTTTTAAAAACATACAAATATGAAAAATAATTTTTCACAATTACAGTTTTATTAATGCCCTGATACAGTTGCCCATTTGAAATTTTTAAATTTTACAATTATGTGTAGTAATACAAAAATTGAAAATAAAAAAATATAACCGTCGCGACTAAAAATATTCAAAATATAATTTTTTGATTTTGTTATATTTTTTTCAAAAAGCATTTTTTTGAATATTTGATAATTTTTTATGTTCGTTCTTTAACCTTTTTTAAAACGATGTGGTTAGAGTAATGTATATAACGAAATACTTATAACCAGAATGTGGCTGGACACATCAGCTGCTCATCAATTCAACGTTATTTAAAAAATCGATACCAACAGTTTTCCATCAAAAACATTAAAAAAAGTTTTAAAAAATTCGAATTTGATCCATTCTCGTTGTCCTGCGAAATCTGGTTATTCTATAATAAATTGAATTACATTCTTTCTCCTTCTCCGTTCTAAAAAATTGTTTTTGACATTTTCTTTCTATCAAAAACTTCTCCAGTTTAATTCATTCAGTGACAGTTTGTTATTATTTCATCATTTCGCAAAAACAAGAACAGCAAAAAGAGAAAATTTAAACTAAAATGAAAAATGTATAAAACTTTTAATTTTAAATGTAACGTTGGAATCACGAAGGTAATCCAAATTTTCAGTACACATTTTTGAAATCTAAATTTTAAAAATGACGACTTTCTTTCCACAGGCACTCATTACTTTTGGTGTGACAAACAATTTCAAAAGCAGACTGCATTTGTGGCTTTTGGGTTCTTACATATAATTTTTTGGCACTCAGGAATCAAAAAACTGAATATTTTTTAAAATAATGGTTTTGGCCATGCGTTTATTCAAAATAAGATGCTTACTTGTTTTCTCTCTTCAACATTATAGCAAAATTTTATTTTCACGGAACAAATTTTTACAATGATGGAAAATTTTATAAAAATATTCAAAAAAAACACTGAAAATAACTTTTGTTCGGAGAATTGAATGATGCAAAAACAAAAAGACAAAAAAGAGTTGTCAAAAAAGTGCAAGTTTTTCAATCAATAAAGCACACAACTTGAATCAATCTATTTTTGCATCTTGTTTGTCCAGCATAACATTACTTAAAATATTGAATAGCAAAAAGAAAAACCATTTGATGAAAACAGTGTTGTCTATAAGATGGTGGAATTTATTGAATATTTGAATTGAAATTTTGTTTTATATACCAAATATTTTTTTGTATAAAAAATAAGGAACACTAAAAAATCTATGATAGCTACAGACATGTCACAAAATGCATTTTCATCATTTTCATAACGGACCAATTTTTATAAATTAAATCAATGTCACAAAATGCATTTTCATCATTTTCATTTTATATACCAAATATTTTTTTGTATAAAAAATAAGGAACACTAAAAAATCTATGATAGCTACAGACATGTCACAAAATGCATTTTCATCATTTTCATAACGGACCAATTTTTATAAATTAAATCAATGTCACAAAATGCATTTTCATCATTTTCATTTTATATACCAAATATTTTTTTGTATAAAAAATAAGGAACACTAAAAAATCTATGATAGCTACAGACATGTCACAAAATGCATTTTCATCATTTTCATAACGGACCAATTTTTATAAATTAAATCAATTATTCGAACGACCTCATAATTAATTGTTTTACTTCTTGCAAATTAATAACAATTCTATCAATATTCTACTTGAGAATTTTCAGTGCATTTGCCGTAAATTCATGAAACCAATCATGATTCAGCAGTTTTGGGTGTATTTTTGGTTTGTTTTAGACTCAAAAATGTCTATTTTTTACTTTTACATTTTTTTGGCTATGAGATACCGAAGAACTGAAAAACTTTTTAATAGTGATTCATCAGCTTTAATATCGTAAAGCATAAATTGTTTACGTGTTTTACGCATTGACTGTTTCAAATGGTGTGATTTTTTCTGCTTTTTAAAACAAGAAATATCTTACTCAAATATTCAAAATTTCATCTTTTTTAACTAAAAAAATTAAATGAATTTTGTTATCGTGGAGAAGAAATACAAGTTAGTTTTTTGTAAAATTAAAACATTTTAATTTTGATTGAGATCGTTATGGCGGCGTATTTTTATGTCAAAATTGCCCCAGCTTCTCAGCTGCCGATATCGCACAAAGAATCAATGTTTTTAGACATCGCGGCAACGGCAATGCTTGCTGTGATTAATCAAAAAGAAAAGATACATCCTGTACAAATGTGTGAGAAAACAAAACATACGTTTTTCTCTTTTTATGTCGGTATATAAAAGGGCGAGTTGCACTTGCTACATTTTTTTTCTTTTGAAAGTTTTGAAAATCCTAAGAAAAATCACTTTTCTTAAAACGCATTCCACCAAAACTTTTTAAACGACCTGCACCGGCAAAAATTTTTATTTTACCTATGTTTTCGAACATGCTTAAGAAGCAGGAAAAAAATACTTTTAGGTCGAAATTCGGCAAAATGCCGTTTTTAGAGCATCGAGAATGCCAAAGTCGACATATGTTGTTTCCTACGGCATATATTCATCTTTGATCTGTTTTAGGTATAATTGCACCTATATAGGTTTTCGACCATATGATTTTTGGATATTATTAATGCAATATTTGTGCCCTACAGATGCAAATTAATAGTAAAATTGTAAACCGTTGGAATTTACTGAAAATTTAGATACTGTAGACTGAAAGAAAACAATGAATAGATAGTGTCATATGCTGAAAATGGTAAAAATAAGATCAGGAAACTATTTTTAACAATTTCTAATGTCTCTTATTCATTGTTTGCAAAGTTAAAGCGATTTCAAATTTTATACATATACCCCAACATCTAGGGTTGTTTTAAATATTCTGAAAAAATAGTTCCAGCATCCAAATGACTAAAGTATAGTTTAATATTGATAAAAACATTATTTGTGAACAATAATCAATGATTTTTAACACCTGAAACACAAAAATAAAGTCAGGGGGAATTTTTTATTTAAGCGGATATGTTATATCATACCCTGAGGGGATTTCGCATGTAAAACGTGATTTTACAACACTACAAAGTTTACCATTGAATTCCCCATGGTCGAAAACCTATACAGATGGAAAATTAGCATAATTGGATAAAAATTCGATTTTTCATAAGTGATGGAAATTCTTGAAATTGTGAGTCGAGTATATTCATTAATTTGTAAAACATCGGGAGGAACAAGTTATTTTACGGTAATTCCCACCCCAGGGGTAAAAAACCACGGGGAATCCGATGGTGAGGAGAACTAGTCTAAAGAAAAAGGTTTTGACTACTTTTTAGGCAAAATGTGAGGAAAAAGTGCCAAAAAGGGGTCTTAACGCGAAAATTTTAAAAAGGCGGACTCGAGATTCGGATTTCCCATGGTCGAAAACCTATATTGGTGCAATTATACCTAAAACAGATCAAAGATGAATATATACCGTAGGAAACAAAATATGTCGACTTTGGCATTCTCGATGCTGTAAAAACGGCATTTTGCCGAATTTCGACCTAAAAGTATTTTTTTCCTGCTTCATAAGCATGTTCGAAAACATAGGTAAAATAAAAAAATATACGATTTTTTGGCGGTGCCATTTTTGTCAAAATTTTAGAATAAATCGGTGGAATGCGTTTTAAATCAACGAAAAATTAAAAAAGAACAATGCATTTCCATGATTATCAATTACTTCCATAAGCAAAAAAGTAGTATAAATTGCGACTGCCCATTAAACATCACAAGTTTTAATTTAAACAAAAAAAGAAATTTTTTTTGATGCATTGCGAAAATTTGAGTGATTCTATTATTCGATGACATTTTCGCCATGTCAAACAAATTTTAGTCTACTTAAAGTTTCTTATGTGGTTTTTTTCTCGGTTATTTTTTCTTGTAATATTTAATCGATTTCTTTGTGTTGAAAACATATATTTTTGATAAAATGTTATTTGTGATGCCAACGTAAAAAAGTGAATGTAATTTGTAGCCCAGTTTAGATTTAATTCTTTAAAACGCATTCTACGACAAAATATTATTGGGCTGGCACCGCAAAAAAATGAATTTTTTTGAAACTTACCCTATGTTTTCGACTATGCTTAATAAGCCCAGAACCGAAGTCTTTTTGGCCAAAAGTGCCATTTCGGCATTTTTTTGTGCCGTTGAAAGTAATAACGGCATTTTTGGATTTCCGGTGCTGTTGGAGATATTGTCTTAATTTTTTTGGGTATAGGGGTAATCGAGGTCGCTGAATCCGAATTTCGCATTTTCGAGACTTGAAATTCGCGTTGGGACCCAAAAAAAGCGAAATTTCGACTTTGCGCCGTTCTCACGTCAAAGTGCTTCGAGCGCGGACCCTACGGTATGCACCATTGGATTCCCCATGTTTTTTTACCCTAGGGGGTAGAACATCAGGAAATTAAAGCGTCCCCCCTATCCTTTATGAATTTTTGAATGCCTTCAATCGTAGTTGAAAAAACATGAAAATGTCTAAAAATGTATATTAATCAACGAAAATCATCTAATTTTACTAAAAATCACTACAGAACATCAATTCAGACTTATTTAGTCTCCAACAGCACCGGAAATCCAAAAATGCCGTTATTACTTTCAACGGCACAAAAAAATGCCGAAATGGCACTTTTGGCCAAAAAGACTTCGGTTCTGGGCTTATTAAGCATAGTCGAAAACATAGGGTAAGTTTCAAAAAAATTCATTTTTTTGCGGTGCCAGCGACACTGTGAATGATGAATAAGTTGTCGTAGAATGTGTTCTAATTTTCTTGACACAAGTAATTTTAAAGGAAAAAACAAAAGATTTTTTTATTTCGAAATTTTGCATTGATAAATGATCGATGGGTTATTACTTTTAGCTGCTTTCTCTATCACTGATACTTAACTATCAAAACCTTGAACAAGTAAAAAATAAAGTTTTATTTTATCGAGGACAATGAATGACAAGTTTTTAATCTTACAAAAACTGTAATGCAAAACAATTTTTTGATACAATCGAATATCTATGTAATGAACTTTGATTTTTATTTTTTTAATGCGCATCTTGAGAGGTCATGGATTATTGCTTTATTCATTTTTTATTCTCGTTGTCTTGCGAAATCTGTATATATTTACAATAAAATAATTTAATTCAGAATTAATAAAATATAAAAAAATGGTGAAAATGTTGTAAATTAAAAGAAAAAATGTTTTATGAAATAAAAACCACATTCATTTTAAAGAGATGAACTAGTACCAAAACATTTAAGTCTGTGTTTCAAAAGTCACTAAAATGTCACACCCTTTTTTTAAACACACTATTTCATCATTTCATAGTCGCGAAAAAGAACAAAAAAATAAAGCGAATTTTCTCATTTTGAGAATATTTTATATTTTTCATTCGTTTTCAAAACACTGCTTTTTTGAACGTAATGTAATAATAAAAACATATTCAAGCACAGACAAAATACTTGCTTCGAGCACAATAACCAACAATAAGTTTACAAACATTATTTAAAAATTTAAAACAAGGGTTATCAAATAAAGAAAAAACAAAAGTGACGTTGTTGATTATCATAAAACATTTTTATGAAAAGGGACAACAATACAAAACTTCTTTTTTTAATGTTCTTTTTTCAACATGGGATCGTGATGTTGACTGAAAAAATTTCAGTATCTAAGATTTTTCAAATTGTGCTGCAAAAAAATATAAATCACATTTCTGATAAATATTCAAAAAAAATTTTGTTCAAAGTTTCGACTGAAATTGTTATAGCGGCGTCTTTTTATGTTAAAATTGCGACAGCTTTCTCAGATGTCGACATCGCACAAAGAAACGATGTTTTTTGACATCGCAGCATTGGAAATGTTTATTGTGACTAATCAAAAAGAAAAGATACATCCTGTACAAATGTGTGAGAAAACAAAACTTACGTTTTTCTCTTTTTTTGTCGGAACATTAAAGGGCGAATTGCATTTAATACAACTGTTTTTCTTATGAAAGTTATTGAAAATCACTAGAAAAATCGATTTTCTTAAATCAACGAAAAATGAAAAAAGAACAATGCATATCCCTGATTTTCAATTACTTTCACAAGCAAAAAAGTAGTATAAAGTGCGACTGCCCATTAAACATCACAAATTTTAATTTGAACAAAAAAGAAAATTATTTGATGCACTTCGAAAATTTGAGTGGTTCTATTTATATTTATATTTACAACAACATGGTGTCTTTTGCATCTGAGATTTTTTGAATATTCGATTCAGTCTGTGCCACGGTTTTTATCGATTTCCAAAAAATAAAAAATTTTTTAGAGCAAGCAAAAATCATATTCATGTATGCTGGAAACTCGTCATAAAACACTAATTGATTATAGTTTTAAGTTTGTAAACAATTATTACGAATTTGATCGTAAATTTATTGATGTTACATAATGGAAACGGCAAATGTTACATACAATTAAAACGTATTTATATGGAAAGCAAAAGAGGAGAAGCAAAAAGGAAGAGCAAGAAATTATGCATCATTTCCCGAAAAATGATGCTTTGAAGAGAAAGAAAAGTACGATATTAGTCATATCGTATAGTTGTATAGTTTTGAGAATGCTGCCGATGCAGCACACTCCCAACAAAAGAAAAGAAAACAAAGTGGAAAAAGCAGAAAAAGGAATAAAATTTTTAAAAAATTAAAAAAAAAGCGTTTCTTCTGCGAAGAGCAGACCCTCCCCACATTAAAAAAAGAGCAACAATATAATAAGTAAATTAATGATAGAACATATTTAAGTTAGTAGTTGGAGGTATTGTTGTTCTTGTTCTTCTTGTTATCATATGCCCGGAATCCAACGCGGGATCTCGCTATCCCAAGTTCGGCGAAGCGATGCTCTTGCATTAAGCTACACATTCAAGAAAAACAATTAAACAATTGTGATGGCAAATATGTTATCGTTGAATTGTTGGTGTATGTTGCGGATCATTTAAAGCTCGGATGAAATAGATACTTAATTTGATGATCGTCATGGCTGGACATGAAAAGTTGAACTTGATCAATGAACAATTTGAGGATAAATGAAGCTGAGTCTTGAGGAAGAAAAATGGCTAATGAAGGTGAGAGCTGGCTCCCTTCCGGATCCACCATTTGGTTGAGAAATCCGTCAATAAAAGTGCTAGTTTCCAGACGAATGCGGCTTTTGCGTCTTACATACTGATCCTTCGTATTCTAGTTTGAGAAATGGCACAATACTGTGGTATTGGCCCGATAAAATATCACAATTGTACTGCACAATTGGAAGCCATATTAAATATTTTGACTACAGCATGCAAATAAATAAAAAGAAGTTTCAAAGATCAACATTTAACAGAAATAGAATATTAAAATAATCATTAAGTAACAGATTTTTGGGTGTAAAACTTATTTGGGGAGGGGGCCGATTTCCCGATTTCTTATCCCAAGAGGGGTACTTACAGCAAGTAGCTCTCCTGGTAGGCTTGAGCCCCCATATTACGAATTTGATCGTAAATTTATTGATGTTACATAATGGAAACGGCAAATGTTACATACAATTAAAACGTATTTATATGGAAAGCAAAAGAGGAGAAGCAAAAAGGACGAGCAAGAAATTATGCATCATTTCCCGAAAAATGATGCTTTGAAGAGAAAGAAAAGTACGATATTAGTCATATCGTATAGTTGTATAGTTTTGAGAATGCTGCCGATGCAGCACAAATTAGAATTAATTTTAAGTAGACAGTAACAACATTTATAAAAACATTTGCAGTTTCTGAAAATTCATATATATAATATGGAAAAATGCAATTTTTTACATTTTTTTGGACCCGGTTTTTTTAATTTTGTTTATAATCGTTTTATATAGTGAAAAATTTTGATTGAAGTGTATCACTAAAGGCTCAAAGCAAATCCCTTTCTTCAAAAAGATAAATTGTGCAAATATATATTTTTCTTCATATCTTTTATCCGTCTCCAAAAGAGCGACGGTTAATTAAAAATTCAAAAGGGAAAAATAAATTTGAAAATGACGTTTGCTTTTTGTTTGTAAATAAATCGAAATTTCTCTGTATGCAGATTTTTTTGTTTTTCAAAAGGCCCGCTATTGTTATAACGAAAATGATTTAAATTGAGCTTTAACTGTATTAACGTTTTTTCATTTTTAAAAATTAATTTGTTTTTGATTGCTTTTAGTTTATAACATTCCAACCAAAAAATAAATAATGTCTTAACAAAATATTCAAAGAAAAGCAACAGAAGTCGCAGGTTAAAACATTTGTTGCATTTCTTTCACGGAAATTTGTGTTCTAAAATCTGGATCAAGTTTTTTTCACTTTCTTTAAAAACATGCTGAAATAAAATTTTCTTTCAGTATTTTTCCAGTTGTCAGATTTAGGAAAAATTGTCTGTTCATTTTTGATTTTTTTTTCAGCCAAAGCATTCGATTTTAAAAACAATAAATTTTCAAAAAAATGAATTTTTTCGAAAAAACAAAAGACCAAAGCATTTTTGAATATTTAAGACATTGCTTTAATTCTTTCCTGTCAGAATGACCTTGAGGATATATTTAAACAGAAAAGTTATTTCCTTCTTTCAGTGAAATGACCAAAAAATTCAAGGATTTTTTTGCCATTTATTATCAAATACATTTTTGTTGTCCATTTGCATCTTAAAATTAATAAGATTTCACATTGTTGTATAAAAACACAAATGTTGTTAAGTCGAAGTATGTGTCATTTTTACAACATTTTATCAGCCACCAAAGAATTGTAATTGTATACCTACGATACCAAAACTTGCAAGATTTTTAATATTATTGAATTATATGATTGTTAAATAAAATAATATACCTCTGTATTTTTCGTTGAAAGAAATATTTTCATAGATTTTTTTGTTTTGATTAATTTTCGAATACTGTATACACACTGGACAAAAAAACAAATAAAAATTTATTTAATTATGAATGCAATGGATCCTCATAGCAATGAATTATCATAGTAATAAAATATTGTTGTTTCATTTTTATTGAATCTTTAAAACTTGGTTACATTTTTCACATACGAAAATGGAGACACCTCTTCTAAAATTTTTGGGAAACCAAAATTTTATGATTAATGTTCTTATTCGATCTATAAGAACATTAATCATAATTTTTCAAAAAAATTCCTTTTTTGTTGTCGAAAAACAATATTTGATTTTTTTAGGAAACAAAATTGACTTCTTTCTTTTTCAAAAAGACATGTTTTGAAAGAGAAAACATCGCAGAAACAACATGTTCTTTTTTGCGACAAGAAAAGATGTCTTACACTAATTTTAAATTGTCTATTTTTCCATCTTTCTTCGTTAAAACCTTTTAAATGCCGCAAAACGTTTTTTCGATTGACATTTTATCAGCAAAAATTTGATTGATTTACGATATCTTTTGCGAAGGCTATTTTGTGAATTTTTAATTCGTTCTTTGTACGGTTTATTAGTAAACCTGTGCCTTAAATTATAAAAGTAAATTTGAGAGAAATATCAAATTTTTGATTCTTTTTTAAATAATGTATATATATATTTATTCCAAAAAGAATATGCCTCCAAGGAAGCAAAATGTAAAAAATCCATTATTAATAAAAAGCAGATGCGATTCCATAAATTTCCACTTCAGAAAAACCCATGTAATTTTTTATGTCATTAAAAATAGAGCTGTGTTCTTTTACAAATATTCATATTTAATTTATTTCAAATGATATCAAAATTAATTATTTCAGTTTTTAAATTATTAATGTATGAAATTTTCTTGAAACATTTGCACAAAATTTATTTTTTTGTAATGTTTTCATGCAAAAATTTTAAGAATTTTTTGAATATTCTTAAAAGCTTCATAGAAATTTGTTCTGAAAAAAAAATATTTTTGTTTTTATGCTAAAGAAATCAAATAAACAAATAATTTTAATTGATGGAAAAAGTCAACAGATGATCAAAAAACCGAAACAATGCTTTTTAGTAATGGAGCATCTTGTTTTTGTCGTTTGTTTTTTCATAAACAATATATTACAAAAATGCAACATATGAATAATATAATATAATGAAATTTAATTATATAAATTTTACAAAAGATTCAAAAACTATTTTTTTTGTGAGACATGTTAGTTTTTTGCTCAAAAAAGTGTAATCTTGTCAAACCAAAAAGAACACGGCAGTAAAAACATTCGCCAAAACATAAGAAATGGTATTTCGTTGCTTAACTACTCCTTCTTCCCCATTTCGGACAACAATAAAAATTAACAGTTTTGGTTTTTTCCATTTTTAGCATCTATTTTTTAAGAAATAAACTTCACATGTCGTCAAACAAAAGGTAACAGTAATTAACCTTAGGAACAAAATGATTAATGAAAAGGACATAAAATATTTTATTAAAATGTAGCATTATGATCAAAAATTAAGAAAGTAAAGATTTACAACAACAATTTTTATAACATTTATAATAAAAAATTTAGTTTCAAAGTTATTAATCACTCTGTTAAACTATCTACTTTGTAAATTATCAGTTAACACGCCTTGAACGTAAAAAATCAATAGAGATTGGCTCTAAATTCAAAAAACAGACAGCATTTGTTGCTTTTTAGTTCTTTCACAAATTTTTTTTGGCTGTCAAGTATTTGCAAATTTGGATACTTTTTAAATAATGCTTTAACACTGTTCTTGAATTCATTAAAAATGAAATGTTTAAAATGACATGTTATTCTTGCACAAAACACTTTTTCAACAGAAGACAATTTTAATTTCACAAAAATATTCAAAACAAAATTGATATAAAAAAGTTCACTATTTTCGGATAACTAAATGATGCAAAACCAAAAAGACATTAGTAAAAAAGCGAACTTTTCAATCGATAAAAGAAAACCCCTTTAAAAAAGCTTTTTTGCAGACTTTTTTGTGTCGAACGATTTCTCTGACAATTTAAAACACTAAAGCAACAAAATAGACAGCATAAAATTGACAAAATGCGTTTTTAGCAGCCATAAAATAGTTTTTGTATTGAAAAAGACGGAACTTTTTAAACTGACGAAAATGTTTGTCTTAATGTTGAGTTGAGAATCTTTGAATATTTTGAATATCGTGGTTGTGCTTACTTATCTGTTGCAACTGATTACTTGACACCTTCAATTATTGCTCCTTTAACTATTGGAAACACCTTTGCATTTCGGTGGTTAACCGTAAATGATGATATTGATCCCGAACCTGGTGTATTTTACAAATCATTAAAAAAATTAGTATAAAATATTGTAATATTGCACAACTGAAACAACATAAACGGGATACTGTAGTTGTAGTAGAATATGGCAATGTGGCAATGTGCAGTTTCTTTGAATTTACTTTTAGGACATTATGAACAAAAACTGATATTCTTGAAGAGTTGCACATTGATCTGGAGTATTTGGATATTTTATAACAATATAATTATTATTAGTCACAGAAAGAGTTTATTACAAAACACACAATCAGGTTTAAATTGAATTTTTCAGCTCAAACCATATGACAATTTAAGTGAAAGATTAAGGTGAAAATCAACAGGTGTATGAGACAACGTTTGAATATTTCGTTTTTTTTAATAAATGTCATTTTCAAGTATTAAACACACGCAGTTTAAAATGCTTACAAATTCTTCGAAAAGTGTTTAATGTTGATGATTTAATCGACTCATTTAAGATTTTAATTAAAATTTTTTTTATTGTATTCAGTATTTCGGATTAGTGAAAGGCAATCCGCTCCGCTCCGGCAGATAATCCGCGAATCCGCCGATCCGCTCCGCGTTGATTTTAAATCCGCGTAAATCCGCCAATCCGCTCCGCCAAAATTTACAATCCGCTCTGCTTTTGCTGTTAAGATAGATCTTTTAAAAATTAGTTCATGCATATTTTCAACAATGGGTGTTCGATAATCTTCTGTAATTTCTGATGGAAAAAGCTCTAATTGACTACTTACACATGATATCACCTTTGTTTAATTTTTACAAAATTTAAAACTTACATTTTCTCTCTTTATTTATGCGGATCCGCGGATTAATCCGTAAATCCGCTCCGGCGGATTGATCCGCCGATCCGCTCCGCCAACTTTTCTGATCCGCCACCAATCCGTCGATCCGCGCCGCGGATTGGCGGATCAATCCGTAATCCGCATTTTCGTCCGGCGGAGCGGATTGCCTTTCACTATTTCGGATACCATTTTATTTTTTAGGGCCAAAAATTGTTAGTAGATGCAATTATTGAACTATGTATCATTATATTTACTCCATGTTTAGGTTAAAAAAACATTTAACAAGACTTTAAATTATTCAAAAACTTTTTTTTTCACGTTTAAATGGAAAATTTTGGGAAGCATTTTGATTCAAAAAAAATTTTTTAAGCAAATGAAATGCTCTAAAATTATTTTGTTAAAAAAAATCTTTTAGTGCAGGTGTCACAAAAAAGCAGCAACCACTGTTTTGAAAACTCCGCTTCTAAATCTTTATTTCGTAAAAGTAATTTGTTTCTGTGTCTTAACGAAATCTACCCGTAAAAGACCGTAATAATCCCTGGCAGCCGATAAAGCTTTATTTGGCCTTAACAATCCCTGGCAGCCGATAAAGCTTTATTTGGCCTTAAGAATCCCTGGCAGCGGATAAAGCTTTATTTGGCCTGTAGCATGACAAATATGTGTCAAACTTCAAAAAAATGTTTTCCAAATTTTAATACTGGCAAAATTATTATTCAAAAAACCAACAAAATGCAACATTTAACAACAGGATTATGCAAATTTTTTTATTTAAAAATGAATGATTCGCAGAAGTTCCATGTTTATTATTAATTACATTTTTTCTTCTTCTTTGATAAACCTTGCAAATATAAGGGTAGTCAATAAGTTCTGTCCGCTGTTTGACAAGCTGGCATTTTGAATTTAACAGAACAACCTGAAGTGAAATTTTGCATAAAGGTAGCCTCAGGGGTTGTGCGAAGGGGGTTAAAAGGGTTTTTTGTGGAACTGGAATTTTCATGGAATTTTCAGGGATTTTCGTGGCAAGGTCCGGAATTTTCAAAATTCTCGAGGAATGAGCTCTCAAAAAATTCAAATTTAGCAGTTCAGAACATCTAATTGGCTTTTTTGGGTAGCCAGGACACTGTTCTAATAGATTTTAAGGGTTTTGGAATTTTTAAGAATTTTCTGGAATTTTCGTGGAATTTTTAATGCTGGGGGTACTGTAGCTGGGGTTTCTCAATAAAAATCTTTTCTGTAGCACTCCAGTATCATTGGAGACATTAAAAAAATATTATTCAATGATTATTAAACACAATAATATCAACCAGAATACAGAAAAACTTTTTTACAAATTTTTTAATCTTCACCAAAAAGGTACGGTAGCTTGACTCATTTCAAATGCTTCCATATCGCCAAATTTGCATAATTATGCAAAAATCTTTAGCAGGACACTTCAGCACACTCTCCAGTATCTATTCTGATCAAAAAAATCAAAAAATAAAATTTTGACTTTTTTCAACTTTTTCACTTGGTCCCCCCTTAGGGTCAAAAATTCTTCACGTGGGGGAGTACGTGAAAAAGTCGAAAAAAGTCAAAATTTTATTTTTTCGTTTTTTTCATCAGAATAGATACTGGAGAGTGTGTTGAAGTGCCCCGTGAAAGATTTTTGCATAAATTTGTAAATTTGGCGATTTGGAAGCATGTGAAGTTAGCGAACATACCGTAACCTTTTCATGAAGATTAAAAATTCTGTAAAAATGTTTTTAAGCCTTCGTTTTCATTTTATTTGTTAAAGAAATGAATAAATAATATTTTTGCATCATTTTTTAGGACAAAGAAATGTTTTTAGAAAAAGTTCTTTCGAAAATCTTGAGCTACAGTACCCCAAGCATTAAAAATTCCACGAAAATTCCAGAAAATTCTTAAAAATTCCAAAACCCTTAAAATCTATTAGAACAGTGTCCTGGCTACCCAAAAAAGCCAATTAGATGTTCTGAACTGCTAAATTTGAATTTTTTGAGAGCTCATTCCTCGAGAATTTTGAAAATTCCGGACCTTGCCACGAAAATCCCTGAAAATTCCATGAAAATTCCAGTTCCACAAAAAACCCTTTTAACCCCCTTCGCACAACCCCTGAGGCTACCTTTATGCAAAATTTCACTTCAGGTTGTTCTGTTAAATTCAAAATGCCAGCTTGTCAAACAGCGGACAGAACTTATTGACTACCCTTATAAAATTTCCTGGTCAAAAACATGTATAATTTTATAAAACAATTTTCAAAAAAAATTGATTCAAAAATGACACATGGTAGACAATTTCAGTTTGTTTGAAATTCTCAACCATCAACAGCTTTTTGTGTCGAAAATTGTTTAAAAACATATTTTCTTTTTTAAAAAACATAAAAGAAATTCAGACATGACCCAAAGACAGAAAAGTAGTATATAGATTTCTATAAATTAAGCCGAAAAAGAATGATGTAACGTTTTTACAACTGTTAACAATAGAATAAAAAATTGATAAAATCCTAATTTCCGTTTTTATTTTTTTTCAAGTTTATAACTCTTCTATTAATTTGTTTTTTGTATTACCATTTGTAATAGTTTTTGTTTTAAGAATTTGTTGGAGCACCAAAAAAGAGATGACAAGGAAAAAGAAGCATAATTATTGATCTGTTCTTGATTGCTGCTTCATTCTTTGTTATAGATTGAATTAATTTTTTCATATACCCAGATGTTATAAAAATTCATATGTGTTCTACATTTAACTTAAATACATCTTTAAATTAAATTAACCAAATTTTATAAAATATTCAAAAACTAAGTTCTCCTCAAAAACGTTTTCGTTTAGATTGTTTGATATTGTTCAACAAAAACACCAAAAAAACAAAATTGTTAGTGCAAAAAATTTTCCGCGAAAAATTCATTGTTCACGGCATCAGTAAACCATTTTAAAAGGCAGTTTTTCAAACATATATGTGCATATATACGCTTTTCATACTAATTGAATTTTTGAGACAAGTGTTGTAAAAATTTTTTCGTCGAAGAAGCTATTATTTAAAAAAATCACACACATTTTTGAAATATAGTTTAAATTCGTTTGAAGGTGAAAGAAAGACAAAGAATGCGTATTTCGACATCGACAAACAAAGCAAACAAAAAAGAAAGAGAAACACTTTTTTAAACTTCTTATTCGTTTTTTTGCATTTTTTTTTAATTTTTGGTTAAATATTTCAATCGCAAAATTCGTAAAATTAAATGAAAAACACAGAGAAAAATAGTGTTACCAAATCGTAACACATTTGACACTATATTGCTACACTTTGTGTTACGATTTCCTCCTTTACAGATTGCGTGACCAAATAAAACTAATGTGTTACCAATGGTAACAAAAGTCCGCGATAGACATAAAATTCTACAATTTCAGCTTCTGCTGCAACTTTTTGTACTCCTTTTGTCTCGCTATTCCTCGATATTTCTTTACAAAAACCCCCAGATGTTAGTATTTGTGTCGTTAAATTTTGTTTGACCTTTTTGGTGATGAAATCCACATCAATTCATTCGACATTCACCAGTAAGAAACCTCAATTCAATGTAAAAATCCGCGATAGACATAAAATTCTACAATTTCAGCTTCTGCTGCATCTTTTTGTACTCCTTTTGTCTCGCTATTCCTCGATATTTCTTTACAAAAACCCCCAGATGTTAGTATTTGTGTCGTTAAATTTTGTTTGACCTTTTTGGTGATGAAATCCACATCAATGCATTCGACATTCACCAGTAAGAAACCTCAATTCAATGTAAAAATCCGCGATAGACATAAAATTCTACAATTTCAGCTTCTGCTGCAACTTTTTGTACTCTTTTTGTCTCGCTATTCCTCGATATTTCTTTACAAAAACCCCCAGATGTTAGTATTTGTGTCGTTAAATTTTGTTTGACCTTTTTGGTGATGAAATCCACATCAATGCATTCGACATTCACCAGTAAGAAACCTCAATTCAATGTAAAAATCCGCGATAGACATAAAATTCTACAATTTCAGCTTCTGCTGCATCTTTTTGTACTCCTTTTGTCTCGCTATTCCTCGATATTTCTTTACAAAAACCCCCAGATGTTAGTATTTGTGTCGTTAAATTTTGTTTGACCTTTTTGGTGATGAAATCCACATCAATGCATTCGACATTCACCAGTAAGAAACCTCAATTCAATGTAAAAATCCGCGATAGACATAAAATTCTACAATTTCAGCTTCTGCTGCAACTTTTTGTACTCTTTTTGTCTCGCTATTCCTCGATATTTCTTTACAAAAACCTCTAGATGTTAGTATTTGTGTCGTTAAATTTTGTTTGACCTTTTTGGTGATGAAATCCACATCAATTCATTCGACATTCACCAGTAAGAAACCTCAATTCAATGTAAAAATCCGCGATAGACATAAAATTCTACAATTTCAGCTTCTGCTGCAACTTTTTGTACTCCTTTTGTTTCGCTATTCCTCGATATTTCTTTACAAAAACCCCCAGATGTTAGTATTTGTGTCGTTAAATTTTGTTTGACCTTTTTGGTGATGAAATCCACATCAATGCATTCGACATTCACCAGTAAGAAACCTCAATTCAATGTAAAAATCCGCGATAGACATAAAATTCTACAATTTCAGCTTCTGCTGCATCTTTTTGTACTCCTTTTGTTTCGCTATTCCTCGATATTTCTTTACAAAAACCCCCAGATGTTAGTATTTGTGTCGTTAAATTTTGTTTGACCTTTTTGGTGATGAAATCCACATCAATTCATTCGACATTCACCAGTAAGAAACCTCAATTCAATGTAAAAATCCGCGATAGACATAAAATTCTACAATTTCAGCTTCTGCTGCAACTTTTTGTACTCTTTTTGTCTCGCTATTCCTCGATATTTCTTTACAAAAACCCCCAGATGTTAGTATTTGTGTCGTTAAATTTTGTTTGACCTTTTTGGTGATGAAATCCACATCAATGCATTCGACATTCACCAGTAAGAAACCTCAATTCAATGTAAAAATCCGCGATAGACATAAAATTCTACAATTTCAGCTTCTGCTGCAACTTTTTGTACTCCTTTTGTCTCGCTATTCCTCGATATTTCTTTACAAAAACCCCCAGATGTTAGTATTTGTGTCGTTAAATTTTGTTTGACCTTTTTGGTGATGAAATCCACATCAATTCATTCGACATTCACCAGTAAGAAACCTCAATTCAATGTAAAAATCCGCGATAGACATAAAATTCTACAATTTCAGCTTCTGCTGCATCTTTTTGTACTCCTTTTGTCTCGCTATTCCTCGATATTTCTTTACAAAAACCCCCAGATGTTAGTATTTGTGTCGTTAAATTTTGTTTGACCTTTTTGGTGATGAAATCCACATCAATGCATTCGACATTCACCAGTAAGAAACCTCAATTCAATGTAAAAATCCGCGATAGACATAAAATTCTACAATTTCAGCTTCTGCTGCAACTTTTTGTACTCTTTTTGTCTCGCTATTCCTCGATATTTCTTTACAAAAACCCCCAGATGTTAGTATTTGTGTCGTTAAATTTTGTTTGACCTTTTTGGTGATGAAATCCACATCAATGCATTCGACATTCACCAGTAAGAAACCTCAATTCAATGTAAAAATCCGCGATAGACATAAAATTCTACAATTTCAGCTTCTGCTGCATCTTTTTGTACTCCTTTTGTCTCGCTATTCCTCGATATTTCTTTACAAAAACCCCCAGATGTTAGTATTTGTGTCGTTAAATTTTGTTTGACCTTTTTGGTGATGAAATCCACATCAATGCATTCGACATTCACCAGTAAGAAACCTCAATTCAATGTAAAAATCCGCGATAGACATAAAATTCTACAATTTCAGCTTCTGCTGCATCTTTTTGTACTCCTTTTGTCTCGCTATTCCTCGATATTTCTTTACAAAAACCCCCAGATGTTAGTATTTGTGTCGTTAAATTTTGTTTGACCTTTTTGGTGATGAAATCCACATCAATGCATTCGACATTCACCAGTAAGAAACCTCAATTCAATGTAAAAATCCGCGATAGACATAAAATTCTACAATTTCAGCTTCTGCTGCAACTTTTTGTACTCCTTTTGTCTCGCTATTCCTCGATATTTCTTTACAAAAACCCCCAGATGTTAGTATTTGTGTCGTTAAATTTTGTTTGACCTTTTTGGTGATGAAATCCACATCAATTCATTCGACATTCACCAGTAAGAAACCTCAATTCAATGTAAAAATCCGCGATAGACATAAAATTCTACAATTTCAGCTTCTGCTGCAACTTTTTGTACTCTTTTTGTCTCGCTATTCCTCGATATTTCTTTACAAAAACCCCCAGATGTTAGTATTTGTGTCGTTAAATTTTGTTTGACCTTTTTGGTGATGAAATCCACATCAATGCATTCGACATTCACCAGTAAGAAACCTCAATTCAATGTAAAAATCCGCGATAGACATAAAATTCTACAATTTCAGCTTCTGCTGCATCTTTTTGTACTCCTTTTGTCTCGCTATTCCTCGATATTTCTTTACAAAAACCCCCAGATGTTAGTATTTGTGTCGTTAAATTTTGTTTGACCTTTTTGGTGATGAAATCCACATCAATGCATTCGACATTCACCAGTAAGAAACCTCAATTCAATGTAAAAATCCGCGATAGACATAAAATTCTACAATTTCAGCTTCTGCTGCATCTTTTTGTACTCCTTTTGTCTCGCTATTCCTCGATATTTCTTTACAAAAACCCCCAGATGTTAGTATTTGTGTCGTTAAATTTTGTTTGACCTTTTTGGTGATGAAATCCACATCAATGCATTCGACATTCACCAGTAAGAAACCTCAATTCAATGTAAAAATCCGCGATAGACATAAAATTCTACAATTTCAGCTTCTGCTGCAACTTTTTGTACTCTTTTTGTCTCGCTATTCCTCGATATTTCTTTACAAAAACCCCCAGATGTTAGTATTTGTGTCGTTAAATTTTGTTTGACCTTTTTGGTGATGAAATCCACATCAATGCATTCGACATTCACCAGTAAGAAACCTCAATTCAATGTAAAAATCCGCGATAGACATAAAATTCTACAATTTCAGCTTCTGCTGCATCTTTTTGTACTCCTTTTGTCTCGCTATTCCTCGATATTTCTTTACAAAAACCCCCAGATGTTAGTATTTGTGTCGTTAAATTTTGTTTGACCTTTTTGGTGATGAAATCCACATCAATGCATTCGACATTCACCAGTAAGAAACCTCAATTCAATGTAAAAATCCGCGATAGACATAAAATTCTACAATTTCAGCTTCTGCTGCAACTTTTTGTACTCTTTTTGTCTCGCTATTCCTCGATATTTCTTTACAAAAACCTCTAGATGTTAGTATTTGTGTCGTTAAATTTTGTTTGACCTTTTTGGTGATGAAATCCACATCAATTCATTCGACATTCACCAGTAAGAAACCTCAATTCAATGTAAAAATCCGCGATAGACATAAAATTCTACAATTTCAGCTTCTGCTGCAACTTTTTGTACTCCTTTTGTTTCGCTATTCCTCGATATTTCTTTACAAAAACCCCCAGATGTTAGTATTTGTGTCGTTAAATTTTGTTTGACCTTTTTGGTGATGAAATCCACATCAATGCATTCGACATTCACCAGTAAGAAACCTCAATTCAATGTAAAAATCCGCGATAGACATAAAATTCTACAATTTCAGCTTCTGCTGCAACTTTTTGTACTCTTTTTGTCTCGCTATTCCACGATATTTCTTTACAAAAACCCCCAGATGTTAGTATTTGTGTCGTTAAATTTTGTTTGACCTTTTTGGTGATGAAATCCACATCAATGCATTCGACATTCACCAGTAAGAAACCTCAATTCAATGTAAAAATCCGCGATAGACATAAAATTCTACAATTTCAGCTTCTGCTGCAACTTTTTGTACTCTTTTTGTCTCGCTATTCCTCGATATTTCTTTACAAAAACCCCCAGATGTTAGTATTTGTGTCGTTAAATTTTGTTTGACCTTTTTGGTGATGAAATCCACATCAATTCATTCGACATTCACCAGTAAGAAACCTCAATTCAATGTAAAAATCCGCGATAGACATAAAATTCTACAATTTCAGCTTCTGCTGCAACTTTTTGTACTCCTTTTGTCTCGCTATTCCTCGATATTTCTTTACAAAAACCCCCAGATGTTAGTATTTGTGTCGTTAAATTTTGTTTGACCTTTTTGGTGATGAAATCCACATCAATGCATTCGACATTCACCAGTAAGAAACCTCAATTCAATGTAAAAATCCGCGATAGACATAAAATTCTACAATTTCAGCTTCTGCTGCAACTTTTTGTACTCCTTTTGTCTCGCTATTCCTCGATATTTCTTTACAAAAACCCCCAGATGTTAGTATTTGTGTCGTTAAATTTTGTTTGACCTTTTTGGTGATGAAATCCACATCAATTCATTCGACATTCACCAGTAAGAAACCTCAATTCAATGTAAAAATCCGCGATAGACATAAAAATCTACGATTTCAGCTTCTGCTGCAACTTTTTGTACTGCTTTTGTCTCGCTATTCCTCGATATTTCTTTACAAAAACCCCCAGATGTTAGTATTTGTGTCGTTAAATTTTGTTTGACCTTTTTGGTGATGAAATCCACATCAATGCATTCGACATTCACCAGTAAGAAACCTCAATTCAATGTAAAAATCCGCGATAGACATAAAATTCTACAATTTCAGCTTCTGCTGCAACTTTTTGTACTGCTTTTGTCTCGCTATTCCTCGATATTTCTTTACAAAAACCCCCAGATGTTAGTATTTGTGTCGTTAAATTTTGTTTGACCTTTTTGGTGATGAAATCCACATCAATTCATTCGACATTCACCAGTAAGAAACCTCAATTCAATGTAAAAATCCGCGATAGACATAAAATTCTACAATTTCAGCTTCTGCTGCAACTTTTTGTACTCCTTTTGTCTCGCTATTCCTCGATATTTCTTTACAAAAACCCCCAGATGTTAGTATTTGTGTCGTTAAATTTTGTTTGACCTTTTTGGTGATGAAATCCACATCAATTCATTCGACATTCACCAGTAAGAAACCTCAATTCAATGTAAAAATCCGCGATAGACATAAAAATCTACGATTTCAGCTTCTGCTGCAACTTTTTGTACTGCTTTTGTCTCGCTATTCCTCGATATTTCTTTACAAAAACCCCCAGATGTTAGTATTTGTGTCGTTAAATTTTGTTTGACCTTTTTGGTGATGAAATCCACATCAATGCATTCGACATTCACCAGTAAGAAACCTCAATTCAATGTAAAAATCCGCGATAGACATAAAATTCTACAATTTCAGCTTCTGCTGCAACTTTTTGTACTCCTTTTGTTTCGCTTTTCCTCGATATTTCTTTACAAAAACCCCCAGATGTTAGTATTTGTGTCGTTAAATTTTGCTTGACCTTTTTGGTGATGAAATCCACATCAATTCATTCGACATTCACCAGTAAGAAACCTCAATTCAATGTAAAAATCCGCGATAGACATAAAAATCTACGATTTCAGCTTCTGCTGCAACTTTTTGTACTGCTTTTGTCTCGCTATTCCTCGATATTTCTTTACAAAAACCCCCAGATGTTAGTATTTGTGTCGTTAAATTTTGTTTGACCTTTTTGGTGATGAAATCCACATCAATTCATTCGACATTCACCAGTAAGAAACCTCAATTCAATGTAAAAATCCGCGATAGACATAAAAATCTACGATTTCAGCTTCTGCTGCAACTTTTTGTACTGCTTTTGTCTCGCTATTCCTCGATATTTCTTTACAAAAACCCCCAGATGTTAGTATTTGTGTCGTTAAATTTTGTTTGACCTTTTTGGTGATGAAATCCACATCAATGCATTCGACATTCACCAGTAAGAAACCTCAATTCAATGTAAAAATCCGCGATAGACATAAAATTCTACAATTTCAGCTTCTGCTGCAACTTTTTGTACTCCTTTTGTTTCGCTTTTCCTCGATATTTCTTTACAAAAACCCCCAGATGTTAGTATTTGTGTCGTTAAATTTTGCTTGACCTTTTTGGTGATGAAATCCACATCAATTCATTCGACATTCACCAGTAAGAAACCTCAATTCAATGTAAAAATCCGCGATAGACATAAAAATCTACGATTTCAGCTTCTGCTGCAACTTTTTGTACTCCTTTTGTCTCGCTATTCCTCGATATTTCTTTACAAAAACCCCCAGATGTTAGTATTTGTGTCGTTAAATTTTGCTTGACCTTTTTGGTGATGAAATCCACATCAATTCATTCGACATTCACCAGTAAGAAACCTCAATTCAATGTAAAAATCCGCGATAGACATAAAATTCTACAATTTCAGCTTCTGCTGCAACTTTTTGTACTCCTTTTGTTTCGCTTTTCCTCGATATTTCTTTACAAAAACCCCCAGATGTTAGTATTTGTGTCGTTAAATTTTGCTTGACCTTTTTGGTGATGAAATCCACATCAATTCATTCGACATTCACCAGTAAGAAACCTCAATTCAATGTAAAAATCCGCGATAGACATAAAAATCTACGATTTCAGCTTCTGCTGCAACTTTTTGTACTGCTTTTGTCTCGCTATTCCTCGATATTTCTTTACAAAAACCCCCAGATGTTAGTATTTGTGTCGTTAAATTTTGTTTGACCTTTTTGGTGATGAAATCCACATCAATGCATTCGACATTCACCAGTAAGAAACCTCAATTCAATGTAAAAATCCGCGATAGACATAAAATTCTACAATTTCAGCTTCTGCTGCAACTTTTTGTACTCCTTTTGTTTCGCTTTTCCTCGATATTTCTTTACAAAAACCCCCAGATGTTAGTATTTGTGTCGTTAAATTTTGCTTGACCTTTTTGGTGATGAAATCCACATCAATTCATTCGACATTCACCAGTAAGAAACCTCAATTCAATGTAAAAATCCGCGATAGACATAAAAATCTACGATTTCAGCTTCTGCTGCAACTTTTTGTACTCCTTTTGTCTCGCTATTCCTCGATATTTCTTTACAAAAACCCCCAGATGTTAGTATTTGTGTCGTTAAATTTTGCTTGACCTTTTTGGTGATGAAATCCACATCAATTCATTCGACATTCACCAGTAAGAAACCTCAATTCAATGTAAAAATCCGCGATAGACATAAAATTCTACAATTTCAGCTTCTGCTGCAACTTTTTGTACTCCTTTTGTTTCGCTTTTCCTCGATATTTCTTTACAAAAACCCCCAGATGTTAGTATTTGTGTCGTTAAATTTTGCTTGACCTTTTTGGTGATGAAATCCACATCAATTCATTCGACATTCACCAGTAAGAAACCTCAATTCAATGTAAAAATCCGCGATAGACATAAAAATCTACGATTTCAGCTTCTGCTGCAACTTTTTGTACTGCTTTTGTCTCGCTATTCCTCGATATTTCTTTACAAAAACCCCCAGATGTTAGTATTTGTGTCGTTAAATTTTGTTTGACCTTTTTGGTGATGAAATCCACATCAATGCATTCGACATTCACCAGTAAGAAACCTCAATTCAATGTAAAAATCCGCGATAGACATAAAATTCTACAATTTCAGCTTCTGCTGCAACTTTTTGTACTCCTTTTGTTTCGCTTTTCCTCGATATTTCTTTACAAAAACCCCCAGATGTTAGTATTTGTGTCGTTAAATTTTGCTTGACCTTTTTGGTGATGAAATCCACATCAATTCATTCGACATTCACCAGTAAGAAACCTCAATTCAATGTAAAAATCCGCGATAGACATAAAAATCTACGATTTCAGCTTCTGCTGCAACTTTTTGTACTCCTTTTGTCTCGCTATTCCTCGATATTTCTTTACAAAAACCCCCAGATGTTAGTATTTGTGTCGTTAAATTTTGCTTGACCTTTTTGGTGATGAAATCCACATCAATTCATTCGACATTCACCAGTAAGAAACCTCAATTCAATGTAAAAATCCGCGATAGACATAAAATTCTACAATTTCAGCTTCTGCTGCAACTTTTTGTACTCCTTTTGTTACGCTTTTCCTCGATATTTCTTTACAAAAACCCCCAGATGTTAGTATTTGTGTCGTTAAATTTTGTTTGACCTTTTTGGTGATGAAATCCACATCAATTCATTCGACATTCACCAGTAAGAAACCTCAATTCAATGTAAAAATCCGCGATAGACATAAAATTCTACAATTTCAGCTTCTGCTGCATCTTTTTGTACTCCTTTTGTCTCGCTATTCCTCGATATTTCTTTACAAAAACCCCCAGATGTTAGTATTTGTGTCGTTAGATTTTTTTTGACCTTTTTCTTTCATGGTGATGGAATTTTATTTCAACAAACCATATTCAAATTCACATCAATGCATTCGACATTCACCAGTAAGAAACCCCAATTCAATGTAAAAATCCGCGATAGACATAAAATTCTACAATTTCAGCTTCTGCTGCAACTTTTTGTACTCCTTTTGTTTCGCTTTTCCTCGATATTTCTTTACAAAAACCTCCAGATGTTAGTATTTGTGTCGTTAAATTTTGTTTGACCTTTTTGGTGATGAAATCCACATCAATTCATTCGACATTCACCAGTAAGAAACCTCAATTCAATGTAAAAATCCGCGATAGACATAAAATTCTACAATTTCAGCTTCTGCTGCATCTTTTTGTACTCCTTTTGTCTCGCTATTCCTCGATATTTCTTTACAAAAACCCCCAGATGTTAGTATTTGTGTCGTTAGATTTTTTTTGACCTTTTTCTTTCATGGTGATGGAATTTTATTTCAACAAACCATATTCAAATTCACATCAATGCATTCGACATTCACCAGTAAGAAACCCCAATTCAATGTAAAAATCCGCGATAGACATAAAAATCTACGATTTCAGCTTCTGTTGCAACTTTTTGTACTGCTTTTGTCTCGCTATTCCTCGATATTTCTTTACAAAAACCCCCAGATGTTAGTATTTGTGTCGTTAGATTTTTTTTGACCTTTTTGGTGATGAAATCCACATCAATGCATTCGACATTCACCAGTAAGAAACCTCAATTCAATGTAAAAATCCGCGATAGACATAAAATTCTACAATTTCAGCTTCTGCTGCAACTTTTTGTACTCCTTTTGTTTCGCTATTCCTCGATATTTCTTTACAAAAACCCCCAGATGTTAGTATTTGTGTCGTTAAATTTTGTTTGACCTTTTTGGTGATGAAATCCACATCAATTCATTCGACATTCACCAGTAAGAAACCTCAATTCAATGTAAAAATCCGCGATAGACATAAAATTCTACGATTTCAGCTTCTGCTGCAACTTTTTGTACTGCTTTTGTCTCGCTATTCCTCGATATTTCTTTACAAAAACCCCCAGATGTTAGTATTTGTGTCGTTTGAGGCATCGTTATTTGAAGACCGTTTATTTGATTGAATTTTAGAAAAATATTTGATTGGATCCTTATTTTTGCACTTTTACGTGAAATTTTAAAGCATTTTTTGTGCTGACATTTTGATCATTTTTGAGAGAATTTTTTTATCCACTTGGTTTCATTGAAGAAAGCACTGATCGCATCTCTGTTGTTGTTGAAAGACATTTTTATTGTGTCGTTTTTTTTTTGTCGAAAGAGACATTGATTTTTTTTACTGTCGGGGAAAATAAGGGGAAAGGAGCGGGGGTTAGATGATTTGTGCTGATAGAACTTCAACGAAGAATGTATTTATTCAGATAAATAAATAATACAGAAACAAAAATACATAAGGGAAAAATACAATAATAAAACAAGGATGAGTCCAACCACAACGGTTGAGAACTCAGAACGGCCACCTTCTTCCTGCTGCTGCCAACGTCAATACTAACTCTTTGGACGAGTTGGGGTTGGTTTTATACTGGTCGGTTGACCTCATTTGGGCTCTGGAGGCATTTATTGGTTTTTCTGTCCTTGCAGATTTAAATGCAGGGATTTCGTTGCAGAAATTCCTGACACTCCGGCAACACGAGAAGGGGCGGCGACGAGGAGGTGGTGTTCCAGGATACCATTTTACACCGGCTTTCATAAGTTGTTTGAATACGTGATGAAATATAATTGCATCAATATGGGCTTTAGAGAGATTGCTGCCACGCTGGACTTTCGATGAAGATGGTGATGGTTGAGTTCGAAATTCTGCATTTTCAGAAGTCGTTGAAGAAAAGCTATTGAGCTTCCATTTGGATTTTTTAATCAGAAGCTGTCGAAAAAACTGCTGAGATCTGTTAACAAATTTCAAGCTCGTTTTCAATGTTGATGGGCTTTGAAGAAGCCTTCCTCCCCCTTGCGGAAAGGGAAAAGAGGTCTTCTTTTTCATATCAAGTTGGTGGACATCGACGAGAAAATTTGATGAAGTTGCAGTAGGTGATGGATCAGTTTCACATTTCTTTTCATCAAACAAAACTTCTTTGGTTGCTTCAGGAACTTCTTCTTGAAAGGATGGTACTGGTGTTGGCGGGGCGGGGTGGGATGCTGCTGTTACGGTTGGTTGGTTGATAGAAGTTGGAGTATAAGCGGGACAGTAAGGGGTTTCCGGTTCACATTGATCTTCATTTTGATTCGAATGTGGTTGCGGGATTTGCGGGGCGGGTTCACTACTATCTTTAACCTGTTCAGCAGCATTGGCGGGGCGGATGAGAGGAGTAACCATCATATCATTGGAATAACTTTCAGCTGGTTGAGAATGTTTTGAGGATGATGGAGGAACAACTAATTGGGCATCTTTCAAGCATTGAATTTCTTTTTGCAATTCTTCATTTACCTTTTCAAGTTGATGAAATTTATCTTCTTCATGTTGGAGCTTGTGAAGCGATTCTTCAAACTGATCTCGGTAATAACCGGCAACCGATCTTAACGCTTTGAATTTTAAAGCATCTTCACTTTTATCGGCTTTGAGTTGATTAATTTCTTTCACAAGATTTTCATTGGTTTCCTGAAGATTGCGTTGAGTTGATAATAAATCATTGTTACTTTCTTCCATCTTCTTTAGTCTTTCACTTTTTTTCATAAACATTGATGACAAAGCAACGCATCCTTTCTCATAATCAGAACGTTCCTTTAATAAAAGGTTGTACTGTTCTTCCAGCTTCTGTTCACGTTCAGAAGGTTGATTTGAAGGAATCGGTGTGCAATTTGTAACGGCAGAATGAAAAAAAATATTTGGTTGGAGTAAGGACGGATATGGAGCAGGCTGGTTGTTGGAAGGACTGGTGGATAAATATGGGGAATGGGGTTGTTGAGAGTTCATATTGCAGCACAAATTGGTCGGATGCACCATAATGTCGGGGAAAACTGGGGGTAAGGGAGCGGGGGTTAGATGTTTGTGCTGATAGAACTTCAACGAAGAATATATTTATTCAGATTAATAAATAATACAGAAACAAATATACATATGGGTAAAATACAACAATAAAGAAAAGAGGAGTCCAACCACAGCGGTTGAGAACTCAGAACTGCCACCTTCTTCCTGCTGCTGCCAACGTCGATACTAACTCTTTGGACGAGTTGGGGTTGGTTTTATACTGGTCGGTTGACCTCATTTGGGCTCTGGAGGCATTTATTGGTTTTTCTGTCCTTGCAGATTTAAATGCAGGGATTTCGTTGCAGAAATTCCTGACATTTACTGCAGATATAATACGAATTTTAATTGAGCTTGATATCCTATTTTTCGGGAAAAATTTTATTATTGAAATTATTGACTTGAAGACTTTTCCGATAAGTCTATCAATCAAATATTCACTTATCAATAAGTACTCAAATTCAACTATATTCTTAATCAATGATAAAGTGTCTGCTCAAGTTCCAATAGAAAGAGCCCCAATAAATAAATTTCACTCAAAAAATCAAGTGCCTCAAATTTCAGTAACGAGTAACAGTAAGGATCCAAATAAATTCAATCAAATATTCAATAAATGCGCAATTTCAATTCAATAACAATCAAAGACAAATCAACTTTCAATTTCAAAAAGACAAGACAAGAGCCCCAGGAATCAATAAGATCGCGATAAAAGTCCAATAATCAATAGGCACAAAAATAAATCTCACGTGGATATTTCAAAATCAGTGTTCAATGACACGGCGCGCAAATATAAATCGTAAAAACCTCGACACGAATAACACTTGTGTGGGCAAACAAAAATCCGGATAAAAAATTTGACGTCAAAAAAATGAACTCGAGTAAAAAAATTCGCGTAAAAAACAAGCTAATAAACGAACGAGGGTTGGCCAAACCACTCGCTGCTACCAAATATGTTAAACCTTCTTCAGTATTTAACACAAGTTTATTAGCAATAACTCAAATCCCAAACGCGACACAATAATATTCTCAACAATAAAAGCTAGCAAAGGGGGAAAAGGCAAAATAGGGGCAAATCTAGATAGCTAAGCTCAGGAGAGCTGGTCGACAAAATGTGGGCAAACGGCTTTGGTTTATATACTGCTGGGATCATGCGGGTGCATTGCGTGTTTCGAAATATCTCTGCTTCTTTGTTTCTCTTGATCTGCTTTATCCCTGATATGGGTTTCGAAATATAGTGTAACAATGATATCATTTTATCACTTTGTTGTGCCTATGATTCATCCATGGAATGTTCTCGCGTATGAAATAGCATCACGTCATCTCACGTCATGTTGCTGGATTAAAGTGCATCCTTTCATTGTTCTTTATCTGCCCTTTTATGATTTAAAAGCCTGCAGCTCGCGTCTCTCGTTGCACATTGCATTTAGAATGCTGTTAAAAACTATGTTCTGCCAGATCTTAACATTACGATCTGGACGGTGTAACGATCTGGACGTAACATATATATATATATATATATATATATATATTACAATACAAATAAATGCAGTTTTTTAAATGTAAATTTCCTCAAATATAAATTTAAATATTTTAAGAACTTTTCTTAGTCACGCGATAAAACAGACTACGACACATTTTTTGCAATCATGTTTTTGTTGAAAGATTTGTGAAGGAAAAAAAACATTACAACACAAAAAAAAGCAGCAAAAAAGGATGCCAGTTGATGACATTTCGTCAAGACGTTGATTGGTTTTTTGAATTTTTGATTTTTTACACAAATGCATTTTAACATGATAAAGCATTTACTACATATATTGTTAGAAAACATGTTTCTGATATTAATGCAAATTCTATACGTGATCATTTATTATGTATTAAAACAAATATGTGTCAAACTTCAAAAAAATGTTTTCCAAATTTTAATACTGGCAAAATTATTATTCAAAAAACCAACAAAATGCAACATTTAACAACAGGATTATGCAAATTTTTTTATTTAAAAATGAATGATTCGCAGAAGTTCCATGTTTATTATTAATTACATTTTTTCTTCTTCTTTGATAAACCTTGCAAATAAAATTTCCTGGTCAAAAACATGTATAATTTTATAAAACAATTTTCAAAAAAAATTGATTCAAAAATGACACATGGTAGACAATTTCAGTTTGTTTGAAATTCTCAACCATCAACAGCTTTTTGTGTCGAAAATTGTTTAAAAACATATTTTCTTTTTTAAAAAACATAAAAGAAATTCAGACATGACCCAAAGACAGAAAAGTAGTATATAGATTTCTATAAATTAAGCCGAAAAAGAATGATGTAACGTTTTTACAACTGTTAACAATAGAATAAAAAATTGATAAAATCCTAATTTCCGTTTTTATTTTTTTTCAAGTTTATAACTCTTCTATTAATTTGTTTTTTGTATTACCATTTGTAATAGTTTTTGTTTTAAGAATTTGTTGGAGCACCAAAAAAGAGATGACAAGGAAAAAGAAGCATAATTATTGATCTGTTCTTGATTGCTGCTTCATTCTTTGTTATAGATTGAATTAATTTTTTCATATACCCAGATGTTATAAAAATTCATATGTGTTCTACATTTAACTTAAATACATCTTTAAATTAAATTAACCAAATTTTATAAAATATTCAAAAACTAAGTTCTCCTCAAAAACGTTTTCGTTTAGATTGTTTGATATTGTTCAACAAAAACACCAAAAAAACAAAATTGTTAGTGCAAAAAATTGTCCGCAAAAATTTCATTGTTGACGGCGTCAATAAACCATTTTATAAGGCAGTTTTTCAAACACATATGTGTATATATACGCTTTTCATTCTAATTGAATTTTTGAGACAAGTGTTGTAAAAATTTTTTCGTCGAAGAAGCTCTTATTTAAAAAAATCACACACATTTTTGAAATATAGTTTAAATTCGTTTGAAGGTGAAAGAAAGACAAAGAATGCGTATTTCGACATCGACAAACAAAGCAAACAAAAAAGAAAGAGAAACACTTTTTTAAACTTCTTATTCGTTTTTTTGCATTTTTTTTTTAATTTTTGGTTAAATATTTCAATCGCAAAATTCGTAAAATTAAATGAAAAACACAGAGAAAAATAGTGTTACCAAATCGTAACACATTTGACACTAAATTGCTACACTTTGTGTTACGATTTCCTCCTTTACAGATTGCGTGACCAAATGAAACTCATGTGTTACCAATGGTAACAAAAGTCCGCGATAGACATAAAATTCTACAATTTCTGCTTCTGCTGCATCATTTTGTACTCCTTTTGTCTCGTCATTACTCGATATTTCTCTACAAAAACCCCCAGATGTTTGTATTTCTATCGTTAAATTTTTTTTGACCTTCTTCCATCATGGTGATGGAATTTTATTTCAACAAACCATATTCCAATCCACATCAATGCATTTGACATTTACCAGTAAGAAACCCCAATTCAATGTAAAAATCCGCAATAGACATAAAATTCTACAATTTCAGCTTCTGCTGCATCTTTTTGTACTCCTTTTGTCTCGTCATTACTCGATATTTCTCTACAAAAACTCCCAGATGTTTGTATTTCTATCGTTAACATACCGGAATAGGGGGTTAGAATTCTGACCCCCCCAACCAACCAACCGTCGAAGACGGTTGGTCGAAAAATGGGCAAAGGGGGGAGTACGTTGATTTCGACCCAAAAATTTAGAAATATGTAAGGATTTTTTAGACCGTTTGAATTTTAATTAAAATTTTAAAAGTTTGTTGCTAAAAGCAATGCATTGAAGTTTATCTTTTTTATTAATTTTAAGATTTTGTTACTTTAAGGACTAAAATTTCTTCAATATGACATTAGATATTTTTAACACTTTAACATATTACACAAACAAAATTTCACCTTCCTAATGAGAGTTGTTTACTAGAATGAAGAAGACAATGAACATTTGTCGCAGTTTTTCCTTGTTCACGAATTCTACCAAAAGTTTCAAGTGTTTCTTCTCGAACTTTGATGTAACTGTTAAGCTTTACAAACTGATCTAACTTAATTTCACCCAAATTATTTTCACTTTAATGTTCGAGACGGAGTAGCATTTTTCAAAATTTTGCTACCCATTCGGTCTTTTTAATATTTTATGATATTCTGTTAATTTCTACAGTTAGTAAACACGTTGAACTAAAATATGAAAAAGGGATTTTACGATATTTTAAGCCAGCCGGATGAAGCTCAAAAACTAAACATTTTCTAAAAAACAGCTGTTGCGCATCACAATTTTGCGAACGTGCTCTTCATGAAGAGATCTTTTAATCTTTAAGACAATCTTTCTTGACCCTCGAGTTGAACATTTACTTTTCATTGACCATGAACAGGAATGTAAATTAATGCCGTTGAATATTTTTTTGTTTCCTTCACAAAATACTAAGTTAAGCACATTTAACAACTTCCAAAGACTAGTTTCTCAAAATTATATCATCTTCAAACTCTTAAAGGTGTGGGTGGGTATGATTTTGAAGCAGTAATTTTTTATAGTTTAATGCAAATTTTTTAAAAGTTATGCCTTATTGACTTTGTTTTCTGGATCTTCATGTTTTCGAACATGCTGAATCCGAATCTGAAACATTTATAACGTTACAGCTAGGTGCATCAGCGTTAAAATTTTTTTTAAGTTTTGTAAAAAAATTAGTATGTTTTTAATAGTTCAGAATCTGAGAAATTTAATGGCATATTCAGATTTTTATTATCTTCAAATTTCGAAATTTAACGACGATTATACGACGCGCACTTCAGAATTCCGCCGCAGAGAAAAAAAATGGGTGCGACTTGCCAACCCTCCTTTGCCAAGTGGTGTAAAGCGCTGCAGCCACGAACCAACAACGCGGGTTCGAATCCTCTACAATACAAAAAACAAAAAAATACAAAAAAAATTCTTTGACTATAAAAAATTAGTAATGGTTAATAAATTAATTGGTAATATTAAAATTAATGAAAAAAAATAATTTGCTGTAAATTTTGGGATTTTTGAAAGATAAATATATAATTATTGCATTTTTCTGGTAGGTATACTGTAATGATTTTTTTATTAATTACAGCATTAAAAAATGAGAGGATATGAAGACTTCCATATGAAAGCAATGATAAACGCTTCTATCAGTTGCCAACTTTGCTTAAACATGGATATCATTTTTGTATTGTTAGGTTTATTTTGAATGATGTAATGCGATGCATTTTATCAAATTTTCTGAATATCTTTTCTACCGTATTTGCCAACTGGTTATGCCTTATTGACTTTGTTTTCTGGATCTTCATGTTTTCGAACATGCTGAATCCGAATCTGAAACATTTATAACGTTACAGCTAGGTGCATCAGCGTTAAAATTTTTTTTAAGTTTTGTAAAAAAATTAGTATGTTTTTAATAGTTCAGAATCTGAGAAATTTAATGGCATATTCAGATTTTTATTATCTTCAAATTTCGAAATTTAACGACGATTATACGACGCGCACTTCAGAATTCCGCCGCAGAGAAAAAAAATGGGTGCGACTTGCCAACCCTCCTTTGCCAAGTGGTGTAAAGCGCTGCAGCCACGAACCAACAACGCGGGTTCGAATCCTCTACAATACAAAAAACAAAAAAATACAAAAAAAATTCTTTGACTATAAAAAATTAGTAATGGTTAATAAATTAATTGGAAATATTAAAATTAATGAAAAAAAATAATTTGCTGTAAATTTTGGGATTTTTGAAAGATAAATATATAATTATTGCATTTTTCTGGTAGGTATACTGTAATGATTTTTTTATTAATTACAGCATTAAAAAATGAGAGGATATGAAGACTTCCATATGAAAGCAATGATAAACGCTTCTATCAGTTGCCAACTTTGCTTAAACATGGATATCATTTTTGTATTGTTAGGTTTATTTTGAATGATGTAATGCGATGCATTTTATCAAATTTTCTGAATATCTTTTCTACCGTATTTGCCAACTGGTTGATGCATTTATTGAAGGTGTCGAAAAACTCGAAGAGGAAGTTGTCAATGGAATTCATCTTTATTCAACTGGTATTAAATTTGGGATCGCTTTTCAAATTTTAACACAAAAAGACAGCTATATCAAAGTTAATCAAGATCTTCAGAAAATTTTTTATGATGCTTCCATTTGGGAAAATAAATTACCTCAAATGCGGTATCCACCGCAAAATTATTCGACTTGGTTTAGTGTTTTTCTTATGGTAAATTTATCGAAAACTGCTAAAGTTACTTTGTTTGGATATTATCTTTTGGAATTGATTTAAAAAGGTTTAAGTCAAGATGATGTAAGTTTAATGTTTATTTTTGTATACTTGAGTTCTATAAGAATATTTTAAAAATTACTTGATAAAGGTATTGGGTATTTTTCTTCTTTCTGTCAATGAAAAATCATTGACATTCAACCGTCAAATAGAAAAGATGTATAAAGCTGATGAAATTTTGTCCAGAAGTGCTGGTGATGATGTTTTGGAACATGTTTTGAGTGATATGAAAAATTTACAAAATAAAGCTACAAATTGCTAGACCTAAACCCGCGTTGTTGGTTCGTGGCTGCAGCGCTTTACACCACTTCACTGCAACGCGTTTTCCACCTTTTTGATCATGCGCTGCGTCTCTTCTTTTCTCTGTTCTTTTTTTTTCTTTCACGACAGAGTTAAAAAAAGAACAGAGAAAAGAAGAGACGCAGCGCATGATCAAAAAGGTGGAAAACGCGTTGTAGTGCCACTTGGCAACGGAGGGTTGGCAAGTCGCACCCATTTTTTTTCTCTGCGGTCGTTTTTGCAAAAGAAAAGAAAAAAAGAATGACGCTGACGTCCCTAGTTACAGCTTCTAAAATTTGCACAATATGCAAATTATAAGTTTGCGTTCATGTTGTGCATTACTGTATTACAGTAACCTCGTAAACCCCCAGTTGGAGGATTCAGCAGCTAATTTTTTGCCACAATTATTCCTTTTACTAGATGAGTTTATGGGCAAAATATGGGCTCTCAAATCCATCATAAATTTGAGATGTCTACTAGAAAACTCGATTTCGGCTTATGTCAGATTCGAATCAAAATAATCGCTATTAATTGAAAATAATTTAAGCCCCGAAAATTAAAAATCGGTAAAGCATTTTTCGAAAATAGATTGATGAATAAATATTAAACGATATAATTCATTGCTAGCAGTGTTTTCCCGATTCCGATTCTTATGTAACAATCGATGGAATCGAATCGGAATCGGAAATAGAGGAATCGATTCCTATTTTTCCATATAAACCTTAATGTAATGTTAATGTTTTCATAGTATGATAAATTATTTGTTCATTTGAATCAATTATTATGTTTCTATTGTTTTAATCAATGTTGAAAATTAAAATTATGGTGTTTTATATTCATTGTCCACGTTAACCATCATCAAAATTTTCGTAAAAAACAATCTAGAAAAAAGGAGGAATCGAAATCGACAAGAATGATTCTCATGTAAGAATCAATTCTTGTCAATGGAATCGGACGCGGAATTAGAATCGGAAAAATAAATGGAACTAATTCCAAAAAAAGTCGGAAAAATGGAATCGGGAAAACACAGATTACTAAAAAACCTTCAACAGCTACACTCAAGTTTTAATGAAATAGATATTACTTTAGAAAATGTTTAAATAGTAAAAATTAGATAAAATACTTTGTTAAAAGTTAAGTTAATTAACAAAAATACTTTAAAAATAAGGTATTTACTTTAAAAAGGGTGCAATTAACATAAAACAGGAAGCGCAAAGATTTAAAAAGGGCTTCCCTTTAAAGTTTTCGTACCGCCCTTTGATGTTAGCATGCCGCCCTTTGATGTTAGCGTGCTGCCCTTTGATGTTTTAAAGATCCCGGCGGCGCGAAGCGCCGCCGAAAAATTTTTTTCAACTTTCAAGCTCATGAAAACCCGCCGGCATGACGAGACCAACTGTGGGCGAGCTAATTTTTTCTGACCCCCCAATTCCGGTATGATCGTTAAATTTTTTTTGACCTTCTTCCATCATGGAGATGGAATTTTATTTCAATTAACCATATTCAAATCCCCATCAATGCTTACATAACATCTTCAGCAAAAGTCAATAAAATCGAAAACACCAACATTTTAAATTTGCATGGAGGTTTGACACATGATTTTTTTTTATTATTTTATGTTCTTCCTTTGTCAAAAATAAATGTTAGGAAAACTTTGAAATCTTTTTCAAGCAAGCACTTATTTTACATTTACAGAATTTTCACAAAATATTCAAAACAAATGAGATCGCTAAACATCAATTTTTAAAAGTGATGTTCTTTCTTTGCTGTCTTTGTTTTATTTTTTGACACTCGATTATATCATTAAAATATATCAACGCAACAAATGTTCGTCGTTTCAATACTTTTTATTTATCTATATTATTGAACAAAAAATATTTAAATTGTGTTTGCTGCGAATGAAACTAGTAAAAAGCTTAAATTTTTTTTTTGAATATTTCATTTACTTTCTTTCAGTTCTTTTATAATACTCATTTTTTTATTATTTGACAAAAGGGTTGATTGCGTAATTAAAATATTGAATTAAATATTTTATGCCAAAACGATATTAAATTAAAAATATTTCGTTGCACTTTTTGTTTTAAGTGTTCAAATCCTAAAACAACAGTTTTTTGAAGAAAATAGAAAATGCATCAAATTTTATTGGCGAAAAAGTACAAAAATTCCATTTTGTGATCAAGGAAATTAATTGTATGTTTTTTTTAATTTTAAAGTTGATGTCACAAATAAAAGTAAGCTTCAATTTTAAAAGGTTCATTTCCAATTTGTGTGGGGTCGCAGATATTCACTATTTATATTCAAATAAGCTTTTGTGAATCAATAGAACGATTTATTGAATATTCAAAAAATATTAGAAGCAAAAAATGACAAAGATATCAAAAAAATCTAACCCCCTCAGACTTTCGCGATGCATCAAAAATCGTTCATTTTTTCCAAAATTTATGTTCAACGGAAAAAAATTTTTCAACAAAATAAAAAAAATCGTCAAAACAAATTTCAAAAAAGGCATATGTTTGAAATTGAAAGAAAAAAATCGAATTAATTTGATGACACGGTGTGCTGAACGCTTTTTGAGATGGTCCCTGGAAAAATTTGAAAAAAGCTTTTTTTCCATATAAAATTTTTAAACCCAAATTCTGAGAAACTGGAACAATTTAAACAAATTCTGTAAACGCAGAAAAAAAGGTTATCATGTCTTTAATATATGGGACCAAGAAAATTTTGAAAGTCGAATTCAGAATCCTGCAGGATTCAGAACCAAGTAAATTTTTTTCTCCAGAATCCACAAATGTCGTATCACTAGATTCCCCTCGGCGAGAAGATTCCAAAAATATAAAAGTTTTTCTATTTTGAAGGATTCTGAAGCCGTAAACATCAAAAGAAAAAATCAAAAAACAAATTTTTAAAACTCTGATTTTGGCAGAATTTGTTTAAATTGTTCCAGTTTCTCAGAATTTGGGTTTAAAAATTTTATATGGAAAAAAAGCTTTTTTCAAATTTTTCCAGGGATCATCTCAGCACACCGTGGATGATGAAAAAAGGCATAAAAAGAATTCGGACAGTGCGACAAAAATTGCGCATTTTCGTTTTCTTTTTCATGTTTTTTGAACGTACAAATTTTACAAATCAAGGCCGTAGGGAGAAAAAAATTTTGGGGATGCCATTTTCGTTTCGGAGGGGGCACGCCTTTGATCTTTTGCCGCCTTAACACCACGGCGGCAAAAGATCAAAGGATTTTCTCAGTTTCGGGTGGGGCACGTGCCCTAAATGCTCTCCCCCCTTTCTACGGCCTTGGCTGAAATGATGAAAAAATGTTTTTGGAAAAAGGGCTGCATTTAAACATTTATTTTAAAATTCAAAGACTTTTGTCATTTTTTAATCGCAACGATTTATGGAAAGTCCAAATTGGAACAATTTTATCAGGCCATTTATAAAATAATAATTTGAAAAAATTTTCTTTCAAATTTGTTTGTTTTTAAAAAGTGACGAATGGATTAAAAATATAGCGTTTGTTTCTTAAAAAAGTTAGAATCTTTTTAACGTTCTTTACTTCCTCACTGATTCAGAATTTCATTATGAGTTCGGGCCATCCTAATTGTAAATTGTAAATTTATTTTGACGTGGATTAACAAACATAATAAAATTTTTATTAGATTTACTAAAATAGAAAAAAGAAAAACGTAAAATGCTTTTCGAAAAAATTGAACAAAATCTTAGAAATTTTTGCAGTGCATCACAAAAATCTGGCATTTTATGAGATTTTTTGTTCGGTGTGTATTTTGCAAAAAAAAATTCATATTTAAATGGCCATTTTTAAATTTGTTTTTAACTTTTCTCTGCAAAAACTATCTGTTTTGACTTTTTTAAATAATGTTGCAATCTATAATATTGATTCTTGTTTTTCATTTTGTTTTTTTCATTTGGGTTATTCAGTTTAATTAATGTAGAATGAAAGAAAATTTCATCTCAACATTTTTCAACAATAGTTTTTTTAAACTGACGAAACTCAAATATTTCCCTTTTTTGACATGCTAATGATAAAATTTAGAAAAAACATTTTTTAAAAGCTGCTCTCATATGTGTTTGAATATTTGATCAATGACGAGGCATACATTATTTAGTGTTACCAGAAACATATTTTCCAACAATGTAATATAAATGCTTTAGTTTGTTAAAGTGTATTTATATATGTAAAGAATGGAAGTCTCCCTTCCTAGTTCTTGTAATGTTAGTGGAAGAAGTTAGTATTAAATATCCTTTATTAATAGCAGATCCTCAAACACGCACCTGATCTGTAAGGCTGCGGTTAGTACATAATTAAAATACAAGTCATAAAAATAGGATGACAAAATAAAAGAGAGAGACAGAAAGGGAGAAGAGAGAGATACATCGAAACACATAATGCCAAAAAGATTACATTTCAAAATCTATCTTCAACACCTTCCCTAGATTCATTAAGAGCCTTCTTGTGAATCTTTGTTCCAAGACTTTCACGATATTCACTGGCTTTTACACTATCCGTGCACGCTACAGTACCACGACAAAACGCAGTTGCTTCTGGATGTTCTTCTTTATCCTTCATATTCTTCTTTGCAATAGCTTCACCAGCTTTAATCATTGGAGGTTTGCTTGTATGATCTTCCTGACCTTTTACAGCACGCCAATTTTCTTGATTTACAGCATCTTGCAAATCCTTTGCAATCCAAGATCGACTTTGTTTGTAACTGTGTGACTTAAAATCTTTAAGTACACCACCTTCAAAGCATTTTCGACGAATTTTATCAGCAAAGGCAAATATCAGACCTGCGGGCGGCAGGGTTTCCAAGACTCATCGTATTCATTCCGTTGCAGTTATTCCACCATCAACCAAGTACAAAAGAAGTCGAATACTGTAACCGCTGAACGTTCATATGATTACCGTAATGCAAAGACTGAAAAGAAAAGCTGTTATTGGAAAAATAAAGCTAAGCTGATGCATGCAAGGGAAGGTAAAAGAAGGGTCTGGTCGTGTTTTTAATAAATCTATTTAATTTTATTTAACTTCTCATTACTAACATTCAAAGAACCAGGAAGGGTTACTTCCGTTCTTAACAATATAAAAATGCAAATATTCAAAAAAATCAACCACTGTCCGAACAACGCTATTTCATCAAATGGCATCCTTTTTTTGCTTTCCAATTTTTGATGTTTTTTGTTGTTTTAATGTTTTTTATTCAGTTCTCCGTTAAACGGTTTTTTTACAACATGAGTCACATTTAACAAAATATTTGTTTAAACAATTTGCATATGCAAGGGGTACAAGAATTGTATTTGAATATATCCAAAAAAATTTCATTAATGTGTAAATCATAACCAATGTAGTGAGTGAAAGCCGAAAAATGATGCAAATTTCTTTCAAAGATGCTTCAAGTTTATGATTATTTAAATCTTAATTTTAAATTGAAATCTGCAGGAGTTCCATGATTATTATTTATATATGGGATTTTCTTTTTTTCCAATTTATCATGAAAATCAAAATTTTTTTTCAAAAAACATGTTTTATTAAACGCCAAAATATTCAAAACGGAGATACAAAAAAGCAAAAGTTTTTGTTTTTCCTTTCAAAATTGCAAACATCAGCCAATATTTTTGTCTAAAAATATTGAGAAAACTTGCGGCCACAAAAATTTCAAAAGTAGAAGATTTTTGATTTAGGGGTGTGAAAATGGCTGCCGCGGACAAGACAAATAATTTCGAAAAAGCATTCGACTGCAAAATTACATCGACAAAGCAACTAAAAAGTTTGATCAAAATAAGGCGCAAACAATCAGATTTATTTGTCAGAAGAAAGCTTACGTTTGATTTGATCGTGTAAAATTTGTAACAAACTTTTTTGAATATTTCATTAACACTTCTTTTATTTAAAAAAAAATAAACATACTTTTTTTGATTAATTGATATTTTCACAATCGTTTTATCCTGGGAAAATCATATTGATTATTATGTTCCATTTTAAATAAACGATAATCAATTATTGTGCCACAAAATTTTTTTGAATCAATAAATATTTTATACTTTTTTCATTTCAAACATTATTGGCGATTTTGTAAGTTTTTTGTTTGTTGTTAAAGACGAAATGACATAAAATGTATTTCTTATTAAATTAAATTTTCGTACATGTACGCAAATGTTTGTGCATATAATTTATTCAGTTTAAAAGTTAATGTCGACGTCGCAAAAAAAACCTAGCTTCAGTTATTAATGTCTTGAACAAGAAAAGTTTTTGTGAAAAATACAAATTTTAATATTTATCCATAAGCTTTAATAATCAATACAATAAAAAAATTCAATTAAACATTCAAAAACTGTAGGAAGGAAAAAGGTATCTAACAATATCAATCAAATCCCTCCATCAAAAATCTTCTCTTTTTTATGTTTGACAGAATAACGTATTCAACAGAACAAAAGGGAAAATTGTCAATACGAATTTAAAAAAAGGAGTGAATCGATTATGACAGAAACATAAAAACGGATTTCAACAACGCGACAGAAAATTACACGTTTTCTTTATTTTATTTGTATTTTTTGCACATAAAAATTATGCAAGTTTTTCCTGTTTATAAAATCAAGCAAATAAGTGTTTTGCTATTTTTAAATATTTTATTAATTTTTGTTTAAAGTTTGAGACAATCAATTTTATTAATAAAAATAAACACTATTTTCAAAAAATTCAATATTTCAAGAGTTTTGAACGACATTAATAATAAAAGAAATTCATAAATGATTCGTTTTCATTTTGTTTCGTTTTATAATGCACAAACAACATATGATGATGTGCCTCGTTTAATACAAGTCCCATTGTATAAATAATATATTATGATAAAAACGCGTCGTTTGCTTTGTTTTATTAAATACTTAAAAATATTCAAAAAAAATGTAACACTTTGTTTTACTTATATTATTTTTTGCATTTTCCACTCCCTTTTTGCCAAAAAATAATTTTCGTGATTTACATTTTTTCGCAGCTTGAAAAATGGTTTTTGTTTTTAAAATGGTCGGAACTTTTTCGTTGACAAAAAAACATGTTTTTGTGCAGACAAATTTCGAAATATTTTTTGAACAAAAACAAAAATTTTTAATGCAACAAAAAATTTTCCTTTTTTCAAAACTTTAAGTTTGAAAAAAAAATTCAACAAAATAAAAGCAAAAATCGTCTAAACAAATTTCAAAAAAAAAAAAAGCATTTGTTTGACATTGATTAAAATCAAATTAATTTGATGATGAAAAAATGCATTTTACTTATTTTATTTTAAAGTTAATGTCACAAAGAAATTCACGAATAAAAAACCTATTGAATTATTGTCACTTTGTTTATCTGATTTTTGGTGTCTAAATGTGTCCCTTTTCGTCCTGCGCGACAGATAAAAGGTTTTAAATAAATAAAAATAAAATAAATAATGTCACAAATAAAAGTTAGTTTTAATTATTAAAGTTCACAATTTTGATATTCATGTTTTATTTATCTCAAAGTTTTTAAGAATTATTATAAAAATTTACTGAATATTCAAGAAATATTAGGAGCAAAAACGACAAAGACATCAAAAAAAATCTAACAAATTATAAGCCTTTCAAATTTTTGAGATGCAACAAAAATCTTTCCTTTTTTCAAAACTTCATATTCATCGAAATAAAAGCAAAAATCTAGAAACAAATTTCAAAAGTTAAAGCATTTGTTTTGCATTGAAAAAAATGAATTTATTTGATGATGAAAAAGGCATAAAAAATATTGGGACATTGCAGGGCTGTGCGATACCAAGGTCTCGTCTCGGAGTCTCGGTATCGAGTCTCGGGTATCGGTCTCGAGTCTCGGTCTCGGGAGAATTTTTTAAGGTATCGGGTCTCGGGTCTCGGTCTCGACAAATATTATTCCGGTATCGGGTCTCGAGTCTCGGTCTCGACCATTTTTTTACCCGAGACTTCTTCAAAAACAGCAGTTTTCATGCTTTGTTTTTGAAATTTGGTATGTAAAATTTACTTTCTTTTTTATTAGTAACTTTTTATTGTGTTAATTTATTGCCGAAAAATTTGCCAAAAAAATTTAAAGGTTGAATTTTGGTCTCGAGTCTCGGTCTCGGGTAAAATTTATAGGGTATCGGGTCTCGAGTCTCGGTCTCGGGTTATTTTTTTAAGGTATCGGGTCTCGAGTCTCGGTCTCGTCTGTCTGAGTCTCGGGTATCGCACAGCTCTGGGACATTGCGATAAAAATTGTACTTTTTTGTTTTTTTTTGTTTTTTACCGGCATAAATTTTACAAATTTTTGTTTTCAAATTTTTACTAATCACTTTATGTAATAGAAATTTCTTAAAATTTACGGCATACTTTAAAATGGTTACAAAGTCAAAAAATTATTAATTAATTAAAAATAAATTGGTTGATGATTCATTTTCTCTTAATTAAATTCTAATAACTGTGTTATTAGATGGATTTCTTATATTCAACACGAAGTCAACGATATTTATAATTCATTAAAAGATTCGCATTTTACATGGTAAAAAACATTATCAAAATGTTCAAAAAAATTCAAAGTGCAACACGATATATTATTGAGAATGTATTATAAAAACCTTAACTACAGCATTTTCCGCTGTGGTTTTTTGTTTCAAAAATGGTTTTCAACTTGCAGTAATTGTGTCAATAAGAAAAAATGGTTGTGTCTGTAAACATCTTTCGACATACATATTTTTAAGACTTTAAGAAAATATCATTTTCACACATTTTTCTTTACGACTGTTATTTTTGAATTTTTAGTTATTTTCCATGTTTCTGACACATAAAGGATAGGAAAAAACAAAAAAATACAAAAAAATAAAAAATAATGTAGAATATTTATTAAACTTTACACTGGGAAACATGAATTTCTCCATTAAATATAAAGTATGAAAAGTTCTTTTACGTCTTTTTTTATTAATAATTGTTCAGCTTATTCAACGCTGAATATTTTAACATGCATTTTCTTGTGACATTATACAATATTTTTTCAAGCCAATATTTTTTATTTAACGAAAATAACATGTATTCAACTACAATATGACACTTTCAAACTACTTTTTTCTGAAAATAAACTTTTGATTTTGCTATTTTTGTGCACAAGCTATTTTTTGAAATACATATTTAAAAAAAGATATTAATAGAACTTTTTTTTTTAAATAAAGCCTATTACGTCGGTCGTCTGTATCAGAACAACCCTTTCCCAAAAAGGACAAACAACGAGAATAGTTTAGTTTAGATTAATAATATTGTATTTTTGCATTTAATCTTTTGAAAATTTTATTATATAAGACGGCTAAACGAATTGTGATTTACGGACTCAATAAAAACATGACGTTTGAAGTCGTTTTGGACCAAAATTTTTTTTCGCTATACTAACGCAAAAAACGTCTCACCGAAAATTTCCAAAACATGAAATCAGTTTTTATTTCAATTCTGCCTCAAAAAAAATTTTTTTGAGGCAGCTTGATGCAAATTTGTCAAAACCTGTTTTCTAAAATTTCAGTGAGACAGATTTTTAAAACAGTAGTGTTTTTCGTCAAAAAAAGGTTATGTATTTTTTTAAAAAAAATTGCCGTTTTTAAGGCCCCCGAGAATCATAATTCGATTAGCCGTCTTATATGATACCAAAAAATTATTAAAGTTTTATAATAATCTTAAATTCAAATATTTATGAAAAGCCGAAGACATTTTATAGAAAAATCATTATTAAAAATAAAGTAGGTTTTTACGTTTCTCAAACAACTGTTTTTTTTGAATTTGTTATTTAAAACAATGGGTTTTAACAATTTGAACGTTTTCGTTTCTGCAACACCTTGTTTTCGTAATGCAAAAGCCGCGTCAAAATTGTGTCAAAGCAAAAAGAAAAAAGAACATTTTTTTCAAAGTTTTTCATAATGTTCATAAAAGTTTTTGTTTTTTTAGCAAGTGAAGGATATTTTGTCAGTCATTTGATTGATTTCTTTTTACATACATTACAAAAATTTTCTTATTTGATTATTCTGTTCCAAATATTCAACTTTAAAGAAAACGAAAAAGACAAAAACTATTCATCAATCATTATCAATTATATCAATCACAATATAAACGTACATAATTTTAATATTTTAGAGATCTTTATAGATTCTTACGAGATTAAAAATTTAAACAAATTTATCAAAATTTTTCTTTTTCTTGAAAACAAAAGTTTTTTGAAAAGCATTTTCTAAATTAAAGTTTTGTATTTGTTTAAAAAAATATGACTAAAATTGTCCAGATTATTTTCATTGTCGAGTCTTTTTACACACACTGTTGATTGCTGTGTTTTCACAGGCCCAGTTACTCCATTCGGTTGCGCCGACGTCCCAGCCGTCTCCAAAGCATGATTGCCCAATCCACAAAATTCCACACGGATTATTACCTCCTACAGGCGCAGCATGCAACCAGCTTGTATAATCGAATAAAGTTCCATCAGTCCATTTAAAGCCACCGCCACCATTGTTTGTTAAACTTATCCAAGACTGTGTATGCCAATCACAGCTAGTACTACTTTTTGAAGGAAAAGCTGAAAATTTTACACATCTTAAGCAATAAAACAAATCTGATTTTCCTTACACACAACAAAAAGGTTTTCTTCAGAACTGTGAATGGATGCTAAATGTGCAGTTTGATTTACACAAATAATTTCTGCGTCATACCAATTTGAATTCGTTCTGAAAGCTTTGTAGCAATGATCAGTCAAATTAAAATATGTCCATGTATCGGGGCATGGATTTGTTGAAATTTGATCTTTCGGACGCTTTCCTTTTCTAGCAAAAAAAGAACTTGACCCTAACATACCATAAAAATCTTTTATAATACTTAAAAATCATTATCAGCCCATTTTTACCCCATTTTCAATTTTATGGATACATCATCTTTTGGACGCTATCCTTTTCTAGCAAAAAAAGAACTTGACCCTAACATACCATAACAATCTTTAAAAAACAATAAAAATCCATATCAGCCCATTTTTACCCCATTTTCAATTTTATGGATCCATCATCTTTTGGACGCTTTCCTTTTCTAGCAAAAAAAGAACTTGACCCTAACATACCATAAAAATCTTTTATAATACTTAAAAATCCATATCAGCCCATTTTTACCCCATTTTCAATTTTATGGATCCATCATCTTTTGGACGCTATCCTTTTCTAGCAAAAAACGAACTTGACCCTAACATACCATTAAAATCTTTTATAATACTTAAAAATCCATATCAGTCCATTTTAACCATATTTTCAATTTTATGGATCCATCATCTTTTGGACGCTATCCTTTCCTAGCAAAAAAAGAACTTGACCCTAACATACCTAAACAATCTTTAAAAAACAATAAAAATCCATATCAGCCCATTTTTACCCCATTTTCAATTTTATGGATCCATCATCTTTTGGACGCTATCCTTTTCTAGCAAAAAAAGAACTTGACCCTAACATACCATAACAATCTTAAAAAAACAATAAAAATCCATATCAGCCCATTTTAACCCCATTTTCAATTTTATGGATCCATCTTCTTTTGGACGCTATCCTTTTCTAGCAAAAAAAGAACTTGACCCTAACATACCAAAACAATCTTTAAAAAACAATAAAAATCCATATCAGCCCTTTTTTACCCCATTTTCAATTTTTTGGATCCATCATCTTTTGGACGCTTTCCTTTTCTAGCAAAAAAAGAACTTGACCCTGACATACCATAAAAATCTTTTATAATACTTAAAAATCCATATCAGCCCATTTTTACCCCATTTTCAATTTTTTGGATCCATCATTTTTTGGACGCTATCCTTTTCTAGCAAAAAAAGAACTTGACCCTAACATACCTAAACAATCTTTAAAAAACAAAAAAAATCCATATCAGCCCATTTTAACCCCATTTTCAATTTTATGGATCCATCATCTTTTGGACGCTATCCTTTTCTAGCAAAAAAAGAACTTGACCCTGACATACCATAAAAATCTTTTATAATACTTAAAAATCCATATCAGCCCATTTTTACCCCATTTTCAATTTTATGGATCCATCATCTTTTGGACGCTATCCTTTTCTAGCAAAAAAAGAACTTGACCCTAACATACCATAAAAATCTTTTATAATACTTAAAAATCCATATCAGTCCATTTTAACCGAATTTTCAATTTTATGGATCCATCATCTTTTGGACGCTATCCTTTTCTAGCAAAAAAAGAACTTGACCCAAACATACCTAAACAATCTTTAAAAAACAATAAAAATCCATATCAGTCCATTTTAACCACATTTTCAATTTTATGGATCCATCATCTTTTGGACGCTATCCTTTTCTAGCAAAAAAAGAACTTGACCCTAACATACCATAAAAATCTTTTATAATACTTAAAAATCCATATCAGCCCATTTTTACCCCATTTTCAATTTTTTGGATCCATCATCTTTTGGACGCTATCCTTTTCTAGCAAAAAAAGAACTTGACCCTAACATACCATAACAATCTTTAAAAAACAATAAAAATCCATATCAGTCCATTTTAACGCCATTTTCAATTTTATGGATCCATCATCTTTTGGACGCTATCCTTTTCTAGCAAAAAAAGAACTTGACCCTAACATACCATAAAAATCTTTTATAATACTTAAAAATCCATATCAGTCCATTTTAACGCCATTTTCAATTTTATGGATCCTTCATCTTTTGGACGCTATCCTTTTCTAGCAAAAAAAGAACTTGACCCTAACATACCATAAAAATCTTTTATAATACTTAAAAATCCATATCAGTCCATTTTAACCCCATTTTCAATTTTATGGATCCATCATCTTTTGGACGCTATCCTTTTCTAGCAAAAAAAGAACTTGACCCTAACATACCATAAAAATCTTTTATAATACATAAAAATCCATATCAGTCCATTTTAACCCCATTTTCAATTTTATGGATCCATCATCTTTTGGACGCTATCCTTTTCTAGCAAAAAACGAACTTGACCCTAACATACCATAAAAATCTTTTATAATACTTAAAAATCCATATCAGTCCATTTTAACCCCATTTTCAATTTTATGGATCCATCATCTTTTGGACGCTATCCTTTTCTAGCAAAAAAAGAACTTGACCCTAACATACCATAAAAATCTTTTATAATACATAAAAATCCATATCAGTCCATTTTAACCCCATTTTCAATTTTATGGATCCATCATCTTTTGGACGCTATCCTTTTCTAGCAAAAAAAGAACTTGACCCTGACATACCATAACAATCTTTAAAAAACAATAAAAATCCATATCAGTCCATTTTAACCCCATTTTCAATTTTATGGATCCATCATCTTTTGGACGCTATCCTTTTCTAGCAAAAAAAGAACTTGACCCTAACATACAATAAAAATCTTTTATAATACTTAAAAATCCATATCAGCCCATTTTTACCCCATTTTCAATTTTTTGGATCCATCATCTTTTGGACGCTATCCTTTTCTAGCAAAAAAAGAACTTGACCCTAACATACCATAACAATCTTTAAAAAACAATAAAAATCCATATCAGTCCATTTTAACCCCATTTTCAATTTTATGGATCCATCATCTTTTGGACGCTATCCTTTTCTAGCAAAAAAAGAACTTGACCCTAACATACCATAAAAATCTTTTATAATACATAAAAATCCATATCAGTCCATTTTAACCCCATTTTCAATTTTATGGATCCATCATCTTTTGGACGCTATCCTTTTCTAGCAAAAAAAGAACTTGACCCTAACATACCATAAAAATCTTTTATAATACTTAAAAATCCATATCAGTCCATTTTAACCCCATTTTCAATTTTATGGATCCATCATCTTTTGGACGCTATCCTTTTCTAGCAAAAAAAGAACTTGACCCTAACATACCATAAAAATCTTTTATAATACTTAAAAATCCATATCAGCCCATTTTTACGCCATTTTCAATTTTATGGATCCATCATCTTTTGGACGCTATCCTTTTCTAGCAAAAAAAGAACTTGACCCTAACATACCATAAAAATCTTTTATAATACGTAAAAATCCATATCAGCCCATTTTTACCCCATTTTCAATTTTATGGATCCATCATCTTTTGGACGCTATCCTTTTCTAGCAAAAAAAGAACTTGACCCAAACATACCTAAACAATCTTTAAAAAACAATAAAAATCCATATCAGTCCATTTTAACCACATTTTCAATTTTATGGATCCATCATCTTTTGGACGCTATCCTTTTCTAGCAAAAAAAGAACGTGACCCTAACATACCATAAAAATCTTTTATAATACTTAAAAATCCATATCAGCCCATTTTTACCCCATTTTCAATTTTATGGATCCATCATCTTTTGGACGCTATCCTTTTCTAGCAAAAAAAGAACTTGACCCTAACATACCATAAAAATCTTTTATAATACGTAAAAATCCATATCAGCCCATTTTTACCCCATTTTCAATTTTATGGATCCATCATCTTTTGGACGCTATCCTTTTCTAGCAAAAAAAGAACGTGACCCTAACATACCATAAAAATCTTTTATAATACTTAAAAATCCATATCAGCCCATTTTTACCCCATTTTCAATTTTATGGATCCATCATCTTTTGGACGCTATCCTTTTCTAGCAAAAAAAGAACTTGACCCTAACATACCATAAAAATCTTTTATAATACTTAAAAATCCATATCAGTCCATTTTAACCGAATTTTCAATTTTATGGATCCATCATCTTTTGGACGCTATCCTTTTCTAGCAAAAAAAGAACTTGACCCAAACATACCTAAACAATCTTTAAAAAACAATAAAAATCCATATCAGTCCATTTTAACCACATTTTCAATTTTATGGATCCATCATCTTTTGGACGCTATCCTTTTCTAGCAAAAAAAGAACTTGACCCTAACATACCATAAAAATCTTTTATAATACTTAAAAATCCATATCAGCCCATTTTTACCCCATTTTCAATTTTTTGGATCCATCATCTTTTGGACGCTATCCTTTTCTAACAAAAAAAGAACTTGACCCTAACATACCATAACAATCTTTAAAAAACAATAAAAATCCATATCAGTCCATTTTAACGCCATTTTCAATTTTATGGATCCATCATCTTTTGGACGCTATCCTTTTCTAGCAAAAAAAGAACTTGACCCTAACATACCATAAAAATCTTTTATAATACTTAAAAATCCATATCAGTCCATTTTAACCCCATTTTCAATTTTATGGATCCATCATCTTTTGGACGCTATCCTTTTCTAGCAAAAAAAGAACGTGACCCTAACATACCATAAAAATCTTTTATAATACTTAAAAATCCATATCAGCCCATTTTAACCCCATTTTCAATTTTATGGATCCATCATCTTTTGGACGCTATCCTTTTCTAGCAAAAAAAGAACTTGACCCTAACATACCATAAAAATCTTTTATAATACTTAAAAATCCATATCAGTCCATTTTAACGCCATTTTCAATTTTATGGATCCATCATCTTTTGGACGCTATCCTTTTCTAGCAAAAAAAGAACTTGAACCTAACATACCATAAAAATCTTTTATAATACTTAAAAATCCATATCAGTCCATTTTAACCCCATTTTCAATTTTATGGATCCATCATCTTTTGGACGCTATCCTTTTCTAGCAAAAAACGAACTTGACCCTAACATACCATAAAAATCTTTTATAATACTTAAAAATCCATATCAGTCCATTTTAACCCCATTTTCAATTTTATGGATCCATCATCTTTTGGACGCTATCCTTTTCTAGCAAAAAAAGAACGTGACCCTAACATACCATAAAAATCTTTTATAATACTTAAAAATCCATATCAGCCCATTTTAACCCCATTTTCAATTTTATGGATCCATCATCTTTTGGACGCTATCCTTTTCTAGCAAAAAACGAACTTGACCCTAACATACCATAAAAATCTTTTATAATACTTAAAAATCCATATCAGCCCATTTTTACCCCATTTTCAATTTTATGGATCCATCATCTTTTGGACGCTATCCTTTTCTAGCAAAAAAAGAACTTGACCCTAACATACCATAAAAATCTTTTATAATACTTAAAAATCCATATCAGTCCATTTTAACGCCATTTTCAATTTTATGGATCCATCATCTTTTGGACGCTATCCTTTTCTAGCAAAAAAAGAACTTGAACCTAACATACCATAAAAATCTTTTATAATACTTAAAAATCCATATCAGTCCATTTTAACCCCATTTTCAATTTTATGGATCCATCATCTTTTGGACGCTATCCTTTTCTAGCAAAAAACGAACTTGACCCTAACATACCATAAAAATCTTTTATAATACTTAAAAATCCATATCAGTCCATTTTAACGCCATTTTCAATTTTATGGATCCATCATCTTTTGGACGCTATCCTTTTCTAGCAAAAAAAGAACTTGACCCTAACATACCATAAAAATCTTTTATAATACTTAAAAATCCATATCAGTCCATTTTAACCCCATTTTCAATTTTATGGATCCATCATCTTTTGGACGCTATCCTTTTCTAGCAAAAAAAGAACTTGACCCTAACATACCATAAAAATCTTTTATAATACTTAAAAATCCATATCAGCCCATTTTTACCCCATTTTCAATTTTATGGATCCATCATCTTTTGGACGCTATCCTTTTCTAGCAAAAAACGAACTTGACCCTGACATACCATAACAATCTTAAAAAACAATAAAAATCCATATCAGTCCATTTTAACCCCATTTTCAATTTTATGGATCCATCATCTTTTGGACGCTATCCTTTTCTAGCAAAAAAAGAACTTGACCCTGACATACCATAACAATCTTAAAAAACAATAAAAATCCATATCAGTCCATTTTAACCCCATTTTCAATTTTATGGATCCATCATCTTTTGGACGCTATCCTTTTCTAGCAAAAAAAGAACTTGACCCTAACATACCATAAAAATCTTTTATAATACTTAAAAATCCATATCAGCCCATTTTTACCCCATTTTCAATTTTATGGATCCATCATCTTTTGGACGCTATCCTTTTCTAGCAAAAAAAGAACTTGACCCTGACATACCATAACAATCTTAAAAAACAATAAAAATCCATATCAGTCCATTTTAACCCCATTTTCAATTTTATGGATCCATCATCTTTTGGACGCTATCCTTTTCTAGCAAAAAACGAACTTGACCCTAACATACCATAAAAATCTTTTATAATACTTAAAAATCCATATCAGTCCATTTTAACGCCATTTTCAATTTTATGGATCCATCATCTTTTGGACGCTATCCTTTTCTAGCAAAAAAAGAACTTGACCCTAACATACCATAAAAATCTTTTATAATACTTAAAAATCCATATCAGTCCATTTTAACCCCATTTTCAATTTTATGGATCCATCATCTTTTGGACGCTATCCTTTTCTAGCAAAAAAAGAACTTGACCCTAACATACCATAAAAATCTTTTATAATACTTAAAAATCCATATCAGCCCATTTTTACCCCATTTTCAATTTTATGGATCCATCATCTTTTGGACGCTATCCTTTTCTAGCAAAAAACGAACTTGACCCTGACATACCATAACAATCTTAAAAAACAATAAAAATCCATATCAGTCCATTTTAACCCCATTTTCAATTTTATGGATCCATCATCTTTTGGACGCTATCCTTTTCTAGCAAAAAAAGAACTTGGCCCTGACATACCATAACCATCTTAAAAAACAATAAAAATCCATATCAGTCCATTTTAACCCCATTTTCAATTTTATGGATCCATCATCTTTTGGACGCTATCCTTTTCTAGCAAAAAAAGAACTTGACCCAAACATACCATAAAAATCTTTTATAATACTTAAAAATCCATATCAGCCCATTTTTACCCCATTTTCAATTTTATGGATCCATCATCTTTTGGACGCTATCCTTTTCTAGCAAAAAAAGAACTTGACCCTGACATACCATAACAATCTTAAAAAACAATAAAAATCCATATCAGTCCATTTTAACCCCATTTTCAATTTTATGGATCCATCATCTTTTGGACGCTATCCTTTTCTAGCAAAAAAAGAACTTGACCCTAACATACCATAAAAATCTTTTATAATACTTAAAAATCCATATCAGCCCATTTTAACCCCATTTTCAATTTTATGGATCCTTCATCTTTTGGACGCTATCCTTTTCTAGCAAAAAAAGAACTTGACCCTAACATACCATAAAAATCTTTTATAATACTTAAAAATCCATATCAGCCCATTTTTACGCCATTTTCAATTTTATGGATCCATCATCTTTTGGACGCTATCCTTTTCTAGCAAAAAAAGAACTTGACCCTAACATACCATAAAAATCTTTTATAATACTTAAAAATCCATATCAGCCCATTTTTACCCCATTTTCTATTTTATGGATCCATCATCTTTTGGACGCTATCCTTTTCTAGCAAAAAAAGAACTTGACCCTAACATACCATAACAATCTTTAAAAAACAATAAAAATCCATATCAGTCCATTTTAACGCCATTCTCAATTTGATGGATCCATCATCTTTTGGACGCTATCCTTTTCTAGCAAAAAAAGAACTTGACCCTAACATACCATAACAATCTTTAAAAAACAATAAAAATCCATATCAGTCCATTGTAACGCCATTTTCAATTTTATGGATCCATCATCTTTTGGACGCTATCCTTTTCTAGCAAAAAAAGAACTTGACCCTAACATACCATAACAATCTTTAAAAAACAATAAAAATCCATATCAGTCCATTTTAACGCCATTCTCAATTTGATGGATCCATCATCTTTTGGACGCTATCCTTTTCTAGCAAAAAAAGAACTTGACCCTAACATACCATAACAATCTTTAAAAAACAATAAAAATCCATATCAGTCCATTGTAACGCCATTTTCAATTTTATGGATCCATCATCTTTTGGACGCTATCCTTTTCTAGCAAAAAAAGAACTTGACCCTAACATACCATAAAAATCTTTTATAATACGTAAAAATCCATATCAGTCCATTTTAACGCCATTTTCAATTTTATGGATCCATCATCTTTTGGACGCTATCCTTTTCTAGCAAAAAAAGAACGTGACCCTAACATACCATAAAAATCTTTTATAATACTTAAAAATCCATATCAGCCCATTTTTACCCCATTTTCAATTTTATGGATCCATCATCTTTTGGACGCTATCCTTTTCTAGCAAAAAAAGAACTTGACCCTAACATACCATAAAAATCTTTTATAATACTTAAAAATCCATATCAGTCCATTTTAACCGAATTTTCAATTTTATGGATCCATCATCTTTAGGACGCTATCCTTTTCTAGCAAAAAAAGAACTTGACCCAAACATACCTAAACAATCTTTAAAAAACAATAAAAATCCATATCAGTCCATTTTAACCACATTTTCAGTTTTATGGATCCATCATCTTTTGGACGCTATCCTTTTCTAGCAAAAAAAGAACTTGACCCTAACATACCATAAAAATCTTTTATAATACTTAAAAATCCATATCAGCCCATTTTTACCCCATTTTCTATTTTATGGATCCATCATCTTTTGGACGCTATCCTTTTCTAGCAAAAAAAGAACGTGACCCTAACATACCATAAAAATCTTTTATAATACTTAAAAATCCATATCAGTCCATTTTAACCATATTTTCAATTTTATGGATCCATCATCTTTTGGACGCTATCCTTTTCTAGCAAAAAAAGAACTTGACCCTAACATACCATAACAATCTTTAAAAAACAATAAAAATCCATATCAGTCCATTTTAACGCCATTTTCAATTTTATAAATCCATCATCTTTTGGACGCTGTCCTTTTCTAGCAAAAAAAGAACGTGACCCTAACATACCATAAAAATCTTTTATAATACTTAAAAATCCATATCAGTCCATTTTAACCATATTTTCAATTTTATGGATCCATCATCTTTTGGACGCTATCCTTTTCTAGCAAAAAAAGAACTTGACCCTAACATACCATAAAAATCTTTTATAATACTTAAAAATCCATATCAGTCCATTTTAACCGAATTTTCAATTTTATGGATCCATCATCTTTTGGACGCTAACCTTTTCTAGCAAAAAAAGAACTTGACCCTAACATACCATAAAAATCTTTTATAATACTTAAAAATCCATATCAGCCCATTTTTACCCCATTTTCTATTTTATGGATCCATCATCTTTTGGACGCTATCCTTTTCTAGCAAAAAAAGAACGTGACCCTAACATACCATAAAAATCTTTTATAATACTTAAAAATCCATATCAGTCCATTTTAACCATATTTTCAATTTTATGGATCCATCATCTTTTGGACGCTATCCTTTTCTAGCAAAAAAAGAACTTGACCCTAACATACCATAAAAATCTTTTATAATACTTAAAAATCCATATCAGTCCATTTTAACCGAATTTTCAATTTTATGGATCCATCATCTTTTGGACGCTAACCTTTTCTAGCAAAAAAAGAACTTGACCCTAACATACCATAACAATCTTTAAAAAACAATAAAAATCCATATCAGTCCATTTTAACGCCATTTTCAATTTTATAAATCCATCATCTTTTGGACGCTGTCCTTTTCTAGCAAAAAAAGAACTTGACCCTAACATACCATAAAAATCTTTTATAATACTTAAAAATCCATATCAGCCCATTTTTACCCCATTTTCTATTTTATGGATCCATCATCTTTTGGACGCTATCCTTTTCTAGCAAAAAAAGAACTTGACCCTAACATACCATAACAATCTTTAAAAAACAATAAAAATCCATATCAGTCCATTTTAACGCCATTCTCAATTTGATGGATCCATCATCTTTTGGACGCTATCCTTTTCTAGCAAAAAAAGAACTTGACCCTAACATACCATAACAATCTTTAAAAAACAATAAAAATCCATATCCGTCCATTTTTACCCCATTTTCAATTTTATGGATCCATCATCTTTTGGACGCTATCCTATTCTTGCGAAAAAAGAACTTGACCCTAACATACCATAACAATCTTTAAAAAACAATAAAAATCCATATCAGTCCATTTTAACCACATTTTCAGTTTTATGGATCCATCATCTTTTGGACGCTATCCTTTTCTAGCAAAAAAAGAACTTGACCCTAACATACCATAAAAATCTTTTATAATACTTAAAAATCCATATCAGCCCATTTTTACCCCATTTTCTATTTTATGGATCCATCATCTTTTGGACGCTATCCTTTTCTAGCAAAAAAAGAACGTGACCCTAACATACCATAAAAATCTTTTATAATACTTAAAAATCCATATCAGTCCATTTTAACCATATTTTCAATTTTATGGATCCATCATCTTTTGGACGCTATCCTTTTCTAGCAAAAAAAGAACTTGACCCTAACATACCATAAAAATCTTTTATAATACTTAAAAATCCATATCAGTCCATTTTAACCGAATTTTCAATTTTATGGATCCATCATCTTTTGGACGCTAACCTTTTCTAGCAAAAAAAGAACTTGACCCTAACATACCATAACAATCTTTAAAAAACAATAAAAATCCATATCAGTCCATTTTAACGCCATTTTCAATTTTATAAATCCATCATCTTTTGGACGCTGTCCTTTTCTAGCAAAAAAAGAACGTGACCCTAACATACCATAAAAATCTTTTATAATACTTAAAAATCCATATCAGTCCATTTTAACCATATTTTCAATTTTATGGATCCATCATCTTTTGGACGCTATCCTTTTCTAGCAAAAAAAGAACTTGACCCTAACATACCATAAAAATCTTTTATAATACTTAAAAATCCATATCAGTCCATTTTAACCGAATTTTCAATTTTATGGATCCATCATCTTTTGGACGCTAACCTTTTCTAGCAAAAAAAGAACTTGACCCTAACATACCATAAAAATCTTTTATAATACTTAAAAATCCATATCAGCCCATTTTTACCCCATTTTCTATTTTATGGATCCATCATCTTTTGGACGCTATCCTTTTCTAGCAAAAAAAGAACGTGACCCTAACATACCATAAAAATCTTTTATAATACTTAAAAATCCATATCAGTCCATTTTAACCATATTTTCAATTTTATGGATCCATCATCTTTTGGACGCTATCCTTTTCTAGCAAAAAAAGAACTTGACCCTAACATACCATAAAAATCTTTTATAATACTTAAAAATCCATATCAGTCCATTTTAACCGAATTTTCAATTTTATGGATCCATCATCTTTTGGACGCTAACCTTTTCTAGCAAAAAAAGAACTTGACCCTAACATACCATAACAATCTTTAAAAAACAATAAAAATCCATATCAGTCCATTTTAACGCCATTTTCAATTTTATAAATCCATCATCTTTTGGACGCTGTCCTTTTCTAGCAAAAAAAGAACTTGACCCTAACATACCATAAAAATCTTTTATAATACTTAAAAATCCATATCAGCCCATTTTTACCCCATTTTCTATTTTATGGATCCATCATCTTTTGGACGCTATCCTTTTCTAGCAAAAAAAGAACTTGACCCTAACATACCATAACAATCTTTAAAAAACAATAAAAATCCATATCAGTCCATTTTAACGCCATTCTCAATTTGATGGATCCATCATCTTTTGGACGCTATCCTTTTCTAGCAAAAAAAGAACTTGACCCTAACATACCATAACAATCTTTAAAAAACAATAAAAATCCATATCAGTCCATTGTAACGCCATTTTCAATTTTATGGATCCATCATCTTTTGGACGCTATCCTTTTCTAGCAAAAAAAGAACTTGACCCTAACATACCATAAAAATCTTTTATAATACGTAAAAATCCATATCAGTCCATTTTAACGCCATTTTCAATTTTATGGATCCATCATCTTTTGGACGCTATCCTTTTCTAGCAAAAAAAGAACGTGACCCTAACATACCATAAAAATCTTTTATAATACTTAAAAATCCATATCAGCCCATTTTTACCCCATTTTCAATTTTATGGATCCATCATCTTTTGGACGCTATCCTTTTCTAGCAAAAAAAGAACTTGACCCTAACATACCATAAAAATCTTTTATAATACTTAAAAATCCATATCAGTCCATTTTAACCGAATTTTCAATTTTATGGATCCATCATCTTTAGGACGCTATCCTTTTCTAGCAAAAAAAGAACTTGACCCAAACATACCATAAAAATCTTTTATAATACTTAAAAATCCATATCAGCCCATTTTTACCCCATTTTCAATTTTATGGATCCATCATCTTTTGGACGCTATCCTTTTCTAGCAAAAAAAGAACTTGACCCTAACATACCATAAAAATCTTTTATAATACGTAAAAATCCATATTAGCCCATTTTTACCCCATTTTCAATTTTATGGATCCATCATCTTTTGGACACTATCCTTTTCTAGCAAAAAAAGAACTTGACCCTAACATACCATAAAAATCTTTTATAATATTTAAAAATCCATATCAGTCCATTTTAACCGAATTTTCAATTTTATGGATCCATCATATTTTGGACGCTATCCTTTTCTAGCAAAAAAAGAACTTGACCCAAACATACCTAAACAATCTTTAAAAAACAATAAAAATCCATATCAGTCCATTTTAACCACATTTTCAGTTTTATGGATCCATCATCTTTTGGACGCTATCCTTTTCTAGCAAAAAAAGAACTTGACCCTAACATACCATAAAAATCTTTTATAATACTTAAAAATCCATATCAGTCCATTTTAACCCTATTTTCAATTTTATGGATCCATCATCTTTTGGACGCTATCCTATTCTAGCAAAAAAAGAACTTGACCCTAACATACCATAACAATCTTTAAAAAACAATAAAAATCCATATCAGCCCATTTTTACCCCATTCTCAATTTTATGGATCCATCATCTTTTGGACGCTATCCTTTCTAGCAAAAAAAGAACTTGACCCTAACATACCATAACAATCTTTAAAAAACAATAAAAATCCATATCCGTCCATTTTTACCCCATTTTCAATTTTATGGATCCATCATCTTTTGGACGCTATCCTTTTCTAGCAAAAAAAGAACTTGACCTTAACATACCATAACAATCTTTAAAAAACAATAAAAATCCATATCCGTCCATTTTTACCCCATTTTCAATTTTATGGATCCATCATCTTTTGGACGCTATCCTATTCTTGCGAAAAAAGAACTTGACCCTAACATACCATAACAATCTTTAAAAAACAATAAAAATCCATATCAGCCCATTTTAACCCCATTCTCAATTTTATGGATCCATCATCTTTTGGACGCTATCCTTTTCTAGCAAAAAAAGAACTTGACCCTAACATACCATAACAATCTTTAAAAAACAATAAAAATCCATATCAGTCCATTTTAACCCCCTTTTCAATTTTATGTATCCATCATCTTTTGGACGCTATCCTATTCTTGCGAAAAAAGAACTTGACCCTAACATACCATAACAATCTTTAAAAAACAATAAAAATCCATATCAGTCCATTTTAACCCCCTTTTCAAATTTATGGATCCATCATCTTTTGGACGCTATCCTATTCTAGCAAAAAAAGAACTTGACCCTAACATACCATAAAAATTTTTTATAATACTTAAAAATCCATATCAGTCCATTTTAACCCTATTTTCAATTTTATGGATCCATCATCTTTTGGACGCTATCCTATTCTAGCAAAAAAAGAACTTGACCCTAACATACCTGCTGAGAATATTTGAAAGATTGCCTCTTTGGCGAAATGCAACTTAAATGTATCTCTCATTGCTCTTCTCTCTTCCTCCTTTTTCTGTCTCTCTCTCTTTTTCTTTTTGTCATCGTTTTTACCTTCGTATTTTTCAGTGTGATTCTAACCACCTTAGCAAGCAGGTGCGTTAACTCTGCTGTGATAAATTAATAAACTAACTTTTTACTAACTGTCTTCGACCGCACAACATCCTAAAGAAGAATCGGGCAGATTCATTCTTTGCATTGGTGACGAGAGTGGTTGTATTCGTTCTCAGGCTGAGACGAAAGAAGAAGTTTCAAAGTTGGTTGCAAATTTGCTGATTTTTTATGGTTGAAGTAAAGCCTGCGGATAGCAGTAAGCCTCCTCCAGAAAAGATGACTGAAAAGCATTCAACAATATGGCCTCCTCCAGCATGGAATGGAAAAGTGAGATTCGATGTGTGGGAAACACAATTGAAGATGTATCTTGGAGAAAGAGAAATAACTGATTATTCAAGAAAGGCAAAGGCTTTGCTCCAGCACATTGGTTCTGAAATGTTGGAAAAGATCATTGATTGGTCTTCGAGTGATCCACTGGAAATGAATTATGGAGAGCTCATCACACTTATCAAAGAAAAGTGTACAGAAAAGCCGAACCTCTTTGCTCTTCGTGTCAAGTTCTTCAATGAAAAGCAGCAGCTTGGACAAAGCTTGGAAGAATATTTCAATCGAATGTCTCAACTCTACAAGCAATGCAAGTTGAATGAAATGACTGCCGAAGACTTCGGAGTCCTTGCTGTTCTAAAAGGATTAATCAATGATGATACTCGACAATTCCTAATGACGTCCGGTGGAGCTGCAGAAATGAAGAGTATTGGAAAAGTGCAAGAGCTTGCATCAATCTTCGAGCAAGGGAAAGCAGCAGCAAAGGAAATTAAAGGTGATGGCGGGCAAGCCAATGGAAAACCTTTCAGCATGAATGTCATTGGTAAAGGAATTAAATGCAGATATTGCGGTGAAGGACATCAACCAGGGAAGGAAAGATGCCCCGCAAATGGCAAGAAGTGTAGCAGCTGCGGAAAGCAGAATCACTTTGCAAAAGTCTGCAAAAGCTCGAAGAAGCAAAATCAAATTGAAGATTATTCTGATGGTGAAGCTCCAAACGATCGGGAAAGATCTGCTGATGGATACTTGAATGGTTTATATGGTGTGCTGACAATCTCTTCAGGGCCTGAAGAAGATTCACCTCCAATCAAAGTCAAAGCAAAGCTTGATGGAACTACCGTATACTTTCAACACGATAGTGGAGCAGCAGTCTCGGTGATCAGCAAGAAAGTATGGCATCAAATTGGTAAACCAGAAATTTATCCAACAAATATTGAACTTCAGAGCTATACTGGAAGGATTCCGGTAATTGGTCAATGTGATGTTATTGTGCAAGTTGGAAAGCTGATTAAGCATCAATGGATTATCGTGGTACCAAGTGGTGAGTCTTTATTTGGAAGGAATTGGATCAAAGCATTTGATGGCGATTTGCAAAGGCTTTGCAATTATTCAAAAGATCTATCTCATCGTGATGATGCTACAGTATGCAAGCAAAATACTGTAATGGTTCAACCAATTGATCGAAGATGTAGAAAGCCGAAGGTATGCTCTTTAAATACTGTTTTTGTTGAACGTTCATTTGATTACCGTAATGCACGTACTGAAAAGAAAAGCTGTTCTTCGAAGAAGGAAGCTAAGCTGATGCATGATCCCATGCAAGGGAAGGTAAAAGAAGGGTCTGGAAAAGGCTTGAATAAATGGAATGGTCGTGCTATTGCTGATAAAATTCGTCGAAAAGGTTCTGAAGGTGGTGTACTTAAAGATTTTAAGTCACAAAGCTGCAAGCAAAGTCGATCATGGACTGCAAAGGATTTGCAAGATGCTGTAAATCAAGACAATTGGCGTGCTGTAAAAGATCGGAAAGATCATACAAGCAAATCTCCGATGATGAAAGCTGATAAAGATTCTCCTATGAAAGGTCTAAAACGTGAACAAGAATCTCCAAAGGAAACTGAACTTCGTCAAGGTACTTTAGCGTGCACAGATCGTGTAACTGCCAGTCAAGCTCATGATCGAGATGATTCAAAGATTCATAATAAGGCTTATTCTGAATCTAGGGAAGGTGCTGAGAATATTTGAAAGATTGCCTCTTTGGCGAAATGCAACTTAAATGTATCTCTCATTGCTCTTCTCTCTTCCTCCTTTTTCTGTCTCTCTCTCTTTTTCTTTTTGTCATCGTTTTTACCTTCGTATTTTTCAGTGTGATTCTAACCACCTTAGCAAGCAGGTGCGTTAACTCTGCTGTGATAAATTAATAAACTAACTTTTTACTAACTGTCTTCGACCGCACAACATCCTAAAGAAGAATCGGGCAGATTCATTCTTTGCAATACCATAACAATCTTTTAAAAACAATAAAAATCCATATCAGCCCATTTTTACCCCATTCTCAATTTTATGGATCCATCATCTTTTGGACGCTATCCTTTTCTAGCAAAAAAAGAACTTGACCCTAACATACCATAACAATCTTTAAAAAACAATAAAAATCCATATCCGTCCATTTTTACCCCATTTTCAATTTTATGGATCCATCATCTTTTGGACGCTATCCTATTCTTGCGAAAAAAGAACTTGACCCTAACATACCATAACAATCTTTAAAAAACAATAAAAATCCATATCAGTCCATTTTAACCCCCTTTTCAAATTTATGGATCCATCATCTTTTGGACGCTATCCTATTCTAGCAAAAAAAGAACCTGACCCTAACATACCATAAAAATTTTTTATAATACTTAAAAATCCATATCAGTCCATTTTAACCCTATTTTCAATTTTATGGATCCATCATCTTTTGGACGCTATCCTATTCTAGCAAAAAAAGAACTTGACCCTAACATACCATAACAATCTTTAAAAAACAATAAAAATCCATATCCGTCCATTTTTACCCCATTTTCAATTTTATGGATCCATCATCTTTTGGACGCTATCCTATTCTTGCGAAAAAAGAACTTGACCCTAACATACCATAACAATCTTTAAAAAACAATAAAAATCCATATCAGTCCATTTTAACCCCCTTTTCAAATTTATGGATCCATCATCTTTTGGACGCTATCCTATTCTAGCAAAAAAAGAACTTGACCCTAACATACCATAACAATCTTTAAAAAACAATAAAAATCCATATCAGCCCATTTTTACCCCATTCTCAATTTTATGGATCCATCATCTTTTGGACGCTATCCTTTTCTAGCAAAAAAAGAACTTGACCCTAACATACCATAACAATCTTTAAAAAACAATAAAAATCCATATCCGTCCATTTTTACCCCATTTTCAATTTTATGGATCCATCATCTTTTGGACGCTATCCTTTTCTAGCAAAAAAAGAACTTGACCTTAACATACCATAACAATCTTTAAAAAACAATAAAAATCCATATCAGCCCATTTTTACCCCATTTTTAATTTTATGGATCCATCATCTTTTGGACGCTATCCTATTCTAGCAAAAAAAGAACTTGACCCTAACATACCATAACAATCTTTAAAAAACAATAAAAATCCATATCAGCCCATTTTTACCCCATTCTCAATTTTATGGATCCATCATCTTTTGGACGCTATCCTTTTCTAGCAAAAAAAGAACTTGACCCTAACATACCATAACAATCTTTAAAAAACAATAAAAATCCATATCAGTCCATTTTAACCCCCTTTTCAATTTTATGTATCCATCATCTTTTGGACGCTATCCTATTCTTGCGAAAAAAGAACTTGACCCTAACATACCATAACAATCTTTAAAAAACAATAAAAATCCATGTCAGCCCATTTTTACCCCATTTTCAATTTTATGTATCCATCATCTTTTGGACGCTATCCTATTCTTGCAAAAAAAGAACTTGACCCTAACATACCGTAACAATCTTTAAAAAACAATAAAAATCCATATCAGTCCATTTTAACCCCCTTTTCAAATTTATGGATCCATCATCTTTTGGACGCTATCCTATTCTAGCAAAAAAAGAACTTGACCCTAACATACCATAAAAATTTTTTATAATACTTAAAAATCCATATCAGTCCATTTTAACCCTATTTTCAATTTTATGGATCCATCATCTTTTGGACGCTATCCTATTCTAGCAAAAAAAGAACTTGACCCTAACATACCATAACAATCTTTAAAAAACAATAAAAATCCATATCAGTCCATTTTAACCCCCTTTTCAAATTTATGGATCCATCATCTTTTGGACGCTATCCTATTCTAGCAAAAAAAGAACTTGACCCTAACATACCATAAAAATTTTTTATAATACTTAAAAATCCATATCAGTCCATTTTAACCCTATTTTCAATTTTATGGATCCATCATCTTTTGGACGCTATCCTATTCTAGCAAAAAAAGAACTTGACCCTAACATACCATAACAATCTTTAAAAAACAATAAAAATCCATATCAGTCCATTTTAACCCCCTTTTCAAATTTATGGATCCATCATCTTTTGGACGCTATCCTATTCTAGCAAAAAAAGAACTTGACCCTAACATACCATAAAAATTTTTTATAATACTTAAAAATCCATATCAGTCCATTTTAACCCTATTTTCAATTTTATGGATCCATCATCTTTTGGACGCTATCCTATTCTAGCAAAAAAAGAACTTGACCTTAACATACCATAACAATCTTTAAAAAACAATAAAAATCCATATCCGTCCATTTTGACACTATTTTCAATTTTATATATCCATCATCTTTTGGACGCTATCCTTTTCTAGCAAAAAAAGAACTTGACCCTAACATACCATAACAATCTTTAAAAAACAATAAAAATCCATGTCAGCCCATTTTTACCCCATTTTCAATTTTATGTATCCATCATCTTTTGGACGCTATCCTATTCTTGCAAAAAAAGAACTTGACCCTAACATACCGTAACAATCTTTAAAAAACAATAAAAATCCATATCAGTCCATTTTAACCCCCTTTTCAAATTTATGGATCCATCATCTTTTGGACGCTATCCTATTCTAGCAAAAAAAGAACTTGACCCTAACATACCATAAAAATTTTTTATAATACTTAAAAATCCATATCAGTCCATTTTAACCCTATTTTCAATTTTATATATCCATCATCTTTTGGACGCTATCCTATTCTAGCAAAAAAAGAACTTGACCCTAACATACCATAAAAATTTTTTATAATACTTAAAAATCCATATCAGTCCATTTTAACCCCCTTTTCAAATTTATGGATCCATCATCTTTTGGACGCTATCCTATTCTAGCAAAAAAAGAACTTGACCCTAACATACCATAACAATCTTTAAAAAACAATAAAAATCCATATCAGTCCATTTTAACCCCCTTTTCAAATTTATGGATCCATCATCTTTTGGACGCTATCCTATTCTAGCAAAAAAAGAACTTGACCCTAACATACCATAAAAATTTTTTATAATACTTAAAAATCCATATCAGTCCATTTTAACCCTATTTTCAATTTTATGGATCCATCATCTTTTGGACGCTATCCTATTCTAGCAAAAAAAGAACTTGACCCTAACATACCATAACAATCTTTAAAAAACAATAAAAATCCATATCCGTCCATTTTGACACTATTTTCAATTTTATATATCCATCATCTTTTGGACGCTATCCTTTTCTAGCAAAAAAAGAACTTGACCTTAACATACCATAACAATCTTTAAAAAACAATAAAAATCCATATCCGTCCATTTTGACACTATTTTCAATTTTATATATCCATCATCTTTTGGACGCTATCCTTTTCTAGCAAAAAAAGAACTTGACCCTAACATACCATAACAATCTTTAAAAAACAATAAAAATCCATATCAGTCCATTTTAACCCCCTTTTCAAATTTATGGATCCATCATCTTTTGGACGCTATCCTATTCTAGCAAAAAAAGAACTTGACCCTAACATACCATAAAAATTTTTTATAATACTTAAAAATCCATATCAGTCCATTTTAACCCCCTTTTCAAATTTATGGATCCATCATCTTTTGGACGCTATCCTATTCTAGCAAAAAAAGAACTTGACCCTAACATACCATAAAAATTTTTTATAATACTTAAAAATCCATATCAGTCCATTTTAACCCCCTTTTCAAATTTATGGATCCATCATCTTTTGGACGCTATCCTATTCTAGCAAAAAAAGAACTTGACCCTAACATACCATAAAAATTTTTTATAATACTTAAAAATCCATATCAGTCCATTTTAACCCCCTTTTCAAATTTATGGATCCATCATCTTTTGGACGCTATCCTATTCTAGCAAAAAAAGAACTTGACCCTAACATACCATAACAATCTTTAAAAAACAATAAAAATCCATATCCGTCCATTTTGACACTATTTTCAATTTTATATATCCATCATCTTTTGGACGCTATCCTTTTCTAGCAAAAAAAGAACTTGACCTTAACATACCATAACAATCTTTAAAAAACAATAAAAATCCATATCCGTCCATTTTGACACTATTTTCAATTTTATATATCCATCATCTTTTGGACGCTATCCTTTTCTAGCAAAAAAAGAACTTGACCCTAACATACCATAACAATCTTTAAAAAACAATAAAAATCCATATCCGTCCATTTTGACACTATTTTCAATTTTATATATCCATCATCTTTTGGACGCTATCCTTTTCTAGCAAAAAAAGAACTTGACCTTAACATACCATAACAATCTTTAAAAAACAATAAAAATCCATATCCGTCCATTTTGACACTATTTTCAATTTTATATATCCATCATCTTTTGGACGCTATCCTTTTCTAGCAAAAAAAGAACTTGACCCTAACATACCATAACAATCTTTAAAAAACAATAAAAATCCATATCCGTCCATTTTGACACTATTTTCAATTTTATATATCCATCATCTTTTGGACGCTATCCTTTTCTAGCAAAAAAAGAACTTGACCCTAACATACCATAACAATCTTTAAAAAACAATAAAAATCCATATCCGTCCATTTTGACACTATTTTCAATTTTATATATCCATCATCTTTTGGACGCTATCCTTTTCTAGCAAAAAAAGAACTTGACCCTAACATACCATAACAATCTTTAAAAAACAATAAAAATCCATATCCGTCCATTTTGACACTATTTTCAATTTTATGGATCCATCATCTTTTGGACGTTTTCCTTTTCTAGCAAAAAAAGAACTTGACCCTAACATACCAAAGCAATCTTTTATAATACTTAAAAATCCACAATTTTGCATAATAATTTTTGCTAATTGTTTCTTTGTCCTTTCATTCTGTAATGTTGACCGTTTGTCATGATATATTTTTATTATATTTTTTTCGCTCTTTGACTGTTACTTTGTTCTACGAATTTTTACCTTTTTTGTAAAAAAATTGACTTTCAGTTTTTCAAATGGTGGAATGTATTCGATATTTCAAATTCTTTTTTTTTCTTGGGCGCGACAGCTTCTTTTTATTTTCTCATTTCACTACAGGTGTGGCTTTTAATGATTTTTGCTAGTTTATTGTTGAATTCTTTTTGCTTTTGAATGATTATGTCGTTTTTTAGTTATATCTTTTTAATGCTTTTTTTATCTTGTTTGTTTTTTCCTTCTGTTTAATTCTTGACATGGTTCTTTTACAATGATGTTTTATTTTTAAATTTTTTTAATCGTCTGACGTTTTTCTCATTGCTTGCAACAGTTGTTTGTGCATTGAATTTTTGTCTTAGGGATGGTCCAGATATGACGTCATACGAAAATCAGCATTACCCCCTATACATTAAAGATACTTTTTCCCGCACATCAAAGGCGGCACGGTCATTACTCCCTCCCTCTCCCTTGACGTCATATCTGGACGGTCCCTTATTTGGTTTTTTCATTATCTTTATTTTTAACAATAGTTTTTAAGATCTTTCATTTGTATTTTCATGTTCTTTTTTTTTGAGAAAACCGATTTGCTTTGTCTTCTTTTTGGTATATTGTACCAAAAAATTATGTTTTACTTTTTTTTTGAGTGATCTGTTGACCCAAAAAATATCTTTTTGCATTCAGTTAAGTGCTTTCATTCGTAAAATTAGATTTAATTTTTTTGTCATTTTGTTTCTTTACGAATAACAAAAAAAATTTTCATTTTTGTTAAACCAGTATGCCATATGTGTTTGGAATTTTCGTTTTTTGCTTTTTATGCTTTCTTTGTTTTTCTTTTTTCAGTTCCTCTATTTTACATACTTTGGAAAATATTTTTTTGGTTATGAATTCCTTCAAGATTAAAGTATACTGGATATTTTTTTATTGATTTAGTTTAGGTACCGGCACGTCAAAATTGAAAATGCTTATAAAAATTTTTGGTATATGTTTTCTACTACTTTCAGACCTGAATAAGCCGAAAATAAAGTTAAAAAAATTATTAAAAATAGTAAAAATGCCGAAAATAACGATTTAAAATTGTTAAAAATTAAAATTCTTCGTCGAAAAAAATGAAAAAGGAACACTTTTTTCTTTCCTTTTCTTTGGATGCTGTTAAAAAACACATTGCCAAAAAAGTTTTTTGCTTTGTTTCTTCTTGATTTTCCTTCATTTTTTGACAAATTCTAGCTGTGCGTTTGATGCCATAATTCAGCGCATGAAAGCGCATGATTTTCCTTTTTACCATAGATGTAATTTTTCAAGAGCTATCGAATGGTATAAGTCGCTAAGCTTAAGTTGGCTTAAGTCGGGTACTTTTCCTTATAGCAATACAGTAATATGGCATTTTCGGCACTTTGCTCGAGAAAAAACGTTTTCGAAAGTTGCATTTTTGGAATCAGCGTAAAAAAATACGTCTGGTAGGATAAATAGTTAAGATTTTAATAAAAGTTTCATTTTTCATTCTGTAACGAAAAACGGTAAAGGAAAAAGAGAAAGAAAAAGTGTTCCCTGCCGGTACCTATTTTAGTTGCTTTTAATTGCATTTTTTATTTTAAAATATCGTATCTAATGCCCTAGTTCCAAATTTTTTACTGTTTGATATAAAATATTTGTTTTATTTTCACAATGAATCTTTGTTTAAAAATTTGTGTGCTATTTTATTTCTTTACATGCACAAATTGTGACATATTTTTTTAATTCTTTTAACTGCAAAATCTTTGTCAAAAATTTTCGTGTAAAAAAAATTCTAGCCTTACAATTTTCATAAAAATTAATGGAATTATCCTCTAATCCCATAATCATGTGTGTGGCTTAGGAAGTATACGAAAAAGTATAAAAAAATCAACTTTTTGATTATGTAATTTTTGGACTTTCCCTAACAGCATTTGTCTGGTATTTTTTTCAGAATGCAAAATCGCTTAAAAATTTTTTTCAGGTGATGGGGTTCTTTTACGAAACATCTTGAAAGTTTTATTCCGATTTTTTTAAAGACATTCCTATATTTTTGCACCATTTTAAGTTTATCCTTTTTGAAGAATTTTGCTATTTTTATTAAACTTAAGAAGTAAAATTTAGTTGAAGGAGGAGACGCATCGCCTATAAATTCTTTTTACAAAAATCAGGGACTCGTTAGAGCTTTTTTTATATTCTTATTTACTAGCTAAAGTCAACAAAAAAACAAGCTCCAATGAAGGTGTTTTCGCATTAAGAAATGCCGTCGACTTCAAATTAAAAAATTTATTTCAGGTGCGTCTCCTCCTTTAACAACAAAATCTCAAGACAAAAAATACACGCCGAAGTTTTAAATTAACAAGTTTTTTTAATTCTAAAATCTTAGACTTTTTAAACAATGCGGTATTTAAATAATACTAAAGTTTTAGATGAAAAAAACGAAGTGAAAATATTGTTCTTTAAAAATTTAAACTATAAATTTAAAATCAAAAAGGCAAAACTTTCGCAAAAGATAAACAAAACAGTTTTTAGACAAATAAGCAAAAACAAAAGTTTCGCGGAAACTCAAATATGCAGGACTTTTTTTGATTAAAAAAAATGATTGCCTTTCTTAGAAACAAGATTAGTGAGAAAGAAATAGTTGACAAAAAAAATGTGTCATTTGAGTTCAAAAATGAAACCTACTGAAATAAAAAAACATTATGTTCTTGAAATGAATCTTGCATCATTTGATCTTTATCCTTTTTGGAGATTATAGCGTTGAAGAAAATGAAAAATGTTCATTTCTAAGAAGTAAAAGTTTCCCACCAATTCAATTTCTCGATCGAAGGCTACTGTAGAGTTGCAACATTTTTAATAACAACAAAAACTCGATACAATTTTTTAAAGTTTTATTATTATTTATTATATTTTGACTGCATAAATTACTCCATTTTTAACAAAAAAAATTTAAAATTTCTAAAATCTTTTGCATTCTGAAAAATAACAACAGAAAAATGCTGTCTCACACAAATTTGATGCATGAAAACTTGGGTCAAAGATTTTACAGTTAGAAAACCAATTAGAAGAAATTTGACGCGCGAAAGATATTATTTTTACCACAAATGTTTAATAATAATTTTCTGTTTAATGCAAAGATTCTTATTATTTTCTTAAACGTATAATATTAATAGTTTATTTCAGCTTATTTTTTTCAAAAACTCAAATGGCTTCTACATTTGATACTTCTTCTCCATCAAAGATCAATACAAAAACCCTTGTCCAAAATCTTCCTGATAAACATAATGAATATGTCAATCTTAATTTAAATGGAAATCTTAAATGCGCAAGCTTTGGTCAAGCACAAATTAATTCAAGTTTTGCTGCAAAGTCATCTGTTAAATCTTCTGAATATGTAAATTTTCGAGAACCACGACATTCACGTTTTAGTATGGCTGGGGCAAAAGATTTAACACCTAATACTTCTTTTTCTGTAATGAAAGAAAAGGTTAATGTTAATGATAAGAGTTCTGTTGGAACTGCTAATAGAAGCAGCACTTTATCCCTTCGTTAGTTTTAATAAGTTAACTGCAAATAATATTAAAAGTAACAATTTCAGATATTGCAGCATATGAAAATTGTGTTAATGCTTCAGCAAACGGCGACGATATTTTTCAAATGATGAAAAATAAATCTGGTGCTTCAAAGAAGTTGGAAAATATTAATCGAACTGGTGGTAATGCTAAAATGGGTGATCCCCATGATGTTCTTGAATTCCCTCGACAACAGGAAGAGCCAGCATCGACTGATCCGGAAGTGATGCAATTTAAAGCATCTCAACAATTACTCAATCCTAATGAAAGTGGTAATGATATAACAATATTTAAACTTAATTACAAGTTCAATTATTTTTTTTCAGATACAAATAAGGCTTTGCCTTCTGGTGTTCCACTTGCTCTTGGACAAGTTCTTCATGGCAAAAATGATGAATGGAAGGTAATTTGATTACCGTAAAACTCCAAAAAATGCTAAATTTTTGTAGGTTGTTGGCTACCTTGGTGGCTTCGACTACCCGGTTTTCAAAGTACGTGGATCAAGTTCAATGGAAGAACATGCAATGAAATATTTTCCATTGCAACATCAAAAGAAATACAAAAAAGAAAAATGTGTTTATAAATTGATTCGAGATGTTTTAAAGTCTCCAACAAATTTTTGCCGATTCATTGATGCCGGAAAAGATGGTGATGCAAAATTTTTAATTTTGTCTACGGTAAATTTTCAAATTTAGAATAGGTAGTGACATAAACATAATTATTTTTAGTTTTCTTCAACTTTGCTTGATCTTGATGGATTAAAGGAAAGGAAAGTTGCAGTTTTTAGCAATGGTGCTAAAATGATTTTAGCTAAACAAATGCTTAAAGCTCTTGAAGATCTCCATTCCCTTGGAGTAATCCATGGAGATTTAAAAGTAAGTTTAATGTTCTTTTTGGTATTTTTGATAAAAAAAAAGCAAAATAGGGGATTTACGAAAACATTTAAAGGAATGAAAACAAAAAACTTCAAGTTAAATAAGTTAGCATCCGAAAAAAATATTAAAATTTAGAAGCAATATAAACTTAACAACAAAAATACAAGACATACAAGAGATGCCGAAGTTATTAACTAAAAAGTTTTTCATAATTTAAAAATCTTGAACTTATTAAACAATGCGGTATTCAAGTAATATTCATATTTTGAATAAAAAACACTAAGCGGAAGTATTCTTCTTTAAAAACTAATACTACAAAAATCAAATCAAAAAAGCGAACATTTCACAAAAGATAAACAACAAAAATTTTAAAACAATGAGCAAAAACAAAAGGAAAAGAACGACCCTAAAAAATGCCTGATTTTAGTTGAAAAACAAAACCTAAAGAAAAAAAACAACTTTTTTTGAAAATATTTATTTATGCAAATTTTTACTAACTTGCACATCAAGAATTCCGGAAAAAACGCTATTTCATAAAATCAAAATGATTTTCCTAAAACATTTCCTTCTCGAAATTTCTCATTAAATATTAAATGTATAAAAAACTAGAAGAGTAGGAAAAAAAACTAAAAAAGATCAGAGTTAAAAAATTAAAACTTTAATAAACTAATTAAAAAAATTTTAGTTCGAAAATTTTGCTCTTGGACCTGATCGGCATACTGTGCTTCTTTATGATTTTGAAATCTCTTCGATGGCTGATCATAAGCAGATTAAAGATGCTCCACCTGCAACAGAAGAAAATAATACTTGCATTTATGCATCGATTGCCAAACATGAATATAAGAAGCTTAGTTACAAAGATGACAATGGTAAGGAAAAAAAAAGAGATTTGTACAAAATATGACTTCTTAAAACTTTTTTTAGAATCTTTATTATATTTGATTGCTCAACTTTTCGTACCACTTCCTCGGATCTTCGATTCTGAAGCTTATGATGCTAATGAACCACCAACGGCAGAACCAACAGAACTTGTACAAAAGAAAGCGGCATGCCAAAAAAATAGTGATTTTATGAGAAAGCTTCCAGAACAAGTTGCAGCCATGTTTGGTCATGTTCGTGGACTTTGATATGGTCAAAAGCCTTTGTATAATTTTCTTTATGCATCTCTTGATGCAATTTATAATGCAAGTTTTTAAAAAATTATTTCTTAAATTATCCTCATTTACTTTTAGCCAAGGGATGTTAGCCTTACCCTTGATTGGGATCCAACTGTAGTCTATCATGGACCTGACATTGGTGTTATTCCTCATACATTTACACCTTATTATTATTCATCAACAAAAAATATTAATATGGCATTAATTTACAACAAAGAAGCTTGGAAATTTCAACGACAAAATGCTCGAGATGGAATTACAATATTCACGGCTGCTACAAAACCAAAGTGAGTGCTTTTTTGCTTATAAGCTAACACTTTTAGAAGATATTTTTGAAAAAAATAAAAGGTTTTATTTAAAATAGCTAATTCTTTCTAGAGATCATCCATTGTGTACTTGTTCTGTTACCGTCAAAGGTATTATTGCAAAAGAAAATACTCGATCATTTCAAAAAGCTGAAATTCAATCTACAAATTTTACATGCAAGAAACATAAAGAAATAGAACAAGAAGCAGATGATGAATGCATTCCTGGTGATAAATATTATTTTAAAAATGTTAATTAAACCTGTGCCACTTTTGTTTGTTATTGTTGTTTCACCGAAATTTTATTACTTTCATAAACTTTACAATAGTGCTTAAGATAATAACTTTTAAACATAAAAAAAAAAGCTAAACAGAAACTAATTAAAAAGAAGAAAAAGAACAAAGTTGTTCTTATAGTTTTAGAGAAAAGGAAAATTCGATTTTTTTAACAAAAAAATGAAAAAGAGATACAGTATTCCCAAAAAATAGTTTTTTAGAATTTGGTAAGACTAGATGCAATGAAAAATCTGCGCCAAAAGAAACCAGATAGAAGAAGAAATATTGGAATTATCCAATAATCTGAAAAAATGTTGGGTTTAAGATGATAAGCAAAAGTAATATCACTTATTTTTTAATTCGCAGTTGTGCTTTTCTTATTCACTTAAAGAATCTCGAAAATTAAAGAAAGTTTTTTGGTACCAGAAACAGAAATCAAATGATATAGACAAAAGCAAAAGATGATATTATTTTACAAATAAGAAAAAATTAAGCTTTAGACTTAACAAAATTTTTAAAACTGGAATGATAATTTGCAAAAGTACATTTTTATTTTTTTTTAATTCAATTTCAAGTCACTTAAAAAATCATAATTGTAGATAAAGGCAAACGACGACGGTCAAACAAAATGAAAAAATAGACTAAACATAGCTCAAATAAAAAGCGCCAACACTTTTTTTCTTATTTTTAAAAACTAGAGGTGCCCCACCCCTCCGGGGCGGCCACCAAAGATTCTTGTACATTATTTTTTTGTAAAAAAACTAATGCACATGCTTTCTTTTTTCATTGCATAAAATTAGATTTTTTAAAAACGTCTACAGATCGCTGCAAAATTAGTTTTAATGAAGGCTAATGTTTAAAATAAAAACAGTATTACACAAATAAATTTGCTTTACTTTCAAAAAAAAATGCGCAGCAAAAAAATTTTGACGTCAAAAAGTTTGATTGACGCTTGCGATACTTTGCCAAAGAAGCGCATCTTTCAAAATAAAATGACACAGACCAACGCACATTGTAATTTTGGGAATTATTTCTCCAACTACAGTCAAAATCCCATGGAGGACATAAGTTATATGTCTTCTGTGATCTGTTTCGAAGCAGAAAAACATAAAACCATGTTCTGAAAAATAGGTTTTGCCATATTTTTGGTTTTGAATTTTTCGATGTCAAATATGTAAATTTTGGGAATTATTTCTCCAACTACAGTCAAAACCCCATGGAGGACATTAGTTATATGTCTTCTGTGATCTGTTTTGAAGCAGAAAAACATAAAACCATGTTCTGAAAAATAGGTTTTGCCATATTTTTGGTTTTGAATTTTTCGATGTCAAACATGTAAATTTTGGGAATTATTTCTCCAACTACAGTCAAAACCCCATGGAGGACATTAGTTATATGTCTTCTGTGATCTGTTTTGAAGCAGAAAAACATAAAACCAAGCTTTAAAAAATTGGTTTTACCGTATGCTTTTCTTTGATAAATTAAATGCTTTATCTGAAAATTAAGTGAATTATTTCACCAACTACAGTCAAAACCCCATGGAGGACATTAGTTATATGTCTTCTGTGATCTGTTTTGAAGCAGAAAAACATAAAACCATGTTCTGAAAAATAGGTTTTGCCATATTTTTGGTTTTGAATTTTTCGATGTCAAATATGTAAATTTTGGGAATTATTTCTCCAACTACAGTCAAAACCCCATGGAGGACATTAGTTATATGTCTTCTGTGATCTGTTTTGAAGCAGAAAAACATAAAACCATGTTCTGAAAAATAGGTTTTGCCATATTTTTGGTTTTGAATTTTTCGATGTCAAACATGTAAATTTTGGGAATTATTTCTCCAACTACAGTCAAAACCCCATGGAGGACATTAGTTATATGTCTTCTGTGATCTGTTTTGAAGCAGAAAAACATAAAACCAAGCTTTAAAAAATTGGTTTTACCGTATGCTTTTCTTTGATAAATTAAATGCTTTATCTGAAAATTAAGTGAATTATTTCTCCAACTACAGTCAAAACCCCATGGAGGACATTAGTTATATGTCTTCTGTGATCTGTTTTGACGCAGAAAACCATAAAACCAAGCCTTAAAAAACAGGTTTTACCGTATGCTTTTCTTTGATAAATTAAATGCTTTATCTGAAAATTAAGTGAATTATTTCTCCAACTACAGGCAAAACCCCATGGAGGACATTAGTTATATGTCTTCTGTGATCTGTTTTGAAGCAGAAAAACATAAAACCATGTTCTGAAAAATAGGTTTTGCCATATTTTTGGTTTTGAATTTTTCGATGTCAAACATGTAAATTTTGGGAATTATTTCTCCAACTACAGTCAAAACCCCATGGAGGACATTAGTTATATGTTTTCTGTGATCTGTTTTGAAGCAGAAAAACATAAAACCAAGCCTCTGAAAATAGGTTTATCCATATTTTGTGTTTTGAATATTTCGATGTCAAATATGTAAATTTTGGGAATTATTTCTCCAACTACAGTCAAAACCCCATAGAGGACATTAGTTATATGTCTTCTGTGATCTGTTTTGAAGCAGAAAAACATAAAACCAAGCTTTAAAAAATTGGTTTTACCGTATGCTTTTCTTTGATAAATTAAATGCTTTATCTGAAAATTAAGTGAATTATTTCTCCAACTACAGTCAAAACCCCATGGAGGACATTAGTTATATGTCTTCTTTGAACTGTTTTGAAGCAGAAAAACATAAAACCATGTTCTGAAAAATAGGTTTTGCCATATTTTTGGTTTTGAATTTTTCTATGTCAAACATGTAAATTTTGGGAATTATTTCTCCAACTACAGTCAAAACCCCATGGAGGACATTAGTTATATGTTTTCTGTGATCTGTTTTGAAGCAGAAAAACATAAAACCAAGCCTCTGAAAATAGGTTTATCCATATTTTGGGTTTTGAATATTTCGATGTCAAATATGTAAATTTTGGGAATTATTTCTCCAACTACAGTCAAAACCCCATGGAGGACATTAGTTATATGTCTTCTGTGATCTGTTTTGAAGCAGAAAAACATAAAACCAAGCTTTAAAAAATTGGTTTTACCGTATGCTTTTCTTTGATAAATTAAATGCTTTATCTGAAAATTAAGTTAATTATTTCTCCAACTACAGGCAAAACCCCATGCAGGACATTAGTTATATGTCTTCTGTGATCTGCTTTGAAGCAGAAAAGCATAAAACCATGCCCTGAAAAATAGGTTTTGCCATATTTTTGGTTTTGAATTTTTCGATGTCAAATATGTAAATTTTGGGAATTATTTCTCCAACTACAGTCAAAACCCCATGGAGGACATTAGTTATATGTCTTCTGTGATCTGTTTTGAAGCAGAAAAACATAAAACCATGTTCTGAAAAATAGGTTTTGCCATATTTTTGGTTTTGAATTTTTCGATGTCAAACATGTAAATTTTGGGAATTATTTCTCCAACTACAGTCAAAACCCCATGGAGGACATTAGTTATATGTTTTCTGTGATCTGTTTTGAAGCAGAAAAACATAAAACCATGTTCTGAAAAATAGGTTTTGCCATATTTTTGGTTTTGAATTTTTCGATGTCAAACATGTAAATTTTGGGAATTATTTCTCCAACTACAGTCAAAACCCCATGGAGGACATTAGTTATATGTTTTCTGTGATCTGTTTTGAAGCAGAAAAACATAAAACCAAGCCTCTGAAAATAGGTTTATCCATATTTTGGGTTTTGAATATTTCGATGTCAAATATGTAAATTTTGGGAATTATTTCTCCAACTACAGTCAAAACCCTATGGAGGACATTAGTTATATGTTTTCTGTGATCTGTTTTGAAGCAGAAAAACATAAAACCAAGCCTCTGAAAATAGGTTTATCCATATTTTGGGTTTTGAATATTTCGATGTCAAACATGTAAATTTTGGGAATTATTTCTCCAACTACAGTCAAAACCCCATGGAGGACATTAGTTATATGTTTTCTGTGATCTGTTTTGAAGCAGAAAAACATAAAACCAAGCCTCTGAAAATAGGTTTTGCCATATTTTTGGTTTTGAATTTTTCGATGTCAAACATGTAAATTTTGGGAATTATTTCTCCAACTACAGTCAAAACCCCATGGAGGACATTAGTTATATGTCTTCTGTGATCTGTTTTGAAGCAGAAAAACATAAAACCATGTTCTGAAAAATAGGTTTTGCCATATTTTTGGTTTTGAATTTTTCGATGTCAAACATGTAAATTTTGGGAATTATTTCTCCAACTACAGTCAAAACCCCATGGAGGACATTAGTTATATGTTTTCTGTGATCTGTTTTGAAGCAGAAAAACATAAAACCAAGCCTCTGAAAATTGGTTTATCCATATTTTGGGTTTTGAATATTTCGATGTCAAATATGTAAATTTTGGGAATTATTTCTCCAACTACAGTCAAAACCCCATGGAGGACATTAGTTATATGTCTTCTGTGATCTGTTTTGAAGCAGAAAAACATAAAACCATGCCCTGAAAAATACGTTAATCCATATTTTTGGTTTTGAATATTTCGATGTCAAATATGTAAATTTTAGGAATTATTTCTCCAACTACAGTCAAAACCCCATGGAGGACATTAGTTATATGTTTTCTGTTATCTGTTTTGAAGCAGAAAAACATAAAACCATGCCCTGAAAAATACGTTAATCCATATTTTTGGTTTTGAATATTTCGATGTCAAATATGTAAATTTTGGGAATTATTTCTCCAACTACAGTCAAAACCCCATGGAGGACATTAGTTATATGTTTTCTGTGATCTGTTTTGAAGCAGAAAAACATAAAACCATGTTCTGAAAAATAGGTTTTGCCATATTTTTGGTTTTGAATTTTTCGATGTCAAACATGTAAATTTTGGGAATTATTTCTCCAACTACAGTCAAAACCCCATGGAGGACATTAGTTATATGTCTTCTGTGATCTGCTTTGAAGCAGAAAAACATAAAACCATGTTCTGAAAAATAGGTTTTGCCATATTTTTGGTTTTGAATTTTTCGATGTCAAACATGTAAATTTTGGGAATTATTTCTCCAACTACAGTCAAAACCCCATGGAGGACATTAGTTATATGTTTTCTGTGATCTGTTTTGAAGCAGAAAAACATAAAACCAAGCCTCTGAAAATAGGTTTATCCATATTTTGGGTTTTGAATATTTCGATGTCAAATATGTAAATTTTGGGAATTATTTCTCCAACTACAGTCAAAACCCCATGGAGGACATTAGTTATATGTTTTCTGTGATCTGTTTTGAAGCAGAAAAACATAAAACCAAGCCTCTGAAAATAGGTTTTGCCATATTTTGGGTTTTGAATATTTCGATGTCAAATATGTAAATTTTGGGAATTATTTCTCCAACTACAGTCAAAACCCCATGGAGGACATTAGTTATATGTCTTCTGTGATCTGTTTTGAAGCAGAAAAACATAAAACCATGTTCTGAAAAATAGGTTTTGCCATATTTTTGGTTTTGAATTTTTCGATGTCAAACATGTAAATTTTGGGAATTATTTCTCCAACTACAGTCAAAACCCCATGGAGGACATTAGTTATATGTTTTCTGTGATCTGTTTTGAAGCAGAAAAACATAAAACCAAGCCTCTGAAAATTGGTTTATCCATATTTTGGGTTTTGAATATTTCGATGTCAAATATGTAAATTTTAGGAATTATTTCTCCAACTGCAGTCAAAACCCCATGGAGGACATTAGTTATATGTTTTCTGTTATCTGTTTTGAAGCAGAAAAACATAAAACCATGCCCTGAAAAATACGTTAATCCATATTTTTGGTTTTGAATATTTCGATGTCAAATATGTAAATTTTAGGAATTATTTCTCCAACTACAGTCAAAACCCCATGGAGGACATTAGTTATATGTTTTCTGTTATCTGTTTTGAAGCAGAAAAACATAAAACCATGCCCTGAAAAATACGTTAATCCATATTTTTGGTTTTGAATATTTCGATGTCAAATATGTAAATTTTAGGAATTATTTCTCCAACTGCAGTCAAAACCCCATGGAGGACATTAGTTATATGTTTTCTGTGATCTGTTTTGAAGCAGAAAAACATAAAACCAAGCCTCTGAAAATAGGTTTATCCATATTTTGGGTTTTGAATATTTCGATGTCAAATATGTAAATTTTGGGAATTATTTCTCCAACTACAGTCAAAACCCCATGGAGGACATTAGTTATATGTCTTCTGTGATCTGTTTTGAAGCAGAAAAACATAAAACCATGTTCTGAAAAATAGGTTTTGCCATATTTTTGGTTTTGAATATTTCGATGTCAAATATGTAAATTTTGGGAATTATTTCTCCAACTACAGTCAAAACCCCATGGAGGACATTAGTTATATGTCTTCTGTGATCTGTTTTGAAGCAGAAAAACATAAAACCAAGCCTCTGAAAATAGGTTTATCCATATTTTGGGTTTTGAATATTTCGATGTCAAATATGTAAATTTTGGGAATTCTTTCTCCAACTACAGTCAAAACCCCATGGAGGACATTAGTTATATGTTTTCTGTGATCTGTTTTGAAGCAGAAAAACATAAAACCATGCCCTGAAAAATACGTTAATCCATATTTTTGGTTTTGAATATTTCGATGTCAAATATGTAAATTTTAGGAATTATTTCTCCAACTACAGTCAAAACCCCATGGAGGACATTAGTTATATGTTTTCTGTTATCTGTTTTGAAGCAGAAAAACATAAAACCATGCCCTGAAAAATACGTTAATCCATATTTTTGGTTTTGAATATTTCGATGTCAAATATGTAAATTTTAGGAATTATTTCTCCAACTGCAGTCAAAACCCCATGGAGGACATTAGTTATATGTTTTCTGTGATCTGTTTTGAAGCAGAAAAACATAAAACCAAGCCTCTGAAAATAGGTTTATCCATATTTTGGGTTTTGAATATTTCGATGTCAAATATGTAAATTTTGGGAATTATTTCTCCAACTACAGTCAAAACCCCATGGAGGACATTAGTTATATGTCTTCTGTGATCTGTTTTGAAGCAGAAAAACATAAAACCATGTTCTGAAAAATAGGTTTTGCCATATTTTTGGTTTTGAATATTTCGATGTCAAATATGTAAATTTTGGGAATTATTTCTCCAACTACAGTCAAAACCCCATGGAGGACATTAGTTATATGTCTTCTGTGATCTGTTTTGAAGCAGAAAAACATAAAACCAAGCCTCTGAAAATAGGTTTATCCATATTTTGGGTTTTGAATATTTCGATGTCAAATATGTAAATTTTGGGAATTCTTTCTCCAACTACAGTCAAAACCCCATGGAGGACATTAGTTATATGTTTTCTGTGATCTGTTTTGAAGCAGAAAAACATAAAACCATGCCCTGAAAAATACGTTAATCCATATTTTTGGTTTTGAATATTTCGATGTCAAATATGTAAATTTTAGGAATTATTTCTCCAACTACAGTCAAAACCCCATGGAGGACATTAGTTATATGTCTTCTGTGATCCGTTTTGGAGCAGAAAAACATAAAACCAAGCCTCTGAAAATAGGTTTATCCATATTTTGGGTTTTGAATATTTCGATGTCAAATATGTAAATTTTGGAAATTATTTCTCCAACTACAGTCAAAACCCCATGGAGGACATTAGTTATATGTTTTCTGTGATCTGTTTTGAAGCAGAAAAACATAAAACCATGCCCTGAAAATTACGTTAATCCATATTTTTGGTTTTGAATATTTCGATGTCAAATATGTAAATTTTAGGAATTATTTCTCCAACTACAGTCAAAACCCCATGGAGGACATTAGTTATATGTCTTCTGTGATCCGTTTTGGAGCAGAAAAACATAAAACCAAGCTTTAAAAAATTGGTTTTACCGTATGCTTTTCTATGATGAATTAAATGCTTTATCTGAAAATTAAGTGAATTATTTCTCCAACTACAGGCAAAACCCCATGGAGGACATTAGTTATATGTCTTCTGTGATCTGTTTTGAAGCAGAAAAACATAAAACCATCTTCTGAAAAATAGGTTTATCCATATTTTTGGTTTTGAATTTTTCGATGTCAAACATGTAAATTTTGGGAATTATTTCTCCAACTACAGGCAAAACCCCATGGAGGACATTAGTTATATGTCTTCTGTGATCTGTTTTGAAGCAGAAAAACATAAAACCAGGCCTTAAAAAATTGGTTTTACCGTATGCTTTTCTTTGATAAATTAAATGCTTTATCTGAAAATTAAGTGAATTATTTCTCCAACTACAGGCAAAACCTTATGGAGGACATTAGTTATATGTCTTCTGTGATCCGTTTTGGAGCAGAAAAACATAAAACGAAGCCTTAAAAAATAGGTTAATCCATATTTTTGGTTTTGAATATTTCAATGTCAAATATGTAAATTTTAAGAATTTTTTCTCCAACTACAGGCAAAACCCCATGGAAAACATTAGTTATATGTCTTCTGTGATCTGTTTCGGAGCAGAAAAACATAAAACAAAGCCTTAAAAAATAGGTTTTACCGTATGCTTTTCTTTGATAAATTAAATGCTTTATCTGAAAATTAAGTGAATTATTTCTCCAACTACAGGCAAAACCCCATGGAGGACATTAGTTATATGTCTTCTGTGATCTGTTTTGAAGCAGAAAAACATAAAACCAGGCCTTAAAAAATAGGTTTTACCGTATGCTTTTCTTTGATAAATTAAATGCTTTATCTGAAAATTAAGTGAATTTTTTCTCCAACTACAGGCAAAACCCCATGGAGGACATTAGTTATATGTCTCTTGTGATCTGTTTTGAAGCAGAAAAACATAAAACCATGCCCTGAAAAATAGGTTTTGCCATATTTTTGGTTTTGAATATTTCGATGTCAAACATGTAAATTTTAAGAATTATTTCTCCAACTACAGGCAAAACCCCATGGAAAACATTAGTTATATGTCTTCTGTGATCTGTTTTGGAGCAGAAAAACATAGAACCAAGCCTTAAAAAATAGGTTAATCCATATTTTTGGTTTTGAATATTTCGATGTCAAATATGTAAATTTTAAGAATTATTTCTCCAACTACAGGCAAAACCCCATAGAAAACATTAGTTATATGTCTTCTGTGATCCGTTTTGGGGCAGAAAAACATAAAACCAAGCCTTAAAAAAAAGGTTAATCCATATTTTTGGTTTTGAATAATTCAATGTCAAATATGTAAATTTTAAGAATTTTTTCTCCAACTACAGGCAAAACCCCATGGAAAACATTAGTTATATGTCTTCTGTGATCTGTTTCGGAGCAGAAAAACATAAAACAAAGCCTTAAAAAATAGGTTTTACCGTATGCTTTTCTTTGATAAATTAAATGCTTTATCTGAAAATTAAGTGAATTATTTCTCCAACTACAGGCAAAACCCCATGGAGGACATTAGTTATATGTCTTCTGTGATCTGTTTTGAAGCAGAAAAACATAAAACCAGGCCTTAAAAAATAGGTTTTACCGTATGCTTTTCTTTGATAAATTAAATGCTTTATCTGAAAATTAAGTGAATTATTTCTCCAACTACAGGCAAAACCCCATGGAGGACATTAGTTATATGTCTTCTGTGATCTGTTTTGAAGCAGAAAAACATAAAACCAGGCCTTAAAAAATAGGTTTTACCGTATGCTTTTCTTTGATAAATTAAATGCTTTATCTGATAATTAAGTGAATTATTTCTCCAACTACAGGCAAAACCCCATGGAGGACATTAGTTATATGTCTTCTGTGATCTGTTTTGAAGCAGAAAAACATAAAACCAGGCCTTAAAAAAATAGGTTTTACCGTATGCTTTTCTTTGATAAATTAAATGCTTTATCTGAAAATTAAGTGAATTTTTTCTCCAACTACAGGCAAAACCCCATGGAGGACATTAGTTATATGTCTCTTGTGATCTGTTTTGAAGCAGAAAAACATAAAACCAGGCCTTAAAAAATAGGTTAATCCATATTTTTGGTTTTGAATAATTCGATGTCAAACATGTAAATTTTAAGAATTATTTCTCCAACTACAGGCAAAACCCCATAGAAAACATTAGTTATATGTCTTCTGTGATCCGTTTCGGAGCAGAATAACATAAAACCAAGCCTTAAAAAAAAGGTTAATCCATATTTTTGTTTTTGAATAATTCGATGTCAAATATGTAAATTTTAAGAATTTTTTCTCCAACTACAGGCAAAACCCCATGGAGGACATTAGTTATATGTCTTCTGTGATCTGTTTTGAAGCAGAAAAACATAAAACCAGGCCCTGAAAAATAGGTTTTGCCATATTTTTGGTTTTGAATATTTCGATGTCAAACATGTAAATTTTAAGAATTATTTCTCCAACTACAGGCAAAACCCCATAGAAAACATTAGTTATATGTCTTCTGTGATCCGTTTCGGAGCAGAATAACATAAAACCAAGCCTTAAAAAAAAGGTTAATCCATATTTTTGGTTTTGAATAATTCGATGTCAAATATGTAAATTTTAAGAATTTTTTCTCCAACTACAGGCAAAACCCCATGGAGGACATTAGTTATATGTCTTCTGTGATCTGTTTTGAAGCAGAAAAACATAAAACCAGGCCTTAAAAAATAGGTTTTACCGTATGCTTTTCTTTGATAAATTAAATGCTTTATCTGAAAATTAAGTGAATTATTTCTCCAACTACAGGCAAAACCCCATGGAGGACATTAGTTATATGTCTTCTGTGATCTGTTTTGAAGCAGAAAAACATAAAACCAGGCCTTAAAAAATAGGTTTTACCGTATGCTTTTCTTTGATAAATTAAATGCTTTATCTGAAAATTAAGTGAATTTTTTCTCCAACTACAGGCAAAACCCCATGGAGGACATTAGTTATATGTCTCTTGTGATCTGTTTTGAAGCAGAAAAACATAAAACCATGCCCTGAAAAATAGGTTTTGCCATATTTTTGGTTTTGAATATTTCGATGTCAAACATGTAAATTTTAAGAATTATTTCTCCAACTACAGGCAAAACCCCATGGAAAACATTAGTTATATGTCTTCTGTGATCTGTTTTGGAGCAGAAAAACATAGAACCAAGCCTTAAAAACATAAAACCAAGCCTTAAAAAAAAAAGCCATATTTTTGGTTTGGAATTTTTCGATGTCAAACATGTAAATTTTGGGAATTATTTCTCCAACTACAGGCAAAACCCCATGGAGGACATTAGTTATATGTCTTCTGTGATCTGTTTCGAAGCAGAAAAACATAAAACCAAGCCTTAAAAAATTGGTTTTACCGTATGCTTTTCTTTGATAAATTAAATGCTTTATCTGAAAATTAAGTGAATTATTTCTCCAACTACAGGCAAAACCCCATGGAGGACATTAGTTATATGTCTTCTGTGATCTGTTTTGAAGCAGAAAAACATAAAACCAGGCCTTAAAAAATAGGTTTTACCGTATGCTTTTCTTTGATAAATTAAATGCTTTATCTGAAAATTAAGTGAATTATTTCTCCAACTACAGGCAAAACCCCATGGAGGACATTAGTTATATGTCTCTTGTGATCTGTTTTGAAGCAGAAAAACATAAAACCATGCCCTGAAAAATAGGTTTTGCCATATTTTTGGTTTTGAATATTTCGATGTCAAACATGTAAATTTTAAGAATTATTTCTCCAACTACAGGCAAAACCCCATGGAAAACATTAGTTATATGTCTTCTGTGATCTGTTTTGGAGCAGAAAAACATAGAACCAAGCCTTAAAAACATAAAACCAAGCCTTAAAAAAAAAAAGCCATATTTTTGGTTTGGAATTTTTCGATGTCAAACATGTAAATTTTGGGAATTATTTCTCCAACTACAGGCAAAACCCCATGGAGGACATTAGTTATATGTCTTCTGTGATCTGTTTCGAAGCAGAAAAACATAAAACCAAGCCTTAAAAAATTGGTTTTACCGTATGCTTTTCTTTGATAAATTAAATGCTTTATCTGAAAATTAAGTGAATTATTTCTCCAACTACAGGCAAAACCCCATGGAGGACATTAGTTATATGTCTTCTGTGATCTGTTTTGAAGCAGAAAAACATAAAACCAAGCCTTAAAAAATTGGTTTTGCCATATTTTTGGTTTTGAATTTTTCGATGTCAAACATGTAAATTTTGGGAATTATTTCTCCACCTACAGGCAGAACCCCATAGAGGACATTAGTTATATGTCTTCTGTGATCTGTTTCGAAGCAGAAAAACATAAAACCAAGCCTTAAAAAATAGGTTTTGCCATATTTTTGGTTTTGAATTTTTCGATGTCAAACATGTAAATTTTGGGAATTATTTCTCCACCTACAGGCAGAACCCCATAGAGGACATTAGTTATATGTCTTCTGTGATCTGTTTCGAAGCAGAAAAACATAAAACCAAGCCTTAAAAAATTGGTTTTACCGTATGCTTTTCTTTGATAAATTAAATGCTTTATCTGAAAATTAAGTGAATTATTTCTCCAACTACAGGCAAAACCCCATAGAGGACATTAGTTATATGTCTTCTGTGATCTGTTTCGAAGCAGAAAAACATAAAACCAAGCCTTAAAAAATTGGTTTTACCGTATGCTTTTCTTTGATAAATTAAATGCTTTATCTGAAAATTAAGTGAATTATTTCTCCAACTACAGGCAAAACCCCATGGAGGACATTAGTTATATGTCTTCTGTGATCTATTTTGAAGCAGAAAAACATAAAACCAAGCCTTAAAAAATAGGTTTTACCGTATGCTTTTCTTTGATAAATTAAATGCTTTTTCTGAAAATTAAGTGAATTATTTCTCCAACTACAGGCAAAACCCCATGGAGGACATTACTTATATGTCTTCTGTGATCTGTTTTGAAGCAGAAAAACATATAACCATGCCCTGAAAATTAGGTTTTGCCATAGTTTTGGTTTTGAATTTTTCGATGTCAAACATGTAAATTTTGGGAATTATTTCTCCAACTACAGGCAAAACCCCATGGAGGACATTAGTTATATGTCTTCTGTGATCTATTTTGATGCAGAAAAACATAAAACCAAGCCTTAAAAAATTGGTTTTACCGTATGCTTATCTTTGATAAATAAAAACCTTTATCTGAAAATTAAGTGAATTATTTCTCCAACTACAGGCAAAACCCCATGGAGGACATTAGTTATATGTCTTCTGTGATCTGTTTTGAAGCAGAAAAACATAAAACCAAGCCTTAAAAAATTGGTTTTACCGTATGCTTATCTTTGATAAATAAAAACCTTCATCTGAAAATTAAGTGAATTATTTCTCCAACTACAGGCAAAACCCCATGGAGGACATTAGTTATATGTCTTCTGTGATCTGTTTTGAAGCAGAAAAACATAAAACCAAGCCTTAAAAAATAGGTTTTGCCATATTTTTGGTTTTGAATTTTTCGATGTCAAACATGTAAATTTTGGGAATTATTTCTCCTACTACAGGCAAAACCCCATGGAGGACATTAGTTATATGTCTTCTGTGATCTGTTTTGAAGCAGAAAAACATAAAACCATGCCCTGAAAAATAGGTTTTGCCATATTTTTGGTTTTTAATTTTTCGATGTCAAACATGTAAATTAAGTGAATTATTTCTCCAACTACAGGCAAAACCCCATGGAGGACATTAGTTATATGTTTTCTGTGATCTGTTTTGAAGCAGAAAAACATAAAACCAAGCCTTAAAAAATAGGCTTTACCGTATGCTCTTTTTGATAAATTAAATGCTTTATCTGAAAATTAAGTGAATTATTTCTCCAACTACAGGCAAAACCCCATGGAGCACATTTGTTATATGTCTCTTGTGATCAGTTTTGAAGCTGAAAAACATAAAACCATGCCCTGAAAAATAGGTTTTACCGTATGCTTTTCTTTGATAAATTAAATGCTTTATCTGAAAATTAAGTGAATTATTTCTCCAACTACAGGCAAAACCCCATGGAGGACATTAGTTATATGTCTTTTGTGATCTGTTTTGAAGCAGAAAAACATAAAACCAGGCCTTAAAAAATAGGTTTTACCGTATGCTTTTCTTTGATAAATTAAATGCTTTATCTGAAAATTAAGTGAATTATTTCTCCAACTACAGGCAAAACCCCATGGAGGACATTAGTTATATGTCTTCTGTGATCTGTTTTGAAGCAGAAAAACATAAAACCAGGCCTTAAAAAATAGGTTTTACCGTATGCTTTTCTTTGATAAATTAAATGCTTTATCTGAAAATTAAGTGAATTATTTCTCCAACTACAGGCAAAACCCCATATAGGACATTAGTTATATGTCTTCTGTGATCTGTTTTGGGGCAGAAAAACATAAAACCAAGCCTTAAAAAATAGGTGAATCCATATTTTTGGTTTTGAATATTTCGATGTCAAATATGTAAATTTTAAGAATTATTTCTCCAACTACAGGCAAAACCCCATGGAAAACATTAGTTATATGTCTTCTGTGATCCGTTTTGGAGCAGAAAAACATAAAACCAAGCCTTAAAAAAAAGGTTAATCCATATTTTTGGTTTTGAATAATTCGATGTCAAATATGTAAATTTTAAGAATTATTTCTCCAACTACAGGCAAAACCCCATGGAAAACATTAGTTATATGTCTTTTGTGATCTGTTTCGGAGCAGAAAAACATAAAACCAAGCCTTAAAAAATAGGTTTTACCGTATGCTTTTCTTTGATAAATTAAATGCTTTATGTGAAAATTAAGTGAATTATTTCTCCAACTACAGGCAAAACCCCATGGAGGACATTAGTTATATGTCTTGTGTGTTCTGTTTTTAAGCAGAAAAACATAAAACCAAGCCTTAAAAAATAGGTTTTGCCATATTTTTGGTTTTGAATATTTCGATGTCAAACATGTAAATTTTGGGAATTATTTCTCCAACTACAGGCAAAACCCCATAGAGGACATTAGTTATATGTCTTCTGTGATCTGTTTCGAAGCAGAAAAACATAAAACCAAGCCTTAAAAAATAGGTTTTGCCATATTTTTGGTTTTGAATTTTTCGATGTCAAACATGTAAATTTTGGGAATTATTTCTCCACCTACAGGCAGAACCCCATAGAGGACATTAGTTATATGTCTTCTGTTATCTGTTTCGAAGCAGAAAAACATAAAACCAAGCCTTAAAAAATTGGTTTTACCGTATGCTTTTCTTTGATAAATTAAATGCTTTATCTGAAAATTAAGTGAATTATTTCTCCAACTACAGGCAAAACCCCATAGAGGACATTAGTTATATGTCTTCTGTGATCTGTTTCGAAGCAGAAAAACATAAAACCAAGCCTTAAAAAATTGGTTTTACCGTATGCTTTTCTTTGATAAATTAAATGCTTTATCTGAAAATTAAGTGAATTATTTCTCCACCTACAGGCAGAACCCCATAGAGGACATTAGTTATATGTCTTCTGTGATCTGTTTCGAAGCAGAAAAACATAAAACCAAGCCTTAAAAAATTGGTTTTACCGTATGCTTTTCTTTGATAAATTAAATGCTTTATCTGAAAATTAAGTGAATTATTTCTCCAACTACAGGCAGAACCCCATAGAGGACATTAGTTATATGTCTTCTGTGATCTGTTTTGAAGCAGAAAAACATAAAACCAAGCCTTAAAAAATTGGTTTTGCCATAATTTTGGTTTTGAATTTTTCGATGTCAAACATGTAAATTTTGGGAATTATTTCTCCAACTACAGGCAAAACCCCATGGAGGACATTAGTTATATGTCTTCTGTGATCTGTTTTGAAGCAGAAAAACATAAAACCAAGCCTTAAAAAATAGGTTTTGCCATATTTTTGGTTTTGAATTTTTCGATGTCAAACATGTAAATTTTGGGAATTATTTCTCCTACTACAGGCAAAACCCCATGGAGGACATTAGTTATTTGTCTTGTGTGATCTGTTTTTAAGCAGAAAAACATAAAACCAAGCCTTAAAAAATAGGTTTTGCCATATTTTTGGTTTTGAATTTTTCGATGTCAAACATGTAAATTTTGGGAATTATTTCTCCTACTACAGGCAAAACCCCATGGAGGACATTAGTTATTTGTCTTGTGTGATCTGTTTTGAAGCAGAAAAACATAAAACCAAGCCTTAAAAAATAGGTTTTGCCATATTTTTGGTTTTGAATTTTTCGATGTCAAACATGTAAATTTTGGGAATTATTTCTCCTACTACAGGCAAAACCCCATGGAGGACATTAGTTATTTGTCTTCTGTGATCTGTTTCGAAGCAGAAAAACATAAAACCAAGCCTTAAAAAATAGGTTTTGCCATATTTTTGGTTTTGAATTTTTCGATGTCAAACATGTAAATTTTGGGAATTATTTCTCCACCTACAGGCAGAACCCCATAGAGGACATTAGTTATATGTCTTCTGTGATCTGTTTCGAAGCAGAAAAACATAAAACCAAGCTTTAAAAAATTGGTTTTACCGTATGCTTTTCTTTGATAAATTAAATGCTTTATCTGAAAATTAAGTGAATTATTTCTCCAACTACAGGCAAAACCCCATAGAGGACATTAGTTATATGTCTTCTGTGATCTGTTTCGAAGCAGAAAAACATAAAACCAAGCCTTAAAAAATTGGTTTTACCGTATGCTTTTCTTTGATAAATTAAATGCTTTATCTGAAAATTAAGTGAATTATTTCTCCAACTACAGGCAAAACCCCATGGAGGACATTACTTATATGTCTTCTGTGATCTGTTTTGAAGCAGAAAAACATATAACCATGCCCTGAAAATTAGGTTTTGCCATAGTTTTGGTTTTGAATTTTTCGATGTCAAACATGTAAATTTTGGGAATTATTTCTCCAACTACAGGCAAAACCCCATGGAGGACATTAGTTATATGTCTTCTGTGATCTATTTTGATGCAGAAAAACATAAAACCAAGCCTTAAAAAATTGGTTTTACCGTATGCTTATCTTTGATAAATAAAAACCTTTATCTGAAAATTAAGTGAATTATTTCTCCAACTACAGGCAAAACCCCATGGAGGACATTAGTTATATGTCTTCTGTGATCTGTTTTGAAGCAGAAAAACATAAAACCAAGCCTTAAAAAATTGGTTTTACCGTATGCTTATCTTTGATAAATAAAAACCTTCATCTGAAAATTAAGTGAATTATTTCTCCAACTACAGGCAAAACCCCATGGAGGACATTAGTTATATGTCTTCTGTGATCTGTTTTGAAGCAGAAAAACATAAAACCAAGCCTTAAAAAATAGGTTTTGCCATATTTTTGGTTTTGAATTTTTCGATGTCAAACATGTAAATTTTGGGAATTATTTCTCCTACTACAGGCAAAACCCCATGGAGGACATTAGTTATATGTCTTCTGTGATCTGTTTTGAAGCAGAAAAACATAAAACCATGCCCTGAAAAATAGGTTTTGCCATATTTTTGGTTTTTAATTTTTCGATGTCAAACATGTAAATTAAGTGAATTATTTCTCCAACTACAGGCAAAACCCCATGGAGGACATTAGTTATATGTTTTCTGTGATCTGTTTTGAAGCAGAAAAACATAAAACCAAGCCTTAAAAAATAGGCTTTACCGTATGCTCTTTTTGATAAATTAAATGCTTTATCTGAAAATTAAGTGAATTATTTCTCCAACTACAGGCAAAACCCCATGGAGCACATTTGTTATATGTCTTCTGTGATCTGTTTTGAAGCAGAAAAACATAAAACCAAGCCTTAAAAAATAGGTTTTACCGTATGCTTTTCTTTGATAAATTAAAAGCTTTATCTGAAAATTAAGTGAATTTTTTCTCCAACTACAGGCAAAACCCCATGGAGGACATTAGTTATATGTCTCTTGTGATCAGTTTTGAAGCAGAAAAACATAAAACCATGCCCTGAAAAATAGGTTTTACCGTATGCTTTTCTTTGATAAATTAAATGCTTTATCTGAAAATTAAGTGAATTATTTCTCCAACTACAGGCAAAACCCCATGGAGGACATTAGTTATATGTCTTTTGTGATCTGTTTTGAAGCAGAAAAACATAAAACCAGGCCTTAAAAAATAGGTTTTACCGTATGCTTTTCTTTGATAAATTAAATGCTTTATCTGAAAATTAAGTGAATTATTTCTCCAACTACAGGCAAAACCCCATGGAGGACATTAGTTATATGTCTTCTGTGATCTGTTTTGAAGCAGAAAAACATAAAACCAGGCCTTAAAAAATAGGTTTTACCGTATGCTTTTCTTTGATAAATTAAATGCTTTATCTGAAAATTAAGTGAATTATTTCTCCAACTACAGGCAAAACCCCATATAGGACATTAGTTATATGTCTTCTGTGATCTGTTTTGGGGCAGAAAAACATAAAACCAAGCCTTAAAAAATAGGTGAATCCATATTTTTGGTTTTGAATATTTCGATGTCAAATATGTAAATTTTAAGAATTATTTCTCCAACTACAGGCAAAACCCCATGGAAAACATTAGTTATATGTCTTCTGTGATCCGTTTTGGAGCAGAAAAACATAAAACCAAGCCTTAAAAAAAAGGTTAATCCATATTTTTGGTTTTGAATAATTCGATGTCAAATATGTAAATTTTAAGAATTATTTCTCCAACTACAGGCAAAACCCCATGGAAAACATTAGTTATATGTCTTTTGTGATCTGTTTCGGAGCAGAAAAACATAAAACCAAGCCTTAAAAAATAGGTTTTACCGTATGCTTTTCTTTGATAAATTAAATGCTTTATGTGAAAATTAAGTGAATTATTTCTCCAACTACAGGCAAAACCCCATGGAGGACATTAGTTATATGTCTTGTGTGTTCTGTTTTTAAGCAGAAAAACATAAAACCAAGCCTTAAAAAATAGGTTTTGCCATATTTTTGGTTTTGAATATTTCGATGTCAAACATGTAAATTTTGGGAATTATTTCTCCAACTACAGGCAAAACCCCATAGAGGACATTAGTTATATGTCTTCTGTGATCTGTTTCGAAGCAGAAAAACATAAAACCAAGCCTTAAAAAATAGGTTTTGCCATATTTTTGGTTTTGAATTTTTCGATGTCAAACATGTAAATTTTGGGAATTATTTCTCCAACTACAGGCAGAACCCCATAGAGGACATTAGTTATATGTCTTCTGTGATCTGTTTCGAAGCAGAAAAACATAAAACCAAGCCTTAAAAAATTGGTTTTACCGTATGCTTTTCTTTGATAAATTAAATGCTTTATCTGAAAATTAAGTGAATTATTTCTCCAACTACAGGCAAAACCCCATAGAGGACATTAGTTATATGTCTTCTGTGATCTGTTTCGAAGCAGAAAAACATAAAACCAAGCCTTAAAAAATTGGTTTTACCGTATGCTTTTCTTTGATAAATTAAATGCTTTATCTGAAAATTAAGTGAATTATTTCTCCAACTACAGGCAAAACCCCATAGAGGACATTAGTTATATGTCTTCTGTGATCTGTTTCGAAGCAGAAAAACATAAAACCGAGCCTTAAAAAATTGGTTTTACCGTATGCTTTTCTTTGATAAATTAAATGCTTTATCTGAAAATTAAGTGAATTATTTCTCCACCTACAGGCAGAACCCCATAGAGGACATTAGTTATATGTCTTCTGTGATCTGTTTCGAAGCAGAAAAACATAAAACCAAGCCTTAAAAAATTGGTTTTACCGTATGCTTTTCTTTGATAAATTAAATGCTTTATCTGAAAATTAAGTGAATTATTTCTCCAACTACAGGCAGAACCCCATAGAGGACATTAGTTATATGTCTTCTGTGATCTGTTTTGAAGCAGAAAAACATAAAACCAAGCCTTAAAAAATTGGTTTTGCCATATTTTTGGTTTTGAATTTTTCGATGTCAAACATGTAAATTTTGGGAATTATTTCTCCAACTACAGGCAAAACCCCATATAGGACATTAGTTATATGTCTTCTGTGATCTGTTTTGGGGCAGAAAAACATAAAACCAAGCCTTAAAAAATAGGTTTTGCCATATTTTTGGTTTTGAATTTTTCGATGTCAAACATGTAAATTTTGGGAATTATTTCTCCTACTACAGGATAAACCCCATGGAGGACATTAGTTATTTGTCTTGTGTGATCTGTTTTGAAGCAGAAAAACATAAAACCAAGCCTTAAAAAATAGGTTTTGCCATATTTTTGGTTTTGAATTTTTCGATGTCAAACATGTAAATTTTGGGAATTATTTCTCCTACTACAGGCAAAACCCCATGGAGGACATTAGTTATTTGTCTTGTGTGATCTGTTTTTAAGCAGAAAAACATAAAACCAAGCCTTAAAAAATAGGTTTTGCCATATTTTTGGTTTTGAATTTTTCGATGTCAAACATGTAAATTTTGGGAATTATTTCTCCAACTACAGGCAGAACCCCATAGAGGACATTAGTTATATGTCTTCTGTGATCTGTTTCGAAGCAGAAAAACATAAAACCAAGCCTTAAAAAATTGGTTTTACCGTATGCTTTTCTTTGATAAATTAAATGCTTTATCTGAAAATTAAGTGAATTATTTCTCCAACTACAGGCAAAACCCCATAGAGGACATTAGTTATATGTCTTCTGTGATCTGTTTCGAAGCAGAAAAACATAAAACCAAGCCTTAAAAAATTGGTTTTACCGTATGCTTTTCTTTGATAAATTAAATGCTTTATCTGAAAATTAAGTGAATTATTTCTCCAACTACAGGCAAAACCCCATAGAGGACATTAGTTATATGTCTTCTGTGATCTGTTTCGAAGCAGAAAAACATAAAACCAAGCCTTAAAAAATTGGTTTTACCGTATGCTTTTCTTTGATAAATTAAATGCTTTATCTGAAAATTAAGTGAATTATTTCTCCACCTACAGGCAGAACCCCATAGAGGACATTAGTTATATGTCTTCTGTGATCTGTTTCGAAGCAGAAAAACATAAAACCAAGCCTTAAAAAATTGGTTTTACCGTATGCTTTTCTTTGATAAATTAAATGCTTTATCTGAAAATTAAGTGAATTATTTCTCCAACTACAGGCAGAACCCCATAGAGGACATTAGTTATATGTCTTCTGTGATCTGTTTTGAAGCAGAAAAACATAAAACCAAGCCTTAAAAAATTGGTTTTGCCATATTTTTGGTTTTGAATTTTTCGATGTCAAACATGTAAATTTTGGGAATTATTTCTCCAACTACAGGCAAAACCCCATGGAGGACATTAGTTATATGTCTTCTGTGATCTGTTTTGAAGCAGAAAAACATAAAACCAAGCCTTAAAAAATAGGTTTTGCCATATTTTTGGTTTTGAATTTTTCGATGTCAAACATGTAAATTTTGGGAATTATTTCTCCTACTACAGGATAAACCCCATGGAGGACATTAGTTATTTGTCTTGTGTGATCTGTTTTGAAGCAGAAAAACATAAAACCAAGCCTTAAAAAATAGGTTTTGCCATATTTTTGGTTTTGAATTTTTCGATGTCAAACATGTAAATTTTGGGAATTATTTCTCCTACTACAGGCAAAACCCCATGGAGGACATTAGTTATTTGTCTTGTGTGATCTGTTTTTAAGCAGAAAAACATAAAACCAAGCCTTAAAAAATAGGTTTTGCCATATTTTTGGTTTTGAATTTTTCGATGTCAAACATGTAAATTTTGGGAATTATTTCTCCTACTACAGGCAAAACCCCATGGAGGACATTAGTTATTTGTCTTGTGTGATCTGTTTTTAAGCAGAAAAACATAAAACCAAGCCTTAAAAAATAGGTTTTGCCATATTTTTGGTTTTGAATTTTTCGATGTCAAACATGTAAATTTTGGGAATTATTTCTCCAACTACAGGCAAAACCCCATTGAGGACATTAGTTATATGTCTTCTGTGATCTGTTTTGAAGCAGAAAAACATAATACCAAGCCTTAAAAAATAAGTTTTACCGTATGCTTTTCTGTGATAAATTAGATGCTTTATCTGAAAATTAAGTGAATTATTTCTCCAACTACAGGCAAAACCCCATGGAGGACATTAGTTATATGTCTTCTGTGATCTATTTTGAAGCAGAAAAACATAAAACCAAGCCTTAAAAAATAGGTTTTACCGTATGCTTTTCTTTGATAAATTAAATGCTTTTTCTGAAAATTAAGTGAATTATTTCTCCAACTACAGGCAAAACCCCATGGAGGACATTACTTATATGTCTTCTGTGATCTGTTTTGAAGCAGAAAAACATATAACCATGCCCTGAAAATTAGGTTTTGCCATAGTTTTGGTTTTGAATTTTTCGATGTCAAACATGTAAATTTTGGGAATTATTTCTCCAACTACAGGCAAAACCCCATGGAGGACATTAGTTATATGTCTTCTGTGATCTATTTTGATGCAGAAAAACATAAAACCAAGCCTTAAAAAATTGGTTTTACCGTATGCTTATCTTTGATAAATAAAAACCTTTATCTGAAAATTAAGTGAATTATTTCTCCAACTACAGGCAAAACCCCATGGAGGACATTAGTTATATGTCTTCTGTGATCTGTTTTGAAGCAGAAAAACATAAAACCAAGCCTTAAAAAATTGGTTTTACCGTATGCTTATCTTTGATAAATAAAAACCTTTATCTGAAAATTAAGTGAATTATTTCTCCAACTACAGGCAAAACCCCATGGAGGACATTAGTTATATGTCTTCTGTGATCTGTTTTGAAGCAGAAAAACATAAAACCAAGCCTTAAAAAATAGGTTTTGCCATATTTTTGGTTTTGAATTTTTCGATGTCAAACATGTAAATTTTGGGAATTATTTCTCCTACTACAGGCAAAACCCCATGGAGGACATTAGTTATTTGTCTTGTGTGATCTGTTTTTAAGCAGAAAAACATAAAACCAAGCCTTAAAAAATAGGTTTTGCCATATTGTTGGTTTTGAATTTTTCGATGTCAAACATGTAAATTTTGGGAATTATTTCTCCAACTACAGGCAAAACCCCATGGAGGACATTAGTTATATGTCTTCTGTGATCTGTTTTGATGCAGAAAAACATAAAACCAAGCCTTAAAAAATAGGTTTTACCGTATGCTTTTCTTTGATAAATTAAATGCTTTATCTAAAAATTAAGTGAATTATTTCTCCAACTACAGGCAAAACCCCATTGAGGACATTAGTTATATGTCTTCTGTGATCTGTTTTGAAGCAGAAAAACATAAAACCAAGCCTTAAAAAATAGGTTTTACCGTATGCTTTTCTTTGATAAATTAAATGCTTTATCTGAAAATTAAGTGAATTATTTCTCCAACTACAGGCAAAACCCCATGGAGGACATTAGTTATATGTCTTCTGTGATCTGTTTTGAAGCAGAAAAACATATAACTATGCCCTGAAAAATAGGTTTTGCCATATTTTTGGTTTTGAAGTTTTCGATGTCAAACAAGTAAATTTTGGGAATTATTTCTCCAACTACAGGCAAAACCCCATGGAGGACATTAGTTATATGTCTTATGTGATCTGTTTTGAAGCGACAAAACATAAAATTAAGCCTTTAAAAATAGGTTTTGCCGTATGCTTTTCTTTGATAAATTAAATGCTTTATTAAATGCTTTATCTGAAAATTAAGTGAATTATTTCTCCAACTACAGGCAAAACCCCATGGAGGACATTAGTTATATGTCTTCTGTGATCTGTTTTGAAGCAGAAAAACATATAACCATGCCCTGAAAAATAGGTTTTGCCATATTTTTGGTTTTGAATTTTTCGATGTCAAACATGTAAATTTTGGGAATTATTTCTCCACCTACAGGCAGAACCCCATGGAGGACATTAGTTATATGTCTTCTGTGATCTGTTTTGAAGCAGAAAAACATAAAACCAAGCCTTAAAAAATAGGTTTTGCCATATTTTTGGTTTTGAATTTTTCGATGTCAAACATGTAAATTTTGGGAATTATTTCTCCTACTACAGGCAAAACCCCATGGAGGACATTAGTTATTTGTCTTGTGTGATCTGTTTTTAAGCAGAAAAACATAAAACCAAGCCTTAAAAAATAGGTTTTGCCATATTTTTGGTTTTGAATTTTTCGATGTCAAACATGTAAATTTTGGGAATTATTTCTCCAACTACAGGCAAAACCCCATTGAGGACATTAGTTATATGTCTTCTGTGATCTGTTTTGAAGCAGAAAAACATAATACCAAGCCTTAAAAAATAAGTTTTACCGTATGCTTTTCTGTGATAAATTAAATGCTTTATCTGAAAATTAAGTGAATTATTTCTCCAACTACAGGCAAAACCCCATGGAGGACATTAGTTATATGTCTTCTGTGATCTATTTTGAAGCAGAAAAACATAAAACCAAGCCTTAAAAAATAGGTTTTACCGTATGCTTTTCTTTGATAAATTAAATGCTTTTTCTGAAAATTAAGTGAATTATTTCTCCAACTACAGGCAAAACCCCATGGAGGACATTACTTATATGTCTTCTGTGATCTGTTTTGAAGCAGAAAAACATATAACCATGCCCTGAAAATTAGGTTTTGCCATAGTTTTGGTTTTGAATTTTTCGATGTCAAACATGTAAATTTTGGGAATTATTTCTCCTACTACAGGCAAAACCCCATGGAGGACATTAGTTATTTGTCTTGTGTGATCTGTTTTTAAGCAGAAAAACATAAAACCAAGCCTTAAAAAATAGGTTTTGCCATATTGTTGGTTTTGAATTTTTCGATGTCAAACATGTAAATTTTGGGAATTATTTCTCCAACTACAGGCAAAACCCCATGGAGGACATTAGTTATATGTCTTCTGTGATCTGTTTTGATGCAGAAAAACATAAAACCAAGCCTTAAAAAATAGGTTTTACCGTATGCTTTTCTTTGATAAATTAAATGCTTTATCTAAAAATTAAGTGAATTATTTCTCCAACTACAGGCAAAACCCCATTGAGGACATTAGTTATATGTCTTCTGTGATCTGTTTTGAAGCAGAAAAACATAAAACCAAGCCTTAAAAAATAGGTTTTACCGTATGCTTTTCTTTGATAAATTAAATGCTTTATCTGAAAATTAAGTGAATTATTTCTCCAACTACAGGCAAAACCCCATGGAGGACATTAGTTATATGTCTTCTGTGATCTGTTTTGAAGCAGAAAAACATATAACCATGCCCTGAAAAATAGGTTTTGCCATATTTTTGGTTTTGAAGTTTTCGATGTCAAACAAGTAAATTTTGGGAATTATTTCTCCAACTACAGGCAAAACCCCATGGAGGACATTAGTTATATGTCTTATGTGATCTGTTTTGAAGCGACAAAACATAAAATTAAGCCTTTAAAAATAGGTTTTGCCGTATGCTTTTCTTTGATAAATTAAATGCTTTATTAAATGCTTTATCTGAAAATTAAGTGAATTATTTCTCCAACTACAGGCAAAACCCCATGGAGGACATTAGTTATATGTCTTCTGTGATCTGTTTTGAAGCAGAAAAACATATAACCATGCCCTGAAAAATAGGTTTTGCCATATTTTTGGTTTTGAATTTTTCGATGTCAAACATGTAAATTTTGGGAATTATTTCTCCACCTACAGGCAGAACCCCATGGAGGACATTAGTTATATGTCTTCTGTGATCTGTTTTGAAGCAGAAAAACATAAAACCAAGCCTTAAAAAATAGGTTTTGCCATATTTTTGGTTTTGAATTTTTCGATGTCAAACATGTAAATTTTGGGAATTATTTCTGCTACTACAGGCAAAACCCCATGGAGGACATTAGTTATTTGTCTTGTGTGATCTGTTTTTAAGCAGAAAAACATAAAACCAAGCCTTAAAAAATAGGTTTTGCCATATTTTTGGTTTTGAATTTTTCGATGTCAAACATGTAAATTTTGGGAATTATTTCTCCAACTACAGGCAAAACCCCATTGAGGACATTAGTTATATGTCTTCTGTGATCTGTTTTGAAGCAGAAAAACATAATACCAAGCCTTAAAAAATAAGTTTTACCGTATGCTTTTCTGTGATAAATTAAATGCTTTATCTGAAAATTAAGTGAATTATTTCTCCAACTACAGGCAAAACCCCATGGAGGACATTAGTTATATGTCTTCTGTGATCTATTTTGAAGCAGAAAAACATAAAACCAAGCCTTAAAAAATAGGTTTTACCGTATGCTTTTCTTTGATAAATTAAATGCTTTTTCTGAAAATTAAGTGAATTATTTCTCCAACTACAGGCAAAACCCCATGGAGGACATTACTTATATGTCTTCTGTGATCTGTTTTGAAGCAGAAAAACATATAACCATGCCCTGAAAATTAGGTTTTGCCATAGTTTTGGTTTTGAATTTTTCGATGTCAAACATGTAAATTTTGGGAATTATTTCTCCAACTACAGGCAAAACCCCATGGAGGACATTAGTTATATGTCTTCTGTGATCTATTTTGATGCAGAAAAACATAAAACCAAGCCTTAAAAAATTGGTTTTACCGTATGCTTATCTTTGATAAATAAAAACCTTTATCTGAAAATTAAGTGAATTATTTCTCCAACTACAGGCAAAACCCCATGGAGGACATTAGTTATATGTCTTCTGTGATCTGTTTTGAAGCAGAAAAACATAAAACCAAGCCTTAAAAAATTGGTTTTACCGTATGCTTATCTTTGATAAATAAAAACCTTTATCTGAAAATTAAGTGAATTATTTCTCCAACTACAGGCAAAACCCCATGGAGGACATTAGTTATATGTCTTCTGTGATCTGTTTTGAAGCAGAAAAACATAAAACCAAGCCTTAAAAAATAGGTTTTGCCATATTTTTGGTTTTGAATTTTTCGATGTCAAACATGTAAATTTTGGGAATTATTTCTCCTACTACAGGCAAAACCCCATGGAGGACATTAGTTATTTGTCTTGTGTGATCTGTTTTTAAGCAGAAAAACATAAAACCAAGCCTTAAAAAATAGGTTTTGCCATATTGTTGGTTTTGAATTTTTCGATGTCAAACATGTAAATTTTGGGAATTATTTCTCCAACTACAGGCAAAACCCCATGGAGGACATTAGTTATATGTCTTCTGTGATCTGTTTTGATGCAGAAAAACATAAAACCAAGCCTTAAAAAATAGGTTTTACCGTATGCTTTTCTTTGATAAATTAAATGCTTTATCTAAAAATTAAGTGAATTATTTCTCCAACTACAGGCAAAACCCCATTGAGGACATTAGTTATATGTCTTCTGTGATCTGTTTTGAAGCAGAAAAACATAAAACCAAGCCTTAAAAAATAGGTTTTACCGTATGCTTTTCTTTGATAAATTAAATGCTTTATCTGAAAATTAAGTGAATTATTTCTCCAACTACAGGCAAAACCCCATGGAGGACATTAGTTATATGTCTTCTGTGATCTGTTTTGAAGCAGAAAAACATATAACCATGCCCTGAAAAATAGGTTTTGCCATATTTTTGGTTTTGAAGTTTTCGATGTCAAACAAGTAAATTTTGGGAATTATTTCTCCAACTACAGGCAAAACCCCATGGAGGACATTAGTTATATGTCTTATGTGATCTGTTTTGAAGCGACAAAACATAAAATTAAGCCTTTAAAAATAGGTTTTGCCGTATGCTTTTCTTTGATAAATTAAATGCTTTATTAAATGCTTTATCTGAAAATTAAGTGAATTATTTCTCCAACTACAGGCAAAACCCCATGGAGGACATTAGTTATATGTCTTCTGTGATCTGTTTTGAAGCAGAAAAACATATAACCATGCCCTGAAAAATAGGTTTTGCCATATTTTTGGTTTTGAATTTTTCGATGTCAAACATGTAAATTTTGGGAATTATTTCTCCACCTACAGGCAGAACCCCATGGAGGACATTAGTTATATGTCTTCTGTGATCTGTTTTGAAGCAGAAAAACATGAAACCAAGCCTTAAAAAATAGGTTTTACCGTATGCTTTTCTTTGATAAATTAAATGCTTTATCTGAAAATTAAGTGAATTATTTCTCCAACTACAGGCAAAACCCCATGGAGGACATTAGTTATATGTCTTCTGTGATCTGTTTTGATGCAGAAAAACATATAACCATGCCCTGAAAAATAGGTTTTGCCATATTTTTGGTTTTGAATTTTTCGATGTCAAACATGTAAATTTTGGGTATTATTCCACCTACAGGCAGAACCCCATGGAGGACATTAGTTATATGTCTTCTGTGATCTGTTTTGAAGCAGAAAAACATAAAACCAAGCCTTAAAAAATAGGTTATACCGTATGCTTTTCTTTGATAAATTAAATGCTTTATCTGAAAATTAAGTGAATTATTTCTCCAACTACAGGCAAAACCCCATGGAGGACATTAGTTATATGTCTTCTGTGATCTGTTTTGAAGCAGAAAAACATAAAACCAAGCCTTAAAAAATAGGTTTTGCCATATTTTTGGTTTTGAATTTTTCGATGTCAAACATGTAAATTTTGGGAATTATTTCTCCTACTACAGGCAAAACCCCATGGAGGACATTAGTTATTTGTCTTGTGTGATCTGTTTTTAAGCAGAAAAACATAAAACCAAGCCTTAAAAAATAGGTTTTGCCATATTGTTGGTTTTGAATTTTTCGATGTCAAACATGTAAATTTTGGGAATTATTTCTCCAACTACAGGCAAAACCCCATGGAGGACATTAGTTATATGTCTTCTGTGATCTGTTTTGATGCAGAAAAACATAAAACCAAGCCTTAAAAAATAGGTTTTACCGTATGCTTTTCTTTGATAAATTAAATGCTTTATCTAAAAATTAAGTGAATTATTTCTCCAACTACAGGCAAAACCCCATTGAGGACATTAGTTATATGTCTTCTGTGATCTGTTTTGAAGCAGAAAAACATATAACCATGCCCTGAAAAATAGGTTTTGCCATATTTTTGGTTTTGAAGATTTCGATGTCAAACAAGTAAATTTTGGGAATTATTTCTCCAACTACAGGCAAAACCCCATGGAGGACATTAGTTATATGTCTTATGTGATCTGTTTTGAAGCGACAAAACATAAAATTAAGCCTTTAAAAATAGGTTTTACCGTATGCTTTTCTTTGATAAATTAAATGTTTTATTAAATGCTTTATCTGAAAATTAAGTGAATTATTTCTCCAACTACAGGCAAAACCCCATGGAGGACATTAGTTATATGTCTTCTGTGATCTGTTTTGAAGCAGAAAAACATATAACCATGCCCTGAAAAATAGGTTTTGCCATATTTTTGGTTTTGAATTTTTCGATGTCAAACATGTAAATTTTGGGAATTATTTCTCCACCTACAGGCAGAACCCCATGGAGGACATTAGTTATATGTCTTCTGTGATCTGTTTTGAAGCAGAAAAACATGAAACCAAGCCTTAAAAATAGGTTTTACCGTATGCTTTTCTTTGATAAATTAAATGCTTTATCTGAAAATTAAGTGAATTATTTCTCCAACTACAGGCAAAACCCCATGGAGGACATTAGTTATATGTCTTCTGTGATCTGTTTTGATGCAGAAAAACATATAACCATGCCCTGAAAAATAGGTTTTGCCATATTTTTGGTTTTGAATTTTTCGATGTCAAACATGTAAATTTTGGGTATTATTCCACCTACAGGCAGAACCCCATGGAGGACATTAGTTATATGTCTTCTGTGATCTGTTTTGAAGCAGAAAAACATAAAACCAAGCCTTAAAAAATAGGTTTTACCGTATGCTTTTCTTTGATAAATTAAAAGCTTTATCTGAAAATTAAGTGAATTTTTTCTCCAACTACAGGCAAAACCCCATGGAGCACATTTGTTATATGTCTTCTGTGATCTGTTTTGAAGCAGAAAAACATAAAACCAAGCCTTAAAAAATAGGTTTTACCGTATGCTTTTCTTTGATAAATTAAATGCTTTATCTGAAAATTAAGCGTATTATTTCTCCAACTACAGGCAAAACCCCATGGAGGACATTAGTTATATGTCTTCTGTGATCTGTTTTGAAGCAGAAAAACATAAAACCAAGCCTTAAAAAATAGGTTTTACCGTATGCTTTTCTTTGATAAATTAAATGCTTTATCTGAAAATTTAGTGAATTATTTCTCCAACTACAGGCAAAACCCCCATGGAGGACATTAGTTATATGTCTTCTGTGATCTGTTTTGAAGCAGAAAAACATAAAACCAAGCCTTAAAAAAAAAGGTTTTACTGTATGCTTTTCTTTGATAAATTAAATGCTTTTTCTGAAAATTAAGTGAATTATTTCTCCAACTACAGGCAAAACCCCATGCAGGACATTAGTTATATGTCTTCTTTGATCTGTTTTGAAGCAGAAAAACATAAAACCCAGCCTTAAAAAATAGGTTTTACCCTATGCTTTTCTTTGATAAATTAAATGCTTTATCTGAAAATTAAGCGTATTATTTCTCCAACTACAAACAAAACCCCCATGGAGGACATTAGTTATATGTCTTCTGTGATCTGTTTTGAAGCAGAAAAACATAAAACCAAGCCTTAAAAAATAGGTTTTGCCATATTTTTGGTTTTGAATTTTTCGATGTCAAACATGTAAATTTTGGGAATTATTTCTCCAACTACAGGCAAAACTCCATGGAGGACATTAGTTATATGTCTTCTGTGATCTGTTTTGAAGCAGAAAAACATAAAACCAAGCCTTAAAAAATAGGTTTTGCCATATTTTTGGTTTTGAATTTTTCGATGTCAAACATGTAAATTTTGGGAATTATTTCTCCAACTACAGGCAAAACCCCATGGATGACATTAGTTATATGTCTTCTGTGATCTGTTTTGAAGAAGAAAAACATAAAACCAAGCCTTAAAAAATAGGTTTTACCGTATGCTTTTCTTTGATAAATTAAATGCTTTATCTAAAAATTAAGTGAATTATTTCTCCAACTACAGGCAAAACCCCATGGAGGACATTAGTTATATGTCTTCTGTGATCTGTTTTGAAGCAGAAAAACATAAAACCAAGATTTAAAAACTAGGTTTTGCCATATTTTTGGTTTTGAATTTTTCGATGTCAAACATGTAAATTTTGGGAATTATTTCTCCAACTACAGGCAAAACTCCATGGAGGACATTAGTTATATGTCTCTGTGATCTGTTTTGAAGCAGAAAAACAAAAAACCAAGCCTTAAAAAATAGGTTTTGCCATATTTTTGGTTTTGAATTTTTCGATGTCAAACATGTAAATTTTGGGAATTATTTCTCCAACTACAGGCAAAACTCCATGGAGGACATTAGTTATATGTCTTCTGTGATCTGTTTTGAAGCAGAAAAACATAAAACCAAGCCTTAAAAAATAGGTTTTACCGTATGCTTTTCTTTGATAAATTAAATGCTTTATCTGAAAATTAAGTGAATTATTTCTCCAACTACAGGCAAAACCCCATGGAGGACATTAGTTATATGTCTTCTGTGATCTGTTTTGAAGCAGAAAAACATAAAACCAAGCCTTAAAAAATAGGTTTTGCCATATTTTTGGTTTTGAATTTTTCGATGTCAAACATGTAAATTTTGGGAATTATTTCTCCAACTACAGGCAAAACTCCATGGAGGACATTAGTTATATGTCTTCTGTGATCTGTTTTGAAGCAGAAAAACATAAAACCAAGCCTTAAAAAATAGGTTTTACCGTATGCTTTTCTTTGATAAATTAAATGCTTTATCTGAAAATTAAGTGAATTATTTCTCCAACTACAGGCAAAACCCCATGGAGGACATTAGTTATATGTCTTCTGTGATCTGTTTTGAAGCAGAAAAACATAAAACCAAGCCTTAAAAAATAGGTTTTACCGTATGCTTTTCTTTGATAAATTAAATGCTTTATCTGAAAATTAAGTGAATTATTTCTCCAACTACAGGCAAAACCCCATGGAGGACATTAGTTATATGTCTTCTGTGATCTGTTTTGAAGCAGAAAAACATAAAACCAAGCCTTAAAAAATAGGTTTTACCGTGTGCTTTTCTTTGATAAATTAAATGCTTTATCTGAAAATTAAGTGAATTATTTCTCCAACTACAGGCAAAACCACATGGAGGACATTAGTTATATGTCTTCTGTGATCTGTTTTGAAGCAGAAAAACATAAAACCAAGCCTTAAAAAATAGGTTTTACCGTATGCTTTTCTTTGATAAATTAAATGCTTTATCTGAAAATTAAGTGAATTATTTCTCCAACTACAGGCAAAACCCCATGGAGGACATTAGTTATATGTCTTCTGTGATCTGTTTTGAAGCAGAAAAACATAAAAGAATGCCCTGAAAAATAGGTTTTGCCATATTTTTGGTTTTGAATTTTTCGATGTCAAACATGTAAATTTTGGGAATTATTTCTCCAACTACAGGCAAAACCCCATGGAGGACATTAGTTATATGTCTTCTGTGATCTGTTTTGAAGCAGAAAAACATAAAAGAATGCCCTGAAAAATAGGTTTTGCCATATTTTTGGTTTTGAATTTTTCGATGTCAAACATGTAAATTTTGGGAATTATTTCTCCAACTACAGGCAAAACCCCATGGAGGACATTAGTTATATGTCTTCTGTGATCTATTTTGAAGCAGAAAAACTTAAAACCAAGCCTTAAAAAATAGGTTTTACCGTATGCTTTTCTTTGATAAATTAAATGCTTTTTCTGAAAATTAAGTGAATTATTTCTCCAACTACAGGCAAAACCCCATGGAGGACATTAGTTATATGTCTTCTGTGATCTGTTTTGAAGCAGAAAAACATAAAACCAAGCCTTAAAAAATAGGTTTTACCGTATGCTTTTCTTTGATAAATTAAATGCTTTATCTGAAAATTAAGTGAATTATTTCTCCAACTACAGGCAAAACCCCATGGAGGACATTAGTTATATGTCTTCTGTGATCTGTTTTGAAGCAGAAAAACATAAAACCAAGCCTTAAAAAATAGGTTTTACCGTATGCTTTTCTTTGATAAATTAAATGCTTTATCTGAAAATTAAGTGAATTATTTCTCCAACTACAGGCAAAACCCCATGGAGTACATTAGTTATATGTCTTCTGTGATCTGTTTTGAAGCAGAAAAACATAAAACCAAGCCTTAAAAAATAGGTTTTACCGTATGCTTTTCTTTGATAAATTAAATGCTTTATCTGAAAATTAAGTGAATTATCTCTCCAACTACAGGCAAAACCCCATGGAGGACATTAGTTATATGTCTTCTGTGATCTGTTTTGAAGCAGAAAAACATAAAAGAATGCCCTGAAAAATAGGTTTTGCCATATTTTTGGTTTTGAATTTTTCGATGTCAAACATGTAAATTTTGGGAATTATTTCTCCAACTACAGGCAAAACCCCATGGAGGACATTAGTTATATGTCTTCTGTGATCTATTTTGAAGCAGAAAAACATAAAACCAAGCCTTAAAAAATAGGTTTTACCGTATGCTTTTCTTTGATAAATTAAATGCTTTTTCTGAAAATTAAGTGAATTATTTCTCCAACTACAGGCAAAACCCCATGGAGGACATTAGTTATATGTCTTCTGTGATCTGTTTTGAAGCAGAAAAACATATAACCATGCCCTGAAAATTTGGTTTTGCCATAGTTTTGGTTTTGAATTTTTCGATGTCAAACATGTAAATTTTGGGAATTATTTCTCCAACTACAGGCAAAACCCCATGGAGGACATTAGTTATATGTCTTCTGTGATCTATTTTGAAGCAGAAAAACATAAAACCAAGCCTTAAAAAATAGGTTTTACCGTATGCTTTTCTTTGATAAATTAAATGCTTTTTCTGAAAATTAAGTGAATTATTTCTCCAACTACAGGCAAAACCCCATGGAAGACATTAGTTATATGTCTTCTGTGATCTATTTTGAAGCAGAAAAACATAAAACCAAGCCTTAAAAAATAGGTTTTGCCATATTTTTGGTTTTAAATTTTTCGATGTCAAACATGTAAATTTGGGGAATTATTTCTCCACCTACAGGCAGAACCCCATGGAGGACATTAGTTATATGTCTTCTGTGATCTGTTTCGAAGCAGAAAAACATAAAACCAAGCCTTAAAAAAAAGGTTTTACCGTATGCTTTTCTTTGATAAATTAAATGCTTTATCTGAAAATTAAGTGAATTATTTCTCCAACTACAGGCAGATCCCCATGGAGGACATTAGTTATATGTCTTCTGTGATCTGTTTTGAAGCAGAAAAACATAAAACCAAGCCTTAAAAAAAAGGTTTTACCGTATGCTTTTCTTTGATAAATTAAATGCTTTGTCTGAAAATTAAGTGAATTATTTCTCCAACTACAGGCAAAACCCCATGGAGGACATTAGTTATATGTCTTCTGTGATCTGTTTTGAAGCAGAAAAACATAAAACCATGCTCTGAAAAATAGGTTTTGCCATATTTTTGGTTTTGAATTTTTCGATGTCAAACATGTAAATTTTGGGAATTATTTCTCCAACTACAGGCAAAACCCCATGGAGGACATTAGTTATATGTCTTCTGTGATCTGTTTTGAAGCAGAAAAACATAAAACCAAGCATTAAAAAATAGGTTTTGCCATATTTTTGGTTTTGAATTTTTCGATGTCAAACATGTAAATTTTGGGAATTATTTCTCCAACTACAGGCAAAACCCCATGGAGGACATTAGTTATATGTCTTCTGTGATCTGTTTTGAAGCAGAAAAACATATAACCATGCCCTGAAAAATAGGTTTTGCCATATTTTTGGTTTTGAAGTTTTCGATGTCAAACAAGTAAATTTTGGGAATTATTTCTCCAACTACAGGCAAAACCCCATGGAGGACATTAGTTATATGTCCTATGTGATCTGTTTTGAAGCGACAAAACATAAAATTAAGCCTTTAAAAATAGGTTTTACCGTATGCTCTTCTTTGATAAATTAAATGCTTTATCTGAAAATTAAGTGAATTATTTCTCCAACTACAGGCAAAACCCCATGGAGGACATTAGTTATATGTCTTCTGTGATCTGTTTTGAAGCAGAAAAACATATAACCATGCCCTGAAAAATAGGTTTTGCCATATTTTTGGTTTTGAATTTTTCGATGTCAAACATGTAAATTTTGGGAATTATTTCTCCACCTACAGGCAGAACCCCATGGAGGACATTAGTTATATGTCTTCTGTGATCTGTTTTGAAGCAGAAAAACATGAAACCAAGCCTTAAAAAATAGGTTTTACCGTATGCTTTTCTTTGATAAATTAAATGCTTTATCTGAAAATTAAGTGAATTATTTCTCCAACTACAGGCAAAACCCCATGGAGGACATTAGTTATATGTCTTCTGTGATCTGTTTTGATTCAGAAAAACATATAACCATGCCCTGAAAAATAGGTTTTGCCATATTTTTGGTTTTGAATTTTTCGATGTCAAACATGTAAATTTTGGGAATTATTTCTCCACCTACAGGCAGAACCCCATGGAGGACATTAGTTATATGTCTTCTGTGATCTGTTTTAAAGCAGAAAAACATAAAACCAAGCCTTAAAAAATAGGTTATACCGTATGCTTTTCTTTGATAAATTAAATGCTTTATCTGAAAATTAAGTGAATTATTTCTCCAACTACAGGCAAAACCCCATGGAGCACATTTGTTATATGTCTTCTGTGATCTGTTTTGAAGCAGAAAAACATAAAACCAAGCCTTAAAAAATAGGTTTTACCGTATGCTTTTCTTTGATAAATTAAAAGCTTTATCTGAAAATTAAGTGAATTTTTTCTCCAACTACAGGCAAAACCCCATGGAGGACATTAGTTATATGTCTTCTGTGATCTGTTTTGAAGCAGAAAAACATAAAACCAAGCCTTAAAAAATAGGTTTTACCGTATGCTTTTCTTTGATAAATTAAATGCTTTATCTGAAAATTTAGTGAATTATTTCTCCAACTACAGGCAAAACCCCATGGAGGACATTAGTTATATGTCTTCTGTGATCTGTTTTGAAGCAGAAAAACATAAAACCAAGCCTTAAAAAAAAGGTTTTACTGTATGCTTTTCTTTGATAAATTAAATGCTTTTTCTGAAAATTAAGTGAATTATTTCTCCAACTACAGGCAAAACCCCATGGAGGACATTAGTTATATGTCTTCTGTGATCTGTTTTGAAGCAGAAAAACATATAACCATGCCCTGAAAAATAGGTTTTGCCATATTTTTGCTGTTGAATTTTTCGATGTCAAACATGTAAATTTTGTGAATTCTTTCTCCACCTACAGGCAGAACCCCATGGAGGACATTAGTTATATGTCTTCTGTGATCTGTTTTGAAGCAGAAAAACATAAAACCAAGCCTTAAAAAATAGGTTTTACCGTATGCTTTTCTTTGATAAATTAAATGCTTTATCTGAAAATTAAGTGAATTATTTCTCCAACTAAAGGCAAAACCCCATGGAGCACATTTGTTATATGTCTTCTGTGATCTGTTTTGAAGCAGAAAAACATAAAACCCAGCCTTAAAAAATAGGTTTTACCGTATGCTTTTCTTTGATAAATTAAATGCTTTATCTGAAAATTAAGCGTATTATTTCTCCAACTACAAACAAAACCCCATGGAGGACATTAGTTATATGTCTTCTGTGATCTGTTTTGAAGCAGAAAAACATAAAACCAAGCCTTAAAAAATAGGTTTTACCGTATGCTTTTCTTTGATAAATTAAATGCTTTATCTGAAAATTAAGTGAATTATTTCTCCAACTACAGGCAAAACCCCATGGAGGACATTAGTTATATGTCTTCTGTGATCTGTTTTGAAGCAGAAAAACATATAACCATGCCCTGAAAAATAGGTTTTGCCATATTTTTGGTTTTGAATTTTTCGATGTCAAACATGTAAATTTTGGGAATTATTTCTCCACCTACAGGCAGAACCCCATGGAGGACATTAGTTATATGTCTTCTGTGATCTGTTTTGAAGCAGAAAAACATGAAACCAAGCCTTAAAAAATAGGTTTTACCGTATGCTTTTCTTTGATAAATTAAATGCTTTATCTGAAAATTAAGTGAATTATTTCTCCAACTACAGGCAAAACCCCATGGAGGACATTAGTTATATGTCTTCTGTGATCTGTTTTGATGCAGAAAAACATATAACCATGCCCTGAAAAATAGGTTTTGCCATATTTTTGGTTTTGAATTTTTCGATGTCAAACATGTAAATTTTGGGAATTATTTCTCCACCTACAGGCAGAACCCCATGGAGGACATTAGTTATATGTCTTCTGTGATCTGTTTTGAAGCAGAAAAACATAAAACCAAGCCTTAAAAAATAGGTTATACCGTATGCTTTTCTTTGATAAATTAAATGCTTTATCTGAAAATTAAGTGAATTATTTCTCCAACTACAGGCAAAACCCCATGGAGCACATTTGTTATATGTCTTCTGTGATCTGTTTTGAAGCAGAAAAACATAAAACCAAGCCTTAAAAAATAGGTTTTACCGTATGCTTTTCTTTGATAAATTAAAAGCTTTATCTGAAAATTAAGTGAATTTTTTCTCCAACTACAGGCAAAACCCCATGGAGCACATTTGTTATATGTCTTCTGTGATCTGTTTTGAAGCAGAAAAACATAAAACCAAGCCTTAAAAAATAGGTTTTACCGTATGCTTTTCTTTGATAAATTAAATGCTTTATCTGAAAATTAAGTGAATTTTTTCTCCAACTACAGGCAAAACCCCATGGAGCACATTTGTTATATGTCTTCTGTGATCTGTTTTGAAGCAGAAAAACATAAAACCAAGCCTTAAAAAATAGGTTTTACCGTATGCTTTTCTTTGATAAATTAAATGCTTTATCTGAAAATTAAGCGTATTATTTCTCCAACTACAGGCAAAACCCCATGGAGGACATTAGTTATATGTCTTCTGTGATCTGTTTTGAAGCAGAAAAACATAAAACCAAGCCTTAAAAAATAGGTTTTACCGTATGCTTTTCTTTGATAAATTAAATGCTTTATCTGAAAATTTAGTGAATTATTTCTCCAACTACAGGCAAAACCCCATGGAGGACATTAGTTATATGTCTTCTGTGATCTGTTTTGAAGCAGAAAAACATAAAACCAAGCCTTAAAAAAAAGGTTTTACTGTATGCTTTTCTTTGATAAATTAAATGCTTTTTCTGAAAATTAAGTGAATTATTTCTCCAACTACAGGCAAAACCCCATGGAGGACATTAGTTATATGTCTTCTGTGATCTGTTTTGAAGCAGAAAAACATATAACCATGCCCTGAAAAATAGGTTTTGCCATATTTTTGCTGTTGAATTTTTCGATGTCAAACATGTAAATTTTGTGAATTATTTCTCCACCTACAGGCAGAACCCCATGGAGGACATTAGTTATATGTCTTCTGTGATCTGTTTTGAAGCAGAAAAACATAAAACCAAGCCTTAAAAAATAGGTTTTACCGTATGCTTTTCTTTGATAAATTAAATGCTTTATCTGAAAATTTAGTGAATTATTTCTCCAACTACAGGCAAAACCCCATGGAGGACATTAGTTATATGTCTTCTGTGATCTGTTTTGAAGCAGAAAAACATAAAACCAAGCCTTAAAAAATAGGTTTTACCGTATGCTTTTCTTTGATAAATTAAATGCTTTTTCTGAAAATTAAGTGAATTATTTCTCCAACTACAGGCAAAACCCCATGGAGGACATTAGTTATATGTCTTCTGTGATCTGTTTTGAAGCAGAAAAACATAAAACCAAGCCGTAAAAAATAGGTTTTACCGTATGCTTTTCTTTGATAAATTAAATGCTTTATCTGAAAATTAAGTGAATTATCTCTCCAACTACAGGCAAAACCCCATGGAGGACATTAGTTATATGTCTTCTGTGATCTGTTTTGAAGCAGAAAAACATAAAACCAAGCCGTAAAAAATAGGTTTTACCGTATGCTTTTCTTTGATAAATTAAATGCTTTATCTGAAAATTAAGTGAATTATTTCTCCAACTACTGGCAAAACCCCATGGAGGACATTAGTTATATGTCTTCTGTGATCTGTTTTGAAGCAGAAAAACATAAAACCAAGCCGTAAAAAATAGGTTTTGCCATATTTTTGGTTTTTAATTTTTCGATGTCAAACATGTAAATTTTGGGAATTATTTCTCCAACTACACGCAAAACCCCATGGAGGACATTAGTTATATGTCTTCTGTGATCTGTTTTGAAGCAGAAAAACATAAAACCAAGCCTTAAAAAATAGGTTTTACCGTATGCTTTTCTTTGATAAATTAAATGCTTTATCTGAAAATTAAGTGAATTATTTCTCCAACTACAGGCAAAACCCCATGGAGGACATTAGTTATATGTCTTCTGTGATCTGTTTTGATGCAGAAAAACATAAAACCAAGCCTTAAAAAATAGGTTTTGCCATATTTTTGGTTTTGAATTTTTCGATGTCAAACATGTAAATTTTGGGAATTATTTCTCCAACTACAGGCAAAACCCCATGGAGGACATTAGTTATATGTCTTCTGTGATCTGTTTTGAAGCAGAAAAACATAAAACCAAGCCTTAAAAAATAGGTTTTACCGTATGCTTTTCTTTGATAAATTAAATGCTTTATCTGAAAATTAAGTGAATTATTTCTCCAACTACAGGCAAAACCCCATGGAGGACATTAGTTATATGTCTTCTGTGATCTGTTTTGAAGCAGAAAAACATAAAACCAAGCCTTAAAAAATAGGTTTTACCGTATGCTTTTCTTTGATAAATTAAATGCTTTATCTGAAAATTAAGTGAATTATTTCTCCAACTACAGGCAAAACCCCATGGAGCACATTTGTTATATGTCTTCTGTGATCTGTTTTGAAGCAGAAAAACATAAAACCCAGCCTTAAAAAATAGGTTTTACCGTATGCTTTTCTTTGATAAATTAAAAGCTTTATCTGAAAATTAAGTGAATTTTTTCTCCAACTACAGGCAAAACCCCATGGAGCACATTTGTTATATGTCTTCTGTGATCTGTTTTGAAGCAGAAAAACATAAAACCAAGCCTTAAAAAATAGGTTTTACCGTATGCTTTTCTTTGATAAATTAAATGCTTTATCTGAAAATTAAGCGTATTATTTCTCCAACTACAGGCAAAACCCCATGGAGGACATTAGTTATATGTCTTCTGTGATCTGTTTTGAAGCAGAAAAACATAAAACCAAGCCTTAAAAAATAGGTTTTACCGTATGCTTTTCTTTGATAAATTAAATGCTTTATCTGAAAATTTAGTGAATTATTTCTCCAACTACAGGCAAAACCCCATGGAGGACATTAGTTATATGTCTTCTGTGATCTGTTTTGAAGCAGAAAAACATAAAACCAAGCCTTAAAAAAAAGGTTTTACTGTATGCTTTTCTTTGATAAATTAAATGCTTTTTCTGAAAATTAAGTGAATTATTTCTCCAACTACAGGCAAAACCCCATGGAGGACATTAGTTATATGTCTTCTGTGATCTGTTTTGAAGCAGAAAAACATATAACCATGCCCTGAAAAATAGGTTTTGCCATATTTTTGCTGTTGAATTTTTCGATGTCAAACATGTAAATTTTGTGAATTATTTCTCCACCTACAGGCAGAACCCCATGGAGGACATTAGTTATATGTCTTCTGTGATCTGTTTTGAAGCAGAAAAACATAAAACCAAGACTTAAAAAATAGGTTTTACCGTATGCTTTTCTTTGATAAATTAAATGCTTTATCTGAAAATTTAGTGAATTATTTCTCCAACTACAGGCAAAACCCCATGGAGGACATTAGTTATATGTCTTCTGTGATCTGTTTTGAAGCAGAAAAACATAAAACCAAGCCTTAAAAAATAGGTTTTACCGTATGCTTTTCTTTGATAAATTAAATGCTTTATCTGAAAATTTAGTGAATTATTTCTCCAACTACAGGCAAAACCCCATGGAGGACATTAGTTATATGTCTTCTGTGATCTGTTTTGAAGCAGAAAAACATAAAACCAAGCCGTAAAAAATAGGTTTTACCGTATGCTTTTCTTTGATAAATTAAATGCTTTATCTGAAAATTAAGTGAATTATTTCTCCAACTACAGGCAAAACCCCATGGAGGACATTAGTTATATGTCTTCTGTGATCTGTTTTGAAGCAGAAAAACATAAAACCAAGCCTTAAAAAATAGGTTTTACCGTATGCTTTTCTTTGATAAATTAAATGCTTTATCTGAAAATTAAGTGAATTATTTCTCCAACTACAGGCAAAACCCCATGGAGGACATTAGTTATATGTCTTCTGTGATCTGTTTTGAAGCAGAAAAACATAAAACCAAGCCTTAAAAAATAGGTTTTACCGTATGCTTTTCTTTGATAAATTAAATGCTTTATCTGAAAATTAAGCGTATTATTTCTCCAACTACAGGCAAAACCCCATGGAGGACATTAGTTATATGTCTTCTGTGATCTGTTTTGAAGCAGAAAAACATAAAACCAAGCCTTAAAAAATAGGTTTTACCGTATGCTTTTCTTTGATAAATTAAATGCTTTATCTGAAAATTTAGTGAATTATTTCTCCAACTACAGGCAAAACCCCATGGAGGACATTAGTTATATGTCTTCTGTGATCTGTTTTGAAGCAGAAAAACATAAAACCAAGCCTTAAAAAAAAGGTTTTACTGTATGCTTTTCTTTGATAAATTAAATGCTTTATCTGAAAATTAAGCGTATTATTTCTCCAACTACAGGCAAAACCCCATGGAGGACATTAGTTATATGTCTTCTGTGATCTGTTTTGAAGCAGAAAAACATAAAACCAAGCCTTAAAAAATAGGTTTTACCGTATGCTTTTCTTTGATAAATTAAATGCTTTTTCTGAAAATTAAGTGAATTATTTCTCCAACTACAGGCAAAACCCCATGGAGGACATTAGTTATATGTCTTCTGTGATCTGTTTTGAAGCAGAAAAACATAAAACCAAGCCGTAAAAAATAGGTTTTACCGTATGCTTTTCTTTGATAAATTAAATGCTTTATCTGAAAATTAAGTGAATTATTTCTCCAACTACAGGCAAAACCCCATGGAGGACATTAGTTATATGTCTTCTGTGATCTGTTTTGAAGCAGAAAAACATAAAACCAAGCCGTAAAAAATAGGTTTTACCGTATGCTTTTCTTTGATAAATTAAATGCTTTATCTGAAAATTAAGTGAATTATCTCTCCAACTACAGGCAAAACCCCATGGAGGACATTAGTTATATGTCTTCTGTGATCTGTTTTGAAGCAGAAAAACATAAAACCAAGCCGTAAAAAATAGGTTTTACCGTATGCTTTTCTTTGATAAATTAAATGCTTTATCTGAAAATTAAGTGAATTATTTCTCCAACTACTGGCAAAACCCCATGGAGGACATTAGTTATATGTCTTCTGTGATCTGTTTTGAAGCAGAAAAACATAAAACCAAGCCGTAAAAAATAGGTTTTGCCATATTTTTGGTTTTTAATTTTTCGATGTCAAACATGTAAATTTTGGGAATTATTTCTCCAACTACACGCAAAACCCCATGGAGGACATTAGTTATATGTCTTCTGTGATCTGTTTTGAAGCAGAAAAACATAAAACCAAGCCTTAAAAAATAGGTTTTACCGTATGCTTTTCTTTGATAAATTAAATGCTTTATCTGAAAATTAAGTGAATTATTTCTCCAACTACAGGCAAAACCCCATGGAGGACATTAGTTATATGTCTTCTGTGATCTGTTTTGATGCAGAAAAACATAAAACCAAGCCTTAAAAAATAGGTTTTGCCATATTTTTGGTTTTGAATTTTTCGATGTCAAACATGTAAATTTTGGGAATTATTTCTCCAACTACAGGCAAAACCCCATGGAGGACATTAGTTATATGTCTTCTGTGATCTGTTTTGAAGCAGAAAAACATAAAACCAAGCCTTAAAAAATAGGTTTTACCGTATGCTTTTCTTTGATAAATTAAATGCTTTATCTGAAAATTAAGTGAATTATTTCTCCAACTACAGGCAAAACCCCATGGAGGACATTAGTTATATGTCTTCTGTGATCTGTTTTGAAGCAGAAAAACATAAAACCAAGCCTTAAAAAATAGGTTTTACCGTATGCTTTTCTTTGATAAATTAAATGCTTTATCTGAAAATTAAGTGAATTATTTCTCCAACTACAGGCAAAACCCCATGGAGCACATTTGTTATATGTCTTCTGTGATCTGTTTTGAAGCAAAAAAACATAAAACCAAGCCTTAAAAAATAGGTTTTACCGTATGCTTTTCTTTGATAAATTAAATGCTTTATCTGAAAATTAAGTGAATTTTTTCTCCAACTACAGGCAAAACCCCATGGAGCACATTTGTTATATGTCTTCTGTGATCTGTTTTGAAGCAGAAAAACATAAAACCAAGCCTTAAAAAATAGGTTTTACCGTATGCTTTTCTTTGATAAATTAAATGCTTTATCTGAAAATTAAGCGTATTATTTCTCCAACTACAGGCAAAACCCCATGGAGGACATTAGTTATATGTCTTCTGTGATCTGTTTTGAAGCAGAAAAACATAAAACCAAGCCTTAAAAAATAGGTTTTACCGTATGCTTTTCTTTGATAAATTAAATGCTTTATCTGAAAATTTAGTGAATTATTTCTCCAACTACAGGCAAAACCCCATGGAGGACATTAGTTATATGTCTTCTGTGATCTGTTTTGAAGCAGAAAAACATAAAACCAAGCCTTAAAAAAAAGGTTTTACTGTATGCTTTTCTTTGATAAATTAAATGCTTTTTCTGAAAATTAAGTGAATTATTTCTCCAACTACAGGCAAAACCCCATGGAGGACATTAGTTATATGTCTTCTGTGATCTGTTTTGAAGCAGAAAAACATATAACCATGCCCTGAAAAATAGGTTTTGCCATATTTTTGCTGTTGAATTTTTCGATGTCAAACATGTAAATTTTGTGAATTATTTCTCCACCTACAGGCAGAACCCCATGGAGGACATTAGTTATATGTCTTCTGTGATCTGTTTTGAAGCAGAAAAACATAAAACCAAGCCTTAAAAAATAGGTTTTACCGTATGCTTTTCTTTGATAAATTAAATGCTTTATCTGAAAATTTAGTGAATTATTTCTCCAACTACAGGCAAAACCCCATGGAGGACATTAGTTATATGTCTTCTGTGATCTGTTTTGAAGCAGAAAAACATAAAACCAAGCCTTAAAAAATAGGTTTTACCGTATGCTTTTCTTTGATAAATTAAATGCTTTATCTGAAAATTTAGTGAATTATTTCTCCAACTACAGGCAAAACCCCATGGAGGACATTAGTTATATGTCTTCTGTGATCTGTTTTGAAGCAGAAAAACATAAAACCAAGCCGTAAAAAATAGGTTTTACCGTATGCTTTTCTTTGATAAATTAAATGCTTTATCTGAAAATTAAGTGAATTATTTCTCCAACTACAGGCAAAACCCCATGGAGGACATTAGTTATATGTCTTCTGTGATCTGTTTTGAAGCAGAAAAACATAAAACCAAGCCTTAAAAAATAGGTTTTACCGTATGCTTTTCTTTGATAAATTAAATGCTTTATCTGAAAATTAAGTGAATTATTTCTCCAACTACAGGCAAAACCCCCATGGAGGACATTAGTTATATGTCTTCTGTGATCTGTTTTGAAGCAGAAAAACATAAAACCAAGCCTTAAAAAATAGGTTTTACCGTATGCTTTTCTTTGATAAATTAAATGCTTTATCTGAAAATTAAGCGTATTATTTCTCCAACTACAGGCAAAACCCCATGGAGGACATTAGTTATATGTCTTCTGTGATCTGTTTTGAAGCAGAAAAACATAAAACCAAGCCTTAAAAAATAGGTTTTACCGTATGCTTTTCTTTGATAAATTAAATGCTTTATCTGAAAATTTAGTGAATTATTTCTCCAACTACAGGCAAAACCCCATGGAGGACATTAGTTATATGTCTTCTGTGATCTGTTTTGAAGCAGAAAAACATAAAACCAAGCCTTAAAAAAAAGGTTTTACTGTATGCTTTTCTTTGATAAATTAAATGCTTTATCTGAAAATTAAGCGTATTATTTCTCCAACTACAGGCAAAACCCCATGGAGGACATTAGTTATATGTCTTCTGTGATCTGTTTTGAAGCAGAAAAACATAAAACCAAGCCTTAAAAAATAGGTTTTACCGTATGCTTTTCTTTGATAAATTAAATGCTTTTTCTGAAAATTAAGTGAATTATTTCTCCAACTACAGGCAAAACCCCATGGAGGACATTAGTTATATGTCTTCTGTGATCTGTTTTGAAGCAGAAAAACATAAAACCAAGCCTTAAAAAATAGGTTTTACCGTATGCTTTTCTTTGATAAATTAAATGCTTTATCTGAAAATTTAGTGAATTATTTCTCCAACTACAGGCAAAACCCCATGGAGGACATTAGTTATATGTCTTCTGTGATCTGTTTTGAAGCAGAAAAACATAAAACCAAGCCTTAAAAAATAGGTTTTACCGTATGCTTTTCTTTGATAAATTAAATGCTTTATCTGAAAATTAAGCGTATTATTTCTCCAACTACAGGCAAAACCCCATGGAGGACATTAGTTATATGTCTTCTGTGATCTGTTTTGAAGCAGAAAAACATAAAACCAAGCCTTAAAAAATAGGTTTAACCGTATGCTTTTCTTTGATAAATTAAATGCTTTTTCTGAAAATTAAGTGAATTATTTCTCCAACTACAGGCAAAACCCCATGGAGGACATTAGTTATATGTCTTCTGTGATCTGTTTTGAAGCAGAAAAACATATAACCATGCCCTGAAAAATAGGTTTTGCCATATTTTTGCTGTTGAATTTTTCGATGTCAAACATGTAAATTTTGTGAATTATTTCTCCACCTACAGGCAGAACCCCATGGAGGACATTAGTTATATGTCTTCTGTGATCTGTTTTGAAGCAGAAAAACATAAAACCCAGCCTTAAAAAATCGGTTTTACCGTATGCTTTTCTTTGATAAATTAAATGCTTTATCTGAAAATTAAGCGTATTATTTCTCCAACTACAAACAAAACCCCATGGAGGACATTAGTTATATGTCTTCTGTGATCTGTTTTGAAGCAGAAAAACATAAAACCAAGCCTTAAAAAATAGGTTTTACCGTATGCTTTTCTTTGATAAATTAAATGCTTTATCTGAAAATTAAGTGAATTATTTCTCCAACTACAGGCAAAACCCCATGGAGGACATTAGTTATATGTCTTCTGTGATCTGTTTTGAAGCAGAAAAACATAAAACCAAGCCTTAAAAAATAGGTTTTACCGTATGCTTTTCTTTGATAAATTAAATGCTTTATCTGAAAATTAAGCGTATTATTTCTCCAACTACAGGCAAAACCCCATGGAGGACATTAGTTATATGTCTTCTGTGATCTGTTTTGAAGCAGAAAAACATAAAACCAAGCCTTAAAAAATAGGTTTTACCGTATGCTTTTCTTTGATAAATTAAATGCTTTATCTGAAAATTTAGTGAATTATTTCTCCAACTACAGGCAAAACCCCATGGAGGACATTAGTTATATGTCTTCTGTGATCTGTTTTGAAGCAGAAAAACATAAAACCAAGCCTTAAAAAAAAGGTTTTACTGTATGCTTTTCTTTGATAAATTAAATGCTTTTTCTGAAAATTAAGTGAATTATTTCTCCAACTACAGGCAAAACCCCATGGAGGACATTAGTTATATGTCTTCTGTGATCTGTTTTGAAGCAGAAAAACCTAAAACCAAGCCTTAAAAAATAGGTTTTACCGTATGCTTTTCTTTGATAAATTAAATGCTTTATCTGAAAATTTAGTGAATTATTTCTCCAACTACAGGCAAAACCCCATGGAGGACATTAGTTATATGTCTTCTGTGATCTGTTTTGAAGCAGAAAAACATAAAACCAAGCCTTAAAAAAAAGGTTTTACTGTATGCTTTTCTTTGATAAATTAAATGCTTTTTCTGAAAATTAAGTGAATTATTTCTCCAACTACAGGCAAAACCCCATGGAGGACATTAGTTATATGTCTTCTGTGATCTGTTTTGAAGCAGAAAAACATATAACCATGCCCTGAAAAATAGGTTTTGCCATATTTTTGCTGTTGAATTTTTCGATGTCAAACATGTAAATTTTGTGAATTATTTCTCCACCTACAGGCAGAACCCCATGGAGGACATTAGTTATATGTCTTCTGTGATCTGTTTTGAAGCAGAAAAACATAAAACCCAGCCTTAAAAAATAGGTTTTACCGTATGCTTTTCTTTGATAAATTAAATGCTTTATCTGAAAATTAAGCGTATTATTTCTCCAACTACAAACAAAACCCCATGGAGGACATTAGTTATATGTCTTCTGTGATCTGTTTTGAAGCAGAAAAACATAAAACCAAGCCTTAAAAAATAGGTTTTACCGTATGCTTTTCTTTGATAAATTAAATGCTTTATCTGAAAATTAAGTGAATTATTTCTCCAACTACAGGCAAAACCCCATGGAGGACATTAGTTATATGTCTTCTGTGATCTGTTTTGAAGCAGAAAAACATAAAACCAAGCCTTAAAAAATAGGTTTTACCGTATGCTTTTCTTTGATAAATTAAATGCTTTATCTGAAAATTAAGCGTATTATTTCTCCAACTACAGGCAAAACCCCATGGAGGACATTAGTTATATATCTTCTGTGATCTGTTTTGAAGCAGAAAAACATAAAACCAAGCTTTAAAAAATAGGTTTTACCGTATGCTTTTCTTTGATAAATTAAATGCTTTATCTGAAAATTTAGTGAATTATTTCTCCAACTACAGGCAAAACCCCATGGAGGACATTAGTTATATGTCTTCTGTGATCTGTTTTGAAGCAGAAAAACATAAAACCAAGCCTTAAAAAAAAGGTTTTACTGTATGCTTTTCTTTGATAAATTAAATGCTTTTTCTGAAAATTAAGTGAATTATTTCTCCAACTACAGGCAAAACCCCATGGAGGACATTAGTTATATGTCTTCTGTGATCTGTTTTGAAGCAGAAAAACATATAACCATGCCCTGAAAAATAGGTTTTGCCATATTTTTGCTGTTGAATTTTTCGATGTCAAACATGTAAATTTTGTGAATTATTTCTCCACCTACAGGCAGAACCCCATGGAGGACATTAGTTATATGTCTTCTGTGATCTGTTTTGAAGCAGAAAAACATAAAACCCAGCCTTAAAAAATAGGTTTTACCGTATGCTTTTCTTTGATAAATTAAATGCTTTATCTGAAAATTAAGTGAATTATTTCTCCAACTACAGGCAAAACCCCATGGAGGACATTAGTTATATGTCTTCTGTGATCTGTTTTGAAGCAGAAAAACATAAAACCAAGCCTTAAAAAATAGGTTTTACCGTATGCTTTTCTTTGATAAATTAAATGCTTTATCTGAAAATTAAGCGTATTATTTCTCCAACTACAGGCAAAACCCCATGGAGGACATTAGTTATATATCTTCTGTGATCTGTTTTGAAGCAGAAAAACATAAAACCAAGCTTTAAAAAATAGGTTTTACCGTATGCTTTTCTTTGATAAATTAAATGCTTTATCTGAAAATTTAGTGAATTATTTCTCCAACTACAGGCAAAACCCCATGGAGGACATTAGTTATATGTCTTCTGTGATCTGTTTTGAAGCAGAAAAACATAAAACCAAGCCTTAAAAAAAAGGTTTTACTGTATGCTTTTCTTTGATAAATTAAATGCTTTTTCTGAAAATTAAGTGAATTATTTCTCCAACTACAGGCAAAACCCCATGGAGGACATTAGTTATATGTCTTCTGTGATCTGTTTTGAAGCAGAAAAACATATAACCATGCCCTGAAAAATAGGTTTTGCCATATTTTTGCTGTTGAATTTTTCGATGTCAAACATGTAAATTTTGTGAATTATTTCTCCACCTACAGGCAGAACCCCATGGAGGACATTAGTTATATGTCTTCTGTGATCTGTTTTGAAGCAGAAAAACATAAAACCCAGCCTTAAAAAATAGGTTTTACCGTATGCTTTTCTTTGATAAATTAAATGCTTTATCTGAAAATTAAGCGTATTATTTCTCCAACTACAAACAAAACCCCATGGAGGACATTAGTTATATGTCTTCTGTGATCTGTTTTGAAGCAGAAAAACATAAAACCAAGCCTTAAAAAATAGGTTTTACCGTATGCTTTTCTTTGATAAATTAAATGCTTTATCTGAAAATTAAGTGAATTATTTCTCCAACTACAGGCAAAACCCCATGGAGGACATTAGTTATATGTCTTCTGTGATCTGTTTTGAAGCAGAAAAACATAAAACCAAGCCGTAAAAAATAGGTTTTACCGTATGCTTTTCTTTGATAAATTAAATGCTTTATCTGAAAATTAAGTGAATTATTTCTCCAACTACAGGCAAAACCCCATGGAGGACATTAGTTATATGTCTTCTGTGATCTGTTTTGAAGCAGAAAAACATAAAACCAAGCCTTAAAAAATAGGTTTTACCGTATGCTTTTCTTTGATAAATTAAATGCTTTATCTGAAAATTTAGTGAATTATTTCTCCAACTACAGGCAAAACCCCATGGAGGACATTAGTTATATGTCTTCTGTGATCTGTTTTGAAGCAGAAAAACATAAAACCAAGCCGTAAAAAATAGGTTTTACCGTATGCTTTTCTTTGATAAATTAAATGCTTTATCTGAAAATTAAGTGAATTATTTCTCCAACTACAGGCAAAACCCCATGGAGGACATTAGTTATATGTCTTCTGTGATCTGTTTTGAAGCAGAAAAACATAAAACCAAGCCTTAAAAAATAGGTTTTACCGTATGCTTTTCTTTGATAAATTAAATGCTTTATCTGAAAATTTAGTGAATTATTTCTCCAACTACAGGCAAAACCCCATGGAGGACATTAGTTATATGTCTTCTGTGATCTGTTTTGAAGCAGAAAAACATAAAACCAAGCCTTAAAAAATAGGTTTTACCGTATGCTTTTCTATGATAAATTAAATGCTTTATCTGAAAATTAAGCGTATTATTTCTCCAACTACAGGCAAAACCCCATGGAGGACATTAGTTATATGTCTTCTGTGATCTGTTTTGAAGCAGAAAAACATAAAACCAAGCCTTAAAAAAAAGGTTTTACTGTATGCTTTTCTTTGATAAATTAAATGCTTTTTCTGAAAATTAAGTGAATTATTTCTCCAACTACAGGCAAAACCCCATGGAGGACATTAGTTATATGTCTTCTGTGATCTGTTTTGAAGCAGAAAAACATATAACCATGCCCTGAAAAATAGGTTTTGCCATATTTTTGCTGTTGAATTTTTCGATGTCAAACATGTAAATTTTGTGAATTATTTCTCCACCTACAGGCAGAACCCCATGGAGGACATTAGTTATATGTCTTCTGTGATCTGTTTTGAAGCAGAAAAACATAAAACCCAGCCTTAAAAAATAGGTTTTACCGTATGCTTTTCTTTGATAAATTAAATGCTTTATCTGAAAATTAAGCGTATTATTTCTCCAACTACAAACAAAACCCCATGGAGGACATTAGTTATATGTCTTCTGTGATCTGTTTTGAAGCAGAAAAACATAAAACCAAGCCTTAAAAAATAGGTTTTACCGTATGCTTTTCTTTGATAAATTAAATGCTTTATCTGAAAATTAAGTGAATTATCTCTCCAACTACAGGCAAAACCCCATGGAGGACATTAGTTATATGTCTTCTGTGATCTGTTTTGAAGCAGAAAAACATAAAACCAAGCCTTAAAAAATAGGTTTTACCGTATGCTTTTCTTTGATAAATTAAATGCTTTATCTGAAAATTAAGTGAATTATTTCTCCAACTACAGGCAAAACCCCATGGAGGACATTAGTTATATGTCTTCTGTGATCTGTTTTGAAGCAGAAAAACATAAAACCAAGCCTTAAAAAATAGGTTTTGCCATATTTTTGGTTTTGAATTTTTCGATGTCAAACATGTAAATTTTGGGAATTATTTCTCCAACTACAGGCAAAACTCCATGGAGGACATTAGTTATATGTCTTCTGTGATCTGTTTTGAAGCAGAAAAACATAAAACCAAGCCTTAAAAAATAGGTTTTGCCATATTTTTGGTTTTGAATTTTTCGATGTCAAACATGTAAATTTTGGGAATTATTTCTCCAACTACAGGCAAAACCCCATGGAGGACATTAGTTATATGTCTTCTGTGATCTGTTTTGAAGCAGAAAAACATAAAACCAAGCCTTAAAAAATAGGTTTAGCCGTATGCTTTTCTTTGATAAATTAAATGCTTTATCTAAAAATTAAGTGAATTATTTCTCCAACTACAGGCAAAACCCCATGGAGGACATTAGTTATATGTCTTCTGTGATCTGTTTTGAAGCAGAAAAACATAAAACCAAGATTTAAAAACTAGGTTTTGCCATATTTTTGGTTTTGAATTTTTCGATGTCAAACATGTAAATTTTGGGAATTATTTCTCCAACTACAGGCAAAACTCCATGGAGGACATTAGTTATATGTCTTCTGTGATCTGTTTTGAAGCAGAAAAACATAAAACCAAGCCTTAAAAAATAGGTTTTACCGTATTTTTGGTTTTGAATTTTTCGATGTCAAACATGTAAATTTTGGGAATTATTTCTCCAACTACAGGCAAAACTCCATGGAGGACATTAGTTATATGTCTTCTGTGATCTGTTTTGAAGCAGAAAAACATAAAACCAAGCCTTAAAAAATAGGTTTTACCGTATGCTTTTCTTTGATAAATTAAATGCTTTATCTAAAAATTAAGTGAATTATTTCTCCAACTACAGGCAAAACCCCATGGAGGACATTAGTTATATGTCTTCTGTGATCTGTTTTGAAGCAGAAAAACATAAAACCAAGATTTAAAAACTAGGTTTTGCCATATTTTTGGTTTTGAATTTTTCGATGTCAAACATGTAAATTTTGGGAATTATTTCTCCAACTACAGGCAAAACTCCATGGAGGACATTAGTTATATGTCTTCTGTGATCTGTTTTGAAGCAGAAAAACATAAAACCAAGCCTTAAAAAATAGGTTTTGCCATATTTTTGGTTTTGAATTTTTCGATGTCAAACATGTAAATTTTGGGAATTATTTCTCCAACTACAGGCAAAACCCCATGGAGGACATTAGTTATATGTCTTCTGTGATCTGTTTTGAAGCAGAAAAACATAAAACCAAGCCTTAAAAAATAGGTTTAGCCGTATGCTTTTCTTTGATAAATTAAATGCTTTATCTAAAAATTAAGTGAATTATTTCTCCAACTACAGGCAAAACCCCATGGAGGACATTAGTTATATGTCTTCTGTGATCTGTTTTGAAGCAGAAAAACATAAAACCAAGATTTAAAAACTAGGTTTTGCCATATTTTTGGTTTTGAATTTTTCGATGTCAAACATGTAAATTTTGGGAATTATTTCTCCAACTACAGGCAAAACTCCATGGAGGACATTAGTTATATGTCTTCTGTGATCTGTTTTGAAGCAGAAAAACATAAAACCAAGCCTTAAAAAATAGGTTTTACCGTATTTTTGGTTTTGAATTTTTCGATGTCAAACATGTAAATTTTGGGAATTATTTCTCCAACTACAGGCAAAACTCCATGGAGGACATTAGTTATATGTCTTCTGTGATCTGTTTTGAAGCAGAAAAACATAAAACCAAGCCTTAAAAAATAGGTTTTACCGTATGCTTTTCTTTGATAAATTAAATGCTTTATCTAAAAATTAAGTGAATTATTTCTCCAACTACAGGCAAAACCCCATGGAGGACATTAGTTATATGTCTTCTGTGATCTGTTTTGAAGCAGAAAAACATAAAACCAAGATTTAAAAACTAGGTTTTGCCATATTTTTGGTTTTGAATTTTTCGATGTCAAACATGTAAATTTTGGGAATTATTTCTCCAACTACAGGCAAAACTCCATGGAGGACATTAGTTATATGTCTTCTGTGATCTGTTTTGAAGCAGAAAAACATAAAACCAAGCCTTAAAAAATAGGTTTTGCCATATTTTTGGTTTTGAATTTTTCGATGTCAAACATGTAAATTTTGGGAATTATTTCTCCAACTACAGGCAAAACTCCATGGAGGACATTAGTTATATGTCTTCTGTGATCTGTTTTGAAGCAGAAAAACATAAAACCAAGCCTTAAAAAATAGGTTTTACCGTATGCTTTTCTTTGATAAATTAAATGCATTATCTGAAAATTAAGTGAATTATTTCTCCAACTACAGGCAAAACCCCAGGGAGGACATTAGTTATATGTCTTCTGTGATCTGTTTTGAAGCAGTAAAACATAAAACCAAGCCTTAAAAAATAGGTTTTACCGTATGCTTTTCTTTGATAAATTAAATGCTTTATCTGAAAATTAAGTGAATTATTTCTCCAACTACAGGCAAAACCACATGGAGGACATTAGTTATATGTCTTCTGTGATCTGTTTTGAAGCAGAAAAACATAAAACCAAGCCTTAAAAAATAGGTTTTACCGTATGCTTTTCTTTGATAAATTAAATGCTTTATCTGAAAATTAAGTGAATTATTTCTCCAACTACAGGCAAAACCCCATGGAGGACATTAGTTATATGTCTTCTGTGATCTGTTTTGAAGCAGAAAAACATAAAAGAATGCCCTGAAAAATAGGTTTTGCCATATTTTTGGTTTTGAATTTTTCGATGTCAAACATGTAAATTTTGGGAATTATTTCTCCAACTACAGGCAAAACCCCATGGAGGACATTAGTTATATGTCTTCTGTGATCTATTTTGAAGCAGAAAAACATAAAACCAAGCCTTAAAAAATAGGTTTTACCGTATGCTTTTCTTTGATAAATTAAATGCTTTTTCTGAAAATTAAGTGAATTATTTCTCCAACTACAGGCAAAACCCCATGGAGGACATTAGTTATATGTCTTCTGTGATCTGTTTTGAAGCAGAAAAACATATACCCATGCCCTGAAAATTTGGTTTTGCCATAGTTTTGGTTTTGAATTTTTCGATGTCAAACATGTAAATTTTGGGAATTATTTCTCCAACTACAGGCAAAACCCCATGGAGGACATTAGTTATATGTCTTCTGTGATCTATTTTGAAGCAGAAAAACATAAAACCAAGCCTTAAAAAATAGGTTTTACCGTATGCTTTTCTTTGATAAATTAAATGCTTTATCTGAAAATTAAGTGAATTATCTCTCCAACTACAGGCAAAACCCCATGGAGGACATTAGTTATATGTCTTCTGTGATCTGTTTTGAAGCAGAAAAACATATAACCATGCCCTGAAAATTTGGTTTTGCCATAGTTTTGGTTTTGAATTTTTCGATGTCAAACATGTAAATTTTGGGAATTATTTCTCCAACTACAGGCAAAACCCCATGGAGGACATTAGTTATATGTCTTCTGTGATCTATTTTGAAGCAGAAAAACATAAAACCAAGCCTTAAAAAATAGGTTTTACCGTATGCTTTTCTTTGATAAATTAAATGCTTTTTCTGAAAATTAAGTGAATTATTTCTCCAACTACAGGCAAAACCCCATGGAGGACATTAGTTATATGTCTTCTGTGATCTATTTTGAAGCAGAAAAACATAAAACCAAGCCTTAAAAAATAGGTTTTGCCATATTTTTGGTTTTAAATTTTTCGATGTCAAACATGTAAATTTGGGGAATTATTTCTCCACCTACAGGCAGAACCCCATGGAGGACAATAGTTATATGTCTTCTGTGATCTGTTTCGAAGCAGAAAAACATAAAACCAAGCCTTAAAAAAAAGGTTTTACCGTATGCTTTTCTTTGATAAATTAAATGCTTTATCTGAAAATTAAGTGAATTATTTCTCCAACTACAGGCAAAACCCCATGGAGGACATTAGTTATATGTCTTCTGTGATCTGTTTTGAAGCAGAAAAACATAAAACCATGCTCTGAAAAATAGGTTTTGCCATATTTTTGGTTTTGAATTTTTCGATGTCAAACATGTAAATTTTGGGAATTATTTCTCCAACTACAGGCAAAACCCCATGGAGGACATTAGTTATATGTCTTCTGTGATCTGTTTTGAAGCAGAAAAACATAAAACCAAGCATTAAAAAATAGGTTTTGCCATATTTTTGGTTTTGAATTTTTCGATGTCAAACATGTAAATTTTGGGAATTATTTCTCCAACTACAGGCAAAACCCCATGGAGGACATTAGTTATATGTCTTCTGTGATCTGTTTTGATGCAGAAAAACATAAAACCAAGCCTTAAAAAATAGGTTTTACCGTATGCTTTTCTTTGATAAATTAAATGCTTTATCTAAAAATTAAGTGAATTATTTCTCCAACTACAGGCAAAACCCCATTGAGGACATAAGTTATATGTCTTCTGTGATCTGTTTTGAAGCAGAAAAACGTAAAACCAAGCCTTAAAAAAGAGGTTTTACCGTATGCTTTTCTTTGATAAATTAAATGCTTTATCTGAAAATTAAGTGAATTATTTCTCCAACTACAGGCAAAACCCCATGGAGGACATTAGTTATATGTCTTCTGTGATCTGTTTTGAAGCAGAAAAACATAAAACCAAGCCTTAAAAAATAGGTTTTGCCATATTTTTGGTTTTGAATTTTTCGATGTCAAACATGTAAATTTTGGGAATTATTTCTCCTACTACAGGCAAAACCCCATAGAGGACATTAGTTATTTGTCTTGTGTGATCTGTTTTTAAGCAGAAAAACATAAAACCAAGCCTTAAAAAATAGGTTTTGCCATATTGTTGGTTTTGAATTTTTCGATGTCAAACATGTAAATTTTGGGAATTATTTCTCCAACTACAGGCAAAACCCCATGGAGGACATTAGTTATATGTCTTCTGTGATCTGTTTTGATGCAGAAAAACATAAAACTAAGCCTTAAAAAATAGGTTTTACCGTATGCTTTTCTTTGATAAATTAAATGCTTTATCTAAAAATTAAGTGAATTATTTCTCCAACTACAGGCAAAACCCCATTGAGGACATCAGTTATATGTCTTCTGTGATCTGTTTTGAAGCAGAAAAACATAAAACCAAGCCTTAAAAAATAGGTTTTACCGTATGCTTTTCTTTGATAAATTAAATGCTTTATCTGAAAATTAAGTGAATTATTTCTCCAACTACAGGCAAAACCCCATGGAGGACATTAGTTATATGTCTTCTGTGATCTGTTTTGAAGCAGAAAAACATATAACCATGCCCTGAAAAATAGGTTTTGCCATATTTTTGGTTTTGAATTTTTCGATGTCAAACATGTAAATTTTGGGAATTATTTCTCCACCTACAGGCAGAACCCCATGGAGGACATTAGTTATATATCTTCTGTGATCTGTTTTGAAGCAGAAAAACATGAAACCAAGCCTTAAAAAATAGGTTTTACCGTATGCTTTTCTTTGATAAATTAAATGCTTTATCTGAAAATTAAGTGAATTATTTCTCCAACTACAGGCAAAACCCCATGGAGGACATTAGTTATATGTCTTCTGTGATCTGTTTTGATGCAGAAAAACATATAACCATGCCCTGAAAAATAGGTTTTGCCATATTTTTGGTTTTGAATTTTTCGATGTCAAACATGTAAATTTTGGGAATTATTTCTCCACCTACAGGCAGAACCCCATGGAGGACATTAGTTATATGTCTTCTGTGATCTGTTTTGAAGCAGAAAAACATAAAACCAAGCCTTAAAAAATAGGTTATACCGTATGCTTTTCTTTGATAAATTAAATGCTTTATCTGAAAATTAAGTGAATTATTTCTCCAACTACAGGCAAAACCCCATGGAGCACATTTGTTATATGTCTTCTGTGATCTGTTTTGAAGCAGAAAAACATAAAACCAAGCCTTAAAAAATAGGTTTTACCGTATGCTTTTCTTTGATAAATTAAAAGCTTTATCTGAAAATTAAGTGAATTTTTTCTCCAACTACAGGCAAAACCCCATGGAGCACATTTGTTATATGTCTTCTGTGATCTGTTTTGAAGCAGAAAAACATAAAACCAAGCCTTAAAAAATAGGTTTTACCGTATGCTTTTCTTTGATAAATTAAATGCTTTATCTGAAAATTTAGTGAATTATTTCTCCAACTACAGGCAAAACCCCATGGAGGACATTAGTTATATGTCTTCTGTGATCTGTTTTGAAGCAGAAAAACATGAAACCAAGCCTTAAAAAATAGGTTTTACCGTATGCTTTTCTTTGATAAATTAAATGCTTTATCTGAAAATTAAGTGAATTATTTCTCCAACTACAGGCAAAACCCCATGGAGGACATTAGTTATATGTCTTCTGTGATCTGTTTTGATGCAGAAAAACATATAACCATGCCCTGAAAAATAGGTTTTGCCATATTTTTGGTTTTGAATTTTTCGATGTCAAACATGTAAATTTTGGGTATTATTCCACCTACAGGCAGAACCCCATGGAGGACATTAGTTATATGTCTTCTGTGATCTGTTTTGAAGCAGAAAAACATAAAACCAAGCCTTAAAAAATAGGTTATACCGTATGCTTTTCTTTGATAAATTAAATGCTTTATCTGAAAATTAAGTGAATTATTTCTCCAACTACAGGCAAAACCCCATGGAGGACATTAGTTATATGTCTTCTGTGATCTGTTTTGAAGCAGAAAAACATAAAACCAAGCCTTAAAAAATAGGTTTTACCGTATGCTTTTCTTTGATAAATTAAATGCTTTATCTGAAAATTAAGTGAATTATTTCTCCAACTACAGGCAAAACCCCATGGAGGACATTAGTTATATGTCTTCTGTGATCTGTTTTGAAGCAGAAAAACATAAAACCAAGCCTTAAAAAATAGGTTTTACCGTATGCTTTTCTTTGATAAATTAAATGCTTTATCTGAAAATTAAGCGTATTATTTCTCCAACTACAGGCAAAACCCCATGGAGGACATTAGTTATATGTCTTCTGTGATCTGTTTTGAAGCAGAAAAACATAAAACCAAGCCTTAAAAAATAGGTTTTACCGTATGCTTTTCTTTGATAAATTAAATGCTTTATCTGAAAATTTAGTGAATTATTTCTCCAACTACAGGCAAAACCCCATGGAGGACATTAGTTATATGTCTTCTGTGATCTGTTTTGAAGCAGAAAAACATAAAACCAAGCCTTAAAAAAAAGGTTTTACTGTATGCTTTTCTTTGATAAATTAAATGCTTTTTCTGAAAATTAAGTGAATTATTTCTCCAACTACAGGCAAAACCCCATGGAGGACATTAGTTATATGTCTTCTGTGATCTGTTTTGAAGCAGAAAAACATATAACCCAGCCTTAAAAAATAGGTTTTACCGTATGCTTTTCTTTGATAAATTAAATGCTTTATCTGAAAATTAAGCGTATTATTTCTCCAACTACAAACAAAACCCCATGGAGGACATTAGTTATATGTCTTCTGTGATCTGTTTTGAAGCAGAAAAACATAAAACCAAGCCTTAAAAAATAGGTTTTACCGTATGCTTTTCTTTGATAAATTAAATGCTTTATCTGAAAATTAAGTGAATTATCTCTCCAACTACAGGCAAAACCCCATGGAGGACATTAGTTATATGTCTTCTGTGATCTGTTTTGAAGCAGAAAAACATAAAACCAAGCCTTAAAAAATAGGTTTTACCGTATGCTTTTCTTTGATAAATTAAATGCTTTATCTGAAAATTAAGTGAATTATTTCTCCAACTACAGGCAAAACCCCATGGAGGACATTAGTTATATGTCTTCTGTGATCTGTTTTGAAGCAGAAAAACATAAAACCAAGCCGTAAAAAATAGGTTTTACCGTATGCTTTTCTTTGATAAATTAAATGCTTTATCTGAAAATTAAGTGAATTATTTCTCCAACTACAGGCAAAACCCCATGGAGGACATTAGTTATATGTCTTCTGTGATCTGTTTTGAAGCAGAAAAACATAAAACCAAGCCTTAAAAAATAGGTTTTACCGTATGCTTTTCTTTGATAAATTAAATGCTTTATCTGAAAATTTAGTGAATTATTTCTCCAACTACAGGCAAAACCCCATGGAGGACATTAGTTATATGTCTTCTGTGATCTGTTTTGAAGCAGAAAAACATAAAACCAAGCCTTAAAAAATAGGTTTTACCGTATGCTTTTCTTTGATAAATTAAATGCTTTATCTGAAAATTTAGTGAATTATTTCTCCAACTACAGGCAAAACCCCATGGAGGACATTAGTTATATGTCTTCTGTGATCTGTTTTGAAGCAGAAAAACATAAAACCAAGCCGTAAAAAATAGGTTTTACCGTATGCTTTTCTTTGATAAATTAAATGCTTTATCTGAAAATTAAGTGAATTATTTCTCCAACTACAGGCAAAACCCCATGGAGGACATTAGTTATATGTCTTCTGTGATCTGTTTTGAAGCAGAAAAACATAAAACCAAGCCTTAAAAAATAGGTTTTACCGTATGCTTTTCTTTGATAAATTAAATGCTTTATCTGAAAATTTAATGAATTATTTCTCCAACTACAGGCAAAACCCCATGGAGGACATTAGTTATATGTCTTCTGTGATCTGTTTTGAAGCAGAAAAACATAAAACCAAGCCTTAAAAAATAGGTTTTACCGTATGCTTTTCTTTGATAAATTAAATGCTTTATCTGAAAATTAAGCGTATTATTTCTCCAACTACAGGCAAAACCCCATGGAGGACATTAGTTATATGTCTTCTGTGATCTGTTTTGAAGCAGAAAAACATAAAACCAAGCCTTAAAAAATAGGTTTTACCGTATGCTTTTCTTTGATAAATTAAATGCTTTATCTGAAAATTTAGTGAATTATTTCTCCAACTACAGGCAAAACCCCATGGAGGACATTAGTTATATGTCTTCTGTGATCTGTTTTGAAGCAGAAAAACATAAAACCAAGCCTTAAAAAAAAGGTTTTACTGTATGCTTTTCTTTGATAAATTAAATGCTTTTTCTGAAAATTAAGTGAATTATTTCTCCAACTACAGGCAAAACCCCATGGAGGACATTAGTTATATGTCTTCTGTGATCTGTTTTGAAGCAGAAAAACATATAACCATGCCCTGAAAAATAGGTTTTGCCATATTTTTGCTGTTGAATTTTTCGATGTCAAACATGTAAATTTTGTGAATTATTTCTCCACCTACAGGCAGAACCCCATGGAGGACATTAGTTATATGTCTTCTGTGATCTGTTTTGAAGCAGAAAAACATAAAACCCAGCCTTAAAAAATAGGTTTTACCGTACGCTTTTCTTTGATAAATTAAATGCTTTATCTGAAAATTAAGTGAATTATCTCTCCAACTACAGGCAAAACCCCATGGAGGACATTAGTTATATGTCTTCTGTGATCTGTTTTGAAGCAGAAAAACATAAAACCCAGCCTTAAAAAATAGGTTTTACCGTATGCTTTTCTTTGATAAATTAAATGCTTTATCTGAAAATTAAGCGTATTATTTCTCCAACTACAAACAAAACCCCATGGAGGACATTAGTTATATGTCTTCTGTGATCTGTTTTGAAGCAGAAAAGCATAAAAGCAAGCCTTAAAAAATAGGTTTTACCGTATGCTTTTCTTTGATAAATTAAATGCTTTATCTGAAAATTAAGTGAATTATCTCTCCAACTACAGGCAAAACCCCATGGAGGACATTAGTTATATGTCTTCTGTGATCTGTTTTGAAGCAGAAAAACATAAAACCAAGCCTTAAAAAATAGGTTTTACCGTATGCTTTTCTTTGATAAATTAAATGCTTTATCTGAAAATTAAGTGAATTATTTCTCCAACTACAGGCAAAACCCCATGGAGGACATTAGTTATATGTCTTCTGTGATCTGTTTTGAAGCAGAAAAACATAAAACCAAGCCTTAAAAAATAGGTTTTGCCATATTTTTGGTTTTGAATTTTTCGATGTCAAACATGTAAATTTTGGGAATTATTTCTCCAACTACAGGCAAAACTCCATGGAGGACATTAGTTATATGTCTTCTGTGATCTGTTTTGAAGCAGAAAAACATAAAACCAAGCCTTAAAAAATAGGTTTTGCCATATTTTTGGTTTTGAATTTTTCGATGTCAAACATGTAAATTTTGGGAATTATTTCTCCAACTACAGGCAAAACCCCATGGAGGACATTAGTTATATGTCTTCTGTGATCTGTTTTGAAGCAGAAAAACATAAAACCAAGCCTTAAAAAATAGGTTTTACCGTATGCTTTTCTTTGATAAATTAAATGCTTTATCTAAAAATTAAGTGAATTATTTCTCCAACTACAGGCAAAACCACATGGAGGACATTAGTTATATGTCTTCTGTGATCTGTTTTGAAGCAGAAAAACATAAAACCAAGCCTTAAAAAATAGGTTTTACCGTATGCTTTTCTTTGATAAATTAAATGCTTTATCTGAAAATTAAGTGAATTATTTCTCCAACTACAGGCAAAACCCCATGGAGGACATTAGTTATATGTCTTCTGTGATCTGTTTTGAAGCAGAAAAACATAAAAGAATGCCCTGAAAAATAGGTTTTGCCATATTTTTGGTTTTGAATTTTTCGATGTCAAACATGTAAATTTTGGGAATTATTTCTCCAACTACAGGCAAAACCCCATGGAGGACATTAGTTATATGTCTTCTGTGATCTATTTTGAAGCAGAAAAACATAAAACCAAGCCTTAAAAAATAGGTTTTACCGTATGCTTTTCTTTGATAAATTAAATGCTTTATCTGAAAATTAAGTGAATTATCTCTCCAACTACAGGCAAAACCCCATGGAGGACATTAGTTATATGTCTTCTGTGATCTATTTTGAAGCAGAAAAACATAAAACCAAGCCTTAAAAAATAGGTTTTGCCATATTTTTGGTTTTAAATTTTTCGATGTCAAACATGTAAATTTGGGGAATTATTTCTCCAACTACAGGCAAAACCCCATGGAGGACATTAGTTATATGTCTTCTGTGATCTGTTTTGAAGCAGAAAAACATAAAACCCAGCCTTAAAAAATAGGTTTTACCGTATGCTTTTCTTTGATAAATTAAATGCTTTATCTGAAAATTAAGCGTATTATTTCTCCAACTACAAACAAAACCCCATGGAGGACATTAGTTATATGTCTTCTGTGATCTGTTTTGAAGCAGAAAAACATAAAACCAAGCCTTAAAAAATAGGTTTTACCGTATGCTTTTCTTTGATAAATTAAATGCTTTATCTGAAAATTAAGTGAATTATTTCTCCAACTACAGGCAAAACCCCATGGAGGACATTAGTTATATGTCTTCTGTGATCTGTTTTGAAGCAGAAAAACATAAAACCAAGCCTTAAAAAATAGGTTTTGCCATATTTTTGGTTTTGAATTTTTCGATGTCAAACATGTAAATTTTGGGAATTATTTCTCCAACTACAGGCAAAACTCCATGGAGGACATTAGTTATATGTCTTCTGTGATCTGTTTTGAAGCAGAAAAACATAAAACCAAGCCTTAAAAAATAGGTTTTGCCATATTTTTGGTTTTGAATTTTTCGATGTCAAACATGTAAATTTTGGGAATTATTTCTCCAACTACAGGCAAAACCCCATGGAGGACATTAGTTATATGTCTTCTGTGATCTGTTTTGAAGCAGAAAAACATAAAACCAAGCCTTAAAAAATAGGTTTTACCGTATGCTTTTCTTTGATAAATAAAATGCTTTATCTGAAAATTAAGTGAATTATTTCTCCAACTACAGGCAAAACCCCATGGAGGACATTAGTTATATGTCTTCTGTGATCTGTTTTGAAGCAGAAAAACATAAAAGAATGCCCTGAAAAATAGGTTTTGCCATATTTTTGGTTTTGAATTTTTCGATGTCAAACATGTAAATTTTGGGAATTATTTCTCCAACTACAGGCAAAACCACATGGAGGACATTAGTTATATGTCTTCTGTGATCTGTTTTGAAGCAGAAAAACATAAAACCAAGCCTTAAAAAATAGGTTTTACCGTATGCTTTTCTTTGATAAATAAAATGCTTTATCTGAAAATTAAGTGAATTATTTCTCCAACTACAGGCAAAACCCCATGGAGGACATTAGTTATATGTCTTCTGTGATCTGTTTTGAAGCAGAAAAACATAAAAGAATGCCCTGAAAAATAGGTTTTGCCATATTTTTGGTTTTGAATTTTTCGATGTCAAACATGTAAATTTTGGGAATTATTTCTCCAACTACAGGCAAAACCACATGGAGGACATTAGTTATATGTCTTCTGTGATCTGTTTTGAAGCAGAAAAACATAAAACCAAGCCTTAAAAAATAGGTTTTACCGTATGCTTTTCTTTGATAAATAAAATGCTTTATCTGAAAATTAAGTGAATTATTTCTCCAACTACAGGCAAAACCCCATGGAGGACATTAGTTATATGTCTTCTGTGATCTGTTTTGAAGCAGAAAAACATAAAAGAATGCCCTGAAAAATAGGTTTTGCGATATTTTTGGTTTTGAATTTTTCGATGTCAAACATGTAAATTTTGGGAATTATTTCTCCAACTACAGGCAAAACCCCATGGAGGACATTAGTTATATGTCTTCTGTGATCTGTTTTGAAGCAGAAAAACATAAAACCAAGCCTTAAAAAATAGGTTTTACCGTATGCTTTTCTTTGATAAATTAAATGCTTTTTCTGAAAATTAAGTGAATTATTTCTCCAACTACAGGCAAAACCCCATGGAGGACATTAGTTATATGTCTTCTGTGATCTGTTTTGAAGCAGAAAAACATAAAACCAAGCCTTAAAAAATAGGTTTTACCGTATGCTTTTCTTTGATAAATTAAATGCTTTTTCTGAAAATTAAGTGAATTATCTCTCCAACTACAGGCAAAACCCCATGGAGGACATTAGTTATATGTCTTCTGTGATCTGTTTTGAAGCAGAAAAACATAAAACCAAGCCTTAAAAAATAGGTTTTACCGTATGCTTTTCTTTGATAAATTAAATGCTTTTTCTGAAAATTAAGTGAATTATTTCTCCAACTACAGGCAAAACCCCATGGAGGACATTAGTTATATGTCTTCTGTGATCTGTTTTGAAGCAGAAAAACATATAACCATGCCCTGAAAATTTGGTTTTGCCATAGTTTTGGTTTTGAATTTTTCGATGTCAAACATGTAAATTTTGGGAATTATTTCTCCAACTACAGGCAAAACCCCATGGAGGACATTAGTTATATGTCTTCTGTGATCTATTTTGAAGCAGAAAAACATAAAACCAAGCCTTAAAAAATAGGTTTTACCGTATGCTTTTCTTTGATAAATTAAATGCTTTTTCTGAAAATTAAGTGAATTATTTCTCCAACTACAGGCAAAACCCCATGGAGGACATTAGTTATATGTCTTCTGTGATCTGTTTTGAAGCAGAAAAACATATAACCATGCCCTGAAAATTTGGTTTTGCCATAGTTTTGGTTTTGAATTTTTCGATGTCAAACATGTAAATTTTGGGAATTATTTCTCCAACTACAGGCAAAACCCCATGGAGGACATTAGTTATATGTCTTCTGTGATCTATTTTGAAGCAGAAAAACATAAAACCAAGCCTTAAAAAATAGGTTTTACCGTATGCTTTTCTTTGATAAATTAAATGCTTTTTCTGAAAATTAAGTGAATTATTTCTCCAACTACAGGCAAAACCCCATGGAGGACATTAGTTATATGTCTTCTGTGATCTGTTTTGAAGCAGAAAAACATATAACCATGCCCTGAAAATTTGGTTTTGCCATAGTTTTGGTTTTGAATTTTTCGATGTCAAACATGTAAATTTTGGGAATTATTTCTCCAACTACAGGCAAAACCCCATGGAGGACATTAGTTATATGTCTTCTGTGATCTGTTTTGAAGCAGAAAAACATAAAACCAAGCCTTAAAAAATAGGTTTTACCGTATGCTTTTCTTTGATAAATTAAATGCTTTTTCTGAAAATTAAGTGAATTATCTCTCCAACTACAGGCAAAACCCCATGGAGGACATTAGTTATATGTCTTCTGTGATCTGTTTTGAAGCAGAAAAACATAAAACCAAGCCTTAAAAAATAGGTTTTACCGTATGCTTTTCTTTGATAAATTAAATGCTTTTTCTGAAAATTAAGTGAATTATTTCTCCAACTACAGGCAAAACCCCATGGAGGACATTAGTTATATGTCTTCTGTGATCTGTTTTGAAGCAGAAAAACATATAACCATGCCCTGAAAATTTGGTTTTGCCATAGTTTTGGTTTTGAATTTTTCGATGTCAAACATGTAAATTTTGGGAATTATTTCTCCAACTACAGGCAAAACCCCATGGAGGACATTAGTTATATGTCTTCTGTGATCTATTTTGAAGCAGAAAAACATAAAACCAAGCCTTAAAAAATAGGTTTTACCGTATGCTTTTCTTTGATAAATTAAATGCTTTATCTGAAAATTAAGTGAATTATCTCTCCAACTACAGGCAAAACCCCATGGAGGACATTAGTTATATGTCTTCTGTGATCTATTTTGAAGCAGAAAAACATAAAACCAAGCCTTAAAAAATAGGTTTTGCCATATTTTTGGTTTTAAATTTTTCGATGTCAAACATGTAAATTTGGGGAATTATTTCTCCACCTACAGGCAGAACCCCATGGAGGACATTAGTTATATGTCTTCTGTGATCTGTTTTGAAGCAGAAAAACATAAAACCCAGCCTTAAAAAATAGGTTTTACCGTATGCTTTTCTTTGATAAATTAAATGCTTTATCTGAAAATTAAGTGAATTATCTCTCCAACTACAGGCAAAACCCCATGGAGGACATTAGTTATATGTCTTCTGTGATCTGTTTTGAAGCAGAAAAACATAAAACCCAGCCTTAAAAAATAGGTTTTACCGTATGCTTTTCTTTGATAAATTAAATGCTTTATCTGAAAATTAAGCGTATTATTTCTCCAACTACAAACAAAACCCCATGGAGGACATTAGTTATATGTCTTCTGTGATCTGTTTTGAAGCAGAAAAGCATAAAAGCAAGCCTTAAAAAATAGGTTTTACCGTATGCTTTTCTTTGATAAATTAAATGCTTTATCTGAAAATTAAGTGAATTATCTCTCCAACTACAGGCAAAACCCCATGGAGGAAATTAGTTATATGTCTTCTGTGATCTGTTTTGAAGCAGAAAAACATAAAACCAAGCCTTAAAAAATAGGTTTTACCGTATGCTTTTCTTTGATAAATTAAATGCTTTATCTGAAAATTAAGTGAATTATTTCTCCAACTACAGGCAAAACCCCATGGAGGACATTAGTTATATGTCTTCTGTGATCTGTTTTGAAGCAGAAAAACATAAAACCAAGCCTTAAAAAATAGGTTTTGCCATATTTTTGGTTTTGAATTTTTCGATGTCAAACATGTAAATTTTGGGAATTATTTCTCCAACTACAGGCAAAACTCCATGGAGGACATTAGTTATATGTCTTCTGTGATCTGTTTTGAAGCAGAAAAACATAAAACCAAGCCTTAAAAAATAGGTTTTGCCATATTTTTGGTTTTGAATTTTTCGATGTCAAACATGTAAATTTTGGGAATTATTTCTCCAACTACAGGCAAAACCCCATGGAGGACATTAGTTATATGTCTTCTGTGATCTGTTTTGAAGCAGAAAAACATAAAACCCAGCCTTAAAAAATAGGTTTTACCGTATGCTTTTCTTTGATAAATTAAATGCTTTATCTGAAAATTAAGCGTATTATTTCTCCAACTACAAACAAAACCCCATGCAGGACATTAGTTATATGTCTTCTTTGATCTGTTTTGAAGCAGAAAAACATAAAACCCAGCCTTAAAAAATAGGTTTTACCGTATGCTTTTCTTTGATAAATTAAATGCTTTATCTGAAAATTAAGTGAATTATCTCTCCAACTACAGGCAAAACCCCATGGAGGAAATTAGTTATATGTCTTCTGTGATCTGTTTTGAAGCAGAAAAACATAAAACCAAGCCTTAAAAAATAGGTTTTACCGTATGCTTTTCTTTGATAAATTAAATGCTTTATCTGAAAATTAAGTGAATTATTTCTCCAACTACAGGCAAAACCCTATGGAGGACATTAGTTTTATGTCTTCTGTGATCTGTTTTGAAGCAGAAAAACATAAAACCAAGCCTTAAAAAATAGGTTTTGCCATATTTTTGGTTTTGAATTTTTCGATGTCAAACATGTAAATTTTGGGAATTATTTCTCCAACTACAGGCAAAACTCCATGGAGGACATTAGTTATATGTCTTCTGTGATCTGTTTTGAAGCAGAAAAACAAAAACCAAGCCTTAAAAAATAGGTTTTGCCATATTTTTGGTTTTGAATTTTTCGATGTCAAACATGTAAATTTTGGGAATTATTTCTCCAACTACAGGCAAAACCCCATGGAGGACATTAGTTATATGTCTTCTGTGATCTGTTTTGAAGCAGAAAAACATAAAACCAAGCCTTAAAAAATAGGTTTTACCGTATGCTTTTCTTTGATAAATTAAATGCTTTATCTAAAAATTAAGTGAATTATTTCTCCAACTACAGGCAAAACCACATGGAGGACATTAGTTATATGTCTTCTGTGATCTGTTTTGAAGCAGAAAAACATAAAACCAAGCCTTAAAAAATAGGTTTTACCGTATGCTTTTCTTTGATAAATTAAATGCTTTATCTGAAAATTAAGTGAATTATTTCTCCAACTACAGGCAAAACCCCATGGAGGACATTAGTTATATGTCTTCTGTGATCTGTTTTGAAGCAGAAAAACATAAAAGAATGCCCTGAAAAATAGGTTTTGCCATATTTTTGGTTTTGAATTTTTCGATGTCAAACATGTAAATTTTGGGAATTATTTCTCCAACTACAGGCAAAACCCCATGGAGGACATTAGTTATATGTCTTCTGTGATCTATTTTGAAGCAGAAAAACATAAAACCAAGCCTTAAAAAATAGGTTTTACCGTATGCTTTTCTTTGATAAATTAAATGCTTTTTCTGAAAATTAAGCGTATTATTTCTCCAACTACAAACAAAACCCCATGCAGGACATTAGTTATATGTCTTCTTTGATCTGTTTTGAAGCAGAAAAACATAAAACCCAGCCTTAAAAAATAGGTTTTACCGTATGCTTTTCTTTGATAAATTAAATGCTTTATCTGAAAATTAAGTGAATTATCTCTCCAACTACAGGCAAAACCCCATGGAGGAAATTAGTTATATGTCTTCTGTGATCTGTTTTGAAGCAGAAAAACATAAAACCAAGCCTTAAAAAATAGGTTTTACCGTATGCTTTTCTTTGATAAATTAAATGCTTTATCTGAAAATTAAGTGAATTATTTCTCCAACTACAGGCAAAACCCCATGGAGGACATTAGTTATATGTCTTCTGTGATCTGTTTTGAAGCAGAAAAACATAAAACCAAGCCTTAAAAAATAGGTTTTGCCATATTTTTGGTTTTGAATTTTTCGATGTCAAACATGTAAATTTTGGGAATTATTTCTCCAACTACAGGCAAAACTCCATGGAGGACATTAGTTATATGTCTTCTGTGATCTGTTTTGAAGCAGAAAAACATAAAACCAAGCCTTAAAAAATAGGTTTTGCCATATTTTTGGTTTTGAATTTTTCGATGTCAAACATGTAAATTTTGGGAATTATTTCTCCAACTACAGGCAAAACCCCATGGAGGACATTAGTTATATGTCTTCTGTGATCTGTTTTGAAGCAGAAAAACATAAAACCAAGCCTTAAAAAATAGGTTTTACCGTATGCTTTTCTTTGATAAATTAAATGCTTTATCTAAAAATTAAGTGAATTATTTCTCCAACTACAGGCAAAACCCCATGGAGGACATTAGTTATATGTCTTCTGTGATCTGTTTTGAAGCAGAAAAACATAAAACCAAGATTTAAAAACTAGGTTTTGCCATATTTTTGGTTTTGAATTTTTCGATGTCAAACATGTAAATTTTGGGAATTATTTCTCCAACTACAGGCAAAACTCCATGGAGGACATTAGTTATATGTCTTCTGTGATCTGTTTTGAAGCAGAAAAACATAAAACCAAGCCTTAAAAAATAGGTTTTGCCATATTTTTGGTTTTGAATTTTTCGATGTCAAACATGTAAATTTTGGGAATTATTTCTCCAACTACAGGCAAAACTCCATGGAGGACATTAGTTATATGTCTTCTGTGATCTGTTTTGAAGCAGAAAAACATAAAACCAAGCCTTAAAAAATAGGTTTTACCGTATGCTTTTCTTTGATAAATTAAATGCATTATCTGAAAATTAAGTGAATTATTTCTCCAACTACAGGCAAAACCCCATGGAGGACATTAGTTATATGTCTTCTGTGATCTGTTTTGAAGCAGAAAAACATAAAACCAAGCCTTAAAAAATAGGTTTTACCGTATGCTTTTCTTTGATAAATTAAATGCTTTTTCTGAAAATTAAGTGAATTATTTCTCCAACTACAGGCAAAACCCCATGGAGGACATTAGTTATATGTCTTCTGTGATCTGTTTTGAAGCAGAAAAACATAAAACCAAGCCTTAAAAAATAGGTTTTACCGTATGCTTTTCTTTGATAAATTAAATGCTTTATCTGAAAATTAAGTGAATTATTTCTCCAACTACAGGCAAAACCCCATGGAGGACATTAGTTATATGTCTTCTGTGATCTGTTTTGAAGCAGAAAAACATAAAACCAAGCCTTAAAAAATAGGTTTTACCGTATGCTTTTCTTTGATAAATTAAATGCTTTATCTGAAAATTAAGTGAATTATTTCTCCAACTACAGGCAAAACCCCATGGAGGACATTAGTTATATGTCTTCTGTGATCTGTTTTGAAGCAGAAAAACATAAAACCAAGCCTTAAAAAATAGGTTTTACCGTATGCTTTTCTTTGATAAATTAAATGCTTTTTCTGAAAATTAAGTGAATTATTTCTCCAACTACAGGCAAAACCCCATGGAGGACATTAGTTATATGTCTTCTGTGATCTGTTTTGAAGCAGAAAAACATAAAAGAATGCCCTGAAAAATAGGTTTTGCCATATTTTTGGTTTTGAATTTTTCGATGTCAAACATGTAAATTTTGGGAATTATTTCTCCAACTACAGGCAAAACCCCATGGAGGACATTAGTTATATGTCTTCTGTGATCTATTTTGAAGCAGAAAAACATAAAACCAAGCCTTAAAAAATAGGTTTTACCGTATGCTTTTCTTTGATAAATTAAATGCTTTATCTGAAAATTAAGTGAATTATTTCTCCAACTACAGGCAAAACTCCATGGAGGACATTAGTTATATGTCTTCTGTGATCTGTTTTGAAGCAGAAAAACATAAAACCAAGCCTTAAAAAATAGGTTTTACCGTATGCTTTTCTTTGATAAATTAAATGCTTTATCTGAAAATTAAGTGAATTATCTCTCCAACTACAGCCAAAACCCCATGGAGGACATTAGTTATATGTCTTCTGTGATCTATTTTGAAGCAGAAAAACATAAAACCAAGCCTTAAAAAAAAGGTTTTACCGTATGCTTTTCTTTGATAAATTAAATGCTTTATCTGAAAATTAAGTGAATTATTTCTCCAACTACAGGCAAAACCCCATGGAGGACATTAGTTATATGTCTTCTGTGATCTGTTTTGAAGCAGAAAAACATAAAACCAAGCATTAAAAAATAGGTTTTGCCATATTTTTGGTTTTGAATTTTTCGATGTCAAACATGTAAATTTTGGGAATTATTTCTCCAACTACAGGCAAAACCCCATGGAGGACATTAGTTATATGTCTTCTGTGATCTGTTTTGATGCAGAAAAACATAAAACCAAGCCTTAAAAAATAGGTTTTACCGTATGCTTTTCTTTGATAAATTAAATGCTTTATCTAAAAATTAAGTGAATTATTTCTCCAACTACAGGCAAAACCCCATTGAGGACATAAGTTATATGTCTTCTGTGATCTGTTTTGAAGCAGAAAAACGTAAAACCAAGCCTTAAAAAAGAGGTTTTACCGTATGCTTTTCTTTGATAAATTAAATGCTTTATCTGAAAATTAAGTGAATTATTTCTCCAACTACAGGCAAAACCCCATGGAGGACATTAGTTATATGTCTTCTGTGATCTGTTTTGAAGCAGAAAAACATAAAACCAAGCCTTAAAAAATTGGTTTTACCGTATGCTTATCTTTGATAAATAAAAACCTTTATCTGAAAATTAAGTGAATTATTTCTCCAACTACAGGCAAAACCCCATGGAGGACATTAGTTATATGTCTTCTGTGATCTGTTTTGAAGCAGAAAAACATAAAACCAAGCCTTAAAAAATAGGTTTTGCCATATTTTTGGTTTTGAATTTTTCGATGTCAAACATGTAAATTTTGGGAATTATTTCTCCTACTACAGGCAAAACCCCATAGAGGACATTAGTTATTTGTCTTGTGTGATCTGTTTTTAAGCAGAAAAACATAAAACCAAGCCTTAAAAAATAGGTTTTGCCATATTGTTGGTTTTGAATTTTTCGATGTCAAACATGTAAATTTTGGGAATTATTTCTCCAACTACAGGCAAAACCCCATGGAGGACATTAGTTATATGTCTTCTGTGATCTGTTTTGATGCAGAAAAACATAAAACTAAGCCTTAAAAAATAGGTTTTACCGTATGCTTTTCTTTGATAAATTAAATGCTTTATCTAAAAATTAAGTGAATTATTTCTCCAACTACAGGCAAAACCCCATTGAGGACATCAGTTATATGTCTTCTGTGATCTGTTTTGAAGCAGAAAAACATAAAACCAAGCCTTAAAAAATAGGTTTTACCGTATGCTTTTCTTTGATAAATTAAATGCTTTATCTGAAAATTAAGTGAATTATTTCTCCAACTACAGGCAAAACCCCATGGAGGACATTAGTTATATGTCTTCTGTGATCTGTTTTGAAGCAGAAAAACATATAACCATGCCCTGAAAAATAGGTTTTGTCATATTTTTGGTTTTGAAGTTTTCGATGTCAAACAAGTAAATTTTGGGAATTATTTCTCCAACTACAGGCAAAACCCCATGGAGGACATTAGTTATATGTCCTATGTGATCTGTTTTGAAGCGACAAAACATAAAATTAAGCCTTTAAAAATAGGTTTTACCGTATGCTTTTCTTTGATAAATTAAATGCTTTATCTGAAAATTAAGTGAATTATTTCTCCAACTACAGGCAAAACCCCATGGAGGACATTAGTTATATGTCTTCTGTGATCTGTTTTGAAGCAGAAAAACATATAACCATGCCCTGAAAAATAGGTTTTGCCATATTTTTGGTTTTGAATTTTTCGATGTCAAACATGTAAATTTTGGGAATTATTTCTCCACCTACAGGCAGAACCCCATGGAGGACATTAGTTATATATCTTCTGTGATCTGTTTTGAAGCAGAAAAACATAAAACCAAGCCTTAAAAAATAGGTTATACCGTATGCTTTTCTTTGATAAATTAAATGCTTTATCTGAAAATTAAGTGAATTATTTCTCCAACTACAGGCAAAACCCCATGGAGCACATTTGTTATATGTCTTCTGTGATCTGTTTTGAAGCAGAAAAACATAAAACCAAGCCTTAAAAAATAGGTTTTACCGTATGCTTTTCTTTGATAAATTAAAAGCTTTATCTGAAAATTAAGTGAATTTTTTCTCCAACTACAGGCAAAACCCCATGGAGCACATTTGTTATATGTCTTCTGTGATCTGTTTTGAAGCAGAAAAACATAAAACCAAGCCTTAAAAAAAAGGTTTTACTGTATGCTTTTCTTTGATAAATTAAATGCTTTTTCTGAAAATTAAGTGAATTATTTCTCCAACTACAGGCAAAACCCCATGGAGGACATTAGTTATATGTCTTCTGTGATCTGTTTTGAAGCAGAAAAACATATAACCATGCCCTGAAAAATAGGTTTTGCCATATTTTTGGTGTTGAATTTTTCGATGTCAAACATGTAAATTTTGTGAATTATTTCTCCACCTACAGGCAGAACCCCATGGAGGACATTAGTTATATGTCTTCTGTGATCTGTTTTGAAGCAGAAAAACATAAAACCAAGCCTTAAAAAAAAGGTTTTACTGTATGCTTTTCTTTGATAAATTAAATGCTTTTTCTGAAAATTAAGTGAATTATTTCTCCAACTACAGGCAAAACCCCATGGAGGACATTAGTTATATGTCTTCTGTGATCTGTTTTGAAGCAGAAAAACATATAACCATGCCCTGAAAAATAGGTTTTGCCATATTTTTGGTGTTGAATTTTTCGATGTCAAACATGTAAATTTTGTGAATTATTTCTCCACCTACAGGCAGAACCCCATGGAGGACATTAGTTATATGTCTTCTGTGATCTGTTTTGAAGCAGAAAAACATAAAACCAAGCCTTAAAAAAAAGGTTTTACTGTATGCTTTTCTTTGATAAATTAAATGCTTTTTCTGAAAATTAAGTGAATTATTTCTCCAACTACAGGCAAAACCCCATGGAGGACATTAGTTATATGTCTTCTGTGATCTGTTTTGAAGCAGAAAAACATAAAACCAAGCCTTAAAAAATAGGTTTTACCGTATGCTTTTCTTTGATAAATTAAATGCTTTATCTGAAAATTAAGTGAATTATTTCTCCAACTAAAGGCAAAACCCCATGGAGCACATTTGTTATATGTCTTCTGTGATCTGTTTTGAAGCAGAAAAACATAAAACCCAGCCTTAAAAAATAGGTTTTACCGTATGCTTTTCTTTGATAAATTAAATGCTTTATCTGAAAATTAAGCGTATTATTTCTCCAACTACAAACAAAACCCCATGGAGGACATTTGTTATATGTCTTCTGTGATCTGTTTTGAAGCAGAAAAACATAAAACCAAGCCTTAAAAAATAGGTTTTACCGTATGCTTTTCTTTGATAAATTAAATGCTTTATCTGAAAATTAAGTGAATTATTTCTCCAACTACAGGCAAAACCCCATGGAGGACATTAGTTATATGTCTTCTGTGATCTGTTTTGAAGCAGAAAAACATAAAACCAAGCCTTAAAAAATAGGTTTTACCGTATGCTTTTCTTTGATAAATTAAATGCTTTATCTGAAAATTAAGTGAATTATTTCTCCAACTACAAACAAAACCCCATGGAGGACATTAGTTATATGTCTTCTGTGATCTGTTTTGAAGCAGAAAAACATATAACCATGCCCTGAAAAATAGGTTTTGCCATAATTTTGGTGTTGAATTTTTCGATGTCAAACATGTAAATTTTGTGAATTATTTCTCCACCTACAGGCAGAACCCCATGGAGGACATTAGTTATATGTCTTCTGTGATCTGTTTTGAAGCAGAAAAACAAAAAACCAAGCCTTAAAAAATAGGTTTTACCGTATGCTTTTCTTTGATAAAATAAATGCTTTATCTGAAAATTAAGTGAATTATTTCTCCAACTACAGGCAAAACCCCATGGAGCACATTTGTTATATGTCTTCTGTGATCTGTTTTGAAGCAGAAAAACATAAAACCCAGCCTTAAAAAATAGGTTTTACCGTATGCTTTTCTTTGATAAATTAAATGCTTTATCTGAAAATTAAGTGAATTATTTCTCCAACTACAGGCAAAACCCCATGGAGCACATTTGTTATATGTCTTCTGTGATCTGTTTTGAAGCAGAAAAACATAAAACCCAGCCTTAAAAAATAGGTTTTACCGTATGCTTTTCTTTGATAAATTAAATGCTTTATCTGATAATTAAGCGTATTATTTCTCCAACTACAAACAAAACCCCATGGAGGACATTAGTTATATGTCTTCTGTGATCTGTTTTGAAGCAGAAAAACATAAAACCAAGCCTTAAAAAATAGGTTTTACCGTACGCTTTTCTTTGATAAATTAAATGCTTTATCTAAAAATTAAGTGAATTATCTCTCCAACTACAGGCAAAACCCCATGGAGGACATTAGTTATATGTCTTCTGTGATCTGTTTTGAAGCAGAAAAACATAAAACCAAGATTTAAAATCTAGGTTTTGCCATATTTTTGGTTTTGAATTTTTCGATGTCAAACATGTAAATTTTGGGAATTATTTCTCCAACTACAGGCAAAACTCCATGGAGGACATTAGTTATATGTCTTCTGTGATCTGTTTTGAAGCAGAAAAACATAAAACCAAGCCTTAAAAAATAGGTTTTGCCATATTTTTGGTTTTGAATTTTTCGATGTCAAACATGTAAATTTTGGGAATTATTTCTCCAACTACAGGCAAAACTCCATGGAGGACATTAGTTATATGTCTTCTGTGATCTGTTTTGAAGCAGAAAAACATAAAACCAAGCCTTAAAAAATAGGTTTTGCCATATTTTTGGTTTTGAATTTTTCGATGTCAAACATGTAAATTTTGGGAATTATTTCTCCAACTACAGGCAAAACCCCATGGAGGACATTAGTTATATGTCTTCTGTGATCTGTTTTGAAGCAGAAAAACATAAAACCAAGCCTTAAAAAATAGGTTTTACCGTATGCTTTTCTTTGATAAATTAAATGCTTTATCTAAAAATTAAGTGAATTATTTCTCCAACTACAGGCAAAACCCCATGGAGGACATTAGTTATATGTCTTCTGTGATCTGTTTTGAAGCAGAAAAACATAAAACCAAGATTTAAAAACTAGGTTTTGCCATATTTTTGGTTTTGAATTTTTCGATGTCAAACATGTAAATTTTGGGAATTATTTCTCCAACTACAGGCAAAACTCCATGGAGGACATTAGTTATATGTCTTCTGTGATCTGTTTTGAAGCAGAAAAACATAAAACCAAGCCTTAAAAAATAGGTTTTGCCATATTTTTGGTTTTGAATTTTTCGATGTCAAACATGTAAATTTTGGGAATTATTTCTCCAACTACAGGCAAAACTCCATGGAGGACATTAGTTATATGTCTTTTGTGATCTGTTTTGAAGCAGAAAAACATAAAACCAAGCCTTAAAAAATAGGTTTTACCGTATGCTTTTCTTTGATAAATTAAATGCATTATCTGAAAATTAAGTGAATTATTTCTCCAACTACAGGCAAAACCCCATGGAGGACATTAGTTATATGTCTTCTGTGATCTGTTTTGAAGCAGAAAAACATAAAACCAAGCCTTAAAAAATAGGTTTTACCGTATGCTTTTCTTTGATAAATTAAATGCTTTATCTGAAAATTAAGTGAATTATTTCTCCAACTACAGGCAAAACCCCATGGAGGACATTAGTTATATGTCTTCTGTGATCTGTTTTGAAGCAGAAAAACATAAAACCAAGCCTTAAAAAATAGGTTTTACCGTATGCTTTTCTTTGATAAATTAAATGCTTTTTCTGAAAATTAAGTGAATTATTTCTCCAACTACAGGCAAAACCCCATGGAGGACATTAGTTATATGTCTTCTGTGATCTGTTTTGAAGCAGAAAAACATATACCCATGCCCTGAAAATTTGGTTTTGCCATAGTTTTGGTTTTGAATTTTTCGATGTCAAACATGTAAATTTTGGGAATTATTTCTCCAACTACAGGCAAAACCCCATGGAGGACATTAGTTATATGTCTTCTGTGATCTATTTTGAAGCAGAAAAACATAAAACCAAGCCTTAAAAAATAGGTTTTACCGTATGCTTTTCTTTGATAAATTAAATGCTTTATCTGAAAATTAAGTGAATTATCTCTCCAACTACAGGCAAAACCCCATGGAGGACATTAGTTATATGTCTTCTGTGATCTATTTTGAAGCAGAAAAACATAAAACCAAGCCTTAAAAAATAGGTTTTGCCATATTTTTGGTTTTAAATTTTTCGATGTCAAACATGTAAATTTGGGGAATTATTTCTCCACCTACAGGCAGAACCCCATGGAGGACATTAGTTATATGTCTTCTGTGATCTGTTTCGAAGCAGAAAAACATAAAACCAAGCCTTAAAAAAAAGGTTTTACCGTATGCTTTTCTTTGATAAATTAAATGCTTTATCTGAAAATTAAGTGAATTATTTCTCCAACTACAGGCAAAGCCCCATGGAGGACATTAGTTATATGTCTTCTGTGATCTGTTTTGAAGCAGAAAAACATAAAACCATGCTCTGAAAAATAGGTTTTGCCATATTTTTGGTTTTGAATTTTTCGATGTCAAACATGTAAATTTTGGGAATTATTTCTCCAACTACAGGCAAAACCCCATGGAGGACATTAGTTATATGTCTTCTGTGATCTGTTTTGAAGCAGAAAAACATAAAACCAAGCATTAAAAAATAGGTTTTGCCATATTTTTGGTTTTGAATTTTTCGATGTCAAACATGTAAATTTTGGGAATTATTTCTCCAACTACAGGCAAAACCCCATGGAGGACATTAGTTATATGTCTTCTGTGATCTGTTTTGATGCAGAAAAACATAAAACCAAGCCTTAAAAAATAGGTTTTACCGTATGCTTTTCTTTGATAAATTAAATGCTTTATCTAAAATTAAGTGAATTATTTCTCCAACTACAGGCAAAACCCCATTGAGGACATAAGTTATATGTCTTCTGTGATCTGTTTTGAAGCAGAAAAACGTAAAACCAAGCCTTAAAAAAGAGGTTTTACCGTATGCTTTTCTTTGATAAATTAAATGCTTTATCTGAAAATTAAGTGAATTATTTCTCCAACTACAGGCAAAACCCCATGGAGGACATTAGTTATATGTCTTCTGTGATCTGTTTTGAAGCAGAAAAACATAAAACCAAGCCTTAAAAAATTGGTTTTACCGTATGCTTATCTTTGATAAATAAAAACCTTTATCTGAAAATTAAGTGAATTATTTCTCCAACTACAGGCAAAACCCCATGGAGGACATTAGTTATATGTCTTCTGTGATCTGTTTTGAAGCAGAAAAACATAAAACCAAGCCTTAAAAAATAGGTTTTGCCATATTTTTGGTTTTGAATTTTTCGATGTCAAACATGTAAATTTTGGGAATTATTTCTCCTACTACAGGCAAAACCCCATAGAGGACATTAGTTATTTGTCTTGTGTGATCTGTTTTTAAGCAGAAAAACATAAAACCAAGCCTTAAAAAATAGGTTTTGCCATATTGTTGGTTTTGAATTTTTCGATGTCAAACATGTAAATTTTGGGAATTATTTCTCCAACTACAGGCAAAACCCCATGGAGGACATTAGTTATATGTCTTCTGTGATCTGTTTTGATGCAGAAAAACATAAAACTAAGCCTTAAAAAATAGGTTTTACCGTATGCTTTTCTTTGATAAATTAAATGCTTTATCTGAAAATTAAGTGAATTATTTCTCCAACTACAGGCAAAACCCCATTGAGGACATCAGTTATATGTCTTCTGTGATCTGTTTTGAAGCAGAAAAACATAAAACCAAGCCTTAAAAAATAGGTTTTACCGTATGCTTTTCTTTGATAAATTAAATGCTTTATCTGAAAATTAAGTGAATTATTTCTCCAACTACAGGCAAAACCCCATGGAGGACATTAGTTATATGTCTTCTGTGATCTGTTTTGAAGCAGAAAAACATATAACCATGCCCTGAAAAATAGGTTTTGTCATATTTTTGGTTTTGAAGTTTTCGATGTCAAACAAGTAAATTTTGGGAATTATTTCTCCAACTACAGGCAAAACCCCATGGAGGACATTAGTTATATGTCCTATGTGATCTGTTTTGAAGCGACAAAACATAAAATTAAGCCTTTAAAAATAGGTTTTACCGTATGCTTTTCTTTGATAAATTAAATGCTTTATCTGAAAATTAAGTGAATTATTTCTCCAACTACAGGCAAAACCCCATGGAGGACATTAGTTATATGTCTTCTGTGATCTGTTTTGAAGCAGAAAAACATATAACCATGCCCTGAAAAATAGGTTTTGCCATATTTTTGGTTTTGAATTTTTCGATGTCAAACATGTAAATTTTGGGAATTATTTCTCCACCTACAGGCAGAACCCCATGGAGGACATTAGTTATATATCTTCTGTGATCTGTTTTGAAGCAGAAAAACATGAAACCAAGCCTTAAAAAATAGGTTTTACCGTATGCTTTTCTTTGATAAATTAAATGCTTTATCTGAAAATTAAGTGAATTATTTCTCCAACTACAGGCAAAACCCCATGGAGGACATTAGTTATATGTCTTCTGTGATCTGTTTTGATGCAGAAAAACATATAACCATGCCCTGAAAAATAGGTTTTGCCATATTTTTGGTTTTGAATTTTTCGATGTCAAACATGTAAATTTTGGGAATTATTTCTCCACCTACAGGCAGAACCCCATGGAGGACATTAGTTATATGTCTTCTGTGATCTGTTTTGAAGCAGAAAAACATAAAACCAAGCCTTAAAAAATAGGTTATACCGTATGCTTTTCTTTGATAAATTAAATGCTTTATCTGAAAATTAAGTGAATTATTTCTCCAACTACAGGCAAAACCCCATGGAGCACATTTGTTATATGTCTTCTGTGATCTGTTTTGAAGCAGAAAAACATAAAACCAAGCCTTAAAAAATAGGTTTTACCGTATGCTTTTCTTTGATAAATTAAAAGCTTTATCTGAAAATTAAGTGAATTTTTTCTCCAACTACAGGCAAAACCCCATGGAGCACATTTGTTATATGTCTTCTGTGATCTGTTTTGAAGCAGAAAAACATAAAACCAAGCCTTAAAAAATAGGTTTTACCGTATGCTTTTCTTTGATAAATTAAATGCTTTATCTGAAAATTTAGTGAATTATTTCTCCAACTACAGGCAAAACCCCATAAAGGACATTAGTTATATGTCTTCTGTGATCTGTTTTGAAGCAGAAAAACATAAAACCAAGCCTTAAAAAAAAGGTTTTACTGTATGCTTTTCTTTGATAAATTAAATGCTTTTTCTGAAAATTAAGTGAATTATTTCTCCAACTACAGGCAAAACCCCATGGAGGACATTAGTTATATGTCTTCTGTGATCTGTTTTGAAGCAGAAAAACATATAACCATGCCCTGAAAAATAGGTTTTGCCATATTTTTGGTGTTGAATTTTTCGATGTCAAACATGTAAATTTTGTGAATTTTTTCTCCAACTACAGGCAAAACCCCATGGAGCACATTTGTTATATGTCTTCTGTGATCTGTTTTGAAGCAGAAAAACATAAAACCAAGCCTTAAAAAATAGGTTTTACCGTATGCTTTTCTTTGATAAATTAAATGCTTTATCTGAAAATTTAGTGAATTATTTCTCCAACTACAGGCAAAACCCCATGGAGGACATTAGTTATATGTCTTCTGTGATCTGTTTTGAAGCAGAAAAACATAAAACCAAGCCTTAAAAAATAGGTTTTACCGTATGCTTTTCTTTGATAAATTAAATGCTTTATCTGAAAATTTAGTGAATTATTTCTCCAACTACAGGCAAAACCCCATGGAGGACATTAGTTATATGTCTTCTGTGATCTGTTTTGAAGCAGAAAAACATAAAACCAAGCCTTAAAAAATAGGTTTTACCGTATGCTTTTCTTTGATAAATTAAATGCTTTATCTGAAAATTAAGTGAATTATTTCTCCAACTAAAGGCAAAACCCCATGGAGCACATTTGTTATATGTCTTCTGTGATCTGTTTTGAAGCAGAAAAACATATAACCATGCCCTGAAAAATAGGTTTTGTCATATTTTTGGTTTTGAAGTTTTCGATGTCAAACAAGTAAATTTTGGGAATTATTTCTCCAACTACAGGCAAAACCCCATGGAGGACATTAGTTATATGTCCTATGTGATCTGTTTTGAAGCGACAAAACATAAAATTAAGCCTTTAAAAATAGGTTTTACCGTATGCTTTTCTTTGATAAATTAAATGCTTTATCTGAAAATTAAGTGAATTATTTCTCCAACTACAGGCAAAACCCCATGGAGGACATTAGTTATATGTCTTCTGTGATCTGTTTTGAAGCAGAAAAACATATAACCATGCCCTGAAAAATAGGTTTTGCCATATTTTTGGTTTTGAATTTTTCGATGTCAAACATGTAAATTTTGGGAATTATTTCTCCACCTACAGGCAGAACCCCATGGAGGACATTAGTTATATGTCTTCTGTGATCTGTTTTGAAGCAGAAAAACATAAAACCAAGCCTTAAAAAATAGGTTATACCGTATGCTTTTCTTTGATAAATTAAATGCTTTATCTGAAAATTAAGTGAATTATTTCTCCACCTACAGGCAGAACCCCATGGAGGACATTAGTTATATATCTTCTGTGATCTGTTTTGAAGCAGAAAAACATAAAACCAAGCCTTAAAAAAAAGGTTTTACTGTATGCTTTTCTTTGATAAATTAAATGCTTTTTCTGAAAATTAAGTGAATTATTTCTCCAACTACAGGCAAAACCCCATGGAGGACATTAGTTATATGTCTTCTGTGATCTGTTTTGAAGCAGAAAAACATATAACCATGCCCTGAAAAATAGGTTTTGCCATATTTTTGGTGTTGAATTTTTCGATGTCAAACATGTAAATTTTGTGAATTTTTTCTCCAACTACAGGCAAAACCCCATGGAGCACATTTGTTATATGTCTTCTGTGATCTGTTTTGAAGCAGAAAAACATAAAACCAAGCCTTAAAAAATAGGTTTTACCGTATGCTTTTCTTTGATAAATTAAATGCTTTATCTGAAAATTTAGTGAATTATTTCTCCAACTACAGGCAAAACCCCATGGAGGACATTAGTTATATGTCTTCTGTGATCTGTTTTGAAGCAGAAAAACATAAAACCAAGCCTTAAAAAATAGGTTTTACCGTATGCTTTTCTTTGATAAATTAAATGCTTTATCTGAAAATTAAGTGAATTATTTCTCCAACTAAAGGCAAAACCCCATGGAGCACATTTGTTATATGTCTTCTGTGATCTGTTTTGAAGCAGAAAAACATATAACCATGCCCTGAAAAATAGGTTTTGTCATATTTTTGGTTTTGAAGTTTTCGATGTCAAACAAGTAAATTTTGGGAATTATTTCTCCAACTACAGGCAAAACCCCATGGAGGACATTAGTTATATGTCCTATGTGATCTGTTTTGAAGCGACAAAACATAAAATTAAGCCTTTAAAAATAGGTTTTACCGTATGCTTTTCTTTGATAAATTAAATGCTTTATCTGAAAATTAAGTGAATTATTTCTCCAACTACAGGCAAAACCCCATGGAGGACATTAGTTATATGTCTTCTGTGATCTGTTTTGAAGCAGAAAAACATATAACCATGCCCTGAAAAATAGGTTTTGCCATATTTTTGGTTTTGAATTTTTCGATGTCAAACATGTAAATTTTGGGAATTATTTCTCCACCTACAGGCAGAACCCCATGGAGGACATTAGTTATATATCTTCTGTGATCTGTTTTGAAGCAGAAAAACATGAAACCAAGCCTTAAAAAATAGGTTTTACCGTATGCTTTTCTTTGATAAATTAAATGCTTTATCTGAAAATTAAGTGAATTATTTCTCCAACTACAGGCAAAACCCCATGGAGGACATTAGTTATATGTCTTCTGTGATCTGTTTTGATGCAGAAAAACATATAACCATGCCCTGAAAAATAGGTTTTGCCATATTTTTGGTTTTGAATTTTTCGATGTCAAACATGTAAATTTTGGGAATTATTTCTCCACCTACAGGCAGAACCCCATGGAGGACATTAGTTATATGTCTTCTGTGATCTGTTTTGAAGCAGAAAAACATAAAACCAAGCCTTAAAAAATAGGTTATACCGTATGCTTTTCTTTGATAAATTAAATGCTTTATCTGAAAATTAAGTGAATTATTTCTCCAACTACAGGCAAAACCCCATGGAGCACATTTGTTATATGTCTTCTGTGATCTGTTTTGAAGCAGAAAAACATAAAACCAAGCCTTAAAAAATAGGTTTTACCGTATGCTTTTCTTTGATAAATTAAAAGCTTTATCTGAAAATTAAGTGAATTTTTTCTCCAACTACAGGCAAAACCCCATGGAGCACATTTGTTATATGTCTTCTGTGATCTGTTTTGAAGCAGAAAAACATAAAACCAAGCCTTAAAAAATAGGTTTTACCGTATGCTTTTCTTTGATAAATTAAATGCTTTATCTGAAAATTTAGTGAATTATTTCTCCAACTACAGGCAAAACCCCATGGAGGACATTAGTTATATGTCTTCTGTGATCTGTTTTGAAGCAGAAAAACATAAAACCAAGCCTTAAAAAAAAGGTTTTACTGTATGCTTTTCTTTGATAAATTAAATGCTTTTTCTGAAAATTAAGTGAATTATTTCTCCAACTACAGGCAAAACCCCATGGAGGACATTAGTTATATGTCTTCTGTGATCTGTTTTGAAGCAGAAAAACATATAACCATGCCCTGAAAAATAGGTTTTGCCATATTTTTGGTGTTGAATTTTTCGATGTCAAACATGTAAATTTTGTGAATTTTTTCTCCAACTACAGGCAAAACCCCATGGAGCACATTTGTTATATGTCTTCTGTGATCTGTTTTGAAGCAGAAAAACATAAAACCAAGCCTTAAAAAATAGGTTTTACCGTATGCTTTTCTTTGATAAATTAAATGCTTTATCTGAAAATTTAGTGAATTATTTCTCCAACTACAGGCAAAACCCCATGGAGGACATTAGTTATATGTCTTCTGTGATCTGTTTTGAAGCAGAAAAACATAAAACCAAGCCTTAAAAAATAGGTTTTACCGTATGCTTTTCTTTGATAAATTAAATGCTTTATCTGAAAATTTAGTGAATTATTTCTCCAACTACAGGCAAAACCCCATGGAGGACATTAGTTATATGTCTTCTGTGATCTGTTTTGAAGCAGAAAAACATAAAACCAAGCCTTAAAAAATAGGTTTTACCGTATGCTTTTCTTTGATAAATTAAATGCTTTATCTGAAAATTAAGTGAATTATTTCTCCAACTAAAGGCAAAACCCCATGGAGCACATTTGTTATATGTCTTCTGTGATCTGTTTTGAAGCAGAAAAACATAAAACCCAGCCTTAAAAAATAGGTTTTACCGTATGCTTTTCTTTGATAAATTAAATGCTTTATCTGAAAATTAAGCGTATTATTTCTCCAACTACAAACAAAACCCCATGGAGGACATTAGTTATATGTCTTCTGTGATCTGTTTTGAAGCAGAAAAACATAAAACCAAGCCTTAAAAAATAGGTTTTACCGTATGCTTTTCTTTGATAAATTAAATGCTTTATCTGAAAATTAAGTGAATTATTTCTCCAACTACAGGCAAAACCCTATGGAGGACATTAGTTATATGTCTTCTGTGATCTGTTTTGAAGCAGAAAAACATAAAACCAAGCCTTAAAAAATAGGTTTTACCGTATGCTTTTCTTTGATAAATTAAATGCTTTATCTGAAAATTAAGTGAATTATTTCTCCAACTACAAACAAAACCCCATGGAGGACATTAGTTATATGTCTTCTGTGATCTGTTTTGAAGCAGAAAAACATATAACCATGCCCTGAAAAATAGGTTTTGCCATATTTTTGGTGTTGAATTTTTCGATGTCAAACATGTAAATTTTGTGAATTATTTCTCCACCTACAGGCAGAACCCCATGGAGGACATTAGTTATATGTCTTCTGTGATCTGTTTTGAAGCAGAAAAACATAAAACCAAGCCTTAAAAAATAGGTTTTACCGTATGCTTTTCTTTGATAAAATAAATGCTTTATCTGAAAATTAAGTGAATTATTTCTCCAACTACAGGCAAAACCCCATGGAGCACATTTGTTATATGTCTTCTGTGATCTGTTTTGAAGCAGAAAAACATAAAACCCAGCCTTAAAAAATATGTTTTACCGTATGCTTTTCTTTGATAAATTAAATGCTTTATCTGAAAATTAAGTGAATTATTTCTCCAACTACAGGCAAAACCCCATGGAGGACATTAGTTATATGTCTTCTGTGATCTGTTTTGAAGCAGAAAAACATAAAACCAAGCCTTAAAAAATAGGTTTTACCGTATTTTTTTCTTTGATAAATTAAATGCTTTATCTGAAAATTAAGTGAATTATTTCTCCAACTACAGGCAAAACCCCATGGAGCACATTTGTTATATGTCTTCTGTGATCTGTTTTGAAGCAGAAAAACATAAAACCCAGCCTTAAAAAATAGGTTTTACCGTATGCTTTTCTTTGATAAATTAAATGCTTTATCTGAAAATTAAGCGTATTATTTCTCCAACTACAAACAAAACCCCATGGAGGACATTAGTTATATGTCTTCTGTGATCTGTTTTGAAGCAGAAAAACATAAAACCAAGCCGTAAAAAATAGGTTTTACCGTATGCTTTTCTTTGATAAATTAAATGCTTTATCTGAAAATTAAGTGAATTATCTCTCCAACTACAGGCAAAACCCCATGGAGGACATTAGTTATATGTCTTCTGTGATCTGTTTTGAAGCAGAAAAACATAAAACCAAGCCGTAAAAAATAGGTTTTACCGTATGCTTTTCTTTGATAAATTAAATGCTTTATCTGAAAATTAAGTGAATTATCTCTCCAACTACAGACAAAACCCCATGGAGGACATTAGTTATATGTCTTCTGTGATCTGTTTTGAAGCAGAAAAACATAAAACCAAGCCGTAAAAAATAGGTTTTACCGTATGCTTTTCTTTGATAAATTAAATGCTTTATCTGAAAATTAAGCGTATTATTTCTCCAACTACAAACAAAACCCCATGGAGGACATTAGTTTTATGTCTTCTGTGATCTGTTTTGAAGCAGAAAAACATAAAACCAAGCCTTAAAAAATAGGTTTTACCGTATGCTTTTCTTTGATAAATTAAATGCTTTATCTGAAAATTAAGTGAATTATTTCTCCAACTACAGGCAAAACCCCATGGAGGACATTAGTTATATGTCTTCTGTGATCTGTTTTGAAGCAGAAAAACATAAAACCAAGCCGTAAAAAATAGGTTTTACCGTATGCTTTTCTTTGATAAATTAAATGCTTTATCTGAAAATTAAGTGAATTATTTCTCCAACTACAGGCAAAACCCCATGGAGGACATTAGTTATATGTCTTCTGTGATCTGTTTTGAAGCAGAAAAACATAAAACCAAGCCTTAAAAAATAGGTTTTACCGTATGCTTTTCTTTGATAAAATAAATGCTTTATCTGAAAATTAAGTGAATTATTTCTCCAACTACAGGCAAAACCCCATGGAGCACATTTGTTATATGTCTTCTGTGATCTGTTTTGAAGCAGAAAAACATAAAACCAAGCCTTAAAAAATAGGTTTTACCGTATGCTTTTCTTTGATAAATTAAAAGCTTTATCTGAAAATTAAGTGAATTTTTTCTCCAACTACAGGCAAAACCCCATGGAGCACATTTGTTATATGTCTTCTGTGATCTGTTTTGAAGCAGAAAAACATAAAACCAAGCCTTAAAAAATAGGTTTTACCGTATGCTTTTCTTTGATAAATTAAATGCTTTATCTGAAAATTAAGTGAATTATTTCTCCAACTACAGGCAAAACCCTATGGAGGACATTAGTTATATGTCTTCTGTGATCTGTTTTGAAGCAGAAAAACATAAAACCAAGCCTTAAAAAATAGGTTTTACCGTATGCTTTTCTTTGATAAATTAAATGCTTTATCTGAAAATTAAGTGAATTATTTCTCCAACTACAAACAAAACCCCATGGAGGACATTAGTTATATGTCTTCTGTGATCTGTTTTGAAGCAGAAAAACATATAACCATGCCCTGAAAAATAGGTTTTGCCATATTTTTGGTGTTGAATTTTTCGATGTCAAACATGTAAATTTTGTGAATTATTTCTCCACCTACAGGCAGAACCCCATGGAGGACATTAGTTATATGTCTTCTGTGATCTGTTTTGAAGCAGAAAAACATAAAACCAAGCCTTAAAAAATAGGTTTTACCGTATGCTTTTCTTTGATAAAATAAATGCTTTATCTGAAAATTAAGTGAATTATTTCTCCAACTACAGGCAAAACCCCATGGAGCACATTTGTTATATGTCTTCTGTGATCTGTTTTGAAGCAGAAAAACATAAAACCCAGCCTTAAAAAATATGTTTTACCGTATGCTTTTCTTTGATAAATTAAATGCTTTATCTGAAAATTAAGTGAATTATTTCTCCAACTACAGGCAAAACCCCATGGAGGACATTAGTTATATGTCTTCTGTGATCTGTTTTGAAGCAGAAAAACATAAAACCAAGCCTTAAAATTAGGTTTTACCGTATTTTTTTCTTTGATAAATTAAATGCTTTATCTGAAAATTAAGTGAATTATTTCTCCAACTACAGGCAAAACCCCATGGAGCACATTTGTTATATGTCTTCTGTGATCTGTTTTGAAGCAGAAAAACATAAAACCCAGCCTTAAAAAATAGGTTTTACCGTATGCTTTTCTTTGATAAATTAAATGCTTTATCTGAAAATTAAGCGTATTATTTCTCCAACTACAAACAAAACCCCATGGAGGACATTAGTTATATGTCTTCTGTGATCTGTTTTGAAGCAGAAAAACATAAAACCAAGCCGTAAAAAATAGGTTTTACCGTATGCTTTTCTTTGATAAATTAAATGCTTTATCTGAAAATTAAGTGAATTATCTCTCCAACTACAGGCAAAACCCCATGGAGGACATTAGTTATATGTCTTCTGTGATCTGTTTTGAAGCAGAAAAACATAAAACCAAGCCGTAAAAAATAGGTTTTACCGTATGCTTTTCTTTGATAAATTAAATGCTTTATCTGAAAATTAAGTGAATTATCTCTCCAACTACAGACAAAACCCCATGGAGGACATTAGTTATATGTCTTCTGTGATCTGTTTTGAAGCAGAAAAACATAAAACCAAGCCGTAAAAAATAGGTTTTACCGTATGCTTTTCTTTGATAAATTAAATGCTTTATCTGAAAATTAAGCGTATTATTTCTCCAACTACAAACAAAACCCCATGGAGGACATTAGTTTTATGTCTTCTGTGATCTGTTTTGAAGCAGAAAAACATAAAACCAAGCCTTAAAAAATAGGTTTTACCGTATGCTTTTCTTTGATAAATTAAATGCTTTATCTGAAAATTAAGTGAATTATTTCTCCAACTACAGGCAAAACCCCATGGAGGACATTAGTTATATGTCTTCTGTGATCTGTTTTGAAGCAGAAAAACATAAAACCAAGCCGTAAAAAATAGGTTTTACCGTATGCTTTTCTTTGATAAATTAAATGCTTTATCTGAAAATTAAGTGAATTATTTCTCCAACTACAGGCAAAACCCCATGGAGGACATTAGTTATATGTCTTCTGTGATCTGTTTTGAAGCAGAAAAACATAAAACCAAGCCTTAAAAAATAGGTTTTACCGTATGCTTTTCTTTGATAAAATAAATGCTTTATCTGAAAATTAAGTGAATTATCTCTCCAACTACAGGCAAAACCCCATGGAGGACATTAGTTATATGTCTTCTGTGATCTGTTTTGAAGCAGAAAAACATAAAACCAAGCCGTAAAAAATAGGTTTTACCGTATGCTTTTCTTTGATAAATTAAATGCTTTATCTGAAAATTAAGTGAATTATTTCTCCAACTACAGGCAAAACCCCATGGAGGACATTAGTTATATGTCTTCTGTGATCTGTTTTGAAGCAGAAAAACATAAAACCAAGCCTTAAAAAATAGGTTTTACCGTATGCTTTTCTTTGATAAATTAAATGCTTTATCTGAAAATTAAGTGAATTATTTCTCCAACTACAGGCAAAACCCCATGGAGGACATTAGTTATATGTCTTCTGTGATCTGTTTTGAAGCAGAAAAACATAAAACCAAGCCTTAAAAAATAGGTTTTACCGTATGCTTTTCTTTGATAAATTAAATGCTTTATCTGAAAATTAAGTGAATTATTTCTCCAACTACAGGCAAAACCCCATGGAGGACATTAGTTATATGTCTTCTGTGATCTGTTTTGAAGCAGAAAAACATAAAACCAAGCCTTAAAAAATAGGTTTTGCCATATTTTTGGTTTTGAATTTTTCGATGTCAAACATGTAAATTTTGTGAATTATTTCTCCACCTACAGGCAGAACCCCATGGAGGACATTAGTTATATGTCTTCTGTGATCTGTTTTGAAGCAGAAAAACATAAAACCAAGCCTTAAAAAATAGGTTTTACCGTATGCTTTTCTTTGATAAAATAAATGCTTTATCTGAAAATTAAGCGTATTATTTCTCCAACTACAAACAAAACCCCATGGAGGACATTAGTTATATGTCTTCTGTGATCTGTTTTGAAGCAGAAAAACATAAAACCAAGCCGTAAAAAATAGGTTTTACCGTATGCTTTTCTTTGATAAATTAAATGCTTTATCTGAAAATTAAGTGAATTATCTCTCCAACTACAGGCAAAACCCCATGGAGGACATTAGTTATATGTCTTCTGTGATCTGTTTTGAAGCAGAAAAACATAAAACCAAGCCGTAAAAAATAGGTTTTACCGTATGCTTTTCTTTGATAAATTAAATGCTTTATCTGAAAATTAAGTGAATTATCTCTCCAACTACAGACAAAACCCCATGGAGGACATTAGTTATATGTCTTCTGTGATCTGTTTTGAAGCAGAAAAACATAAAACCAAGCCGTAAAAAATAGGTTTTACCGTATGCTTTTCTTTGATAAATTAAATGCTTTATCTGAAAATTAAGCGTATTATTTCTCCAACTACAAACAAAACCCCATGGAGGACATTAGTTTTATGTCTTCTGTGATCTGTTTTGAAGCAGAAAAACATAAAACCAAGCCTTAAAAAATAGGTTTTACCGTATGCTTTTCTTTGATAAATTAAATGCTTTATCTGAAAATTAAGTGAATTATTTCTCCAACTACAGGCAAAACCCCATGGAGGACATTAGTTATATGTCTTCTGTGATCTGTTTTGAAGCAGAAAAACATAAAACCAAGCCGTAAAAAATAGGTTTTACCGTATGCTTTTCTTTGATAAATTAAATGCTTTATCTGAAAATTAAGTGAATTATTTCTCCAACTACAGGCAAAACCCCATGGAGGACATTAGTTATATGTCTTCTGTGATCTGTTTTGAAGCAGAAAAACATAAAACCAAGCCTTAAAAAATAGGTTTTACCGTATGCTTTTCTTTGATAAAATAAATGCTTTATCTGAAAATTAAGTGAATTATCTCTCCAACTACAGGCAAAACCCCATGGAGGACATTAGTTATATGTCTTCTGTGATCTGTTTTGAAGCAGAAAAACATAAAACCAAGCCGTAAAAAATAGGTTTTACCGTATGCTTTTCTTTGATAAATTAAATGCTTTATCTGAAAATTAAGTGAATTATTTCTCCAACTACAGGCAAAACCCCATGGAGGACATTAGTTATATGTCTTCTGTGATCTGTTTTGAAGCAGAAAAACATAAAACCAAGCCTTAAAAAATAGGTTTTACCGTATGCTTTTCTTTGATAAATTAAATGCTTTATCTGAAAATTAAGTGAATTATTTCTCCAACTACAGGCAAAACCCCATGGAGGACATTAGTTATATGTCTTCTGTGATCTGTTTTGAAGCAGAAAAACATAAAACCAAGCCTTAAAAAATAGGTTTTGCCATATTTTTGGTTTTGAATTTTTCGATGTCAAACATGTAAATTTTGTGAATTATTTCTCCACCTACAGGCAGAACCCCATGGAGGACATTAGTTATATGTCTTCTGTGATCTGTTTTGAAGCAGAAAAACATAAAACCAAGCCTTAAAAAATAGGTTTTACCGTATGCTTTTCTTTGATAAAATAAATGCTTTATCTGAAAATTAAGTGAATTATTTCTCCAACTACAGGCAAAACCCCATGGAGCACATTTGTTATATGTCTTCTGTGATCTGTTTTGAAGCAGAAAAACATAAAACCCAGCCTTAAAAAATATGTTTTACCGTATGCTTTTCTTTGATAAATTAAATGCTTTATCTGAAAATTAAGTGAATTATTTCTCCAACTACAGGCAAAACCCCATGGAGCACATTTGTTATATGTCTTCTGTGATCTGTTTTGAAGCAGAAAAACATAAAACCCAGCCTTAAAAAATAGGTTTTACCGTATGCTTTTCTTTGATAAATTAAATGCTTTATCTGAAAATTAAGCGTATTATTTCTCCAACTACAAACAAAACCCCATGGAGGACATTAGTTATATGTCTTCTGTGATCTGTTTTGAAGCAGAAAAACATAAAACCAAGCCGTAAAAAATAGGTTTTACCGTATGCTTTTCTTTGATAAATTAAATGCTTTATCTGAAAATTAAGTGAATTATCTCTCCAACTACAGGCAAAACCCCATGGAGGACATTAGTTATATGTCTTCTGTGATCTGTTTTGAAGCAGAAAAACATAAAACCCAGCCTTAAAAAATAGGTTTTACCGTATGCTTTTCTTTGATAAATTAAATGCTTTATCTGAAAATTAAGCGTATTATTTCTCCAACTACAAACAAAACCCCATGGAGGACATTAGTTATATGTCTTCTGTGATCTGTTTTGAAGCAGAAAAACATAAAACCAAGCCGTAAAAAATAGGTTTTACCGTATGCTTTTCTTTGATAAATTAAATGCTTTATCTGAAAATTAAGTGAATTATCTCTCCAACTACAGGCAAAACCCCATGGAGGACATTAGTTATATGTCTTCTGTGATCTGTTTTGAAGCAGAAAAACATAAAACCAAGCCGTAAAAAATAGGTTTTACCGTATGCTTTTCTTTGATAAATTAAATGCTTTATCTGAAAATTAAGTGAATTATTTCTCCAACTACAGGCAAAACCCCATGGAGGACATTAGTTATATGTCTTCTGTGATCTGTTTTGAAGCAGAAAAACATAAAACCAAGCCGTAAAAAATAGGTTTTACCGTATGCTTTTCTTTGATAAATTAAATGCTTTATCTGAAAATTAAGTGAATTATTTCTCCAACTACAGGCAAAACTCCATGGAGGACATTAGTTATATGTCTTCTGTGATCTGTTTTGAAGCAGAAAAACATAAAACCAAGCCGTAAAAAATAGGTTTTACCGTATGCTTTTCTTTGATAAATTAAATGCTTTATCTGAAAATTAAGCGTATTATTTCTCCAACTACAAACAAAACCCCATGGAGGACATTAGTTTTATGTCTTCTGTGATCTGTTTTGAAGCAGAAAAACATAAAACCAAGCCTTAAAAAATAGGTTTTACCGTATGCTTTTCTTTGATAAATTAAATGCTTTATCTGAAAATTAAGTGAATTATTTCTCCAACTACAGGCAAAACCCCATGGAGGACATTAGTTATATGTCTTCTGTGATCTGTTTTGAAGCAGAAAAACATAAAACCAAGCCGTAAAAAATAGGTTTTACCGTATGCTTTTCTTTGATAAATTAAATGCTTTATCTGAAAATTAAGTGAATTATTTCTCCAACTACAGGCAAAACCCCATGGAGGACATTAGTTATATGTCTTCTGTGATCTGTTTTGAAGCAGAAAAACATAAAACCAAGCCGTAAAAAATAGGTTTTACCGTATGCTTTTCTTTGATAAATTAAATGCTTTATCTGAAAATTAAGCGTATTATTTCTCCAACTACAAACAAAACCCCATGGAGGACATTAGTTTTATGTCTTCTGTGATCTGTTTTGAAGCAGAAAAACATAAAACCAAGCCTTAAAAAATAGGTTTTACCGTATGCTTTTCTTTGATAAATTAAATGCTTTATCTGAAAATTAAGTGAATTATTTCTCCAACTACAGGCAAAACCCCATGGAGGACATTAGTTATATGTCTTCTGTGATCTGTTTTGAAGCAGAAAAACATAAAACCAAGCCGTAAAAAATAGGTTTTACCGTATGCTTTTCTTTGATAAATTAAATGCTTTATCTGAAAATTAAGTGAATTATTTCTCCAACTACAGGCAAAACCCCATGGAGGACATTAGTTATATGTCTTCTGTGATCTGTTTTGAAGCAGAAAAACATAAAACCAAGCCTTAAAAAATAGGTTTTACCGTATGCTTTTCTTTGATAAAATAAATGCTTTATCTGAAAATTAAGTGAATTATCTCTCCAACTACAGGCAAAACCCCATGGAGGACATTAGTTATATGTCTTCTGTGATCTGTTTTGAAGCAGAAAAACATAAAACCAAGCCGTAAAAAATAGGTTTTACCGTATGCTTTTCTTTGATAAATTAAATGCTTTATCTGAAAATTAAGTGAATTATTTCTCCAACTACAGGCAAAACCCCATGGAGGACATTAGTTATATGTCTTCTGTGATCTGTTTTGAAGCAGAAAAACATAAAACCAAGCCTTAAAAAATAGGTTTTACCGTATGCTTTTCTTTGATAAATTAAATGCTTTATCTGAAAATTAAGTGAATTATTTCTCCAACTACAGGCAAAACCCCATGGAGGACATTAGTTATATGTCTTCTGTGATCTGTTTTGAAGCAGAAAAACATAAAACCAAGCCTTAAAAAATAGGTTTTGCCATATTTTTGGTTTTGAATTTTTCGATGTCAAACATGTAAATTTTGGGAATTATTTCTCCAACTACAGGCAAAACTCCATGGAGGACATTAGTTATATGTCTTCTGTGATCTGTTTTGAAGCAGAAAAACATAAAACCAAGCCGTAAAAAATAGGTTTTACCGTATGCTTTTCTTTGATAAATTAAATGCTTTATCTGAAAATTAAGTGAATTATTTCTCCAACTACAAGCAAAACCCCATGGAGGACATTAGTTATATGTCTTCTGTGATCTGTTTTGAAGCAGAAAAACATAAAACCAAGCCGTAAAAAAAAGGTTTTTCCGTATGCTTTTCTTTGATAAATTAAATGCTTTATCTGAAAATTAAGTGAATTATTTCTCCAACTACAAGCAAAACCCCATGGAGGACATTAGTTATATGTCTTCTGTGATCTGTTTTGAAGCAGAAAAACATAAAACCAAGCCGTAAAAAAAAGGTTTTTCCGTATGCTTTTCTTTGATAAATTAAATGCTTTATCTAAAAATTAAGTGAATTATTTCTCCAACTACAGGCAAAACCCCATGGAGGACATTAGTTATATGTCTTCTGTGATCTGTTTTGAAGCAGAAAAACATAAAACCAAGCCGTAAAAAATAGGTTTTACCGTATGCTTTTCTTTGATAAATTAAATGCTTTATCTGAAAATTAAGTGAATTCTTTCTCCAACTACAGGCAAAACCCCATGGAGGACATTAGTTATATGTCTTCTGTGATCTGTTTTGAAGCAGAAAAACATAAAACCAAGCCTTAAAAAATAGGTTTTGCCATATTTTTGGTTTTGAATTTTTCGATGTCAAACATGTAAATTTTGGGAATTATTTCTCCAACTACAGGCAAAACTCCATGGAGGACATTAGTTATATGTCTTCTGTGATCTGTTTTGAAGCAGAAAAACATAAAACCAAGCCTTAAAAAATAGGTTTTACCGTATGCTTTTCTTTGATAAATTAAATGCTTTATCTGAAAATTAAGTGAATTATTTCTCCAACAACAGGCAAAACCCCATGGAGGACATTAGTTATATGTCTTCTGTGATCTGTTTTGAAGCAGAAAAACATAAAACCAAGCCTTAAAAAATAGGTTTTGCCATATTTTTGGTTTTGAATTTTTCGATGTCAAACATGTAAATTTTGGGAATTATTTCTCCAACTACAGGCAAAACTCCATGGAGGACATCAGTTATACGTCTTCTGTGATCTGTTTTGAAGCAGAAAAACATAAAACCAAGCCTTAAAAAATAGGTTTTGCCATATTTTTGGTTTTGAATTTTTCGATGTCAAACATGTAAATTTTGGGAATTATTTCTCCAACTACAGGCAAAACCCCATGGAGGACATTAGTTATATGTCCTCTGTGATCTGTTTTGAAGCAGAAAAACATAAAACCAAGCCTTAAAAAATAGGTTTTACCGTATGCTTTTCTTTGATAAATTAAATGCTTTATCTAAAAATTAAGTGAATTATTTCTCCAACTACAGGCAAAACCCCATGGAGGACATTAGTTATATGTCTTCTGTGATCTGTTTTGAAGCAGAAAAACATAAAACCAAGATTTAAAAACTAGGTTTTGCCATATTTTTGGTTTTGAATTTTTCGATGTCAAACATGTAAATTTTGGGAATTATTTCTCCAACTACAGGCAAAACTCCATGGAGGACATTAGTTATATGTCTTCTGTGATCTGTTTTGAAGCAGAAAAACATAAAACCAAGCCTTAAAAAATAGGTTTTGCCATATTTTTGGTTTTGAATTTTTCGATGTCAAACATGTAAATTTTGGGAATTATTTCTCCAACTACAGGCAAAACTCCATGGAGGACATTAGTTATATGTCTTCTGTGATCTGTTTTGAAGCAGAAAAACATAAAACCAAGCCTTAAAAAATAGGTTTTACCGTATGCTTTTCTTTGATAAATTAAATGCTTTATCTGAAAATTAAGTGAATTATTTCTCCAACTACAGGCAAAACCCCATGGAGGACATTAGTTATATGTCTTCTGTGATCTGTTTTGAAGCAGAAAAACATAAAACCAAGCCTTAAAAAATAGGTTTTACCGTATGCTTTTCTTTGATAAATTAAATGCTTTATCTGAAAATTAAGTGAATTATTTCTCCAACTACAGGCAAAACCCCATGGAGGACATTAGTTATATGTCTTCTGTGATCTGTTTTGAAGCAGAAAAACATAAAACCAAGCCTTAAAAAATAGGTTTTACCGTATGCTTTTCTTTGATAAATTAAATGCTTTATCTGAAAATTAAGTGAATTATTTCTCCAACTACAGGCAAAACCCCATGGAGGACATTAGTTATATGTCTTCTGTGATCTGTTTTGAAGCAGAAAAACATAAAACCAAGCCTTAAAAAATAGGTTTTACCGTATGCTTTTCTTTGATAAATTAAATGCTTTATCTGAAAATTAAGTGAATTATTTCTCCAACTACAGGCAAAACTCCATGGAGGACATTAGTTATATGTCTTCTGTGATCTGTTTTGAAGCAGAAAAACATAAAACCAAGCCTTAAAAAATAGGTTTTACCGTATGCTTTTCTTTGATAAATTAAATGCTTTATCTGAAAATTAAGTGAATTATTTCTCCAACTACAGGCAAAACCCCATGGAGGACATTAGTTATATGTCTTCTGTGATCTGTTTTGAAGCAGAAAAACATAAAACCAAGCCTTAAAAAATAGGTTTTACCGTATGCTTTTCTTTGATAAATTAAATGCTTTATCTGAAAATTAAGTGAATTATTTCTCCAACTACAGGCAAAACTCCATGGAGGACATTAGTTATATGTCTTCTGTGATCTGTTTTGAAGCAGAAAAACATAAAACCAAGCCTTAAAAAATAGGTTTTACCGTATGCTTTTCTTTGATAAATTAAATGCTTTATCTGAAAATTAAGTGAATTATTTCTCCAACTACAGGCAAAACCCCATGGAGGACATTAGTTATATGTCTTCTGTGATCTGTTTTGAAGCAGAAAAACATAAAACCAAGATTTAAAAACTAGGTTTTGCCATATTTTTGGTTTTGAATTTTTCGATGTCAAACATGTAAATTTTGGGAATTATTTCTCCAACTACAGGCAAAACTCCATGGAGGACATTAGTTATATGTCTTCTGTGATCTGTTTTGAAGCAGAAAAACATAAAACCAAGCCTTAAAAAATAGGTTTTGCCATATTTTTGGTTTTGAATTTTTCGATGTCAAACATGTAAATTTTGGGAATTATTTCTCCAACTACAGGCAAAACTCCATGGAGGACATTAGTTATATGTCTTCTGTGATCTGTTTTGAAGCAGAAAAACATAAAACCAAGCCTTAAAAAATAGGTTTTACCGTATGCGTTTCTTTGATAAATTAAATGCTTTATCTGAAAATTAAGTGAATTATTTCTCCAACTACAGGCAAAACCCCATGGAGGACATTAGTTATATGTCTTCTGTGATCTGTTTTGATGCAGAAAAACATAAAACCAAGCCTTAAAAAATAGGTTTTACCGTATGCTTTTCTTTGATAAATTAAATGCTTTATCTGAAAATTAAGTGAATTATTTCTCCAACTACAGGCAAAACCCCATGGAGGACATTAGTTATATGTCTTCTGTGATCTGTTTTGAAGCAGAAAAACATAAAACCAAGCCTTAAAAAATAGGTTTTACCGTATGCTTTTCTTTGATAAATTAAATGCTTTATCTGAAAATTAAGTGAATTATTTCTCCAACTACAGGCAAAACCCCATGGAGGACATTAGTTATATGTCTTCTGTGATCTGTTTTGAAGCAGAAAAACATAAAACCAAGCCTTAAAAAATAGGTTTTACCGTATGCTTTTCTTTGATAAATTAAATGCTTTATCTGAAAATTAAGTGAATTATTTCTCCAACTACAGGCAAAACCCCATGGAGGACATTAGTTATATGTCTTCTGTGATCTGTTTTGAAGCAGAAAAACATAAAAGAATGCCCTGAAAAATAGGTTTTGCCATATTTTTGGTTTTGAATTTTTCGATGTCAAACATGTAAATTATGGGAATTATTTCTCCAACTACAGGCAAAACCCCATGGAGGACATTAGTTATATGTCTTCTGTGATCTGTTTTGAAGCAGAAAAACATAAAACCAAGCCTTAAAAAATAGGTTTTACCGTATGCTTTTCTTTGATAAATTAAATGCTTTATCTAAAAATTAAGTGAATTATTTCTCCAACAACAGGCAAAACCCCATGGAGGACATTAGTTATATGTCTTCTGTGATCTGTTTTAAAGCAGAAAAACATAAAAGAATGCCCTGAAAAATAGGTTTTGCCATATTTTTGGTTTTTAATTTTTCGATGTCAAACATGTAAATTAAGTGAATTATTTCTCCAACTACAGGCAAAACCCCATGGAGGACATTAGTTATATGTGTTCTGTGATCTGTTTTGAAGCAGAAAAACATAAAACCAAGCCTTAAAAAATAGGTTTTACCGTATGCTTTTCTTTGATAAATTAAATGCTTTATCAGAAAATTAAGTGAATTATTTCTCCAACTACAGGCAAAACCCCATGGAGGACATTAGTTATATGTCTTCTGTGATATGTTTTCAAGCAGAAAAACATAAAAGAATGCCCTGAAAAATAGGTTTTGCCATATTTTTGGTTTTTAATTTTTCGATGTCAAACATGTAAATTAAGTGAATTATTTCTCCAACTACAGGCAAAACCCCATGGAGGACATTAGTTATATGTCTTCTGTGATCTGTCTTAAAGCAGAAAAACATAAAACCAAGCCTTAAAAAATAGGTTTTACCGTATGCTTTTCTTTGATAAATTAAATGCTTTATCTGAAAATTAAGTGAATTATTTCTCCAACTACAGGCAAAACCCCATGGAGGACATTAGTTATATGTCTTCTGTGATCTGTTTTGAAGCAGAAAAACATAAAAGAATGCCCTGAAAAATAGGTTTTGCCATATTTTTGGTTTTTAATTTTTCGATGTCAAACATGTAAATTAAGTGAATTATTTCTCCAACTACAGGCAAAACCCCATGGAGGACATTAGTTATATGTCTTCTGTGATATGTTTTGAAGCAGAAAAACATAAAACCAAGCCTTAAAAAATAGGCTTTACCGTATGCTCTTTTTGATAAATTAAATGCTTTATCTGAAAATTAAGTGAATTATTTCTCCAACTACAGGCAAAACCCCATGGAGGACATTAGTTATATGTCTTCTGTGATCTGTTTTGAAGCAGAAAAACATAAAAGAATGCCCTGAAAAATAGGTTTTGCCATATTTTTGGTTTTTAATTTTTCGATGTCAAACATGTAAATTAAGTGAATTATTTCTCCAACTACAGGCAAAACCCCATGGAGGACATTAGTTATATGTCTTCTGTGATCTGTTTTGAAGCAGAAAAACATAAAACCAAGCCTTAAAAAATAGGCTTTACCGTATGCTCTTTTTGATAAATTAAATGCTTTATCTGAAAATTAAGTGAATTATTTCTCCAACTACAGGCAAAACCCCATGGAGGACATTAGTTATATGTCTTGTGTGATCTGTTTTGAAGCAGAAAAACATAAAACCAAGCCTTAAAAAATAGGTTTTGCCATATTTTTGGTTTTGAATTTTTCGATGTCAAACATGTAAATTTTGGGAATTATTTCTCCAACTACAGGCAAAACCCCATGGAGGACATTAGTTATATGTCTTCTGTGATCTGTTTTGAAGCAGAAAAACATAAAACCATGCCCTGAAAAATAGGTTTTGCCATATTTTTGGTTTTTAATTTTTCGATGTCAAACATGTAAATTAAGTGAATTATTTCTCCAACTACACGCAAAACCCCATGGAGGACATTAGTTATATGTCTTCTGTGATCTGTTTTGAAGCAGAAAAACATAAAACCAAGCCTTAAAAAATAGGTTTTACCGTATGCTTTTCTTTGATAAATTAAATGCTTTATCTGAAAATTAAGTGAATTATTTCTCCAACTACAGGCAAAACCCCATGGAGGACATTAGTTATATGTCTTCTGTGATCTGTTTTGAAGCAGAAAAACATAAAACCAAGCCTTAAAAAATAGGTTTTACCGTATGCTTTTCTTTGATAAATTAAATGCTTTATCTGAAAATTAAGTGAATTATTTCTCCAACTACAGGCAAAACCCCATGGAGGACATTAGTTATATGTCTTCTGTGATCTGTTTTGAAGCAGAAAAACATAAAAGAATGCCCTGAAAAATAGGTTTTGCCATATTTTTGGTTTTTAATTTTTCGATGTCAAACATGTAAATTAAGTGAATTATTTCTCCAACTACAGGCAAAACCCCATGGAGGACATTAGTTATATGTCTTCTGTGATCTGTCTTGAAGCAGAAAAACATAAAACCAAGCCTTAAAAAATAGGTTTTACCGTATGCTTTTCTTTGATAAATTAAATGCTTTATCTGAAAATTAAGTGAATTATTTCTCCAACTACAGGCAAAACCCCATGGAGGACATTAGTTATATGTCTTCTGTGATCTGTTTTGAAGCAGAAAAACATAAAAGAATGCCCTGAAAAATAGGTTTTGCCATATTTTTGGTTTTTAATTTTTCGATGTCAAACATGTAAATTAAGTGAATTATTTCTCCAACTACAGGCAAAACCCCATGGAGGACATTAGTTATATGTCTTCTGTGATCTGTTTTGAAGCAGAAAAACATAAAACCAAGCCTTAAAAAATAGGCTTTACCGTATGCTCTTTTTGATAAATTAAATGCTTTATCTGAAAATTAAGTGAATTATTTCTCCAACTACAGGCAAAACCCCATGGAGGACATTAGTTATATGTCTTCTGTGATATGTTTTCAAGCAGAAAAACATAAAAGAATGCCCTGAAAAATAGGTTTTGCCATATTTTTGGTTTTGAATTTTTCGATGTCAAACATGTAAATTTTGGGAATTATTTCTCCAACTACAGGCAAAACCCCATGGAGGACATTAGTTATATGTCTTCTGTGATCTGTTTTGAAGCAGAAAAACATAAAACCAAGCCTTAAAAAATAGGTTTTACCGTATGCTTTTCTTTGATAAATTAAATGCTTTATCTGAAAATTAAGTGAATTATTTCTCCAACTACAGGCAAAACCCCATGGAGGACATTAGTTATATGTCTTCTGTGATCTGTTTTGAAGCAGAAAAACATAAAAGAATGCCCTGAAAAATAGGTTTTGCCATATTTTTGGTTTTTAATTTTTCGATGTCAAACATGTAAATTAAGTGAATTATTTCTCCAACTACAGGCAAAACCCCATGGAGGACATTAGTTATATGTCTTCTGTGATCTGTCTTGAAGCAGAAAAACATAAAACCAAGCCTTAAAAAATAGGTTTTACCGTATGCTTTTCTTTGATAAATTAAATGCTTTATCTGAAAATTAAGTGAATTATTTCTCCAACTACAGGCAAAACCCCATGGAGGACATTAGTTATATGTCTTCTGTGATCTGTTTTGAAGCAGAAAAACATAAAAGAATGCCCTGAAAAATAGGTTTTGCCATATTTTTGGTTTTTAATTTTTCGATGTCAAACATGTAAATTAAGTGAATTATTTCTCCAACTACAGGCAAAACCCCATGGAGGACATTAGTTATATGTCTTCTGTGATCTGTTTTGAAGCAGAAAAACATAAAACCAAGCCTTAAAAAATAGGCTTTACCGTATGCTCTTTTTGATAAATTAAATGCTTTATCTGAAAATTAAGTGAATTATTTCTCCAACTACAGGCAAAACCCCATGGAGGACATTAGTTATATGTCTTGTGTGATCTGTTTTGAAGCAGAAAAACATAAAACCAAGCCTTAAAAAATAGGTTTTGCCATATTTTTGGTTTTGAATTTTTCGATGTCAAACATGTAAATTTTGGGAATTATTTCTCCAACTACAGGCAAAACCCCATGGAGGACATTAGTTATATGTCTTCTGTGATCTGTTTTGAAGCAGAAAAACATAAAACCAAGCCTTAAAAAATAGGTTTTGCCATATTTTTGGTTTTGAATTTTTCGATGTCAAACATGTAAATTTTGGGAATTATTTCTCCAACTACAGGCAAAACCCCATGGAGGACATTAGTTATATGTCTTCTGTGATCTGTTTTGAAGCAGAAAAACATAATACCATGCTCTGAAAAATAGGTTTTGCCATATTTTTGGTTTTGAATTTTTCGATGTCAAACATTTAAATTTTGGGAATTATTTCTCCAACTACAGGCAAAACCCCATGGAGGACTTTAGTTATATGTCTTGTGTGATCTGTTTTGAAGCAGAAAAACATAAAACCAAGCCTTAAAAAATAGGTTTTACCGTATGCTTTTCTTTGATAAATTAAATTCTTTATCTGAAAATTAAGTGAATTATTTCTCCAACTACAGGCAAAACCCCATGGAGGACATTAGTTATGTCTTCTGTGATCTGTTTTGAAGCAGAAAAACATAAAACCAAGCCTTAAAAAATAGGTTTTGCCATATTTTTGGTTTTGAATTTTTCGATGTCAAACATGTAAATTTTGAGAATTATTTCTCCAACTACAGGCAAAACCCCATGGAGGACATTAGTTATATGTCTTCTGTGATCTGTTTTGAAGCAGAAAAACATAAAACCAAGCTTAAAAAAATAGGTTCTACCGTATGCTTTTCTTTGATAAATTAAATGCTTTATCTGAAAATTAAGTGAATTATTTCTCCAACTACAGGCAAAACCCCATGGAGGACATTAGTTATATGTCTTCTGTGATCTGTTTTGAAGCAGAAAAACATAAAACCAAGCCTTAAAAAAAATGTTTTACCGTATGCTTTTCTTTGATAAATTAAATGCTTTATCTGAAAATTAAGTGAATTATTTCTCCAACTACAGGCAAAACCCCATGGAGGACATTAGTTATATGTCTTCTGTGATCTGTTTTGAAGCAGAAAAACATAAAACCAAGCTTAAAAAAATAGGTTTTACCGTATGCTTTTCTTTGATAAATTAAATGCTTTATCTGAAAATTAAGTGATTTATTTCTCCAACTACAGGCAAAACCCCATGGAGGACATTAGTTATATGTCTTGTGTGATCTGTTTTGAAGCAGAAAAACATAAAACCAAGCCTTAAAAAATAGGTTTTACCGTATGCTTTTCTTTGATAAATTAAATGCTTTATCTGAAAATTAAGTGAATTATTTCTCCAACTACAGGCAAAACCCCATGGAGGACATTAGTTATATGTCTTCTGTGATCTGTTTTGAAGCAGAAAAACATAAAACCAAGCCTTAAAAAAAAGGTTTTACCGTATGCTTTTCTTTGATAAATTAAATGCTTTATCTGAAAATTAAGTGAATTATTTCTCCAACTACAGGCAAAACCCCATGGAGGACATTAGTTATATGTCTTCTGTGATCTGTTTTGAAGCAGAAAAACATAAAACCAAGCTTAAAAAAATAGGTTTTACCGTATGCTTTTCTTTGATAAATTAAATACTTTATCTGAAAATTAAGTGATTTATTTCTCCAACTACAGGCAAAACCCCATGGAGGACATTAGTTATATGTCTTCTGTGATCTGTTTTGAAGCAGAAAAACATAAAACCATGCTCTGAAAAATAGGTTTTGCCATATTTTTGGTTTTGAATTTTTCGATGTCAAACATTTAAATTTTGGGAATTATTTCTCCAACTACAGGCAAAACCCCATGGAGGACTTTAGTTATATGTCTTGTGTGATCTGTTTTGAAGCAGAAAAACATAAAACCAAGCCTTAAAAAAAAGGTTTTACCGTATGCTTCTGATCTGTTTTGAAGCAGGAAAACATAAAACCATGCTGTGAAAAATAGGTTTTGCCATATTTTTGGTTTTGAATTTTTCGATGTCAAACATTTAAATTTTGGGAATTATTTCTCCAACTACAGGCAAAACCCCATGGAGGACTTTAGTTATATGTCTTGTGTGATCTGTTTTGAAGCAGAAAAACATAAAACCAAGCCTTAAAAAATAGGTTTTACCGTATGCTTTTCTTTGATAAATTAAATGCTTTATCTGAAAATTAAGTGAATTATTTCTCCAACTACAGGCAAAACCCCATGGAGGACATTAGTTATATGTCTTCTGTGATCTGTTTTGAAGCAGAAAAACATAAAACCAAGCCTTAAAAAAAAGGTTTTACCTTATGCTTTTCTTTGATAAATTAAATGCTTTATCTGAAAATTAAGTGAATTATTTCTCCAACTACAGGCAAAACCCCATGGAGGACATTAGTTATATGTCTTCTGTGATCTGTTTTGAAGCAGAAAAACATAAAACCAAGCCTTAAAAAATAGGTTTTACCGTATGCTTTTCTTTGATAAATTAAATGCTTTATCTGAAAATTAAGTGAATTATTTCTCCAACTACAGGCGAAACCCCATGGAGGACATTAGTTATATGTCTTCTGTGATCTGTTTTGAAGCAGAAAAACATAAAACCATGCTCTGAAAAATAGGTTGTGCCATATTTTTGGTTTTGAATTTTTCGATGTCAAACATGTAAATTTTGGGAATTATTTCTCCAACTACAGGCAAAACCCCATGGAGGACATTAGTTATATGTCTTCTGTGATCTGTTTTGAAGCAGAAAAACATAAAACCAAGCCTTAAAAAAGAGGTTTTGCCATATTTTTGGTTTTGAATTTTTCGATGTCAAACATGTAAATTTTGGGAATTATTTCTCCAACTACAGGCAAAACCCCATGGAGGACATTAGTTATATGTCTTGTGTGATCTGTTTTGAAGCAGAAAAACATAAAACCAAGCCTTAAAAAATAGGTTTTGCCATATTTTTGGTTTTGAATTTTTCGATGTCAAACATGTAAATTTTGGGAATAATTTCTCCAACTACAGGCAAAACCCCATGGAGGACATTAGTTATATGTCTTCTGTGATCTGTTTTGAAGCAGAAAAACATAAAACCAAGCTTAAAAAAATAGGTTCTACCGTATGCTTTTCTTTGATAAATTAAATGCTTTATCTGAAAATTAAGTGAATTATTTCTCCAACTACAGGCAAAACCCCATGGAGGACATTAGTTATATGTCTTCTGTGATCTGTTTTGAAGCAGAAAAACATAAAACCATGCTCTGAAAAATAGGTTTTGCCATATTTTTGGTTTTGAATTTTTCGATGTCAAACATTTAAATTTTGGGAATTATTTCTCCAACTACAGGCAAAACCCCATGGAGGACTTTAGCAATATGTCTTCTGTGATCTGTTTTGAAGCAGAAAAACATAAAACCAAGCCTTAAAAAAAAGGTTTTACCGTATGCTTCTGATCTGTTTTGAAGCAGGAAAACATAAAACCATGCTGTGAAAAATAGGTTTTGCCATATTTTTGGTTTTGAATTTTTCGATGTCAAACATTTAAATTTTGGGAATTATTTCTCCAACTACAGGCAAAACCCCATGGAGGACTTTAGTTATATGTCTTGTGTGATCTGTTTTGAAGCAGAAAAACATAAAACCAAGCCTTTAAAAAAAGGTTTTACCTTATGCTTTTCTTTGATAAATTAAATGCTTTATCTGAAAATTAAGTGAATTATTTCTCCAACTACAGGCAAAACTCCATGGAGGACATTAGTTATATGTCTTCTGTGATCTGTTTTGAAGCAGAAAAACATAAAACCAAGCCTTAAAAAAAAGGTTTTACCTTATGCTTTTCTTTGATAAATTAAATGCTTTATCTGAAAATTAAGTGAATTATTTCTCCAACTACAGGCAAAACCCCATGGAGGACATTAGTTATATGTCTTCTGTGATCTGTTTTGAAGCAGAAAAACATAAAACCAAGCCTTAAAAAATAGGTTTTACCGTATGCTTTTCTTTGATAAATTAAATGCTTTATCTGAAAATTAAGTGAATTATTTCTCCAACTACAGGCAAAACCCCATGGAGGACATTAGTTATATGTCTTCTGTGATCTGTTTTGAAGCAGAAAAACATAAAACCAAGCTTAAAAAAAAGGTTTTACCTTATGCTTTTCTTTGATAAATTAAATGCTTTATCTGAAAATTAAGTGAATTATTTCTCCAACTACAGGCAAAACCCCATGGAGGACATTAGTTATATGTCTTCTGTGATCTGTTTTGAAGCAGAAAAACATAAAACCAAGCCTTAAAAAATAGGTTTTACCGTATGCTTTTCTTTGATAAATTAAATGCTTTATCTGAAAATTAAGTGAATTATTTCTCAAACTACAGGCAAAACTCCATGGAGGACATTAGTTATATGTCTTCTGTGATCTGTTTTGAAGCAGAAAAACATAAAACCAAGCCTTAAAAAAAAGGTTTTACCTTATGCTTTTCTTTGATAAATTAAATGCTTTATCTGAAAATTAAGTGAATTATTTCTCCAACTACAGGCAAAACCCCATGGAGGACATTAGTTATATGTCTTCTGTGATCTGTTTTGAAGCAGAAAAACATAAAACCAAGCTTAAAAAAATAGGTTTTACCGTATGCTTTTCTTTGATAAATTAAATGCTTTATCTGAAAATTAAGTGAATTATTTCTCCAACTACAGGCAAAACCCCATGGAGGACATTAGTTATATGTCTTCTGTGATCTGTTTTGAAGCAGAAAAACATAAAACCAAGCCTTAAAAAATAGGTTTTACCGTATGCTTTTCTTTGATAAATTAAATGCTTTATCTGAAAATTAAGTGAATTATTTCTCCAACTACAGGCAAAACCCCATGGAGGACATTAGTTATATGTCTTCTGTGATCTGTTTTGAAGCAGAAAAACATAAAACCAAGCCTTAAAAAATAGGTTTTACCGTATGCTTTTCTTTGATAAATTAAATGCTTTATCTGAAAATTAAGTGAATTATTTCTCCAACTACAGGCGAAACCCCATGGAGGACATTAGTTATATGTCTTCTGTGATCTGTTTTGAAGCAGAAAAACATAAAACCATGCTCTGAAAAATAGGTTGTGCCATATTTTTGGTTTTGAATTTTTCGATGTCAAACATGTAAATTTTGGGAATTATTTCTCCAACTACAGGCAAAACCCCATGGAGGACATTAGTTATATGTCTTCTGTGATCTGTTTTGAAGCAGAAAAACATAAAACCAAGCCTTAAAAAAGAGGTTTTGCCATATTTTTGGTTTTGAATTTTTCGATGTCAAACATGTAAATTTTGGGAATTATTTCTCCAACTACAGGCAAAACCCCATGGAGGACATTAGTTATATGTCTTGTGTGATCTGTTTTGAAGCAGAAAAACATAAAACCAAGCCTTAAAAAATAGGTTTTGCCATATTTTTGGTTTTGAATTTTTCGATGTCAAACATGTAAATTTTGGGAATAATTTCTCCAACTACAGGCAAAACCCCATGGAGGACATTAGTTATATGTCTTCTGTGATCTGTTTTGAAGCAGAAAAACATAAAACCAAGCTTAAAAAAATAGGTTCTACCGTATGCTTTTCTTTGATAAATTAAATGCTTTATCTGAAAATTAAGTGAATTATTTCTCCAACTACAGGCAAAACCCCATGGAGGACATTAGTTATATGTCTTCTGTGATCTGTTTTGAAGCAGAAAAACATAAAACCATGCTCTGAAAAATAGGTTTTGCCATATTTTTGGTTTTGAATTTTTCGATGTCAAACATTTAAATTTTGGGAATTATTTCTCCAACTACAGGCAAAACCCCATGGAGGACTTTAGCAATATGTCTTCTGTGATCTGTTTTGAAGCAGAAAAACATAAAACCAAGCCTTAAAAAAAAGGTTTTACCGTATGCTTCTGATCTGTTTTGAAGCAGGAAAACATAAAACCATGCTGTGAAAAATAGGTTTTGCCATATTTTTGGTTTTGAATTTTTCGATGTCAAACATTTAAATTTTGGGAATTATTTCTCCAACTACAGGCAAAACCCCATGGAGGACTTTAGTTATATGTCTTGTGTGATCTGTTTTGAAGCAGAAAAACATAAAACCAAGCCTTTAAAAAAAGGTTTTACCTTATGCTTTTCTTTGATAAATTAAATGCTTTATCTGAAAATTAAGTGAATTATTTCTCCAACTACAGGCAAAACTCCATGGAGGACATTAGTTATATGTCTTCTGTGATCTGTTTTGAAGCAGAAAAACATAAAACCAAGCCTTAAAAAAAAGGTTTTACCTTATGCTTTTCTTTGATAAATTAAATGCTTTATCTGAAAATTAAGTGAATTATTTCTCCAACTACAGGCAAAACCCCATGGAGGACATTAGTTATATGTCTTCTGTGATCTGTTTTGAAGCAGAAAAACATAAAACCAAGCCTTAAAAAATAGGTTTTACCGTATGCTTTTCTTTGATAAATTAAATGCTTTATCTGAAAATTAAGTGAATTATTTCTCCAACTACAGGCAAAACCCCATGGAGGACATTAGTTATATGTCTTCTGTGATCTGTTTTGAAGCAGAAAAACATAAAACCAAGCTTAAAAAAAAGGTTTTACCTTATGCTTTTCTTTGATAAATTAAATGCTTTATCTGAAAATTAAGTGAATTATTTCTCCAACTACAGGCAAAACCCCATGGAGGACATTAGTTATATGTCTTCTGTGATCTGTTTTGAAGCAGAAAAACATAAAACCAAGCCTTAAAAAATAGGTTTTACCGTATGCTTTTCTTTGATAAATTAAATGCTTTATCTGAAAATTAAGTGAATTATTTCTCAAACTACAGGCAAAACTCCATGGAGGACATTAGTTATATGTCTTCTGTGATCTGTTTTGAAGCAGAAAAACATAAAACCAAGCCTTAAAAAAAAGGTTTTACCTTATGCTTTTCTTTGATAAATTAAATGCTTTATCTGAAAATTAAGTGAATTATTTCTCCAACTACAGGCAAAACCCCATGGAGGACATTAGTTATATGTCTTCTGTGATCTGTTTTGAAGCAGAAAAACATAAAACCAAGCCTTAAAAAAAAGGTTTTACCGTATGCTTTTCTTTGATAAATTAAATGCTTTATCTGAAAATTAAGTGAATTATTTCTCCAACTACAGGCAAAACCCCATGGAGGACATTAGTTATATGTCTTCTGTGATCTGTTTTGAAGCAGAAAAACATAAAACCAAGCTTAAAAAAATAGGTTTTACCGTATGCTTTTCTTTGATAAATTAAATGCTTTATCTGAAAATTAAGTGAATTATTTCTCTAAATACAGGCAAAACCCCATGGAGGACATTAGTTATATGTCTTCTGTGATCTGTTTTGAAGCAGAAAAACATAAAACCATGCTCTGAAAAATAGGTTTTGCCATATTTTTGGTTTTGAATTTTTCGATGTCAAACATTTAAATTTTGGGAATTATTTCTCCAACTACAGGCAAAACCCCATGGAGGACTTTAGTTATATGTCTTGTGTGATCTGTTTTGAAGCAGAAAAACATAAAACCAAGCCTTAAAAAATAGGTTTTACCTTATGCTTTTCTTTGATAAATTAAATGCTTTATCTGAAAATTAAGTGAATTATTTCTCCAACTACAGGCAAAACTCCATGGAGGACATTAGTTATATGTCTTCTGTGATCTGTTTTGAAGCAGAAAAACATAAAACCAAGCCTTAAAAAAAAGGTTTTACCTTATGCTTTTCTTTGATAAATTAAATGCTTTATCTGAAAATTAAGTGAATTATTTCTCCAACTACAGGCAAAACCCCATGGAGGACATTAGTTATATGTCTTCTGTGATCTGTTTTGAAGCAGAAAAACATAAAACCAAGCTTAAAAAAATAGGTTTTACCGTATGCTTTTCTTTGATAAATTAAATGCTTTATCTGAAAATTAAGTGAATTATTTCTCCAACTACAGGCAAAACCCCATGGAGGACATTAGTTATATGTCTTCTGTGATCTGTTTTGAAGCAGAAAAACATAAAACCAAGCCTTAAAAAATAGGTTTTACCGTATGCTTTTCTTTGATAAATTAAATGCTTTATCTGAAAATTAAGTGAATTATTTCTCCAACTACAGGCAAAACCCCATGGAGGACATTAGTTATATGTCTTCTGTGATCTGTTTTGAAGCAGAAAAACATAAAACCAAGCCTTAAAAAATTGGTTTTACCGTATGCTTTTCTTTGATAAATTAAATGCTTTATCTGAAAATTAAGTGAATTATTTCTCCAACTACAGGCAAAACCCCACGGAGGACATTAGTTATATGTCTTCTGTGATCTGTTTTGAAGCAGAAAAACATAAAACCAAGCCTTAAAAAATAGGTTTTACCGTATGCTTTTCTTTGATAAATTAAATGCTTTATCTGAAAATTAAGTGAATTATTTCTCCAACTACAGGCAACACCCCATGGAGGACATTAGTTATATGTCTTCTGTGATCTGTTTTGAAGCAGAAAAACATAAAACCAAGCCTTAAAAAAAAGGTTTTACCTTATGCTTTTCTTTGATAAATTAAATGCTTTATCTGAAAATTAAGTGAATTATTTCTCCAACTACAGGCAAAACCCCATGGAGGACATTAGTTATATGTCTTCTGTGATCTGTTTTGAAGCAGAAAAACATAAAACCAAGCCTTAAAAAATAGGTTTTACCGTATGCTTTTCTTTGATAAATTAAATGCTTTATCTGAAAATTAAGTGAATTATTTCTCCAACTACAGGCGAAACCCCATGGAGGACGTTAGTTATATGTCTTCTGTGATCTGTTTTGAAGCAGAAAAACATAAAACCAAGCCTTAAAAAAGAGGTTTTGCCATATTTTTGGTTTTGAATTTTTCGATGTCAAACATGTAAATTTTGGGAATTATTTCTCCAACTACAGGCAAAACCCCATGGAGGACATTAGTTATATGTCTTGTGTGATCTGTTTTGAAGCAGAAAAACATAAAACCAAGCCTTAAAAAATAGGTTTTACCGTATGCTTTTCTTTGATAAATTAAATGCTTTATCTAAAAATTAAGTGAATTATTTCTCCAACTACAGGCAAAACCCCATGGAGGACATTAGTTATATGTCTTCTGTGATCTGTTTTGAAGCAGAAAAACATAAAACCAAGCCTTAAAAAATAGGTTTTACAGTATGCTTTTCTTTGTTAAATTAAATGCTTTATCTGAAAATTAAGTGAATTATTTCTCCAACTACAGGCAAAACCCCATGGAGGACATTAGTTATATGTCTTCTGTGATCTGTTTTGAAGCAGAAAAACATAAAACCAAGCCTTAAAAAATAGGTTTTACCGTATGCTTTTCTTTGATAAATTAAATGCTTTATCTAAAAATTAAGTGAATTATTTCTCCAACTACAGGCAAAACCCCATGGAGGACATTAGTTATACACTGCTCCACAAAAGTTTACGGACACCGTGTGTTTTTAGACGTTTTTTTGTAACTTTGAAATTAGAATTTGAGAAAACCGTGAGAGATTGAGTTATGAAACTTTCAGGACTTGATAAACATGGATAGGAGTACAAAATGGCGTATACAGCATCTTCTGAAATGTACTGTGCGCCGTTTTTTCAGCACTTGAAAAATGCCAAAATACACTAGATGCCGTATTTTCAATTTGATGGCAAATCGGAGCCATTGAATATTTTATCTTGTTTTCTTCGCAGATGAGCTTTATTAAGCATTTATAACAGCACCCAAACAATAACTTATTCATAACTTACCGTATGCAAATTTTTTCAGGGTGTCCGTAAACTTTTGTGGCAGCAATTTTTAATACTTTCATGGGCGAAATTGCCACTTTTTCAAATTTTGGCATTATTTTACGGATATATATGTTTTCCAACATGCTAAAATCCGAATCTGAAACATCTGGACAGATTCCACCTCCAAAAGTTTCAGAATCCTTTAATTTTAGGGTGTCCGTAAACTTTTGTGGAGCAGTGTATGTCTTGTGTGACCTGTTTTGAAGCAGAAAAACATAAAACCAAGCCTTAAAAAATAGGTTTTACCGTATGCTTTTCTTTGATAAATTAAATGCTTTATCTGAAAATTAAGTGAATTATTTCTCCAACTACAGGCAAAACCCCATGGAGGACATTAGTTATATGTCTTCTGTGATCTGTTTTGAAGCAGAAAAACATAAAACCAAGCCTTAAAAAATAGGTTTTACCGTATGCTTTTCTTTGACAAATTAAATGCTTTATCTGAAAATTAAGTGAATTATTTCTCCAACTACAGGCAAAACCCCATGGAGGACATTAGTTATATGTCTTCTGTGATCTGTTTCGAAGCAGAAAAACATAAAACCAAACCTTAAAAAATAGGTTTTACCGTATGCTTTTCTGTGATAAATTAAATGCTTTATCTAAAAATTAAGTGAATTATTTCTCCAACTACAGGCAAAACCCCATGGAGGACATTAGTTATATGTCTTGTGTGATCTGTTTTGAAGCAGAAAAACATAAAACCAAGCCTTAAAAAATAGGTTTTGCCATATTTTTGGTTTTGAATTTTTCGATGTCAAACATGTAAATTTTGGGAATTATTTCTCCAACTACAGGCAAAACCCCATGGAGGACATTAGTTATATGTCTTGTGTGATCTGTTTTGAAGCAGAAAAACATAAAACCAAGCCTTAAAAAATAGGTTTTGCCATATTTTTGGTTTTGAATTTTTCGATGTCAAACATGTACATTTTGGAAATTATTTCTCCAACTACAGGCAAAACCCCATGGAGGACATTAGTTATATGTCTTGTGTGATCTGTTTTGAAGCAGAAAAACATAAAACCAAGCCTTAAAAAATAGGTTTTGCCATATTTTTTGTTTTGAATTTTTCGATGTCAAACATGTAAATTTTGGGAATTATTTCTCCAACTACAGGCAAAACCCCATGGAGGACATTAGTTATATGTCTGGTGTAATCTGTTTTAAAGCAGAAAAACATAAAACCAAGCCTTAAAAAATAGGTTTTGCCATATTTTTGGTTTTGAATTTTTCGATGTCAAACATGTAAATTTTGGGAATTATTTCTCCAACTACAGGCAAAACCCCATGGAGGACATTACTTATATGTCTTGTGTGATCTGTTTTGAAGCAGAAAAACATAAAACCAAGCCTTAAAAAATAGGTTTTGCCATATTTTTGGTTTTGAATTTTTCGATGTCAAACATGTACATTTTGGAAATTATTTCTCCAACTACAGGCAAAACCCCATGGAGGACATTAGTTATATGTCTTGTGTGATCTGTTTTGAAGCAGAAAAACATAAAACCAAGCCTTAAAAAATAGGTTTTGCCATATTTTTTGTTTTGAATTTTTCGATGTCAAACATGTAAATTTTGGGAATTATTTCTCCAACTACAGGCAAAACCCCATGGAGGACATTAGTTATATGTCTTGTGTGATCTGTTTTGATGCAGAAAAACATAAAACCAAGCCTTAAAAAATAGGTTTTGCCATATTTTTGGTTTTGAATTTTTCGATGTCAAACATGTAAATTTTGGGAATTATTTCTCCAACTACAGGCAAAACCCCATGGAGGACATTACTTATATGTCTTGTGTGATCTGTTTTGAAGCAGAAAAACATAAAACCAAGCCTTAAAAAATAGGTTTTGCCATATTTTTGGTTTTGAATTTTTCGATGTCAAACATGTAAATTTTGGGAATTATTTCTCCAACTACAGGCAAAACCCCATGGAGGACATTAGTTATATGTCTTGTGTGATCTGTTTTGAAGCAGAAAAACATAAAACCAAGCCTTAAAAAATAGGTTTTACCGTATGCTTTTCTGTGATAAATTAAATGCTTTATCTAAAAATTAAGTGAATTATTTCTCCAACTACAGGCAAAACCCCATGGAGGACATTAGTTATATGTCTTGTGTGATCTGTTTTGAAGCAGAAAAACATAAAACCAAGCCTTAAAAAATAGGTTTTGCCATATTTTTGGTTTTGAATTTTTCGATGTCAAACATGTAAATTTTGGGAATTATTTCTCCAACTACAGGCAAAACCCCATGGAGGACATTAGTTATATGTCTTGTGTGATCTGTTTTGAAGCAGAAAAACATAAAACCAAGCCTTAAAAAATAGGTTTTGCCATATTTTTGGTTTTGAATTTTTCGATGTCAAACATGTACATTTTGGAAATTATTTCTCCAACTACAGGCAAAACCCCATGGAGGACATTAGTTATATGTCTTGTGTGATCTGTTTTGAAGCAGAAAAACATAAAACCAAGCCTTAAAAAATAGGTTTTGCCATATTTTTTGTTTTGAATTTTTCGATGTCAAACATGTAAATTTTGGGAATTATTTCTCCAACTACAGGCAAAACCCCATGGAGGACATTAGTTATATGTCTGGTGTAATCTGTTTTAAAGCAGAAAAACATAAAACCAAGCCTTAAAAAATAGGTTTTGCCATATTTTTGGTTTTGAATTTTTCGATGTCAAACATGTAAATTTTGGGAATTATTTCTCCAACTACAGGCAAAACCCCATGGAGGACATTAGTTATATGTCTTCTGTGATCTGTTTTGAAGCAGAAAAACATAAAACCAAGCCTTAAAAAATAGGTTTTGCCATATTTTTGGTTTTGAATTTTTCGATGTCAAACATGTAAATTTTGGGAATTATTTCTCCAACTTCAGGCAAAACCCCATGGAGGACATTAGTTATATGTCTTAAGTGATCTGTTTTGAAGCAGAAAAACGTAAAACCAACCCTTAAAAAATAGGTTTTGCCATATTTTTGGTTTTGAATTTTTCGATGTCAAACATGTAAATTTTGGGAATTATTTCTCCACCTACAGGCAAAACCCCATGGAGGACATTAGTTATTTGTCTTCTGTGATCTGTTTTGAAGCAGAAAAACATAAAATCAAGCCTTAAAAAATAGGTTTTACCGTATGCTTTTCTTTGATAAATTAAATGCTTTATCTGAAAATTAAGTGAATTATTTCTCCAACTACAGTCAAAACCCCATGGAGGACATTAGTTATATGTCTTCTGTGATCTGTTTTGAAGCAGAAAAACATAAAACCAAGCCTTAAAAAATAGGTTTTACCGTATGCTTTTCTTTGATAAATTAAATGCTTTATCTGAAAATTAAGTGAATTATTTCTCCAACTACAGGCAAAACCCCATGGAGGACATTAGTTATATGTCTTCTGTGATCTGTTTTGAAGCAGAAAAACATAAAACCAAGCCTTAAAAAATAGGTTTTACCGTATGCTTTTCTTTGATAAATTAAATGCTTTATCTAAAAATTAAGTGAATTATTTCTCCAACTACAGGCAAAACCCCATGGAGGACATTAGTTATATGTCTTCTGTGATCTGTTTTGAAGCAGAAAAACATAAAACCAAGCCTTGAAAATTAGTTTTTACCGTATGCTTTTCTTTGATAAATTAAATGCTTTATCTGAAAATTAAGTGAATTATTTCTCCAACTACAGGCAAAACCCATGGAGGACATTAGTTATTTGTCTTCTGTGATCTGTTTTGAAGCAGAAAAACATAAAACCAAGCCTTAAAAAATAGGTTTTACCGTATGCTTTTCTTTGATAAATTAAATGCTTTATCTGAAAATTAAGTGAATTACTTCTCCAACTACAGGCAAAACCCCATGGAGGACATTAGTTATATGTCTTCTGTGATCTGTTTTGAAGCAGAAAAACATAAAACCAAGCCTTAAAAAATAGGTTTTACCGTACGCTTTTCTTTGATAAATTAAATGCTTTATCTAAAAATTAAGTGAATTATTTCTCCAACTACAGGCAAAACCCCATGGAGGACATTAGTTATATGTCTTCTGTGATCTGTTTTGAAGCAGAAAAACATAAAACCATGCCCTGAAAAATAGGTTTTGCAATATTTTTGGTTTTGAATTTATGGATGTCCAATATGTAAATTTTGGGAATTATTTCTCCAACTACAGTCAAAACCCCATGGAGGACATTAGTTATATGTCTTCTGTGATCTGTTTTGAAGCAGAAAAACATAAAACCATGCCCTGAAAAAAAGGTTTTGCCATATTAATGGTTTTAAATTTATGGAGGTCCAATATGTACATTTTGGGAATTATTTATCCAACTACAGGCAAAACCCCTTGGAGGACATTAGTTATATGTCTTCTGTGATCTGTTTTGAAGCAGAAAAACATAAAACCAAGCCTTGAAAATTAGTTTTTACCGTATGCTTTTCTTTGATAAATTAAATGCTTTATCTGAAAATTAAGTGAATTATTTCTCCAACTACAGGCAAAACCCATGGAGGACATTAGTTATTTGTCTTCTGTGATCTGTTTTGAAGCAGAAAAACATAAAACCAAGCCTTAAAAAATAGGTTTTACCGTATGCTTTTCTTTGATAAATTAAATGCTTTATCTGAAAATTAAGTGAATTATTTCTCCAACTACAGGCAAAACCCCATGGAGGACATTAGTTATATGTCTTCTGTGATCTGTTTTGAAGCAGAAAAACATAAAACCAAGCCTTAAAAAATAGGTTTTACCGTATGCTTTTCTTTGATAAATTAAATGCTTTATCTAAAAATTAAGTGAATTATTTCTCCAACTACAGGCAAAACCCCATGGAGGACATTAGTTATATGTCTTAGGTGATCTGTTTTGAAGCAGAAAAACATAAAACCATGCCCTTAAAAATAGGTTTTGCTATATTTTGGGTTTTGAATTTTTCGATGTCAAACATGTAAATTTTGGGAATTATTTCTCCAACTACAGGCAAAACCCCATGGAGGACATTAGTTATATGTCTTTTGTGATCTGTTTTGAAGCAGCAAAACATAAAACCAAGCCTTAAAAAATAGGTTTTGCCATATTTTTTGTTTTGAATTTTTCGATGTCAAACATGTAAATTTTGGGAATTATTTCTCCAACTACAGGCAAAACCCCATGGAGGACATTAGTTATATGTCTTTTGTGATCTGTTTTGAAGCAGAAAAACATAAAACCAAGCCTTAAAAAATAGGTTTTGCCATATTTTTTGTTTTGAATTTTTCGATGTCAAACATGTAAATTTTGGGAATTTTTTCTCCAACTACAGGCAAAACCCCTTGGAGGACATTAATTATATGTCTTCTGTGATCTGTTTTGAAGCAGAAAAACATAAAACCAAGCCTTAAAAAATAGGTTTTGCCATATTTTTGGTTTTGAATTTTTCGATGTCAAACATGTAAATTTTGGGAATTATTTCTCCAACTACAGGCAAAACCCCATGGAGGACATTAGTTATTTGTCTTCTGTGATCTGTTTTGAAGCAGAAAAACATAAAATCAAGCCTTAAAAAATAGGTTTTACCGTATGCTTTTCTTTGATAAATTAAATGCTTTATCTGAAAATTAAGTGAATTATTTCTCCAACTACAGTCAAAACCCCATGGAGGACATTAGTTATATGTCTTCTGTGATCTGTTTTGAAGCAGAAAAACATAAAACCATGCCCTGAAAAAAAGGTTTTGCCATATTAATGGTTTTAAATTTATGGAGGTCCAATATGTAAATTTTGGGAATTATTTCTCCAACTACAGGCAAAACCCCTTGGAGGACATTAATTATATGTCTTCTGTGATCTGTTTTGAAGCAAAAAAACATTAAACCATGCATTGAAAAATAGGTTTTGCCATATTTTTGGTTTTGAATTTTTCGATGTCAAACATGTAAATTTTGGGAATTATTTCTCCAACTACAGGCAAAACCCCTTGGAGGACATTAATTATATGTCTTCTGTGATCTGTTTTGAAGCAGAAAAACATAAAACCAAGCCTTAAAAAATAGGTTTTACCGTATGCTTTTCTTTGATAAATTAAATGCTTTATCTAAAAATTAAGTGAATTATTTCTCCAACTACAGGCAAAACCCCATGGAGGACATTAGTTATATGTCTTCTGTGATCTGTTTTGAAGCAGAAAAACATAAAACCAAGCCTTAAAAAATAGGTTTTACCGTATGCTTTTCTTTGATAAATTAAATGCTTTATCTGAAAATTAAGTGAATTATTTCTCCAACTACAGTCAAAACCCCATGGAGGACATTAGTTATATGTCTTCTGTGATCTGTTTTGAAGCAGAAAAACATAAAACCATGCCCTGAAAAAAAGGTTTTGCCATATTAATGGTTTTAAATTTATGGAGGTCCAATATGTAAATTTTGGGAATTTTTTCTCCAACTACAGGCAAAACCCCTTGGAGGACATTAATTATATGTCTTCTGTGATCTGTTTTGAAGCAGAAAAACATAAAACCAAGCCTTAAAAAATAGGTTTTACCGTATGCTTTTCTTTGATAAATTAAATGCTTTATCTGCAAATTAAGTGAATTATTTCTCCAACTACAGTCAAAACCCCATGGAGGACATTAGTTATATGTCTTCTGTGATCTGTTTTGAAGCAGAAAAACATAAAACCATGCCCTGAAAAAAAGGTTTTGCCATATTAATGGTTTTAAATTTATGGAGGTCCAATATGTACATTTTGGGAATTATTTATCCAACTACAGGCAAAACCCCTTGGAGGACATTAGTTATATGTCTTCTGTGATCTGTTTTGAAGCAGAAAAACATAAAACCAAGCCTTAAAAAATAGGTTTTACCGTATGCTTTTCTTTGATAAATTAAATGCTTTATCTGAAAATTAAGTGAATTATTTCTCCAACTACAGGCAAAACCCCATGGAGGACATTAGTTATCTGTCTTCTGTGATCTGTTTTGAAGCAGAAAAACATAAAACCAAGCCTTAAAAAATAGGTTTTACCGTATGCTTTTCTTTGATAAATTAAATGCTTTATCTGAAAATTAAGTGAATTATTTCTCCAACTACAGGCAAAACCCCATGGAGGACATTAGTTATATGTCTTCTGTGATCTGTTTTGAAGCAGAAAAACATAAAACCAAGCCTTAAAAAATAGGTTTTACCGTATGCTTTTCTTTGATAAATTAAATGCTTTATCTAAAAATTAAGTGAATTATTTCTCCAACTACAGGCAAAACCCCATGGAGGACATTAGTTATATGTCTTCTGTGATCTGTTTTGAAGCAGAAAAACATAAAACCAAGCCTTAAAAAATAGGTTTTACCGTATGCTTTTCTTTGATAAATTAAATGCTTTATCTAAAAATTAAGTGAATTATTTCTCCAACTACAGGCAAAACCCCATGGAGGACATTAGTTATATGTCTTCTGTGATCTGTTTTGAAGCAGAAAAACATAAAACCAAGCCTTAAAAAATAGGTTTTACCGTATGCTTTTCTTTGATAAATTAAATGCTTTATCTAAAAATTAAGTGAATTATTTATCCAACTACAGGCAAAACCCCTTGGAGGACATTAGTTATATGTCTTCTGTGATCTGTTTTGAAGCAGAAAAACGTAAAACCAAGCCGTAAAAAATAGGTTTTACCGTATGCTTTTCTTTGATAAATTAAATGCTTTATCTAAAAATTAAGTGAATTATTTCTCCAACTACAGTCAAAACCCCATGGAGGACATTAGTTATATGTCTTCTGTGATCTGTTTTGAAGCAGAAAAACATAAAACCATGCCCTGAAAAAAAGGTTTTGCCATATTTTTGGTTTTGAATTTTTCGATGTCAAACATGTAAATTTTGTTAATTATTTCTCCAACTACAGGCAAAACCCCATGGAGGACATTAGTTATATGTCTTCTGTGATCTGTTTTGAAGCAGAAAAACATAAAACCAAGCCTTAAAAAATAGGTTTTACCGTATGCTTTTCTTTGATAAATTAAATGCTTTATCTAAAAATTAAGTGAATTATTTCTCCAACTACAGGCAAAACCCCATGGAGGACATTAGTTATATGTCTTCTGTGATCTGTTTTGAAGCAGAAAAACGTAAAACCAAGCCTTAAAAAATAGGTTTTACCGTATGCTTTTCTTTGATAAATTAAATGCTTTATCTAAAAATTAAGTGAATTATTTCTCCAACTACAGGCAAAACCCCATGGAGGACATTAGTTATATGTCTTCTGTGATCTGTTTTGAAGCAGAAAAACATAAAACCATGCCCTGAAAAAAAGGTTTTGCCATATTTTTGGTTTTGAATTTATGGAGGTCCAATATGTAAATTTTGGGAATTATTTCTCCAACTACAGGTAAAACCCCATGGAGGACATTAGTTATATGTCTTCTGTGATCTGTTTTGAAGCAGAAAAACATAAAACCATGCCCTGAAAAAAAGGTTTTGCCATATTTTTGGTTTTGAATTTTTCGATGTCAAACATGTAAATTTTGTTAATTATTTCTCCAACTACAGGCAAAACCCCATGGAGGACATTAGTTATATGTCTTCTGTGATCTGTTTTGAAGCAGAAAAACATAAAACCAAGCCTTAAAAAATAGGTTTTACCGTATGCTTTTCTTTGATAAATTAAATGCTTTATCTAAAAATTAAGTGAATTATTTCTCCAACTACAGGCAAAACCCCATGGAGGACATTAGTTATATGTCTTCTGTGATCTGTTTTGAAGCAGAAAAACGTAAAACCAAGCCTTAAAAAATAGGTTTTACCGTATGCTTTTCTTTGATAAATTAAATGCTTTATCTAAAAATTAAGTGAATTATTTCTCCAACTACAGGCAAAACCCCATGGAGGACATTAGTTATATGTCTTCTGTGATCTGTTTTGAAGCAGAAAAACATAAAACCATGCCCTGAAAAAAAGGTTTTGCCATATTTTTGGTTTTGAATTTATGGAGGTCCAATATGTAAATTTTGGGAATTATTTCTCCAACTACAGGTAAAACCCCATGGAGGACATTAGTTATATGTCTTCTGTGATCTGTTTTGAAGCAGAAAAACATAAAACCATGCCTTGAAAAAAAGGTTTTGCCAATTTTTTGGTTTTGAATTTTTCGATGTCAAACATGTAAATTTTGGGAATTATTTCTCCAACTACAGGCAAAACCCCATGGAGGACATTAGTTATATGTCTTCTGTGATCTGTTTTGAAGCAGAAAAACATAAAACCGAGCCTTAAAAAATAGGTTTTACCGTATGCTTTTCTTTGATGAATTAAATGCTTTATCTAAAAATTAAGTGAATTATTTCTCCAACTACAGGCAAAACCCCATGGAGGACATTAGTTATATGTCTTCTGTGATCTGTTTTGAAGCAGAAAAACGTAAAACCAAGCCTTAAAAAATAGGTTTTACCGTATGCTTTTCTTTGATAAATTAAATGCTTTCTACCCGTAAAAGAGGCAATGTAACGTTGTGCGTCCATTTTTATTTTAAAAGAAGCACAGTTTTTGGCAAAGTGGCGCAAGCGTCAAACATCATTTTTGATGACAAAAATTTTTTGCTGCTGATTTTTTTTGTGGTTAAAAAAGTTAAGCAGACTTATTTGTGTTATTCTTTTTTAATTTTTATTTATTTGCTTAAACCTTTTTTGAAGTTAACTACTGTCATTAGGTCAAGGTATAAAGGTTCATACTGCCGTTATTTATACCGAAGGAGACATTTAAATTGTACAAAGCTTTTCTGTCGCTATGAAAACAACTTAATTTAAATTTTGTTTAAAAGTTCAATTTTTCAACATTCATAGGGCAGCAAAAATGATGCCAAATAAAGAGACATCAAGAAGGAACACGCACAAAATCAAAGATCTAATTTTGATGATGAGCAAATTATAGCTGAAACAGAAAAAAATTAAAAAAACAGTTACAAAGAAATGGAGTAACAAAACTCTGTGCAGTTGGATTTAAGATTGACGATAAAGTTCATTGACTTTTTCCAAAAGTTCATTTTTTCTCTCTACGGGCAAAGCCGTTTGACATCCTGATCTTAAAACGGCTAATTCAAGTCCAAACATCTTTTTTCATAAACGATTTATGTTTCTTTTGTTACTTTTTGCGCCGATTAAAAAGATCACAAGAATCATGTACATGAATCTAAGGTGGCCGCCCCGGAGGGGCGGGGCACCTCTAGTATCTAAAAATTAAGTGAATTATTTCTCCAACTACAGGCAAAACCCCATGGAGGACATTAGTTATATGTCTTCTGTGATCTGTTTTGAAGCAGAAAAACATAAAACCATGCCCTGAAAAATAGGTTTTGCCATATTTTTGGTTTTGAATTTTTCGATGTCAAACATGTAAATTTTGTTAATTATTTCTCTAACTACAGGCAAAACCCCATGGAGGACATTAGTTATATGTCTTCTGTGATCTGTTTTGAAGCAGAAAAACATAAAACCAAGCCTTAAAAAATAGGTTTTACCGTATGCTTTTCTTTGATAAATTAAATGCTTTATCTAAAAATTAAGTGAATTATTTCTCCAACTACAGGCAAAACCCCATGGAGGACATTAGTTATATGTCTTCTGTGATCTGTTTTGAAGCAGAAAAACATAAAACCATGCCCTGAAAAAAAGGTTTTGCCATATTTTTGGTTTTGAATTTATGGAGGTCCAATATGTAAATTTTGGGAATTATTTCTCCAACTACAGGTAAAACCCCATGGAGGACATTAGTTATATGTCTTCTGTGATCTGTTTTGAAGCAGAAAAACATAAAACCATGCCTTGAAAAAAAGGTTTTGCCAATTTTTTGGTTTTGAATTTTTCGATGTCAAACATGTAAATTTTGTTAATTATTTCTCCAACTACAGGCAAAACCCCATGGAGGACATTAGTTATATGTCTTCTGTGATCTGTTTTGAAGCAGAAAAACATAAAACCAAGCCTTAAAAAATAGGTTTTACCGTATGCTTTTCTTTGATAAATTAAATGCTTTATCTAAAAATTAAGTGAATTATTTCTCCAACTACAGGCAAAACCCCATGGAGGACATTAGTTATATGTCTTCAGTGATCTGTTTTGAAGCAGAAAAACATAAAACCATGCCCTGAAAAATAGGTTTTGCCATATTTTTGGTTTTGAATTTTTCGATGTCAAACATGTAAATTTTGTTAATTATTTCTCCAACTACAGGCAAAACCCCATGGAGGACATTAGTTATATGTCTTCTGTGATCTGTTTTGAAGCAGAAAAACATAAAACCAAGCCTTAAAAAATAGGTTTTACCGTATGCTTTTCTTTGATAAATTAAATGCTTTATCTAAAATTTAAGTGAATTATTTCTCCAACTACAGGCAAAACCCCATGGAGGACATTAGTTATATGTCTTCTGTGATCTGTTTTGAAGCAGAAAAACATAAAACCATGCCCTGAAAAAAAGGTTTTGCCATATTTTTGGTTTTGAATTTATGGAGGTCCAATATGTAAATTTTGGGAATTATTTCTCCAACTACAGGCGAAACCCCATGGAGGACATTAGTTATATGTCTTCTGTGATCTGTTTTGAAGCAGAAAAACATAAAACCATGCCCTGAAAAATAGGTTTTGCCATATTTTTGGTTTTGAATTTTTCGATGTCAAACATGTAAATTTTGTTAATTATTTCTCCAACTACAGGCAAAACCCCATGGAGGACATTAGTTATATGTCTTCTGTGATCTGTTTTGAAGCAGAAAAACATAAAACCAAGCCTTAAAAAATAGGTTTTACCGTATGCTTTTCTTTGATAAATTAAATGCTTTATCTAAAAATTAAGTGAATTATTTCTCCAACTACAGGCAAAACCCCATGGAGGACATTAGTTATATGTCTTCTGTGATCTGTTTTGAAGCAGAAAAACATAAAACCATGCCCTGAAAAAAAGGTTTTGCCATATTTTTGGTTTTGAATTTATGGAGGTCCAATATGTAAATTTTGGGAATTATTTCTCCAACTACAGGCAAAACCCCATGGAGGACATTAGTTATATGTCTTCTGTGATCTGTTTTGAAGCAGAAAAACATAAAACCAAGCCTTAAAAAAAAGGTTTTACCGTATGCTTTTCTTTGACAAATTAAATGCTTTATCTGAAAATTAAGTGAATTATTTCTCCAACTACAGGCAAAACCCCATGGAGGACATTAGTTATATGTCTTCTGTGATCTGTTTTAAAGCAGAAAAACATAAAACCAAGCCTTAAAAAATTGGTTTTAGCGTATGCTTATCATTGATAAATCAAATGCTTTATCTGAAAATTAAGTGAATTATTTCTCCAACTACAGGCAAAACCCCATGGAGGACATTAGTTATATGTCTTGTGTGATCTGTTTTGAAGCAGAAAAACATAAAACCAAGCCTTAAAAAATAGGTTTTGCCATATTTTTGGTTTTGAATTTTTCGATGTCAAACATGTAAATTTTGGGAATTATTTCTCCAACTACAGGCAAAACCCCATGGAGGACATTAGTTATATGTCTTCTGTGATCTGTTTTGAAGCAGAAAAACATAAAACCAAGCCTTAAAAAAAAGGTTTTACCGTATGCTTTTCTTTGACAAATTAAATGCTTTATCTGAAAATTAAGTGAATTATTTCTCCAACTACAGGCAAAACCCCATGGAGGACATTAGTTATATGTCTTCTGTGATCTGTTTTAAAGCAGAAAAACATAAAACCAAGCCTTAAAAAATTGGTTTTAGCGTATGCTTATCATTGATAAATCAAATGCTTTATCTGAAAATTAAGTGAATTATTTCTCCAACTACAGGCAAAACCCCATAGAGGACATTAGTTATATGTCTTCTGTGATCTGTTTTGAAGCAGAAAAACATAAAACCATGCTCTGAAAAATAGGTTTTGCCATATTTTTGGTTTTGAATTTTTCGATTTCAAACATGTAAATTTTGGGAATTATTTCTCCAACTACAGGCAAAACCCCATGGTGGACATTAGTTATATGTCTTCTGTGATCTGTTTTGAAGCAGAAAAACATAAAACCAAGCCTTAAAAAATAGGTTTTACCGTATGCTTATCATTGATAAATCAAATGCTTTATCTGAAAATTAAGTGAATTATTTCTCCAACTACAGGCAAAACCCCATAGAGGACATTAGTTATATGTCTTCTGTGATCTGTTTTGAAGCAGAAAAACATAAAACCATGCTCTGAAAAATAGGTTTTGCCATATTTTTGGTTTTGAATTTTTCGATGTCAAACATGTAAATTTTGGGAATTATTTATCCATCTACAGGCAAAACCCCATGGTGGACATTAGTTATATGTCTTCTGTGATCTGTTTTGAAGCAGAAAAACATAAAACCAAGCCTTAAAAAATAGGTTTTGCCATATTTTTGGTTTTGAATTTTTCGATGTCAAACATGTAAATTTTGGGAATTATTTATCCAACTACAGGCAAAACCCCATGGAGGACATTAGTTATATGTCTTCTGTGATCTGTTTTGAAGCAGAAAAACGTAAAACCAAGCCTTAAAAAATAGGTTTTACCGTATGCTTTTCTTTGATAAATTAAATGCTTTATCTAAAAATTAAGTGAATTATTTCTCCAACTACAGTCAAAACCCCATGGAGGACATTAGTTATATGTCTTGTGTGATCTGTTTTGAAGCAGAAAAACATAAAACCAAGCCTTAAAAAATAGGTTTTGCCATATTTTTGGTTTTGAATTTTTCGATGTCAAACATGTAAATTTTGGGAATTATTTATCCAACTACAGGCAAAACCCCATGGTGGACATTAGTTATATGTCTTCTGTGATCTGTTTTGAAGCAGAAAAACATAAAACCAAGCCTTAAAAAATAGGTTTTACCGTATGCTTTTCTTTGACAAATTAAATGCTTTATCTGAAAATTAAGTGAATTATTTCTCCAACTACAGGCAAAACCCCATGGAGGACATTAGTTATATGTCTTCTGTGATCTGTTTTGAAGCAGAAAAACATAAAACCAAGCCTTAAAAAAAAGGTTTTACCGTATGCTTTTCTTTGACAAATTAAATGCTTTATCTGAAAATTAAGTGAATTATTTCTCCAACTACAGGCAAAACCCCATGGAGGACATTAGTTATATGTCTTCTGTGATCTGTTTTGAAGCAGAAAAACATAAAACCAAGCCTTAAAAAAAAGGTTTTACCGTATGCTTTTCTTTGACAAATTAAATGCTTTATCTGAAAATTAAGTGAATTATTTCTCCAACTACAGGCAAAACCCCATGGAGGACATTAGTTATATGTCTTCTGTGATCTGTTTTGAAGCAGAAAAACATAAAACCAAGCCTTAAAAAAAAGGTTTTACCGTATGCTTTTCTTTGACAAATTAAATGCTTTATCTGAAAATTAAGTGAATTATTTCTCCAACTACAGGCAAAAGCCCATGGAGGACATTAGTTATATGTCTTGTGTGATCTGTTTTGAAGCAGAAAAACATAAAACCAAGCCTTAAAAAATAGGTTTTGCCATATTTTTGGTTTTGAATTTTTCGATGTCAAACATGTAAATTTTGGGAATTATTTCTCCAACTACAGGCAAAACCCCATGGAGGACATTAGTTATATGTCTTCTGTGATCTGTTTTGAAGCAGAAAAACATAAAACCAAGCCTTAAAAAAAAGGTTTTACCGTATGCTTTTCTTTGACAAATTAAATGCTTTATCTGAAAATTAAGTGAATTATTTCTCCAACTACAGGCAAAACCCCATGGAGGACATTAGTTATATGTCTTCTGTGATCTGTTTTGAAGCAGAAAAACATAAAACCAAGCCTTAAAAAAAAGGTTTTACCGTATGCTTTTCTTTGACAAATTAAATGCTTTATCTGAAAATTAAGTGAATTATTTCTCCAACTACAGGCAAAACCCCATGGAGGACATTAGTTATATGTCTTCTGTGATCTGTTTTGAAGCAGAAAAACATAAAACCAAGCCTTAAAAAAAAGGTTTTACCGTATGCTTTTCTTTGACAAATTAAATGCTTTATCTGAAAATTAAGTGAATTATTTCTCCAACTACAGGCAAAAGCCCATGGAGGACATTAGTTATATGTCTTGTGTGATCTGTTTTGAAGCAGAAAAACATAAAACCAAGCCTTAAAAAATAGGTTTTGCCATATTTTTGGTTTTGAATTTTTCGATGTCAAACATGTAAATTTTGGGAATTATTTCTCCAACTACAGGCAAAACCCCATGGAGGACATTAGTTATATGTCTTCTGTGATCTGTTTTGAAGCAGAAAAACATAAAACCAAGCCTTAAAAAAAAGGTTTTACCGTATGCTTTTCTTTGACAAATTAAATGCTTTATCTGAAAATTAAGTGAATTATTTCTCCAACTACAGGCAAAACCCCATGGAGGACATTAGTTATATGTCTTCTGTGATCTGTTTTGAAGCAGAAAAACATAAAACCAAGCCTTAAAAAAAAGGTTTTACCGTATGCTTTTCTTTGACAAATTAAATGCTTTATCTGAAAATTAAGTGAATTATTTCTCCAACTACAGGCAAAACCCCATGGAGGACATTAGTTATATGTCTTGTGTGATCTGTTTTGAAGCAGAAAAACATAAAACCAAGCCTTAAAAAAAAGGTTTTACCGTATGCTTTTCTTTGACAAATTAAATGCTTTATCTGAAAATTAAGTGAATTATTTCTCCAACTACAGGCAAAAGCCCATGGAGGACATTAGTTATATGTCTTGTGTGATCTGTTTTGAAGCAGAAAAACATAAAACCAAGCCTTAAAAAATAGGTTTTGCCATATTTTTGGTTTTGAATTTTTCGATGTCAAACATGTAAATTTTGGGAATTATTTCTCCAACTACAGGCAAAACCCCATGGAGGACATTAGTTATATGTCTTCTGTGATCTGTTTTGAAGCAGAAAAACATAAAACCAAGCCTTAAAAAAAAGGTTTTACCGTATGCTTTTCTTTGACAAATTAAATGCTTTATCTGAAAATTAAGTGAATTATTTCTCCAACTACAGGCAAAACCCCATAGAGGACATTAGTTATATGTCTTCTGTGATCTGTTTTGAAGCAGAAAAACATCAAACCATGCTCTGAAAAATAGGTTTTACCGTATGCTTTTCTTTGATAAATTAAATGCTTTATCTGAAAATTAAGTGAATTATTTCTCCAACTACAGGCAAAACCCCATGGAGGACATTAGTTATATGTCTTCTGTGATCTGTTTTGAAGCAGAAAAACATAAAACCAAGCCTTAAAAAATAGGTTTTGCCATATTTTTGGTTTTGAATTTTTCGATGTCAAACATGTAAATTTTGGGAATTATTTATCCAACTACAGGCAAAACCCCATGGAGGACATTAGTTATATGTCTTCTGTGATCTGTTTTGAAGCAGAAAAACATAAAACCATGCTCTGAAAAATAGGTTTTGCCATATTTTTGGTTTTGAATTTTTCGATGTCAAACATGTAAATTTTGGGAATTATTTCTCCAACTACAGGCAAAACCCCATGGTGGACATTAGTTATATGTCTTCTGTGATCTGTTTTGAAGCAGAAAAACATAAAACCAAGCCTTAAAAAATAGGTTTTACCGTATGCTTATCATTGATAAATCAAATGCTTTATCTGAAAATTAAGTGAATTATTTCTCCAACTACAGGCAAAACCCCATGGAGGACATTAGTTATATGTCTTCTGTGATCTGTTTTGAAGCAGAAAAACATAAAACCAAGCCTTAAAAAAAAGGTTTTACCGTATGCTTTTCTTTGACAAATTAAATGCTTTATCTGAAAATTAAGTGAATTATTTCTCCAACTACAGGCAAAACCCCATGGAGGACATTAGTTATATGTCTTCTGTGATCTGTTTTGAAGCAGAAAAACATAAAACCAAGCCTTAAAAAAAAGGTTTTACCGTATGCTTTTCTTTGACAAATTAAATGCTTTATCTGAAAATTAAGTGAATTATTTCTCCAACTACAGGCAAAAGCCCATGGAGGACATTAGTTATATGTCTTGTGTGATCTGTTTTGAAGCAGAAAAACATAAAACCAAGCCTTAAAAAATAGGTTTTGCCATATTTTTGGTTTTGAATTTTTCGATGTCAAACATGTAAATTAAGTGAATTATTTCTCCAACTACAGGCAAAACCCCATGGAGGACATTAGTTATATGTCTTCTGTGATCTGTTTTGAAGCAGAAAAACATAAAACCAAGCCTTAAAAAAAAGGTTTTACCGTATGCTTTTCTTTGACAAATTAAATGCTTTATCTGAAAATTAAGTGAATTATTTCTCCAACTACAGGCAAAACCCCATGGAGGACATTAGTTATATGTCTTCTGTGATCTGTTTTGAAGCAGAAAAACATAAAACCAAGCCTTAAAAAAAAGGTTTTACCGTATGCTTTTCTTTGACAAATTAAATGCTTTATCTGAAAATTAAGTGAATTATTTCTCCAACTACAGGCAAAAGCCCATGGAGGACATTAGTTATATGTCTTGTGTGATCTGTTTTGAAGCAGAAAAACATAAAACCAAGCCTTAAAAAATAGGTTTTGCCATATTTTTGGTTTTGAATTTTTCGATGTCAAACATGTAAATTTTGGGAATTATTTCTCCAACTACAGGCAAAACCCCATGGAGGACATTAGTTATATGTCTTCTGTGATCTGTTTTGAAGCAGAAAAACATAAAACCAAGCCTTAAAAAAAAGGTTTTACCGTATGCTTTTCTTTGACAAATTAAATGCTTTATCTGAAAATTAAGTGAATTATTTCTCCAACTACAGGCAAAACCCCATGGAGGACATTAGTTATATGTCTTCTGTGATCTGTTTTGAAGCAGAAAAACATAAAACCAAGCCTTAAAAAAAAGGTTTTACCGTATGCTTTTCTTTGACAAATTAAATGCTTTATCTGAAAATTAAGTGAATTATTTCTCCAACTACAGGCAAAACCCCATGGAGGACATTAGTTATATGTCTTGTGTGATCTGTTTTGAAGCAGAAAAACATAAAACCAAGCCTTAAAAAAAAGGTTTTACCGTATGCTTTTCTTTGACAAATTAAATGCTTTATCTGAAAATTAAGTGAATTATTTCTCCAACTACAGGCAAAAGCCCATGGAGGACATTAGTTATATGTCTTGTGTGATCTGTTTTGAAGCAGAAAAACATAAAACCAAGCCTTAAAAAATAGGTTTTGCCATATTTTTGGTTTTGAATTTTTCGATGTCAAACATGTAAATTTTGGGAATTATTTCTCCAACTACAGGCAAAACCCCATGGAGGACATTAGTTATATGTCTTCTGTGATCTGTTTTGAAGCAGAAAAACATAAAACCAAGCCTTAAAAAAAAGGTTTTACCGTATGCTTTTCTTTGACAAATTAAATGCTTTATCTGAAAATTAAGTGAATTATTTCTCCAACTACAGGCAAAACCCCATAGAGGACATTAGTTATATGTCTTCTGTGATCTGTTTTGAAGCAGAAAAACATCAAACCATGCTCTGAAAAATAGGTTTTACCGTATGCTTTTCTTTGATAAATTAAATGCTTTATCTGAAAATTAAGTGAATTATTTCTCCAACTACAGGCAAAACCCCATGGAGGACATTAGTTATATGTCTTCTGTGATCTGTTTTGAAGCAGAAAAACATAAAACCAAGCCTTAAAAAATAGGTTTTGCCATATTTTTGGTTTTGAATTTTTCGATGTCAAACATGTAAATTTTGGGAATTATTTATCCAACTACAGGCAAAACCCCATGGAGGACATTAGTTATATGTCTTCTGTGATCTGTTTTGAAGCAGAAAAACATAAAACCATGCTCTGAAAAATAGGTTTTGCCATATTTTTGGTTTTGAATTTTTCGATGTCAAACATGTAAATTTTGGGAATTATTTCTCCAACTACAGGCAAAACCCCATGGTGGACATTAGTTATATGTCTTCTGTGATCTGTTTTGAAGCAGAAAAACATAAAACCAAGCCTTAAAAAATAGGTTTTACCGTATGCTTATCATTGATAAATCAAATGCTTTATCTGAAAATTAAGTGAATTATTTCTCCAACTACAGGCAAAACCCCATGGAGGACATTAGTTATATGTCTTCTGTGATCTGTTTTGAAGCAGAAAAACATAAAACCAAGCCTTAAAAAAAAGGTTTTACCGTATGCTTTTCTTTGACAAATTAAATGCTTTATCTGAAAATTAAGTGAATTATTTCTCCAACTACAGGCAAAACCCCATGGAGGACATTAGTTATATGTCTTCTGTGATCTGTTTTGAAGCAGAAAAACATAAAACCAAGCCTTAAAAAAAAGGTTTTACCGTATGCTTTTCTTTGACAAATTAAATGCTTTATCTGAAAATTAAGTGAATTATTTCTCCAACTACAGGCAAAACCCCATGGAGGACATTAGTTATATGTCTTGTGTGATCTGTTTTGAAGCAGAAAAACATAAAACCAAGCCTTAAAAAATAGGTTTTGCCATATTTTTGGTTTTGAATTTTTCGATGTCAAACATGTAAATTTTGGGAATTATTTCTCCAACTACAGGCAAAACCCCATGGAGGACATTAGTTATATGTCTTCTGTGATCTGTTTTGAAGCAGAAAAACATAAAACCAAGCCTTAAAAAAAAGGTTTTACCGTATGCTTTTCTTTGACAAATTAAATGCTTTATCTGAAAATTAAGTGAATTATTTCTCCAACTACAGGCAAAACCCCATAGAGGACATTAGTTATATGTCTTCTGTGATCTGTTTTGAAGCAGAAAAACATAAAACCAAGCCTTAAAAAATAGGTTTTGCCATATTTTTGGTTTTGAATTTTTCGATGTCAAACATGTAAATTTTGGGAATTATTTCTCCAACTACAGGCAAAACCCCATGGAGGACATTAGTTATATGTCTTCTGTGATCTGTTTTGAAGCAGAAAAACATAAAACCAAGCCTTAAAAAAAAGGTTTTACCGTATGCTTTTCTTTGACAAATTAAATGCTTTATCTGAAAATTAAGTGAATTATTTCTCCAACTACAGGCAAAACCCCATAGAGGACATTAGTTATATGTCTTCTGTGATCTGTTTTGAAGCAGAAAAACATAAAACCAAGCCTTAAAAAATAGGTTTTGCCATATTTTTGGTTTTGAATTTTTCGATGTCAAACATGTAAATTTTGGGAATTATTTATCCAACTACAGGCAAAACCCCATGGTGGACATTAGTTATATGTCTTCTGTGATCTGTTTTGAAGCAGAAAAACATAAAACCAAGCCTTAAAAAATAGGTTTTGCCATATTTTTGGTTTTGAATTTTTCGATGTCAAACATGTAAATTTTGGGAATTATTTATCCAACTACAGGCAAAACCCCATGGAGGACATTAGTTATATGTCTTCTGTGATCTGTTTTGAAGCAGAAAAACATAAAACCATGCTCTGAAAAATAGGTTTTGCCATATTTTTGGTTTTGAATTTTTCGATGTCAAACATGTAAATTTTGGGAATTATTTCTCCAACTACAGGCAAAACCCCATGGTGGACATTAGTTATATGTCTTCTGTGATCTGTTTTGAAGCAGAAAAACATAAAACCAAGCCTTAAAAAATAGGTTTTACCGTATGCTTATCATTGATAAATCAAATGCTTTATCTGAAAATTAAGTGAATTATTTCTCCAACTACAGGCAAAACCCCTTGGAGGACATTAGTTATATGTCTTCTGTGATCTGTTTTGAAGCAGAAAAACGTAAAACCAAGCCTTAAAAAATAGGTTTTACCGTATGCTTTTCTTTGATAAATTAAATGCTTTATCTAAAAATTAAGTGAATTATTTCTCCAACTACAGTCAAAACCCCATGGAGGACATTAGTTATATGTCTTGTGTGATCTGTTTTGAAGCAGAAAAACATAAAACCAAGCCTTAAAAAATAGGTTTTGCCATATTTTTGGTTTTGAATTTTTCGATGTCAAACATGTAAATTTTGGGAATTATTTCTCCAACTACAGGCAAAACCCCATGGAGGACATTAGTTATATGTCTTGTGTGATCTGTTTTGAAGCAGAAAAACATAAAACCAAGCCTTAAAAAAAAGGTTTTACCGTATGCTTTTCTTTGACAAATTAAATGCTTTATCTGAAAATTAAGTGAATTATTTCTCCAACTACAGGCAAAACCCCATGGAGGACATTAGTTATATGTCTTGTGTGATCTGTTTTAAAGCAGAAAAACATAAAACCAAGCCTTAAAAAATTGGTTTTAGCGTATGCGTATCATTGATAAATCAAATGCTTTATCTGAAAATTAAGTGAATTATTTCTCCAACTACAGGCAAAACCCCATGGAGGACATTAGTTATATGTCTTGTGTGATCTGTTTTGAAGCAGAAAAACATAAAACCAAGCCTTAAAAAATAGGTTTTGCCATATTTTTGGTTTTGAATTTTTCGATGTCAAACATGTAAATTTTGGGAATTATTTCTCCAACTACAGGCAAAACCCCATGGAGGACATTAGTTATATGTCTTCTGTGATCTGTTTTGAAGCAGAAAAACATAAAACCAAGCCTTAAAAAAAAGGTTTTACCGTATGCTTTTCTTTGACAAATTAAATGCTTTATCTGAAAATTAAGTGAATTATTTCTCCAACTACAGGCAAAACCCCATAGAGGACATTAGTTATATGTCTTCTGTGATCTGTTTTGAAGCAGAAAAACATCAAACCATGCTCTGAAAAATAGGTTTTACCGTATGCTTTTCTTTGATAAATTAAATGCTTTATCTGAAAATTAAGTGAATTATTTCTCCAACTACAGGCAAAACCCCATGGAGGACATTAGTTATATGTCTTCTGTGATCTGTTTTGAAGCAGAAAAACATAAAACCATGCTCTGAAAAATAGGTTTTGCCATATTTTTGGTTTTGAATTTTTCGATGTCAAACATGTAAATTTTGGGAATTATTTCTCCAACTACAGGCAAAACCCCATGGTGGACATTAGTTATATGTCTTCTGTGATCTGTTTTGAAGCAGAAAAACATAAAACCAAGCCTTAAAAAATAGGTTTTGCCATATTTTTGGTTTTGAATTTTTCGATGTCAAACATGTAAATTTTGGGAATTATTTCTCCAACTACAGGCAAAACCCCATGGAGGACATTAGTTATATGTCTTCTGTGATCTGTTTTGAAGCAGAAAAACATAAAACCAAGCCTTAAAAAATAGGTTTTGCCATATTTTTGGTTTTGAATTTTTCGATGTCAAACATGTAAATTTTGGGAATTATTTCTCCAACTACAGGCAAAACCCCATGGAGGACATTAGTTATATGTCTTCTGTGATCTGTTTTGAAGCAGAAAAACATAAAACCAAGCCTTAAAAAAAAGGTTTTACCGTATGCTTTACTTTGACAAATTAAATGCTTTATCTGAAAATAAAGTGAATTATTTCTCCAACTACAGGCAAAACCCCATGGAGGACATTAGTTATATGTCTTGTGTGATCTGTTTTGAAGCAGAAAAACATAAAACCAAGCCTTAAAAAATAGGTTTTGCCATATTTTTGGTTTTGAATTTTTCGATGTCAAACATGTAAATTTTGGGAATTATTTCTCCAACTACAGGCAAAACCCCATGGAGGACATTAGTTATATGTCTTCTGTGATCTGTTTTGAAGCAGAAAAACATAAAACCAAGCCTTAAAAAAAAGGTTCTACCGTATGCTTTTCTTTGATAAATTAAATGCTTTATCTGAAAATTAAGTGAATTATTTCTCCAACTACAGGCAAAACCCCATGGAGGACATTAGTTATATGTCTTGTGTGATCTGTTTTGAAGCAGAAAAACATAAAACCAAGCCTTAAAAAATAGGTTTTGCCATATTTTTGGTTTTGAATTTTTCGATGTCAAACATGTAAATTTTGGGAATTATTTCTCCAACTACAGGCAAAACCCCATGGAGGACATTAGTTATATGTCTTCTGTGATCTGTTTTGAAGCAGAAAAACCTAAAACCAAGCCTTCAAAAATAGGTTTTGCCATATTTTTGGTTTTGAATTTTTCGATGTCAAACATGTAAATTTTGGGAATTATTTCTCCAACTACAGGCAAAACCCCATGGAGGACATTAGTTATATGTCTTCTGTGATCTGTTTTGAAGCAGAAAAACATAAAACCAAGCCTTAAAAAATAGGTTTTGCCATATTTTTGGTTTTGAATTTTTCGATGTCAAACATGTAAATTTTGGGAATTATTTCTCCAACTACAGGCAAAACCCCATGGAGGACATTAGTTATATGTCTTCTGTGATCTGTTTTGAAGCAGAAAAACATAAAACCAAGCCTTAAAAAATAGGTTTTGCCATATTTTTGGTTTTGAATTTTTCGATGTCAAACATGTAAATTTTGGGAATTATTTCTCCAACTACAGGCAAAACCCCATGGAGGACATTAGTTATATGTCTTGTGTGATCTGTTTTGAAGCAGAAAAACATAAAACCAAGCCTTAAAAAATAGGTTTTGCCATATTTTTGGTTTTGAATTTTTCGATGTCAAACATGTAAATTTTGGGAATTATTTCTCCAACTACAGGCAAAACCCCATGGAGGACATTAGTTATATGTCTTCTGTGATCTGTTTTGAAGCAGAAAAACATAAAACCAAGCCTTAAAAAAAAGGTTCTACCGTATGCTTTTCTTTGATAAATTAAATGCTTTATCTGAAAATTAAGTGAATTATTTCTCCAACTACAGGCAAAACCCCATGGAGGACATTAGTTATATGTCTTGTGTGATCTGTTTTGAAGCAGAAAAACATAAAACCAAGCCTTAAAAAATAGGTTTTGCCATATTTTTGGTTTTGAATTTTTCGATGTCAAACATGTAAATTTTGGGAATTATTTCTCCAACTACAGGCAAAACCCCATGGAGGACATTAGTTATATGTCTTCTGTGATCTGTTTTGAAGCAGAAAAACCTAAAACCAAGCCTTAAAAAATAGGTTTTGCCATATTTTTGGTTCTGAATTTTTCGATGTCAAACATGTAAATTTTGGGAATTATTTCTCCAACTACAGGCAAAACCCCATGGAGGACATTAGTTATATGTCTTCTGTGATCTGTTTTGAAGCAGAAAAACATAAAACCAAGCTTAAAAAAATAGGTTCTACCGTATGCTTTTCTTTGATAAATTAAATGCTTTATCTGAAAATTAAGTGAATTATTTCTCCAACTACAGGCAAAACCCCATGGAGGACATTAGTTATATGTCTTCTGTGATCTGTTTTGAAGCAGAAAAACATCAAACCATGCTCTGAAAAATAGGTTTTACCGTAAGCTTTTCTTTGATAAATTAAATGCTTTATCTGAAAATTAAGTGAATTATTTCTCCAACTACAGGCAAAACCCCATGGAGGACATTAGTTATATGTCTTCTGTGATCTGTTTTGAAGCAGAAAAACATAAAACCATGCTCTGAAAAATAGGTTTTGCCATATTTTTGGTTTTGAATTTTTCGATGTCAAACATGTAAATTTTGGGAATTATTTCTCCAACTACAGGCAAAACCCCATGGAGGACATTAGTTATATGTCTTCTGTGATCTGTTTTGAAGCAGAAAAACATAAAACCAAGCCTTAAAAAATAGGTTTTACCGTATGCTTTTCTTTGATAAATTAAATGCTTTATCTGAAAATTAAGTGAATTATTTCTCCAACTACAGGCAAAACCCCATGGAGGACATTAGTTATATGTCTTGTGTGATCTGTTTTGAAGCAGAAAAACATAAAACCAAGCCTTAAAAAATAGGTTTTGCCATATTTTTGGTTTTGAATTTTTCGATGTCAAACATGTAAATTTTGGGAATTATTTCTCCAACTACAGGCAAAACCCCATGGAGGACATTAGTTATATGTCTTCTGTGATCTGTTTTGAAGCAGAAAAACATCAAACCATGCTCTGAAAAATAGATTTTGCCATATTTTTGGTTTTGAATTTTTCGATGTCAAACATGTAAAATTTGGGAACTATTTCTCCAACTACAGGCAAAACCCCATGGAGTACATTAGTTGTATGTCTTGTGTGATCTGTTTTGAAGCAGAAAAACATCTAACCATGCTCTGAAAAATAGGTTTTGCCATATTTTTGGTTTTGAATTTTTCGATGTCAAACATGTAAATTTTGGGAATTATTTCTCCAACTACAGGCAAAACCCCATGGAGTACATTAGTTGTATGTCTTGTGTGATCTGTTTTGAAGCAGAAAAACATCTAACCATGCTCTGAAAAATAGGTTTTGCCATATTTTTGGTTTTGAATTTTTCGATGTCAAACATGTAAATTTTGGGAATTATTTCTCCAACTACAGGCAAAACCCCATGGAGGACATTAGTTATATGTCTTGTGTGATCTGTTTTGAAGCAGAAAAACATAAAACCAAGCCTTAAAAAATAGGTTTTGCCATATTTTTGGTTTTGAATTTTTCGATGTCAAACATGTAAATTTTGGGAATTATTTCTCCAACTACAGGCAAAACCCCATGGAGGACATTAGTTATATGTCTTCTGTGATCTGTTTTGAAGCAGAAAAACATAAAACCATGCTCTGAAAAATAGGTTTTGCCATATTTTTGGTTTTGAATTTTTCGATGTCAAACATGTAAATTTTGGGAATTATTTCTCCAACTACAGGCAAAACCCCATGGAGGACATTAGTTATATGTCTTGTGTGATCTGTTTTGAAGCAGAAAAACATCTAACCATGCTCTGAAAAATAGGTTTTGCCATATTTTTGGTTTTGAATTTTTCGATGTCAAACATGTAAATTTTGGGAATTATTTCTCCAACTACAGGCAAAACCCCATGGAGGACATTAGTTATATGTCTTGTGTGATCTGTTTTGAAGCAGAAAAACATAAAACCAAGCCTTAAAAAATAGGTTTTGCCATATTTTTGGTTTTGAATTTTTCGATGTCAAACATGTAAATTTTGGGAATTATTTCTCCAACTACAGGCAAAACCCCATGGAGGACATTAGTTATATGTCTTCTGTGATCTGTTTTGAAGCAGAAAAACATAAAACCATGCTCTGAAAAATAGGTTTTGCCATATTTTTGGTTTTGAATTTTTCGATGTCAAACATGTAAATTTTGGGAATTATTTCTCCAACGACAGGCAAAACCCCATGGAGGACATTAGTTATATGTCTTCTGTGATCTGTTTTGAAGCAGAAAAACATAAAACCAAGCCTTAAAAAATAGGTTTTACCGTATGCTTTTCTTTGATAAATTAAATGCTTTATCTGAAAATTAAGTGAATTATTTCTCCAACTACAGGCAAAACCCCATGGAGGACATTAGTTATATGTCTTGTGTGATCTGTTTTGAAGCAGAAAAACATAAAACCAAGCCTTAAAAAATAGGTTTTGCCATATTTTTGGTTTTGAATTTTTCGATGTCAAACATGTAAATTTTGGGAATTATTTCTCCAACTACAGGCAAAACCCCATGGAGGACATTAGTTATATGTCTTCTGTGATCTGTTTTGAAGCAGAAAAACATAAAACCATGCTCTGAAAAATAGGTTTTGCCATATTTTTGGTTTTGAATTTTTCGATGTCAAACATGTAAATTTTGGGAATTATTTCTCCAACTACAGGCAAAACCCCATGGAGCACATTAGTTATATGTCTTCTGTGATCTGTTTTGAAGCAGAAAAACATAAAACCAAGCCTTAAAAAATAGGTTTTACCGTATGCTTTTCTTTGATAAATTAAATGCTTTATCTGAAAATTAAGTGAATTATTTCTCCAACTACAGGCAAAACCCCATGGAGGACATTAGTTATATGTCTTGTGTGATCTGTTTTGAAGCAGAAAAACATAAAACCAAGCCTTAAAAAATAGGTTTTGCCATATTTTTGGTTTTGAATTTTTCGATGTCAAACATGTAAATTTTGGGAATTATTTCTCCAACTACAGGCAAAACCCCATGGAGGACATTAGTTATATGTCTTCTGTGATCTGTTTTGAAGCAGAAAAACATAAAACCAAGCTTAAAAAAATAGGTTTTGCCATATTTTTGGTTTTGAATTTTTCGATGTCAAACATGTAAATTTTGGGAATTATTTCTCCAACTACAGGCAAAACCCCATGGAGGACATTAGTTATATGTCTTGTGTGATCTGTTTTGAAGCAGAAAAACATAAAACCAAGCCTTAAAAAATAGGTTTTGCCATATTTTTGGTTTTGAATTTTTCGATGTCAAACATGTAAATTTTGGGAATTATTTCTCCAACTACAGGCAAAACCCCATGGAGGACATTAGTTATATGTCTTGTGTGATCTGTTTTGAAGCAGAAAAACATAAAACCAAGCCTTAAAAAATAGGTTTTGCCATATTTTTGGTTTTGAATTTTTCGATGTCAAACATGTAAATTTTGGGAATTATTTCTCCAACTACAGGCAAAACCCCATGGAGGACATTAGTTATATGTCTTGTGTGATCTGTTTTGAAGCAGGAAAACATAAAACCATGCTGTGAAAAATAGGTTTTGCCATATTTTTGGTTTTGAATTTTTCGATGTCAAACATGTAAATTTTGGGAATTATTTCTCCAACTACAGGCAAAACCCCATGGAGGACATTAGTTATATGTCTTTTGTGATCTGTTTTGAAGCAGGAAAACATAAAACCATGCTGTGAAAAATAGGTTTTGCCATATTTTTGGTTTTGAATTTTTCGATGTCAAACATGTAAATTTTGGGAATTATTTCTCCAACTACAGGCAAAAACCCCATGGAGGACATTAGTTATATGTCTTGTGTGATCTGTTTTGAAGCAGAAAAACATAAAACCAAGCCTTAAAAAATAGGTTTTGCCATATCTTTGGTTTTGAATTTTTCGATGTCAAACATGTAAATTTTGGGAATTATTTCTCCAACTACAGGCAAAACCCCATGGAGGACATTAGTTATATGTCTTCTGTGATCTGTTTTGAAGCAGAAAAACATAAAACCAAGCTTAAAAAAATAGGTTTTACCGTATGCTTTTCTTTGATAAATTAAATGCTTTATCTGAAAATTAAGTGAATTATTTCTCCAGCTACAGGCGAAACCCCATGGAGGACATTAGTTATATGTCTTCTGTGATCTGTTTTGAAGCAGAAAAACATAAAACCATGCTGTGAAAAATAGGTTTTGCCATATTTTTGGTTTTGAATTTTTCGATGTCAAACATGTAAATTTTGGGAATTATTTCTCCAACTACAGGCAAAACCCCATGGAGGACATTACTTATATGTCTTGTGTGATCTGTTTTGAAGCAGAAAAACATAAAACCAAGCCTTAAAAAATAGGTTTTGCCATATTTTTGGTTTTGAATTTTTCGATGTCAAACATGTAAATTTTGGGAATTATTTCTCCAACTACAGGCAAAACCCCATGGAGGACATTAGTTATATGTCTTGTGTGATCTGTTTTGAAGCAGAAAAACATAAAACCAAGCCTTAAAAAATAGGTTTTGCCATATTTTTGGTTTTGAATTTTTCGATGTCAAACATGTAAATTTTAGGAATTATATCTCCAACTACAGGCAAAACCCCATGGAGGACATTAGTTATATGTCTTGTGTGATCTGTTTTGAAGCAGAAAAACATAAAACCAAGCCTTAAAAAATAGGTTTTGCCATATTTTTGGTTTTGAATTTTTCGATGTCAAACATGTAAATTTTGGGAGTTATTTCTCCAACTACAGGCAAAACCCCATGGAGGACATTACTTATATGTCTTGTGTGATCTGTTTTGAAGCAGAAAAACATAAAACCAAGCCTTAAAAAATAGGTTTTGCCATATTTTTGGTTTTGAATTTTTCGATGTCAAACATGTAAATTTTCGGAATTATTTCTCCACCTACAGGCAAAACCCCATGGAGGACATTAGTTATATGTCTTGTGTGATCTGTTTTGAAGCAGAAAAACATAAAACCAAGCCTTAAAAAATAGGTTTTGCCATATTTTTGGTTTTGAATTTTTCGATGTCAAACATGTAAATTTTGGGAATTATTTCTCCAACTACAGGCAAAACCCCATGGAAGACATTAGTTATATGTCTTCTGTGATCTGTTTTGAAGCAGAAAAACGTAAAACCAAGCCTTAAAAAATAGGTTTTGCCATATTTTTGGTTTTGAATTTTTCGATGTCAAACATGTAAATTTTGGGAATTATTTCTCCAACTACAGGCAAAACCCCATGGAGGACATTAGTTATATGTCTTGTGTGATCTGTTTTGAAGCAGAAAAACATAAAACCAAGCCTTAAAAAATAGGTTTGGCCATATTTTTGGTTTTGAATTTTTCGATGTCAAACATGTAAATTTTGGGAATTATTTCTCCAACTACAGGCAAAACCCCATGGAGGACATTACTTATATGTCTTGTGTGATCTGTTTTGAAGCAGAAAAACATAAAACCAAGCCTTAAAAAATAGGTTTTGCCATATTTTTGGTTTTGAATTTTTCGATGTCAAACATGTAAATTTTGGGAGTTATTTCTCCAACTACAGGCAAAACCCCATGGAGGACATTACTTATATGTCTTGTGTGATCTGTTTTGAAGCAGAAAAACATAAAACCAAGCCTTAAAAAATAGGTTTTGCCATATTTTTGGTTTTGAATTTTTCGATGTCAAACATGTAAATTTTCGGAATTATTTCTCCACCTACAGGCAAAACCCCATGGAGGACATTAGTTATATGTCTTGTGTGATCTGTTTTGAAGCAGAAAAACATAAAACCAAGCCTTAAAAAATAGGTTTTGCCATATTTTTGGTTTTGAATTTTTCGATGTCAAACATGTAAATTTTGGGAATTATTTCTCCACCTACAGGCAAAACCCCATGGAGGACATTAGTTATATGTCTTCTGTGATCTGTTTTGAAGCAGAAAGACATAATACCAAGCCTTAAAAAATAGGCATTACCGTATGCTTTTCTTTGATAAATTAAATGCTTTATCTGAAAATTAAGTGAATTATTTCTCCAACTACAGGCAAAACCCCATGGAGGACATTAGTTATATGTCTTCTGTGATCTGTTTTGAAGCAGAAAAACATAAAACCATGCTCTGAAAAATAGGTTTTGCCATATTTTTGGTTTTGAATTTTTCGATGTCAAACATGTAAATTTTGGAAATTATTTCTCCAACTACAGGCAAAACCCCATGGAGGACATTAGTTATATGTCTTCTGTGATCTGTTTTGAAGCAGAAAAACATAAAACCACCTATTTTTCAGAGCATGGTTTGATGTTTTTCTGCTTCAAAACAGATCACAGAAGACATATAACTAATGTCCTCCATGGGGTTTTGCCTGTAGTTGGAGAAATAATTCCCAAAATTTACATGTTTGACATCGAAAAATTCAAAACCAAAAATATGGCAAAACCTATTTTTCAGAGCATGGTTTTATGTTTTTCTGCTTCAAAACAGATCACAGAAGACATATAACTAATGTCCTCCATGGGGTTTCGCCTGTAGCTGGAGAAATAATTCACTTAATTTTCAGATAAAGCATTTAATTTATCAAAGAAAAGCATACGGTAAAACCTATTTTTTTAAGCTTGGTTTTATGTTTTTCTGCTTCAAAACAGATCACAGAAGACATATAACTAATGTCCTCCATGGGGTTTTGCCTGTAGTTGGAGAAATAATTCACTTAATTTTCAGATAAAGCATTTAATTTATCAAAGAAAAGCATACGGTAAAACCTATTTTTTTAAGCTTGGTTTTATGTTTTTCTGCTTCAAAACAGATCACAGAAGACATATAACTAATGTTCTCCATGGGGTTTTTCCTGTAGTTGGAGAAATAATTCACTTAATTTTCAGATAAAGCATTTAATTTATCACAGAAAAGCATACGGTAAAACCTATTTTTTTAAGCTTGGTTTTATGTTTTTCTGCTTCAAAACAGATCACAGAAGACATATAACTAATGTCCTCCATGGGGTTTTGCCTGTAGTTGGAGAAATAATTCACTTAATTTTCAGATAAAGCATTTAATTTATCAAAGAAAAGCATACGGTAAAACCTATTTTTTTAAGCTTGGTTTTATGTTTTTCTGCTTCAAAACAGATCACAGAAGACATATAACTAATGTCCTCCATGGGGTTTCGCCTGTAGCTGGAGAAATAATTCACTTAATTTTCAGATAAAGCATTTAATTTATCAAAGAAAAGCATACGGTAAAACCTATTTTTTTAAGGCTTGGTTTTATGTTTTTCTGCTTCAAAACAGATCACAGAAGACATATAACTAATGTCCTCCATGGGGTTTTGCCTGTAGTTGGAGAAATAATTCACTTAATTTTCAGATAAAGCATTTAATTTATCAAAGAAAAGCATACGGTAAAACCTATTTTTTTAAGCTTGGTTTTATGTTTTTCTGCTTCAAAACAGATCACAGAAGACATATAACTAATGTTCTCCATGGGGTTTTTCCTGTAGTTGGAGAAATAATTCACTTAATTTTCAGATAAAGCATTTAATTTATCACAGAAAAGCATACGGTAAAACCTATTTTTTTAAGCTTGGTTTTATGTTTTTCTGCTTCAAAACAGATCACAGAAGACATATAATTAATGTCCTCCATGGGGTTTTGCCTGTAGTTGGAGAAATAATTCCCAAAATTTACATGTTTGACATCGAAAAATTCAAAACCAAAAATATGGCAAAACCTATTTTTCACAGCATGGTTTTATGTTTTCCTGCTTCAAAACAGATCACAAAAGACATATAACTAATGTCCTCCATGGGGTTTTGCCTGTAGTTGGAGAAATAATTCACTTAATTTTCAGATAAAGCATTTAATTTATCAAAGAAAAGCATACGGTAAAACCTATTTTTTTAAGGCTTGGTTTTATGTTTTTCTGCTTCAAAACAGATCACAGAAGACATATAACTAATGTTCTCCATGGGGTTTTTCCTGTAGTTGGAGAAATAATTCACTTAATTTTCAGATAAAACATTTAATTTATCACAGAAAAGCATACGGTAAAACCTATTTTTTTAAGCTTGGTTTTATGTTTTTCTGCTTCAAAACAGATCACAGAAGACATATAACTAATGTCCTCCATGGGGTTTTGCCTGTAGTTGGAGAAATAATTCCCAAAATTTACATGTTTGACATCGAAAAATTCAAAACCAAAAATATGGCAAAACCTATTTTTCACAGCATGGTTTTATGTTTTCCTGCTTCAAAACAGATCACAAAAGACATATAACTAATGTCCTCCATGGGGTTTTGCCTGTAGTTGGAGAAATAATTCCCAAAATTTACATGTTTGACATCGAAAAATTCAAAACCAAAAATATGGCAAAACCTATTTTTTAAGGCTTGGTTTTATGTTTTTCTGCTTCAAAACAGATCACACAAGACATATAACTAATGTCCTCCATGGGGTTTTGCCTGTAGTTGGAGAAATAATTCACTTAATTTTCAGATAAAGCATTTAATTTATCAAAGAAAAGCATACGGTAAAACCTATTTTTTTAAGCTTGGTTTTATGTTTTTCTGCTTCAAAACAGATCACAGAAGACATATAACTAATGTCCTCCATGGGGTTTTGCCTGTAGTTGGAGAAATAATTCACTTAATTTTCAGATAAAGCATTTAATTTATCAAAGAAAAGCATACGGTAAAACCTTTTTTTTTAAGCTTGGTTTTATGTTTTTCTGCTTCAAAACAGATCACAGAAGACATATAACTAATGTCCTCCATGGGGTTTTTCCTGTAGTTGGAGAAATAATTCACTTAATTTTCAGATAAAGCATTTAATTTATCAAAGAAAAGCATACGGTAAAACCTATTTGTTTAAGCTTGGTTTTATGTTTTTCTGCTTCAAAACAGATCACAGAAGACATATAACTAATGTCCTCCATGGGGTTTTGCCTGTAGTTGGAGAAATAATTCCCAAAATTTACATGTTTGACATCGAAAAATTCAAAACCAAAAATATGGCAAAACCTATTTCTTAAGGCTTGGTTTTATGTTTTTCTGCTTCAAAACATTATTTCTCCAACTACAGGCAAGACCCCATGGAGGACATTAGTTATATGTCTTGTGTGATCTGTTTTGAAGCAGAAAAACATCAAACCATGCTCTGAAAAATAGGTTTTGCCATATTTTTGGTTTTGAATTTTTCGATGTCAAACATGTAAATTTTGGGAATTATTTCTCCAACTACAGGCAAAACCCCATGGAGGACATTAGTTATATGTCTTGTGTGATCTGTTTTGAAGCAGAAAAACATCAAACCATGCTCTGAAAAAAGGTTTTGCCATATTTTTGGTTTTGAATTTTTCGGTGTCAAACATGTAAATTTTGGGAATTATTTCTCCAACTACTGGCAAAACCCCATGGAGGACATTAGTTATATGTCTTGTGTGATCTGTTTTGAAGCAGAAAAACATCAAACCATGCTCTGAAAAATAGGTTTTGCCATATTTTTGGTTTTGAATTTTTCGATGTCAAACATGTAAATTTTGGGAATTATTTCTCCAACTACAGGCAAAACCCCATGGAGGACATTAGTTATATGTCTTCTGTGATCTGTTTTGAAGCAGAAAAACATAAAACCAAGCCTTAAAAAATAGGTTTTACCGTATGCTTTTCTTTGATAAATTAAATGCTTTATATGAAAATTAAGTGAATTATTTCTCCAACTACAGGCAAAACCCCATGGAGGACATTAGTTATATGTCTTCTGTGATCCGTTTTGAAGCAGAAAAACATAAAACCAAGCCTTAAAAAATAGGTTTTGCCATACTTTTGGTTTTGAATTTTTCGATGTCAAATATGTAAATTTTGGGAATTATTTCTCCAACTACAGGCAAAACCCCATGGAGGACATTAGTTATATGTCTTCTGTGATCTGTTTTGAAGCAGAAAAACATAAAACCAAGCCTTAAAAAATAGGTTTTGCCATATTTTTGGTTTTGAATTTTTCGATGTCAAACATGTAAATTTTGGGAATTATTTCTCCAACTACAGGCAAAACCCCATGGAGGACATTAGTTATATGTCTTCTGTGATCTGTTTTGAAGCAGAAAAACATAAAACCAAGCCTTAAAAAATAGGTTTTGCCATATTTTTGGTTTTGAATTTTTCGATGTCAAACATGTAAATTTTGGGAATTATTTCTCCAACTACAGGCAAAACCCCATGGAGGACATTAGTTATATGTCTTCTGTGATCTGTTTTGAAGCAGAAAAACATAAAACCAAGCCTTAAAAAATAGGTTTTACCGTATGCTTTTCTTTGACAAATTAAATGCTTTATCTGAAAATTAAGTGAATTATTTCTCCAACTACAGGCAAAACCCCATGGACGACATTAGTTATATGTCTTCTGTGATCTGTTTTGAAGCAGAAAAACATAAAACCAAGCCTTAAAAAATAGGTTTTGCCATATTTTTGGTTTTGAATTTTTCGATGTCAAACATGTAAATTTTGGGAATTATTTCTCCAACTACAGGCAAAACCCCATGGAGGACATTAGTTATATGTCTTCTGTGATCTGTTTTGAAGCAGAAAAACATAAAACCAAGCCTTAAAAAATAGGTTTTACCGTATGCTTTTCTTTGACAAATTAAATGCTTTATCTGAAAATTAAGTGAATTATTTCTCCAACTACAGGCAAAACCCCATGGACGACATTAGTTATATGTCTTCTGTGATCTGTTTTGAAGCAGAAAAACATCAAACCATGCTCTGAAAAATAGGTTTTGCCATATTTTTGGTTTTGAATTTTTCGATGTCAAACATGTAAATTTTGGGAATTATTTCTCCAACTACAGGCAAAACCCCATGGAGGACATTAGTTATATGTCTTCTGTGATCTGTTTTGAAGCAGAAAAACATAAAACCATGCTCTGAAAAATAGGTTTTGCCATATTTTTTGTTTTGAATTTTTCGATGTCAAACATGTAAATTTTGGGAATTATTTCTCCAACTACAGGCAAAACCCCATGGAGGACATTAGTTATATGTCTTCTGTGATCTGTTTTGAAGCAGAAAAACATAAAACCAAGCCTTAAAAAATAGGTTTTACCGTATGCTTTTCTTTGATAAATTAAATGCTTTATCTGAAAATTAAGTGAATTATTTCGCCAACTACAGGCAAAACCCCATGGAGGACATTAGTTATATGTCTTCTGTGATCTGTTTTGAAGCAGAAAAACATAAAACCAAGCCTTAAAAAATAGGTTTTGCCATACTTTTGGTTTTGAATTTTTCGATGTCAAATATGTAAATTTTGGGAATTATTTCTCCAACTACAGGCAAAACCCCATGGAGGACATTAGTTATATGTCTTCTGTGATCTGTTTTGAAGCAGAAAAACATAAAACCAAGCCTTAAAAATAGGTTTTACCGTATGCTTTTCTTTGATAAATTAAATGCTTTATCTGAATATTAAGTGAATTATTTCTCCAACTACAGGCAAAACCCCATGGAGGACATTAATTATATGTCTTCTGTGATTTGTTTTGAAGCAGAAAAACATATAACCATGCCCTGAAAAATAGGTTTTGCCATATTTTTGGTTTTGAATTTTTCGATGTCAAACATGTAAATTTTGGGAATTATTTCTCCACCTACAGGCAGAACCCCATGGAGGACATTAGTTATATGTCTTCTGTGATCTGTTTTGAAGCAGAAAAACATAAAACCAAGCCTTAAAAAATAGGTTTTACCGTATGCTTTTCTTTGATAAATTAAATGCTTTATCTGAAAATTAAGTGAATTATTTCTCCAACTACAGGCAAAACCCCATGGAGGACATTAGTTATATGTCTTCTGTGATCTGTTTTGTAGCAGAAAAACATATAACCATGCCCTGAAAAATAGGTTTTGCCATATTTTTGGTTTTGAATTTTTGGATGTCAAACATGTAAATTTTGGGAATTATTTCTCCACCTACAGCAAAAACCCATGGAGGACATTAGTTATATGTCTTCTGTGATCTGTTTTGAAGCAGAAAAACATAAAACCAAGCCTTAAAAAATAGGTTTTACCGTATGCTTTTTTTTGATAAATTAAATGCTTTATCTGAAAATTAAGTGAATTATTTCTCCAACTACAGGCCAAACCCCATGGAGGACATTAGTTATATGTCTTCTGTGATCTGTTTTGAAGCAGAAAAACATAAAACCAAGCCTTAAAAAATAGGTTTTACCGTATGCTTTTCTTTGATAAATTAAATGCTTTATCTGAAAATTAAGTGAATTATTTCTCCAACTACAGGCAAAACCCCATGGAGGACATTAGTTATATGTCTTCTGTGATCTGTTTTGAAGCAGAAAAACATAAAACCAAGCCTTAAAAAATAGGTTTTACCGTATGCTTTTCTTTGATAAATTAAATGCTTTATCTGAAAATTAAGTGAATTATTTCTCCAACTACAGGCAAAACCCCATGGAGGACATTAGTTATATGTCTTCTGTGATCTGTTTTGAAGCAGAAAAACATAAAACCAAGCCTTAAAAAATAGGTTTTACCGTATGCTTTTCTTTGATAAATTAAATGCTTTATCTGAAAATTAAGTGAATTATTTCTCCAACTACAGGCAAAACCCCATGGAGGACATTAGTTATATGTCTTCTGTGATCTGTTTTGAAGCAGAAAAACATAAAACCAAGCCTTAAAAAATAGGTTTTACCGTATGCTTTTCTTTGATAAATTAAATGCTTTATCTGAAAATTAAGTGAATTATTTCTCCAACTACAGGCAAAACCCCATGGAGGACATTAGTTATATGTCTTCTGTGATCTGTTTTGAAGCAGAAAAACATATAACCATGCCCTGAAAAATAGGTTTTGCCATATTTTTGGTTTTGAATTTTTCGATGTCAAACATGTAAATTTTGGGAATTATTTCTCCACCTACAGGCAGAACCCCATGGAGGACATTAGTTATATTTCTACTGTGATCTGTTTTGAAGCAGGAAAACATAAAACCAAGCCTTAAAAAATAGGTTTTACCGTATGCTTTTCTTTGATAAATTAAATGCTTTATCTGAAAATTAAGTGAATTATTTCTCCAACTACAGGCAAAACCCCATGGAGGACATTAGTTATATGTCTTCTGTGATCTGTTTTGAAGCAGAAAAACATAAAACCAAGCCTTAAAAAATAGGTTTTGCCATATTTTTGGTTTTGAATTTTTCGATGTCAAACATGTAAATTTTGGGAATTTTTTCTCCAACTACAGGCAAAACCCCATGGAGGACATTAGTTATATGTCTTCTGTGATCTGTTTTGAAGCAGAAAAACCTAAAACCAAGCCTTAAAAAATAGGTTTTACCGTATGCTTTTCTTTGATAAATTAAATGCTTTATCTGAAAATTAAGTGAATTATTTCTCCAACTACAGGCAAAACCCCATGGAGGACATTTGTTATATGTCATCTGTGATCTGTTTTGAAGCAGAAAAACATAAAACCAAGCCTTAAAAAATAGGTTTTGCCATATTTTTGGTTTTGAATTTTTGGATGTCAAACATGTAAATTTTGGGAATTATTTCTCTACCTACAGCAAAAACCCATGGAGGACATTAGTTATATGTCTTCTGTGATCTGTTTTGAAGCAGAAAAACATAAAACCAAGCCTTAAAAAATAGGTTTTACCGTATGCTTTTTTTTGATAAATTAAATGCTTTATCTGAAAATTAAGTGAATTATTTCTCCAACTACAGGCAAAACCCCATGGAGGACATTAGTTATATGTCTTCTGTGATCTGTTTTGAAGCAGAAAAACATAAAACCAAGCCTTAAAAATTGGTTTTACCGTGTGCTTTTCTTTGATAAATTAAATGCTTTATCTGAAAATTAAGTGAATTATTTCTCCACCTACAGGCAGAACCCCATGGAGGACATTAGTTATATGTCTACTGTGATCTGTTTTGAAGCAGAAAAACATAAAACCAAGCCTTAAAAAATAGGTTTTACCGTATGCTTTTCTTTGATAAATTAAATGCTTTATCTGAAAATTAAGTGAATTATTTCTCCAACTACAGGCAAAACCCCATGGAGGACATTAGTTATATGTCTTCTGTGATCTGTTTTGAAGCAGAAAAACATAAAACCAAGCCTTAAAAAATAGGTTTTGCCATATTTTTGGTTTTGAATTTTTCGATGTCAAACATGTAAATTTTGGGAATTTTTTCTCCAACTACAGGCAAAACCCCATGGAGGACATTAGTTATATGTCTTCTGTGATCTGTTTTGAAGCAGAAAAACCTAAAACCAAGCCTTAAAAAATAGGTTTTACCGTATGCTTTTCTTTGATAAATTAAATGCTTTATCTGAAAATTAAGTGAATTATTTCTCCAACTACAGGCAAAACCCCATGGAGGACATTTGTTATATGTCATCTGTGATCTGTTTTGAAGCAGAAAAACATAAAACCAAGCCTTAAAAAATAGGTTTTGCCATATTTTTGGTTTTGAATTTTTGGATGTCAAACATGTAAATTTTGGGAATTATTTCTCTACCTACAGCAAAAACCCATGGAGGACATTAGTTATATGTCTTCTGTGATCTGTTTTGAAGCAGAAAAACATATAACCATGCCCTGAAAAATAGGTTTTGCCATATTTTTGGTTTTGAATTTTTCGATGTCAAACATGTAAATTTTGCGAATTATTTCTCCACCTCCAGGCAGAACCCCATGGAGGACATTAGTTATATGTCTTCTGTGATCTGTTTTGAAGCAGAAAAACATAAAACCAAGCCTTAAAAAATAGGTTTTACCGTATGCTTTTTTTTGATAAATTAAATGCTTTATCTGAAAATTAAGTGAATTATTTCTCCAACTACAGGCCAAACCCCATGGAGGACATTAGTTATATGTCTTCTGTGATCTGTTTTGAAGCAGAAAAACATAAAACCAAGCCTTAAAAAATAGGTTTTACCGTATGCTTTTCTTTGATAAATTAAATGCTTTATCTGAAAATTAAGTGAATTATTTCTCCAACTACAGGCAAAACCCCATGGAGGACATTAGTTATATGTCTTCTGTGATCTCTTTTGAAGCAGAAAAACATAAAACCAAGCCTTAAAAATTGGTTTTACCGTGTGCTTTTCTTTGATAAATTAAATGCTTTATCTGAAAATTAAGTGAATTATTTCTCCAACTACAGGCAAAACCCCATGGAGGACATTAGTTATATGTCTTCTGTGATCTGTTTTGAAGCAGAAAAACATAAAACCAAGCCTTAAAAAATAGGTTTTACCGTATGCTTTTCTTTGATAAATTAAATGCTTTATCTGAAAATTAAGTGAATTATTTCTCCAACTACAGGCAAAACCCCATGGAGGACATTAGTTATATGTCTTCTGTGATCTGTTTTGAAGCAGAAAAACATAAAACCAAGCCTTAAAAAATAGGTTTTACCGTATGCTTTTCTTTGATAAATTAAATGCTTTATCTGAAAATTAAGTGAATTATTTCTCCAACTACAGGCAAAACCCCATGGAGGACATTAGTTATATGTCTTCTGTGATCTGTTTTGAAGCAGAAAAACATAAAACCAAGCCTTAAAAATTGGTTTTACCGTGTGCTTTTCTTTGATAAATTAAATGCTTTATCTGAAAATTAAGTGAATTATTTCTCCAACTACAGGCAAAACCCCATGGAGGACATTAGTTATATGTCTTCTGTGATCTGTTTTGAAGCAGAAAAACATAAAACCAAGCCTTAAAAAATAGGTTTTACCGTATGCTTTTCTTTGATAAATTAAATGCTTTATCTGAAAATTAAGTGAATTATTTCTCCAACTACAGGCCAAACCCCATGGAGGACATTAGTTATATGTCTTCTGTGATCTGTTTTGAAGCAGAAAAACATAAAACCAAGCCTTAAAAAATAGGTTTTACCGTATGCTTTTCTTTGATAAATTAAATGCTTTATCTGAAAATTAAGTGAATTATTTCTCCAACTACAGGCAAAACCCCATGGAGGACATTAGTTATATGTCTTCTGTGATCTGTTTTGAAGCAGAAAAACATAAAACCAAGCCTTAAAAAATAGGTTTTACCGTATGCTTTTCTTTGATAAATTAAATGCTTTATCTGAAAATTAAGTGAATTATTTCTCCAACTACAGGCAAAACCCCATGGAGGACATTAGTTATATGTCTTCTGTGATCTGTTTTGAAGCAGAAAAACATAAAACCAAGCCTTAAAAAATAGGTTTTACCGTATGCTTTTCTTTGATAAATTAAATGCTTTATCTGAAAATTAAGTGAATTATTTCTCCAACTACAGGCAAAACCCCATGGAGGACATTAGTTATATGTCTTCTGTGATCTGTTTTGAAGCAGAAAAACATATAACCATGCCCTGAAAAATAGGTTTTGCCATATTTTTGGTTTTGAATTTTTCGATGTCAAACATGTAAATTTTGGGAATTATTTCTCCACCTACAGGCAGAACCCCATGGAGGACATTAGTTATATGTCTTCTGTGATCTGTTTTGAAGCAGAAAAACATAAAACCAAGCCTTAAAAAATAGGTTTTACCGTATGCTTTTCTTTGATAAATTAAATGCTTTATCTGAAAATTAAGTGAATTATTTCTCCAACTACAGGCAAAACCCCATGGAGGACATTTGTTATATGTCATCTGTGATCTGTTTTGAAGCAGAAAAACATAAAACCAAGCCTTAAAAAATAGGTTTTGCCATATTTTTGGTTTTGAATTTTTCGATGTCAAACATGTAAATTTTGGGAATTTTTTCTCCAACTACAGGCAAAACCCCATGGAGGACATTAGTTATATGTCTTCTGTGATCTGTTTTGAAGCAGAAAAACATAAAACCAAGCCTTAAAAAATAGGTTTTACCGTATGCTTTTCTTTGATAAATTAAATGCTTTATCTGAAAATTAAGTGAATTATTTCTCCAACTACAGGCAAAACCCCATGGAGGACATTAGTTATATGTCTTCTGTGATCTGTTTTGAAGCAGAAAAACATAAAACCAAGCCTTAAAAAATAGGTTTTACCGTATGCTTTTCTTTGATAAATTAAATGCTTTATCTGAAAATTAAGTGAATTATTTCTCCAACTACAGGCAAAACCCCATGGAGGACATTAGTTATATGTCTTCTGTGATCTGTTTTGAAGCAGAAAAACATAAAACCAAGCCTTAAAAAATAGGTTTTACCGTATGCTTTTCTTTGATAAATTAAATGCTTTATCTGAAAATTAAGTGAATTATTTCTCCAACTACAGGCAAAACCCCATGGAGGACATTAGTTATATGTCTTCTGTGATCTGTTTTGAAGCAGAAAAACATAAAACCAAGCCTTAAAAAATAGGTTTTACCGTATGCTTTTCTTTGATAAATTAAATGCTTTATCTGAAAATTAAGTGAATTATTTCTCCAACTACAGGCAAAACCCCATGGAGGACATTAGTTATATGTCTTCTGTGATCTGTTTTGAAGCAGAAAAACATATAACCATGCCCTGAAAAATAGGTTTTGCCATATTTTTGGTTTTGAATTTTTCGATGTCAAACATGTAAATTTTGGGAATTATTTCTCCACCTACAGGCAGAACCCCATGGAGGACATTAGTTGTATGTCTTCTGTGATCTGTTTTGAAGCAGAAAAACATAAAACCAAGCCTTAAAAAATAGGTTTTACCGTATGCTTTTCTTTGATAAATTAAATCCTTTATCCGAAAATTAAGTGAATTATTTCTCCAACTACAGGCAAAACCCCATGGAGGACATTAGTTATATGTCTTCTGTGATCTGTTTTGAAGCAGAAAAACATAAAACCAAGCCTTAAAAAATAGGTTTTACCGTATGCTTTTCTTTGATAAATTAAATGCTTTATCTGAAAATTAAGTGAATTATTTCTCCAACTACAGGCAAAACCCCATGGAGGACATTAGTTATATGTCTTCTGTGATCTGTTTTGAAGCAGAAAAACATAAAACCAAGCCTTAAAAAATAGGTTTTACCGTATGCTTTTCTTTGATAAATTAAATGCTTTATCTGAAAATTAAGTGAATTATTTCTCCAACTACAGGCAAAACCCCATGGAGGACATTAGTTATATGTCTTCTGTGATCTGTTTTGAAGCAGAAAAACATAAAACCAAGCCTTAAAAAATAGGTTTTACCGTATGCTTTTCTTTGATAAATTAAATGCTTTATCTGAAAATTAAGTGAATTATTTCTCCAACTACAGGCAAAACCCCATGGAGGACATTAGTTATATGTCTTCTGTGATCTGTTTTGAAGCAGAAAAACATATAACCATGCCCTGAAAAATAGGTTTTGCCATATTTTTGGTTTTGAATTTTTCGATGTCAAACATGTAAATTTTGGGAATTATTTCTCCACCTACAGGCAGAACCCCATGGAGGACATTAGTTGTATGTCTTCTGTGATCTGTTTTGAAGACGAAAAACATAAAACCAAGCCTTAAAAAATAGGTTTTACCGTATGCTTTTCTTTGATAAATTAAATGCTTTATCTGAAAATTAAGTGAATTATTTCTCCAACTACAGGCAAAACCCCATGGAGGACATTAGTTATATGTCTTCTGTGATCTGTTTTGAAGCAGAAAAACATAAAACCAAGCCTTAAAAAATAGGTTTTACCGTATGCTTTTCTTTGATAAATTAAATGCTTTATCTGAAAATTAAGTGAATTATTTCTCCAACTACAGGCAAAACCCCATGGAGGACATTAGTTATATGTCATCTGTGATCTGTTTTGAAGCAGAAAAACATAAAACCAAGCCTTAAAAAACAGGTTTTGCCATATTTTTGGTTTTGAATTTTTCGATGTCAAACAAGTAAATTTAGGGAATTTTTTCTCCAACTACAGGCAAAACCCCATGGAGGACATTAGTTATATGTCTTCTGTGATCTGTTTTGAAGCAGAAAAACATATAACCAAGCCTTAAAAAATAGGTTTTGCCATATTTTTGGTTTTGAATTTTTCGATGTCAAACATGTAAATTTAGGGAATTTTTTCTCCAACTACAGGCAAAACCCCATGGAGGACATTAGTTATATGTCTTCTGTGATCTGTTTTGAAGCAGAAAAACATATAACCAAGCCTTAAAAAATAGGTTTTGCCATATTTTTGGTTTTGAATTTTTCGATGTCAAACATGTAAATTTAGGGAATTTTTTCTCCAACTACAGGCAAAACCCCATGGAGGACATTAGTTACATGTCTTGTGTGATCTGTTTTGAAGCAGAAAAACATAAAACCAAGCCTTAAAAAATAGGTTTTACCGTATGCTTTTCTTTGATAAATTAAATGCTTTATCTGAAAATTGAGTGAATTATTTCTCCAACTACAGGCAAAACCCCATGGAGGACATTAGTTACATGTCTTGTGTGATCTGTTTTGAAGCAGAAAAACATAAAACCAAGCCTTAAAAAATAGGTTTTACTGTATGCTTTTCTTTGATAAATTAAATGCTTTATCTGAAAATTAAGTGAATTATTTCTCCAACTACAGGCAAAACCCCATGGAGGACATTAGTTATATGTCTTCTGTGATCTGTTTTGAAGCAGAAAAACATAAAACCAAGCCTTAAAAAATAGGTTTTGCCATATTTTTGGTTTTGAATTTTTCGATGTCAAACATGTAAATTTAGGGAATTTTTTCTCCAACTACAGGCAAAACCCCATGGAGGACATTAGTTATATGTCTTCTGTGATCTGTTTTGAAGCAGAAAAACATAAAACCAAGCCTTAAAAAATAGGTTTTGCCATATTTTTGGTTTTGAATTTTTCGATGTCAAACATGTAAATTTAGGGAATTTTTTCTCCAACTACAGGCAAAACCCCATGGAGGACATTAGTTATATGTCTTCTGTGATCTGTTTTGAAGCAGAAAAACATATAACCAAGCCTTAAAAAATAGGTTTTGCCATATTTTTGGTTTTGAATTTTTCGATGTCAAACATGTAAATTTAGGGAATTTTTTCTCCAACTACAGGCAAAACCCCATGGAGGACATTAGTTATATGTCTTCTGTGATCTGTTTTGAAGCAGAAAAACCTAAAACCAAGCCTTAAAAAATAGGTTTTACCGTATGCTTTTCTTTGATAAATTAAATGCTTTATCTGAAAATTAAGTGAATTCTTTCTCCAACTACAGGCAAAACCCCATGGAGGACATTAGTTATATGTCTTCTGTGATCTGTTTTGAAGCAGAAAAACATAAAACCAAGCCTTAAAAAATAGGTTTTACTGTATGCTTTTCTTTGATAAATTAAATGCTTTATCTGAAAATTAAGTGAATTATTTCTCCAACTACAGGCAAAACCCCATGGAGGACATTAGTTATATGTCTTCTGTGATCTGTTTTGAAGCAGAAAAACATAAAACCAAGCCTTAAAAAATAGGTTTTGCCATATTTTTGGTTTTGAATTTTTCGATGTCAAACATGTAAATTTAGGGAATTTTTTCTCCAACTACAGGCAAAACCCCATGGAGGACATTAGTTATATGTCTTCTGTGATCTGTTTTGAAGCAGAAAAACATAAAACCAAGCCTTAAAAAATAGGTTTTGCCATATTTTTGGTTTTGAATTTTTCGATGTCAAACATGTAAATTTAGGGAATTTTTTCTCCAACTACAGGCAAAACCCCATGGAGGACATTAGTTATATGTCTTCTGTGATCTGTTTTGAAGCAGAAAAACATAAAACCAAGCCTTAAAAAATAGGTTTTGCCATATTTTTGGTTTTGAATTTTTCGATGTCAAACATGTAAATTTAGGGAATTTTTTCTCCAACTACAGGCAAAACCCCATGGAGGACATTAGTTATATGTCTTCTGTGATCTGTTTTGAAGCAGAAAAACATATAACCAAGCCTTAAAAAATAGGTTTTGCCATATTTTTGGTTTTGAATTTTTCGATGTCAAACATGTAAATTTAGGGAATTTTTTCTCCAACTACAGGCAAAACCCCATGGAGGACATTAGTTATATGTCTTCTGTGATCTGTTTTGAAGCAGAAAAACCTAAAACCAAGCCTTAAAAAATAGGTTTTACCGTATGCTTTTCTTTGATAAATTAAATGCTTTATCTGAAAATTAAGTGAATTCTTTCTCCAACTACAGGCAAAACCCCATGGAGGACATTAGTTATATGTCTTCTGTGATCTGTTTTGAAGCAGAAAAACATAAAACCAAGCCCTAAAAAATAGGTTTTACCGTATGCTTTTCTTTGATAAATTAAATGCTTTATCTGAAAATTAAGTGAATTATTTCTCCAACTACAGGCAAAACCCCATGGAGGACATTAGTTATATGTCTTCTGTGATCTGTTTTGAAGCAGAAAAACATAAAACCAAGCCTTAAAAAATAGGTTTTACCGTATGCTTTTCTTTGATAAATTAAATGCTTTATCTAAAAATTAAGTGAATTATTTCTCCAACTACAGGCAAAACCCCATGGAGGACATTAGTTATATGTCTTCTGTGATCTGTTTTGAAGCAGAAAAACATAAAACCAAGCCTTAAAAAATAGGTTTTACTGTATGCTTTTCTTTGATAAATTAAATGCTTTATCTGAAAATTAAGTGAATTATTTCTTCAACTACAGGCAAAACCCCATGGAGGACATTAGTTATATGTCTTCTGTGATCTGTTTTGAAGCAGAAAAACATAAAACCAAGCCTTAAAAAATAGGTTTTGCCATATTTTTGGTTTTGAATTTTTCGATGTCAAACATTTAAATTTTGGGAATTATTTTTCCAACTACAGGCAAAACCCCATGGAGGACATTAGTTATATGTCTTCTGTGATCTGTTTTGAAGCAGAAAAACATAAAACCAAGCTTAAAAAAATAGGTTTTACCGTATGCTTTTCTTTGATAAATTAAATGCTTTATCTGAAAATTAAGTGAATTCTTTCTCCAACTACAGGCAAAACCCCATGGAGGACATTAGTTATATGTCTTCTGTGATCTGTTTTGAAGCAGAAAAACATAAAACCAAGCCCTAAAAAATAGGTTTTACCGTATGCTTTTCTTTGATAAATTAAATGTTTTATCTGAAAATTAAGTGAATTATTTCTCCAACTACAGGCAAAACCCCATGGAGGACATTAGTTATATGTCTTCTGTGATCTGTTTTGAAGCAGAAAAACATAAAACCAAGCCTTAAAAAATAGGTTTTACCGTATGCTTTTCTTTGATAAATTAAATGCTTTATCTGAAAATTAAGTGAATTATTTCTCCAACTACAGGCAAAACCCCATGGAGGACATTAGTTATATGTCTTCTGTGATCTGTTTTGAAGCAGAAAAACATAAAACCAAGCCTTAAAAAATAGGTTTTACCGTATGCTTTTCTTTGATAAATTAAATGCTTTATCTAAAAATTAAGTGAATTATTTCTCCAACTACAGGCAAAACCCCATGGAGGACATTAGTTATATGTCTTCTGTGATCTGTTTTGAAGCAAAAAAAACATAAAACCAAGACTTAAAAAATAGGTTTTACCGTATGCTTCTGATCTGTTTTGAAGCAGGAAAACATAAAACCATGCTGTGAAAAATAGGTTTTGCCATATTTTTGGTTTTGAATTTTTCGATGTCAAACATTTAAATTTTGGGAATTATTTCTCCAACTACAGGCAAAACCCCATGGAGAACTTTAGTTATATGTCTTGTGTGATCTGTTTTGAAGCAGAAAAACATAAAACCAAGCCTTAAAAAATAGGTTTTACCGTATGCTTTTCTTTGATAAATTAAATGCTTTATCTGAAAATTAAGTGAATTATTTCTCCAACTACAGGCAAAACCCCATGGAGGACATTAGTTACATGTCTTGTGTGATCTGTTTTGAAGCAGAAAAACATAAAACCAAGCCTTAAAAAATAGGTTTTGCCATATTTTTGGTTTTGAATTTTTCGATGTCAAACATTTAAATTTTGGGAATTATTTCTCCAACTACAGGCAAAACCCCATGGAGGACATTAGTTATATGTCTTCTGTGATCTGTTTTGAAGCAGAAAAACATAAAACCAAGCTTAAAAAAATAGGTTTTACCGTATGCTTTTCTTTGATAAATTAAATGCTTTATCTGAAAATTAAGTGAATTCTTTCTCCAACTACAGGCAAAACCCCATGGAGGACATTAGTTATATGTCTTCTGTGATCTGTTTTGAAGCAGAAAAACATAAAACCAAGCCCTAAAAAATAGGTTTTACCGTATGCTTTTCTTTGATAAATTAAATGCTTTATCTGAAAATTAAGTGAATTATTTCTCCAACTACTGGCAAAACCCCATGGAGGACATTAGTTATATGTCTTCTGTGATCTGTTTTGAAGCAGAAAAACATAAAACCAAGCCTTAAAAAATAGGTTTTACCGTATGCTTTTCTTTGATAAATTAAATGCTTTATCTGAAAATTAAGTGAATTATTTCTCCAACTACAGGCAAAACCCCATGGAGGACATTAGTTATATGTCTTCTGTGATCTGTTTTGAAGCAGAAAAACATAAAACCAAGCCTTAAAAAATAGGTTTTACCGTATGCTTTTCTTTGATAAATTAAATGCTTTATCTGAAAATTAAGTGAATTATTTCTCCAACTACAGGCAAAACCCCATGGAGGACATTAGTTATATGTCTTCTGTGATCTGTTTTGAAGCAGAAAAACATAAAACCAAGCCTTAAAAAATAGGTTTTACCGTATGCTTTTCTTTGATAAATTAAATGCTTTATCTGAAAATTAAGTGAATTATTTCTCCAACTACAGGCAAAACCCCATGGAGGACATTAGTTACATGTCTTGTGTGATCTGTTTTGAAGCAGAAAAACATAAAACCAAGCCTTAAAAAATAGGTTTTACCGTATGCTTTTCTTTGATAAATTAAATGCTTTATCTGAAAATTAAGTGAATTATTTCTCCAACTACAGGCAAAACCCCATGGAGGACATTAGTTATATGTCTTCTGTGATCTGTTTTGAAGCAGAAAAACATAAAACCAAGCCTTAAAAAATAGGTTTTGCCATATTTTTGGTTTTGAATTTTTCGATGTCAAACATGTAAATTTTGGGAATTTTTTCTCCAACTACAGGCAAAACCCCATGGAGGACATTAGTTATATGTCTTCTGTGATCTGTTTTGAAGCAGAAAAACCTAAAACCAAGCCTTAAAAAATAGGTTTTACCGTATGCTTCTGATCTGTTTTGAAGCAGGAAAACATAAAACCATGCTGTGAAAAATAGGTTTTGCCATATTTTTGGTTTTGAATTTTTCGATGTCAAACATTTAAATTTTGGGAATTATTTCTCCAACTACAGGCAAAACCCCATGGAGGACATTAGTTATATGTCTTCTGTGATCTGTTTTGAAGCAGAAAAACATAAAACCAAGCTTAAAAAAATAGGTTTTACCGTATGCTTTTCTTTGATAAATTAAATGCTTTATCTGAAAATTAAGTGAATTCTTTCTCCAACTACAGGCAAAACCCCATGGAGGACATTAGTTATATGTCTTCTGTGATCTGTTTTGAAGCAGAAAAACATAAAACCAAGCCCTAAAAAATAGGTTTTACCGTATGCTTTTCTTTGATAAATTAAATGCTTTATCTGAAAATTAAGTGAATTATTTCTCCAACTACAGGCAAAACCCCATGGAGGACATTAGTTATATGTCTTGTGTGATCTGTTTTGAAGCAGAAAAACCTAAAACCAAGCCTTAAAAAATAGGTTTTACCGTACGCTTTTCTTTGATAAATTAAATGCTTTATCTGAAAATTAAGTGAATTATTTCTCCAACTACAGGCAAAACCCCATGGAGGACATTAGTTATATGTCTTCTGTGATCTGTTTTGAAGCAGAAAAACATAAAACCAAGCCCTAAAAAATAGGTTTTACCGTATGCTTTTCTTTGATAAATTAAGTGCTTTATCTGAAAATTAAGTGAATTATTTCTCCAACTACAGGCAAAACCCCATGGAGGACATTAGTTATATGTTTTCTGTGATCTGTTTTGAAGCAGAAAAACATAAAACCAAGACTTAAAAAATAGGTTTTACCGTATGCTTTTCTTTGATAAATTAAATGCTTTATCTAAAAATTAAGTGAATTATTTCTCCAACTACAGGCAAAACCCCATGGAGGACATTAGTTATATGTCTTCTGTGATCTGTTTTGAAGCAGAAAAACATAAAACCAAGACTTAAAAAATAGGTTTTACCGTATGCTTTTCTTTGATAAATTAAGTGCTTTATCTGAAAATTAAGTGAATTATTTCTCCAACTACAGGCAAAACCCCATGGAGGACATTAGTTATATGTTTTCTGTGATCTGTTTTGAAGCAGAAAAACATAAAACCAAGACTTAAAAAATAGGTTTTACCGTATGCTTTTCTTTGATAAATTAAATGCTTTATCTAAAAATTAAGTGAATTATTTCTCCAACTACAGGCAAAACCCCATGGAGGACATTAGTTATATGTTTTCTGTGATCTGTTTTGAAGCAGAAAAACATAAAACCAAGACTTAAAAAATAGGTTTTACCGTATGCTTTTCTTTGATAAATTAAGTGCTTTATCTGAAAATTAAGTGAATTATTTCTCCAACTACAGGCAAAACCCCATGGAGGACATTAGTTATATGTCTTCTGTGATCTGTTTTGAAGCAGAAAAACATAAAACCAAGCCTTAAAAAATAGGTTTTACCGTATGCTTTTCTTTGATAAATTAAATGCTTTATCTAAAAATTAAGTGAATTATTTCTCCAACTACAGGCAAAACCCCATGGAGGACATTAGTTATATGTTTTCTGTGATCTGTTTTGAAGCAGAAAAACATAAAACCAAGACTTAAAAAATAGGTTTTACCGTATGCTTCTGATCTGTTTTGAAGCAGAAAAACATAAAACCATGCTGTGAAAAATAGGTTTTGCCATATTTTTGGTTTTGAATTTTTCGATGTCAAACATTTAAATTTTGGGAATTATTTCTCCAACTACAGGCAAAACCCCATGGAGGACATTAGTTATATGTCTTCTGTGATCTGTTTTGAAGCAGAAAAACATAAAACCAAGCCTTAAAAAATAGGTTTTACCGTATGCTTTTCTTTGATAAATTAAATGCTTTATCTGAAAATTAAGTGAATTATTTCTCCAACTACAGGCAAAACCCCATGGAGGACATTAGTTATATGTCTTCTGTGATCTGTTTTGAAGCAGAAAAACATAAAACCAAGCCTTAAAAAATAGGTTTTACCGTATGCTTTTCTTTGATAAATTAAATGCTTTATCTGAAAATTAAGTGAATTATTTCTCCAACTACAGGCAAAACCCCATGGAGGACATTAGTTATATGTCTTCTGTGATCTGTTTTGAAGCAGAAAAACATAAAACCAAGCCTTAAAAAATAGGTTTTACCGTATGCTTTTCTTTGATAAATTAAATGCTTTATCTGAAAATTAAGTGAATTATTTCTCCAACTACAGGCAAAACCCCATGGAGGACATTAGTTATATGTCTTCTGTGATCTGTTTTGAAGCAGAAAAACATAAAACCAAGCCTTAAAAAATAGGTTTTGCCATATTTTTGGTTTTGAATTTTTCGATGTCAAACATGTAAATTTTGGGAATTTTTTCTCCAACTACAGGCAAAACCCCATGGAGGACATTAGTTATATGTCTTCTGTGATCTGTTTTGAAGCAGAAAAACCTAAAACCAAGCCTTAAAAAATAGGTTTTACCGTATGCTTCTGATCTGTTTTGAAGCAGGAAAACATAAAACCATGCTGTGAAAAATAGGTTTTGCCATATTTTTGGTTTTGAATTTTTCGATGTCAAACATTTAAATTTTGGGAATTATTTCTCCAACTACAGGCAAAACCCCATGGAGGACATTAGTTATATGTCTTCTGTGATCTGTTTTGAAGCAGAAAAACATAAAACCAAGCTTAAAAAAATAGGTTTTACCGTATGCTTTTCTTTGATAAATTAAATGCTTTATCTGAAAATTAAGTGAATTCTTTCTCCAACTACAGGCAAAACCCCATGGAGGACATTAGTTATATGTCTTCTGTGATCTGTTTTGAAGCAGAAAAACATAAAACCAAGCCCTAAAAAATAGGTTTTACCGTATGCTTTTCTTTGATAAATTAAATGCTTTATCTGAAAATTAAGTGAATTATTTCTCCAACTACAGGCAAAACCCCATGGAGGACATTAGTTATATGTCTTCTGTGATCTGTTTTGAAGCAGAAAAACATAAAACCAAGCCTTAAAAAATAGGTTTTACCGTATGCTTTTCTTTGATAAATTAAATGCTTTATCTGAAAATTAAGTGAATTATTTCTCCAACTATAGGCAAAACCCCATGGAGGACATTAGTTATATGTCTTCTGTGATCTGTTTTGAAGCAGAAAAACATAAAACCAAGCCTTAAAAAATAGGTTTTACCGTATGCTTTTCTTTGATAAATTAAATGCTTTATCTGAAAATTAAGTGAATTATTTCTCCAACTACAGGCAAAACCCCATGGAGGACATTAGTTATATGTTTTCTGTGATCTGTTTTGAAGCAGAAAAACATAAAACCAAGACTTAAAAAATAGGTTTTACCGTATGCTTCTGATCTGTTTTGAAGCAGAAAAACATAAAACCATGCTGTGAAAAATAGGTTTTGCCATATTTTTGGTTTAGAATTTTTCGATGTCAAACATTTAAATTTTGGGAATTATTTCTCCAACTACAGGCAAAACCCCATGGAGGACATTAGTTATATGTCTTCTGTGATCTGTTTTAAAGCAGAAAAACATAAAACCAAGCCTTAAAAAATAGGTTTTACCGTATGCTTTTCTTTGATAAATTAAATGCTTTATCTAAAAATTAAGTGAATTATTTCTCCAACTACAGGCAAAACCCCATGGAGGACATTAGTTATATGTCTTCTGTGATCTGTTTTGAAGCAGAAAAACCTAAAACCAAGACTTAAAAAATAGGTTTTACCGTATGCTTCTGATCTGTTTTGAAGCAGAAAAACATAAAACCATGCTGTGAAAAATAGGTTTTGCCATATTTTTGGTTTTGAATTTTTCGATGTCAAACATTTAAATTTTGGGAATTATTTCTCCAACTACAGGCAAAACCCCATGGAGGACATTAGTTATATGTCTTCTGTGATCTGTTTTGAAGCAGAAAAACATAAAACCAAGCCTTAAAAAATAGGTTTTACCGTATGCTTTTCTTTGATAAATTAAATGCTTTATCTGAAAATTAAGTGAATTATTTCTCCAACTACAGGCAAAACCCCATGGAGGACATTAGTTATATGTCTTCTGTGATCTGTTTTAAAGCAGAAAAACATAAAACCAAGCCTTAAAAAATAGGTTTTACCGTATGCTTTTCTTTGATAAATTAAATGCTTTATCTAAAAATTAAGTGAATTATTTCTCCAACTACAGGCAAAACCCCATGGAGGACATTAGTTATATGTCTTGTGTGATCTGTTTTGAAGCAGAAAAACCTAAAACCAAGCCTTAAAAAATAGGTTTTACCGTACGCTTTTCTTTGATAAATTAAATGCTTTATCTGAAAATTAAGTGAATTATTTCTCCAACTACAGGCAAAACCCCATGGAGGACATTAGTTATATGTCTTCTGTGATCTGTTTTGAAGCAGAAAAACATAAAACCAAGCCCTAAAAAATAGGTTTTACCGTATGCTTTTCTTTGATAAATTAAGTGCTTTATCTGAAAATTAAGTGAATTATTTCTCCAACTACAGGCAAAACCCCATGGAGGACATTAGTTATATGTTTTCTGTGATCTGTTTTGAAGCAGAAAAACATAAAACCAAGACTTAAAAAATAGGTTTTACCGTATGCTTTTCTTTGATAAATTAAATGCTTTATCTAAAAATTAAGTGAATTATTTCTCCAACTACAGGCAAAACCCCATGGAGGACATTAGTTATATGTCTTCTGTGATCTGTTTTGAAGCAGAAAAACATAAAACCAAGACTTAAAAAATAGGTTTTACCGTATGCTTTTCTTTGATAAATTAAGTGCTTTATCTGAAAATTAAGTGAATTATTTCTCCAACTACAGGCAAAACCCCATGGAGGACATTAGTTATATGTTTTCTGTGATCTGTTTTGAAGCAGAAAAACATAAAACCAAGACTTAAAAAATAGGTTTTACCGTATGCTTTTCTTTGATAAATTAAATGCTTTATCTAAAAATTAAGTGAATTATTTCTCCAACTACAGGCAAAACCCCATGGAGGACATTAGTTATATGTTTTCTGTGATCTGTTTTGAAGCAGAAAAACATAAAACCAAGACTTAAAAAATAGGTTTTACCGTATGCTTTTCTTTGATAAATTAAGTGCTTTATCTGAAAATTAAGTGAATTATTTCTCCAACTACAGGCAAAACCCCATGGAGGACATTAGTTATATGTCTTCTGTGATCTGTTTTGAAGCAGAAAAACATAAAACCAAGCCTTAAAAAATAGGTTTTACCGTATGCTTTTCTTTGATAAATTAAATGCTTTATCTGAAAATTAAGTGAATTATTTCTCCAACTACAGGCAAAACCCCATGGAGGACATTAGTTACATGTCTTGTGTGATCTGTTTTGAAGCAGAAAAACATAAAACCAAGCCTTAAAAAATAGGTTTTACCGTATGCTTTTCTTTGATAAATTAAATGCTTTATCTGAAAATTAAGTGAATTATTTCTCCAACTACAGGCAAAACCCCATGGAGGACATTAGTTATATGTCTTCTGTGATCTGTTTTGAAGCAGAAAAACATAAAACCAAGCCTTAAAAAATAGGTTTTGCCATATTTTTGGTTTTGAATTTTTCGATGTCAAACATGTAAATTTTGGGAATTTTTTCTCCAACTACAGGCAAAACCCCATGGAGGACATTAGTTATATGTCTTCTGTGATCTGTTTTGAAGCAGAAAAACCTAAAACCAAGCCTTAAAAAATAGGTTTTACCGTATGCTTCTGATCTGTTTTGAAGCAGGAAAACATAAAACCATGCTGTGAAAAATAGGTTTTGCCATATTTTTGGTTTTGAATTTTTCGATGTCAAACATTTAAATTTTGGGAATTATTTCTCCAACTACAGGCAAAACCCCATGGAGGACATTAGTTATATGTCTTCTGTGATCTGTTTTGAAGCAGAAAAACATAAAACCAAGCTTAAAAAAATAGGTTTTACCGTATGCTTTTCTTTGATAAATTAAATGCTTTATCTGAAAATTAAGTGAATTCTTTCTCCAACTACAGGCAAAACCCCATGGAGGACATTAGTTATATGTCTTCTGTGATCTGTTTTGAAGCAGAAAAACATAAAACCAAGCCCTAAAAAATAGGTTTTACCGTATGCTTTTCTTTGATAAATTAAATGCTTTATCTGAAAATTAAGTGAATTATTTCTCCAACTACAGGCAAAACCCCATGGAGGACATTAGTTATATGTCTTCTGTGATCTGTTTTGAAGCAGAAAAACATAAAACCAAGCCTTAAAAAATAGGTTTTACCGTATGCTTTTCTTTGATAAATTAAATGCTTTATCTGAAAATTAAGTGAATTATTTCTCCAACTATAGGCAAAACCCCATGGAGGACATTAGTTATATGTCTTCTGTGATCTGTTTTGAAGCAGAAAAACATAAAACCAAGCCTTAAAAAATAGGTTTTACCGTATGCTTTTCTTTGATAAATTAAATGCTTTATCTGAAAATTAAGTGAATTATTTCTCCAACTACAGGCAAAACCCCATGGAGGACATTAGTTATATGTTTTCTGTGATCTGTTTTGAAGCAGAAAAACATAAAACCAAGACTTAAAAAATAGGTTTTACCGTATGCTTCTGATCTGTTTTGAAGCAGAAAAACATAAAACCATGCTGTGAAAAATAGGTTTTGCCATATTTTTGGTTTTGAATTTTTCGATGTCAAACATTTAAATTTTGGGAATTATTTCTCCAACTACAGGCAAAACCCCATGGAGGACATTAGTTATATGTCTTCTGTGATCTGTTTTAAAGCAGAAAAACATAAAACCAAGCCTTAAAAAATAGGTTTTACCGTATGCTTTTCTTTGATAAATTAAATGCTTTATCTAAAAATTAAGTGAATTATTTCTCCAACTACAGGCAAAACCCCATGGAGGACATTAGTTATATGTTTTCTGTGATCTGTTTTGAAGCAGAAAAACATAAAACCAAGACTTAAAAAATAGGTTTTACCGTATGCTTCTGATCTGTTTTGAAGCAGAAAAACATAAAACCATGCTGTGAAAAATAGGTTTTGCCATATTTTTGGTTTTGAATTTTTCGATGTCAAACATTTAAATTTTGGGAATTATTTCTCCAACTACAGGCAAAACCCCATGGAGGACATTAGTTATATGTCTTGTGTGATCTGTTTTGAAGCAGAAAAACATAAAACCAAGCCTTAAAAAATAGGTTTTACCGTATGCTTTTCTTTGATAAATTAAATGCTTTATCTGAAAATTAAGTGAATTATTTCTCCAACTACAGGCAAAACCCCATGGAGGACATTAGTTATATGTCTTCTGTGATCTGTTTTGAAGCAGAAAAACATAAAACCAAGCCTTAAAAAATAGGTTTTACCGTATGCTTTTCTTTGATAAATTAAATGCTTTATCTGAAAATTAAGTGAATTATTTCTCCAACTACAGGCAAAACCCCATGGAGGACATTAGTTATATGTCTTCTGTGATCTGTTTTGAAGCAGAAAAACATAAAACCAAGCCTTAAAAAATAGGTTTTGCCATATTTTTGGTTTTGAATTTTTCGATGTCAAACATGTAAATTTTGGGAATTTTTTCTCCAACTACAGGCAAAACCCCATGGAGGACATTAGTTATATGTCTTCTGTGATCTGTTTTGAAGCAGAAAAACCTAAAACCAAGCCTTAAAAAATAGGTTTTACCGTATGCTTCTGATCTGTTTTGAAGCAGGAAAACATAAAACCATGCTGTGAAAAATAGGTTTTGCCATATTTTTGGTTTTGAATTTTTCGATGTCAAACATTTAAATTTTGGGAATTATTTCTCCAACTACAGGCAAAACCCCATGGAGGACATTAGTTATATGTCTTCTGTGATCTGTTTTGAAGCAGAAAAACATAAAACCAAGCTTAAAAAAATAGGTTTTACCGTATGCTTTTCTTTGATAAATTAAATGCTTTATCTGAAAATTAAGTGAATTCTTTCTCCAACTACAGGCAAAACCCCATGGAGGACATTAGTTATATGTCTTCTGTGATCTGTTTTGAAGCAGAAAAACATAAAACCAAGCCCTAAAAAATAGGTTTTACCGTATGCTTTTCTTTGATAAATTAAATGCTTTATCTGAAAATTAAGTGAATTATTTCTCCAACTACAGGCAAAACCCCATGGAGGACATTAGTTATATGTCTTCTGTGATCTGTTTTGAAGCAGAAAAACATAAAACCAAGCCTTAAAAAATAGGTTTTACCGTATGCTTTTCTTTGATAAATTAAATGCTTTATCTGAAAATTAAGTGAATTATTTCTCCAACTATAGGCAAAACCCCATGGAGGACATTAGTTATATGTCTTCTGTGATCTGTTTTGAAGCAGAAAAACATAAAACCAAGCCTTAAAAAATAGGTTTTACCGTATGCTTTTCTTTGATAAATTAAATGCTTTATCTGAAAATTAAGTGAATTATTTCTCCAACTACAGGCAAAACCCCATGGAGGACATTAGTTACATGTCTTGTGTGATCTGTTTTGAAGCAGAAAAACATAAAACCAAGCCTTAAAAAATAGGTTTTACCGTATGCTTTTCTTTGATAAATTAAATGCTTTATCTGAAAATTAAGTGAATTATTTCTCCAACTACAGGCAAAACCCCATGGAGGACATTAGTTATATGTCTTCTGTGATCTGTTTTGAAGCAGAAAAACATAAAACCAAGCCTTAAAAAATAGGTTTTGCCATATTTTTGGTTTTGAATTTTTCGATGTCAAACATGTAAATTTTGGGAATTTTTTCTCCAACTACAGGCAAAACCCCATGGAGGACATTAGTTATATGTCTTCTGTGATCTGTTTTGAAGCAGAAAAACCTAAAACCAAGCCTTAAAAAATAGGTTTTACCGTATGCTTCTGATCTGTTTTGAAGCAGGAAAACATAAAACCATGCTGTGAAAAATAGGTTTTGCCATATTTTTGGTTTTGAATTTTTCGATGTCAAACATTTAAATTTTGGGAATTATTTCTCCAACTACAGGCAAAACCCCATGGAGGACATTAGTTATATGTCTTCTGTGATCTGTTTTGAAGCAGAAAAACATAAAACCAAGCTTAAAAAAATAGGTTTTACCGTATGCTTTTCTTTGATAAATTAAATGCTTTATCTGAAAATTAAGTGAATTCTTTCTCCAACTACAGGCAAAACCCCATGGAGGACATTAGTTATATGTCTTCTGTGATCTGTTTTGAAGCAGAAAAACATAAAACCAAGCCCTAAAAAATAGGTTTTACCGTATGCTTTTCTTTGATAAATTAAATGCTTTATCTGAAAATTAAGTGAATTATTTCTCCAACTACAGGCAAAACCCCATGGAGGACATTAGTTATATGTCTTGTGTGATCTGTTTTGAAGCAGAAAAACCTAAAACCAAGCCTTAAAAAATAGGTTTTACCGTACGCTTTTCTTTGATAAATTAAATGCTTTATCTGAAAATTAAGTGAATTATTTCTCCAACTACAGGCAAAACCCCATGGAGGACATTAGTTATATGTCTTCTGTGATCTGTTTTGAAGCAGAAAAACATAAAACCAAGCCCTAAAAAATAGGTTTTACCGTATGCTTTTCTTTGATAAATTAAGTGCTTTATCTGAAAATTAAGTGAATTATTTCTCCAACTACAGGCAAAACCCCATGGAGGACATTAGTTACATGTCTTGTGTGATCTGTTTTGAAGCAGAAAAACATAAAACCAAGCCTTAAAAAATAGGTTTTACCGTATGCTTTTCTTTGATAAATTAAATGCTTTATCTGAAAATTAAGTGAATTATTTCTCCAACTACAGGCAAAACCCCATGGAGGACATTAGTTATATGTCTTCTGTGATCTGTTTTGAAGCAGAAAAACATAAAACCAAGCCTTAAAAAATAGGTTTTGCCATATTTTTGGTTTTGAATTTTTCGATGTCAAACATGTAAATTTTGGGAATTTTTTCTCCAACTACAGGCAAAACCCCATGGAGGACATTAGTTATATGTCTTCTGTGATCTGTTTTGAAGCAGAAAAACCTAAAACCAAGCCTTAAAAAATAGGTTTTACCGTATGCTTCTGATCTGTTTTGAAGCAGGAAAACATAAAACCATGCTGTGAAAAATAGGTTTTGCCATATTTTTGGTTTTGAATTTTTCGATGTCAAACATTTAAATTTTGGGAATTATTTCTCCAACTACAGGCAAAACCCCATGGAGGACATTAGTTATATGTCTTCTGTGATCTGTTTTGAAGCAGAAAAACATAAAACCAAGCTTAAAAAAATAGGTTTTACCGTATGCTTTTCTTTGATAAATTAAATGCTTTATCTGAAAATTAAGTGAATTCTTTCTCCAACTACAGGCAAAACCCCATGGAGGACATTAGTTATATGTCTTCTGTGATCTGTTTTGAAGCAGAAAAACATAAAACCAAGCCCTAAAAAATAGGTTTTACCGTATGCTTTTCTTTGATAAATTAAATGCTTTATCTGAAAATTAAGTGAATTATTTCTCCAACTACAGGCAAAACCCCATGGAGGACATTAGTTATATGTCTTCTGTGATCTGTTTTGAAGCAGAAAAACATAAAACCAAGCCTTAAAAAAAAGGTTTTACCGTATGCTTTTCTTTGATAAATTAAATGCTTTATCTGAAAATTAAGTGAATTATTTCTCCAACTATAGGCAAAACCCCATGGAGGACATTAGTTATATGTCTTCTGTGATCTGTTTTGAAGCAGAAAAACATAAAACCAAGCCTTAAAAAATAGGTTTTACCGTATGCTTTTCTTTGATAAATTAAATGCTTTATCTGAAAATTAAGTGAATTATTTCTCCAACTACAGGCAAAACCCCATGGAGGACATTAGTTATATGTCTTCTGTGATCTGTTTTGAAGCAGAAAAACATAAAACCAAGCCTTAAAAAAAAGGTTTTACCGTATGCTTTTCTTTGATAAATTAAATGCTTTATCTGAAAATTAAGTGAATTATTTCTCCAACTATAGGCAAAACCCCATGGAGGACATTAGTTATATGTCTTCTGTGATCTGTTTTGAAGCAGAAAAACATAAAACCAAGCCTTAAAAAATAGGTTTTACCGTATGCTTTTCTTTGATAAATTAAATGCTTTATCTGAAAATTAAGTGAATTATTTCTCCAACTACAGGCAAAACCCCATGGAGGACATTAGTTACATGTCTTGTGTGATCTGTTTTGAAGCAGAAAAACATAAAACCAAGCCTTAAAAAATAGGTTTTACCGTATGCTTTTCTTTGATAAATTAAATGCTTTATCTGAAAATTAAGTGAATTATTTCTCCAACTACAGGCAAAACCCCATGGAGGACATTAGTTATATGTCTTCTGTGATCTGTTTTGAAGCAGAAAAACATAAAACCAAGCCTTAAAAAATAGGTTTTGCCATATTTTTGGTTTTGAATTTTTCGATGTCAAACATGTAAATTTTGGGAATTTTTTCTCCAACTACAGGCAAAACCCCATGGAGGACATTAGTTATATGTCTTCTGTGATCTGTTTTGAAGCAGAAAAACCTAAAACCAAGCCTTAAAAAATAGGTTTTACCGTATGCTTCTGATCTGTTTTGAAGCAGGAAAACATAAAACCATGCTGTGAAAAATAGGTTTTGCCATATTTTTGGTTTTGAATTTTTCGATGTCAAACATTTAAATTTTGGGAATTATTTCTCCAACTACAGGCAAAACCCCATGGAGGACATTAGTTATATGTCTTCTGTGATCTGTTTTGAAGCAGAAAAACATAAAACCAAGCTTAAAAAAATAGGTTTTACCGTATGCTTTTCTTTGATAAATTAAATGCTTTATCTGAAAATTAAGTGAATTCTTTCTCCAACTACAGGCAAAACCCCATGGAGGACATTAGTTATATGTCTTCTGTGATCTGTTTTGAAGCAGAAAAACATAAAACCAAGCCCTAAAAAATAGGTTTTACCGTATGCTTTTCTTTGATAAATTAAATGCTTTATCTGAAAATTAAGTGAATTATTTCTCCAACTACAGGCAAAACCCCATGGAGGACATTAGTTATATGTCTTGTGTGATCTGTTTTGAAGCAGAAAAACCTAAAACCAAGCCTTAAAAAATAGGTTTTACCGTACGCTTTTCTTTGATAAATTAAATGCTTTATCTGAAAATTAAGTGAATTATTTCTCCAACTACAGGCAAAACCCCATGGAGGACATTAGTTATATGTCTTCTGTGATCTGTTTTGAAGCAGAAAAACATAAAACCAAGCCCTAAAAAATAGGTTTTACCGTATGCTTTTCTTTGATAAATTAAATGCTTTATCTGAAAATTAAGTGAATTATTTCTCCAACTACTGGCAAAACCCCATGGAGGACATTAGTTATATGTCTTCTGTGATCTGTTTTGAAGCAGAAAAACATAAAACCAAGCCTTAAAAAATAGGTTTTACCGTATGCTTTTCTTTGATAAATTAAATGCTTTATCTGAAAATTAAGTGAATTATTTCTCCAACTACAGGCAAAACCCCATGGAGGACATTAGTTATATGTCTTCTGTGATCTGTTTTGAAGCAGAAAAACATAAAACCAAGCCTTAAAAAATAGGTTTTACCGTATGCTTTTCTTTGATAAATTAAATGCTTTATCTGAAAATTAAGTGAATTATTTCTCCAACTACAGGCAAAACCCCATGGAGGACATTAGTTATATGTCTTCTGTGATCTGTTTTGAAGCAGAAAAACATAAAACCAAGCCTTAAAAAATAGGTTTTACCGTATGCTTTTCTTTGATAAATTAAATGCTTTATCTGAAAATTAAGTGAATTATTTCTCCAACTACAGGCAAAACCCCATGGAGGACATTAGTTACATGTCTTGTGTGATCTGTTTTGAAGCAGAAAAACATAAAACCAAGCCTTAAAAAATAGGTTTTACCGTATGCTTTTCTTTGATAAATTAAATGCTTTATCTGAAAATTAAGTGAATTATTTCTCCAACTACAGGCAAAACCCCATGGAGGACATTAGTTATATGTCTTCTGTGATCTGTTTTGAAGCAGAAAAACATAAAACCAAGCCTTAAAAAATAGGTTTTGCCATATTTTTGGTTTTGAATTTTTCGATGTCAAACATGTAAATTTTGGGAATTTTTTCTCCAACTACAGGCAAAACCCCATGGAGGACATTAGTTATATGTCTTCTGTGATCTGTTTTGAAGCAGAAAAACCTAAAACCAAGCCTTAAAAAATAGGTTTTACCGTATGCTTCTGATCTGTTTTGAAGCAGGAAAACATAAAACCATGCTGTGAAAAATAGGTTTTGCCATATTTTTGGTTTTGAATTTTTCGATGTCAAACATTTAAATTTTGGGAATTATTTCTCCAACTACAGGCAAAACCCCATGGAGGACATTAGTTATATGTCTTCTGTGATCTGTTTTGAAGCAGAAAAACATAAAACCAAGCTTAAAAAAATAGGTTTTACCGTATGCTTTTCTTTGATAAATTAAATGCTTTATCTGAAAATTAAGTGAATTCTTTCTCCAACTACAGGCAAAACCCCATGGAGGACATTAGTTATATGTCTTCTGTGATCTGTTTTGAAGCAGAAAAACATAAAACCAAGCCCTAAAAAATAGGTTTTACCGTATGCTTTTCTTTGATAAATTAAATGCTTTATCTGAAAATTAAGTGAATTATTTCTCCAACTACAGGCAAAACCCCATGGAGGACATTAGTTATATGTCTTGTGTGATCTGTTTTGAAGCAGAAAAACCTAAAACCAAGCCTTAAAAAATAGGTTTTACCGTACGCTTTTCTTTGATAAATTAAATGCTTTATCTGAAAATTAAGTGAATTATTTCTCCAACTACAGGCAAAACCCCATGGAGGACATTAGTTATATGTCTTCTGTGATCTGTTTTGAAGCAGAAAAACATAAAACCAAGCCCTAAAAAATAGGTTTTACCGTATGCTTTTCTTTGATAAATTAAGTGCTTTATCTGAAAATTAAGTGAATTATTTCTCCAACTACAGGCAAAACCCCATGGAGGACATTAGTTATATGTCTTCTGTGATCTGTTTTGAAGCAGAAAAACATAAAACCAAGCCTTAAAAAATAGGTTTTACCGTATGCTTTTCTTTGATAAATTAAATGCTTTATCTAAAAATTAAGTGAATTATTTCTCCAACTACAGGCAAAACCCCATGGAGGACATTAGTTATATGTTTTCTGTGATCTGTTTTGAAGCAGAAAAACATAAAACCAAGACTTAAAAAATAGGTTTTACCGTATGCTTCTGATCTGTTTTGAAGCAGAAAAACATAAAACCATGCTGTGAAAAATAGGTTTTGCCATATTTTTGGTTTTGAATTTTTCGATGTCAAACATTTAAATTTTGGGAATTATTTCTTCAACTACAGGCAAAACCCCATGGAGGACATTAGTTATATGTCTTCTGTGATCTGTTTTGAAGCAGAAAAACATAAAACCAAGCTTAAAAAAATAGGTTTTACCGTATGCTTTTCTTTGATAAATTAAATGCTTTATCTGAAAATTAAGTGAATTCTTTCTCCAACTACAGGCAAAACCCCATGGAGGACATTAGTTATATGTCTTCTGTGATCTGTTTTGAAGCAGAAAAACACAAAACCAAGCCCTAAAAAATAGGTTTTACCGTATGCTTTTCTTTGATAAATTAAATGCTTTATCTGAAAATTAAGTGAATTATTTCTCCAACTACAGGCAAAACCCCATGGAGGACATTAGTTATATGTCTTCTGTGATCTGTTTTGAAGCAGAAAAACATAAAACCAAGCCTTAAAAAATAGGTTTTACCGTATGCTTTTCTTTGATAAATTAAATGCTTTATCTGAAAATTAAGTGAATTATTTCTCCAACTACAGGCAAAACCCCATGGAGGACATTAGTTATATGTCTTCTGTGATCTGTTTTGAAGCAAAAAAAACATAAAACCAAGACTTAAAAAATAGGTTTTACCGTATGCTTCTGATCTGTTTTGAAGCAGGAAAACATAAAACCATGCTGTGAAAAATAGGTTTTGCCATATTTTTGGTTTTGAATTTTTCGATGTCAAACATTTAAATTTTGGGAATTATTTCTCCAACTACAGGCAAAACCCCATGGAGGACTTTAGTTATATGTCTTCTGTGATCTGTTTTGAAGCAGAAAAACATAAAACCAAGCCCTAAAAAATAGGTTTTACCGTATGCTTTTCTTTGATAAATTAAATGCTTTATCTGAAAATTAAGTGAATTATTTCTCCAACTACAGGCAAAACCCCATGGAGGACATTAGTTATATGTCTTCTGTGATCTGTTTTGAAGCAGAAAAACATAAAACCAAGCCTTAAAAAATAGGTTTTACCGTATGCTTTTCTTTGATAAATTAAATGCTTTATCTGAAAATTAAGTGAATTATTTCTCCAACTACAGGCAAACCCCCATGGAGGACATTAGTTATATGTCTTCTGTGATCTGTTTTGAAGCAGAAAAACATATAACCATGCCCTGAAAAATAGGTTTTGCCATATTTTTGGTTTTGAATTTTTCGATGTCAAACATTTAAATTTTGGGAATTATTTCTCCAACTACAGGCAAAACCCCATGGAGGACATTAGTTATATGTCTTCTGTGATCTGTTTTGAAGCAGAAAAACATAAAACCAAGCCTTAAAAAATAGGTTTTACCGTATGCTTTTCTTTGATAAATTAAATGCTTTATCTGAAAATTAAGTGAATTATTTCTCCAACTACAGGCAAAACCCCATGGAGGACATTAGTTATATGTCTTCTGTGATCTGTTTTGAAGCAAAAAAAACATAAAACCAAGACTTAAAAAATAGGTTTTACCGTATGCTTCTGATCTGTTTTGAAGCAGGAAAACATAAAACCATGCTGTGAAAAATAGGTTTTGCCATATTTTTGGTTTTGAATTTTTCGATGTCAAACATTTAAATTTTGGGAATTATTTCTCCAACTACAGGCAAAACCCCATGGAGGACTTTAGTTATATGTCTTCTGTGATCTGTTTTGAAGCAGAAAAACATAAAACCAAGCTTAAAAAAATAGGTTTTACCGTATGCTTTTCTTTGATAAATTAAATGCTTTATCTGAAAATTAAGTGAATTCTTTCTCCAACTACAGGCAAAACCCCATGGAGGACATTAGTTATATGTCTTCTGTGATCTGTTTTGAAGCAGAAAAACATAAAACCAAGCCCTAAAAAATAGGTTTTACCGTATGCTTCTGATCTGTTTTGAAGCAGGAAAACATAAAACCATGCTGTGAAAAATAGGTTTTGCCATATTTTTGGTTTTGAATTTTTCGATGTCAAACATTTAAATTTTGGGAATTATTTCTCCAACTACAGGCAAAACCCCATGGAGGACTTTAGTTATATGTCTTCTGTGATCTGTTTTGAAGCAGAAAAACATAAAACCAAGCCCTAAAAAATAGGTTTTACCGTATGCTTTTCTTTGATAAATTAAATGCTTTATCTGAAAATTAAGTGAATTATTTCTCCAACTACAGGCAAAACCCCATGGAGGACATTAGTTATATGTCTTCTGTGATCTGTTTTGAAGCAGAAAAACATAAAACCAAGCCTTAAAAAATAGGTTTTACCGTATGCTTTTCTTTGATAAATTAAATGCTTTATCTGAAAATTAAGTGAATTATTTCTCCAACTACAGGCAAACCCCCATGGAGGACATTAGTTATATGTCTTCTGTGATCTGTTTTGAAGCAGAAAAACATATAACCATGCCCTGAAAAATAGGTTTTGCCATATTTTTGGTTTTGAATTTTTCGATGTCAAACATGTAAATTTTGGGAATTATTTCTCCAACTACAGGCAAAACCCCATGGAGGACATTAGTTATATGTCTTCTGTGATCTGTTTTGAAGCAGAAAAACATATAACCATGCCCTGAAAAATAGGTTTTGCCATATTTTTGGTTTTAAATTTTTCGATGTCAAACATGTAAATTTTGGGAATTATTTCTCCAACTACAGGCAAAACCCCATGGAGGACATTAGTTATATGTCTTCTGTGATCTGTTTTGAAGCAGAAAAACATAAAACCAAGCCTTAAAAAATAGGTTTTACCGTATGCTTTTCTTTGATAAATTAAATGCTTTATCTGAAAATTAAGTGAATTATTTCTCCAACTACAGGCAAAACCCCATGGAGGACATTTGTTATATGTCTTCTGTGATCTGTTTTGAAGCAGAAAAACATAAAACCAAGCCTTAAAAAATAGGTTTTACCGTATGCTTTTCTTTGATAAATTAAATGCTTTATCTGAAAATTAAGTGAATTATTTCTCCATCTACAGGCAAAACCCCATGGAGGACATTAGTTATATGTCTTCTGTGATCTGTTTTGAAGCAGAAAAACATAAAACCAAGCCTTAAAAAATAGGTTTTACCGTATGCTTTTCTTTGATAAATTAAATGCTTTATCTGAAAATTAAGCGAATTATTTCTCCAACTACAGGCAAAACCCCATGGAGGACATTAGTTATATGTCTTCTGTGATCTGTTTTGAAGCAGAAAAACATAAAACCAAGCCTTAAAAAATAGGTTTTACCGTATGCTTTTCTTTGATAAATTAAATGCTTTATCTGAAAATTAAGCGAATTATTTCTCCAACTACAGGCAAAACCCCATGGAGGACATTAGTTATATGTCTTCTGTGATCTGTTTTGAAGCAGAAAAACATAAAACCAAGCCTTAAAAAATAGGTTTTGCCATATTTTTGGTTTTGAATTTTTCGATGTCAAACATGTAAATTTTGGGAATTATTTCTCCAACTACAGGCAAAACCCCATGGAGGACATTAATTATATGTCTTCTGTGATCCGTTATGGAGCAGAAAAACATAAAACCAAGCCTTAAAAAATAGGTTTTACCGTATAATTTTCTTTGATAAATTAAATGCTTTATCTGAAAATTAAGCGAATTATTTCTCCAACTACAGGCAAAACCCCATGGAGGACATTAGTTATATGTCTTCTGTGATCTGTTTTGAAGCAGAAAAACATAAAACCAAGCCTTAAAAAATAGGTTTTGCCATATTTTTGGTTTTGAATTTTTCGATGTCAAACATGTAAATTTTGGGAATTATTTCTCCAACTACAGGCAAAACCCCATGGAGGACATTAGTTGTATGTCTTCTGTGATCTGTTTTGAAGCAGAAAAACATAAAACCAAGCCTTAAAAAATAGGTTTTGCCATATTTTTGGTTTTGAATTTTTCGATGTCAAACATGTAAATTTTGGGAATTATTTCTCCAACTACAGGCAAAACCCCATGGAGGACATTAGTTATATGTCTTCTGTGATCTGTTTTGAAGCAGAAAAACATAAAACCAAGCTTTAAAAAATAGGTTTTGCCATATTTTTGGTTTTGAATTTTTCGATGTCAAACATGTAAATTTTGGGAATCATTTCTCCAACTACAGGCAAAACCCCATGGAGGACATTAGTTATATGTCTTCTGTGATCTGTTTTGAAGCAGAAAAACATATAACCATGCCCTGAAAAATAGGTTTTGCCATATTTTTGGTTTTGACTTTTTCGATGTCAAACTTGTAAATTTTGGGAATTATTTCTCCAACTACAGGCAGAACCCCATGGAGGACATTAGTTATATGTCTTCTGTGATCTGTTTTGAAGCAGAAAAACATATAACCATGCCCTGAAAAATAGGTTTTGCCATATTTTTGGTTTTGAATTTTTCGATGTCAAACATGTAAATTTTGGGAATCATTTCTCCAACTACAGGCAGAACCCCATGGAGGACATTAGTTATATGTCTTCTGTGATCTGTTTTGAAGCAGAAAAACATAAAACCAAGCCTTAAAAAATAGGTTTTGCCATATTTTTGGTTTTGAATTTTTCGATGTCAAACTGTAAATTTTCGGAGGTTTTACCGTATGCTTTTCTTTGATAAATTAAATGCTTTATCTGAAAATTAAGTGAATTATTTCTCCAACTACAGGCAAAACCCCATGGAGGACATTAGTTATATATCTTCTGTGATCTGTTTTGAAGCAGAAAAACATAAAACCAAGCCTTAAAAAATAGGTTTTACCGTATGCTTTTCTTTGATAAATTAAATGCTTTATCTGAAAATTAAGCGAATTATTTCTCCAACTACAGGCAAAACCCCATGGAGGACATTAGTTGTATGTCTTCTGTGATCTGTTTTGAAGCAGAAAAACATAAAATCAAGCCTTAAAAAATAGGTTTTGCCATATTTTTGGTTTTGAATTTTTCGATGTCAAACATGTAAATTTTGGGAATTATTTCTCCAACTACAGGCAAAACCCCATGGAGGACATTAGTTGTATGTCTTCTGTGATCTGTTTTGAAGCAGAAAAACATAAAACCAAGCCTTAAAAAATAGGTTTTGCCATATTTTTGGTTTTGAATTTTTCGATGTCAAACATGTAAATTTTGGGAATTATTTCTCCAACTACAGGCAAAACCCCATGGAGGACATTAGTTGTATGTCTTCTGTGATCTGTTTTGAAGCAGAAAAACATAAAACCAAGCCTTAAAAAAGAGGTTTTGCCATATTTTTGGATTTGAATTTTTCGATGTCAAACATGTAAATTTTGGGAATTATTTCTCCAACTACAGGCAAAACCCCATGGAGGACATTAGTTATATGTCTTCTGTGATCTGTTTTGAAGCAGAAAAACATAAAACCAAGCCTTAAAAAATAGGTTTTGCCATATTTTTGGTTTCGACTTTTTCGATGTCAAACTTGTAAATTTTGGGAATTATTTCTCCACCTACAGGCAGAACCCCATGGAGGACATTAGTTATATGTCTTCTGTGATCTGTTTTGAAGCAGAAAAACATAAAACCAAGCCTTAAAAAATAGGTTTTGCCATATTTTTGGTTTTGAATTTTTCGATGTCAAACTGTAAATTTTCGGAATTTTTTCTGCAACTACAGGCAAAACCCCATGGAGGACATTAGTTATATGTCTTCTGTGATCTGTTTTGAAGCAGAAAAACATAAAACCAAGCCTTAAAAAATAGGTTTTACCGTATGCTTTTCTTTGATAAATTAAATGCTTTATCTGAAAATTAAGTGAATTATTTCTCCAACTACAGGCAAAACCCCATGGAGGACATTAGTTATATGTCTTCTGTGATCTGTTTTGAAGCAGAAAAACATAAAACCAAGCCCTAAAAAATAGGTTTTACCGTATGCTTTTCTTTGATAAATTAAATTCTTTATCTGAAAATTAAGTGAATTATTTCTCCAACTACAGGCAAAACCCCATGGAGGACATTAGTTATATGTCTTCTGTGATCTGTTTTGAAGCAGAAAAACATAAAACCAAGCCTTAAAAAATAGGTTTTGCCATATTTTTGGTTTTGAATTTTTCGATGTCAAACATGTAAATATTGGGAATTATTTCTCCAACTACAGGCAAAACCCCATGGAGGACATTAGTTATATGTCTTCTGTGATCTGTTTTGAAGCAGAAAAACATAAAACCAAGCCTTAAAAAAAAGGTTTTACCGTATGCTTTTCTTTGATAAATTAAATGCTTTATCTGAAAATTAAGTGAATTATTTCTCCAACTACAGGCAAAACCCCATGGAGGACATTAGTTATATGTCTTCTGTGATCTGTTTTGAAGCAGAAAAACATAAAACCAAGCCTTAAAAAATAGGTTTTGCCATATTTTTGGTTTTGAATTTTTTGATGTCAAACATGTAAATATTGGGAATTATTTCTCCAACTACAGGCAAAACCCCATGGAGGACATTAGTTATATGTCTTCTGTGATCTGTTTTGAAGCAGAAAAACATAAAACCAAGCCTTAAAAAAAAGGTTTTACCGTATGCTTTTCTTTGATAAATTAAATGCTTTATCTGAAAATTAAGTGAATTATTTCTCCAACTACAGGCAAAACACCATGGAGGACATTAGTTATATGTCTTCTGTGATCTGTTTTGAAGCAGAAAAACATAAAACCAAGCCTTAAAAAAAAGGTTTTACCGTATGCTTTTCTTTGATAAATTAAATGCTTTATCTGAAAATTAAGTGAATTATTTCTCCAACTACAGGCAAAACCCCATGGAGGACATTAGTTATATGTCTTCTGTGATCCGTTATGGAGCAGAAAAACATAAAACCAAGCCTTAAAAAATAGGTTTTACCGTATGCTTTTCTTTGATAAATTAAATGCTTTATCTGAAAATTAAGTGAATTATTTCTCCAACTACAGGCAAAACCCCATGGAGGACATTAGTTATATGTCTTCTGTGATCTGTTTTGAAGCAGAAAAACATAAAACCAAGCCTTAAAAAATAGGTTTTGCCATATTTTTGGTTTTGAATTTTTCGATGTCAAACATGTAAATATTGGGAATTATTTCTCCAACTACAGGCAAAACCCCATGGAGGACATTAGTTATATGTCTTCTGTGATCTGTTTTGAAGCAGAAAAACATAAAACCAAGCCTTAAAAAAAAGGTTTTACCGTATGCTTTTCTTTGATAAATTAAATGCTTTATCTGAAAATTAAGTGAATTATTTCTCCAACTACAGGCAAAACCCCATGGAGGACATTAGTTATATGTCTTCTGTGATCTGTTTTGAAGCAGAAAAACATAAAACCAAGCCTTAAAAAAAAGGTTTTACCGTATGCTTTTCTTTGATAAATTAAATGCTTTATCTGAAAATTAAGTGAATTATTTCTCCAACTACAGGCAAAACCCCATGGAGGACATTAGTTATATGTCTTCTGTGATCTGTTTTGAAGCAGAAAAACATAAAACCAAGCCTTAAAAAATAGGTTTTGCCATATTTTTGGTTTTGAATTTTTCGATGTCAAACATGTAAATATTGGGAATTATTTCTCCAACTACAGGCAAAACCCCATGGAGGACATTAGTTATATGTCTTCTGTGATCTGTTTTGAAGCAGAAAAACATAAAACCAAGCCTTAAAAAAAAGGTTTTACCGTATGCTTTTCTTTGATAAATTAAATGCTTTATCTGAAAATTAAGTGAATTATTTCTCCAACTACAGGCAAAACCCCATGGAGGACATTAGTTATATGTCTTCTGTGATCTGTTTTGAAGCAGAAAAACATAAAACCAAGCCTTAAAAAATAGGTTTTACCGAATGCTTTTCTTTGATAAATTAAATGCTTTATCTGAAAATTAAGTGAATTATTTCTCCAACTACAGGCAAAACCCCATGGATGACATTAGTTATATGTCTTCTGTGATCTGTTTTGAAGCAGAAAAACATAAAACCAAGCCTTAAAAAATAGGTTTTGCCATATTTTTGGTTTTGAATTTTTCGATGTCAAACATGTAAATTTTGGGAATTATTTCTCCAACTACAGGCAAAACCCCATGGAGGACATTAGTTGTATGTCTTCTGTGATCTGTTTTGAAGCAGAAAAACATAAAACCAAGCCTTAAAAAAGAGGTTTTGCCATATTTTTGGATTTGAATTTTTCGATGTCAAACATGTAAATTTTGGGAATTATTTCTCCAACTACAGGCAAAACCCCATGGAGGACATTAGTTATATGTCTTCTGTGATCTGTTTTGAAGCAGAAAAACATAAAACCAAGCCTTAAAAAATAGGTTTTGCCATATTTTTGGTTTCGACTTTTTCGATGTCAAACTTGTAAATTTTGGGAATTATTTCTCCACCTACAGGCAGAACCCCATGGAGGACATTAGTTATATGTCTTCTGTGATCTGTTTTGAAGCAGAAAAACATAAAACCAAGCCTTAAAAAATAGGTTTTGCCATATTTTTGGTTTTGAATTTTTCGATGTCAAACTGTAAATTTTCGGAATTTTTTCTCCAACTACAGGCAAAACCCCATGGAGGACATTAGTTATATGTCTTCTGTGATCTGTTTTGAAGCAGAAAAACATAAAACCAAGCCTTAAAAAATAGGTTTTACCGTATGCTTTTCTTTGATAAATTAAATGCTTTATCTGAAAATTAAGTGAATTATTTCTCCAACTACAGGCAAAACCCCATGGAGGACATTAGTTATATGTCTTCTGTGATCTGTTTTGAAGCAGAAAAACATAAAACCAAGCCCTAAAAAATAGGTTTTACCGTATGCTTTTCTTTGATAAATTAAATTCTTTATCTGAAAATTAAGTGAATTATTTCTCCAACTACAGGCAAAACCCCATGGAGGACATTAGTTATATGTCTTGTGTGATCTGTTTTGAAGCAGAAAAACATAAAACCAAGCCTTAAAAAAAAGGTTTTACCGTATGCTTTTCTTTGATAAATTAAATGCTTTATCTGAAAATTAAGTGAATTATTTCTCCAACTACAGGCAAAACCCCATGGAGGACATTAGTTATATGTCTTCTGTGATCCGTTATGGAGCAGAAAAACATAAAACCAAGCCTTAAAAAATAGGTTTTACCGTATGCTTTTCTTTGATAAATTAAATGCTTTATCTGAAAATTAAGTGAATTATTTCTCCAACTACAGGCAAAACCCCATGGAGGACATTAGTTATATGTCTTCTGTGATCTGTTTTGAAGCAGAAAAACATAAAACCAAGCCTTAAAAAATAGGTTTTGCCATATTTTTGGTTTTGAATTTTTCGATGTCAAACATGTAAATATTGGGAATTATTTCTCCAACTACAGGCAAAACCCCATGGAGGACATTAGTTATATGTCTTCTGTGATCTGTTTTGAAGCAGAAAAACATAAAACCAAGCCTTAAAAAAAAGGTTTTACCGTATGCTTTTCTTTGATAAATTAAATGCTTTATCTGAAAATTAAGTGAATTATTTCTCCAACTACAGGCAAAACCCCATGGAGGACATTAGTTATATGTCTTCTGTGATCTGTTTTGAAGCAGAAAAACATAAAACCAAGCCTTAAAAAAAAGGTTTTACCGTATGCTTTTCTTTGATAAATTAAATGCTTTATCTGAAAATTAAGTGAATTATTTCTCCAACTACAGGCAAAACCCCATGGAGGACATTAGTTATATGTCTTCTGTGATCTGTTTTGAAGCAGAAAAACATAAAACCAAGCCTTAAAAAATAGGTTTTGCCATATTTTTGGTTTTGAATTTTTCGATGTCAAACATGTAAATATTGGGAATTATTTCTCCAACTACAGGCAAAACCCCATGGAGGACATTAGTTATATGTCTTCTGTGATCTGTTTTGAAGCAGAAAAACATAAAACCAAGCCTTAAAAAAAAGGTTTTACCGTATGCTTTTCTTTGATAAATTAAATGCTTTATCTGAAAATTAAGTGAATTATTTCTCCAACTACAGGCAAAACCCCATGGAGGACATTAGTTATATGTCTTCTGTGATCTGTTTTGAAGCAGAAAAACATAAAACCAAGCCTTAAAAAATAGGTTTTACCGTATGCTTTTCTTTGATAAATTAAATGCTTTATCTGAAAATTAAGTGAATTATTTCTCCAACTACAGGCAAAACCCCATGGAGGACATTAGTTATATGTCTTCTGTGATCTGTTTTGAAGCAGAAAAACATAAAACCAAGCCTTAAAAAATAGGTTTTACCGTATGCTTTTCTTTGATAAATTAAATGCTTTATCTGAAAATTAAGTGAATTATTTCTCCAACTACAGGCAAAACCCCATGGAGGACATTAGTTATATGTCTTCTGTGATCTGTTTTGAAGCAGAAAAACATAAAACCAAGCCCTAAAAAATAGGTTTTACCGTATGCTTTTCTTTGATAAATTAAATGCTTTATCTGAAAATTAAGTGAATTATTTCTCCAACTACAGGCAAAACCCCATGGAGGACATTAGTTATATGTCTTCTGTGATCTGTTTTGAAGCAGAAAAACATAAAACCAAGCCTTAAAAAATAGGTTTTGCCATATTTTTGGTTTTGAATTTTTCGATGTCAAACATGTAAATATTGGGAATTATTTCTCCAACTACAGGCAAAACCCCATGGAGGACATTAGTTATATGTCTTCTGTGATCTGTTTTGAAGCAGAAAAACATAAAACCAAGCCTTAAAAAAAAGGTTTTACCGTATGCTTTTCTTTGATAAATTAAATGCTTTATCTGAAAATTAAGTGAATTATTTCTCCAACTACAGGCAAAACCCCGTGGAGGACATTAGTTATATGTCTTCTGTGATCTGTTTTGAAGCAGAAAAACATAAAACCAAGCCTTAAAAAAAAAGGTTTTACCGTATGCTTTTCTTTGATAAATTAAATGCTTTATCTGAAAATTAAGTGAATTATTTCTCCAACTACAGGCAAAACCCCATGGAGGACATTAGTTATATGTCTTCTGTGATCTGTTTTGAAGCAGAAAAACATAAAACCAAGCCTTAAAAAATAGGTTTTACCGTATGCTTTTCTTTGATAAATTAAATGCTTTATCTGAAAATTAAGTGAATTATTTCTCCAACTACAGGCAAAACCCCATGGAGGACATTAGTTATATGTCTTCTGTGATCTGTTTTGAAGCAGAAAAACATAAAACCAAGCCTTAAAAAATAGGTTTTACCGTATGCTTTTCTTTGATAAATTAAATGCTTTATCTGAAAATTAAGTGAATTATTTCTCCAACTACAGGCAAAACCCCATGGAGGACATTAGTTATATGTCTTCTGTGATCTGTTTTGAAGCAGAAAAACATAAAACCAAGCCCTAAAAAATAGGTTTTACCGTATGCTTTTCTTTGATAAATTAAATGCTTTATCTGAAAATTAAGTGAATTATTTCTCCAACTACAGGCAAAACCCCATGGAGGACATTAGTTTTATGTCTTCTGTGATCTGTTTTGAAGCAGAAAAACATAAAACCAAGCCCTAAAAAATAGGTTTTACCGTATGCTTTTCTTTGATAAATTAAATGCTTTATCTGAAAATTAAGTGAATTATTTCTCCAACTACAGGCAAAACCCCATGGAGGACATTAGTTATATGTCTTCTGTGATCTGTTTTGAAGCAGAAAAACATAAAACCAAGTTCTAAAAAATAGGTTTTACCGTATGCTTTTCTTTGATAAATTAAATGCTTTATCTGAAAATTAAGTGAATTATTTCTCCAACTACAGGCAAAACCCCATGGAGGACATTAGTTATATGTCTTCTGTGATCTGTTTTGATGCAGAAAAACATAAAACCAAGCCTTAAAAAATAGGTTTTGCCATATTTTTGGTTTTGAATTTTTCGATGTCAAACATGTAAATTTTGGGAATTATTTCTCCAACTACAGGCAAAACCCCATGGAGGACATTAGTTATATGTCTTCTGTGATCTGTTTTGAAGCAGAAAAACATAAAACCAAGCCCTAAAAAATAGGTTTTACCGTATGCTTTTCTTTGATAAATTAAATGCTTTATCTGAAAATTAAGTGAATTATTTCTCCAACTACAGGCAAAACCCCATGGAGGACATTAGTTATATGTCTTCTGTGATCTGTTTTGATGCAGAAAAACATAAAACCAAGCCTTAAAAAATAGGTTTTACCGTATGCTTTTCTTTGATAAATTAAATGCTTTATCTGAAAATTAAGTGAATTATTTCTCCAACTACAGGCAAAACCCCATGGAGGACATTAGTTATATGTCTTCTGTGATCTGTTTTGAAGCAGAAAAACATAAAACCAAGCCTTAAAAAAAAGGTTTTACCGTATGCTTTTCTTTGATAAATTAAATGCTTTATCTGAAAATTAAGTGAATTATTTCTCCAACTACAGGCAAAACCCCATGGAGGACATTAGTTATATGTCTTCTGTGATCTGTTTTGAAGCAGAAAAACATAAAACCAAGCCTTAAAAAAAAGGTTTTACCGTATGCTTTTCTTTGATAAATTAAATGCTTTATCTGAAAATTAAGTGAATTATTTCTCCAACTACAGGCAAAACCCCATGGAGGACATTAGTTATATGTCTTCTGTGATCTGTTTTGAAGCAGAAAAACATAAAACCAAGCCTTAAAAAATAGGTTTTACCGTATGCTTTTCTTTGATAAATTAAATGCTTTATCTGAAAATTAAGTGAATTATTTCTCCAACTACAGGCAAAACCCCATGGAGGACATTAGTTATATGTCTTCTGTGATCTGTTTTGAAGCAGAAAAACATAAAACCAAGCCTTAAAAAATAGGTTTTACCGTATGCTTTTCTTTGATAAATTAAATGCTTTATCTGAAAATTAAGTGAATTATTTCTCCAACTACAGGCAAAACCCCATGGAGGACATTAGTTATATGTCTTCTGTGATCTGTTTTGAAGCAGAAAAACATAAAACCAAGCCCTAAAAAATAGGTTTTACCGTATGCTTTTCTTTGATAAATTAAATGCTTTATCTGAAAATTAAGTGAATTATTTCTCCAACTACAGGCAAAACCCCATGGAGGACATTAGTTATGTGTCTTCTGTGATCTGTTTTGAAGCAGAAAAACATAAAACCAAGCCCTAAAAAATAGGTTTTACCGTATGCTTTGTTTTGGATTTTTGGATGTCCAATATGTAAATTTTGGGAATTATTTCTCCAACTACAGGCAAAACCCCATGGAGGACATTAGTCATATGTCTTCTGTGATCTGTTTTGAAGCAGAAAAACCAAAAACCAAGCCTTAAAAAATAGGTTTTACCGTATGCTTTGTTTTGGATTTTTGGATGTCAAATATGTAAATTTTGGGAATTATTTCTCCAACTACAGGCAAAACCCCATGGAAGACATTAGTTATATGTCTTCTGTGAGCTGTTTTGAAGCAGAAAAACATAAAACCAAGCCTTAAAAAACAGGTTAATCCATATTTTTGGTTTTGAATTTTTGGATGTCAAATATGTAAATTTTGGGAATCATTTCTCCAACTACAGTCAAAACCCCATGGAGGACATTTGTTATATGTCTTCTGTGATCTGTTTTGAAGCAGAAAAACATAAAACCAAGCCTTAAAAAATAGGTTTTACCGTATGCTTTTCTTTGATAAATTAAATGCTTTATCTGAAAATTAAGTGAACTATTTCTCCAACTACAGGCAAAACCCCATGGAGGACATTAGTTATATGTCTTTTGTGATCTGTTTTGAAGCAGAAAAACATAAAACCAAGCCTTAAAAAACAGGTTAATCCATATTTTTGGTTTTGAATTTTTGGATGTCAAATATGTAAATTTTGGGAATTATTTCTCTAACTACAGGCAAAACCCCATGGAGGACATTAGTTATATGTCTTCTGTGATCTGTTTTGAAGCAGAAAAACAAAAAACCAAGCCTTAAAAAACAGGTTAATCCATATTTTTGGTTTTGAATTTTTGGATGTCAAATATGTAAATTTTGGGAATTATTTCTCCAACTACAGGCAAAACCCCATGGAGGACATTAGTTATATGTCTTCTGTGATCTGTTTTGAAGCAGAAAAACAAAAAACCAAGCCTTAAAAAACAGGTTAATCCATATTTTTGGTTTTGAATTTTTGGATGTCAAATATGTAAATTTTGGGAATTATTTCTCCAACTACAGTCAAAACCCCATGGAGGACATTAGTTATATGTCTTCTGTGATCTGTTTTGAAGCAGAAAAACAAAAAACCAAGCCTTAAAAAACAGGTTAATCCATATTTTTGGTTTTGAATTTTTGGATGTCAAATATGTAAATTTTGGGAATCATTTCTCCAACTACAGTCAAAACCCCATGGAGGACATTTGTTATATGTCTTCTGTGATCTGTTTTGAAGCAGAAAACAAAAAACCAAGCCTTAAAAAATAGGTTTTACCGTATGCTTTGTTTTGGATTTTTGGATGTCCAATATGTAAATTTTGGGAATTATTTCTCCAACTACAGGCAAAACCCCATGGAGGACATTAGTTATATGTCTTCTGTGATCTGTTTTGAAGCAGAAAAACATAAAACCAAGCCTTAAAAAATAGGTTTTACCGTATGCTTTTCTTTGATAAATTAAATGCTTTATCTGAAAATTAAGTGAACTATTTCTGCAACTACAGGCAAAACCCCATGGAGGACATTAGTTATATGTCTTTTGTGATCTGTTTTGAAGCAGAAAAACATAAAACCAAGCCTTAAAAAATAGGTTAATCCATATTTTGGGGTTTGAGTTTTTGGATGTCAAATATGTAAATTTTGGGAATTATTTCTCCAACTACAGGCAAAACCCCATGAAGGACATTAGTTATATGTCTTCTGTGATCTGTTTTGAAGCAGAAAAACATAAAACCAAGCCTTAAAAAACAGGTTAATCCATATTTTTGGTTTTGAATTTTTGGATGTCAAATATGTAAATTTTGGGAATTATTTCTCCAACTACAGGCAAAACCCCATGGAGGACATTAGTTATATGTCTTCTGTGATCTGTTTTGAAGCAGAAAAACAAAAAACCAAGCCTTAAAAAATAGGTTAATCCATATTTTGGGGTTTGAGTTTTTGGATGTCAAATATGTAAATTTTGGGAATTATTTCTCCAACTACAGGCAAAACCCCATGGAGGACATTAGTTATATGTCTTCTGTGATCTGTTTTGAAGCAGAAAAACATAAAACCAAGCCTTAAAAAACAGGTTAATCCATATTTTTGGTTTTGAACTTTTGGATGTCAAATATGTAAATTTTGGGAATTATTTTTCCAACTACAGGCAAAACCCCATGGAAGACATTAGTTATATGTCTTCTGTGAGCTGTTTTGAAGCAGAAAAACATAAAACCAAGCCTTAAAAAACAGGTTAATCCATATTTTTGGTTTAGAATTTTTGGATGTCCAATATGTAAATTTTGGGAATTATTTCTCCAGCTACAGGCAAAACCCCATGGAGGACATTAGTTATATGTCTTCTGTGATCAGTTTTGAAGCAGAAAAACATAAAACCAGGCCTTAAAAAATAGGTTTTACCGTATGCTTTGTTTTGGATTTTTGGATGTCCAATATGTAAATTTTGGGAATTATTTCTACAACTACAGGCAAAACCCCATGGAGGACATTTGTTATATGTCTTCTGTGATCTGTTTTGAAGCAGAAAAACATAAAACCAAGCCTTAAAAAATAGGTTTTACCGTATGCTTTGTTTTGGATTTTTGGATGTCCAATATGTAAATTTTGGGAATTATTTCTACAACTACAGGCAAAACCCCATGGAGGACATTTGTTATATGTCTTCTGTGAGCTGTTTTGAAGCAGAAAAACATAAAACCAAGCCTTAAAAAACAGGTTAATCCATATTTTGGGGTTTGAGTTTTTGGATGTCAAATATGTAAATTTTGGGAATTATTTTTCCAACTACAGGCAAAACCCCATGGAAGACATTAGTTATATGTCTTCTGTGAGCTGTTTTGAAGCAGAAAAACATAAAACCAAGCCTTAAAAAACAGGTTAATCCATATTTTTGGTTTTGAATTTTTGGATGTCAAATATGTAAATTTTGGGAATCATTTCTCCAACTACAGTCAAAACCCCATGGAGGACATTTGTTATATGTCTTCTGTGATCTGTTTTGAAGCAGAAAAACAAAAAACCAAGCCTTAAAAAATAGGTTTTACCGTATGCTTTGTTTTAGATTTTTGGATGTCCAATATGTAAATTTTGGGAATTATTTCTCCAACTACAGGCAAAACCCCATGGAGGACATTAGTTATATGTCTTCTGTGATCTGTTTTGAAGCAGAAAAACAAAAAACCAAGCCTTAAAAAATAGGTTAATCCATATTTTGGGGTTTGAGTTTTTGGATGTCAAATATGTAAATTTTGGGAATTATTTTTCCAACTACAGGCAAAACCCCATGGAAGACATTAGTTATATGTCTTCTGTGAGCTGTTTTGAAGCAGAAAAACATAAAACCAAGCCTTAAAAAACAGGTTAATCCATATTTTTGGTTTTGAATTTTTGGATGTCAAATATGTAAATTTTGGGAATCATTTCTCCAACTACAGTCAAAACCCCATGGAGGACATTTGTTATATGTCTTCTGTGATCTGTTTTGAAGCAGAAAAACAAAAAACCAAGCCTTAAAAAATAGGTTTTACCGTATGCTTTGTTTTGGATTTTTGGATGTCCAATATGTAAATTTTGGGAATTATTTTTCCAACTACAGGCAAAACCCCATGGAAGACATTAGTTATATGTCTTCTGTGAGCTGTTTTGAAGCAGAAAAACATAAAACCAAGCCTTAAAAAACAGGTTAATCCATATTTTTGGTTTTGAATTTTTGGATGTCAAATATGTAAATTTTGGGAATCATTTCTCCAACTACAGTCAAAACCCCATGGAGGACATTTGTTATATGTCTTCTGTGATCTGTTTTGAAGCAGAAAAACAAAAAACCAAGCCTTAAAAAATAGGTTTTACCGTATGCTTTGTTTTGGATTTTTGGATGTCCAATATGTAAATTTTGGGAATCATTTCTCCAACTACAGTCAAAACCCCATGGAGGACATTTGTTATATGTCTTCTGTGATCTGTTTTGAAGCAGAAAAACAAAAAACCAAGCCTTAAAAAATAGGTTTTACCGTATGCTTTGTTTTGGATTTTTGGATGTCAAATATGTAAATTTTGGGAATTATTTTTCCAACTACAGGCAAAACCCCATGGAAGACATTAGTTATATGTCTTCTGTGAGCTGTTTTGAAGCAGAAAAACATAAAACCAAGCCTTAAAAAACAGGTTAATCCATATTTTTGGTTTTGAATTTTTGGATGTCAAATATGTAAATTTTGGGAATTATTTCTCCAACTACAGGCAAAACCCCATGGAGGACATTAGTTATATGTCTTCTGTGATCTGTTTTGAAGCAGAAAAACAAAAAACCAAGCCTTAAAAAATAGGTTAATCCATATTTTGGGGTTTGAGTTTTTGGATGTCAAATATGTAAATTTTGGGAATTATTTTTCCAACTACAGGCAAAACCCCATGGAAGACATTAGTTATATGTCTTCTGTGAGCTGTTTTGAAGCAGAAAAACATAAAACCAAGCCTTAAAAAACAGGTTAATCCATATTTTTGGTTTTGAATTTTTGGATGTCAAATATGTAAATTTTGGGAATCATTTCTCCAACTACAGTCAAAACCCCATGGAGGACATTAGTTATATGTCTTCTGTGATCTGTTTTGAAGCAGAAAAACAAAAAACCAAGCCTTAAAAAATAGGTTTTACCGTATGCTTTGTTTTGGATTTTTGGATGTCCAATATGTAAATTTTGGGAATTATTTCTCCAACTACAGGCAAAACCCCATGGAGGACATTAGTTATATGTCTTCTGTGATCTGTTTTGAAGCAGAAAAACATAAAACCAAGCCTTAAAAAATAGGTTTTACCGTATGCTTTTCTTTGATAAATTAAATGCTTTATCTGAAAATTAAGTGAACTATTTCTCCAACTACAGGCAAAACCCCATGGAGGACATTAGTTATATGTCTTTTGTGATCTGTTTTGAAGCAGAAAAACATAAAACCAAGCCTTAAAAAACAGGTTAATCCATATTTTTGGTTTTGAATTTTTGGATGTCAAATATGTAAATTTTGGGAATTATTTCTCCAACTACAGGCAAAACCCCATGGAGGACATTAGTTATATGTCTTCTGTGATCTGTTTTGAAGCAGAAAAACATAAAACCAAGCCTTAAAAAACAGGTTAATCCATATTTTTGGTTTTGAATTTTTGGATGTCAAATATGTAAATTTTGGGAATTATTTCTCCAACTACAGGCAAAAGCCCATGGAGGACATTAGTTATATGTCTTCTGTGATCTGTTTTGAAGCAGAAAAACAAAAAACCAAGCCTTAAAAAATAGGTTAATCCATATTTTGGGGTTTGAGTTTTTGGATGTCAAATATGTAAATTTTGGGAATTATTTTTCCAACTACAGGCAAAACCCCATGGAAGACATTAGTTATATGTCTTCTGTGAGCTGTTTTGAAGCAGAAAAACATAAAACCAAGCCTTAAAAAACAGGTTAATCCATATTTTTGGTTTTGAATTTTTGGATGTCAAATATGTAAATTTTGGGAATCATTTCTCCAACTACAGTCAAAACCCCATGGAGGACATTTGTTATATGTCTTCTGTGATCTGTTTTGAAGCAGAAAAACAAAAAACCAAGCCTTAAAAAATAGGTTTTACCGTATGCTTTGTTTTAGATTTTTGGATGTCCAATATGTAAATTTTGGGAATTATTTCTCCAACTACAGGCAAAACCCCATGGAGGACATTAGTTATATGTCTTCTGTGATCTGTTTTGAAGCAGAAAAACAAAAAACCAAGCCTTAAAAAATAGGTTAATCCATATTTTGGGGTTTGAGTTTTTGGATGTCAAATATGTAAATTTTGGGAATTATTTTTCCAACTACAGGCAAAACCCCATGGAAGACATTAGTTATATGTCTTCTGTGAGCTGTTTTGAAGCAGAAAAACATAAAACCAAGCCTTAAAAAACAGGTTAATCCATATTTTTGGTTTTGAATTTTTGGATGTCAAATATGTAAATTTTGGGAATCATTTCTCCAACTACAGTCAAAACCCCATGGAGGACATTTGTTATATGTCTTCTGTGATCTGTTTTGAAGCAGAAAAACAAAAAACCAAGCCTTAAAAAATAGGTTTTACCGTATGCTTTGTTTTGGATTTTTGGATGTCCAATATGTAAATTTTGGGAATTATTTCTCCAACTACAGGCAAAACCCCATGGAGGACATTAGTTATATGTCTTCTGTGATCTGTTTTGAAGCAGAAAAACATAAAACCAAGCCTTAAAAAATAGGTTTTACCGTATGCTTTTCTTTGATAAATTAAATGCTTTATCTGAAAATTAAGTGAACTATTTCTCCAACTACAGGCAAAACCCCATGGAGGACATTAGTTATATGTCTTTTGTGATCTGTTTTGAAGCAGAAAAACATAAAACCAAGCCTTAAAAAACAGGTTAATCCATATTTTTGGTTTTGAATTTTTGGATGTCAAATATGTAAATTTTGGGAATTATTTCTCCAACTACAGGCAAAACCCCATGGAGGACATTAGTTATATGTCTTCTGTGATCTGTTTTGAAGCAGAAAAACAAAAAACCAAGCCTTAAAAAATAGGTTAATCCATATTTTGGGGTTTGAGTTTTTGGATGTCAAATATGTAAATTTTGGGAATTATTTCTCCAACTACAGGCAAAACCCCATGAAGGACATTAGTTATATGTCTTCTGTGATCTGTTTTGAAGCAGAAAAACATAAAACCAAGCCTTAAAAAACAGGTTAATCCATATTTTTGGTTTTGAATTTTTGGATGTCAAATATGTAAATTTTGGGAATTATTTCTCCAACTACAGGCAAAACCCCATGGAGGACATTAGTTATATGTCTTCTGTGATCTGTTTTGAAGCAGAAAAACATAAAACCAAGCCTTAAAAAACAGGTTAATCCATATTTTTGGTTTTGAATTTTTGGATGTCAAATATGTAAATTTTGGGAATTATTTCTCCAACTACAGGCAAAACCCCATGGAGGACATTAGTTATATGTCTTCTGTGATCTGTTTTGAAGCAGAAAAACAAAAAACCAAGCCTTAAAAAATAGGTTAATCCATATTTTGGGGTTTGAGTTTTTGGATGTCAAATATGTAAATTTTGGGAATTATTTCTCCAACTACAGGCAAAACCCCATGAAGGACATTAGTTATATGTCTTCTGTGATCTGTTTCGAAGCAGAAAAACATAAAACCAAGCCTTAAAAAACAGGTTAATCCATATTTTTGGTTTTGAATTTTTGGATGTCAAATATGTAAATTTTGGGAATTATTTCTCCAACTACAGGCAAAACCCCATGGAGGACATTAGTTATATGTCTTCTGTGATCTGTTTTGAAGCAGAAAAACATAAAACCAAGCCTTAAAAAACAGGTTAATCCATATTTTTGGTTTTGAATTTTTGGATGTCAAATATGTAAATTTTGGGAATCATTTCTCCAACTACAGTCAAAACCCCATGGAGGACATTTGTTATATGTCTTCTGTGATCTGTTTTGAAGCAGAAAAACAAAAAACCAAGCCTTAAAAAATAGGTTTTACCGTATGCTTTGTTTTGGATTTTTGGATGTCCAATATGTAAATTTTGGGAATTATTTCTACAACTACAGGCAAAACCCCATGGAGGACATTTGTTATATGTCTTCTGTGATCTGTTTTGAAGCAGAAAAACATAAAACCAAGCCTTAAAAAATAGGTTTTACCGTATGCTTTGTTTTGGATTTTTGGATGTCCAATATGTAAATTTTGGGAATTATTCCTACAACTACAGGCAAAACCCCATGGAGGACATTTGTTATATGTCTTCTGTGATCTGTTTTGAAGCAGAAAAACATAAAACCAAGCCTTAAAAAATAGGTTTTACCGTATGCTTTGTTTTGGATTTTTGGATGTCCAATATGTAAATTTTGGGAATTATTTCTACAACTACAGGCAAAACCCCATGGAGGACATTTGTTATATGTCTTCTTTGAGCTGTTTTGAAGCAGAAAAACATAAAACCAAGCCTTAAAAAACAGGTTAATCCATATTTTTGGTTTTGAATTTTTGGATGTCAAATATGTAAATTTTGGGAATCATTTCTCCAACTACAGTCAAAACCCCATGGAGGACATTTGTTATATGTCTTCTGTGATCTGTTTTGAAGCAGAAAAACAAAAAACCAAGCCTTAAAAAATAGGTTTTACCGTATGCTTTGTTTTGGATTTTTGGATGTCCAATATGTAAATTTTGAGAATTATTTCTCAAACTGCAGGCAAAACCCCATGGAGGACATTAGTTATATGTCTTCTGTGATCTGTTTTGAAGCAGAAAAACATAAAACCAAGCCTTAAAAAATAGGTTTTACCGTATGCTTTTCTTTGATAAATTAAATGCTTTATCTGAAAATTAAGTGAATTATTTCTCCAACTACAGGCAAAACCCCATGGAGGACATTAGTTATATGTCTTTTGTGATCTGTTTTGAAGCAGAAAAACATAAAACCAAGCCTTAAAAAACAGGTTAATCCATATTTTTGGTTTTGAATTTTTGGATGTCAAATATGTAAATTTTGGGAATTATTTCTCCAACTACAGTCAAAACCCCATGGAGGACATTTGTTATATGTCTTCTGTGATCTGTTTTGAAGCAGAAAAACATAAAACCAAGCCTTAAAAAACAGGTTAATCCCTATTTTTGGTTTTGAATTTTTGGATGTCAAATATGTAAATTTTGGGAATCATTTCTCCAACTACAGTCAAAACCCCATGGAGGACATTTGTTATATGTCTTCTGTGATCTGTTTTGAAGCAGAAAAACATAAAACCAAGCCTTAAAAAACAGGTTAATCCCTATTTTTGGTTTTGAATTTTTGGATGTCAAATATGTAAATTTTGGGAATCATTTCTCCAACTACAGGCAAAACCCCATGGAAGACATTAGTTATATGTTTTCTGTGAGCTGTTTTGAAGCAGAAAAACATAAAACCAAGCCTTAAAAAACAGGTTAATCCCTATTTTTGGTTTTGAATTTTTGGATGTCAAATATGTAAATTTTGGGAATCATTTCTCCAACTACAGTCAAAACCCCATGGAGGACATTTGTTATATGTCTTCTGTGATCTGTTTTGAAGCAGAAAAACAAAAAACCAAGCCTTAAAAAATAGGTTTTACCGTATGCTTTGTTTTGGATTTTTGGATGTCCAATATGTAAATTTTGGGAATCATTTCTCCAACTACAGTCAAAACCCCATGGAGGACATTTGTTATATGTCTTCTGTGATCTGTTTTGAAGCAGAAAAACATAAAACCAAGCCTTAAAAAATAGGTTTTACCGTATGCTTTTCTTTGATAAATTAAATGCTTTATCTGAAAATTAAGTGAATTATTTCTCCAACTACAGGCAAAACCCCATGGAGGACATTAGTTATATGTCTTTTGTGATCTGTTTTGAAGCAGAAAAACATAAAACCAAGCCTTAAAAAACAGGTTAATCCATATTTTTGGTTTTGAATTTTTGGATGTCAAATATGTAAATTTTGGGAATTATTTCTCCAACTACAGTCAAAACCCCATGGAGGACATTTGTTATATGTCTTCTGTGATCTGTTTTGAAGCAGAAAAACATAAAACCAAGCCTTAAAAAACAGGTTAATCCCTATTTTTGGTTTTGAATTTTTGGATGTCAAATATGTAAATTTTGGGAATCATTTCTCCAACTACAGTCAAAACCCCATGGAGGACATTTGTTATATGTCTTCTGTGATCTGTTTTGAAGCAGAAAAACATAAAACCAAGCCTTAAAAAACAGGTTAATCCCTATTTTTGGTTTTGAATTTTTGGATGTCAAATATGTAAATTTTGGGAATCATTTCTCCAACTACAGGCAAAACCCCATGGAAGACATTAGTTATATGTTTTCTGTGAGCTGTTTTGAAGCAGAAAAACATAAAACCAAGCCTTAAAAAACAGGTTAATCCCTATTTTTGGTTTTGAATTTTTGGATGTCAAATATGTAAATTTTGGGAATCATTTCTCCAACTACAGTCAAAACCCCATGGAGGACATTTGTTATATGTCTTCTGTGATCTGTTTTGAAGCAGAAAAACAAAAAACCAAGCCTTAAAAAATAGGTTTTACCGTATGCTTTGTTTTGGATTTTTGGATGTCCAATATGTAAATTTTGGGAATTATTTCTACAACTACAGGCAAAACCCCATGGAGGACATTTGTTATATGTCTTCTGTGATCTGTTTTGAAGCAGAAAAACATAAAACCAAGCCTTAAAAAACAGGTTAATCCATATTTTTGGTTTTGAATTTTTGGATGTCAAATATGTAAATTTTGGGAATCATTTCTCCAACTACAGGCAAAACCCCATGGAGGACATTTGTTATATGTCTTCTGTGATCTGTTTTGAAGCAGAAAAACATAAAACCAAGCCTTAAAAAATAGGTTTTACCGTATGCTTTGTTTTGGATTTTTGGATGTCCAATATGTAAATTTTGGGAATTATTTCTACAACTACAGGCAAAACCCCATGGAGGACATTTGTTATATGTCTTCTGTGATCTGTTTTGAAGCAGAAAAACATAAAACCAAGCCTTAAAAAAAAGGTTTTACCGTATGCTTTGTTTTGGATTTTTGGATGTCCAATATGTAAATTTTGGGAATTATTTCTACAACTACAGGCAAAACCCCATGGAGGACATTTGTTATATGTCTTCTGTGATCTGTTTTGAAGCAGAAAAACATAAAACCAAGCCTTAAAAAATAGGTTTTACCGTATGCTTTGTTTTGGATTTTTGGATGTCCAATATGTAAATTTTGGGAATTATTTCTACAACTACAGGCAAAACCCCATGGAGGACATTTGTTATATGTCTTCTGTGATCTGTTTTGAAGCAGAAAAACATAAAACCAAGCCTTAAAAAATAGGTTTTACCGTATGCTTTGTTTTGGATTTTTGGATGTCCAATATGTAAATTTTGGGAATTATTTCTACAACTACAGGCAAAACCCCATGGAGGACATTTGTTATATGTCTTCTGTGATCTGTTTTGAAGCAGAAAAACATAAAACCAAGCCTTAAAAAATAGGTTTTACCGTATGCTTTGTTTTGGATTTTTGGATGTCCAATATGTAAATTTTGAGAATTATTTCTCAAACTGCAGGCAAAACCCCATGGAGGACATTAGTTATATGTCTTCTGTGATCTGTTTTGAAGCAGAAAAACATAAAACCAAGCCTTAAAAAATAGGTTTTACCGTATGCTTTTCTTTGATAAATTAAATGCTTTATCTGAAAATTAAGTGAATTATTTCTCCAACTACAGGCAAAACCCCATGGAGGACATTAGTTATATGTCTTCTGTGATCTGTTTTGAAGCAGAAAAACAAAAAACCAAGCCTTAAAAAACAGGTTAATCCATATTTTTGGTTTTGAATTTTTGGATGTCAAATATGTAAATTTTGGGAATTATTTCTCCAACTACAGGCAAAACCCCATGGAGGACATTAGTTATATGTCTTCTGTGATCTGTTTTGAAGCAGAAAAACAAAAAACCAAGCCTTAAAAAATAGGTTAATCCATATTTTGGGGTTTGAGTTTTTGGATGTCAAATATGTAAATTTTGGGAATTATTTCTCCAACTACAGGCAAAACCCCATGAAGGACATTAGTTATATGTCTTCTGTGATCTGTTTTGAAGCAGAAAAACATAAAACCAAGCCTTAAAAAACAGGTTAATCCCTATTTTTGGTTTTGAATTTTTGGATGTCAAATATGTAAATTTTGGGAATCATTTCTCCAACTACAGTCAAAACCCCATGGAGGACATTTGTTATATGTCTTCTGTGATCTGTTTTGAAGCAGAAAAACAAAAAACCAAGCCTTAAAAAATAGGTTTTACCGTATGCTTTGTTTTGGATTTTTGGATGTCCAATATGTAAATTTTGGGAATTATTTCTACAACTACAGGCAAAACCCCATGGAGGACATTTGTTATATGTCTTCTGTGATCTGTTTTGAAGCAGAAAAACATAAAACCAAGCCTTAAAAAATAGGTTTTACCGTATGCTTTGTTTTGGATTTTTGGATGTCCAATATGTAAATTTTGGGAATTATTTCTACAACTACAGGCAAAACCCCATGGAGGACATTTGTTATATGTCTTCTGTGATCTGTTTTGAAGCAGAAAAACATAAAACCAAGCCTTAAAAAAAAGGTTTTACCGTATGCTTTGTTTTGGATTTTTGGATGTCCAATATGTAAATTTTGGGAATTATTTCTACAACTACAGGCAAAACCCCATGGAGGACATTTGTTATATGTCTTCTGTGATCTGTTTTGAAGCAGAAAAACATAAAACCAAGCCTTAAAAAATAGGTTTTACCGTATGCTTTGTTTTGGATTTTTGGATGTCCAATATGTAAATTTTGGGAATTATTTCTACAACTACAGGCAAAACCCCATGGAGGACATTTGTTATATGTCTTCTGTGATCTGTTTTGAAGCAGAAAAACATAAAACCAAGCCTTAAAAAATAGGTTTTACCGTATGCTTTGTTTTGGATTTTTGGATGTCCAATATGTAAATTTTGGGAATTATTTCTACAACTACAGGCAAAACCCCATGGAGGACATTTGTTATATGTCTTCTGTGATCTGTTTTGAAGCAGAAAAACATAAAACCAAGCCTTAAAAAATAGGTTTTACCGTATGCTTTGTTTTGGATTTTTGGATGTCCAATATGTAAATTTTGAGAATTATTTCTCAAACTGCAGGCAAAACCCCATGGAGGACATTAGTTATATGTCTTCTGTGATCTGTTTTGAAGCAGAAAAACATAAAACCAAGCCTTAAAAAATAGGTTTTACCGTATGCTTTTCTTTGATAAATTAAATGCTTTATCTGAAAATTAAGTGAATTATTTCTCCAACTACAGGCAAAACCCCATGGAGGACATTAGTTATATGTCTTCTGTGATCTGTTTTGAAGCAGAAAAACAAAAAACCAAGCCTTAAAAAACAGGTTAATCCATATTTTTGGTTTTGAATTTTTGGATGTCAAATATGTAAATTTTGGGAATTATTTCTCCAACTACAGGCAAAACCCCATGGAGGACATTAGTTATATGTCTTCTGTGATCTGTTTTGAAGCAGAAAAACAAAAAACCAAGCCTTAAAAAACAGGTTAATCCATATTTTTGGTTTTGGATTTTTGGATGTCCAATATGTAAATTTTGGGAATTATTTCTACAACTACAGGCAAAACCCCATGGAGGACATTTGTTATATGTCTTCTGTGATCTGTTTTGAAGCAGAAAAACATAAAACCAAGCCTTAAAAAATAGGTTTTACCGTATGCTTTGTTTTGGATTTTTGGATGTCCAATATGTAAATTTTGAGAATTATTTCTCAAACTGCAGGCAAAACCCCATGGAGGACATTAGTTATATGTCTTCTGTGATCTGTTTTGAAGCAGAAAAACATAAAACCAAGCCTTAAAAAACAGGTTAATCCATATTTTTGGTTTTGAATTTTTGGATGTCAAATATGTAAATTTTGGGAATTATTTCTCCAACTACAGGCAAAACCCCATGGAGGACATTAGTTATATGTCTTCTGTGATCTGTTTTGAAGCAGAAAAATAAAAAACCAAGCCTTAAAAAATAGGTTAATCCATATTTTGGGGTTTGAGTTTTTGGATGTCAAATATGTAAATTTTGGGAATTATTTCTCCAACTACAGGCAAAACCCCATGAAGGACATTAGTTATATGTCTTCTGTGATCTGTTTTGAAGCAGAAAAACATAAAACCAAGCCTTAAAAAACAGGTTAATCCATATTTTTGGTTTTGAATTTTTGGATGTCAAATATGTAAATTTTGGGAATTATTTCTCCAACTACAGGCAAAACCCCATGGAGGACATTAGTTATATGTCTTCTGTGATCTGTTTTGAAGCAGAAAAACATAAAACCAAGCCTTAAAAAACAGGTTAATCCATATTTTTGGTTTTGAATTTTTGGATGTCAAATATGTAAATTTTGGGAATTATTTCTCCAACTACAGGCAAAACCCCATGGAGGACATTAGTTATATGTCTTCTGTGATCTGTTTTGAAGCAGAAAAACAAAAAACCAAGCCTTAAAAAATAGGTTAATCCATATTTTGGGGTATGAGTTTTTGGATGTCAAATATGTAAATTTTGGGAATTATTTCTCCAACTACAGGCAAAACCCCATGGAAGACATTAGTTATATGTCTTCTGTGAGCTGTTTTGAAGCAGAAAAACATAAAACCAAGCCTTAAAAAACAGGTTAATCCATATTTTTGGTTTTGAATTTTTGGATGTCAAATATGTAAATTTTGGGAATTATTTCTCCAACTACAGGCAAAACCCCATGGAGGACATTAGTTATATGTCTTCTGTGATCTGTTTTGAAGCAGAAAAATAAAAAACCAAGCCTTAAAAAATAGGTTAATCCATATTTTGGGGTTTGAGTTTTTGGATGTCAAATATGTAAATTTTGGGAATTATTTCTCCAACTACAGGCAAAACCCCATGAAGGACATTAGTTATATGTCTTCTGTGATCTGTTTTGAAGCAGAAAAACATAAAACCAAGCCTTAAAAAACAGGTTAATCCATATTTTTGGTTTTGAATTTTTGGATGTCAAATATGTAAATTTTGGGAATTATTTCTCCAACTACAGGCAAAACCCCATGGAGGACATTAGTTATATGTCTTCTGTGATCTGTTTTGAAGCAGAAAAACAAAAAACCAAGCCTTAAAAAACAGGTTAATCCATATTTTTGGTTTTGAATTTTTGGATGTCAAATATGTAAATTTTGGGAATTATTTCTCCAACTACAGGCAAAACCCCATGGAGGACATTAGTTATATGTCTTCTGTGATCTGTTTTGAAGCAGAAAAATAAAAAACCAAGCCTTAAAAAATAGGTTAATCCATATTTTGGGGTTTGAGTTTTTGGATGTCAAATATGTAAATTTTGGGAATTATTTCTCCAACTACAGGCAAAACCCCATGAAGGACATTAGTTATATGTCTTCTGTGATCTGTTTTGAAGCAGAAAAACATAAAACCAAGCCTTAAAAAACAGGTTAATCCATATTTTTGGTTTTGAATTTTTGGATGTCAAATATGTAAATTTTGGGAATTATTTCTCCAACTACAGGCAAAACCCCATGGAGGACATTAGTTATATGTCTTCTGTGATCTGTTTTGAAGCAGAAAAACATAAAACCAAGCCTTAAAAAACAGGTTAATCCATATTTTTGGTTTTGAATTTTTGGATGTCAAATATGTAAATTTTGGGAATTATTTCTCCAACTACAGGCAAAACCCCATGGAGGACATTAGTTATATGTCTTCTGTGATCTGTTTTGAAGCAGAAAAACATAAAACCAAGCCTTAAAAAACAGGTTAATCCATATTTTTGGTTTTGAATTTTTGGATGTCAAATATGTAAATTTTGGGAATTATTTCTCCAACTACAGGCAAAACCCCATGAAGGACATTAGTTATATGTCTTCTGTGATCTGTTTTGAAGCAGAAAAACATAAAACCAAGCCTTAAAAAACAGGTTAATCCATATTTTTGGTTTTGAATTTTTGGATGTCAAATATGTAAATTTTGGGAATTATTTCTCCAACTACAGGCAAAACCCCATGGAGGACATTAGTTATATGTCTTCTGTGATCTGTTTTGAAGCAGAAAAACAAAAAACCAAGCCTTAAAAAATAGGTTAATCCATATTTTGGGGTATGAGTTTTTGGATGTCAAATATGTAAATTTTGGGAATTATTTCTCCAACTACAGGCAAAACCCCATGGAAGACATTAGTTATATGTCTTCTGTGAGCTGTTTTGAAGCAGAAAAACATAAAACCAAGCCTTAAAAAACAGGTTAATCCCTATTTTTGGTTTTGAATTTTTGGATGTCAAATATGTAAATTTTGGGAATCATTTCTCCAACTACAGTCAAAACCCCATGGAGGACATTTGTTATATGTCTTCTGTGATCTGTTTTGAAGCAGAAAAACATAAAACCAAGCCTTAAAAAATAGGTTTTACCGTATGCTTTGTTTTGGATTTTTGGATGTCCAATATGTAAATTTTGGGAATTATTTCTACAACTACAGGCAAAACCCCATGGAGGACATTTGTTATATGTCTTCTGTGATCTGTTTTGAAGCAGAAAAACATAAAACCAAGCCTTAAAAAATAGGTTTTACCGTATGCTTTGTTTTGGATTTTTGGATGTCCAATATGTAAATTTTGAGAATTATTTCTCAAACTGCAGGCAAAACCCCATGGAGGACATTAGTTATATGTCTTCTGTGATCTGTTTTGAAGCAGAAAAACATAAAACCAAGCCTTAAAAAATAGGTTTTACCGTATGCTTTTCTTTGATAAATTAAATGCTTTATCTGAAAATTAAGTGAATTATTTCTCCAACTACAGGCAAAACCCCATGGAGGACATTAGTTATATGTCTTCTGTGATCTGTTTTGAAGCAGAAAAACAAAAAACCAAGCCTTAAAAAACAGGTTAATCCATATTTTTGGTTTTGAATTTTTGGATGTCAAATATGTAAATTTTGGGAATTATTTCTCCAACTACAGGCAAAACCCCATGGAGGACATTAGTTATATGTCTTCTGTGATCTGTTTTGAAGCAGAAAAACAAAAAACCAAGCCTTAAAAAATAGGTTAATCCATATTTTGGGGTTTGAGTTTTTGGATGTCAAATATGTAAATTTTGGGAATTATTTCTCCAACTACAGGCAAAACCCCATGAAGGACATTAGTTATATGTCTTCTGTGATCTGTTTTGAAGCAGAAAAACATAAAACCAAGCCTTAAAAAACAGGTTAATCCCTATTTTTGGTTTTGAATTTTTGGATGTCAAATATGTAAATTTTGGGAATCATTTCTCCAACTACAGTCAAAACCCCATGGAGGACATTTGTTATATGTCTTCTGTGATCTGTTTTGAAGCAGAAAAACAAAAAACCAAGCCTTAAAAAATAGGTTTTACCGTATGCTTTGTTTTGGATTTTTGGATGTCCAATATGTAAATTTTGGGAATTATTTCTACAACTACAGGCAAAACCCCATGGAGGACATTTGTTATATGTCTTCTGTGATCTGTTTTGAAGCAGAAAAACATAAAACCAAGCCTTAAAAAATAGGTTTTACCGTATGCTTTGTTTTGGATTTTTGGATGTCCAATATGTAAATTTTGGGAATTATTTCTACAACTACAGGCAAAACCCCATGGAGGACATTTGTTATATGTCTTCTGTGATCTGTTTTGAAGCAGAAAAACATAAAACCAAGCCTTAAAAAAAAGGTTTTACCGTATGCTTTGTTTTGGATTTTTGGATGTCCAATATGTAAATTTTGGGAATTATTTCTACAACTACAGGCAAAACCCCATGGAGGACATTTGTTATATGTCTTCTGTGATCTGTTTTGAAGCAGAAAAACATAAAACCAAGCCTTAAAAAATAGGTTTTACCGTATGCTTTGTTTTGGATTTTTGGATGTCCAATATGTAAATTTTGGGAATTATTTCTACAACTACAGGCAAAACCCCATGGAGGACATTTGTTATATGTCTTCTGTGATCTGTTTTGAAGCAGAAAAACATAAAACCAAGCCTTAAAAAATAGGTTTTACCGTATGCTTTGTTTTGGATTTTTGGATGTCCAATATGTAAATTTTGGGAATTATTTCTACAACTACAGGCAAAACCCCATGGAGGACATTTGTTATATGTCTTCTGTGATCTGTTTTGAAGCAGAAAAACATAAAACCAAGCCTTAAAAAATAGGTTTTACCGTATGCTTTGTTTTGGATTTTTGGATGTCCAATATGTAAATTTTGAGAATTATTTCTCAAACTGCAGGCAAAACCCCATGGAGGACATTAGTTATATGTCTTCTGTGATCTGTTTTGAAGCAGAAAAACATAAAACCAAGCCTTAAAAAATAGGTTTTACCGTATGCTTTGTTTTGGATTTTTGGATGTCCAATATGTAAATTTTGGGAATTATTTCTACAACTACAGGCAAAACCCCATGGAGGACATTTGTTATATGTCTTCTGTGATCTGTTTTGAAGCAGAAAAACATAAAACCAAGCCTTAAAAAATAGGTTTTACCGTATGCTTTGTTTTGGATTTTTGGATGTCCAATATGTAAATTTTGGGAATTATTTCTACAACTACAGGCAAAACCCCATGGAGGACATTTGTTATATGTCTTCTGTGATCTGTTTTGAAGCAGAAAAACATAAAACCAAGCCTTAAAAAATAGGTTTTACCGTATGCTTTGTTTTGGATTTTTGGATGTCCAATATGTAAATTTTGAGAATTATTTCTCAAACTGCAGGCAAAACCCCATGGAGGACATTAGTTATATGTCTTCTGTGATCTGTTTTGAAGCAGAAAAACAAAAAACCAAGCCTTAAAAAACAGGTTAATCCATATTTTTGGTTTTGAATTTTTGGATGTCAAATATGTAAATTTTGGGAATTATTTCTCCAACTACAGGCAAAACCCCATGGAGGACATTAGTTATATGTCTTCTGTGATCTGTTTTGAAGCAGAAAAACAAAAAACCAAGCCTTAAAAAATAGGTTAATCCATATTTTGGGGTTTGAGTTTTTGGATGTCAAATATGTAAATTTTGGGAATTATTTCTCCAACTACAGGCAAAACCCCATGAAGGACATTAGTTATATGTCTTCTGTGATCTGTTTTGAAGCAGAAAAACATAAAACCAAGCCTTAAAAAACAGGTTAATCCATATTTTTGGTTTTGAATTTTTGGATGTCAAATATGTAAATTTTGGGAATTATTTCTCCAACTACAGGCAAAACCCCATGGAGGACATTAGTTATATGTCTTCTGTGATCTGTTTTGAAGCAGAAAAACATAAAACCAAGCCTTAAAAAACAGGTTAATCCATATTTTTGGTTTTGAATTTTTGGATGTCAAATATGTAAATTTTGGGAATTATTTCTCCAACTACAGGCAAAACCCCATGGAGGACATTAGTTATATGTCTTCTGTGATCTGTTTTGAAGCAGAAAAACAAAAAACCAAGCCTTAAAAAATAGGTTAATCCATATTTTGGGGTATGAGTTTTTGGATGTCAAATATGTAAATTTTGGGAATTATTTCTCCAACTACAGGCAAAACCCCATGGAAGACATTAGTTATATGTCTTCTGTGAGCTGTTTTGAAGCAGAAAAACATAAAACCAAGCCTTAAAAAACAGGTTAATCCCTATTTTTGGTTTTGAATTTTTGGATGTCAAATATGTAAATTTTGGGAATCATTTCTCCAACTACAGTCAAAACCCCATGGAGGACATTTGTTATATGTCTTCTGTGATCTGTTTTGAAGCAGAAAAACAAAAAGCCAAGCCTTAAAAAATAGGTTTTACCGTATGCTTTGTTTTGGATTTTTGGATGTCCAATATGTAAATTTTGGGAATTATTTCTACAACTACAGGCAAAACCCCATGGAGGACATTTGTTATATGTCTTCTGTGATCTGTTTTGAAGCAGAAAAACATAAAACCAAGCCTTAAAAAATAGGTTAATCCATATTTTGGGGTTTGAGTTTTTGGATGTCAAATATGTAAATTTTGGGAATTATTTCTCCAACTACAGGCAAAACCCCATGAAGGACATTAGTTATATGTCTTCTGTGATCTGTTTTGAAGCAGAAAAACATAAAACCAAGCCTTAAAAAACAGGTTAATCCATATTTTTGGTTTTGAATTTTTGGATGTCAAATATGTAAATTTTGGGAATTATTTCTCCAACTACAGGCAAAACCCCATGGAGGACATTAGTTATATGTCTTCTGTGATCTGTTTTGAAGCAGAAAAACATAAAACCAAGCCTTAAAAAACAGGTTAATCCATATTTTTGGTTTTGAATTTTTGGATGTCAAATATGTAAATTTTGGGAATTATTTCTCCAACTACAGGCAAAACCCCATGGAGGACATTAGTTATATGTCTTCTGTGATCTGTTTTGAAGCAGAAAAACAAAAAACCAAGCCTTAAAAAATAGGTTAATCCATATTTTGGGGTTTGAGTTTTTGGATGTCAAATATGTAAATTTTGGGAATTATTTCTCCAACTACAGCCAAAACCCCATGGAAGACATTAGTTATATGTTTTCTGTGAGCTGTTTTGAAGCAGAAAAACATAAAACCAAGCCTTAAAAAACAGGTTAATCCCTATTTTTGGTTTTGAATTTTTGGATGTCAAATATGTAAATTTTGGGAATCATTTCTCCAACTACAGTCAAAACCCCATGGAGGACATTTGTTATATGTCTTCTGTGATCTGTTTTGAAGCAGAAAAACAAAAAACCAAGCCTTAAAAAATAGGTTTTACCGTATGCTTTGTTTTGGATTTTTGGATGTCCAATATGTAAATTTTGGGAATTATTTCTACAACTACAGGCAAAACCCCATGGAGGACATTTGTTATATGTCTTCTGTGATCTGTTTTGAAGCAGAAAAACATAAAACCAAGCCTTAAAAAATAGGTTAATCCATATTTTGGGGTTTGAGTTTTTGGATGTCAAATATGTAAATTTTGGGAATTATTTCTCCAACTACAGGCAAAACCCCATGAAGGACATTAGTTATATGTCTTCTGTGATCTGTTTTGAAGCAGAAAAACATAAAACCAAGCCTTAAAAAACAGGTTAATCCATATTTTTGGTTTTGAATTTTTGGATGTCAAATATGTAAATTTTGGGAATTATTTCTCCAACTACAGGCAAAACCCCATGGAGGACATTAGTTATATGTCTTCTGTGATCTGTTTTGAAGCAGAAAAACATAAAACCAAGCCTTAAAAAACAGGTTAATCCATATTTTTGGTTTTGAATTTTTGGATGTCAAATATGTAAATTTTGGGAATTATTTCTCCAACTACAGGCAAAACCCCATGGAGGACATTAGTTATATGTCTTCTGTGATCTGTTTTGAAGCAGAAAAACAAAAAACCAAGCCTTAAAAAATAGGTTAATCCATATTTTGGGGTTTGAGTTTTTGGATGTCAAATATGTAAATTTTGGGAATTATTTCTCCAACTACAGCCAAAACCCCATGGAAGACATTAGTTATATGTTTTCTGTGAGCTGTTTTGAAGCAGAAAAACATAAAACCAAGCCTTAAAAAACAGGTTAATCCCTATTTTTGGTTTTGAATTTTTGGATGTCAAATATGTAAATTTTGGGAATCATTTCTCCAACTACAGTCAAAACCCCATGGAGGACATTTGTTATATGTCTTCTGTGATCTGTTTTGAAGCAGAAAAACAAAAAACCAAGCCTTAAAAAATAGGTTTTACCGTATGCTTTGTTTTGGATTTTTGGATGTCCAATATGTAAATTTTGGGAATTATTTCTACAACTACAGGCAAAACCCCATGGAGGACATTTGTTATATGTCTTCTGTGATCTGTTTTGAAGCAGAAAAACATAAAACCAAGCCTTAAAAAATAGGTTTTACCGTATGCTTTGTTTTGGATTTTTGGATGTCCAATATGTAAATTTTGGGAATTATTTCTACAACTACAGGCAAAACCCCATGGAGGACATTTGTTATATGTCTTCTGTGATCTGTTTTGAAGCAGAAAAACATAAAACCAAGCCTTAAAAAATAGGTTTTACCGTATGCTTTGTTTTGGATTTTTGGATGTCCAATATGTAAATTTTGGGAATTATTTCTACAACTACAGGCAAAACCCCATGGAGGACATTTGTTATATGTCTTCTGTGAGCTGTTTTGAAGCAGAAAAACATAAAACCAAGCCTTAAAAAACAGGTTAATCCATATTTTTGGTTTTGAATTTTTGGATGTCAAATATGTAAATTTTGGGAATCATTTCTCCAACTACAGTCAAAACCCCATGGAGGACATTTGTTATATGTCTTCTGTGATCTGTTTTGAAGCAGAAAAACAAAAAACCAAGCCTTAAAAAATAGGTTTTACCGTATGCTTTGTTTTGGATTTTTGGATGTCCAATATGTAAATTTTGAGAATTATTTCTCAAACTGCAGGCAAAACCCCATGGAGGACATTAGTTATATGTCTTCTGTGATCTGTTTTGAAGCAGAAAAACATAAAACCAAGCCTTAAAAAATAGGTTTTACCGTATGCTTTTCTTTGATAAATTAAATGCTTTATCTGAAAATTAAGTGAATTATTTCTCCAACTACAGGCAAAACCCCATGGAGGACATTAGTTATATGTCTTTTGTGATCTGTTTTGAAGCAGAAAAACATAAAACCAAGCCTTAAAAAACAGGTTAATCCATATTTTTGGTTTTGAATTTTTGGATGTCAAATATGTAAATTTTGGGAATTATTTCTCCAACTACAGGCAAAACCCCATGGAGGACATTAGTTATATGTCTTCTGTGATCTGTTTTGAAGCAGAAAAACAAAAAACCAAGCCTTAAAAAATAGGTTAATCCATATTTTGGGGTTTGAGTTTTTGGATGTCAAATATGTAAATTTTGGGAATTATTTCTCCAACTACAGGCAAAACCCCATGAAGGGCATTAGTTATATGTCTTCTGTGATCTGTTTTGAAGCAGAAAAACATAAAACCAAGCCTTAAAAAACAGGTTAATCCATATTTTTGGTTTTGAATTTTTGGATGTCAAATATGTAAATTTTGGGAATTATTTCTCCAACTACAGGCAAAACCCCATGGAGGACATTAGTTATATGTCTTCTGTGATCTGTTTTGAAGCAGAAAAACATAAAACCAAGCCTTAAAAAACAGGTTAATCCATATTTTTGGTTTTGAATTTTTGGATGTCAAATATGTAAATTTTGGGAATTATTTCTCCAACTACAGGCAAAACCCCATGGAGGACATTAGTTATATGTCTTCTGTGATCTGTTTTGAAGCAGACAAACAAAAAACCAAGCCTTAAAAAATAGGTTAATCCATATTTTGGGGTTTGAGTTTTTGGATGTCAAATATGTAAATTTTGGGAATTATTTCTCCAACTACAGGCAAAACCCCATGGAAGACATTAGTTATATGTCTTCTGTGAGCTGTTTTGAAGCAGAAAAACATAAAACCAAGCCTTAAAAAACAGGTTAATCCCTATTTTTGGTTTTGAATTTTTGGATGTCAAATATGTAAATTTTGGGAATCATTTCTCCAACTACAGTCAAAACCCCATGGAGGACATTTGTTATATGTCTTCTGTGATCTGTTTTGAAGCAGAAAAACAAAAAGCCAAGCCTTAAAAAATAGGTTTTACCGTATGCTTTGTTTTGGATTTTTGGATGTCCAATATGTAAATTTTGGGAATTATTTCTACAACTACAGGCAAAACCCCATGGAGGACATTTGTTATATGTCTTCTGTGATCTGTTTTGAAGCAGAAAAACATAAAACCAAGCCTTAAAAAATAGGTTTTACCGTATGCTTTGTTTTGGATTTTTGGATGTCCAATATGTAAATTTTGGGAATTATTTCTACAACTACAGGCAAAACCCCATGGAGGACATTTGTTATATGTCTTCTGTGATCTGTTTTGAAGCAGAAAAACATAAAACCAAGCCTTAAAAAATAGGTTTTACCGTATGCTTTGTTTTGGATTTTTGGATGTCCAATATGTAAATTTTGGGAATTATTTCTACAACTACAGGCAAAACCCCATGGAGGACATTTGTTATATGTCTTCTGTGAGCTGTTTTGAAGCAGAAAAACATAAAACCAAGCCTTAAAAAACAGGTTAATCCATATTTTTGGTTTTGAATTTTTGGATGTCAAATATGTAAATTTTGGGAATCATTTCTCCAACTACAGTCAAAACCCCATGGAGGACATTTGTTATATGTCTTCTGTGATCTGTTTTGAAGCAGAAAAACAAAAAACCAAGCCTTAAAAAATAGGTTTTACCGTATGCTTTGTTTTGGATTTTTGGATGTCCAATATGTAAATTTTGAGAATTATTTCTCAAACTGCAGGCAAAACCCCATGGAGGACATTAGTTACATGTCTTCTGTGATCTGTTTTGAAGCAGAAAAACATAAAACCAAGCCTTAAAAAATAGGTTTTACCGTATGCTTTTCTTTGATAAATTAAATGCTTTATCTGAAAATTAAGTGAATTATTTCTCCAACTACAGGCAAAACCCCATGGAGGACATTAGTTATATGTCTTTTGTGATCTGTTTTGAAGCAGAAAAACATAAAACCAAGCCTTAAAAAACAGGTTAATCCATATTTTTGGTTTTGAATTTTTGGATGTCAAATATGTAAATTTTGGGAATTATTTCTCCAACTACAGGCAAAACCCCATGGAGGACATTAGTTATATGTCTTCTGTGATCTGTTTTGAAGCAGAAAAACAAAAAACCAAGCCTTAAAAAATAGGTTAATCCATATTTTGGGGTTTGAGTTTTTGGATGTCAAATATGTAAATTTTGGGAATTATTTCTCCAACTACAGGCAAAACCCCATGAAGGGCATTAGTTATATGTCTTCTGTGATCTGTTTTGAAGCAGAAAAACATAAAACCAAGCCTTAAAAAACAGGTTAATCCATATTTTTGGTTTTGAATTTTTGGATGTCAAATATGTAAATTTTGGGAATTATTTCTCCAACTACAGGCAAAACCCCATGGAGGACATTAGTTATATGTCTTCTGTGATCTGTTTTGAAGCAGAAAAACATAAAACCAAGCCTTAAAAAACAGGTTAATCCATATTTTTGGTTTTGAATTTTTGGATGTCAAATATGTAAATTTTGGGAATTATTTCTCCAACTACAGGCAAAACCCCATGGAGGACATTAGTTATATGTCTTCTGTGATCTGTTTTGAAGCAGAAAAACAAAAAACCAAGCCTTAAAAAATAGGTTAATCCATATTTTGGGGTTTGAGTTTTTGGATGTCAAATATGTAAATTTTGGGAATTATTTCTCCAACTACAGGCAAAACCCCATGGAAGACATTAGTTATATGTCTTCTGTGAGCTGTTTTGAAGCAGAAAAACATAAAACCAAGCCTTAAAAAACAGGTTAATCCCTATTTTTGGTTTTGAATTTTTGGATGTCAAATATGTAAATTTTGGGAATCATTTCTCCAACTACAGTCAAAACCCCATGGAGGACATTTGTTATATGTCTTCTGTGATCTGTTTTGAAGCAGAAAAACAAAAAGCCAAGCCTTAAAAAATAGGTTTTACCGTATGCTTTGTTTTGGATTTTTGGATGTCCAATATGTAAATTTTGGGAATTATTTCTACAACTACAGGCAAAACCCCATGGAGGACATTTGTTATATGTCTTCTGTGATCTGTTTTGAAAATAATTCACTTAATTTTCAGATAAAGCATTTAATTTATCAAAGAAAAGCATACGGTAAAACCTATTTTTTAAGGCTTGGTTTTATGTTTTTCTGCTTCAAAACAGATCACAGAAGACATATAACTAATGTCCTCCATGGGGTTTTGCCTGCAGTTTGAGAAATAATTCCCAAAATTTACATATTGGACATCCAAAAATCCAAAACAAAGCATACGGTAAAACCTATTTTTTAAGGCTTGGTTTTATGTTTTTCTGCGTCAAAACAGATCACAGAAGACATATAACTAATGTCCTCCATGGGGTTTTGCCTGTAGTTGGAGAAATAATTCCCAAAATTTACATATTTGACATCCAAAAATTCAAAACCAAAAACATGGATTAACCTGTTTTTTAAGGCTTGGTTTTATGTTTTTCTGCTTCAAAACAGATCACAGAAGACATATAACTAATGTATGGGGTTTTGCCTGTAGTTGGAGAAATAATTCCCAAAATTTACATATTTGACATCCAAAAACTCAAACCCCAAAATATGGATTAACCTGTTTTTTAAGGCTTGGTTTTTTGTTTTTTTGCTTCAAAACAGATCACAGAAGACATATAACTAATGTCCTCCATGGGGTTTTGCCTGTAGTTGGAGAAATAATTCCCAAAATTTACATATTTGACATCCAAAAACTCAAACCCCAAAATATAAATTAACCTATTTTTTAAGGCTTGGTTTTTTGTTTTTCTGCTTCAAAACAGATCACAGAAGACATATAACTAATGTCCTCCATGGGGTTTTGCCTGTAGTTGGAAAAATAATTCCGAAAATTTACATATTTGACATCCAAAAACTCAAACCCCAAAATATGGATTAACCTGTTTTTTAAGGCTTGGTTTTTTGTTTTTCTGCTTCAAAACAGATCACAGAAGACATATAACTAATGTCCTCCATGGGGTTTTGCCTGTAGTTGGAGAAATAATTCCCAAAATTTACATATTTGACATCCAAAAACTCAAACCCCAAAATATGGATTAACCTATTTTTTAAGGCTTGGTTTTTTGTTTTTCTGCTTCAAAACAGATCACAGAAGACATATAACTAATGTCCTCCATGGGGTTTTGCCTGTAGTTGGAGAAATAATTCCCAAAATTTACATATTGGACATCCAAAAATCCAAAACAAAGCATACGGTAAAACCTATTTTTTAAGGCTTGGTTTTTTGTTTTTCTGCTTCAAAACAGATCACAGAAGACATATAACTAATGTCCTCCATGGGGTTTTGCCTGTAGTTGGAGAAATAATTCCCAAAATTTACATATTGGACATCCAAAAATCCAAAAGTATGCATACGGTGAAACCTATTTTTTAAGGCTTGGTTTTTTGTTTTTCTGCTTCAAAACAGATCACAGAAGACATATAACTAATGTCCTCCATAGGGTTTTGCCCGTAGTTGGAGAAATAATTCCCAAAATTTACATATTGGACATCCAAAAATCCAAAACAAAGCATACGGTGAAACCTATTTTTTAAGGCTTGGTTTTTTGTTTTTCTGCTTCAAAACAGATCACAGAAGACATATAACTAATGTCCTCCATGGGGTTTTGCCTGTAGTTGGAGAAATAATTCCCAAAATTTACATATTTGACATCCAAAAACTCAAACCCCAAAATATGGATTAACCTATTTTTTAAGGCTTGGTTTTATGTTTTTCTGCTTCAAAACAGATCACAGAAGACATATAACTAATGTCCTTCATGGGGTTTTGCCTGTAGTTGGAGAAATAATTCCCAAAATTTACATATTGGACATCCAAAAATCCAAAACAAAGCATACGGTGAAACCTATTTTTTTAGGCTTGGTTTTTTGTTTTTCTGCTTCAAAACAGATCACAGAAGACATATAACTAATGTCCTCCATAGGGTTTCGCCCGTAGTTGGAGAAATAATTCCCAAAATTTACATATTGGACATCCAAAAATCCAAAACAAAGCATACGGTGAAACCTATTTTTTTAGGCTTGGTTTTTTGTTTTTCTGCTTCAAAACAGATCACAGAAGACATATAACTAACGTCCTCCATGGGGTTTTGCCTGTAGTTGGAGAAATAATTCCCAAAATTTACATATTTGACATCCAAAAACTCAAACCCCAAAATATGGATTAACCTGTTTTTTAAGGCTTGGTTTTTTGTTTTTCTGCTTCAAAACAGATCACAGAAGACATATAACTAATGTCCTCCATGGGGTTTTGCCTGTAGTTGGAGAAATAATTCCCAAAATTTACATATTTGACATCCAAAAACTCAAACCCCAAAATATAAATTAACCTATTTTTTAAGGCTTGGTTTTTTGTTTTTCTGCTTCAAAACAGATCACAGAAGACATATAACTAATGTCCTCCATGGGGTTTTGCCTGTAGTTGGAGAAATAATTCCCAAAATTTACATATTTGACATCCAAAAACTCAAACCCCAAAATATGGATTAACCTGTTTTTTAAGGCTTGGTTTTTTGTTTTTCTGCTTCAAAACAGATCACAGAAGACATATAACTAATGTCCTCCATGGGGTTTTGCCTGTAGTTGGAGAAATAATTCCCAAAATTTACATATTTGACATCCAAAAACTCAAACCCCAAAATATGGATTAACCTATTTTTTAAGGCTTGGTTTTTTGTTTTTCTGCTTCAAAACAGATCACAGAAGACATATAACTAATGTCCTCCATGGGGTTTTGCCTGTAGTTGGAGAAATAATTCCCAAAATTTACATATTGGACATCCAAAAATCCAAAACAAAGCATACGGTAAAACCTATTTTTTAAGGCTTGGTTTTTTGTTTTTCTGCTTCAAAACAGATCACAGAAGACATATAACTAATGTCCTCCATGGGGTTTTGCCTGTAGTTGGAGAAATAACTCCCAAAATTTACATATTTGACATCCAAAAACTCAAACCCCAAAATATGGATTAACCTATTTTTTAAGGCTTGGTTTTTTGTTTTTCTGCTTCAAAACAGATCACAGAAGACATATAACTAAAGTCCTCCATGGGGTTTTGCCTGTAGTTGGAGAAATAATTCCCAAAATTTACATATTGGACATCCAAAAATCCAAAACAAAGCATACGGTAAAACCTATTTTTTAAGGCTTGGTTTTTTGTTTTTCTGCTTCAAAACAGATCACAGAAGACATATAACTAATGTCCTTCATGGGGTTTTGCCTGTAGTTGGAGAAATAATTCCCAAAATTTACATATTGGACATCCAAAAATCCAAAACAAAGCATACGGTAAAACCTATTTTTTAAGGCTTGGTTTTTTGTTTTTCTGCTTCAAAACAGATCACAGAAGACATATAACTAATGTCCTCCATGGGGTTTTGCCTGTAGTTGGAGAAATAACTCCCAAAATTTACATATTTGACATCCAAAAACTCAAACCCCAAAATATGGATTAACCTATTTTTTAAGGCTTGGTTTTTTGTTTTTCTGCTTCAAAACAGATCACAGAAGACATATAACTAAAGTCCTCCATGGGGTTTTGCCTGTAGTTGGAGAAATAATTCCCAAAATTTACATATTGGACATCCAAAAATCCAAAACAAAGCATACGGTAAAACCTATTTTTTAAGGCTTGGTTTTTTGTTTTTCTGCTTCAAAACAGATCACAGAAGACATATAACTAATGTCCTCCATGGGGTTTTGCCTGTAGTTGGAGAAATAATTCCCAAAATTTACATATTTGACATCCAAAAACTCAAACCCCAAAATATGGATTAACCTATTTTTTAAGGCTTGGTTTTTTGTTTTTCTGCTTCAAAACAGATCACAGAAGACATATAACTAATGTCCTCCATGGGGTTTTGCCAGTAGTTGGAGAAATAATTCCCAAAATTTACATATTGGACATCCAAAAATCCAAAACAAAGCATACGGTGAAACCTATTTTTTAAGGCTTGGTTTTTTGTTTTTCTGCTTCAAAACAGATCACAGAAGACATATAACTAATGTCCTCCATGGGGTTTTGCCTGTAGTTGGAGAAATAATTCCCAAAATTTACATATTGGACATCCAAAAATCCAAAACTATGCATACGGTGAAACCTATTTTTTAAGGCTTGGTTTTTTGTTTTTCTGCTTCAAAACAGATCACAGAAGACATATAACTAATGTCCTCCATAGGGTTTTGCCCGTAGTTGGAGAAATAATTCCCAAAATTTACATATTGGACATCCAAAAATCCAAAACAAAGCATACGGTGAAACCTATTTTTTAAGGCTTGGTTTTTTGTTTTTCTGCTTCAAAACAGATCACAGAAGACATATAACTAATGTCCTCCATGGGGTTTTGCCTGTAGTTGGAGAAATAATTCCCAAAATTTACATATTTGACATCCAAAAACTCAAACCCCAAAATATGGATTAACCTATTTTTTAAGGCTTGGTTTTTTGTTTTTCTGCTTCAAAACAGATCACAGAAGACATATAACTAATGTCCTTCATGGGGTTTTGCCTGTAGTTGGAGAAATAATTCCCAAAATTTACATATTGGACATCCAAAAATCCAAAACAAAGCATACGGTAAAACCTATTTTTTAAGGCTTGGTTTTTTGTTTTTCTGCTTCAAAACAGATCACAGAAGACATATAACTAATGTCCTCCATGGGGTTTTGCCTGTAGTTGGAGAAATAACTCCCAAAATTTACATATTTGACATCCAAAAACTCAAACCCCAAAATATGGATTAACCTATTTTTTAAGGCTTGGTTTTTTGTTTTTCTGCTTCAAAACAGATCACAGAAGACATATAACTAAAGTCCTCCATGGGGTTTTGCCTGTAGTTGGAGAAATAATTCCCAAAATTTACATATTGGACATCCAAAAATCCAAAACAAAGCATACGGTAAAACCTATTTTTTAAGGCTTGGTTTTTTGTTTTTCTGCTTCAAAACAGATCACAGAAGACATATAACTAATGTCCTCCATGGGGTTTTGCCTGTAGTTGGAGAAATAATTCCCAAAATTTACATATTTGACATCCAAAAACTCAAACCCCAAAATATGGATTAACCTATTTTTTAAGGCTTGGTTTTTTGTTTTTCTGCTTCAAAACAGATCACAGAAGACATATAACTAATGTCCTCCATGGGGTTTTGCCTGTAGTTGGAGAAATAATTCCCAAAATTTACATATTGGACATCCAAAAATCCAAAACAAAGCATACGGTAAAACCTATTTTTTAAGGCTTGGTTTTTTGTTTTTCTGCTTCAAAACAGATCACAGAAGACATATAACTAATGTCCTCCATGGGGTTTTGCCTGTAGTTGGAGAAATAACTCCCAAAATTTACATATTTGACATCCAAAAACTCAAACCCCAAAATATGGATTAACCTATTTTTTAAGGCTTGGTTTTTTGTTTTTCTGCTTCAAAACAGATCACAGAAGACATATAACTAAAGTCCTCCATGGGGTTTTGCCTGTAGTTGGAGAAATAATTCCCAAAATTTACATATTGGACATCCAAAAATCCAAAACAAAGCATACGGTAAAACCTATTTTTTAAGGCTTGGTTTTTTGTTTTTCTGCTTCAAAACAGATCACAGAAGACATATAACTAATGTCCTTCATGGGGTTTTGCCTGTAGTTGGAGAAATAATTCCCAAAATTTACATATTGGACATCCAAAAATCCAAAACAAAGCATACGGTAAAACCTATTTTTTAAGGCTTGGTTTTTTGTTTTTCTGCTTCAAAACAGATCACAGAAGACATATAACTAATGTCCTCCATGGGGTTTTGCCTGTAGTTGGAGAAATAACTCCCAAAATTTACATATTTGACATCCAAAAACTCAAACCCCAAAATATGGATTAATCTATTTTTTAAGGCTTGGTTTTTTGTTTTTCTGCTTCAAAACAGATCACAGAAGACATATAACTAAAGTCCTCCATGGGGTTTTGCCTGTAGTTGGAGAAATAATTCCCAAAATTTACATATTGGACATCCAAAAATCCAAAACAAAGCATACGGTAAAACCTATTTTTTAAGGCTTGGTTTTTTGTTTTTCTGCTTCAAAACAGATCACAGAAGACATATAACTAATGTCCTCCATGGGGTTTTGCCTGTAGTTGGAGAAATAACTCCCAAAATTTACATATTTGACATCCAAAAACTCAAACCCCAAAATATGGATTAACCTATTTTTTAAGGCTTGGTTTTTTGTTTTTCTGCTTCAAAACAGATCACAGAAGACATATAACTAAAGTCCTCCATGGGGTTTTGCCTGTAGTTGGAGAAATAATTCCCAAAATTTACATATTGGACATCCAAAAATCCAAAACAAAGCATACGGTAAAACCTATTTTTTAAGGCTTGGTTTTTTGTTTTTCTGCTTCAAAACAGATCACAGAAGACATATAACTAATGTCCTCCATGGGGTTTTGCCTGTAGTTGGAGAAATAATTCCCAAAATTTACATATTTGACATCCAAAAACTCAAACCCCAAAATATGGATTAACCTATTTTTTAAGGCTTGGTTTTTTGTTTTTCTGCTTCAAAACAGATCACAGAAGACATATAACTAATGTCCTCCATGGGGTTTTGCCAGTAGTTGGAGAAATAATTCCCAAAATTTACATATTGGACATCCAAAAATCCAAAACAAAGCATACGGTGAAACCTATTTTTTAAGGCTTGGTTTTTTGTTTTTCTGCTTCAAAACAGATCACAGAAGACATATAACTAATGTCCTCCATGGGGTTTTGCCTGTAGTTGGAGAAATAATTCCCAAAATTTACATATTGGACATCCAAAAATCCAAAACTATGCATACGGTGAAACCTATTTTTTAAGGCTTGGTTTTTTGTTTTTCTGCTTCAAAACAGATCACAGAAGACATATAACTAATGTCCTCCATAGGGTTTTGCCCGTAGTTGGAGAAATAATTCCCAAAATTTACATATTGGACATCCAAAAATCCAAAACAAAGCATACGGTGAAACCTATTTTTTAAGGCTTGGTTTTTTGTTTTTCTGCTTCAAAACAGATCACAGAAGACATATAACTAATGTCCTCCATGGGGTTTTGCCTGTAGTTGGAGAAATAATTCCCAAAATTTACATATTTGACATCCAAAAACTCAAACCCCAAAATATGGATTAACCTATTTTTTAAGGCTTGGTTTTTTGTTTTTCTGCTTCAAAACAGATCACAGAAGACATATAACTAATGTCCTTCATGGGGTTTTGCCTGTAGTTGGAGAAATAATTCCCAAAATTTACATATTGGACATCCAAAAATCCAAAACAAAGCATACGGTAAAACCTATTTTTTAAGGCTTGGTTTTTTGTTTTTCTGCTTCAAAACAGATCACAGAAGACATATAACTAATGTCCTCCATGGGGTTTTGCCTGTAGTTGGAGAAATAACTCCCAAAATTTACATATTTGACATCCAAAAACTCAAACCCCAAAATATGGATTAACCTATTTTTTAAGGCTTGGTTTTTTGTTTTTCTGCTTCAAAACAGATCACAGAAGACATATAACTAAAGTCCTCCATGGGGTTTTGCCTGTAGTTGGAGAAATAATTCCCAAAATTTACATATTGGACATCCAAAAATCCAAAACAAAGCATACGGTAAAACCTATTTTTTAAGGCTTGGTTTTTTGTTTTTCTGCTTCAAAACAGATCACAGAAGACATATAACTAATGTCCTCCATGGGGTTTTGCCTGTAGTTGGAGAAATAATTCCCAAAATTTACATATTTGACATCCAAAAACTCAAACCCCAAAATATGGATTAACCTATTTTTTAAGGCTTGGTTTTTTGTTTTTCTGCTTCAAAACAGATCACAGAAGACATATAACTAATGTCCTCCATGGGGTTTTGCCAGTAGTTGGAGAAATAATTCCCAAAATTTACATATTGGACATCCAAAAATCCAAAACAAAGCATACGGTGAAACCTATTTTTTAAGGCTTGGTTTTTTGTTTTTCTGCTTCAAAACAGATCACAGAAGACATATAACTAATGTCCTCCATGGGGTTTTGCCTGTAGTTGGAGAAATAATTCCCAAAATTTACATATTGGACATCCAAAAATCCAAAACTATGCATACGGTGAAACCTATTTTTTAAGGCTTGGTTTTTTGTTTTTCTGCTTCAAAACAGATCACAGAAGACATATAACTAATGTCCTCCATAGGGTTTTGCCCGTAGTTGGAGAAATAATTCCCAAAATTTACATATTGGACATCCAAAAATCCAAAACAAAGCATACGGTGAAACCTATTTTTTAAGGCTTGGTTTTTTGTTTTTCTGCTTCAAAACAGATCACAGAAGACATATAACTAATGTCCTCCATGGGGTTTTGCCTGTAGTTGGAGAAATAATTCCCAAAATTTACATATTTGACATCCAAAAACTCAAACCCCAAAATATGGATTAACCTATTTTTTAAGGCTTGGTTTTTTGTTTTTCTGCTTCAAAACAGATCACAGAAGACATATAACTAATGTCCTTCATGGGGTTTTGCCTGTAGTTGGAGAAATAATTCCCAAAATTTACATATTGGACATCCAAAAATCCAAAACAAAGCATACGGTAAAACCTATTTTTTAAGGCTTGGTTTTTTGTTTTTCTGCTTCAAAACAGATCACAGAAGACATATAACTAATGTCCTCCATGGGGTTTTGCCTGTAGTTGGAGAAATAACTCCCAAAATTTACATATTTGACATCCAAAAACTCAAACCCCAAAATATGGATTAACCTATTTTTTAAGGCTTGGTTTTTTGTTTTTCTGCTTCAAAACAGATCACAGAAGACATATAACTAAAGTCCTCCATGGGGTTTTGCCTGTAGTTGGAGAAATAATTCCCAAAATTTACATATTGGACATCCAAAAATCCAAAACAAAGCATACGGTAAAACCTTTTTTTTAAGGCTTGGTTTTTTGTTTTTCTGCTTCAAAACAGATCACAGAAGACATATAACTAATGTCCTCCATGGGGTTTTGCCTGTAGTTGGAGAAATAATTCCCAAAATTTACATATTTGACATCCAAAAACTCAAACCCCAAAATATGGATTAACCTATTTTTTAAGGCTTGGTTTTTTGTTTTTCTGCTTCAAAACAGATCACAGAAGACATATAACTAATGTCCTCCATGGGGTTTTGCCAGTAGTTGGAGAAATAATTCCCAAAATTTACATATTGGACATCCAAAAATCCAAAACAAAGCATACGGTGAAACCTATTTTTTAAGGCTTGGTTTTTTGTTTTTCTGCTTCAAAACAGATCACAGAAGACATATAACTAATGTCCTCCATGGGGTTTTGCCTGTAGTTGGAGAAATAATTCCCAAAATTTACATATTGGACATCCAAAAATCCAAAACTATGCATACGGTGAAACCTATTTTTTAAGGCTTGGTTTTTTGTTTTTCTGCTTCAAAACAGATCACAGAAGACATATAACTAATGTCCTCCATAGGGTTTTGCCCGTAGTTGGAGAAATAATTCCCAAAATTTACATATTGGACATCCAAAAATCCAAAACAAAGCATACGGTGAAACCTATTTTTTAAGGCTTGGTTTTTTGTTTTTCTGCTTCAAAACAGATCACAGAAGACATATAACTAATGTCCTCCATGGGGTTTTGCCTGTAGTTGGAGAAATAATTCCCAAAATTTACATATTTGACATCCAAAAACTCAAACCCCAAAATATGGATTAACCTATTTTTTAAGGCTTGGTTTTTTGTTTTTCTGCTTCAAAACAGATCACAGAAGACATATAACTAATGTCCTTCATGGGGTTTTGCCTGTAGTTGGAGAAATAATTCCCAAAATTTACATATTGGACATCCAAAAATCCAAAACAAAGCATACGGTAAAACCTATTTTTTTAGGCTTGGTTTTTTGTTTTTCTGCTTCAAAACAGATCACAGAAGACATATAACTAATGTCCTCCATAGGGTTTCGCCCGTAGTTGGAGAAATAATTCCCAAAATTTACATATTGGACATCCAAAAATCCAAAACAAAGCATACGGTGAAACCTATTTTTTTAGGCTTGGTTTTTTGTTTTTCTGCTTCAAAACAGATCACAGAAGACATATAACTAATGTCCTCCATGGGGTTTTGCCTGTAGTTGGAGAAATAATTCCCAAAATTTACATATTTGACATCCAAAAACTCAAACCCCAAAATATGGATTAACCTATTTTTTAAGGCTTGGTTTTTTGTTTTTCTGCTTCAAAACAGATCACAGAAGACATATAACTAACGTCCTCCATGGGGTTTTGCCTGTAGTTGGAGAAATAATTCCCAAAATTTACATATTTGACATCCAAAAACTCAAACCCCAAAATATGGATTAACCTGTTTTTTAAGGCTTGGTTTTTTGTTTTTCTGCTTCAAAACAGATCACAGAAGACATATAACTAATGTCCTCCATGGGGTTTTGCCTGTAGTTGGAGAAATAATTCCCAAAATTTACATATTTGACATCCAAAAACTCAAACCCCAAAATATAAATTAACCTATTTTTTAAGGCTTGGTTTTTTGTTTTTCTGCTTCAAAACAGATCACAGAAGACATATAACTAATGTCCTCCATGGGGTTTTGCCTGTAGTTGGAGAAATAATTCCCAAAATTTACATATTTGACATCCAAAAACTCAAACCCCAAAATATGGATTAACCTGTTTTTTAAGGCTTGGTTTTTTGTTTTTCTGCTTCAAAACAGATCACAGAAGACATATAACTAATGTCCTCCATGGGGTTTTGCCTGTAGTTGGAGAAATAATTCCCAAAATTTACATATTTGACATCCAAAAACTCAAACCCCAAAATATGGATTAACCTATTTTTTAAGGCTTGGTTTTTTGTTTTTCTGCTTCAAAACAGATCACAGAAGACATATAACTAATGTCCTCCATGGGGTTTTGCCTGTAGTTGGAGAAATAATTCCCAAAATTTACATATTTGACATCCAAAAACTCAAACCCCAAAATATGGATTAACCTATTTTTTAAGGCTTGGTTTTTTGTTTTTCTGCTTCAAAACAGATCACAGAAGACATATAACTAAAGTCCTCCATGGGGTTTTGCCTGTAGTTGGAGAAATAATTCCCAAAATTTACATATTGGACATCCAAAAATCCAAAACAAAGCATACGGTAAAACCTATTTTTTAAGGCTTGGTTTTTTGTTTTTCTGCTTCAAAACAGATCACAGAAGACATATAACTAATGTCCTCCATGGGGTTTTGCCTGTAGTTGGAGAAATAACTCCCAAAATTTACATATTTGACATCCAAAAACTCAAACCCCAAAATATGGATTAACCTATTTTTTAAGGCTTGGTTTTTTGTTTTTCTGCTTCAAAACAGATCACAGAAGACATATAACTAAAGTCCTCCATGGGGTTTTGCCTGTAGTTGGAGAAATAATTCCCAAAATTTACATATTGGACATCCAAAAATCCAAAACAAAGCATACGGTAAAACCTATTTTTTAAGGCTTGGTTTTTTGTTTTTCTGCTTCAAAACAGATCACAGAAGACATATAACTAATGTCCTCCATGGGGTTTTGCCTGTAGTTGGAGAAATAATTCCCAAAATTTACATATTTGACATCCAAAAACTCAAACCCCAAAATATGGATTAACCTATTTTTTAAGGCTTGGTTTTTTGTTTTTCTGCTTCAAAACAGATCACAGAAGACATATAACTAATGTCCTCCATGGGGTTTTGCCAGTAGTTGGAGAAATAATTCCCAAAATTTACATATTGGACATCCAAAAATCCAAAACAAAGCATACGGTGAAACCTATTTTTTAAGGCTTGGTTTTTTGTTTTTCTGCTTCAAAACAGATCACAGAAGACATATAACTAATGTCCTCCATGGGGTTTTGCCTGTAGTTGGAGAAATAATTCCCAAAATTTACATATTGGACATCCAAAAATCCAAAACAAAGCATACGGTGAAACCTATTTTTTAAGGCTTGGTTTTTTGTTTTTCTGCTTCAAAACAGATCACAGAAGACATATAACTAATGTCCTCCATGGGGTTTTGCCTGTAGTTGGAGAAATAATTCCCAAAATTTACATATTGGACATTTAAAAATCCAAAACAAAGCATACGGTAAAACCTATTTTTTAAGGCTTGGTTTTATGTTTTTCTGCTTCAAAACAGATCACAGAAGACATATAACTAATGTCCTCCATGGGGTTTTGCCTGTAGTTGGAGAAATAATTCCCAAAATTTACATATTTGACATCCAAAAATTCAAAACCAAAAATATGGATTAACCTGTTTTTTAAGGCTTGGTTTTATGTTTTTCTGCTTCAAAACAGATCACAGAAGACATATAACTAATGTCCTCCATGGGGTTTTGCCTGTAGTTGGAGAAATCATTCCCAAAATTTACATATTTGACATCCAAAAATCCAAAACAAAGCATACGGTAAAACCTATTTTTTAAGGCTTGGTTTTATGTTTTTCTGCTTCAAAACAGATCACAGGAGACATATAACTAATGTCCTCCATGGGGTTTTGCCTGTAGTTGGAGAAATAATTCCCAAAATTTACATATTGGACATCCAAAAATCCAAAACAAAGCATACGGTAAAACCTATTTTTTAAGGCTTGGTTTTATGTTTTTCTGCTTCAAAACAGATCACAGAAGACATATAACTAATGTCCTCCATGGGGTTTTGCCTGTAGTTGGAGAAATAATTCCCAAAATTTACATATTGGACATCCAAAAATCCAAAACAAAGCATACGGTAAAACCTATTTTTTAAGGCTTGGTTTTATGTTTTTCTGCTTCAAAACAGATCACAGAAGACATATAACTAATGTCCTCCATGGAGTTTTGCCTGTAGTTGGAGAAATAATTCCCAAAATTTACATATTTGACATCCAAAAATTCAAAACCAAAAATATGGATTAACCTGTTTTTTAAGGCTTGGTTTTATGTTTTTCTGCTTCAAAACAGATCACAGAAGACATATAACTAATGTCCTCCATGGGGTTTTTCCTGTAGTTGGAGAAATAATTCCCAAAATTTACATATTTGACATCCAAAAATTCAAAACCAAAAATATGGATTAACCTGTTTTTTAAGGCTTGGTTTTATGTTTTTCTGCTTCAAAACAGATCACAGAAGACATATAACTAATGTCCTTCATGGGGTTTTGCCTGTAGTTGGAGAAATAATTCCCAAAATTTACATATTTGACATCCAAAAATCCAAAACAAAGCATACGGTAAAACCTATTTTTTAAGGCTTGGTTTTATGTTTTTCTGCTTCAAAACAGATCACAGGAGACATATAACTAATGTCCTCCATGGGGTTTTGCCTGTAGTTGGAGAAACCAAGCCTTAAAAAACAGGTTTTACCGTATGCTTTGTTTTGGATTTTTGGATTTCCAATATGTAAATTTTGGGAATTATTTCTCCAACTACAGGCAAAACCCCATGGAGGACATTAGTTATATGTCTTCTGTGATCTGTTTTGAAGCAGAAAAACAAAAAACCAAGCCTTAAGAAATAGGTTAATCCATATTTTGGGGTTTGAGTTTTTGGATGTCAAATATGTAAATTTTGGGAATTATTTCTCCAACTACAGGCAAAACCCCATGAAGGACATTAGTTATATGTCTTCTGTGATCTGTTTTGAAGCAGAAAAACATAAAACCAAGCCTTAAAAAACAGGTTAATCCATATTTTTGGTTTTGAATTTTTGGATGTCAAATATGTAAATTTTGGGAATTATTTCTCCAACTACAGGCAAAACCCCATGGAGGACATTAGTTATATGTCTTCTGTGATCTGTTTTGAAGCAGAAAAACATAAAACCAAGCCTTAAAAAACAGGTTAATCCATATTTTTGGTTTTGAATTTTTGGATGTCAAATATGTAAATTTTGGGAATTATTTCTCCAACTACAGGCAAAACCCCATGGAGGACATTAGTTATATGTCTTCTGTGATCTGTTTTGAAGCAGAAAAACATAAAACCAAGCCTTAAAAAACAGGTTAATCCATATTTTTGGTTTTGAATTTTTGGATGTCAAATATGTAAATTTTGGGAATTATTTCTCCAACTACAGGCAAAACCCCATGGAGGACATTAGTTATATGTCTTCTGTGATCTGTTTTGAAGCAGAAAAACAAAAAACCAAGCCTTAAAAAATAGGTTAATCCATATTTTGGGGTTTGAGTTTTTGGATGTCAAATATGTAAATTTTGGGAATTATTTCTCCAACTACAGGCAAAACCCCATGGAGGACATTAGTTATATGTCTTCTGTGATCTGTTTTGAAGCAGAAAAACATAAAACCAAGCCTTAAAAAATAGGTTTTACCGTATGCTTTGTTTTGGATTTTTGGATGTCCAATATGTAAATTTTGGGAATTATTTCTACAACTACAGGCAAAACCCCATGGAGGACATTTGTTATATGTCTTCTGTGATCTGTTTTGAAGCAGAAAAACATAAAACCAAGCCTTAAAAAATAGGTTTTACCGTATGCTTTGTTTTGGATTTTTGGATGTCCAATATGTAAATTTTGGGAATTATTTCTCCAACTACAGGCAAAACCCCATGGAGGACATTAGTTATATGTCTCCTGTGATCTGTTTTGAAGCAGAAAAACATAAAACCAAGCCTTAAAAAATAGGTTTTACCGTATGCTTTGTTTTGGATTTTTGGATGTCAAATATGTAAATTTTGGGAATTATTTCTCCAACTACAGGCAAAACCCCATGAAGGACATTAGTTATATGTCTTCTGTGATCTGTTTTGAAGCAGAAAAACATAAAACCAAGCCTTAAAAAACAGGTTAATCCATATTTTTGGTTTTGAATTTTTGGATGTCAAATATGTAAATTTTGGGAATTATTTCTCCAACTACAGGCAAAACCCCATGGAGGACATTAGTTATATGTCTTCTGTGATCTGTTTTGAAGCAGAAAAACATAAAACCAAGCCTTAAAAAACAGGTTAATCCATATTTTTGGTTTTGAATTTTTGGATGTCAAATATGTAAATTTTGGGAATTATTTCTCCAACTACAGGCAAAACCCCATGGAGGACATTAGTTATATGTCTTCTGTGATCTGTTTTGAAGCAGAAAAACATAAAACCAAGCCTTAAAAAACAGGTTAATCTATATTTTTGGTTTTGAATTTTTGGATGTCAAATATGTAAATTTTGGGAATTATTTCTCCAACTACAGGCAAAACTCCATGGAGGACATTAGTTATATGTCTTCTGTGATCTGTTTTGAAGCAGAAAAACATAAAACCAAGCCTTAAAAAAATAGGTTTTACCGTATGCTTTGTTTTGGATTTTTAAATGTCCAATATGTAAATTTTGGGAATTATTTCTCCAACTACAGGCAAAACCCCATGGAGGACATTAGTTATATGTCTTCTGTGATCTGTTTTGAAGCAGAAAAACATAAAACCAAGCCTTAAAAAATAGGTTTTACCGTATGCTTTGTTTTGGATTTTTGGATGTCAAATATGTAAATTTTGGGAATTTTTTCTCCAACTACAGGCAAAACCCCATGGAGGACATTAGTTATATGTCTTCTGTGATCTGTTTTGAAGCAGAAAAACAAAAAACCAAGCCTTAAAAAATAGGTTTTACCGTATGCTTTGTTTTGGATTTTTGGATGTCCAATATGTAAATTTTGGGAATTATTTCTCCAACTACAGGCAAAACCCCATGGAGGACTTTAGTTATATGTCTTCTGTGATCTGTTTTGAAGCAGAAAAACAAAAAACCAAGCCTTAAAAAATAGGTTAATCCATATTTTGGGGTTTGAGTTTTTGGATGTCAAATATGTAAATTTTGGGAATTATTTCTCCAACTACAGGCAAAACCCCATGGAGGACATTAGTTATATGTCTTCTGTGATCTGTTTTGAAGCAGAAAAACAAAAAACCAAGCCTTAAAAAATAGGTTAATCCATATTCTGGGGTTTGAGTTTTTGGATGTCAAATATGTAAATTTTGGGAATTATTTCTCCAACTACAGGCAAAACCCCATGGAGGACATTAGTTATATGTCTTCTGTGATCTGTTTTGAAGCAGAAAAACAAAAAACCAAGCCTTAAAAAACAGGTTAATCCATATTTTGGGGTTTGAGTTTTTGGATGTCAAATATGTAAATTTTGGGAATTATTTCTCCAACTACAGGCAAAACCCCATGGAGGACATTAGTTATATGTCTTCTGTGATCTGTTTTGAAGCAGAAAAACAAAAAACCAAGCCTTAAAAAATAGGTTAATTTATATTTTGGGGTTTGAGTTTTTGGATGTCAAATATGTAAATTTTGGGAATTATTTCTCCAACTACAGGCAAAACCCCATGGAGGACATTAGTTATATGTCTTCTGTGATCTGTTTTGAAGCAGAAAAACAAAAAACCAAGCCTTAAAAAATAGGTTAATCCATATTTTGGGGTTTGAGTTTTTGGATGTCAAATATGTAAATTTTGGGAATTATTTCTCCTACTACAGGCAATACCCCATGGAGGACATTAGTTATATGTCTTCTGTGATCTGTTTTGAAGCAGAAAAACAAAAAACCAAGCCTAAAAAAATAGGTTTCACCGTATGCTTTGTTTTGGATTTTTGGATGTCCAATATGTAAATTTTGGGAATTATTTCTCCAACTACGGGCGAAACCCTATGGAGGACATTAGTTATATGTCTTCTGTGATCTGTTTTGAAGCAGAAAAACAAAAAACCAAGCCTAAAAAAATAGGTTTCACCGTATGCTTTGTTTTGGATTTTTGGATGTCCAATATGTAAATTTTGGGAATTATTTCTCCAACTACAGGCAAAACCCCATGAAGGACATTAGTTATATGTCTTCTGTGATCTGTTTTGAAGCAGAAAAACAAAAAACCAAGCCTTAAAAAAAAGGTTAATCCATATTTTGGGGTTTGAGTTTTTGGATGTCAAATATGTAAATTTTGGGAATTATTTCTCCAACTACAGGCAAAACCCCATGGAGGACATTAGTTATATGTCTTCTGTGATCTGTTTTGAAGCAGAAAAACAAAAAACCAAGCCTTAAAAAATAGGTTTCACCGTATGCTTTGTTTTGGATTTTTGGATGTCCAATATGTAAATTTTGGGAATTATTTCTCCAACTACGGGCAAAACCCTATGGAGGACATTAGTTATATGTCTTCTGTGATCTGTTTTGAAGCAGAAAAACAAAAAACCAAGCCTTAAAAAATAGGTTTCACCGTATGCATAGTTTTGGATTTTTGGATGTCCAATATGTAAATTTTGGGAATTATTTCTCCAACTACAGGCAAAACCCCATGGAGGACATTAGTTATATGTCTTCTGTGATCTGTTTTGAAGCAGAAAAACAAAAAACCAAGCCTTAAAAAATAGGTTTTACCGTATGCTTTGTTTTGGATTTTAGGATGTCCAATATGTAAATTTTGGGAATTATTTCTCCAACTACAGGCAAAACCCCATGGAGGACTTTAGTTATATGTCTTCTGTGATCTGTTTTGAAGCAGAAAAACAAAAAACCAAGCCTTAAAAAATAGGTTAATCCATATTTTGGGGTTTGAGTTTTTGGATGTCAAATATGTAAACTTTGGGAATTATTTCTCCAACTACAGGCAAAACCCCATGGAGGACATTAGTTATATGTCTTCAGTGATCTGTTTTGAAGCAGAAAAACAAAAAACCAAGCCTTTAAAAATAGGTTTTACCGTATGCTTTGTTTTGGATTTTTGGATGTCCAATATGTAAATTTTGGGAATTATTTCTCCAACTACAGGCAAAACCCCATGGAGGACATTAGTTATATGTCTTCTGTGATCTGTTTTGAAGCAGAAAAACAAAAAACCAAGCCTTAAAAAATAGGTTAATCCATATTTTGGGGTTTGAGTTTTTGGATGTCAAATATGTAAATTTTGGGAATTATTTCTCCAACTACAGGCAAAACCCCATGGAGGACATTAGTTATATGTCTTCTGTGATCTGTTTTGAAGCAGAAAAACTAAAAACCAAGCCTTAAAAAACAGGTTAATCCATATTTTTGGTTTTGAATTTTTGGATGTCAAATATGTAAACTTTGGGAATTATTTCTCCAACTACAGGCAAAACCCCATGGAGGACATTAGTTATATGTCTTCAGTGATCTGTTTTGAAGCAGAAAAACAAAAAACCAAGCCTTTAAAAATAGGTTTTACCGTATGCTTTGTTTTGGATTTTTGGATGTCCAATATGTAAATTTTGGGAATTATTTCTCCAACTACAGGCAAAACCCCATGGAGGACATTAGTTATATGTCTTCTGTGATCTGTTTTGAAGCAGAAAAACAAAAAACCAAGCCTTAAAAAATAGGTTAATCCATATTTTGGGGTTTGAGTTTTTGGATGTCAAATATGTAAATTTTGGGAATTATTTCTCCAACTACAGGCAAAACCCCATGGAGGACATTAGTTATATGTCTTCTGTGATCTGTTTTGAAGCAGAAAAACAAAAAACCAAGCCTTAAGAAATAGGTTTTACCGTATGCTTTGTTTTGGATTTTTGGATGTCCAATATGTAAATTTTGGGAATTATTTCTCCAGCTACAGGCAAAACCCCATGGAGGACATTAGTTATATGTCTTCTGTGATCTGTTTTGAAGCAGAAAAACATAAAACCAAGCCTTAAAAAACAGGTTAATCCATATTTTTGGTTTTGAATTTTTGGATGTCAAATATGTAAATTTTGGGAATTATTTCTCCAACTACAGGCAAAACCCCATGGAGGACATTAGTTATATGTCTTCTGTGATCTGTTTTGAAGCAGAAAAACAAAAAACCAAGCCTTAAAAAATAGGTTAATCCATATTTTGGGGTTTGAGTTTTTGGATGTCAAATATGTAAATTTTGGGAATTATTTCTCCTACTACAGGCAAAACCCCATGGAGGACATTAGTTATATGTCTTCTGTGATCTGTTTTGAAGCAGAAAAACAAAAAACCAAGCCTTAAAAAATAGGTTTCACCGTATGCTTTGTTTTGGATTTTTGGATGTCCAATATGTAAATTTTGGGAATTATTTCTCCAACAACTGGCAAAACCCCATGGGGGACATTAGTTATATGTCTTCTGTGATCTGTTTTGAAGCAGAAAAACAAAAAACCAAGCCTTAAAAAATAAGTTAATCCATATTTTGGGGTTTGAGTTTTTGGATGTCAAATATGTAAATTTTGGGAATTATTTCTCCAACTACAGGCAAAACCCCATGGAGGACATTAGTTATATGTCTTCTGTGATCTGTTTTGAAGCAGAAAAACAAAAAACCAAGCCTTAAGAAATAGGTTTTACCGTATGCTTTGTTTTGGATTTTTGGATGTCCAATATGTAAATTTTGGGAATTATTTCTCCAGCTACAGGCAAAACCCCATGGAGGACATTAGTTATATGTCTTCTGTGATCTGTTTTGAAGCAGAAAAACATAAAACCAAGCCTTAAAAAACAGGTTAATCCATATTTTTGGTTTTGAATTTTTGGATGTCAAATATGTAAATTTTGGGAATTATTTCTCCAACTACAGGCAAAACCCCATGGAGGACATTAGTTATATGTCTTCTGTGATCTGTTTTGAAGCAGAAAAACAAAAAACCAAGCCTTAAAAAATAGGTTAATCCATATTTTGGGGTTTGAGTTTTTGGATGTCAAATATGTAAATTTTGGGAATTATTTCTCCAACTACAGGCAAAACCCCATGGAGGACATTAGTTATATGTCTTCTGTGATCTGTTTTGAAGCAGAAAAACAAAAAACCAAGCCTTAAAAAACAGGTTAATCCATATTTTGGGGTTTGAGTTTTTGGATGTCAAATATGTAAATTTTGGGAATTATTTCTCCAACTACAGGCAAAACCCCATGGAGGACATTAGTTATATGTCTTCTGTGATCTGTTTTGAAGCAGAAAAACAAAAAACCAAGCCTTAAAAAATAGGTTAATCCATATTTTGGGGTTTGAGTTATTGGATGTCAAATATGTAAATTTTGGGAATTATTTCTCCAACTACAGGCAAAACCCCATGGAGGACATTAGTTATATGTCTTCTGTGATCTGTTTTGAAGCAGAAAAACAAAAAACCAAGCCTTAAAAAATAGGTTAATCCATATTTTGGGGTTTGAGTTATTGGATGTCAAATATGTAAATTTTGGGAATTATTTCTCCAACTACAGGCAAAACCCCATGGAGGACATTAGTTATATGTCTTCTGTGATCTGTTTTGAAGCAGAAAAACAAAAAACCAAGCCTTAAAAAATAGGTTAATCCATATTTTGGGGTTTGAGTTATTGGATGTCAAATATGTAAATTTTGGGAATTATTTCTCCAACTACAGGCAAAACCCCATGGAGGACATTAGTTATATGTCTTCTGTGATCTGTTTTGAAGCAGAAAAACAAAAAACCAAGCCTTAAAAAATAGGTTAATCCATATTTTGGGGTTTGAGTTATTGGATGTCAAATATGTAAATTTTGGGAATTATTTCTCCAACTACAGGCAAAACCCAATGGAGGACATTAGTTATATGTCTTCTGTGATCTGTTTTGAAGCAGAAAAACAAAAAACCAAGCCTTAAAAAATAGGTTAATCCATATTTTGGGGTTTGAGTTTTTGGATGTCAAATATGTAAATTTTGGGAATTATTTCTCCAACTACAGGCAAAACCCCATGGAGGACATTAGTTATATGTCTTCTGTGATCTGTTTTGAAGCAGAAAAACAAAAAACCAAGCCTTAAGAAATAGGTTTTACCGTATGCTTTGTTTTGGATTTTTGGATGTCCAATATGTAAATTTTGGGAATTATTTCTCCAGCTACAGGCAAAACCCCATGGAGGACATTAGTTATATGTCTTCTGTGATCTGTTTTGAAGCAGAAAAACATAAAACCAAGCCTTAAAAAACAGGTTAATCCATATTTTTGGTTTCGAATTTTTGGATGTCAAATATGTAAATTTTGGGAATTATTTCTCCAACTACAGGCAAAACCCCATGGAGGACATTAGTTATATGTCTTCTGTGATCTGTTTTGAAGCAGAAAAACAAAAAACCAAGCCTTAAAAAATAGGTTAATCCATATTTTGGGGTTTGAGTTTTTGGATGTCAAATATGTAAATTTTGGGAATTATTTCTCCTACTACAGGCAAAACCCCATGGAGGACATTAGTTATATGTCTTCTGTGATCTGTTTTGAAGCAGAAAAACATAAAACCAAGCCTTAAAAAACAGGTTAATCCATATTTTTGGTTTTGAATTTTTGGATGTCAAATATGTAAATTTTGGGAATTATTTCTCCAACTACAGGCAAAACCCCATGGAGGACATTAGTTATATGTCTTCTGTGATCTGTTTTGAAGCAGAAAAACAAAAAACCAAGCCTTAAAAAATAGGTTAATCCATATTTTGGGGTTTGAGTTTTTGGATGTCAAATATGTAAATTTTGGGAATTATTTCTCCAACTACAGGCAAAACCCCATGGAGGACATTAGTTATATGTCTTCTGTGATCTGTTTTGAAGCAGAAAAACAAAAAACCAAGCCTTAAAAAACAGGTTAATCCATATTTTGGGGTTTGAGTTTTTGGATGTCAAATATGTAAATTTTGGGAATTATTTCTCCAACTACAGGCAAAACCCCATGGAGGACATTAGTTATATGTCTTCTGTGATCTGTTTTGAAGCAGAAAAACAAAAAACCAAGCCTTAAAAAATAGGTTAATCCATATTTTGGGGTTTGAGTTATTGGATGTCAAATATGTAAATTTTGGGAATTATTTCTCCAACTACAGGCAAAACCCCATGGAGGACATTAGTTATATGTCTTCTGTGATCTGTTTTGAAGCAGAAAAACAAAAAACCAAGCCTTAAAAAATAGGTTAATCCATATTTTGGGGTTTGAGTTATTGGATGTCAAATATGTAAATTTTGGGAATTATTTCTCCAACTACAGGCAAAACCCCATGGAGGACATTAGTTATATGTCTTCTGTGATCTGTTTTGAAGCAGAAAAACAAAAAACCAAGCCTTAAGAAATAGGTTTTACCGTATGCTTTGTTTTGGATTTTTGGATGTCCAATATGTAAATTTTGGGAATTATTTCTCCAACTACAGGCAAAACCCCATGGAGGACATTAGTTATATGTCTTCTGTGATCTGTTTTGAAGCAGAAAAACAAAAAACCAAGCCTTAAAAAATAGGTTAATCCATATTTTGGGGTTTGAGTTTTTGGATGTCAAATATGTAAATTTTGGGAATTATTTCTCCAACTACAGGCAAAACCCCATGGAGGACATTAGTTATATGTCTTCTGTGATCTGTTTTGAAGCAGAAAAACAAAAAACCAAGCCTTAAAAAATAGGTTAATCCATATTTTGGGGTTTGAGTTTTTGGATGTCAAATATGTAAATTTTGGGAATTATTTCTCCAACTACAGGCAAAACCCCATGGAGGACATTAGTTATATGTCTTCTGTGATCTGTTTTGAAGCAGAAAAACAAAAAACCAAGCCTTAAAAAATAGGTTAATCCATATTTTGGGGTTTGAGTTTTTGGATGTCAAATATGTAAATTTTGGGAATTATTTCTCCTACTACAGGCAAAACCCCATGGAGGACATTAGTTATATGTCTTCTGTGATCTGTTTTGAAGCAGAAAAACAAAAAACCAAGCCTTAAAAAATAGGTTTCACCGTATGCTTTGTTTTGGATTTTTGGATGTCCAATATGTAAATTTTGGGAATTATTTCTCCAACAACTGGCAAAACCCCATGGAGGACATTAGTTATATGTCTTCTGTGATCTGTTTTGAAGCAGAAAAACAAAAAACCAAGCCTTAAAAAATAGGTTAATCCATATTTTGGGGTTTGAGTTTTTGGATGTCAAATATGTAAATTTTGGGAATTATTTCTCCAACTACAGGCAAAACCCCATGGAGGACATTAGTTATATGTCTTCTGTGATCTGTTTTGAAGCAGAAAAACAAAAAACCAAGCCTTAAAAAATAGGTTAATCCATATTTTGGGGTTTGAGTTTTTGGATGTCAAATATGTAAATTTTGGGAATTATTTCTCCAACTACAGGCAAAACCCCATGGAGGACATTAGTTATATGTCTTCTGTGATCTGTTTTGAAGCAGAAAAACAAAAAACCAAGCCTTAAGAAATAGGTTTTACCGTATGCTTTGTTTTGGATTTTTGGATGTCCAATATGTAAATTTTGGGAATTATTTCTCCAGCTACAGGCAAAACCCCATGGAGGACATTAGTTATATGTCTTCTGTGATCTGTTTTGAAGCAGAAAAACATAAAACCAAGCCTTAAAAAACAGGTTAATCCATATTTTTGGTTTCGAATTTTTGGATGTCAAATATGTAAATTTTGGGAATTATTTCTCCAACTACAGGCAAAACCCCATGGAGGACATTAGTTATATGTCTTCTGTGATCTGTTTTGAAGCAGAAAAACAAAAAACCAAGCCTTAAAAAATAGGTTAATCCATATTTTGGGGTTTGAGTTTTTGGATGTCAAATATGTAAATTTTGGGAATTATTTCTCCTACTACAGGCAAAACCCCATGGAGGACATTAGTTATATGTCTTCTGTGATCTGTTTTGAAGCAGAAAAACATAAAACCAAGCCTTAAAAAACAGGTTAATCCATATTTTTGGTTTTGAATTTTTGGATGTCAAATATGTAAATTTTGGGAATTATTTCTCCAACTACAGGCAAAACCCCATGGAGGACATTAGTTATATGTCTTCTGTGATCTGTTTTGAAGCAGAAAAACAAAAAACCAAGCCTTAAAAAATAGGTTAATCCATATTTTGGGGTTTGAGTTTTTGGATGTCAAATATGTAAATTTTGGGAATTATTTCTCCAACTACAGGCAAAACCCCATGGAGGACATTAGTTATATGTCTTCTGTGATCTGTTTTGAAGCAGAAAAACAAAAAACCAAGCCTTAAAAAACAGGTTAATCCATATTTTGGGGTTTGAGTTTTTGGATGTCAAATATGTAAATTTTGGGAATTATTTCTCCAACTACAGGCAAAACCCCATGGAGGACATTAGTTATATGTCTTCTGTGATCTGTTTTGAAGCAGAAAAACAAAAAACCAAGCCTTAAAAAATAGGTTAATCCATATTTTGGGGTTTGAGTTATTGGATGTCAAATATGTAAATTTTGGGAATTATTTCTCCAACTACAGGCAAAACCCCATGGAGGACATTAGTTATATGTCTTCTGTGATCTGTTTTGAAGCAGAAAAACAAAAAACCAAGCCTTAAAAAATAGGTTAATCCATATTTTGGGGTTTGAGTTATTGGATGTCAAATATGTAAATTTTGGGAATTATTTCTCCAACTACAGGCAAAACCCCATGGAGGACATTAGTTATATGTCTTCTGTGATCTGTTTTGAAGCAGAAAAACAAAAAACCAAGCCTTAAGAAATAGGTTTTACCGTATGCTTTGTTTTGGATTTTTGGATGTCCAATATGTAAATTTTGGGAATTATTTCTCCAACTACAGGCAAAACCCCATGGAGGACATTAGTTATATGTCTTCTGTGATCTGTTTTGAAGCAGAAAAACAAAAAACCAAGCCTTAAAAAATAGGTTAATCCATATTTTGGGGTTTGAGTTTTTGGATGTCAAATATGTAAATTTTGGGAATTATTTCTCCAACTACAGGCAAAACCCCATGGAGGACATTAGTTATATGTCTTCTGTGATCTGTTTTGAAGCAGAAAAACAAAAAACCAAGCCTTAAAAAATAGGTTAATCCATATTTTGGGGTTTGAGTTTTTGGATGTCAAATATGTAAATTTTGGGAATTATTTCTCCAACTACAGGCAAAACCCCATGGAGGACATTAGTTATATGTCTTCTGTGATCTGTTTTGAAGCAGAAAAACAAAAAACCAAGCCTTAAAAAATAGGTTAATCCATATTTTGGGGTTTGAGTTTTTGGATGTCAAATATGTAAATTTTGGGAATTATTTCTCCTACTACAGGCAAAACCCCATGGAGGACATTAGTTATATGTCTTCTGTGATCTGTTTTGAAGCAGAAAAACAAAAAACCAAGCCTTAAAAAATAGGTTTCACCGTATGCTTTGTTTTGGATTTTTGGATGTCCAATATGTAAATTTTGGGAATTATTTCTCCAACAACTGGCAAAACCCCATGGAGGACATTAGTTATATGTCTTCTGTGATCTGTTTTGAAGCAGAAAAACAAAAAACCAAGCCTTAAAAAATAGGTTAATCCATATTTTGGGGTTTGAGTTTTTGGATGTCAAATATGTAAATTTTGGGAATTATTTCTCCAACTACAGGCAAAACCCCATGGAGGACATTAGTTATATGTCTTCTGTGATCTGTTTTGAAGCAGAAAAACAAAAAACCAAGCCTTAAAAAATAGGTTAATCCATATATTGGGGTTCGAGTTTTTGGATGTCAAATATGTAAATTTTGGGAATTATTTCTCCAGCTACAGGCAAAACCCCATGGAGGACATTAGTTATATGTCTTCTGTGATCTGTTTTGAAGCAGAAAAACATAAAACCAAGCCTTAAAAAACAGGTTAATCCATATTTTTGGTTTTGAATTTTTGGATGTCAAATATGTAAATTTTGGGAATTATTTCTCCAACTACAGGCAAAACCCCATGGAGGACATTAGTTATATGTCTTCTGTGATCTGTTTTGAAGCAGAAAAACATAAAACCAAGCCTTAAAAAACAGGTTAATCCATATTTTTGGTTTTGAATTTTTGGATGTCAAATATGTAAATTTTGGGAATTATTTCTCCAACTACAGGCAAAACCCCATGGAGGACATTAGTTATATGTCTTCTGTGATCTGTTTTGAAGCAGAAAAACATAAAACCAAGCCTTAAAAAATAGGTTTTACCGTATGCTTTGTTTTGGATTTTTGGATGTCCAATATGTAAATTTTGGGAATTATTTCTCCAGCTACAGGCAAAACCCCATGGAGGACATTAGTTATATGTCTTCTGTGATCTGTTTTGAAGCAGAAAAACAAAAAACCAAGCCTTAAAAAATAGGTTAATCCATATTTTGGGGTTTGAGTTTTTGGATGTCAAATATGTAAATTTTGGGAATTATTTCTCCAACTACAGGCAAAACCCCATGGAGGACATTAGTTATATGTCTTCTGTGATCTGTTTTGAAGCAGAAAAACAAAAAACCAAGCCTTAAAAAATAGGTTAATCCATATTTTGGGGTTTGAGTTTTTGGATGTCAAATATGTAAATTTTGGGAATTATTTCTCCAACTACAGGCAAAACCCCATGGAGGACATTAGTTATATGTCTTCTGTGATCTGTTTTGAAGCAGAAAAACAAAAAACCAAGCCTTAAAAAATAGGTTAATCCATATTTTGGGGTTTGAGTTTTTGGATGTCAAATATGTAAATTTTGGGAATTATTTCTCCTACTACAGGCAAAACCCCATGGAGGACATTAGTTATATGTCTTCTGTGATCTGTTTTGAAGCAGAAAAACAAAAAACCAAGCCTTAAAAAATAGGTTTCACCGTATGCTTTGTTTTGGATTTTTGGATGTCCAATATGTAAATTTTGGGAATTATTTCTCCAACAACTGGCAAAACCCCATGGAGGACATTAGTTATATGTCTTCTGTGATCTGTTTTGAAGCAGAAAAACAAAAAACCAAGCCTTAAAAAATAGGTTAATCCATATTTTGGGGTTTGAGTTTTTGGATGTCAAATATGTAAATTTTTGGAATTATTTCTCCAACTACAGGCAAAACCCCATGGAGGACATTAGTTATATGTCTTCTGTGATCTGTTTTGAAGCAGAAAAACAAAAAACCAAGCCTTAAAAAATAGGTTAATCCATATATTGGGGTTCGAGTTTTTGGATGTCAAATATGTAAATTTTGGGAATTATTTCTCCAGCTACAGGCAAAACCCCATGGAGGACATTAGTTATATGTCTTCTGTGATCTGTTTTGAAGCAGAAAAACATAAAACCAAGCCTTAAAAAACAGGTTAATCCATATTTTTGGTTTTGAATTTTTGGATGTCAAATATGTAAATTTTGGGAATTATTTCTCCAACTACAGGCAAAACCCCATGGAGGACATTAGTTATATGTCTTCTGTGATCTGTTTTGAAGCAGAAAAACATAAAACCAAGCCTTAAAAAACAGGTTAATCCATATTTTTGGTTTTGAATTTTTGGATGTCAAATATGTAAATTTTGGGAATTATTTCTCCAACTACAGGCAAAACCCCATGGAGGACATTAGTTATATGTCTTCTGTGATCTGTTTTGAAGCAGAAAAACATAAAACCAAGCCTTAAAAAATAGGTTTTACCGTATGCTTTGTTTTGGATTTTTGGATGTCCAATATGTAAATTTTGGGAATTATTTCTCCAACTACAGGCAAAACCCCATGGAGGACATTAGTTATATGTCTTCTGTGATCTGTTTTGAAGCAGAAAAACAAAAAACCAAGCCTTAAAAAATAGGTTAATCCATATTTTGGGGTTTGAGTTATTGGATGTCAAATATGTAAATTTTGGGAATTATTTCTCCAACTACAGGCAAAACCCCATGGAGGACATTAGTTATATGTCTTCTGTGATCTGTTTTGAAGCAGAAAAACAAAAAACCAAGCCTTAAAAAATAGGTTAATCCATATTTTGGGGTTTGAGTTTTTGGATGTCAAATATGTAAATTTTGGGAATTATTTTTCCAACTACAGGCAAAACCCCATGGAAGACATTAGTTATATGTCTTCTGTGAGCTGTTTTGAAGCAGAAAAACATGAAACCAAGCCTTAAAAAATAGGTTTTACCGTATGCTTTGTTTTGGATTTTTGGATGTCAAATATGTAAATTTTGGGAATTATTTCTCCAACTACAGGCAAAACCCCATGGAGGACATTAGTTATATGTCTTCTGTGATCTGTTTTGAAGCAGAAAAACAAAAAACCAAGCCTTAAAAAATAGGTTAATCCATATATTGGGGTTTGAGTTTTTGGATGTCAAATATGTAAATTTTGGGAATTATTTCTCCAACTACAGGCAAAACCCCATGGAGGACATTAGTTATATGTCTTCTGTGATCTGTTTTGAAGCAGAAAAACAAAAAACCAAGCCTTAAAAAATAGGTTTCACCGTATGCTTTGTTTTGGATTTTTGGATGTCCAATATGTAAATTTTGGGAATTATTTCTCCAACTACCGGCAAAACCCAATGGAGGACATTAGTTATATGTCTTCTGTGATCTGTTTTGAAGCAGAAAAACAAAAAACCAAGCCTTAAAAAATAGGTTAATCCATATTTTGGGGTTTGAGTTTTTGGATGTCAAATATGTAAATTTTGGGAATTATTTCTCCAACTACAGGCAAAACCCCATGGAGGACATTAGTTATATGTCTTCTGTGATCTGTTTTGAAGCAGAAAAACAAAAAACCAAGCCTTAAAAAATAGGTTTTACCGTATGCTTTGTTTTGGATTTTTGGATGTCAAATATGTAAATTTTGGGAATTATTTCTCCAACTACAGGCAAAAGCCCATGGAGGACATTAGTTATATGTCTTCTGTGATCTGTTTTGAAGCAGAAAAACAAAAAACCAAGCCTTAAAAAACAGGTTATTCCATATTTTTGGTTTTGAATTTTTGGATGTCCAATATGTAAATTTTGGGAATTATTTCTCCAACTACAGGCAAAACCCCATGGAGGACATTAGTTATATGTCTTCTGTGATCTGTTTTGAAGCAGAAAAACAAAAAACCAAGCCTTAAAAAATAGGTTAATTCATATTTTGGGGTTTGAGTTTTTGAATGTCAAATATGTAAATTTTGGGAATTATTTCTCCAACTACAGGCAAAACCCCATGGAGGACATTAGTTATATGTCTTCTGTGATCTGTTTTGAAGCAGAAAAACAAAAAACCAAGCCTTAAAAAATAGGTTAATCCATATTTTTGGTTTTGAATTTTTGGATGTCAAATATGTAAATTTTGGGAATTATTTCTCCAACTACAGGCAAAACCCCATGGAGGACATTAGTTATATGTCTTCTGTGATCTGTTTTGAAGCAGAAAAACAAAAAACCAAGCCTTAAAAAATAGGTTAATTCATATTTTGGGGTTTGAGTTTTTGGATGTCAAATATGTAAATTTTGGGAATTATTTCTCCAACTACAGGCAAAACCCCATGGAGGACATTAGTTATATGTCTTCTGTGATCTGTTTTGAAGCAGAAAAACATAGAACCAAGCCTTAAAAAATAGGTTTTACCGTATGCTTTGTTTTGGATTTTGGGATGTCCAATATGTAAATTTTGGGAATTATTTCTCCAACTACAGGCAAAACCCCATGGAGGACATTAGTTATATGTCTTCTGTGATCTGTTTTGAAGCAGAAAAACAAAAAACCAAGCCTTAAAAAATAGGTTTTACCGTATGCTTTGTTTTGGATTTTTGGATGTCAAATATGTAAATTTTGGGAATTATTTCTCCAACTACAGGCAAAACCCCATGGAGGACATTAGTTATATGTCTTCTGTGATCTGTTTTGAAGCAGAAAAACAAAAAACCGAGCCTTAAAAAATAGGTTAATTCATATTTTGGGGTTTGAGTTTTTGGATGTCAAATATGTAAATTTTGGGAATTATTTCTCCAACTACAGGCAAAACCCCATGGAGGACATTAGTTATATGTCTTCTGTGATCTGTTTTGAAGCAGAAAAACATAGAACCAAGCCTTAAAAAATAGGTTTTACCGTATGCTTTGTTTTGGATTTTTGGATGTCAAATATGTAAATTTTGGGAATTATTTCTCCAACTACAGGCAAAACCCCATGGAGGACATTAGTTATATGTCTTCTGTGATCTGTTTTGAAGCAGAAAAACAAAAAACCAAGCCTTAAAAAACAGGTTAATCCATATTTTTGGTTTTGAATTTTTGGATGTCCAATATGTAAATTTTGGGAATTATTTCTCCAACTACAGGCAAAACCCCATGGAGGACATTAGTTATATGTCTTCTGTGATCTGTTTTGAAGCAGAAAAACAAAAAACCAAGCCTTAAAAAATAGGTTAATTCATATTTTGGGGTTTGAGTTTTTGGATGTCAAATATGTAAATTTTGGGAATTATTTCTCCAACTACAGGCAAAACCCCATGGAGGACATTAGTTATATGTCTTCTGTGATCTGTTTTGAAGCAGAAAAACATAGAACCAAGCCTTAAAAAATAGGTTTTACCGTATGCTTTGTTTTGGATTTTTGGATGTCCAATATGTAAATTTTGGGAATTATTTCTCCAACTACAGGCAAAACCCCATGGAGGACATTAGTTATATGTCTTCTGTGATCTGTTTTGAAGCAGAAAAACAAAAAACCAAGCCTTAAAAAATAGGTTAATTCATATTTTGGGGTTTGAGTATTTGGATGTCAAATATGTAAATTTTGGGAATTATTTCTCCAACTACAGGCAAAACCCCATGGAGGACATTAGTTATATGTCTTCTGTGATCTGTTTTGAAGCAGAAAAACAAAAAACCAAGCCTTAAAAAATAGGTTAATTCATATTTTGGGGTTTGAGTATTTGGATGTCAAATATGTAAATTTTGGGAATTATTTCTCCAACTACAGGCAAAACCCCATGGAGGACATTAGTTATATGTCTTCTGTGATCTGTTTTGAAGCAGAAAAACGAGAAACCAAGCCTTAAAAAATAGGTTTTACCGTATGCTTTGTTTTGGATTTTTGGATGTCAAATATGTAAATTTTGGGAATTATTTCTCCAACTACAGGCAAAAGCCCATTGAGGACATTAGTTATATGTCTTCTGTGATCTGTTTTGAAGCAGAAAAACAAAAAACCAAGCCTTAAAAAATAGGTTAATTCATATTTTGGGGTTTGAGTATTTGGATGTCAAATATGTAAATTTTGGGAATTATTTCTCCAACTACAGGCAAAACCCCATGGAGGACATTAGTTATATGTCTTCTGTGATCTGTTTTGAAGCAGAAAAACGAGAAACCAAGCCTTAAAAAATAGGTTTTACCGTATGCTTTGTTTTGGATTTTTGGATGTCAAATATGTAAATTTTGGGAATTATTTCTCCAACTACAGGCAAAACCCCATGGAGGACATTAGTTATATGTCTTCTGTGATCTGTTTTGAAGCAGAAAAAATAAAAAACCAAGCCTTAAAAAACAGGTTAATCCATATTTTTGGTTTTGAATTTTTGGATGTCCAATATGTAAATTTTGGGAATTATTTCTCCAACTACAGGCAAAACCCCATGGAGGACATTAGTTATATGTCTTCTGTGATCTGTTTTGAAGCAGAAAAACAAAAAACCAAGCCTTAAAAAATAGGTTAATTCATATTTTGGGGTTTGAGTTTTTGGATGTCAAATATGTAAATTTTGGGAATTATTTCTCCAACTACAGGCAAAACCCCATGGAGGACATTAGTTATATGTCTTCTGTGATCTGTTTTGAAGCAGAAAAACAAAAAACCAAGCCTTAAAAAATAGGTTAATTCATATTTTGGGGTTTGAGTTTTTGGATGTCCAATATGTAAATTTTGGGAATTATTTCTCCAACTACAGGCAAAACCCCATGGAGGACATTAGTTATATGTCTTCTGTGATCTGTTTTGAAGCAGAAAAACATAGAACCAAGCCTTAAAAAATAGGTTTTACCGTATGCTTTGTTTTGGATTTTTGGATGTCCAATATGTAAATTTTGGGAATTATTTCTCCAACTACAGGCAAAACCCCATGGAGGACATTAGTTATATGTCTTCTGTGATCTGTTTTGAAGCAGAAAAACAAAAAACCAAGCCTTAAAAAATAGTTTAATTCATATTTTGGGGTTTGAGTTTTTGGATGTCAAATATGTAAATTTTGGGAATTATTTCTCCAACTACAGGCAAAACCCCATGGAGGACATTAGTTATATGTCTTCTGTGATCTGTTTTGAAGCAGAAAAACAAAAAACCAAGCCTTAAAAAATAGGTTAATTCATATTTTGGGGTTTGAGTTTTTGGATGTCCAATATGTAAATTTTGTGAATTATTTCTCCAACTACAGGCAAAACCCCATGGAGGACATTAGTTATATGTCTTCTGTGATCTGTTTTGAAGCAGAAAAACAAAAAACCAAGCCTTAAAAAATAGGTTAATTCATATTTTGGGGTTTGAGTTTTTGGATGTCAAATATGTAAATTTTGGGAATTATTTCTCCAACTACAGGCAAAACCCCATGGAGGACATTAGTTATATGTCTTCTGTGATCTGTTTTGAAGCAGGAAAACAAAAAACCAAGCCTTAAAAAATAGGTTAATTCATATTTTGGGGTTTGAGTTTTTGGATGTCCAATATGTAAATTTTGGGAATTATTTCTCCAACTACAGGCAAAACCCCATGGAGGACATTAGTTATATGTCTTCTGTGATCTGTTTTGAAGCAGAAAAACATAGAACCAAGCCTTAAAAATAGGTTTTACCGTATGCTTTGTTTTGGATTTTTGGATGTCCAATATGTAAATTTTGGGAATTATTTCTCCAACTACAGGCAAAACCCCATGGAGGACATTAGTTATATGTCTTCTGTGATCTGTTTTGAAGCAGAAAAACAAAAAACCAAGCCTTAAAAAATAGGTTAATTCATATTTTGGGGTTTGAGTTTTTGGATGTCCAATAAGTAAATTTTGGGAATTATTTCTCCAACTACAGGCAAAACCCCATGGAGGACATTAGTTATATGTCTTCTGTGATCTGTTTTGAAGCAGAAAAACAAAAAACCAAGCCTTAAAAAATAGGTTTTACCGTATTCTTTGTTTTGGATTTTTGGATGTCCAATATGTAAATTTTGGGAATTATTTCTCCAACTACAGGCAAAACCCCATGGAGGACATTAGTTATATGTCTTCTGTGATCTGTTTTGAAGCAGAAAAACAAAAAACCAAGCCTTAAAAAATAGGTTAATTCATATTTTGGGGTTTGAGTTTTTGGATGTCCAATATGTAAATTTTGGGAATTATTTCTCCAACTACAGGCAAAACCCCATGGAGGACATTAGTTATATGTCTTCTGTGATCTGTTTTGAAGCAGAAAAACAAAAAACCAAGCCTTAAAAAATAGGTTTTACCGTATTCTTTGTTTTGGATTTTTGGATGTCCAATATGTAAATTTTGGGAATTATTTCTCCAACTACAGGCAAAACCCCATGGAGGACATTAGTTATATGTCTTCTGTGATCTGTTTTGAAGCAGAAAAACAAAAAACCAAGCCTTAAAAAATAGGTTAATTCATATTTTGGGGTTTGAGTTTTTGGATGTCCAATATGTAAATTTTGGGAATTATTTCTCCAACTACAGGCAAAACCCCATGGAGGACATTAGTTATATGTCTTCTGTGATCTGTTTTGAAGCAGAAAAACAAAAAACCAAGCCTTAAAAAATAGGTTTTACCGTATTCTTTGTTTTGGATTTTTGGATGTCCAATATGTAAATTTTGGGAATTATTTCTCCAACTACAGGCAAAACCCCATGGAGGACATTAGTTATATGTCTTCTGTGATCTGTTTTGAAGCAGAAAAACAAAAAACCAAGCCTTAAAAAATAGGTTAATTCATATTTTGGGGTTTGAGTTTTTGGATGTCCAATATGTAAATTTTGGGAATTATTTCTCCAACTACAGGCAAAACCCCATGGAGGACATTAGTTATATGTCTTCTGTGATCTGTTTTGAAGCAGAAAAACAAAAAACCAAGCCTTAAAAAATAGGTTTTACCGTATTCTTTGTTTTGGATTTTTGGATGTCCAATATGTAAATTTTGGGAATTATTTCTCCAACTACAGGCAAAACCCCATGGAGGACATTAGTTATATGTCTTCTGTGATCTGTTTTGAAGCAGAAAAACAAAAAACCAAGCCTTAAAAAATAGGTTAATTCATATTTTGGGGTTTGAGTTTTTGGATGTCCAATATGTAAATTTTGGGAATTATTTCTCCAACTACAGGCAAAACCCCATGGAGGACATTAGTTATATGTCTTCTGTGATCTGTTTTGAAGCAGAAAAACAAAAAACCAAGCCTTAAAAAATAGGTTTTACCGTATTCTTTGTTTTGGATTTTTGGATGTCCAATATGTAAATTTTGGGAATTATTTCTCCAACTACAGGCAAAACCCCATGGAGGACATTAGTTATATGTCTTCTGTGATCTGTTTTGAAGCAGAAAAACAAAAAACCAAGCCTTAAAAAATAGGTTAATTCATATTTTGGGGTTTGAGTTTTTGGATGTCAAATATGTAAATTTTGGGAATTATTTCTCCAACTACAGGCAAAACCCCATGGAGGACATTAGTTATATGTCTTCTGTGATCTGTTTTGAAGCAGAAAAACAAAAAACCAAGCCTTAAAAAATAGGTTAATTCATATTTTGGGGTTTGAGTTTTTGGATGTCAAATATGTAAATTTTGGGAATTATTTCTCCAACTACAGGCAAAACCCCATGGAGGACATTAGTTATATGTCTTCTGTGATCTGTTTTGAAGCAGAAAAACAAAAAACCAAGCCTTAAAAAATAGGTTAATTCATATTTTGCGGTTTGAGTTTTTGGATGTCAAATATGTAAATTTTGGGAATTATTTCTCCAACTACAGGCAAAACCCCATGGAGGACATTAGTTATATGTCTTCTGTGATCTGTTTTGAAGCAGAAAAACAAAAAACCAAGCCTTAAAAAATAGGTTAATTCATATTTTGGGGTTTGAGTTTTTGGATGTCAAATATGTAAATTTTGGGAATTATTTCTCCAACTACAGGCAAAACCCCATGGAGGACATTAGTTATATGTCTTCTGTGATCTGTTTTGAAGCAGAAAAACATAAAACCAAGCCTTAAAAAATAGGTTTTACCGTATGCTTTGTTTTGGATTTTTGGATGTCAAATATGTAAATTTTGGGAATTATTTCTCCAACTACAGGCAAAACCCCATGGAGGACATTAGTTATATGTCTTCTGTGATCTGTTTTGAAGCAGAAAAACAAAAAACCAAGCCTTAAAAAATAGGTTAATTCATATTTTGGGGTTTGAGTTTTTGGATGTCAAATATGTAAATTTTGGGAATTATTTCTCCAACTACAGGCAGAACCCCATGGAGGACATTAGTTATATGTCTTTTGTGATCTGTTTTGAAGCAGAAAAACAAAAAACCAAGCCTTAAAAAATAGGTTAATTCATATTTTGGGGTTTGAGTTTTTGGATGTCAAATATGTAAATTTTGGGAATTATTTCTCCAACTACAGGCAAAACCCCATGGAGGACATTAGTTATATGTCTTCTGTGATCTGTTTTGAAGCAGAAAAACATAAAACCAAGCCTTAAAAAATAGGTTAATTCATATTTTGGGGTTTGAGTTTTTGGATGTCAAATATGTAAATTTTGGGAATTATTTCTCCAACTACAGGCAAAACCCCATGGAGGACATTAGTTATATGTCTTCTGTGATCTGTTTTGAAGCAGAAAAACAAAAAACCAAGCCTTAAAAAATAGGTTAATTCATATTTTGGGGTTTGAGTTTTTGGATGTCAAATGTGTAAATTTTGGGAATTATTTCTCCAACTACAGGCAGAACCCCATGGAGGACATTAGTTATATGTCTTCTGTGATCTGTTTTGAAGCTGTTATATAGAAGGTGGCTCCTGTCCTTCCATACTGGATCATATGGTGTAGCTGTGTATTCATCCCGGTTCTTCCCAGGGCTGATTGATTTATCCAAGGTTTATTATCATTATTACTACATAATATCACTAACAGGAAATAAGGAGAGAGAGAAACATCCAACTGCCGAAGGCAGTTGGCGTGGAGCAAGAGTGAGGAGTTAGGCCGCTGGCACTCGAAGAGGAGCTTTGACGCAAGGGCGGAGCATGTTGCTGATAGTAAAAGGCTGCTGCTGAGAGCAATGGACTTTCGTTCATTACATCCCGGGCCCCATTAAATTATCGACCCGATAATTCTGATTGAGTGATGGGCCGATTGATGCGTTGATATGATTGAAAAGAAGAGGCTCCTTTGAAGATATAAATGGAGTGCTTTTGGCTTCGTCCTCGGAGAGAAATTAAAATGAGAAAGGGCAAAATTGACAGATATAAAAATGGTTTACAATTAAAAATAGAGGAGATGAAAGAGGATTTTCAAGACTTTTAAATACAGTTTACAAAATAAAGAAATATTTAAAACATTACAAAAACAATTAAACAATAATCATAAAACAATGAAATTATATTATTAAAACAATTAAAGAATTTTTACTTTTATATTTCTTCTGTTGTTGTGTTGAATTGGAGTTGTGGTTGCTTGGACATGAGGTTACTGTAGTTGTGTCTGCATGTGATCATGTGTGTGAAGATTGTTCAAAATTTTGAATTTGATAAAGATGTTGTGTTGTTGTTGTTCCATATCGATTTGTGTTGCAGTTGTTAAAAAGTGTTGAAGAGTGTTGGACGAATGTCGGACATCGTCCCCCACCGCCATTAAATCGTCGTCCCGGCGATTCAGTGTACAATTGTTGGAAGAAAATATAAATAAATGAATAAAAATAATTTGATAATAATTTAATAATAATATTTTAATAACAATAATTATTAATAACTAAATACAAATGTTGATTTTTTTTAACAGGTTTTTTAAAACAAATGAGTTGATTAAATAATTACAGAAATATTTTTAATTATTTTTGAAATAATTTTTTTTTTATATTATATAGAATTTTATTTAATAAAATATTTAAATATACAAAATTTCTTTAATATAAATATCAAAATAAACATAATTCTTTAAATAAAAATAACTTGAGAATCATTAAAATACTTGAAAAAACAAATTTTGGGGATCTGAAAGGTTATTAAAAAGGGTTTGGGGAAGCTAAAAAGTATGATTAAAGCTAAAAAATTTTAGAAAAATTATAATTTTAATTTTAAATTTATACAAAAAATTTCTATGGATAAATCAGTTGATGTTAAAATATTTATTGAAACTTGATTGAGTAAGTTTCTTTAATTGATGGTATTTTTGACTTGCTTGCTGGTTTTATTCTGGCTTCTCTTTCACTGCTTTTGACTTTTATTTCTTTTCTTTGACGACTTTGAATTTGTTGCTTTTAAAAATTTTAAATCTATATTTTTTTTAAAGTTTCCCTTTTCTTTATTGACATTTTTCACTTCTGCTTCTTTCTTTTCATTTTCAGTTGACGCATTTCATTGACTAAAAAAAATTTGTCGCTTCTTTTTATGCTGGCTGTCTTTGGATGCTTCTTTCCAGCTTCTTTCTTTAAACTTGTTTATGATTGCGTTTCACTTGAAGCATGATGGCTTTTTTAAAAAAATTGTGTTGGCATTTGGTTAAAGCTGTTTTCGCTTTTGAGTTTTAGATGAGGGATTCTTTTTTCCATAAAAAATTCTTTTTTCCTTTTTCGTCGAAGTATAGCAGTTTCTTTTTCTTTTGCAGTGTTTTTCTCTCGAGCTTTCTTTGGAAAAGGGTTTACATTTTTTGATGTGGTTGTTTCTAAAGAGTTTGGCATTTTCAATTGCTTTTATGTGTTAGTTTTCCGGCATTTGTCGATGTTCGTTTTTCTTTTTTTCAGAGGTGGTTGCTTCTGACGACTTTCTCGTTTATTGATTGAGTTTCAAAAAATTTCTTTTTTTCCATTTTCAAACTTTTTGTTGAAAGCATTTTTCAGTTTCACTTCTTTTCTGTTGCATTCTTTTAAACATTCGTAGTTTTTCTTTTTTTCAATTGAAGTTTTGTTTTTCTTTTATTGGATTACTGCATCCATTTCATAAAATCATTTTTGCATTAATTTTGGATTTGACTTCTTTTGAATTTGAAGAATGAAGCATTTAAATAATTGAAAACTTTTAATTTGATGAAACATTTCTTTCATTTGTTGAAGTACGTTTTTGATTTGAAACATTTTTTAAAATATCATAATTACTTTATTTGTGCACATTGATTTTTGATAAGCAATTATCATATCTTTGATGTATTTGAACCATGTTTCAATTTTTTTAAATGATTAAATTAATTTTTGTTGGCGTTGTTTTAACATTTTGGAAATGAACGAGATCATTTTGTTGAACATATTTTTGATTTGAATTACTAACATTTAATTTTCAGCATTATTACTGATGTTTTTGACTTGTTTCCGCTACAAACATTTATTCTGGATTTGTTGGAGCTATGATTTACATATTGAATTTTGACTAATTTTGTTGAGTTGGATAATTGTTGCAAAAAAAATTTATGTCGAATTTGATATTGCATTTCTTGAAGATAAGAGTTTCGGACGCGAGACTTTCCGGTGTGATGGGGTTCACTGGTGACATTGAAAGATGTTTCGTCCCCCAGAGAAATGTAATTTCATATTTGACGTTTAATTGATGTGACATTGTTCAGCTTGATATTATTATTCTTATGATGAAAAATAAGACTTTGATATTGATGGTAATTATTATTAAGATTATTCTAAATCTTACTACTGATATGCTTTCTATAACCTTTAAGAGGATATAATGAGATAACAAAAAGTAACATTTAAGAATTCTTATAATCTGTTGTCTTCTTCATTCATTTTCATTGAGTTTAGAGCTGATTTGATTTCATAAATTGATTTATTTGCATCCTTTTTCATTAAGTGTTTCCTTGTTCGGCTTTTCTTGTTTTGATTCATAAATTTGTTTCTTTGAAAACAATTGTTGGAGCATTGTTTCTAATTTGAAACATATCTGTTGTACTTGTTTTGTGTTGGCTCATAATTGTTGTAGCTGATTTTGAATTGATGTCGATTCGAATTTTGAGCAATTTGATTTTGTCGAAATTCTTCTTGGGTTACTGTATTGTGGTTGATGTATGTACGGTAAAAGTCTTTGAATTTGAATTTGGGCTTGATTCTTGATTAGCATTCTTGATGATTATCGTTGGTGATGATGATTCATCTTCTTCTTTAAGTTTAAAATCTTCTTTGGAGTCTTTCATTTTTGAGTTTTCCATTTCCAGGACTTTGAAAAGTTTGTTGTGAAAAATTATTTTTGTTGAATTTCCTTCTTTCGTTTTTTCCGTTTTCCATTTCGAGGCGGAGTTTTACATCCTTTGGCTTTTATTCGCTTATTTTTCTTTGAGGCTTATGTTAGCTACAGTATGCTTTACTGAGACAAAAAATTTTACAATTTTTGGAAATTTTAAACAATGAATGACTTATTTACCAAGTTAAAGTTATTGAGAAGATTTTATTGGTTTCTATTAATTTTAAAAGAAGTTTTTAAAAGAATGATTAGTCAAAAAAATTGAATAAGATTTTACAAAAGAGAAGAAAATTATTATAGTATGAAAAGAGTTTTTGATTTATTTGAATTGTTTGGAAGTTTTTCGATTCCGATTTCGTTTGTTGTGACAATTTCGCTGTTGTTCAGCCATCCAGTCATATGGTATCTTTGTTTCTTTGCATCTATTAGCTTGTTTCAAAGCTTCATCAAGTGTCTTGAAATACGGTAGTTGTTCTTGAAGATATTCTGATAAAGGATTTGGTAATCCTTTGACGAAAACTTTGATTGCTTTCTTGTTGCGGTCGTAATCATTGTATCCTTGAGAATTTTTGTAAAAGTATGACACATATTTTTCGATTCTGACTGCATACGATGAAAATGGTTCCTTTTTCAGGATCTTGCAATTCTTTAGCTTTTCATAGGTGATGTTATTCCTATAAGCAAAAGCTTGTTGAAATTTTTCTTTTAATTCCTCGTATACGGTATCTCTGGTTATGAATGGGTTCATTTTCTTGTTGGCATATCCATGAAATCTTGAGGCGAAGATGATTGCTTTTTGGTTTTCTGTAAGATCATAAAGTTGTAGAAAATCATCCATGTCGTTGATGAATTGATCTGGCTCTTCATTTGGTAAACCACCAAACGTTGAGCAATGTCTTGAAATTTGCATGAAATCAAATAAATCGAAATTTTGAGGCGTATCATTTACTTGTTGATGAAGTTCAGTTGCAGGTTGATTAATTTGATGAATCACTATTTCTTTTTCTTCCTGCTTGAGTTCATTTTTCTCAGCTTTTTCTTTCCCAGAAGAAAATATTTTCTTTCCCTTAAACACAAAGTCCATTTTTGTTGACAATTTTTCTTTCCACTTTTTCTTCTTGAAGTAACTGCTGCTTTTTCAAAATGTTGTGCAATTGCTATTTCTTTCTTTCTTCCCAAGCTTTTACATTTAGTATTCTTCAAATAACATTTCCGTTTGAAGAGTTCTTTTGAATTCATATAGGCGTTAGTTGATTATATTTTGAATTTTAGTGATGTACTTTAGTATTCTACAGTAAGTGTTCCCTTTTTGGTGTTCTTATTTATTCATATTTCCTTGGTTTTGACATTTTCCAATTTCTTTCCCACTTTGCATAAACAATTTTTAAAATTCACTTTTTTTCAATTCTTCGAAGCTGAATTCCTAATCCGCTTTTTGAATTTGGTCGTTTTCTTTTCTCAACTACGGTATCTACGGCTGTGTTCCTTTTTTAGATTGCTGTGCTCCCGATGATATTTGCAAAAATGTTGAAGCAATTTTAATCCTTTCAGTCTTTTTTCATAAAAAACATTTTACATTTTCTGCTTGCTTGTTTCGACATAATTGTGTTTGGAGAGCTGTTTTTTCTGTTGCTGACGTTCGTTGAGTTCCTGCTTGCTTGAATTCGTAATTGCTTGCACTTTTCCTTGTTCTTTTTCGTTTTCGTTCTTTTCCATATTTGAAGTACAGTATTCTTTTGAGACTTTTTTCATGAAGACTTTATTCTCATTCAAATAAAGAGAAAATGATATGAAAAATAAGCAAAGAGAGAAATGATATGAAATGATATGAAAGCATTTTGTGATCTGATAATGATAATAATGTAGCAAACTTATTCTTTTAATGATATACAAAAATTTTGAATTTTGTTACCGAAAATATGGTATAATTTTGGAGTTTTTGTGATAAATTTTTTGGTTTTGATTTTGAAAAATATGAGTTTTTGGTTAAGGCAATTTTTATGATAATTTAATTAAAATTTGATTATGGATCTTTTGATGAATTTTTTAAGAGGATTTTCTTTTGTTTCTGATTCTGTTTTTGTCGGCAAATTGAAGAGATTTTTAAATTAATTGATGAAGGTTTTATGACCTTTAATTGAAGACACACATATCCCTGAGTATTCTCGAAGGGATTCACGAAGCGGTTTCATTTTATTATTTTGATGATGGATACGGTGGATCTGAAACCTATTTACTATTCTCATATTTAAATATTTTTTATTCTAATTTCTTTAATTTCTTTAGTCGACTATCAAGCAATTTTACTTCACGCTAATTTTGTAGATTTGATTTTTAAAGATTCTGGCCAGAATTATCCACAAAACTAGTTCCGTCGATTAGAAGTCGTAGTTCTGAATCTAGCTTGATTTTATACGTTTTTATACTGCAGTTGATGGTAAAAAAGATAGGAGCACCGAGCTCAAAAATTACTGTAATTGGAGCAAAAGCTCAATAAAGATTTATTTTTAGATAAACAAGAGGCGACAGCGATTCGACCACTGCAGACTATAACATCTGTGCTTTACATTTGCACCCAACCTATTCTTGTTGTCGATTTATGGAGGAGATAAAGTTATCGCGATTCCTTGCTTCATATTCCTTTATCCACAAATTTTCAGCAATATTTCAACCGAAGTTGACCTGTTCATCTTCGTGTATCTTGTTCCCAAGCTGCTGGATTACTGTAGCAGCTCCACCAAGGGCGACTTCGTTAACAAATATTTTTAATTTAAACAACGCAATCCAATATTAAAATAAGATCCTTTTTATTTGTTAGAAATGTGGGTTTTAATGATTTTGAATAAAAATAAAGAGATAATATTTTTGATTTTAACCCATTTTGCCTTAAAATTACGGAAAATTTTGAAATTTTTGAATACCGAAAAAAAAGTTTGATTTGAAGTACCGAAAAAAATGAGATTAATTTGAATACCGAAAAATATGAAGTTGATTTGGAGTACCGAAAAAATTGAGAGTAATTTGAAAAAATATGGTATAATCATTTTAAGAAATAAGCTTGTGAGATGGTAAAAATGATAAAAAAAAATGTATTTAACACCGTCTTTGTTTTTAACAAAAAATCTAATATGGTAGAGGATGAGATAATATTAATGTAATTTGTTGTAAAAGATAGAATGCCTTAGGGCTTGTTGCAGAAAAGATGATGGGAAAATATGCGCGCTTTGTTTCTGAAACAAGAAGGGAATGGGGCAGATGACATTCTCAATAACAAAGACAAAAAAAATATTTGGTGTTAAAAACAGTAAAAAAAAATAAAATATTGAAATATTGAAGAGAGATGGAATTATAAAAGATGGAGTATACTCAATATTTTTAATTTTAAAAAGGATAAACCTACCAGTACCTGAGATGTTTGTAGACCTCCATGTTATATAGAAGGGGGATCCTGTCCTTCCATACTGGATCATATGGTGTAGCTGTGTATTCATCCCGGTTCTTCCCAGGGCTGATTGATTTATCCAAGGTTTATTATCATTATTACTACATAATATCACTAACAGGAAATAAGGAGAGAGAGAAACATCCAACTGCCGAAGGCAGTTGGCGTGGAGCAAGAGTGAGGAGTTAGGCCGCTGGCACTCGAAGAGGAGCTTTGACGCAAGGGCGGAGCATGTTGCTGATAGTAAAAGGCTGCTGCTGAGAGCAATGGACTTTCGTTCATTACAAAGCAGAAAAACAAAAAACCAAGCCTTAAAAAAAAGGTTAATTCATATTTTGGGGTTTGAGTTTTTGGATGTCAAATGTGTAAATTTTGGGAATTATTTCTCCAACTACAGGCAAAACCCCATGGAGGACATTAGTTATATGTCTTCTGTGATCTGTTTTGAAGCAGAAAAACAAAAAACCAAGCCTTAAAAAATAGGTTAATTCATATTTTGGGGTTTGAGTTTTTGGATGTCAAATATGTAAATTTTGGGAATTATTTCTCCAACTACAGGCAAAACCCCATGGAGGACATTAGTTATATGTCTTCTGTGATCTGTTTTGAAGCAGAAAAACAAAAAACCAAGCCTTAAAAAATAGGTTAATTCATATTTTGGGGTTTGAGTTTTTGGATGTCAAATGTGTAAATTTTGGGAATTATTTCTCCAACTACAGGCAAAACCCCATGGAGGACATTAGTTATATGTCTTCTGTGATCTGTTTTGAAGCAGAAAAACAAAAAACCAAGCCTTAAAAAATAGGTTAATTCATATTTTGGGGTTTGAGTTTTTGGATGTCAAATATGTAAATTTTGGGAATTATTTCTCCAACTACAGGCAAAACCCCATGGAGGACATTAGTTATATGTCTTCTGTGATCTGTTTTGAAGCAGAAAAACAAAAAACCAAGCCTTAAAAAATAGGTTAATTCATATTTTGGGGTTTGAGTTTTTGGATGTCAAATGTGTAAATTTTGGGAATTATTTCTCCAACTACAGGCAGAACCCCATGGAGGACATTAGTTATATGTCTTTTGTGATCTGTTTTGAAGCAGAAAAACAAAAAACCAAGCCTTAAAAAATAGGTTAATTCATATTTTGGGGTTTGAGTTTTTGGATGTCAAATATGTAAATTTTGGGAATTATTTCTCCAACTACAGGCAAAACCCCATGGAGGACATTAGTTATATGTCTTCTGTGATCTGTTTTGAAGCAGAAAAACATAAAACCAAGCCTTAAAAAATAGGTTTTACCGTATGCTTTGTTTTGGATTTTTGGATGTCCAATATGTAAATTTTGGGAATTATTTCTCCAACTACAGGCAAAACCCCATGGAGGACATTAGTTATATGTCTTCTGTGATCTGTTTTGAAGCAGAAAAACATAGAACCAAGCCTTAAAAAATAGGTTTTACCGTATGCTTTGTTTTGGATTTTTGGATGTCCAATATGTAAATTTTGGGAATTATTTCTCCAACTACAGGCAAAACCCCATGGAGGACATTAGTTATATGTCTTCTGTGATCTGTTTTGAAGCAGAAAAACAAAAAACCAAGCCTTAAAAAATAGGTTTTACCGTATTCTTTGTTTTGGATTTTTGGATGTCCAATATGTAAATTTTGGGAATTATTTCTCCAACTACAGGCAAAACCCCATGGAGGACATTAGTTATATGTCTTCTGTGATCTGTTTTGAAGCAGAAAAACAAAAAACCAGGCCTTAAAAAATAGGTTAATTCATATTTTGGGGTTTGAGTTTTTGGATGTCAAATATGTAAATTTTGGGAATTATTTCTCCAACTACAGGCAAAACCCCATGGAGGACATTAGTTATATGTCTTCTGTGATCTGTTTTGAAGCAGAAAAACATAAAACCAAGCCTTAAAAAATAGGTTTTACCGTATGCTTTGTTTTGGATTTTTGGATGTCCAATATGTAAATTTTGGGAATTATTTCTCCAACTACAGGCAAAACCCCATGGAGGACATTAGTTATATGTCTTCTGTGATCTGTTTTGAAGCAGAAAAACAAAAAACCAAGCCTTAAAAAATAGGTTTTACCGTATGCTTTGTTTTGGATTTTTGGATGTCAAATATGTAAATTTTGGGAATTATTTCTCCAACTACAGGCAAAACCCCATGGAGGACATTAGTTATATGTCTTCTGTGATCTGTTTTGAAGCAGAAAAACAAAAAACCAAGCCTTAAAAAATAGGTTAATTCATATTTTGGGGTTTGAGTTTTTGGATGTCAAATATGTAAATTTTGGGAATTATTTCTCCAACTACAGGCAAAACCCCATGGAGGACATTAGTTATATATCTTCTGTGATCTGTTTTGAAGCAGAAAAACAAAAAACCAAGCCTTAAAAAACAGGTTAATCCATATTTTTGGTTTTGAATTTTTGGATGTCAAATATGTAAATTTTGGGAATTATTTCTCCAACTACAGGCAAAACCCCATGGAGGACATTAGTTATATGTCTTCTGTGATCTGTTTTGAAGCAGGAAAACAAAAAACCAAGCCTTAAAAAATAGGTTAATTCATATTTTGGGGTTTGAGTTTTTGGATGTCCAATATGTAAATTTTGGGAATTATTTCTCCAACTACAGGCAAAACCCCATGGAGGACATTAGTTATATGTCTTCTGTGATCTGTTTTGAAGCAGAAAAACAAAAAACCAAGCCTTAAAAAATAGGTTAATTCATATTTTGGGGTTTGAGTTTTTGGATGTCAAATATGTAAATTTTGGGAATTATTTCTCCAACTACAGGCAAAACCCCATGGAGGACATTAGTTATATATCTTCTGTGATCTGTTTTGAAGCAGAAAAACAAAAAACCAAGCCTTAAAAAACAGGTTAATCCATATTTTTGGTTTTGAATTTTTGGATGTCAAATATGTAAATTTTGGGAATTATTTCTCCAACTACAGGCAAAACCCCATGGAGGACATTAGTTATATGTCTTCTGTGATCTGTTTTGAAGCAGGAAAACAAAAAACCAAGCCTTAAAAAATAGGTTAATTCATATTTTGGGGTTTTAGTTTTTGGATGTCCAATATGTAAATTTTGGGAATTATTTCTCCAACTACAGGCAAAACCCCATGGAGGACATTAGTTATATGTCTTCTGTGATCTGTTTTGAAGCAGAAAAACATAGAACCAAGCCTTAAAAAATAGGTTTTACCGTATGCTTTGTTTTGGATTTTTGGATGTCCAATATGTAAATTTTGGGAATTATTTCTCCAACTACAGGCAAAACCCCATGGAGGACATTAGTTATATGTCTTCTGTGATCTGTTTTGAAGCAGAAAAACAAAAAACCAAGCCTTAAAAAATAGGTTAATTCATATTTTGGGGTTTGAGTTTTTGGATGTCCAATATGTAAATTTTGGGAATTATTTCTCCAACTACAGGCAAAACCCCATGGAGGACATTAGTTATATGTCTTCTGTGATCTGTTTTGAAGCAGAAAAACAAAAAACCAAGCCTTAAAAAATAGGTTTTACCGTATTCTTTGTTTTGGATTTTTGGATGTCCAATATGTAAATTTTGGGAATTATTTCTCCAACTACAGGCAAAACCCCATGGAGGACATTAGTTATATGTCTTCTGTGATCTGTTTTGAAGCAGAAAAACAAAAAACCAAGCCTTAAAAAATAGGTTAATTCATATTTTGGGGTTTGAGTTTTTGGATGTCCAATATGTAAATTTTGGGAATTATTTCTCCAACTACAGGCAAAACCCCATGGAGGACATTAGTTATATGTCTTCTGTGATCTGTTTTGAAGCAGAAAAACAAAAAACCAAGCCTTAAAAAATAGGTTTTACCGTATTCTTTGTTTTGGATTTTTGGATGTCCAATATGTAAATTTTGGGAATTATTTCTCCAACTACAGGCAAAACCCCATGGAGGACATTAGTTATATGTCTTCTGTGATCTGTTTTGAAGCAGAAAAACAAAAAACCAAGCCTTAAAAAATAGGTTAATTCATATTTTGGGGTTTGAGTTTTTGGATGTCAAATATGTAAATTTTGGGAATTATTTCTCCAACTACAGGCAAAACCCCATGGAGGACATTAGTTATATGTCTTCTGTGATCTGTTTTGAAGCAGAAAAACAAAAAACCAAGCCTTAAAAAATAGGTTAATTCATATTTTGGGGTTTGAGTTTTTGGATGTCAAATATGTAAATTTTGGGAATTATTTCTCCAACTACAGGCAAAACCCCATGGAGGACATTAGTTATATGTCTTCTGTGATCTGTTTTGAAGCAGAAAAACAAAAAACCAAGCCTTAAAAAATAGGTTAATTCATATTTTGGGGTTTGAGTTTTTGGATGTCAAATATGTAAATTTTGGGAATTATTTCTCCAACTACAGGCAAAACCCCATGGAGGACATTAGTTATATGTCTTCTGTGATCTGTTTTGAAGCAGAAAAACAAAAAACCAAGCCTTAAAAAATAGGTTAATTCATATTTTGGGGTTTGAGTTTTTGGATGTCCAATATGTAAATTTTGGGAATTATTTCTCCAACTACAGGCAAAACCCCATGGAGGACATTAGTTATATGTCTTCTGTGATCTGTTTTGAAGCAGAAAAACATAAAACCAAGCCTTAAAAAATAGGTTTTACCGTATGCTTTGTTTTGGATTTTTGGATGTCAAATATGTAAATTTTGGGAATTATTTCTCCAACTACAGGCAAAACCCCATGGAGGACATTAGTTATATGTCTTCTGTGATCTGTTTTGAAGCAGAAAAACAAAAAACCAAGCCTTAAAAAATAGGTTAATTCATATTTTGGGGTTTGAGTTTTTGGATGTCAAATATGTAAATTTTGGGAATTATTTCTCCAACTACAGGCAGAACCCCATGGAGGACATTAGTTATATGTCTTTTGTGATCTGTTTTGAAGCAGAAAAACAAAAAACCAAGCCTTAAAAAATAGGTTAATTCATATTTTGGGGTTTGAGTTTTTGGATGTCAAATATGTAAATTTTGGGAATTATTTCTCCAACTACAGGCAAAACCGCATGGAGGACATTAGTTATATGTCTTCTGTGATCTGTTTTGAAGCAGAAAAACAAAAAACCAAGCCTTAAAAAATAGGTTAATTCATATTTTGGGGTTTGAGTTTTTGGATGTCAAATATGTAAATTTTGGGAATTATTTCTCCAACTACAGGCAAAACCCCATGGAGGACATTAGTTATATGTCTTCTGTGATCTGTTTTGAAGCAGAAAAACAAAAAACCAAGCCTTAAAAAATAGGTTAATTCATATTTTGGGGTTTGAGTTTTTGGATGTCAAATGTGTAAATTTTGGGAATTATTTCTCCAACTACAGGCAGAACCCCATGGAGGACATTAGTTATATGTCTTTTGTGATCTGTTTTGAAGCAGAAAAACAAAAAACCAAGCCTTAAAAAATAGGTTAATTCATATTTTGGGGTTTGAGTTTTTGGATGTCAAATATGTAAATTTTGGGAATTATTTCTCCAACTACAAACAAAACCCCATGGAGGACATTAGTTATATGTCTTCTGTGATCTGTTTTGAAGCAGAAAAACATAAAACCAAGCCTTAAAAAATAGGTTTTACCGTATGCTTTGTTTTGGATTTTTGGATGTCCAATATGTAAATTTTGGGAATTATTTCTCCAACTACAGGCAAAACCCCATGGAGGACATTAGTTATATGTCTTCTGTGATCTGTTTTGAAGCAGAAAAACATAGAATCAAGCCTTAAAAAATAGGTTTTACCGTATGCTTTGTTTTGGATTTTTGGATGTCCAATATGTAAATTTTGGGAATTATTTCTCCAACTACAGGCAAAACCCCATGGAGGACATTAGTTATATGTCTTCTGTGATCTGTTTTGAAGCAGAAAAACAAAAAACCAAGCCTTAAAAAATAGGTTTTACCGTATTCTTTGTTTTGGATTTTTGGATGTCCAATATGTAAATTTTGGGAATTATTTCTCCAACTACAGGCAAAACCCCATGGAGGACATTAGTTATATGTCTTCTGTGATCTGTTTTGAAGCAGAAAAACAAAAAACCAGGCCTTAAAAAATAGGTTAATTCATATTTTGGGGTTTGAGTTTTTGGATGTCAAATATGTAAATTTTGGGAATTATTTCTCCAACTACAGGCAAAACCCCATGGAGGACATTAGTTATATGTCTTCTGTGATCTGTTTTGAAGCAGAAAAACATAAAACCAAGCCTTAAAAAATAGGTTTTACCGTATGCTTTGTTTTGGATTTTTGGATGTCCAATATGTAAATTTTGGGAATTATTTCTCCAACTACAGGCAAAACCCCATGGAGGACATTAGTTATATATCTTCTGTGATCTGTTTTGAAGCAGAAAAACAAAAAACCACGCCTTAAAAAATAGGTTTTACCGTATGCTTTGTTTTGGAGTTTTGGATGTCGAATATGTAAATTTTGGGAATTATTTCTCCAACTACAGGCAAAACCCCATGGAGGACATTAGTTATATGTCTTCTGTGATCTGTTTTGAAGCAGAAAAACAAAAAACCAAGCCTTAAAAAATAGGTTAATTCATATTTTGGGGTTTGAGTTTTTGGATGTCCAATATGTAAATTTTGGGAATTATTTCTCCAACTACAGGCAAAACCCCATGGAGGACATTAGTTATATGTCTTCTGTGATCTGTTTTGAAGCAGAAAAACAAAAAACCAAGCCTTAAAAAATAGGTTTTACCGTATTCTTTGTTTTGGATTTTTGGATGTCCAATATGTAAATTTTGGGAATTATTTCTCCAACTACAGGCAAAACCCCATGGAGGACATTAGTTATATGTCTTCTGTGATCTGTTTTGAAGCAGAAAAACAAAAAACCAAGCCTTAAAAAATAGGTTAATTCATATTTTGGGGTTTGAGTTTTTGGATGTCAAATATGTAAATTTTGGGAATTATTTCTCCAACTACAGGCAAAACCCCATGGAGGACATTAGTTATATGTCTTCTGTGATCTGTTTTGAAGCAGAAAAACAAAAAACCAAGCCTTAAAAAATAGGTTAATTCATATTTTGGGGTTTGAGTTTTTGGATGTCAAATATGTAAATTTTGGGAATTATTTCTCCAACTACAGGCAAAACCCCATGGAGGACATTAGTTATATGTCTTCTGTGATCTGTTTTGAAGCAGAATAACAAAAAACCAAGCCTTAAAAAATAGGTTAATTCATATTTTGGGGTTTGAGTTTTTGGATGTCAAATATGTAAATTTTGGGAATTATTTCTCCAACTACAGGCAAAACCCCATGGAGGACATTAGTTATATGTCTTCTGTGATCTGTTTTGAAGCAGAAAAACAAAAAACCAAGCCTTAAAAAATAGGTTAATTCATATTTTGGGGTTTGAGTTTTTGGATGTCCAATATGTAAATTTTGGGAATTATTTCTCCAACTACAGGCAAAACCCCATGGAGGACATTAGTTATATGTCTTCTGTGATCTGTTTTGAAGCAGAAAAACATAAAACCAAGCCTTAAAAAATAGGTTTTACCGTATGCTTTGTTTTGGATTTTTGGATGTCAAATATGTAAATTTTGGGAATTATTTCTCCAACTACAGGCAAAACCCCATGGAGGACATTAGTTATATGTCTTCTGTGATCTGTTTTGAAGCAGAAAAACAAAAAACCAATCCTTAAAAAATAGGTTAATTCATATTTTGGGGTTTGAGTTTTTGGATGTCAAATATGTAAATTTTGGGAATTATTTCTCCAACTACAGGCAGAACCCCATGGAGGAAATTAGTTATATGTCTTTTGTGATCTGTTTTGAAGCAGAAAAACAAAAAACCAAGCCTTAAAAAATAGGTTAATTCATATTTTGGGGTTTGAGTTTTTGGATGTCAAATATGTAAATTTTGGGAATTATTTCTCCAACTACAGGCAAAACCCCATGGAGGACATTAGTTATATGTCTTCTGTGATCTGTTTTGAAGCAGAAAAACATAAAACCAAGCCTTAAAAAATAGGTTAATTCATATTTTGGGGTTTGAGTTTTTGGATGTCAAATATGTAAATTTTGGGAATTATTTCTCCAACTACAGGCAAAACCCCATGGAGGACATTAGTTATATGTCTTCTGTGATCTGTTTTGAAGCAGAAAAACAAAAAACCAAGCCTTAAAAAATAGGTTAATTCATATTTTGGGGTTTGAGTTTTTGGATGTCAAATATGTAAATTTTGGGAATTATTTCTCCAACTACAGGCAAAACCCCATGGAGGACATTAGTTATATGTCTTCTGTGATCTGTTTTGAAGCAGAAAAACAAAAAACCAAGCCTTAAAAAATAGGTTAATTCATATTTTGGGGTTTGAGTTTTTGGATGTCAAATGTGTAAATTTTGGGAATTATTTCTCCAACTACAGGCAGAACCCCATGGAGGACATTAGTTATATGTCTTTTGTGATCTGTTTTGAAGCAGAAAAACAAAAAACCAAGCCTTAAAAAATAGGTTAATTCATATTTTGGGGTTTGAGTTTTTGGATGTCAAATATGTAAATTTTGGGAATTATTTCTCCAACTACAAACAAAACCCCATGGAGGACATTAGTTATATGTCTTCTGTGATCTGTTTTGAAGCAGAAAAACATAAAACCAAGCCTTAAAAAATAGGTTTTACCGTATGCTTTGTTTTGGATTTTTGGATGTCCAATATGTAAATTTTGGGAATTATTTCTCCAACTACAGGCAAAACCCCATGGAGGACATTAGTTATATGTCTTCTGTGATCTGTTTTGAAGCAGAAAAACATAGAATCAAGCCTTAAAAAATAGGTTTTACCGTATGCTTTGTTTTGGATTTTTGGATGTCCAATATGTAAATTTTGGGAATTATTTCTCCAACTACAGGCAAAACCCCATGGAGGACATTAGTTATATGTCTTCTGTGATCTGTTTTGAAGCAGAAAAACAAAAAACCAAGCCTTAAAAAATAGGTTTTACCGTATTCTTTGTTTTGGATTTTTGGATGTCCAATATGTAAATTTTGGGAATTATTTCTCCAACTACAGGCAAAACCCCATGGAGGACATTAGTTATATGTCTTCTGTGATCTGTTTTGAAGCAGAAAAACAAAAAACCAGGCCTTAAAAAATAGGTTAATTCATATTTTGGGGTTTGAGTTTTTGGATGTCAAATATGTAAATTTTGGGAATTATTTCTCCAACTACAGGCAAAACCCCATGGAGGACATTAGTTATATATCTTCTGTGATCTGTTTTGAAGCAGAAAAACAAAAAACCAAGCCTTAAAAAACAGGTTAATCCATATTTTTGGTTTTGAATTTTTGGATGTCAAATATGTAAATTTTGGGAATTATTTCTCCAACTACAGGCAAAACCCCATGGAGGACATTAGTTATATGTCTTCTGTGATCTGTTTTGAAGCAGAAAAACATAAAACCAAGCCTTAAAAAATAGGTTTTACCGTATGCTTTGTTTTGGATTTTTGGATGTCCAATATGTAAATTTTGGGAATTATTTCTCCAACTACAGGCAAAACCCCATGGAGGACATTAGTTATATGTCTTCTGTGATCTGTTTTGAAGCAGAAAAACAAAAAACCAAGCCTTAAAAAATAGGTTTTACCGTATGCTTTGTTTTGGATTTTTGGATGTCAAATATGTAAATTTTGGGAATTATTTCTCCAACTACAGGCAAAACCCCATGGAGGACATTAGTTATATGTCTTCTGTGATCTGTTTTGAAGCAGAAAAACAAAAAACCAAGCCTTAAAAAATAGGTTAATTCATATTTTGGGGTTTGAGTTTTTGGATGTCAAATATGTAAATTTTGGGAATTATTTCTCCAACTACAGGCAAAACCCCATGGAGGACATTAGTTATATATCTTCTGTGATCTGTTTTGAAGCAGAAAAACAAAAAACCAAGCCTTAAAAAACAGGTTAATCCATATTTTTGGTTTTGAATTTTTGGATGTCAAATATGTAAATTTTGGGAATTATTTCTCCAACTACAGGCAAAACCCCATGGAGGACATTAGTTATATGTCTTCTGTGATCTGTTTTGAAGCAGAAAAACATAAAACCAAGCCTTAAAAAACAGGTTAATCCATATTTTTGGTTTTGAATTTTTGGATGTCAAATATGTAAATTTTGGGAATTATTTCTCCAACTACAGGCAAAACCCCATGGAGGACATTAGTTATATGTCTTCTGTGAGCTGTTTTGAAGCAGAAAAACATAAAACCAAGCCTTAAAAAACAGGTTAATCCATATTTTTGGTTTTGGATTTTTGGATGTCAAATATGTAAATTTTGGGAATTATTTCTCCAACTACAGGCAAAACCCCATGGAGGACATTTGTTATATGTCTTCTGTGATCTGTTTTGACGCAGAAAAACATAAAACCAAGCCTTAAAAAATAGGTTTAACCGTATGCTTTGTTTTGGATTTTTGGATGTCCAATATGTAAATTTTGGGAATTATTTCTCCAACTACAGGCAAAACCCCATGGAGGACATTAGTTATATGTCTTCTGTGATCTGTTTTGAAGCAGAAAAACATAAAACCAAGCCTTAAAAAACAGATTAATCCATATTTTTGGTTTTGAATTTTTGGATGTCAAATATGTAAATTTTGGGAATTATTTCTCCAACTACAGGCAAAACCCCATGGAGGACATTAGTTATATGTCTTCTGTGATCTGTTTTGAAGCAGAAAAACAAAAAACCAAGCCTTAAAAAATAGGTTAATCCATATTTTGGGGTTTGAGTTTTTGGATGTCAAATATGTAAATTTTGGGAATTATTTCTCCAACTACAGGCAAAACCCCATGGAGGACATTAGTTATATGTCTTCTGTGATCTGTTTTGAAGCAGAAAAACATAAAACCAAGCCTTAAAAAATAGGTTTTACCGTATGCTTTGTTTTGGATTTTTGGATGTCCAATATGTAAATTTTGGGAATTATTTCTCCAACTACAGGCAAAACCCCATGGAGGACATTAGTTATATGTCTTCTGTGATCTGTTTTGAAGCAGAAAAACATAAAACCAAGCCTTAAAAAACAGATTAATCCATATTTTTGGTTTTGAGTTTTTGGATGTCAAATATGTAAATTTTGGGAATTATTTCTCCAACTACAGGCAAAACCCCATGGAGGACATTAGTTATATGTCTTCTGTGATCTGTTTTGAAGCAGAAAAACAAAAAACCAAGCCTTAAAAAATAGGTTAATCCATATTTTGGGGTTTGAGTTTTTGGATGTCAAATATGTAAATTTTGGGAATTATTTCTCCAACTACAGGCAAAACCCCATGAAGGACATTAGTTATATGTCTTCTGTGATCTTTTTTAAAGCTGAAAAACAAAAAACCAAGCCTTAAAAAATAGGTTTTACCGTATGCTTTGTTTTGGATTTTTGGATGTCAAATATGTAAATTTTGGGAATTATTTCTCCAACTACAGGCAAAACCCCATGGAGGACATTAGTTATATGTCTTCTGTGATCTGTTTTGAAGCAGAAAAACAAAAAACCAAGCCTTAAAAAATAGGTTAATTCATATTTTGGGGTTTGAGTTTTTGGATGTCAAATATGTAAATTTTGGGAATTATTTCTCCAACTACAGGCAAAACCCCATGGAGGACATTAGTTATATATCTTCTGTGATCTGTTTTGAAGCAGAAAAACAAAAAACCAAGCCTTAAAAAACAGGTTAATCCATATTTTTGGTTTTGAATTTTTGGATGTCAAATATGTAAATTTTGGGAATTATTTCTCCAACTACAGGCAAAACCCCATGGAGGACATTAGTTATATGTCTTCTGTGATCTGTTTTGAAGCAGAAAAACATAAAACCAAGCCTTAAAAAACAGGTTAATCCATATTTTTGGTTTTGAATTTTTGGATGTCAAATATGTAAATTTTGGGAATTATTTCTCCAACTACAGGCAAAACCCCATGGAGGACATTAGTTATATGTCTTCTGTGAGCTGTTTTGAAGCAGAAAAACATAAAACCAAGCCTTAAAAAACAGGTTAATCCATATTTTTGGTTTTGGATTTTTGGATGTCAAATATGTAAATTTTGGGAATTATTTCTCCAACTACAGGCAAAACCCCATGGAGGACATTTGTTATATGTCTTCTGTGATCTGTTTTGACGCAGAAAAACATAAAACCAAGCCTTAAAAAATAGGTTTAACCGTATGCTTTGTTTTGGATTTTTGGATGTCCAATATGTAAATTTTGGGAATTATTTCTCCAACTACAGGCAAAACCCCATGGAGGACATTAGTTATATGTCTTCTGTGATCTGTTTTGAAGCAGAAAAACATAAAACCAAGCCTTAAAAAACAGATTAATCCATATTTTTGGTTTTGAATTTTTGGATGTCAAATATGTAAATTTTGGGAATTATTTCTCCAACTACAGGCAAAACCCCATGGAGGACATTAGTTAAATGTCTCCTGTGATCTGTTTTGAAGCAGAAAAACATAAAACCAAGCCTTAAAAAATAGGTTTCACCGTATGCTTTGTTTTGGATTTTTGGATGTCAAATATGTAAATTTTGGGAATTATTTCTCCAACTACAGGCAAAACCCCATGGAGGACATTAGTTATATGTCTTCTGTGAGCTGTTTTGAAGCAGAAAAACATAAAACCAAGCCTTAAAAAACAGGTTAATCCATATTTTTGGTTTTGGATTTTTGGATGTCAAATATGTAAATTTTGGGAATTATTTCTCCAACTACAGGCAAAACCCCATGGAGGACATTTGTTATATGTCTTCTGTGATCTGTTTTGACGCAGAAAAACATAAAACCAAGCCTTAAAAAATAGGTTTAACCGTATGCTTTGTTTTGGATTTTTGGATGTCCAATATGTAAATTTTGGGAATTATTTCTCCAACTACAGGCAAAACCCCATGGAGGACATTAGTTATATGTCTTCTGTGATCTGTTTTGAAGCAGAAAAACATAAAACCAAGCCTTAAAAAACAGATTTATCCATATTTTTGGTTTTGAATTTTTGGATGTCAAATATGTAAATTTTGGGAATTATTTCTCCAACTACAGGCAAAACCCCATGGAGGACATTAGTTAAATGTCTCCTGTGATCTGTTTTGAAGCAGAAAAACATAAAACCAAGCCTTAAAAAATAGGTTTCACCGTATGCTTTGTTTTGGATTTTTGGATGTCAAATATGTAAATTTTGGGAATTATTTCTCCAACTACAGGCAAAACCCCATGGAGGACATTAGTTATATGTCTTCTGTGATCTGTTTTGAAGCAGAAAAACATAAAACCAAGCCTTAAAAAATAGGTTTTACCGTATGCTTTGTTTTGGATTTTTTGATGTCCAATATGTAAATTTTGGGAATTATTTCTCAAACTGCAGGCAAAACCCCATGGAGGACATTAGTTATATGTCTTCTGTGATCTGTTTTGAAGCAGAAAAATAAAAAACCAAGCCTTAAAAAATAGGTTAATCCATATTTTGGGGTTTGAGTTTTTGGATGTCAAATATGTAAATTTTGGGAATTATTTTTCCAACTACAGGCAAAACCCCATGGAAGACATTAGTTATATGTCTTCTGTGAGCTGTTTTGAAGCAGAAAAACATAAAACCAAGCCTTAAAAAACAGGTTAATCCATATTTTTGGTTTTGAATTTTTGGATGTCAAATATGTAAATTTTGGGAATCATTTCTCCAACTACAGTCAAAACCCCATGGAGGACATTTGTTATATGTCTTCTGTGATCTGTTTTGAAGCAGAAAAACAAAAAACCAAGCCTTAAAAAATAGGTTTTACCGTATGCTTTGTTTTGGATGTTTGGATGTCCAATATGTAAATTTTGGGAATTATTTCTCAAACTGCAGGCAAAACCCCATGGAGGACATTAGTTATATGTCTTCTGTGATCTGTTTTGAAGCAGAAAAACATAAAACCAAGCCTTAAAAAATAGGTTAATCCATATTTTGGGGTTTGAGTTTTTGGATGTCAAATATGTAAATTTTGGGAATTATTTTTCCAACTACAGGCAAAACCCCATGGAGGACATTTGTTATATGTCTTCTGTGATCTGTTTTGAAGCAGAAAAACAAAAAACCAAGCCTTAAAAAATAGGTTTTACCGTATGCTTTGTTTTGGATTTTTGGATGTCCAATATGTAAATTTTGGGAATTATTTCTACAACTACAGGCAAAACCCCATGGAGGACATTTGTTATATGTCTTCTGTGATCTGTTTTGAAGCAGAAAAACATAAAACCAAGCCTTAAAAAATAGGTTTTACCGTATGCTTTGTTTTGGATTTTTGGATGTCCAATATGTAAATTTTAAGAATTATTTCTCCAACTACAGGCAAAACCCCATGGAGGACATTAGTTAAATGTCTCCTGTGATCTGTTTTGAAGCAGAAAAACATAAAACCAAGCCTTAAAAAATAGGTTTCACCGTATGCTTTGTTTTGGATTTTTGGATGTCAAATATGTAAATTTTGGGAATTATTTCTCCAACTACAGGCAAAACCCCATGGAGGACATTAGTTAAATGTCTCCTGTGATCTGTTTTGAAGCAGAAAAACATAAAACCAAGCCTTAAAAAATAGGTTTTACCGTATGCTTTGTTTTGGATTTTTTGATGTCCAATATGTAAATTTTGGGAATTATTTCTCAAACTGCAGGCAAAACCCCATGGAGGACATTAGTTATATGTCTTCTGTGATCTGTTTTGAAGCAGAAAAATAAAAAACCAAGCCTTAAAAAATAGGTTAATCCATATTTTGGGGTTTGAGTTTTTGGATGTCAAATATGTAAATTTTGGGAATTATTTTTCCAACTACAGGCAAAACCCCATGGAAGACATTAGTTATATGTCTTCTGTGAGCTGTTTTGAAGCAGAAAAACATAAAACCAAGCCTTAAAAAACAGGTTAATCCATATTTTTGGTTTTGAATTTTTGGATGTCAAATATGTAAATTTTGGGAATCATTTCTCCAACTACAGTCAAAACCCCATGGAGGACATTTGTTATATGTCTTCTGTGATCTGTTTTGAAGCAGAAAAACAAAAAACCAAGCCTTAAAAAATAGGTTTTACCGTATGCTTTGTTTTGGATTTTTGGATGTCCAATATGTAAATTTTAAGAATTATTTCTCCAACTACAGGCAAAACCCCATGGAGGACATTAGTTAAATGTCTCCTGTGATCTGTTTTGAAGCAGAAAAACATAAAACCAAGCCTTAAAAAATAGATTTCACCGTATGCTTTGTTTTGGATTTTTGGATGTCAAATATGTAAATTTTGGGAATTATTTCTCCAACTACAGGCAAAACCCCATGGAGGACATTAGTTATATGTCTTCTGTGATCTGTTTTGAAGCAGAAAAACATAAAACCAAGCCTTAAAAAATAGGTTTTACCGTATGCTTTGTTTTGGATTTTTTGATGTCCAATATGTAAATTTTGGGAATTATTTCTCAAACTGCAGGCAAAACCCCATGGAGGACATTAGTTATATGTCTTCTGTGATCTGTTTTGAAGCAGAAAAACAAAAAACCAAGCCTTAAAAAATAGGTTAATCCATATTTTGGGGTTTGAGTTTTTGGATGTCAAATATGTAAATTTTGGGAATTATTTTTCCAACTACAGGCAAAACCCCATGGAAGACATTAGTTATATGTCTTCTGTGAGCTGTTTTGAAGCAGAAAAACATAAAACCAAGCCTTAAAAAACAGGTTAATCCATATTTTTGGTTTTGAATTTTTGGATGTCAAATATGTAAATTTTGGGAATCATTTCTCCAACTACAGTCAAAACCCCATGGAGGACATTTGTTATATGTCTTCTGTGATCTGTTTTGAAGCAGAAAAACAAAAAACCAAGCCTTAAAAAATAGGTTTTACCGTATGCTTTGTTTTGGATTTTTGGATGTCCAATATGTAAATTTTGGGAATTATTTCTCAAACTGCAGGCAAAACCCCATGGAGGACATTAGTTATATGTCTTCTGTGATCTGTTTTGAAGCAGAAAAACATAAAACCAAGCCTTAAAAAATAGGTTAATCCATATTTTGGGGTTTGAGTTTTTGGATGTCAAATATGTAAATTTTGGGAATTATTTTTCCAACTACAGGCAAAACCCCATGGAAGACATTAGTTATATGTCTTCTGTGAGCTGTTTTGAAGCAGAAAAACATGAAACCAAGCCTTAAAAAACAGGTTAATCCATATTTTTGGTTTTGAATTTTTGGATGTCAAATATGTAAATTTTGGGAATCATTTCTCCAACTACAGTCAAAACCCCATGGAGGACATTTGTTATATGTCTTCTGTGATCTGTTTTGAAGCAGAAAAACAAAAAACCAAGCCTTAAAAAATAGGTTTTACCGTATGCTTTGTTTTGGATTTTTGGATGTCCAATATGTAAATTTTGGGAATTATTTCTCAAACTGCAGGCAAAACCCCATGGAGGACATTAGTTATATGTCTTCTGTGATCTGTTTTTAAGCAGAAAAACATAAAACCAAGCCTTAAAAAATAGGTTTTACTTTATGCTTTTCTTTGATAAATTAAATGCTTTATCTGAAAATTAAGTGAATTATTTCTCCAACTACAGGCAAAACCCCATGGAGGACATTAGTTATATGTCTTCTGTGATCTGTTTTGAAGCAGAAAAACATAAAACCAAGCCTTAAAAAACAGGTTAATCCATATTTTTGGTTTTGAATTTTTGGATGTCAAATATGTAAATTTTGGGAATTATTTCTCCAACTACAGGCAAAACCCCATGGAAGACATTAGTTATATGTCTTCTGTGAGCTGTTTTGAAGCAGAAAAACATAAAACCAAGCCTTAAAAAACAGGTTAATCCATATTTTTGGTTTTGAATTTTTGGATGTCAAATATGTAAATTTTGGGAATCATTTCTCCAACTACAGTCAAAACCCCATGGAGGACATTTGTTATATGTCTTCTGTGATCTGTTTTGAAGCAGAAAAACAAAAAACCAAGCCTTAAAAAATAGGTTTTACCGTATGCTTTGTTTTGGATTTTTGGATGTCCAATATGTAAATTTTGGGAATTATTTCTCAAACTGCAGGCAAAACCCCATGGAGGACATTAGTTATATGTCTTCTGTGATCTGTTTTGAAGCAGAAAAACATAAAACCAAGCCTTAAAAAATAGGTTAATCCATATTTTGGGGTTTGAGTTTTTGGATGTCAAATATGTAAATTTTGGGAATTATTTTTCCAACTACAGGCAAAACCCCATGGAAGACATTAGTTATATGTCTTCTGTGAGCTGTTTTGAAGCAGAAAAACATGAAACCAAGCCTTAAAAAACAGGTTAATCCATATTTTTGGTTTTGAATTTTTGGATGTCAAATATGTAAATTTTGGGAATCATTTCTCCAACTACAGTCAAAACCCCATGGAGGACATTTGTTATATGTCTTCTGTGATCTGTTTTGAAGCAGAAAAACAAAAAACCAAGCCTTAAAAAATAGGTTTTACCGTATGCTTTGTTTTGGATTTTTGGATGTCCAATATGTAAATTTTGGGAATTATTTCTCAAACTGCAGGCAAAACCCCATGGAGGACATTAGTTATATGTCTTCTGTGATCTGTTTTTAAGCAGAAAAACATAAAACCAAGCCTTAAAAAATAGGTTTTACTTTATGCTTTTCTTTGATAAATTAAATGCTTTATCTGAAAATTAAGTGAATTATTTCTCCAACTACAGGCAAAACCCCATGGAGGACATTAGTTATATGTCTTCTGTGATCTGTTTTGAAGCAGAAAAACATAAAACCAAGCCTTAAAAAACAGGTTAATCCATATTTTTGGTTTTGAATTTTTGGATGTCAAATATGTAAATTTTGGGAATTATTTCTCCAACTACAGGCAAAACCCCATGGAAGACATTAGTTATATGTCTTCTGTGAGCTGTTTTGAAGCAGAAAAACATAAAACCAAGCCTTAAAAAACAGGTTAATCCATATTTTTGGTTTTGAATTTTTGGATGTCAAATATGTAAATTTTGGGAATCATTTCTCCAACTACAGTCAAAACCCCATGGAGGACATTTGTTATATGTCTTCTGTGATCTGTTTTGAAGCAGAAAAACAAAAAACCAAGCCTTAAAAAATAGGTTAATCCATATTTTGGGGTTTGAGTTTTTGGATGTCAAATATGTAAATTTTGGGAATTATTTTTCCAACTACAGGCAAAACCCCATGGAAGACATTAGTTATATGTCTTCTGTGAGCTGTTTTGAAGCAGAAAAACATAAAACCAAGCCTTAAAAAACAGGTTAATCCATATTTTTGGTTTTGAATTTTTGGATGTCAAATATGTAAATTTTGGGAATCATTTCTCCAACTACAGTCAAAACCCCATGGAGGACATTTGTTATATGTCTTCTGTGATCTGTTTTGAAGCAGAAAAACAAAAAACCAAGCCTTAAAAAATAGGTTTTACCGTATGCTTTGTTTTGGATTTTTGGATGTCCAATATGTAAATTTTGGGAATTATTTCTCAAACTGCAGGCAAAACCCCATGGAGGACATTAGTTATATGTCTTCTGTGATCTGTTTTGAAGCAGAAAAACATAAAACCAAGCCTTAAAAAATAGGTTAATCCATATTTTGGGGTTTGAGTTTTTGGATGTCAAATATGTAAATTTTGGGAATTATTTTTCCAACTACAGGCAAAACCCCATGGAAGACATTAGTTATATGTCTTCTGTGAGCTGTTTTGAAGCAGAAAAACATGAAACCAAGCCTTAAAAAACAGGTTAATCCATATTTTTGGTTTTGAATTTTTGGATGTCAAATATGTAAATTTTGGGAATCATTTCTCCAACTACAGTCAAAACCCCATGGAGGACATTTGTTATATGTCTTCTGTGATCTGTTTTGAAGCAGAAAAACAAAAAACCAAGCCTTAAAAAATAGGTTTTACCGTATGCTTTGTTTTGGATTTTTGGATGTCCAATATGTAAATTTTGGGAATTATTTCTCAAACTGCAGGCAAAACCCCATGGAGGACATTAGTTATATGTCTTCTGTGATCTGTTTTTAAGCAGAAAAACATAAAACCAAGCCTTAAAAAATAGGTTTTACTTTATGCTTTTCTTTGATAAATTAAATGCTTTATCTGAAAATTAAGTGAATTATTTCTCCAACTACAGGCAAAACCCCATGGAGGACATTAGTTATATGTCTTCTGTGATCTGTTTTGAAGCAGAAAAACATAAAACCAAGCCTTAAAAAACAGGTTAATCCATATTTTTGGTTTTGAATTTTTGGATGTCAAATATGTAAATTTTGGGAATTATTTCTCCAACTACAGGCAAAACCCCATGGAGGACATTAGTTATATGTCTTCTGTGATCTGTTTTGAAGCAGAAAAACAAAAAACCAAGCCTTAAAAAATAGGTTTTACCGTATGCTTTGTTTTGGATTTTTGGATGTCCAATATGTAAATTTTGGGAATTATTTCTCCAACTACAGGCAAAACCCCATGGAGGACATTAGTTATATGTCTTCTGTGATCTGTTTTGAAGCAGAAAAACATAAAACCAAGCCTTAAAAAATAGGTTTTACCGTATGCTTTGTTTTGGATTTTTGGATGTCAAATATGTAAATTTTGGGAATTATTTCTCCAACTACAGGCAAAACCCCATGGAGGACATTAGTTATATGTCTTCTGTGATCTGTTTTGAAGCAGAAAAACATAAAACCAAGCCTTAAAAAACAGGTTAATCCATATTTTTGGTTTTGAATTTTTGGATTTAATTTAATTTAATTTATTCACTTCAAAGCGATTGCTCACTTTAAGTGCGGGTACAAACAAGAAATATAATAAGAATATAAGAATACAATAAAAAATGAATACAATAAAATGTATCAAAATAAAGTAATAAAAGAGAAAGAAAAAATAAGTTTTTAAATAAATTTTTTGACTATAACAGACACCGACTTTTACTGAACTTGGATTTGAAATTTATAGTCTAACATCGATCATCAAAGAATGAGGTGGATGCTCTATGAAAACGGACAGGGCTTACACATTATCCGAATCATTTGAACACTTTAAAGCCACCCGATCGTGTTATTTTAAAGGGAAGTCAAAGTAGAAGCCAAGTAGAAGTCAATGACTGCGATAGAAATTAAATGAATAAAATAAACTTATTTAAAAATTTTAAAGTAATGAGTAAATCGAAAAAATAAAAAGTACAATAATAATGTTACAAAGTAAAAATATAGAAACTTATACAATTTTCAGCGTCTTTGAAAAGTCAATTGTTTTGAGATGGGCGAGTAAGGCTTCTTTTGAACCGAATTCGTTGAGATTAATTTTGTATTGATTTAGCAGGGCTGAGATTCTTGAAGAAAAATGAAGATTGAAGAATTTGGATTTTGGATGAATGTTCGATTTAGTTTTATAAATGCCTCCAGATCTGGATTCCATTGTAGTTCTTTGGTAAAATTCGAGGTCGAGATCGGGATTTTTGTGTTGCACAAATATTTTCCAAGCTTCAAGAATTTGAAAATAAAGTCTTCTTTTTTCTAATGATTCCATTCCATATAATATTAATCGTTCTTTGTAATCGGGAATTTGGTCATAGTTTGGATTATTTCTTAAATAAATTCTTTTTGTAAAGGTTCTTTGAATTTGTTCAATGTCATCAACAATATTTTTTCTTGGAATATTAAATAAAGATGAACCATATTCATAATTGGGTCGAATATAAATTTTGAATATTTTTGCAAGAATATCGGGATTGTTTGTGATTACTTTCTTTAATATTGAATGCATTTTTCGATTTGTGATAGAATAAATAACGTCGATGTGATGGGACATTGATAGATCATTTTTAATATAAATTCCGAGATCACGGGTGACATCTTTTTTCAGAATTTGAGTATTATTGATTGAATAATTAGCTTCAGGATTGGGTGGACCATATTGGACATGCACAGTTTTTGATGCATTAATTGATAGAGATTTTCGGGAACACCATTCAAATAATCCATCGAGAGCACTTTGAAGAGGAGTTGGATCATATTGGTTACGGTAGTATGAGTACAGTAGTTTCAGGTCATCAGCAAACTTAAAATGGATAATGAGATTAAAATTATTTAAAAATTTACTGATTTGAGCAAAAACTATTATAAATAGAATTGCAGAAAGAACACTTCCTTGGCCAACACCAGAAGTGCATTCTGCTGTTTTACTTTTACTTTTGTTAATTTTGACCAAAAATTTTCGACGAGTTAAAAATATAATCATTAAATTTAATAATTTGCCATTAATTTTTGCCTTTTTGAGATTATCCACAATCTCTTGAAATGTTAATTTATCAAAGGCTTTTTCCATATCCAAAAATATAACATCGGTTGTTTTTCCATTTGCAGCTTTTTTAACAATTTCTTCCTGAAAAAGAATCATTTGTGTTGTTGTAGACATACCTTTTCTGAAGCCAAATTGTTCTCGTGGTAGAAATTGGATTTTTTCAAGATGTATTACCAGCTCTTCTTTAATGACCCTTTCCATGGTTTTAAATATATCGCTGGTGCAGGAGATAGGTCGAAAACTTGAGATTACGGTAGGGTTTTGTATTTTTGGTATTGGTGTTACATGAGATATCAGAAATTGTTCCGGCACATCGCCAATTTCCAAAATATGGTTGAATAATATTGACAGTGGTAAAGCCAGAGATTTTGAACATTTATTTAGTATAGTTCCGGGAATACCATCGGGACCAAAAACACTTTTACTGGAACATTTTCGAAGTTGTTTTTGAACATTTTCTTTGGTAAATTTGATAGTGTGTAGTTCGTCTTCGTTGGTATTATTGGAAGGTAAATGGTCGATTTCGAAGTTTGGATTTAATACTGATTTGAAAAAGGTTAGCATTCCATCGGCTTTTTCTTGATCGGTTAATAATAATTTGCCATTGTCAGTAATTGATGGAATGGGTTGAAATTTGGTTTTCAAAATCGGTGTCACATAAGAAAACAGGTTGCATTGTTTTTCTAAAAGTTTTTGTTGTTTATTTTTGACCCACCTTTTGTGCAGTTTTATAAGTTGTTGTCCAACATTTCTGCTTTCATGAGTTTTATACGGATCGTTGATAATATTTAAATAATGTTTCTTCATTTTCACAATCACATCTGGGAAGTATCTTGTACTTTTTGGAGTAATGCTTTTTTCTTCAATAAAATTGTGGTCGTAAATCCCTTCATCAATTGTGGATTTTATAAAAGTTAACATTTCTTCTGACGTTGAACAACGTGATAATTCGAATCTCCAATCTATAAAAAGTAGATGTATGTTTAATAAGTCAAACGCACCATTCTTGAAGTCAAGAAATTTGAAAGAATTATTGCTTGGCACCGGCGGTGGGTGGTTTAATTCAAAATATAGTATTTTGTGATCCAATCCAGGTATTTGTTGTGATTGAATACTTTCAGGTAAAGCATGAAGATTTTGAATAAGTTCCGGTAATGAGGAAAATAGTAAGTCTAAAATATTCAAGTTTTTTGTACTAGTTGGAAAACTTACCATTTGTTTCAAGTGGAAATATTCGCAAAGATTGCACACGAGATTTTGAATTCTTCTGTTTTTGTTTGATATTTTTGGAACACCATTTTCCCATAAAATATAAGGAAGATTCATGTCTCCAAGAAAAATATATGAAGTAGGTAAAAATGGAGTTGGAGAGTCAAACAAATTGGAGATTTCTTCTAATAATTTGACAGTATCAGGAACATTGGTTTTTGGTGGTCGATAATTTAATACGAATCTAACAATATTATTTTCAATAAACAAGTCGAAAGCGACAGTTTCAGCAACAGCATTTTTGATTGGAATATAATGTAAGTTATTTTTAATAAGAACAACAACACCTCCATAAGGTTCATTATTAATACGATCTTTTCGAATTATTGAATAATTATATTTATGAATTATTTGAGAGTCGAGAATATTAGAATTTAGCCATGATTCACAAATAAATATAAGATCAGGATCGTTCTTTTCAATAAATTGATGTAATAAGTTAATTTTGATGGATCTGAAATTTATTAAAAAGCATTTTAAATTACCTGGAGGTTGTGTTTCTTGATTAAAATTGTTTTTGTTGTGTTGCTCGTTTATGAAAAATATTAGAATTTGCATTAATATTATCCATAACAGCATTGATTACTTGATTAGTTACTTGATTAATAACAGATTTGATATTGATATTATTTGAGTTAGCAAAATTATTTCTTTGTCGGCGTTGACTTCCATTGTTATTTCCAATACTTGAAGTATTATTATCACTTTTATTAGCAGAGTCTGCCATTTCAACATCAGCATTATTTGGTGTATTATTTAATTTTTCGTTTCCATTTCGGTTATTCCGGTATACAACTTGAACAGGCGTCCCTTTTACTTCTTCATTATTTGGGCCACTGACATTTCGAGCAACTTTTTTTCCATTGTCAAGTATTGTTAAATCAAATTGAACATGTTCTCCACGAAGAAGTGTTCGGTAAAAAATATTTTGGATTTTTGATTTTGAAATTGCAGTTGCGTGAACAAATACATCAACAGTTTGATTTCCATTATTATAATTGATAAATCCGAATTTATTTTTGATATCAAAGAATTTGACTGTTCCAGTTACTGTAGTTTTACTAATAACTTTTGGAATAGGTTTCTTTGCTTTTGGAAATTTTGAAATAGAGGAAGTAACATTACATTCTGAAACTTTGGCATTTCGTGGATTAGAACTTACGGTATGGAGACGATCATTTTTGGTTGAAGCTTGTGCAGATTCATTAACTGATTCATCAAGAATTTGAATATCATTGTTTTGAGTCCCTGAAATTTCTGAAAATGTTGTTTGATTATCACTTACTTTTTGCATTGCCGATTTCTTCTGTTGCTTTTCTTGGTTTTTTGCGGTCTTTTGGGCTTGTAGGGCCATTGATGAATATAGATTTGTTTCCTTTAAAAGATTGGAATAAGAATTCTTCAAAGTGATAATTGAATTTTTTATATGTTCTACTTTTCCTTTTGCAATGCCGCCTTGTTTCTTTTCCTTTAGAATATTTTCCATTTTTGTTTTAATAGATTCGATTTCAGAGATGTAATCATTGAATTTTTGAATATGTGATAATGGTAATGTTACATTGTTCCGATTTTCCATCAGGGGAAGAATATTAGATTCATTCATCTGTTTTTTATTTGATGTAATATCAGAAGAATATTCAGATTCAGATTCATGTGGACGTTTTCGTTGAGCTTTTGACATTGTTGATTAATAAAAAAAATATTAAAATTTGAAGTTGGGTAAATCAATAAATTTGAAATTTATGAAATTGAAGAAAAATAAATATTTGAAAAATAAATATTTGAAAAAAAAATAAATAAATATTTGAGAGCTGATTTGACTGGTCACTAGCACGGACGAGCAAAAATTTGGAATGAGCTAAAATTTGGAATGAGCAAAAATTTGGAATGAGTTTACCGTATGCTTTGTTTTGGATTTTTGGATGTCAAATATGTAAATTTTGGGAATTATTTCTCCAACTACAGGCAAAACCCCATGGAGGACATTAGTTATATGTCTTCTGTGATCTGTTTTGAAGCAGAAAAACAAAAAACCAAGCCTAAAAAAATAGGTTAATCCATATTTTGGGGTTTGAGTTTTTGGATGTCAAATATGTAAATTTTGGGAATTATTTCTCCAACAACAGGCAAAACCCCATGAAGGACATTAGTTATATGTCTTCTGTGATCTGTTTTGAAGCAGAAAAACATAAAACCAAGCCTTAAAAAACAGGTTAATCCATATTTTTGGTTTTGAATTTTTGGATGTCAAATATGTAACTTTTGGGAATTATTTCTCCAACTACAGGCAAAACCCCATGGAGGACATTAGTTATATGTCTTCTGTGATCTGTTTTGAAGCAGAAAAACAAAAAACCAAGCCTTAAAAAATAGGTTTTACCGTATGCTTTGTTTTGGATTTTTGGATGTCCAATATGTAAATTTTGGGAATTATTTCTCCAACTACAGGCAAAACCCCATGGAGGACATTAGTTATATGTCTTCTGTGATCTGTTTTGAAGCAGAAAAACATAAAACCAAGCCTTAAAAAATAGGTTTTACCGTATGCTTTGTTTTGAATTTTTGGATGTCAAATATGTAACTTTTGGGAATTATTTCTCCAACTACAGGCAAAACCCCATGGAGGACATTAGTTATATGTCTTCTGTGATCTGTTTTGAAGCAGAAAAACATAAAACCAAGCCTTAAAAAATAGGTTTTACTGTATGCTTTTCTTTGATAAATTAAATGCTTTATCTGAAAATTAAGTGAATTATTTCTCCAACTACAGGCAAAACCCCATGGAGGACATTAGTTATATGTCTTCTGTGATCTGTTTTGAAGCAGAAAAACATAAAACCAAGCCTTAAAAAACAGGTTAATCCATATTTTTGGTTTTGGATTTTTGGATGTCCAATATGTAAATTTTGGGAATTATTTCTCCAACTACAGGCAAAACCCCATGGAGGACATTAGTTATATGTCTTCTGTGATCAGTTTTGTAGCAGAAAAACATAAAACCAGGCCTTGAGAAATAGGTTTATCTATATTTTTGGCTTTGAATATTTCGATGTTTAAAATGCATTTTTTGGAAATTAAATCTTAAACTGCAGGCAAAACCCCGTGGAGGACATTACTTATATGTCTTCTGTGATCAGTTTTGAAGCAGAAAAACCTAAAACCAGGCCTTGAAAAATAGGTATATCCATATTTTTGGCTTTGAATATTTCGATGTTTAAAATGCATTTTTAAGGAATTAATTCTAAAACTGCAGGCAAAACCCCATGGAGGACATTACTTATATGTCTTCTGTGATCAGTTTTGAAGCAGAAAAACATAAAACCAGGCCTTGAAAAATAGGTATATCCATATTTTTGGCTTTGAATATTTCGATGTTTAAAATGCATTTTTTGGAAATTAAATCTTAAACTGCAGGCAAAACCCCATCGAGGACATTAGTTATATGTCTTCTGTGATCTGTTTTGAAGCAGAAAAACATAAAACCAGGCCTTGAAAAATAGGTTTATCTATATTTTTGGCTTTGAATATTTCGATGTTTAAAATGCATTTTTTGGAAATTAAATCTTAAACTGCAGGCAAAACCCCGTGGAGGACATTACTTATATGTCTTCTGTGATCAGTTTTGAAGCAGAAAAACATAAAACCAGGCCTTGAAAAATAGGTTTATCCATATTTTTGGTTTTGAATATTTCGATGTTTAAAATGCATTTTTTAGGAATTAATTCTAAAACTGCAGGCAAAACCCCATGGAGGACATTAGTTATATGTCTTCTGTGATCAGTTTTGAAGCAGAAAAACATAAAACCAGGCCTTGAAAAATAGGTTTTACCGTATGCTTTGTTTTGGATTTTTGGATGTCAAATATGTAAACTTTGGGAATTATTTCTCCAACTACAGGCAAAACCCCATGGAGGACATTAGTTATATGTCTTCTGTGATCTGTTTTGAAGCAGAAAAACATAAAACCAAGCCTTAAAAAATAGGTTTTACCGTATGCTTTGTTTTGAATTTTTGGATGTCAAATATGTAACTTTTGGGAATTATTTCTCCAACTACAGGCAAAACCCCATGGAGGACATTAGTTATATGTCTTCTGTGATCTGTTTTGAAGCAGAAAAACATAAAACCAAGCCTTAAAAAATAGGTTTTACTGTATGCTTTTCTTTGATAAATTAAATGCTTTATCTGAAAATTAAGTGAATTATTTCTCCAACTACAGGCAAAACCCCATGGAGGACATTAGTTATATGTCTTCTGTGATCTGTTTTGAAGCAGAAAAACATAAAACCAAGCCTTAAAAAACAGGTTAATCCATATTTTTGGTTTTGGATTTTTGGATGTCCAATATGTAAATTTTGGGAATTATTTCTCCAACTACAGGCAAAACCCCATGGAGGACATTAGTTATATGTCTTCTGTGATCAGTTTTGTAGCAGAAAAACATAAAACCAGGCCTTGAGAAATAGGTTTATCTATATTTTTGGCTTTGAATATTTCGATGTTTAAAATGCATTTTTTGGAAATTAAATCTTAAACTGCAGGCAAAACCCCGTGGAGGACATTACTTATATGTCTTCTGTGATCAGTTTTGAAGCAGAAAAACCTAAAACCAGGCCTTGAAAAATAGGTATATCCATATTTTTGGCTTTGAATATTTCGATGTTTAAAATGCATTTTTAAGGAATTAATTCTAAAACTGCAGGCAAAACCCCATGGAGGACATTACTTATATGTCTTCTGTGATCAGTTTTGAAGCAGAAAAACATAAAACCAGGCCTTGAAAAATAGGTATATCCATATTTTTGGCTTTGAATATTTCGATGTTTAAAATGCATTTTTTGGAAATTAAATCTTAAACTGCAGGCAAAACCCCATCGAGGACATTAGTTATATGTCTTCTGTGATCTGTTTTGAAGCAGAAAAACATAAAACCAGGCCTTGAAAAATAGGTTTATCCATATTTTTGGTTTTGAATATTTCGATGTTTAAAATGCATTTTTTAGGAATTAATTCTAAAACTGCAGGCAAAACCCCATGGAGGACATTAGTTATATGTCTTCTGTGATCAGTTTTGAAGCAGAAAAACATAAAACCAGGCCTTGAAAAATAGGTTTTACCGTATGCTTTGTTTTGGATTTTTGGATGTCAAATATGTAAACTTTGGGAATTATTTCTCCAACTACAGGCAAAACCCCATGGAGGACATTAGTTATATGTCTTCTGTGATCTGTTTTAAAGCAGAAAAACAAAAAACCAGGCCTTGAAAAATAGGTTTTACCGTATGCTTTGTTTTGGATTTTTGGATGTCAAATATGTAAACTTTGGGAATTATTTATCCAACTACAGGCAAAACCCCATGGAAGACATTAGTTATATGTCTTCTGTGATCTGTTTTGAAGCAGAAAAACATAAAACCAGGCCTTGAAAAATAGGTATATCCATATTTTTGGCTTTGAATATTTCGATGTTTAAAATGCATTTTTTGAAAATTAAATCTCAAACTGCAGGCAAAACCCCATGGAGGACATTAGTTATATGTCTTCTGTGATCTGTTTTGAAGCAGAAAAACATAAAACCAAGCCTTAAAAAATAGGTTTTACCGTATGCTTTTCTTTGATAAATTAAATGCTTTATCTGAAAATTAAGTGAATTATTTCTCCAACTACAGGCAAAACCCCATGGAGGACATTAGTTATATGTCTTCTGTGATCTGTTTTGAAGCAGAAAAACATAAAACCAAGCCTTAAAATATAGGTTTTACTGTATGCTTTTCTTTGATAAATTAAATGCTTTATCTGAAAATTAAGTGAATTATTTCTCCAACTACAGGCAAAACCCCATGGAGGACATTAGTTATATGTCTTCTGTGATCTGTTTTGAAGCAGAAAAACATAAAACCAAGCCTTAAAAAACAGGTTAATCCATATTTTTGGTTTTGGATTTTTGGATGTCCAATATGTAAATTTTGGGAATTATTTCTCCAACTACAGGCAAAACCCCATGGAGGACATTAGTTATATGTCTTCTGTGATCAGTTTTGTAGCAGAAAAACATAAAACCAGGCCTTGAGAAATAGGTTTATCTATATTTTTGGCTTTGAATATTTCGATGTTTAAAATGCATTTTTTGGAAATTAAATCTTAAACTGCAGGCAAAACCCCGTGGAGGACATTACTTATATGTCTTCTGTGATCAGTTTTGAAGCAGAAAAACCTAAAACCAGGCCTTGAAAAATAGGTATATCCATATTTTTGGCTTTGAATATTTCGATGTTTAAAATGCATTTTTAAGGAATTAATTCTAAAACTGCAGGCAAAACCCCATGGAGGACATTACTTATATGTCTTCTGTGATCAGTTTTGAAGCAGAAAAACATAAAACCAGGCCTTGAAAAATAGGTATATCCATATTTTTGGCTTTGAATATTTCGATGTTTAAAATGCATTTTTTGGAAATTAAATCTTAAACTGCAGGCAAAACCCCATCGAGGACATTAGTTATATGTCTTCTGTGATCTGTTTTGAAGCAGAAAAACATAAAACCAGGCCTTGAAAAATAGGTTTATCCATATTTTTGGTTTTGAATATTTCGATGTTTAAAATGCATTTTTTAGGAATTAATTCTAAAACTGCAGGCAAAACCCCATGGAGGACATTAGTTATATGTCTTCTGTGATCAGTTTTGAAGCAGAAAAACATAAAACCAGGCCTTGAAAAATAGGTTTTACCGTATGCTTTGTTTTGGATTTTTGGATGTCAAATATGTAAACTTTGGGAATTATTTCTCCAACTACAGGCAAAACCCCATGGAGGACATTAGTTATATGTCTTCTGTGATCTGTTTTAAAGCAGAAAAACAAAAAACCAGGCCTTGAAAAATAGGTTTTACCGTATGCTTTGTTTTGGATTTTTGGATGTCAAATATGTAAACTTTGGGAATTATTTATCCAACTACAGGCAAAACCCCATGGAAGACATTAGTTATATGTCTTCTGTGATCTGTTTTGAAGCAGAAAAACATAAAACCAGGCCTTGAAAAATAGGTATATCCATATTTTTGGCTTTGAATATTTCGATGTTTAAAATGCATTTTTTGAAAATTAAATCTCAAACTGCAGGCAAAACCCCATGGAGGACATTAGTTATATGTCTTCTGTGATCTGTTTTGAAGCAGAAAAACATAAAACCAAGCCTTAAAAAATAGGTTTTACCGTATGCTTTTCTTTGATAAATTAAATGCTTTATCTGAAAATTAAGTGAATTATTTCTCCAACTACAGGCAAAACCCCATGGAGGACATTAGTTATATGTCTTCTGTGATCTGTTTTGAAGCAGAAAAACATAAAACCAAGCCTTAAAAAACAGGTTAATCCATATTTTTGGTTTTGAATTTTTGGATGTCAAATATGTAAATTTTGGGAATTATTTTTCCAACTACAGGCAAAACCCCATGGAGGACATTAGTTATATGTCTTCTGTGATCTGTTTTTAAGCAGAAAAACAAAAAACCAAGCCTTAAAAAATAGGTTTTACCGTATGCTTTGTTTTGGATTTTTGGATGTCAAATATGTAAATTTTGGGAATTATTTCTCCAACTACAGGCAAAACCCCATGGAGGACATTAGTTATATGTCTTCTGTGATCAGTTTTGTAGCAGAAAAACATAAAACCAGGCCTTGAGAAATAGGTTTATCTATATTTTTGGCTTTGAATATTTCGATGTTTAAAATGCATTTTTTGGAAATTAAATCTTAAACTGCAGGCAAAACCCCGTGGAGGACATTACTTATATGTCTTCTGTGATCAGTTTTGAAGCAGAAAAACCTAAAACCAGGCCTTGAAAAATAGGTATATCCATATTTTTGGCTTTGAATATTTCGATGTTTAAAATGCATTTTTAAGGAATTAATTCTAAAACTGCAGGCAAAACCCCATGGAGGACATTACTTATATGTCTTCTGTGATCAGTTTTGAAGCAGAAAAACATAAAACCAGGCCTTGAAAAATAGGTATATCCATATTTTTGGCTTTGAATATTTCGATGTTTAAAATGCATTTTTTGGAAATTAAATCTTAAACTGCAGGCAAAACCCCATCGAGGACATTAGTTATATGTCTTCTGTGATCTGTTTTGAAGCAGAAAAACATAAAACCAGGCCTTGAAAAATAGGTTTATCCATATTTTTGGTTTTGAATATTTCGATGTTTAAAATGCATTTTTTAGGAATTAATTCTAAAACTGCAGGCAAAACCCCATGGAGGACATTAGTTATATGTCTTCTGTGATCAGTTTTGAAGCAGAAAAACATAAAACCAGGCCTTGAAAAATAGGTTTTACCGTATGCTTTGTTTTGGATTTTTGGATGTCAAATATGTAAACTTTGGGAATTATTTCTCCAACTACAGGCAAAACCCCATGGAGGACATTAGTTATATGTCTTCTGTGATCTGTTTTAAAGCAGAAAAACAAAAAACCAGGCCTTGAAAAATAGGTTTTACCGTATGCTTTGTTTTGGATTTTTGGATGTCAAATATGTAAACTTTGGGAATTATTTATCCAACTACAGGCAAAACCCCATGGAAGACATTAGTTATATGTCTTCTGTGATCTGTTTTGAAGCAGAAAAACATAAAACCAGGCCTTGAAAAATAGGTATATCCATATTTTTGGCTTTGAATATTTCGATGTTTAAAATGCATTTTTTGAAAATTAAATCTCAAACTGCAGGCAAAACCCCATGGAGGACATTAGTTATATGTCTTCTGTGATCTGTTTTGAAGCAGAAAAACATAAAACCAAGCCTTAAAAAATAGGTTAATCCATATTTTTGGTTTTGAATTTTTGGATGTCAAATATGTAAATTTTGGGAATTATTTTTCCAACTACAGGCAAAACCCCATGGAGGACATTAGTTATATGTCTTCTGTGATCTGTTTTTAAGCAGAAAAACAAAAAACCAAGCCTTAAAAAATAGGTTTTACCGTATGCTTTGTTTTGGATTTTTGGATGTCAAATATGTAAATTTTGGGAATTATTTCTCCAACTACAGGCAAAACCCCATGGAGGACATTAGTTATATGTCTTCTGTGATCAGTTTTGAAGCAGAAAAACATAAAACCAGGCCTTGAGAAATAGGTTTATCTATATTTTTGGCTTTAAATATTTCGATGTTTAAAATGCATTTTTTGGAAATTAAATCTTAAACTGCAGGCAAAACCCCATGGAGGACATTAGTCATATGTCTTCTGTGAGCTGTTTTGAAGCAGAAAAACATAAAACCAAGCCTTAAAAAATAGGTTTTACCGTATGCTTTGTTTTGGATTTTTGGATGTCAAATATGTAAATTTTGGGAATTATTTCTCCAACTACAGGCAAAACCCCATGGAGGACATTAGTTATATGTCTTCTGTGATCTGTTTTGAAGCAGAAAAACAAAAAACCAAGCCTTAAAAAATAGGTTTTACCGTATGCTTTGTTTTGGATTTTTGGATGTCAAATATGTAAATTTTGGGAATTATTTCTCCAACTACAGGCAAAACCCCATGGAGGACATTAGTCATATGTCTTCTGTGATCTGTTTTGAAGCAGAAAAACAAAAAACCAAGCCTTAAAAAATAGGTTTTACCGTATGCTTTGTTTTGGATTTTTGGATGTCAAATATGTAAATTTTGGGAATTATTTCTCCAACTACAGGCAAAACCCCATGGAGGACATTAGTTATATGTCTTCTGTGATCTGTTTTGAAGCAGAAAAACATAAAACCAGGCCTTGGAAAATAGGTTTATCCATATTTTTGGTTTTGAATATTTCGATGTTTAAAATGCATTTTTTAGGAATTAATTCTAAAATTGCAGGCAAAACCCCATGGAGGACATTAGTTATATGTCTTCTGTGATCTGTTTTGAAGCAGAAAAACAAAAAACCAAGCCTTAAAAAATAGGTTTTACCGTATGCTTTGTTTTGGATTTTTGGATGTCCAATATGTAAATTTTGGGAATTATTTCTCCAACTACAGGCAAAACCCCATGGAGGACATTAGTTATATGTCTTCTGTGATCTGTTTTGAAGCAGAAAAACAAAAAACCAAGCCTTAAAAAATAGGTTTTACCGTATGCTTTGTTTTGGATTTTTGGATGTCAAATTTGTAAATTTTGGGAATTATTTCTCCAACTACAGGCAAAACCCCATGGAGGACATTAGTCATATGTCTTCTGTGATCTGTTTTGAAGCAGAAAAACAAAAAACCAAGCCTTAAAAAATAGGTTTTACCGTATGCTTTGTTTTGGATTTTTGGATGTCAAATATGTAAATTTTGGGAATTATTTCTCCAACTACAGGCAAAACCCCATGGAGGACATTAGTCATATGTCTTCTGTGATCTGTTTTGAAGCAGAAAAACAAAAAACCAAGCCTTAAAAAATAGGTTTTACCGTATGCTTTGTTTTGGATTTTTGGATGTCAAATATGTAAATTTTGGGAATTATTTCTCCAACTACAGGCAAAACCCCATGGAGGACATTAGTTATATGTCTTCTGTGATCAGTTTTGAAGCAGAAAAACATAAAACCAGGCCTTGAGAAATAGGTTTATCTATATTTTTGGCTTTGAATATTTCGATGTTTAAAATGCATTTTTTAGGAATTAATTCTAAAATTGCAGGCAAAACCCCATGGAGGACATTAGTTATATGTCTTCTGTGATCTGTTTTGAAGCAGAAAAACATAAAACCAGGCCTTGGAAAATAGGTTTATCCATATTTTTGGTTTTGAATATTTCGATGTTTAAAATGCATTTTTTAGGAATTAATTCTAAAATTGCAGGCAAAACCCCATGGAGGACATTAGTTATATGTCTTCTGTGATCTGTTTTGAAGCAGAAAAACAAAAAACCAAGCCTTAAAAAATAGGTTAATCCATATTTTGGGGTTTGAGTTTTTGGATGTCCAATATGTAAATTTTGGGAATTATTTCTCCAACTACAGGCAAAACCCCATGGAGGACATTAGTTATATGTCTTCTGTGATCTGTTTTGAAGCAGAAAAACAAAAAACCAAGCCTTAAAAAATAGGTTTTACCGTATGCTTTGTTTTGGATTTTTGGATGTCCAATATGTAAATTTTGGGAATTATTTCTCCAACTACAGGCAAAACCCCATGGAGGACATTAGTTATACAGTGCTCCACAAAAATATAAAGTCACCCTAAAATTGGCTGTTTCCGGAACTTTGGCAAGTGGATTTTTTTGCAGGGTTCAGATTCGGATTCAGCATGTTCGAAAACCTATAAATACGAGAAATAATGAAAAAATGTCAACAGGTCCGGATTTGTCAGCACAATATCAAAAAATAGCTTCCACAAAAATATAAAGTCACCATTAAAAAATTTGCATACGATAAGTTTTAAAGAAACCAACTATCAGAGGTTGTTAAGTATGCTTATTTTAGCTAATTTGCGAAGAAAGTATCAAAAAATATTCATTGGCATTGATTTGCCATCATAATGAAAATGCCATTTTTGCCATTTTTGGCGATTTTCATGTGTCTATAAAATGGCTAACAGTAAGGTTTAGAAGATGCCACATATGCCATTTTGTAGCCCTTATCATACATAACGTCCCCACAAAGTTTTATAGCTCAATCTTAAACACACACCTCAAATCAGAATTTCAAAAATCTCATTTTTATTCATTTTTTTGAGATTTTTTGGAAAAACGCAAAATTTTGCATTTTTTCCCAATTTTGAAATTCTGATTTGAGGTGTGTGTTTAAGATTGAGCTATAAAACTTTGTGGGGACGTTATGTATGATAAGGGCTACAAAATGGCATATGTGGCATCTTCTAAACCTTACTGTTAGCCATTTTATAGACACATGAAAATCGCCAAAAATGGCAAAAATGGCATTTTCATTATGATGGCAAATCAATGCCAATGAATATTTTTTGATACTTTCTTCGCAAATTAGCTAAAATAAGCATACTTAACAACCTCTGATAGTTGGTTTCTTTAAAACTTATCGTATGCAAATTTTTTAATGGTGACTTTATATTTTTGTGGAAGCAATTTTTTGATATTGTGCTGACAAATCCGGACCTGTTGACATTTTTTCATTATTTCTCGTATTTATAGGTTTTCGAACATGCTGAATCCGAATCTGAACCCTGCAAAAAAAATCCACTTGCCAAAGTTCCGGAAAAAGCCAATTTTAGGGTGACTTTATATTTTTGTGGAGCACTGTATGTCTTCTGTGATCTGTTTTGAAGCAGAAAAACAAAAAACCAAGCCTTAAAAAATAGGTTTTACCGTATGCTTTGTTTTGGATTTTTGGATGTCAAATATGTAAATTTTGGGAATTATTTCTCCAACTACAGGCAAAACCCCATGGAGGACATTAGTCATATGTCTTCTGTGATCTGTTTTGAAGCAGAAAAACAAAAAACCAAGCCTTAAAAAATAGGTTTTACCGTATGCTTTGTTTTGGATTTTTGGATGTCAAATATGTAAATTTTGGGAATTATTTCTCCAACTACAGGCAAAACCCCATGGAGGACATTAGTTATATGTCTTCTGTGATCAGTTTTGAAGCAGAAAAACATAAAACCAGGCCTTGAGAAATAGGTTTATCTATATTTTTGGCTTTGAATATTTCGATGTTTAAAATGCATTTTTTAGGAATTAATTCTAAAATTGCAGGCAAAACCCCATGGAGGACATTAGTTATATGTCTTCTGTGATCTGTTTTGAAGCAGAAAAACAAAAAACCAAGCCTTAAAAAATAGGTTTTACCGTATGCTTTGTTTTGGATTTTTGGATGTCAAATATGTAAATTTTGGGAATTATTTCTCCAACTACAGGCAAAACCCCATGGAGGACATTAGTTATATGTCTTCTGTGATCTGTTTTGAAGCAGAAAAACAAAAAACCAAGCCTTAAAAAATAGGTTTTACCGTATGCTTTGTTTTGGATTTTTGGATGTCAAATATGTAAATTTTGGGAATTATTTCTCCAACTACAGGCAAAACCCCATGGAGGACATTAGTTATATGTCTTCTGTGATCTGTTTTGAAGCAGAAAAACAAAAAACCAAGCCTTAAAAAATAGGTTTTACCGTATGCTTTGTTTTGGATTTTTGGATGTCAAATATGTAAATTTTGGGAATTATTTCTCCAACTACAGGCAAAACCCCATGGAGGACATTAGTTATATGTCTTCTGTGATCAGTTTTGAAGCAGAAAAACATAAAACCAGGCCTTTTGAAATAGGTTTATCTATATTTTTGGCTTTGAATATTTCGATGTTTAAAATGCATTTTTTAGGAATTAATTCTAAAATTGCAGGCAAAACCCCATGGAGGACATTAGTCATATGTCTTCTGTGAGCTGTTTTGAAGCAGAAAAACATAAAACCAAGCCTTAAAAAATAGGTTTTACCGTATGCTTTGTTTTGAATTTTTGGATGTCCAATATGTAAATTTTGGGAATTATTTCTCCAACTACAGGCAAAACCCCATGGAGGACATTAGTTATATGTCTTCTGTGATCTGTTTTGAAGCAGAAAAACAAAAAACCAAGCCTTAAAAAATAGGTTTTACCGTATGCTTTGTTTTGGATTTTTGGATGTCAAATATGTAAATTTTGGGAATTATTTCTCCAACTACAGGCAAAACCCCATGGAGGACATTAGTCATATGTCTTCTGTGATCTGTTTTGAAGCAGAAAAACAAAAAACCAAGCCTTAAAAAATAGGTTTTACCGTATGCTTTGTTTTGGATTTTTGGATGTCAAATATGTAAATTTTGGGAATTATTTCTCCAACTACAGGCAAAACCCCATGGAGGACATTAGTTATATGTCTTCTGTGATCTGTTTTGAAGCAGAAAAACATAAAACCAGGCCTTGGAAAATAGGTTTATCCATATTTTTGGTTTTGAATATTTCGATGTTTAAAATGCATTTTTTAGGAATTAATTCTAAAATTGCAGGCAAAACCCCATGGAGGACATTAGTTATATGTCTTCTGTGATCTGTTTTGAAGCAGAAAAACAAAAAACCAAGCCTTAAAAAATAGGTTAATCCATATTTTGGGGTTTGAGTTTTTGGATGTCCAATATGTAAATTTTGGGAATTATTTCTCCAACTACAGGCAAAACCCCATGGAGGACATTGGTTATATGTCTTCTGTGATCTGTTTTGAAGCAGAAAAACAAAAAACCAAGCCTTAAAAAATAGGTTTTACCGTATGCTTTGTTTTGGATTTTTGGATGTCCAATATGTAAATTTTGGGAATTATTTCTCCAACTACATGCAAAACCCCATGGAGGACATTAGTTATATGTCTTCTGTGATCTGTTTTGAAGCAGAAAAACAAAAAACCAAGCCTTAGAAAATAGGTTAATCCATATTTTGGGGTTTGAGTTTTTGGATGTCAAATATGTAAATTTTGGGAATTATTTCTCCAACTACAGGCAAAACCCCATGGAGGACATTAGTTATATGTCTTCTGTGATCTGTTTTGAAGCAGAAAAACATAAAACCAAGCCTTAAAAAACAGGTTAATCCATATTTTTGGTTTTGAACTTTTGGATGTCAAATATGTAAATTTTGGGAATTATTTTTCCAACTACACGCAAAACCCCATGGAAGACATTAGTTATATGTCTTCTGTGAGCTGTTTTGAAGCAGAAAAACATAAAACCAAGCCTTAAAAAACAGGTTAATCCATATTTTTGGTTTAGAATTTTTGGATGTCCAATATGTAAATTTTGGGAATTATTTCTCCAGCTACAGGCAAAACCCCATGGAGGACATTAGTTATATGTCTTCTGTGATCAGTTTTGAAGCAGAAAAACATAAAACCAGGCCTTAAAAAATAGGTTTTACCGTATGCTTTGTTTTGGATTTTTGGATGTCCAATATGTAAATTTTGGGAATTATTTCTACAACTACAGGCAAAACCCCATGGAGGACATTTGTTATATGTCTTCTGTGATCTGTTTTGAAGCAGAAAAACATAAAACCAAGCCTTAAAAAATAGGTTTTACCGTATGCTTTGTTTTGGATTTTTGGATGTCCAATATGTAAATTTTGGGAATTATTTCTCAAACTGCAGGCAAAACCCCATGGAGGACATTAGTTATATGTCTTCTGTGATCTGTTTTGAAGCAGAAAAACATAAAACCAAGCCTTAAAAAATAGGTTAATCCATATTTTGGGGTTTGAGTTTTTGGATGTCAAATATGTAAATTTTGGGAATTATTTCTCCAACTACAGGCAAAACCCCATGGAGGACATTAGTTATATGTCTTCTGTGATCTGTTTTGAAGCAGAAAAACAAAAAACCAAGCCTTAAAAAATAGGTTAATCCATATTTTGGGGTTTGAGTTTTTGGATGTCCAATATGTAAATTTTGGGAATTATTTCTCCAACTACAGGCAAAACCCCATGGAGGACATTAGTTATATGTCTTCTGTGATCTGTTTTGAAGCAGAAAAACAAAAAACCAAGCCTTAAAAAATAGGTTTTACCGTATGCTTTGTTTTGGATTTTTGGATGTCCAATATGTAAATTTTGGGAATTATTTCTCCAACTACAGGCAAAACCCCATGGAGGACATTAGTTATATGTCTTCTGTGATCTGTTTTGAAGCAGAAAAACAAAAAACCAAGCCTTAAAAAATAGGTTTTACCGTATGCTTTGTTTTGGATTTTTGGATGTCAAATATGTAAATTTTGGGAATTATTTCTCCAACTACAGGCAAAACCCCATGGAGGACATTAGTTATATGTCTTCTGTGATCAGTTTTGAAGCAGAAAAACATAAAACCAGGCCTTTTGAAATAGGTTTATCTATATTTTTGGCTTTGAATATTTCGATGTTTAAAATGCATTTTTTAGGAATTAATTCTAAAATTGCAGGCAAAACCCCATGGAGGACATTAGTCATATGTCTTCTGTGAGCTGTTTTGAAGCAGAAAAACATAAAACCAAGCCTTAAAAAATAGGTTTTACCGTATGCTTTGTTTTGAATTTTTGGATGTCCAATATGTAAATTTTGGGAATTATTTCTCCAACTACAGGCAAAACCCCATGGAGGACATTAGTTATATGTCTTCTGTGATCTGTTTTGAAGCAGAAAAACAAAAAACCAAGCCTTAAAAAATAGGTTTTACCGTATGCTTTGTTTTGGATTTTTGGATGTCAAATATGTAAATTTTGGGAATTATTTCTCCAACTACAGGCAAAACCCCATGGAGGACATTAGTCATATGTCTTCTGTGATCTGTTTTGAAGCAGAAAAACAAAAAACCAAGCCTTAAAAAATAGGTTTTACCGTATGCTTTGTTTTGGATTTTTGGATGTCAAATATGTAAATTTTGGGAATTATTTCTCCAACTACAGGCAAAACCCCATGGAGGACATTAGTTATATGTCTTCTGTGATCTGTTTTGAAGCAGAAAAACAAAAAACCAAGCCTTAAAAAATAGGTTTTACCGTATGCTTTGTTTTGGATTTTTGGATGTCCAATATGTAAATTTTGGGAATTATTTCTCCAACTACAGGCAAAACCCCATGGAGGACATTAGTTATATGTCTTCTGTGATCTGTTTTGAAGCAGAAAAACAAAAAACCAAGCCTTAAAAAATAGGTTTTACCGTATGCTTTGTTTTGGATTTTTGGATGTCCAATATGTAAATTTTGGGAATTATTTCTCCAACTACATGCAAAACCCCATGGAGGACATTAGTTATATGTCTTCTGTTATCTGTTTTGAAGCAGAAAAACAAAAAACCAAGCCTTAGAAAATAGGTTAATCCATATTTTGGGGTTTGAGTTTTTGGATGTCAAATATGTAAATTTTGGGAATTATTTCTCCAACTACAGGCAAAACCCCATGGAGGACATTAGTTATATGTCTTCTGTGATCTGTTTTGAAGCAGAAAAACATAAAACCAAGCCTTAAAAAACAGGTTAATCCATATTTTTGGTTTTGAACTTTTGGATGTCAAATATGTAAATTTTGGGAATTATTTTTCCAACTACAGGCAAAACCCCATGGAAGACATTAGTTATATGTCTTCTGTGAGCTGTTTTGAAGCAGAAAAACAAAAAACCAAGCCTTAAAAAATAGGTTTTACCGTATGCTTTGTTTTGGATTTTTGGATGTCCAATATGTAAATTTTGGGAATTATTTCTCCAACTACATGCAAAACCCCATGGAGGACATTAGTTATATGTCTTCTGTGATCAGTTTTGAAGCAGAAAAACATAAAACCAGGCCTTTTGAAATAGGTTTATCTATATTTTTGGCTTTGAATATTTCGATGTTTAAAATGCATTTTTTAGGAATTAATTCTAAAATTGCAGGCAAAACCCCATGGAGGACATTAGTCATATGTCTTCTGTGAGCTGTTTTGAAGCAGAAAAACATAAAACCAAGCCTTAAAAAATAGGTTTTACCGTATGCTTTGTTTTGAATTTTTGGATGTCCAATATGTAAATTTTGGGAATTATTTCTCCAACTACAGGCAAAACCCCATGGAGGACATTAGTTATATGTCTTCTGTGATCTGTTTTGAAGCAGAAAAACAAAAAACCAAGCCTTAAAAAATAGGTTTTACCGTATGCTTTGTTTTGGATTTTTGGATGTCAAATATGTAAATTTTGGGAATTATTTCTCCAACTACAGGCAAAACCCCATGGAGGACATTAGTCATATGTCTTCTGTGATCTGTTTTGAAGCAGAAAAACAAAAAACCAAGCCTTAAAAAATAGGTTTTACCGTATGCTTTGTTTTGGATTTTTGGATGTCAAATATGTAAATTTTGGGAATTATTTCTCCAACTACAGGCAAAACCCCATGGAGGACATTAGTTATATGTCTTCTGTGATCTGTTTTGAAGCAGAAAAACAAAAAACCAAGCCTTAAAAAATAGGTTTTACCGTATGCTTTGTTTTGGATTTTTGGATGTCCAATATGTAAATTTTGGGAATTATTTCTCCAACTACAGGCAAAACCCCATGGAGGACATTAGTTATATGTCTTCTGTGATCTGTTTTGAAGCAGAAAAACAAAAAACCAAGCCTTAAAAAATAGGTTTTACCGTATGCTTTGTTTTGGATTTTTGGATGTCCAATATGTAAATTTTGGGAATTATTTCTCCAACTACATGCAAAACCCCATGGAGGACATTAGTTATATGTCTTCTGTTATCTGTTTTGAAGCAGAAAAACAAAAAACCAAGCCTTAGAAAATAGGTTAATCCATATTTTGGGGTTTGAGTTTTTGGATGTCAAATATGTAAATTTTGGGAATTATTTCTCCAACTACAGGCAAAACCCCATGGAGGACATTAGTTATATGTCTTCTGTGATCTGTTTTGAAGCAGAAAAACATAAAACCAAGCCTTAAAAAACAGGTTAATCCATATTTTTGGTTTTGAACTTTTGGATGTCAAATATGTAAATTTTGGGAATTATTTTTCCAACTACAGGCAAAACCCCATGGAAGACATTAGTTATATGTCTTCTGTGAGCTGTTTTGAAGCAGAAAAACATAAAACCAAGCCTTAAAAAACAGGTTAATCCATTTTTTTGGTTTTGAACTTTTGGATGTCAAATATGTAAATTTTGGGAATTATTTTTCCAACTACAGGCAAAACCCCATGGAAGACATTAGTTATATGTCTTCTGTGAGCTGTTTTGAAGCAGAAAAACATAAAACCAAGCCTTAAAAAACAGGTTAATCCATATTTTTGGTTTAGAATTTTTGGATGTCCAATATGTAAATTTTGGGAATTATTTCTCCAACTACAGGCAAAACCCCATGGAAGACATTAGTTATATGTCTTCTGTGAGCTGTTTTGAAGCAGAAAAACATAAAACCAAGCCTTAAAAAACAGGTTAATCCATATTTTTGGTTTTGGATTTTTGGATGTCCAATATGTAAATTTTGGGAATTATTTCTCAAACTGCAGGCAAAACCCCATGGAGGACATTAGTTATATGTCTTCTGTGATCTGTTTTGAAGCAGAAAAACATAAAACCAAGCCTTAAAAAATAGGTTAATCCATATTTTGGGGTTTGAGTTTTTGGATGTCAAATATGTAAATTTTGGGAATTATTTTTCCAACTACAGGCAAAACCCCATGGAAGTCATTAGTTATATGTCTTCTGTGAGCTGTTTTGAAGCAGAAAAACATAAAACCAAGCCTTAAAAAACAGGTTAATCCATATTTTTGGTTTTGAATTTTTGGATGTCAAATATGTAAATTTTGGGAATCATTTCTCCAACTACAGTCAAAACCCCATGGAGGACATTTGTTATATGTCTTCTGTGATCTGTTTTGAAGCAGAAAAACAAAAAACCAAGCCTTAAAAAATAGGTTAATCCATATTTTGGGGTTTGAGTTTTTGGATGTCAAATATGTAAATTTTGGGAATTATTTCTCCAACGACAGGCAAAACCCCATGGAGGACATTAGTTATATGTCTTCTGTGATCTGTTTTGAAGCAGAAAAACATAAAACCAAGCCTTAAAAAACAGGTTAATCCATATTTTTGGTTTTGAATTTTTGGATGTCAAATATGTAAATTTTGGGAATTATTTTTCCAACTACAGGCAAAACCCCATGGAGGACATTAGTCATATGTCTTCTGTGATCTGTTTTGAAGCAGAAAAACAAAAAACCAAGCCTTAAAAAATAGGTTTTACCGTATGCTTTGTTTTGGATTTTTGGATGTCCAATATGTAAATTTTGGGAATTATTTCTCCAACTACATGCAAAACCCCATGGAGGACATTAGTTATATGTCTTCTGTGATCTGTTTTGAAGCAGAAAAACAAAAAACCAAGCCTTAAAAAATAGGTTTTACCGTATGCTTTGTTTTGGATTTTTGGATGTCCAATATGTAAATTTTGGGAATTATTTCTCCAACTACATGCAAAACCCCATGGAGGACATTAGTTATATGTCTTCTGTGATCTGTTTTGAAGCAGAAAAACAAAAAACCAAGCCTTAAAAAATAGGTTAATCCATATTTTGGGGTTTGAGTTTTTGGATGTCCAATATGTAAATTTTGGGAATTATTTCTCCAACTACAGGCAAAACCCCATGGAGGACATTGGTTATATGTCTTCTGTGATCTGTTTTGAAGCAGAAAAACAAAAAACCAAGCCTTAAAAAATAGGTTTTACCGTATGCTTTGTTTTGGATTTTTGGATGTCCAATATGTAAATTTTGGGAATTATTTCTCCAACTACATGCAAAACCCCATGGAGGACATTAGTTATATGTCTTCTGTGATCTGTTTTGAAGCAGAAAAACAAAAAACCAAGCCTTAAAAAATAGGTTAATCCATATTTTTGGTTTTGAATTTTTGGATGTCAAATATGTAAATTTTGGGAATTATTTTTCCAACTACAGGCAAAACCCCATGGAGGACATTAGTTATATGTCTTCTGTGATCTGTTTTGAAGCAGAAAAACAAAAAACCAAGCCTTAAAAAATAGGTTTTACCGTATGCTTTGTTTTGGATTTTTGGATGTCAAATATGTAAATTTTGGGAATTATTTCTCCAACTACATGCAAAACCCCATGGAGGACATTAGTTATATGTCTTCTGTGATCTGTTTTGAAGCAGAAAAACAAAAAACCAAGCCTTAGAAAATAGGTTAATCCATATTTTGGGGTTTGAGTTTTTGGATGTCAAATATGTAAATTTTGGGAATTATTTCTCCAACTACAGGCAAAACCCCATGGAGGACATTAGTTATATGTCTTCTGTGATCTGTTTTGAAGCAGAAAAACATAAAACCAAGCCTTAAAAAACAGGTTAATCCATATTTTTGGTTTTGAACTTTTGGATGTCAAATATGTAAATTTTGGGAATTATTTTTCCAACTACACGCAAAACCCCATGGAAGACATTAGTTATATGTCTTCTGTGAGCTGTTTTGAAGCAGAAAAACATAAAACCAAGCCTTAAAAAACAGGTTAATCCATATTTTTGGTTTAGAATTTTTGGATGTCCAATATGTAAATTTTGGGAATTATTTCTCCAGCTACAGGCAAAACCCCATGGAGGACATTAGTTATATGTCTTCTGTGATCAGTTTTGAAGCAGAAAAACATAAAACCAGGCCTTAAAAAATAGGTTTTACCGTATGCTTTGTTTTGGATTTTTGGATGTCCAATATGTAAATTTTGGGAATTATTTCTACAACTACAGGCAAAACCCCATGGAGGACATTTGTTATATGTCTTCTGTGATCTGTTTTGAAGCAGAAAAACATAAAACCAAGCCTTAAAAAATAGGTTTTACCGTATGCTTTGTTTTGGATTTTTGGATGTCCAATATGTAAATTTTGGGAATTATTTCTCAAACTGCAGGCAAAACCCCATGGAGGACATTAGTTATATGTCTTCTGTGATCTGTTTTGAAGCAGAAAAACATAAAACCAAGCCTTAAAAAATAGGTTAATCCATATTTTGGGGTTTGAGTTTTTGGATGTCAAATATGTAAATTTTGGGAATTATTTCTCCAACTACAGGCAAAACCCCATGGAGGACATTAGTTATATGTCTTCTGTGATCTGTTTTGAAGCAGAAAAACAAAAAACCAAGCCTTAAAAAATAGGTTAATCCATATTTTGGGGTTTGAGTTTTTGGATGTCCAATATGTAAATTTTGGGAATTATTTCTCCAACTACAGGCAAAACCCCATGGAGGACATTAGTTATATGTCTTCTGTGATCTGTTTTGAAGCAGAAAAACAAAAAACCAAGCCTTAAAAAATAGGTTTTACCGTATGCTTTGTTTTGGATTTTTGGATGTCCAATATGTAAATTTTGGGAATTATTTCTCCAACTACAGGCAAAACCCCATGGAGGACATTAGTTATATGTCTTCTGTGATCTGTTTTGAAGCAGAAAAACAAAAAACCAAGCCTTAAAAAATAGGTTTTACCGTATGCTTTGTTTTGGATTTTTGGATGTCAAATATGTAAATTTTGGGAATTATTTCTCCAACTACAGGCAAAACCCCATGGAGGACATTAGTTATATGTCTTCTGTGATCAGTTTTGAAGCAGAAAAACATAAAACCAGGCCTTTTGAAATAGGTTTATCTATATTTTTGGCTTTGAATATTTCGATGTTTAAAATGCATTTTTTAGGAATTAATTCTAAAATTGCAGGCAAAACCCCATGGAGGACATTAGTCATATGTCTTCTGTGAGCTGTTTTGAAGCAGAAAAACATAAAACCAAGCCTTAAAAAATAGGTTTTACCGTATGCTTTGTTTTGAATTTTTGGATGTCCAATATGTAAATTTTGGGAATTATTTCTCCAACTACAGGCAAAACCCCATGGAGGACATTAGTTATATGTCTTCTGTGATCTGTTTTGAAGCAGAAAAACAAAAAACCAAGCCTTAAAAAATAGGTTTTACCGTATGCTTTGTTTTGGATTTTTGGATGTCAAATATGTAAATTTTGGGAATTATTTCTCCAACTACAGGCAAAACCCCATGGAGGACATTAGTCATATGTCTTCTGTGATCTGTTTTGAAGCAGAAAAACAAAAAACCAAGCCTTAAAAAATAGGTTTTACCGTATGCTTTGTTTTGGATTTTTGGATGTCAAATATGTAAATTTTGGGAATTATTTCTCCAACTACAGGCAAAACCCCATGGAGGACATTAGTTATATGTCTTCTGTGATCAGTTTTGAAGCAGAAAAACATAAAACCAGGCCTTGAGAAATAGGTTTATCTATATTTTTGGCTTTGAATATTTCGATGTTTAAAATGCATTTTTTAGGAATTAATTCTAAAATTGCAGGCAAAACCCCATGGAGGACATTAGTTATATGTCTTCTGTGATCTGTTTTGAAGCAGAAAAACATAAAACCAGGCCTTGGAAAATAGGTTTATCCATATTTTTGGTTTTGAATATTTCGATGTTTAAAATGCATTTTTTAGGAATTAATTCTAAAATTGCAGGCAAAACCCCATGGAGGACATTAGTTATATGTCTTCTGTGATCTGTTTTGAAGCAGAAAAACAAAAAACCAAGCCTTAAAAAATAGGTTAATCCATATTTTGGGGTTTGAGTTTTTGGATGTCCAATATGTAAATTTTGGGAATTATTTCTCCAACTACAGGCAAAACCCCATGGAGGACATTAGTTATATGTCTTCTGTGATCTGTTTTGAAGCAGAAAAACAAAAAACCAAGCCTTAAAAAATAGGTTTTACCGTATGCTTTGTTTTGGATTTTTGGATGTCCAATATGTAAATTTTGGGAATTATTTCTCCAACTACATGCAAAACCCCATGGAGGACATTAGTTATATGTCTTCTGTTATCTGTTTTGAAGCAGAAAAACAAAAAACCAAGCCTTAGAAAATAGGTTAATCCATATTTTGGGGTTTGAGTTTTTGGATGTCAAATATGTAAATTTTGGGAATTATTTCTCCAACTACAGGCAAAACCCCATGGAGGACATTAGTTATATGTCTTCTGTGATCTGTTTTGAAGCAGAAAAACATAAAACCAAGCCTTAAAAAACAGGTTAATCCATATTTTTGGTTTTGAACTTTTGGATGTCAAATATGTAAATTTTGGGAATTATTTTTCCAACTACAGGCAAAACCCCATGGAAGACATTAGTTATATGTCTTCTGTGAGCTGTTTTGAAGCAGAAAAACATAAAACCAAGCCTTAAAAAACAGGTTAATCCATATTTTTGGTTTTGAACTTTTGGATGTCAAATATGTAAATTTTGGGAATTATTTTTCCAACTACAGGCAAAACCCCATGGAAGACATTAGTTATATGTCTTCTGTGAGCTGTTTTGAAGCAGAAAAACATAAAACCAAGCCTTAAAAAACAGGTTAATCCATATTTTTGGTTTAGAATTTTTGGATGTCCAATATGTAAATTTTGGGAATTATTTCTCCAACTACAGGCAAAACCCCATGGAAGACATTAGTTATATGTCTTCTGTGAGCTGTTTTGAAGCAGAAAAACATAAAACCAAGCCTTAAAAAACAGGTTAATCCATATTTTTGGTTTTGGATTTTTGGATGTCCAATATGTAAATTTTGGGAATTATTTCTCAAACTGCAGGCAAAACCCCATGGAGGACATTAGTTATATGTCTTCTGTGATCTGTTTTGAAGCAGAAAAACATAAAACCAAGCCTTAAAAAATAGGTTAATCCATATTTTGGGGTTTGAGTTTTTGGATGTCAAATATGTAAATTTTGGGAATTATTTTTCCAACTACAGGCAAAACCCCATGGAAGACATTAGTTATATGTCTTCTGTGAGCTGTTTTGAAGCAGAAAAACATAAAACCAAGCCTTAAAAAACAGGTTAATCCATATTTTTGGTTTTGAATTTTTGGATGTCAAATATGTAAATTTTGGGAATCATTTCTCCAACTACAGTCAAAACCCCATGGAGGACATTTGTTATATGTCTTCTGTGATCTGTTTTGAAGCAGAAAAACAAAAAACCAAGCCTTAAAAAATAGGTTAATCCATATTTTGGGGTTTGAGTTTTTGGATGTCAAATATGTAAATTTTGGGAATTATTTCTCCAACGACAGGCAAAACCCCATGGAGGACATTAGTTATATGTCTTCTGTGATCTGTTTTGAAGCAGAAAAACATAAAACCAAGCCTTAAAAAACAGGTTAATCCATATTTTTGGTTTTGAATTTTTGGATGTCAAATATGTAAATTTTGGGAATTATTTTTCCAACTACAGGCAAAACCCCATGGAGGACATTAGTCATATGTCTTCTGTGATCTGTTTTGAAGCAGAAAAACAAAAAACCAAGCCTTAAAAAATAGGTTTTACCGTATGCTTTGTTTTGAATTTTTGGATGTCCAATATGTAAATTTTGGGAATTATTTCTCCAACTACAGGCAAAACCCCATGGAGGACATTAGTTATATGTCTTCTGTGATCTGTTTTGAAGCAGAAAAACAAAAAACCAAGCCTTAAAAAATAGGTTTTACCGTATGCTTTGTTTTGGATTTTTGGATGTCAAATATGTAAATTTTGGGAATTATTTCTCCAACTACAGGCAAAACCCCATGGAGGACATTAGTCATATGTCTTCTGTGATCTGTTTTGAAGCAGAAAAACAAAAAACCAAGCCTTAAAAAATAGGTTTTACCGTATGCTTTGTTTTGAATTTTTGGATGTCCAATATGTAAATTTTGGGAATTATTTCTCCAACTACAGGCAAAACCCCATGGAGGACATTAGTTATATGTCTTCTGTGATCTGTTTTGAAGCAGAAAAACATAAAACCAAGCCTTAAAAAACAGGTTAATCCATATTTTTGGTTTTGAATTTTTGGATGTCAAATATGTAAATTTTGGGAATTATTTTTCCAACTACAGGCAAAACCCCATGGAGGACATTAGTCATATGTCTTCTGTGAGCTGTTTTGAAGCAGAAAAACATAAAACCAAGCCTTAAAAAACAGGTTAATCCATATTTTTGGTTTTGAACTTTTGGATGTCAAATATGTAAATTTTGGGAATTATTTTTCCAACTACAGGCAAAACCCCATGGAAGACATTAGTTATATGTCTTCTGTGAGCTGTTTTGAAGCAGAAAAACATAAAACCAAGCCTTAAAAAACAGGTTAATCCATATTTTTGGTTTAGAATTTTTGGATGTCCAATATGTAAATTTTGGGAATTATTTCTCCAACTACAGGCAAAACCCCATGGAAGACATTAGTTATATGTCTTCTGTGAGCTGTTTTGAAGCAGAAAAACATAAAACCAAGCCTTAAAAAACAGGTTAATCCATATTTTTGGTTTTGGATTTTTGGATGTCCAATATGTAAATTTTGGGAATTATTTCTCAAACTGCAGGCAAAACCCCATGGAGGACATTAGTTATATGTCTTCTGTGATCTGTTTTGAAGCAGAAAAACATAAAACCAAGCCTTAAAAAATAGGTTAATCCATATTTTGGGGTTTGAGTTTTTGGATGTCAAATATGTAAATTTTGGGAATTATTTTTCCAACTACAGGCAAAACCCCATGGAAGACATTAGTTATATGTCTTCTGTGAGCTGTTTTGAAGCAGAAAAACATAAAACCAAGCCTTAAAAAACAGGTTAATCCATATTTTTGGTTTTGAATTTTTGGATGTCAAATATGTAAATTTTGGGAATCATTTCTCCAACTACAGTCAAAACCCCATGGAGGACATTTGTTATATGTCTTCTGTGATCTGTTTTGAAGCAGAAAAACAAAAAACCAAGCCTTAAAAAATAGGTTAATCCATATTTTGGGGTTTGAGTTTTTGGATGTCAAATATGTAAATTTTGGGAATTATTTCTCCAACGACAGGCAAAACCCCATGGAGGACATTAGTTATATGTCTTCTGTGATCTGTTTTGAAGCAGAAAAACATAAAACCAAGCCTTAAAAAACAGGTTAATCCATATTTTTGGTTTTGAATTTTTGGATGTCAAATATGTAAATTTTGGGAATTATTTTTCCAACTACAGGCAAAACCCCATGGAGGACATTAGTCATATGTCTTCTGTGATCTGTTTTGAAGCAGAAAAACAAAAAACCAAGCCTTAAAAAATAGGTTTTACCGTATGCTTTGTTTTGAATTTTTGGATGTCCAATATGTAAATTTTGGGAATTATTTCTCCAACTACAGGCAAAACCCCATGGAGGACATTAGTTATATGTCTTCTGTGATCTGTTTTGAAGCAGAAAAACAAAAAACCAAGCCTTAAAAAATAGGTTTTACCGTATGCTTTGTTTTGGATTTTTGGATGTCAAATATGTAAATTTTGGGAATTATTTCTCCAACTACAGGCAAAACCCCATGGAGGACATTAGTCATATGTCTTCTGTGATCTGTTTTGAAGCAGAAAAACAAAAAACCAAGCCTTAAAAAATAGGTTTTACCGTATGCTTTGTTTTGAATTTTTGGATGTCCAATATGTAAATTTTGGGAATTATTTCTCCAACTACAGGCAAAACCCCATGGAGGACATTAGTTATATGTCTTCTGTGATCTGTTTTGAAGCAGAAAAACATAAAACCAAGCCTTAAAAAACAGGTTAATCCATATTTTTGGTTTTGAATTTTTGGATGTCAAATATGTAAATTTTGGGAATTATTTTTCCAACTACAGGCAAAACCCCATGGAGGACATTAGTCATATGTCTTCTGTGATCTGTTTTGAAGCAGAAAAACAAAAAACCAAGCCTTAAAAAATAGGTTTTACCGTATGCTTTGTTTTGGATTTTTGGATGTCCAATATGTAAATTTTGGGAATTATTTCTCCAACTACAGGCAAAACCCCATGGAGGACATTAGTTATATGTCTTCTGTGATCTGTTTTGAAGCAGAAAAACATAAAACCAAGCCTTAAAAAACAGGTTAATCCATATTTTTGGTTTTGAATTTTTGGATGTCAAATATGTAAATTTTGGGAATTATTTTTCCAACTACAGGCAAAACCCCATGGAGGACATTAGTCATATGTCTTCTGTGATCTGTTTTGAAGCAGAAAAACAAAAAACCAAGCCTTAAAAAATAGGTTTTACCGTATGCTTTGTTTTGAATTTTTGGATGTCCAATATGTAAATTTTGGGAATTATTTTTCCAACTACAGGCAAAACCCCATGGAGGACATTAGTCATATGTCTTCTGTGATCTGTTTTGAAGCAGAAAAACAAAAAACCAAGCCTTAAAAAATAGGTTTTACCGTATGCTTTGTTTTGAATTTTTGGATGTCCAATATGTAAATTTTGGGAATTATTTCTCCAACTACAGGCAAAACCCCATGGAGGACATTAGTCATATGTCTTCTGTGATCTGTTTTGAAGCAGAAAAACAAAAAACCAAGCCTTAAAAAATAGGTTTTACCGTATGCTTTGTTTTGGATTTTTGGATGTCAAATATGTAAATTTTGGGAATTATTTCTTCAACTACAGGCAAAACCCCATGGAGGACATTAGTTATATGTCTTCTGTGATCAGTTTTGAAGCAGAAAAACATAAAACCAGGCCTTGAGAAATAGGTTTATCTATATTTTTGGCTTTGAATATTTCGATGTTTAAAATGCATTTTTTAGGAATTAATTCTAAAATTGCAGGCAAAACCCCATGGAGGACATTAGTTATATGTCTTCTGTGATCTGCTTTGAAGCAGAAAAACATAAAACCAGGCCTTGGAAAATAGGTTTATCCATATTTTTGGTTTTGAATATTTCGATGTTTAAAATGCATTTTTTAGGAATTAATTCTAAAATTGCAGGCAAAACCCCATGGAGGACATTAGTTATATGTCTTCTGTGATCTGTTTTGAAGCAGAAAAACAAAAAACCAAGCCTTAAAAAATAGGTTAATCCATATTTTGGGGTTTGAGTTTTTGGATGTCCAATATGTAAATTTTGGGAATTATTTCTCCAACTACAGGCAAAACCCCATGGAGGACATTAGTTATATGTCTTCTGTGATCTGTTTTGAAGCAGAAAAACAAAAAACCAAGCCTTAAAAAATAGGTTTTACCGTATGCTTTGTTTTGGATTTTTGGATGTCCAATATGTAAATTTTGGGAATTATTTCTCCAACTACAGGCAAAACCCCATGGAGGACATTAGTTATATGTCTTCTGTGATCTGTTTTGAAGCAGAAAAACAAAAAACCAAGCCTTAGAAAATAGGTTAATCCATATTTTGGGGTTTGAGTTTTTGGATGTCAAATATGTAAATTTTGGGAATTATTTCTCCAACTACAGGCAAAACCCCATGGAGGACATTAGTTATATGTCTTCTGTGATCTGTTTTGAAGCAGAAAAACATAAAACCAAGCCTTAAAAAACAGGTTAATCCATATTTTTGGTTTTGAACTTTTGGATGTCAAATATGTAAATTTTGGGAATTATTTTTCCAACTACAGGCAAAACCCCATGGAAGACATTAGTTATATGTCTTCTGTGAGCTGTTTTGAAGCAGAAAAACATAAAACCAAGCCTTAAAAAACAGGTTAATCCATATTTTTGGTTTAGAATTTTTGGATGTCCAATATGTAAATTTTGGGAATTATTTCTCCAGCTACAGGCAAAACCCCATGGAGGACATTAGTTATATGTCTTCTGTGATCAGTTTTGAAGCAGAAAAACATAAAACCAGGCCTTAAAAAATAGGTTTTACCGTATGCTTTGTTTTGGATTTTTGGATGTCCAATATGTAAATTTTGGGAATTATTTCTACAACTACAGGCAAAACCCCATGGAGGACATTTGTTATATGTCTTCTGTGATCTGTTTTGAAGCAGAAAAACATAAAACCAAGCCTTAAAAAATAGGTTTTACCGTATGCTTTGTTTTGGATTTTTGGATGTCCAATATGTAAATTTTGGGAATTATTTCTCAAACTGCAGGCAAAACCCCATGGAGGACATTAGTTATATGTCTTCTGTGATCTGTTTTGAAGCAGAAAAACATAAAACCAAGCCTTAAAAAATAGGTTAATCCATATTTTTGGTTTTGAATTTTTGGATGTCAAATATGTAAATTTTGGGAATCATTTCTCCAACTACAGTCAAAACCCCATGGAGGACATTTGTTATATGTCTTCTGTGATCTGTTTTGAAGCAGAAAAACAAAAAACCAAGCCTTAAAAAATAGGTTTTACCGTATGCTTTGTTTTGGATTTTTGGATGTCCAATATGTAAATTTTGGGAATTATTTCTCAAACTGCAGGCAAAACCCCATGGAGGACATTAGTTATATGTCTTCTGTGATCTGTTTTGAAGCAGAAAAACATAAAACCAAGCCTTAAAAAATAGGTTAATCCATATTTTTGGTTTTGAATTTTTGGATGTCAAATATGTAAATTTTGGGAATCATTTCTCCAACTACAGTCAAAACCCCATGGAGGACATTTGTTATATGTCTTCTGTGATCTGTTTTGAAGCAGAAAAACAAAAAACCAAGCCTTAAAAAATAGGTTTTACCGTATGCTTTGTTTTGGATTTTTGGATGTCCAATATGTAAATTTTGGGAATTATTTCTCAAACTGCAGGCAAAACCCCATGGAGGACATTAGTTATATGTCTTTTGTGATCTGTTTTGAAGCAGAAAAACATAAAACCAAGCCTTAAAAAACAGGTTAATCCATATTTTTGGTTTTGAATTTTTGGATGTCAAATATGTAAATTTTGGGAATTATTTCTCCAACTACAGGCAAAACCCCATGGAGGACATTAGTTATATGTCTTCTATGATCTGTTTTGAAGCAGAAAAACAAAAAACCAAGCCTTAAAAAATAGGTTAATCCATATTTTGGGGTTTGAGTTTTTGGATGTCAAATATGTAAATTTTGGGAATTATTTCTCCAACTACAGGCAAAACCCCATGAAGGACATTAGTTATATGTCTTCTGTGATCTGTTTTGAAGCAGAAAAACATAAAACCAAGCCTTAAAAAACAGGTTAATCCATATTTTTGGTTTTGAATTTTTGGATGTCAAATATGTAAATTTTGGGAATTATTTCTCCAACTACAGGCAAAACCCCATGGAGGACATTAGTTATATGTCTTCTGTGATCTGTTTTGAAGCAGAAAAACATAAAACCAAGCCTTAAAAAACAGGTTAATCCATATTTTTGGTTTTGAATTTTTGGATGTCAAATATGTAAATTTTGGGAATTATTTCTCCAACTACAGGCAAAAGCCCATGGAGGACATTAGTTATATGTCTTCTGTGATCTGTTTTGAAGCAGAAAAACAAAAAACCAAGCCTTAAAAAATAGGTTAATCCATATTTTGGGGTTTGAGTTTTTGGATGTCAAATATGTAAATTTTGGGAATTATTTTTCCAACTACAGGCAAAACCCCATGGAAGACATTAGTTATATGTCTTCTGTGAGCTGTTTTGAAGCAGAAAAACATAAAACCAAGCCTTAAAAAAAACAGGTTAATCCATATTTTTGGTTTTGAATTTTTGGATGTCAAATATGTAAATTTTGGGAATTATTTCTCCAACTACAGGCAAAACCCCATGAAGGACATTAGTTATATGTCTTCTGTGAGCTGTTTTGAAGCAGAAAAACATAAAACCAAGCCTTAAAAAACAGGTTAATCCATATTTTTGGTTTTGAATTTTTGGATGTCAAATATGTAAATTTTGGGAATTATTTTTCCAACTACAGGCAAAACCCCATGGAAGACATTAGTTATATGTCTTCTGTGAGCTGTTTTGAAGCAGAAAAACATAAAACCAAGCCTTAATAAATAGGTTTTACCGTATGCTTTGTTTTGAATTTTTGGATGTCCAATATGTAAATTTTGGGAATTATTTCTCCAACTACAGGCAAAACCCCATGGAGGACATTAGTTATATGTCTTCTGTGATCTTGTTTGAAGCAGAAAAACAAAAAACCAAGCCTTAAAAAATAGGTTTTACCGTATGCTTTGTTTTGGATTTTTGGATGTCAAATATGTAAATTTTGGGAATTATTTCTCCAACTAATTCCCAAAATTTACATATTTGACATCCAAAAATTCAAAACCAAAAATATGGATTAACCTGTTTTTTAAGGCTTGGTTTTATGTTTTTCTGCTTCAAAACAGATCACAGAAGACATATAACTAATGTCCTCCATGGGGTTTTGCCTGTAGTTGGAGAAATAATTCCCAAAATTTACATATTTGACATCCAAAAATTCAAAACCAAAAATATGGATAAACCTGTTTTTTAAGGCTTGGTTTTATGTTTTTCTGCTTCAAAACAGATCACAGAAGACATATAACTAATGTCCTTCATGGGGTTTTGCCTGTAGTTGGAGAAATAATTCCCAAAATTTACATATTTGACATCCAAAAACTCAAACCCCAAAATATGGATTAACCTATTTTTTAAGGCTTGGTTTTTTGTTTTTCTGCTTCAAAACAGATCATAGAAGACATATAACTAATGTCCTCCATGGGGTTTTGCCTGTAGTTGGAGAAATAATTCCCAAAATTTACATATTTGACATCCAAAAATTCAAAACCAAAAATATGGATTAACCTGTTTTTTAAGGCTTGGTTTTATGTTTTTCTGCTTCAAAACAGATCACAAAAGACATATAACTAATGTCCTCCATGGGGTTTTGCCTGCAGTTTGAGAAATAATTCCCAAAATTTACATATTGGACATCCAAAAATCCAAAACAAAGCATACGGTAAAACCTATTTTTTAAGGCTTGGTTTTTTGTTTTTCTGCTTCAAAACAGATCACAGAAGACATATAACAAATGTCCTCCATGGGGTTTTGACTGTAGTTGGAGAAATGATTCCCAAAATTTACATATTTGACATCCAAAAATTCAAAACCAAAAATATGGATTAACCTATTTTTTAAGGCTTGGTTTTATGTTTTTCTGCTTCAAAACAGATCACAGAAGACATATAACTAATGTCCTCCATGGGGTTTTGCCTGCAGTTTGAGAAATAATTCCCAAAATTTACATATTGGACATCCAAAAATCCAAAACAAAGCATACGGTAAAACCTATTTTTTAAGGCTTGGTTTTTTGTTTTTCTGCTTCAAAACAGATCACAGAAGACATATAACAAATGTCCTCCATGGGGTTTTGACTGTAGTTGGAGAAATGATTCCCAAAATTTACATATTTGACATCCAAAAATTCAAAACCAAAAATATGGATTAACCTATTTTTTAAGGCTTGGTTTTATGTTTTTCTGCTTCAAAACAGATCACAGAAGACATATAACTAATGTCCTCCATGGGGTTTTGCCTGCAGTTTGAGAAATAATTCCCAAAATTTACATATTGGACATCCAAAAATCCAAAACAAAGCATACGGTAAAACCTATTTTTTAAGGCTTGGTTTTATGTTTTTCTGCTTCAAAACAGATCACAGAAGACATATAACAAATGTCCTCCATGGGGTTTTGCCTGTAGTTGTAGAAATAATTCCCAAAATTTACATATTGGACATCCAAAAATCCAAAACAAAGCATACGGTAAAACCTATTTTTTAAGGCCTGGTTTTATGTTTTTCTGCTTCAAAACTGATCACAGAAGACATATAACTAATGTCCTCCATGGGGTTTTGCCTGTAGCTGGAGAAATAATTCCCAAAATTTACATATTGGACATCCAAAAATTCTAAACCAAAAATATGGATTAACCTGTTTTTTAAGGCTTGGTTTTATGTTTTTCTGCTTCAAAACAGCTCACAGAAGACATATAACTAATGTCTTCCATGGGGTTTTGCCTGTAGTTGGAAAAATAATTCCCAAAATTTACATATTTGACATCCAAAAGTTCAAAACCAAAAATATGGATTAACCTGTTTTTTAAGGCTTGGTTTTATGTTTTTCTGCTTCAAAACAGATCACAGAAGACATATAACTAATGTCCTCCATGGGGTTTTGCCTGTAGTTGGAGAAATAATTCCCAAAATTTACATATTTGACATCCAAAAACTCAAACCCCAAAATATGGATTAACCTATTTTCTAAGGCTTGGTTTTTTGTTTTTCTGCTTCAAAACAGATCACAGAAGACATATAACTAATGTCCTCCATGGGGTTTTGCCTGTAGTTGGAGAAATAATTCCCAAAATTTACATATTGGACATCCAAAAATCCAAAACAAAGCATACGGTAAAACTTATTTTTTAAGGCTTGGTTTTTTGTTTTTCTGCTTCAAAACAGATCACAGAAGACATATAACTAATGTCCTCCATGGGGTTTTGCCTGTAGTTGGAGAAATAATTCCCAAAATTTACATATTGGACATCCAAAAACTCAAACCCCAAAATATGGATTAACCTATTTTTTAAGGCTTGGTTTTTTGTTTTTCTGCTTCAAAACAGATCACAGAAGACATATAACTAATGTCCTCCATGGGGTTTTGCCTGCAATTTTAGAATTAATTCCTAAAAAATGCATTTTAAACATCGAAATATTCAAAACCAAAAATATGGATAAACCTATTTTCCAAGGCCTGGTTTTATGTTTTTCTGCTTCAAAGCAGATCACAGAAGACATATAACTAATGTCCTCCATGGGGTTTTGCCTGCAATTTTAGAATTAATTCCTAAAAAATGCATTTTAAACATCGAAATATTCAAAGCCAAAAATATAGATAAACCTATTTCTCAAGGCCTGGTTTTATGTTTTTCTGCTTCAAAACTGATCACAGAAGACATATAACTAATGTCCTCCATGGGGTTTTGCCTGTAGTTGAAGAAATAATTCCCAAAATTTACATATTTGACATCCAAAAATCCAAAACAAAGCATACGGTAAAACCTATTTTTTAAGGCTTGGTTTTTTGTTTTTCTGCTTCAAAACAGATCACAGAAGACATATGACTAATGTCCTCCATGGGGTTTTGCCTGTAGTTGGAGAAATAATTCCCAAAATTTACATATTGGACATCCAAAAATTCAAAACAAAGCATACGGTAAAACCTATTTTTTAAGGCTTGGTTTTTTGTTTTTCTGCTTCAAAACAGATCACAGAAGACATATGACTAATGTCCTCCATGGGGTTTTGCCTGTAGTTGGAGAAATAATTCCCAAAATTTACATATTGGACATCCAAAAATTCAAAACAAAGCATACGGTAAAACCTATTTTTTAAGGCTTGGTTTTTTGTTTTTCTGCTTCAAAACAGATCACAGAAGACATATGACTAATGTCCTCCATGGGGTTTTGCCTGTAGTTGGAAAAATAATTCCCAAAATTTACATATTTGACATCCAAAAATTCAAAACCAAAAATATGGATTAACCTGTTTTTTAAGGCTTGGTTTTATGTTTTTCTGCTTCAAAACAGATCACAGAAGACATATAACTAATGTCCTCCATGGGGTTTTGCCTGTAGTTGGAGAAATAATTCCCAAAATTTACATATTGGACATCCAAAAATCCAAAACAAAGCATACGGTAAAACCTATTTTTTAAGGCTTGGTTTTTTGTTTTTCTGCTTCAAAACAGATCACAGAAGACATATGACTAATGTCCTCCATGGGGTTTTGCCTGTAGTTGGAAAAATAATTCCCAAAATTTACATATTTGACATCCAAAAATTCAAAACCAAAAATATGGATTAACCTGTTTTTTAAGGCTTGGTTTTATGTTTTTCTGCTTCAAAACAGATCACAGAAGACATATAACTAATGTCCTCCATGGGGTTTTGCCTGTAGTTGGAGAAATAATTCCCAAAATTTACATATTGGACATCCAAAAATTCAAAACAAAGCATACGGTAAAACCTATTTTTTAAGGCTTGGTTTTTTGTTTTTCTGCTTCAAAACAGATCACAGAAGACATATGACTAATGTCCTCCATGGGGTTTTGCCTGTAGTTGGAGAAATAATTCCCAAAATTTACATATTTGACATCCAAAAATCCAAAACAAAGCATACGGTAAAACCTATTTTTTAAGGCTTGGTTTTTTGTTTTTCTGCTTCAAAACAGATCACAGAAGACATATAACTAATGTCCTCCATGGGGTTTTGCCTGTAGTTGGAGAAATAATTCCCAAAATTTACATATTGGACATCCAAAAATTCAAAACAAAGCATACGGTAAAACCTATTTTTTAAGGCTTGGTTTTTTGTTTTTCTGCTTCAAAACAGATCACAGAAGACATATGACTAATGTCCTCCATGGGGTTTTGCCTGTAGTTGGAAAAATAATTCCCAAAATTTACATATTTGACATCCAAAAATTCAAAACCAAAAATATGGATTAACCTGTTTTTTAAGGCTTGGTTTTATGTTTTTCTGCTTCAAAACAGATCACAGAAGACATATGACTAATGTCCTCCATGGGGTTTTGCCTGTAGTTGGAGAAATAATTCCCAAAATTTACATATTTGACATCCAAAAATCCAAAACAAAGCATACGGTAAAACCTATTTTTGAAGGCTTGGTTTTTTGTTTTTCTGCTTCAAAACAGATCACAGAAGACATATAACTAATGTCCTCCATGGGGTTTTGCCTGTAGTTGGAGAAATAATTCCCAAAATTTACATATTGGACATCCAAAAATTCAAAACAAAGCATACGGTAAAACCTATTTTTTAAGGCTTGGTTTTTTGTTTTTCTGCTTCAAAACAGATCACAGAAGACATATGACTAATGTCCTCCATGGGGTTTTGCCTGTAGTTGGAGAAATAATTCCCAAAATTTACATATTGGACATCCAAAAATTCAAAACAAAGCATACGGTAAAACCTATTTTTTAAGGCTTGGTTTTTTGTTTTTCTGCTTCAAAACAGATCACAGAAGACATATGACTAATGTCCTCCATGGGGTTTTGCCTGTAGTTGGAAAAATAATTCCCAAAATTTACATATTTGACATCCAAAAATTCAAAACCAAAAATATGGATTAACCTGTTTTTTAAGGCTTGGTTTTATGTTTTTCTGCTTCAAAACAGATCACAGAAGACATATAACTAATGTCCTCCATGGGGTTTTGCCTGTAGTTGGAGAAATAATTCCCAAAATTTACATATTGGACATCCAAAAATTCAAAACCAAAAATATGGATTTACCTGTTTTTTAAGGCTTGGTTTTATGTTTTTCTGCTTCAAAACAGATCACAGAAGACATATAACTAATGTCCTCCATGGGGTTTTGCCTGCAATTTTAGAATTAATTCCTAAAAAATGCATTTTAAACATCGAAATATTCAAAGCCAAAAATATAGATAAACCTATTTCTCAAGGCCTGGTTTTATGTTTTTCTGCTTCAAAACTGATCACAGAAGACATATAACTAATGTCCTCCATGGGGTTTTGCCTGTAGTTGAAGAAATAATTCCCAAAATTTACATATTTGACATCCAAAAATCCAAAACAAAGCATACGGTAAAACCTATTTTTTAAGGCTTGGTTTTTTGTTTTTCTGCTTCAAAACAGATCACAGAAGACATATGACTAATGTCCTCCATGGGGTTTTGCCTGTAGTTGGAGAAATAATTCCCAAAATTTACATATTGGACATCCAAAAATTCAAAACAAAGCATACGGTAAAACCTATTTTTTAAGGCTTGGTTTTTTGTTTTTCTGCTTCAAAACAGATCACAGAAGACATATGACTAATGTCCTCCATGGGGTTTTGCCTGTAGTTGGAGAAATAATTCCCAAAATTTACATATTGGACATCCAAAAATTCAAAACAAAGCATACGGTAAAACCTATTTTTTAAGGCTTGGTTTTTTGTTTTTCTGCTTCAAAACAGATCACAGAAGACATATGACTAATGTCCTCCATGGGGTTTTGCCTGTAGTTGGAAAAATAATTCCCAAAATTTACATATTTGACATCCAAAAATTCAAAACCAAAAATATGGATTAACCTGTTTTTTAAGGCTTGGTTTTATGTTTTTCTGCTTCAAAACAGATCACAGAAGACATATAACTAATGTCCTCCATGGGGTTTTGCCTGTAGTTGGAGAAATAATTCCCAAAATTTACATATTGGACATCCAAAAATCCAAAACAAAGCATACGGTAAAACCTATTTTTTAAGGCTTGGTTTTTTGTTTTTCTGCTTCAAAACAGATCACAGAAGACATATGACTAATGTCCTCCATGGGGTTTTGCCTGTAGTTGGAAAAATAATTCCCAAAATTTACATATTTGACATCCAAAAATTCAAAACCAAAAATATGGATTAACCTGTTTTTTAAGGCTTGGTTTTATGTTTTTCTGCTTCAAAACAGATCACAGAAGACATATAACTAATGTCCTCCATGGGGTTTTGCCTGTAGTTGGAGAAATAATTCCCAAAATTTACATATTGGACATCCAAAAATTCAAAACAAAGCATACGGTAAAACCTATTTTTTAAGGCTTGGTTTTTTGTTTTTCTGCTTCAAAACAGATCACAGAAGACATATGACTAATGTCCTCCATGGGGTTTTGCCTGTAGTTGGAGAAATAATTCCCAAAATTTACATATTTGACATCCAAAAATCCAAAACAAAGCATACGGTAAAACCTATTTTTTAAGGCTTGGTTTTTTGTTTTTCTGCTTCAAAACAGATCACAGAAGACATATAACTAATGTCCTCCATGGGGTTTTGCCTGTAGTTGGAGAAATAATTCCCAAAATTTACATATTGGACATCCAAAAATTCAAAACAAAGCATACGGTAAAACCTATTTTTTAAGGCTTGGTTTTTTGTTTTTCTGCTTCAAAACAGATCACAGAAGACATATGACTAATGTCCTCCATGGGGTTTTGCCTGTAGTTGGAAAAATAATTCCCAAAATTTACATATTTGACATCCAAAAATTCAAAACCAAAAATATGGATTAACCTGTTTTTTAAGGCTTGGTTTTATGTTTTTCTGCTTCAAAACAGATCACAGAAGACATATAACTAATGTCCTCCATGGGGTTTTGCCTGTAGTTGGAGAAATAATTCCCAAAATTTACATATTGGACATCCAAAAATCCAAAACCAAAAATATGGATTTACCTGTTTTTTAAGGCTTGGTTTTATGTTTTTCTGCTTCAAAACAGATCACAGAAGACATATAACTAATGTCCTCCATGGGGTTTTGCCTGTCGTTGGAGAAATAATTCCCAAAATTTACATATTTGACATCCAAAAACTCAAACCCCAAAATATGGATTAACCTATTTTTTAAGGCTTGGTTTTTTGTTTTTCTGCTTCAAAACAGATCACAGAAGACATATAACAAATGTCCTCCATGGGGTTTTGACTGTAGTTGGAGAAATGATTCCCAAAATTTACATATTTGACATCCAAAAATTCAAAACCAAAAATATGGATTAACCTGTTTTTTAAGGCTTGGTTTTATGTTTTTCTGCTTCAAAACAGCTCACAGAAGACATATAACTAATGTCTTCCATGGGGTTTTGCCTGTAGTTGGAAAAATAATTCCCAAAATTTACATATTTGACATCCAAAAACTCAAACCCCAAAATATGGATTAACCTATTTTTTAAGGCTTGGTTTTATGTTTTTCTGCTTCAAAACAGATCACAGAAGACATATAACTAATGTCCTCCATGGGGTTTTGCCTGCAGTTTGAGAAATAATTCCCAAAATTTACATATTGGACATCCAAAAATCCAAAACCAAACATATGGATTAACCTGTTTTTTAAGGCTTGGTTTTATGTTTTTCTGCTTCAAAACAGATCACAGAAGACATATAACTAATGTCCTCCATGGGGTTTTGCCTGTAGTTGGAGAAATAATTCCCAAAATTTACATATTGGACATCCAAAAATCCAAAACCAAAAATATGGATTAACCTGTTTTTTAAGGCTTGGTTTTATGTTTTTCTGCTTCAAAACAGATCACAGAAGACATATAACTAATGTCCTCCATGGGGTTTTGCCTGCAGTTTGAGAAATAATTCCCAAAATTTACATATTGGACATCCAAAAATCCAAAACAAAGCATACGGTAAAACCTATTTTTTAAGGCTTGGTTTTTTGTTTTTCTGCTTCAAAACAGATCACAGAAGACATATAACAAATGTCCTCCATGGGGTTTTGACTGTAGTTGGAGAAATGATTCCCAAAATTTACATATTTGACATCCAAAAATTCAAAACCAAAAATATGGATTAACCTGTTTTTTAAGGCTTGGTTTTATGTTTTTCTGCTTCAAAACAGCTCACAGAAGACATATAACTAATGTCTTCCATGGGGTTTTGCCTGTAGTTGGAAAAATAATTCCCAAAATTTACATATTTGACATCCAAAAATTCAAAACCAAAAATATGGATTAACCTGTTTTTTAAGGCTTGGTTTTATGTTTTTCTGCTTCAAAACAGATCACAGAAGACATATAACTAATGTCCTCCATGGGGTTTTGCCTGTAGTTGGAGAAATAATTCCCAAAATTTACATATTGGACATCCAAAAATCCAAAACCAAAAATATGGATTAACCTGTTTTTTAAGGCTTGGTTTTTTGTTTTTCTGCTTCAAAACAGATCACAGAAGACATATAACTAATGTCCTCCATGGGGTTTTGCCTGCAATTTTAGAATTAATTCCTAAAAAATGCATTTTAAACATCGAAATATTCAAAGCCAAAAATATAGATAAACCTATTTCTCAAGGCCTGGTTTTTTGTTTTTCTGCTTCAAAACAGATCACAGAAGACATATAACTAATGTCCTCCATGGGGTTTTGCCTGTAGTTGGAGAAATAATTCCCAAAATTTACATATTTGACATCCAAAAATTCTAAACCAAAAATATGGATTAACCTATTTTTTAAGGCTTGGTTTTTTGTTTTTCTGCTTCAAAACAGATCACAGAAGACATATAACTAATGTCCTCCATGGGGTTTTGCCTGCAATTTTAGAATTAATTCCTAAAAAATGCATTTTAAACATCGAAATATTCAAAGCCAAAAATATAGATAAACCTATTTCTCAAGGCCTGGTTTTATGTTTTTCTGCTTCAAAACTGATCACAGAAGACATATAACTAATGTCCTCCATGGGGTTTTGCCTGTAGTTGGAGAAATAATTCCCAAAATTTACATATTTGACATCCAAAAATCCAAAACAAAGCATACGGTAAAACCTATTTTTTAAGGCTTGGTTTTTTGTTTTTCTGCTTCAAAACAGATCACAGAAGACATATAACTAATGTCCTCCATGGGGTTTTGCCTGTAGTTGGAGAAATAATTCCCAAAATTTACATATTGGACATCCAAAAATTCAAAACAAAGCATACGGTAAAACCTATTTTTTAAGGCTTGGTTTTATGTTTTTCTGCTTCAAAACAGCTCACAGAAGACATATGACTAATGTCCTCCATGGGGTTTTGCCTGCAATTTTAGAATTAATTCCTAAAAAATGCATTTTAAACATCGAAATATTCAAAGCCAAAAATATAGATAAACCTATTTCAAAAGGCCTGGTTTTATGTTTTTCTGCTTCAAAACTGATCACAGAAGACATATAACTAATGTCCTCCATGGGGTTTTGCCTGTAGTTGGAGAAATAATTCCCAAAATTTACATATTTGACATCCAAAAATCCAAAACAAAGCATACGGTAAAACCTATTTTTTAAGGCTTGGTTTTTTGTTTTTCTGCTTCAAAACAGATCACAGAAGACATATAACTAATGTCCTCCATGGGGTTTTGCCTGTAGTTGGAGAAATAATTCCCAAAATTTACATATTGGACATCCAAAAATCCAAAACAAAGCATACGGTAAAACCTATTTTTTAAGGCTTGGTTTTTTGTTTTTCTGCTTCAAAACAGATCACAGAAGACATATAACTAATGTCCTCCATGGGGTTTTGCCTGTAGTTGGAGAAATAATTCCCAAAATTTACATATTGGACATCCAAAAACTCAAACCCCAAAATATGGATTAACCTATTTTTTAAGGCTTGGTTTTTTGTTTTTCTGCTTCAAAACAGATCACAGAAGACATATAACTAATGTCCTCCATGGGGTTTTGCCTGTAATTGGAGAAATAATTCCCAAAATTTACATATTTGACATCCAAAAACTCAAACCACAAAATATGGATTAACCTATTTTTTAAGGCTTGGTTTTATGTTTTTCTGCTTCAAAACAGATCACAGAAGACATATAACTAATGTCCTCCATGGGGTTTTGCCTGCAGTTTGAGAAATAATTCCCAAAATTTACATATTGGACATCCAAAAATCCAAAACAAAGCATACGGTAAAACCTATTTTTTAAGGCTTGGTTTTATGTTTTTCTGCTTCAAAACAGATCACAGAAGACATATAACAAATGTCCTCCATGGGGTTTTGCCTGTAGTTGTAGAAATAATTCCCAAAATTTACATATTGGACATCCAAAAATCCAAAACAAAGCATACGGTAAAACCTATTTTTTAAGGCCTGGTTTTATGTTTTTCTGCTTCAAAACTGATCACAGAAGACATATAACTAATGTCCTCCATGGGGTTTTGCCTGTAGCTGGAGAAATAATTCCCAAAATTTACATATTGGACATCCAAAAATTCTAAACCAAAAATATGGATTAACCTGTTTTTTAAGGCTTGGTTTTATGTTTTTCTGCTTCAAAACAGCTCACAGAAGACATATAACTAATGTCTTCCATGGGGTTTTGCCTGTAGTTGGAAAAATAATTCCCAAAATTTACATATTTGACATCCAAAAGTTCAAAACCAAAAATATGGATTAACCTGTTTTTTAAGGCTTGGTTTTATGTTTTTCTGCTTCAAAACAGATCACAGAAGACATATAACTAATGTCCTCCATGGGGTTTTGCCTGTAGTTGGTGAAATAATTCCCAAAATTTACATATTTGACATCCAAAAACTCAAACCCCAAAATATGGATTAACCTATTTTCTAAGGCTTGGTTTTTTGTTTTTCTGCTTCAAAACAGATCACAGAAGACATATAACTAATGTCCTCCATGGGGTTTTGCATGTAGTTGGAGAAATAATTCCCAAAATTTACATATTGGACATCCAAAAATCCAAAACAAAGCATACGGTAAAACCTATTTTTTAAGGCTTGGTTTTTTGTTTTTCTGCTTCAAAACAGATCACAGAAGACATATAACTAATGTCCTCCATGGGGTTTTGCCTGTAGTTGGAGAAATAATTCCCAAAATTTACATATTGGACATCCAAAAACTCAAACCCCAAAATATGGATTAACCTATTTTTTAAGGCTTGGTTTTTTGTTTTTCTGCTTCAAAACAGATCACAGAAGACATATAACTAATGTCCTCCATGGGGTTTTGCCTGCAATTTTAGAATTAATTCCTAAAAAATGCATTTTAAACATCGAAATATTCAAAACCAAAAATATGGATAAACCTATTTTCCAAGGCCTGGTTTTATGTTTTTCTGCTTCAAAACAGATCACAGAAGACATATAACTAATGTCCTCCATGGGGTTTTGCCTGCAATTTTAGAATTAATTCCTAAAAAATGCATTTTAAACATCGAAATATTCAAAGCCAAAAATATAGATAAACCTATTTCTCAAGGCCTGGTTTTATGTTTTTCTGCTTCAAAACTGATCACAGAAGACATATAACTAATGTCCTCCATGGGGTTTTGCCTGTAGTTGGAGAAATAATTCCCAAAATTTACATATTTGACATCCAAAAATCCAAAACAAAGCATACGGTAAAACCTATTTTTTAAGGCTTGGTTTTTTGTTTTTCTGCTTCAAAACAGATCACAGAAGACATATGACTAATGTCCTCCATGGGGTTTTGCCTGTAGTTGGAGAAATAATTCCCAAAATTTACATATTTGACATCCAAAAATTCAAAACAAAGCATACGGTAAAACCTATTTTTTAAGGCTTGGTTTTTTGTTTTTCTGCTTCAAAACAGATCACAGAAGACATATAACTAATGTCCTCCATGGGGTTTTGCCTGTAGTTGGAGAAATAATTCCCAAAATTTACATATTGGACATCCAAAAATTCAAAACAAAGCATACGGTAAAACCTATTTTTTAAGGCTTGGTTTTATGTTTTTCTGCTTCAAAACAGCTCACAGAAGACATATGACTAATGTCCTCCATGGGGTTTTGCCTGCAATTTTAGAATTAATTCCTAAAAAATGCATTTTAAACGTCGAAATATTCAAAGCCAAAAATATAGATAAACCTATTTCAAAAGGCCTGGTTTTATGTTTTTCTGCTTCAAAACTGATCACAGAAGACATATAACTAATGTCCTCCATGGGGTTTTGCCTGTAGTTGGAGAAATAATTCCCAAAATTTACATATTTGACATCCAAAAATCCAAAACAAAGCATACGGTAAAACCTATTTTTTAAGGCTTGGTTTTTTGTTTTTCTGCTTCAAAACAGATCACAGAAGACATATAACTAATGTCCTCCATGGGGTTTTGCCTGTAGTTGGAGAAATAATTCCCAAAATTTACATATTGGACATCCAAAAATCCAAAACAAAGCATACGGTAAAACCTATTTTTTAAGGCTTGGTTTTTTGTTTTTCTGCTTCAAAACAGATCACAGAAGACATATAACTAATGTCCTCCATGGGGTTTTGCCTGTAGTTGGAGAAATAATTCCCAAAATTTACATATTGGACATCCAAAAACTCAAACCCCAAAATATGGATTAACCTATTTTTTAAGGCTTGGTTTTTTGTTTTTCTGCTTCAAAACAGATCACAGAAGACATATAACTAATGTCCTCCATGGGGTTTTGCCTGTAGTTGGAGAAATAATTCCCAAAATTTACATATTTGACATCCAAAAATCCAAAACAAAGCATACGGTAAAACCTATTTTTTAAGGCTTGGTTTTTTGTTTTTCTGCTTCAAAACAGATCACACAAGACATATGACTAATGTCCTCCATGGGGTTTTGCCTGTAGTTGGAGAAATAATTCCCAAAATTTACATATTATATAACAAATGTCCTCCATGGGGTTTTGCCTGTAGTTGGAGAAATAATTCCCAAAATTTACATATTGGACATCCAAAAATCCAAAACAAAGCATACGGTAAAACCTATTTTTTAAGGCTTGGTTTTATGTTTTTCTGCGTCAAAACAGATCACAGAAGACATATAACTAATGTCCTCCATGGGGTTTTGCCTGTAGTTGGAGAAATAATTCCCAAAATTTACATATTTGACATCCAAAAATTCAAAACCAAAAACATGGATTAACCTGTTTTTTAAGGCTTGGTTTTATGTTTTTCTGCTTCAAAACAGATCACAGAAGACATATAACTAATGTCCTCCATGGGGTTTTGCCTGTAGTTGGAGAAATAATTCCCAAAATTTACATATTTGACATCCAAAAATTCAAAACCAAAAACATGGATTAACCTTACGGCCGTGGACGCTTCTGTCATTGATATTCTTTGATCTTCGGCAAAACGCTTTGAACTTTTCTGAATACTGCCCTCACAGAAAGCACTGTATAACAATTCCAGTATATTTACCAACTGATACAACTAAAAATTTTTTAAAGAATACTATGTTTCCTAATAAAAACGATTGACGTACCACTACTGTTTGCTGTTGATGATGTGGAATGTGAAAGTGCCGTTTCAATCGATAAATTAATTGCATCAAGAGTGAAATCAATTGTTTCATATTCTGATGGCCCAAATTTGCGAATATTTTATAAAGCCGTTTTCAATTGATTTTCATATTTTTTAAACCATCGATCATCTGCTCCGTAAAGCTTTCACAATCCTGAAATTAAAATTTTTTTCTAAAGTTAAAGCGTATAAAGGGTTTTTGGCGAACAAGGATTACATGACATCAAAAATTTTGTACTTGGGTTACGGTATCTTTTGAATGTCTGATAAAATATTACTGTAACAATGATTCCAGAATTAACGATAATCTACTCCTTCTGAATATATCATTTTTTTGAAATGGTTATGGAATACTGTGACTCTGGTGATAAAGCCTTAACAAAAAACATGGTGTTTAAAAGAAGCTAAATTCTCTGCGCATATGTGAATCCGGAGCCGCAGACAAGTATCAAATGCATTTACTTTTAATAAAGGTTATTGTTTGTTGAGTGCTTTGTTTTTGTAGCGAGGATTTTGAGGCTGATAAGCGTTTAAAATACGTTTGAGAACTAACTGATTGAACCAAGCTGGAGCGCCGGAAGTGATCGTCAGAAGTGACACGGGTTTCCTTTTGTGTCCGCAGTAGCACCAGATCAAAGAAATCCGTCCATTTTGGCGGCAGAATACGCTCTGAGTATTATCCCAGACGTCCGTAAGTTGAGTTTAATGGTGCCTCTTCATTAAGAACTTCCATTTGAATGATTAAAAAATATTATTTATCCATCATTGAATAAAAAAAACAGTACGCATGTGTGCAAATACCCAGATACTGTAATCAACCATATCACTCGTTTAATTGCAATGCATCACGACAACAATACAGTATCCGGTTTATAAACAGATGATTCAATTAATGTTTATTTTGCATGTGACATCACAAAAACTGCTTTCATTCTTCAATCAATTATTCCGCTTCCAAAAGAACATTCAAACCCGATTTAGAATCAAAAAGGTGCTGCTAGATTTAATACGTGTCAATTTCAACAATTATTATTACTCAATTTTTATCAAGTTATTTACATTTTATGCGTCAATTTTGTTCAAAAGCTCGTGACCACCTTCTGGGATACTGTAGTCCCCTTTCAGTACTTTCTCTTTGCTGTCATGTAAATCCTTTAATTATCAATTTAAATAGGGAAAACCATTAAGACAGAAAATCGTTAACCAGCCTCTTCTGCGTTTTAGTTTTTTGATGGAGCACCTGGACCACGTGGAAATTCTAAAAAGATATAACCTGGTTAAAATTACATCAATGAAATCAAAAATGCTATTACCTAATACAAGATGCTGAGCAGCAGTAACAAAATTTAACCACTTTTAAAAAGATACAGGGTGTATAAAGAAAAAGTGCCGATTTGATTTGGCTTGCTAATTTTTTTCTATTGAAGTTCAGACATGAAAAAGGGGTCAATTTATTTACCCTAGAACCGACCGACCGTCAGATCGGTCGGAGCGGCTTTTGGTGCAAAGGGGGGAGTACGTGGATTTTAACAAATTTTTTAAAAAAGTTTTATAGTTTTTCAAAGGGAAAACCAGATTAATTTTTCAACATAATTACATCAATACCAATACCAGTCCGTGTAATCCAAAGGCATTTAAACATTCTTTAAATGTATGAGACCATTTTTCTTTGCGCTTATGTAACGCGCATTAAAAATTTGTTGGAGTAGACAAATTGCAATTTTCTGCACATCACAACCGAATGTACCGTAACTCGGTGTTCGAAATTGGATATAAATTTATTTCATCGTCTTCATAATGTATTTTAAAGTTTTACTCTGAATTTATATATAACTATCTTTACATCAATAAGTGATATTTTCGCCTTCTTCATGTAACATGATACATTTTTTTCAAGTCTAAATAAACAGATTGAAAATGTTGCAGCGAATATTAAAAACGTTTTTGAAACTATTAATTTACCAGCTTCAATTTCTCACTGTTACTGCTTTTGCCACCAACGAACCTGCTGAAGCTTTTGCGAAAACTTAGTGCAACACCGAATTTGGAAATTCCGGATATTTACACTATACAATCGAATATTTGTTAATTTGATTTATCTTTACAACAGAAACATTAAAGAAATAATTCCCAAAATTTACATATTGGACATCCAAAAATTCAAAACAAAGCATACGGTAAAACCTATTTTTTAAGGCTTGGTTTTATGTTTTTCTGCTTCAAAACAGCTCACAGAAGACATATAACTAATGTCTTCCATGGGGTTTTGCCTGTAGTTGGAAAAATAATTCCCAAAATTTACATATTTGACATCCAAAAATTCAAAACCAAAAATATGGATTAACCTGTTTTTTAAGGCTTGGTTTTATGTTTTTCTGCTTCAAAACAGATCACAGAAGACATATAACTAATGTCCTCCATGGGGTTTTGCCTGTAGTTGGAGAAATAATTCCCAAAATTTACATATTGGACATCCAAAAATCCAAAACAAAGCATACGGTAAAACCTATTTTTTAAGGCTTGGTTTTTTGTTTTTCTGCTTCAAAACAGATCACAGAAGACATATAACTAATGTCCTCCATGGGGTTTTGCCTGTAGTTGGAGAAATAATTCCCAAAAAATTTACATATTGGACATCCAAAAACTCAAACCCCAAAATATATATATTAATCCAGAGGACATTAGTTATATGTCTTCTGTGATCTGTTTTGAAGCAGAAAAACAAAAAACCAAGCCTTAAAAAATAGGTTTTACCGTATGCTTTGTTTTGGATTTTTGGATGTCCAATATGTAAATTTTGGGAATTATTTCTCCAACTACAGGCAAAACCCCATGGAGGACATTAGTTATATGTCTTCTGTGATCTGTTTTGAAGCAGAAAAACATAAAACCAAGCCTTAAAAAACAGGTTAATCCATATTTTTGGTTTTGAATTTTTGGATGTCAAATATGTAAATTTTGGGAATTATTTTTCCAACTACAGGCAAAACCCCATGGAAGACATTAGTTATATGTCTTCTGTGAGCTGTTTTGAAGCAGAAAAACATAAAACCAAGCCTTAAAAAATAGGTTTTACCGTATGCTTTGTTTTGAATTTTTGGATGTCCAATATGTAAATTTTGGGAATTATTTCTCCAACTACAGGCAAAACCCCATGGAGGACATTAGTTATATGTCTTCTGTGATCTGTTTTGAAGCAGAAAAACAAAAAACCAAGCCTTAAAAAATAGGTTTTACCGTATGCTTTGTTTTGGATTTTTGGATGTCCAATATGTAAATTTTGGGAATTATTTCTCCAACTACAGGCAAAACCCCATGGAGGACATTAGTTATATGTCTTCTGTGATCTGTTTTGAAGCAGAAAAACATAAAACCAAGCCTTAAAAAACAGGTTAATCCATATTTTTGGTTTTGAATTTTTGGATGTCAAATATGTAAATTTTGGGAATTATTTTTCCAACTACAGGCAAAACCCCATGGAAGACATTAGTTATATGTCTTCTGTGAGCTGTTTTGAAGCAGAAAAACATAAAACCAAGCCTTAAAAAATAGGTTTTACCGTATGCTTTGTTTTGAATTTTTGGATGTCCAATATGTAAATTTTGGGAATTATTTCTCCAACTACAGGCAAAACCCCATGGAGGACATTAGTTATATGTCTTCTGTGATCTGTTTTGAAGCAGAAAAACATAAAACCAAGCCTTAAAAAACAGGTTAATCCATATTTTTGGTTTTGAACTTTTGGATGTCAAATATGTAAATTTTGGGAATTATTTTTCCAACTACAGGCAAAACCCCATGGAAGACATTAGTTATATGTCTTCTGTGAGCTGTTTTGAAGCAGAAAAACATAAAACCAAGCCTTAAAAAACAGGTTAATCCATATTTTTGGTTTAGAATTTTTGGATGTCCAATATGTAAATTTTGGGAATTATTTCTCCAGCTACAGGCAAAACCCCATGGAGGACATTAGTTATATGTCTTCTGTGATCAGTTTTGAAGCAGAAAAACATAAAACCAGGCCTTAAAAAATAGGTTTTACCGTATGCTTTGTTTTGGATTTTTGGATGTCCAATATGTAAATTTTGGGAATTATTTCTACAACTACAGGCAAAACCCCATGGAGGACATTAGTTATATGTCTTCTGTGATCTGTTTTGAAGCAGAAAAACAAAAGACTAGCCTTAAAAAATAGGTTTTACCGTATGCTTTGTTTTGGATTTTTGGATGTCCAATATGTAAATTTTGGGAATTATTTCTCCAACTACAGGCAAAACCCCATGGAGGACATTAGTTATATGTCTTCTGTGATCTGTTTTGAAGCAGAAAAACAAAAAACCAAGCCTTAAAAAATAGGTTTTACCGTATGCTTTGTTTTGGATTTTTGGATGTCAAATATGTAAATTTTGGGAATTATTTCTCCAACTACAGGCAAAACCCCATTGAGGACATTAGTCATATGTCTTCTGTGATCTGTTTTGAAGCAGAAAATCAAAAAACCAAGCCTTAAAAAATAGGTTTTACCGTATGCTTTGTTTTGGATTTTTGGATGTCAAATATGTAAATTTTGGGAATTATTTCTCCAACTACAGGCAAAACCCCATGGAGGACATTAGTTATATGTCTTCTGTGATCTGTTTTGAAGCAGAAAAACATAAAACCAGGCCTTGGAAAATAGGTTTATCCATATTTTTGGTTTTGAATATTTCGATGTTTAAAATGCAATTTTTAGGAATTAATTCTAAAACTGCAGGCAAAACCCCATGGAGGACATTACTTATATGTCTTCTGTGATCTGTTTTGAAGCAGAAAAACATAAAACCAAGCCTTAAAAAACAGGTTAATCCATATTTTTGGTTTTGAATTTTTGGATGTCAAATATGTAAATTTTGGGAATCATTTCTCCAACTACAGTCAAAACCCCATGGAGGACATTTGTTATATGTCTTCTGTGATCTGTTTTGAAGCAGAAAAACATAAAACCAAGCCTTAAAAAACAGGTTAATCCATATTTTTGGTTTTGAATTTTTGGATGTCAAATATGTAAATTTTGGGAATTATTTTTCCAACTACAGGCAAAACCCCATGGAAGACATTAGTTATATGTCTTCTGTGATCTGTTTTGAAGCAGAAAAACATAAAACCAAGCCTTAAAAAATAGGTTTTACCGTATGCTTTGTTTTGAATTTTTGGATGTCCAATATGTAAATTTTGGGAATTATTTCTCCAACTACAGGCAAAACCCCATGGAGGACATTAGTTATATGTCTTCTGTGATCTTTTTTGAAGCAGAAAAACAAAAGACCAAGCCTTAAAAAATAGGTTTTACCGTATGCTTTGTTTTGGATTTTTGGATGTCCAATATGTAAATTTTGGGAATTATTTCTCCAACTACAGGCAAAACCCCATGGAGGACATTAGTCATATGTCTTCTGTGATCTGTTTTGAAGCAGAAAATCAAAAAACCAAGCCTTAAAAAATAGGTTTTACCGTATGCTTTGTTTTGGATTTTTGGATGTCAAATATGTAAATTTTGGGAATTATTTCTCCAACTACAGGCAAAACCCCATGGAGGACATTAGTTATATGTCTTCTGTGATCTGTTTTGAAGCAGAAAAACATAAAACCAGGCCTTGGAAAATAGGTTTATCCATATTTTTGGTTTTGAATATTTCGATGTTTAAAATGCAATTTTTAGGAATTAATTCTAAAACTGCAGGCAAAACCCCATGGAGGACATTACTTATATGTCTTCTGTGATCAGTTTTGAAGCAGAAAAACATAAAACCAGGCCTTGAAAAATAGGTATATCCATATTTTTGGCTTTGAATATTTCGATGTTTAAAATGCATTTTTTGGAAATTAAATCTTAAACTGCAGGCAAAACACCATGGAGGACATTAGTTATATGTCTTCTGTGATCAGTTTTGAAGCAGAAAACATAAAACCAGGCCTTGAAAAATAGGTTTTACCGTATGCTTTGTTTTGGATTTTTGGATGTCAAATATGTAAATTTTGGGAATTATTTCTCCAACTACAGGCAAAACCCCATGGAGGACATTAGTTATATGTCTTCTGTGATCTGTTTTGAAGCAGAAAAACAAAAAACCAAGCCTTAAAAAATAGGTTTTACCGTATGCTTTGTTTAAGATTTTTGGATGTCAAATATGTAAATTTTGGGAATTATTTCTCCAACTACAGGCAAAACCCCATGGAGGACATTAGTTATATGTCTTCTGTGATCTGTTTTGAAGCAGAAAAACAAAAAACCAAGCCTTAAAAAATAGGTTTTACCGTATGCTTTGTTTTGGATTTTTGGATGTCAAATATGTAAATTTTGGGGATTATTTCTCCAACTACAGGCAAAACCCCATGGAGGACATTAGTCATATGTCTTCTGTGATCAGTTTTGAAGCAAAAAAACATAAAACCACGCCTTGGAAAATAGGTATATCCATATTTTTGGCTTTGAATATTTCGATGTTTAAAATGCATTTTTTGGAAATTAAATCTTAAACTGCAGGCAAAACCCCATGGAGGACATTAGTTATATGTCTTCTGTGATCAGTTTTGAAGCAAAAAAAACATAAAACCACGCCTTGGAAAATAGGTATATCCATATTTTTGGCTTTGAATATTTCGATGTTTAAAATGCATTTTTTGGAAATTAAATCTTAAACTACAGGCAAAACCCCATGGAGGACATTAGTTATATGTCTTCTGTGATCAGTTTTGAAGCAGAAAAACATAAAACCACGCCTTGGAAAATAGGTTTATCCATATTTTTGGCTTTGAATATTTCGATGTTTAAAATGCATTTTTTAGGAATTAATTCTAAAACTGCAGGCAAAACCCCATGGAGGACATTAGTTATATGTCTTCTGTGATCAGTTTTGAAGCAGAAAAACATAAAACCACGCCTTGGAAAATAGGTTTATCCATATTTTTGGCTTTGAATATTTCGATGTTTAAAATGCATTTTTTAGGAATTATTTCTCCAACTACAGGCAAAACCCCAAGGAGGACATTAGTTATATGTCTTCTGTGATCAGTTTTGAAGCAGAAAAACATAAAACCAGGCCTTGGAAAATAGGTTTATCCATATTTTTGTTTTTTAATTTATCGGTGTTTGATATGCAAATTTAGTCAATTAGTTCTCCAACTGCAGGCAAAATCTTATGGAGGGGTGTTTATCAACTGCATTCTTTTTTTGATGCTTGTTTTAACAACTTAACCACCAAAATGAACGTGTCGTTCAACATGCAATGATAGTCAAGCACGTTGATCGACGATCTAAGCTCATTCATATGTAACTTGCTGTTTGATACTGGACATATTGCATTATGTTCGCACATGTTCAAACGTATTCCTGCAACATTATGCCTGTCCTCATCAGCAAGTGCCATTTACACCTTTTTTAGTTATGCGCGATAAATTGGTTTACGAATTCTTTTATTTGCTTTTGTATTGTCAAAAAGCTAGCAACAGTTTAAAAGATAAATCAAATTAACAAATATTCGATTGTATAGTGTAAATATCCGGAATTTCCAAATTCGGTGTTGCACTAAGTTTTCGCAAAAGCTTCAGCAGGTTCGTTGGTGGCAAAAGCAGTAACAGTGAGAAATTGAAGCTGGTAAATTAATAGTTTCAAAAACGTTTTTAATATTCGCTGCAACATTTTCAATCTGTTTATTTAGACTTGAAAAAAATGTATCATGTTACATGAAGAAGGCGAAAATATCACTTATTGATGTAAAGATAGTTATATATAAATTCAGAGTAAAACTTTAAAATACATTATGAAGACGATGAAATAAATTTATATCCAATTTCGAACACCGAGTTACGGTACATTCGGTTGTGATGTGCAGAAAATTGCAATTTGTCTACTCCAACAAATTTTTAATGCGCGTTACATAAGCGCAAAGAAAAATGGTCTCATACATTTAAAGAATGTTTAAATGCCTTTGGATTACACGGACTGGTATTGGTATTGATGTAATTATGTTGAAAAATTAATCTGGTTTTCCCTTTGAAAAACTATAAAACTTTTTTAAAAAATTTGTTAAAATCCACGTACTCCCCCCTTTGCACCAAAAGCCGCTCCGACCGATCTGACGGTCGGTCGGTTCTAGGGTAAATAAATTGACCCCTTTTTCATGTCTGAACTTCAATAGAAAAAAATTAGCAAGCCAAATCAAATCGGCACTTTTTCTTTATACACCCTGTATCTTTTTAAAAGTGGTTAAATTTTGTTACTGCTGCTCAGCATCTTGTATTAGGTAATAGCATTTTTGATTTCATTGATGTAATTTTAACCAGGTTATATCTTTTTAGAATTTCCACGTGGTCCAGGTGCTCCATCAAAAAACTAAAACGCAGAAGAGGCTGGTTAACGATTTTCTGTCTTAATGGTTTTCCCTATTTAAATTGATAATTAAAGGATTTACATGACAGCAAAGAGAAAGTACTGAAAGGGGACTACAGTATCCCAGAAGGTGGTCACGAGCTTTTGAACAAAATTGACGCATAAAATGTAAATAACTTGATAAAAATTGAGTAATAATAATTGTTGAAATTGACACGTATTAAATCTAGCAGCACCTTTTTGATTCTAAATCGGGTTTGAATGTTCTTTTGGAAGCGGAATAATTGATTGAAGAATGAAAGCAGTTTTTGTGATGTCACATGCAAAATAAACATTAATTGAATCATCTGTTTATAAACCGGATACTGTATTGTTGTCGTGATGCATTGCAATTAAACGAGTGATATGGTTGATTACAGTATCTGGGTATTTGCACACATGCGTACTGTTTTTTTTATTCAATGATGGATAAATAATATTTTTTAATCATTCAAATGGAAGTTCTTAATGAAGAGGCACCATTAAACTCAACTTACGGACGTCTGGGATAATACTCAGAGCGTATTCTGCCGCCAAAATGGACGGATTTCTTTGATCTGGTGCTACTGCGGACACAAAAGGAAACCCGTGTCACTTCTGACGATCACTTCCGGCGCTCCAGCTTGGTTCAATCAGTTAGTTCTCAAACGTATTTTAAACGCTTATCAGCCTCAAAATCCTCGCTACAAAAACAAAGCACTCAACAAACAATAACCTTTATTAAAAGTAAATGCATTTGATACTTGTCTGCGGCTCCGGATTCACATATGCGCAGAGAATTTAGCTTCTTTTAAACACCATGTTTTTTGTTAAGGCTTTATCACCAGAGTCACAGTATTCCATAACCATTTCAAAAAAATGATATATTCAGAAGGAGTAGATTATCGTTAATTCTGGAATCATTGTTACAGTAATATTTTATCAGACATTCAAAAGATACCGTAACCCAAGTACAAAATTTTTGATGTCATGTAATCCTTGTTCGCCAAAAACCCTTTATACGCTTTAACTTTAGAAAAAAATTTTAATTTCAGGATTGTGAAAGCTTTACGGAGCAGATGATCGATGGTTTAAAAAATATGAAAATCAATTGAAAACGGCTTTATAAAATATTCGCAAATTTGGGCCATCAGAATATGAAACAATTGATTTCACTCTTGATGCAATTAATTTATCGATTGAAACGGCACTTTCACATTCCACATCATCAACAGCAAACAGTAGTGGTACGTCAATCGTTTTTATTAGGAAACATAGTATTCTTTAAAAAATTTTTAGTTGTATCAGTTGGTAAATATACTGGAATTGTTATACAGTGCTTTCTGTGAGGGCAGTATTCAGAAAAGTTCAAAGCGTTTTGCCGAAGATCAAAGAATATCAATGACAGAAGCGTCCACGGCCGTAAGGTTAATCCATGTTTTTGGTTTTGAATTTTTGGATGTCAAATATGTAAATTTTGGGAATTATTTCTCCAACTACAGGCAAAACCCCATGGAGGACATTAGTTATATGTCTTCTGTGATCTGTTTTGAAGCAGAAAAACATAAAACCAAGCCTTAAAAAACAGGTTAATCCATGTTTTTGGTTTTGAATTTTTGGATGTCAAATATGTAAATTTTGGGAATTATTTCTCCAACTACAGGCAAAACCCCATGGAGGACATTAGTTATATGTCTTCTTTGATCTGTTTTGAAGCAGAAAAACATAAAACCAAGCCTTAAAAAATAGGTTTTACCGTATGCTTTGTTTTGGATTTTTGGATGTCCAATATGTAAATTTTGGGAATTATTTCTCCAACTACAGGCAAAACCCCATGGAGGACATTAGTTATATGTCTTCTGTGATCTGTTTTGAAGCAGAAAAACATAAAACCAAGCCTTAAAAAATAGGTTTTACCGTATGCTTTGTTTTGGATTTTTGGATGTCCAATATGTAAATTTTGGGAATTATTTCTCCAACTACAGGCAAAACCCCATGGAGGACATTAGTTATATGTCTTCTGTGAGCTGTTTTGAAGCAGAAAAACATAAAACCAAGCCTTAAAAAACAGGTTAATCCATATTTTTGGTTTTGAATTTTTGGATGTCAAATATGTAAATTTTGGGAATTATTTCTCCAACTACAGGCAAAACCCCATGGAGGACATTAGTTATATGTCTTCTGTGATCTGTTTTGAAGAAGAAAACCATAAAACCAAGCCTTAAAAAATAGGTTTTACCGTATGCTTTGTTTTGGATTTTTGGATGTCCAATATGTAAATTTTGGGAATTATTTCTCCAACTACAGGCAAAACCCCATGGAGGACATTAGTTATATGTCTTCTGTGATCTGTTTTGAAGAAGAAAACCATAAAACCAAGCCTTAAAAAATAGGTTTTACCGTATGCTTTGTTTTGGATTTTTGGATGTCCAATATGTAAATTTTGGGAATTATTTCTCCAACTACAGGCAAAACCCCATGGAGGACATTAGTTATATGTCTTCTGTGATCTGTTTTGAAGCAGAAAAACATAAAACCAAGCCTTAAAAAATAGGTTTTACCGTATGCTTTGTTTTGGATTTTTGGATGTCCAATATGTAAATTTTGGGAATTATTTCTCCAACTACAGGCAAAACCCCATGGAGGACATTAGTTATATGTCTTCTGTGATCTGTTTTGAAGCAGAAAAACATAAAACCAAGCCTTAAAAAATAGGTTTTACCGTATGCTTTGTTTTGGATTTTTGGATGTCCAATATGTAAATTTTGGGAATTATTTCTCCAACTACAGGCAAAACCCCATGGAGGACATTAGTTATATGTCTTCTGTGATCTGTTTTGAAGCAGAAAAACAAAAAACCAAGCCTTAAAAAATAGGTTTTACCGTATGCTTTGTTTTGGATTTTTGGATGTCCAATATGTAAATTTTGGGAATTATTTCTCCAACTACAGGCAAAACCCCATGGAGGACATTAGTTATATGTCTTCTGTGATCTGTTTTGAAGCAGAAAAACATAAAACCAAGCCTTAAAAAACAGGTTAATCCATATTTTTGGTTTTGAATTTTTGGATGTCAAATATGTAAATTTTGGGAATTATTTCTCCAACTACAGGCAAAACCCCATGGAGGACATTAGTTATATGTCTTCTGTGATCTGTTTTGAAGAAGAAAACCATAAAACCAAGCCTTAAAAAATAGGTTTTACCGTATGCTTTGTTTTGGATTTTTGGATGTCCAATATGTAAATTTTGGGAATTATTTCTCCAACTACAGGCAAAACCCCATGGAGGACATTAGTTATATGTCTTCTGTGATCTGTTTTGAAGCAGAAAAACATAAAACCAAGCCTTAAAAAATAGGTTTTACCGTATGCTTTGTTTTGGATTTTTGGATGTCCAATATGTAAATTTTGGGAATTATTTCTCCAACTACAGGCAAAACCCCATGGAGGACATTAGTTATATGTCTTCTGTGATCTGTTTTGAAGAAGAAAACCATAAAACCAAGCCTTAAAAAATAGGTTTTACCGTATGCTTTGTTTTGGATTTTTGGATGTCCAATATGTAAATTTTGGGAATTATTTCTCCAACTACAGGCAAAACCCCATGGAGGACATTAGTTATATGTCTTCTGTGATCTGTTTTGAAGAAGAAAACCATAAAACCAAGCCTTAAAAAATAGGTTTTACCGTATGCTTTGTTTTGGATTTTTGGATGTCCAATATGTAAATTTTGGGAATTATTTCTCCAACTACAGGCAAAACCCCATGGAGGACATTAGTTATATGTCTTCTGTGATCTGTTTTGAAGCAGAAAAACATAAAACCAAGCCTTAAAAAATAGGTTTTACCGTATGCTTTGTTTTGGATTTTTGGATGTCCAATATGTAAATTTTGGGAATTATTTCTCCAACTACAGGCAAAACCCCATGGAGGACATTAGTTATATGTCTTCTGTGATCTGTTTTGAAGCAGAAAAACATAAAACCAAGCCTTAAAAAATAGGTTTTACCGTATGCTTTGTTTTGGATTTTTGGATGTCCAATATGTAAATTTTGGGAATTATTTCTCCAACTACAGGCAAAACCCCATGGAGGACATTAGTTATATGTCTTCTGTGATCTGTTTTGAAGCAGAAAAACATAAAACCAAGCCTTAAAAAACAGGTTAATCCATATTTTTGGTTTTGAATTTTTGGATGTCAAATATGTAAATTTTGGGAATTATTTCTCCAACTACAGGCAAAACCCCATGGAGGACATTAGTTATATGTCTTCTGTGATCTGTTTTGAAGCAGAAAAACATAAAACCAAGCCTTAAAAAATAGGTTTTACCGTATGCTTTGTTTTGGATTTTTGGATGTCCAATATGTAAATTTTGGGAATTATTTCTCCAACTACAGGCAAAACCCCATGGAGGACATTAGTTATATGTCTTCTGTGATCTGTTTTGAAGAAGAAAACCATAAAACCAAGCCTTAAAAAATAGGTTTTACCGTATGCTTTGTTTTGGATTTTTGGATGTCCAATATGTAAATTTTGGGAATTATTTCTCCAACTACAGGCAAAACCCCATGGAGGACATTAGTTATATGTCTTCTGTGATCTGTTTTGAAGCAGAAAAACATAAAACCAAGCCTTAAAAAATAGGTTTTACCGTATGCTTTGTTTTGGATTTTTGGATGTCCAATATGTAAATTTTGGGAATTATTTCTCCAACTACAGGCAAAACCCCATGGAGGACATTAGTTATATGTCTTCTGTGATCTGTTTTGAAGCAGAAAAACATAAAACCAAGCCTTAAAAAACAGGTTAATCCATATTTTTGGTTTTGAATTTTTGGATGTCAAATATGTAAATTTTGGGAATTATTTCTCCAACTACAGGCAAAACCCCATGGAGGACATTAGTTATATGTCTTCTGTGATCTGTTTTGACGCAGAAAAACATAAAACCAAGCCTTAAAAAATAGGTTTTACCGTATGCTTTGTTTTGGATTTTTGGATGTCCAATATGTAAATTTTGGGAATTATTTCTCCAACTACAGGCAAAACCCCATGGAGGACATTAATTATATGTCTTCTGTGATCTGTTTTGAAGCAGAAAAACAAAAAACAAAGCCTTAAAAAATAGGTTAATCCATATTTCGGGGTTTGAGTTTTTGGATGTCCAATATGTAAATTTTGGGAATTATTTCTCCAACTACAGCTAAAACCCCATGGAGGACATTAGTTATATGTCTTCTGTGATCTGTTTTGAAGCAGAAAAACAAAAAACCAAGCCTTAAAAAATAGGTTTTACCGTATGCTTTGTTTTGGATTTTTGGATGTCCAATATGTAAATTTTGGGAATTATTTCTCCAACTACAGGCAAAACCCCATGGAGGACATTAGTTATATGTCTTCTGTGATCTGTTTTGAAGCAGAAAAACAAAAAACCAAGCCTTAAAAAATAGGTTAATCCATATTTTGGGGTTTGAGTTTTTGGATGTCAAATATGTAAATTTTGGGAATTATTTCTCCAACTACAGGCAAAACCCCATGGAAGACATTAGTTATATGTCTTCTGTGAGCTGTTTTGAAGCAGAAAAACATAAAACCAAGCCTTAAAAAATAGGTTTTACCGTATGCTTTGTTTTGGATTTTTGGATGTCAAATATGTAAATTTTGGGAATTATTTCTCCAACTACAGGCAAAACCCCATGGAGGACATTAGTCATATGTCTTCTGTGATCTGTTTTGAAGCAGAAAAACAAAAAACCAAGCCTTAAAAAATAGGTTTTACCGTATGCTTTGTTTTGGATTTTTGGATGTCAAATATGTAAATTTTGGGAACTTATTTCTCCAACTACAGGCAAAACCCCATGGAGGGCATTAGTTATATGTCTTCTGTGATCTGTTTTGAAGCAGAAAAACATAAAACCAGGCCTTAAAAAATAGGTTAATCCATATTTTGGGGTTTGAGTTTTTGGATGTCCAATATGTAAATTTTTTGGGAATTATTTCTCCAACTACAGGCAAAACCCCATGGAGGACATTAGTTATATGTCTTCTGTGATCTGTTTTGAAGCAGAAAAACATAAAACCAAGCCTTAAAAAATAGGTTTTACCGTATGCTTTGTTTTGGATTTTTGGATGTCCAATATGTAAATTTTGGGAATTATTTCTCCAACTACAGGCAAAACCCCATGGAGGACATTAGTTATATGTCTTCTGTGATCTGTTTTGAAGCAGAAAAACATAGAACCAAGCCTTAAAAAATAGGTTTTACCGTATGCTTTGTTTTGGATTTTTGGATGTCCAATATGTAAATTTTGGGAATTATTTCTCCAACTACAGGCAAAACCCCATGGAGGACATTAGTTATATGTCTTCTGTGATCTGTTTTGAAGCAGAAAAACATAGAACCAAGCCTTAAAAAATAGGTTTTACCGTATGCTTTGTTTTGGATTTTTGGATGTCAAATATGTAAATTTTGGGAATTATTTCTCCAACTACAGGCAAAACCCCATGGAGGACATTAGTTATATGTCTTCTGTGATCTGTTTTGAAGCAGAAAAACATAGAACCAAGCCTTAAAAAAAAGGTTTTACCGTATGCTTTGTTTTGGATTTTTGGATGTCCAATATGTAAATTTTGGGAATTATTTCTCCAACTACAGGCAAAACCCCATGGAGGACATTAGTTATATGTCTTCTGTGATCTGTTTTGAAGCAGAAAAACAAAAAACCAAGCCTTAAAAAATAGGTTAATTCATATTTTGGGGTTTGAGTTTTTGGATGTCAAATATGTAAATTTTGGGAATTATTTCTCCAACTACAGGCAAAACCCCATGGAGGACATTAGTTATATGTCTTCTGTGATCTGTTTTGAAGCAGAAAAACATAGAACCAAGCCTTAAAAAATAGGTTTTACCGTATGCTTTGTCTTGGATTTTTGGATGTCCAATATTTAAATTTTGGGAATTATTTCTCCAACTACAGGCAAAACCCCATGGAGGACATTAGTTATATGTCTTCTGTGATCTGTTTTGAAGCAGAAAAACAAAAAACCAAGCCTTAAAAAATAGGTTTTACCGTATGCTTTGTTTTGGATTTTTGGATGTCAAATATGTAAATTTTGGGAATTATTTCTCCAACTACAGGCAAAACCCCATGGAGGACATTAGTTATATGTCTTCTGTGATCTGTTTTGAAGCAGAAAAACAAAAAACCAAGCCTTAAAAAATAGGTTTTACCGTATGCTTTGTTTTGGATTTTTGGATGTCAAATATGTAAATTTTGGGAATTATTTTTCCAACTACAGGCCAAACCCCATGGAAGACATTAGTTATATGTCTTCTGTGAGCTGTTTTGAAGCAGAAAAACATAAAACCAAGCCTTAAAAAACAGGTTAATCCATATTTTTGGTTTTGAACTTTTGGATGTCAAATATGTAAAATTTGGGAATTATTTTTCCAACTACAGGCCAAACCCCATGGAGGACATTAGTTATATGTCTTCTGTGATCTGTTTTGAAGCAGAAAAACAAAAATCCAAGCCTTGAGAAATAGGTTTATCTATATTTTTGGCTTTGAATATTTCGATGTTTAAAATGCATTTTTTAGGAATTAATTCTAAAACTGCAGGCAAAACCCCATGGAGGACATTAGTTATATGTCTTCTGTGATCTGTTTTGAGGCAGAAAAACATAAAACCAGGCCTTGGAAAATAGGTTTATCCATATTTTTGGTTTTGAATATTTCGATGTTTAGAATGCATTTTTTGGAAATTAAATCTTAAACTGCAGGCAAAACCCCATGGAGGACATTAGTTATATGTCTTCTGTGATCTGTTTTGAAGCAGAAAAACATAAAACCAGGCCTTGGAAAATAGGTTTATCCATATTTTTGGTTTTGAATATTTCGATGTTTAAAATGCATTTTTTAGGAATTATTTCTCCAACTACAGGCAAAACCCCATGGAGGACATTAGTTATATGTCTTCTGTGATCTGTTTTGAAGCAGAAAAACAAAAATCCAAGCCTTAAAAAATAGGTTTCAGCGTATGCTTTGTTTTGGATTTTTGGATGTCCAATATGTAAATTTTGGGAATTATTTCTCCAACTACAGGCAAAACCCCATGGAGGACATTAGTTATATGTCTTCTGTGATCTGTTTTGAAGCAGAAAAACAAAAAACCAAGCCTTAAAAAATAGGTTTTACCGTATGCTTTGTTTTGGATTTTTGGATGTCAAATATGTAAATTTTGGGAATTATTTTTCCAACTACAGGCCAAACCCCATGGAAGACATTAGTTATATGTCTTCTGTGAGCTGTTTTGAAGCAGAAAAACATAAAACCAAGCCTTAAAAAACAGGTTAATCCATATTTTTGGTTTTGAACTTTTGGATGTCAAATATGTAAAATTTGGGAATTATTTTTCCAACTACAGGCCAAACCCCATGGAGGACATTAGTTATATGTCTTCTGTGATCTGTTTTGAAGCAGAAAAACAAAAATCCAAGCCTTAAAAAATAGGTTTCAGCGTATGCTTTGTTTTGGATTTTTGGATGTCCAATATGTAAATTTTGGGAATTATTTCTCCAACTACAGGCAAAACCCCATGGAGGACATTAGTTATATGTCTTCTGTGATCTGTTTTGAAGCAGAAAAACAAAAAACCAAGCCTTAAAAAATAGGTTTTACCGTATGCTTTGTTTTGGATTTTTGGATGTCCAATATGTAAATTTTGGGAATTATTTTTCCAACTACAGGCCAAACCCCATGGAAGACATTAGTTATATGTCTTCTGTGATCTGTTTTGAAGCAGAAAAACAAAAAACCAAGCCTTAAAAAATAGGTTTTACCGTATGCTTTGTTTTGGATTTTTGGATGTCCAATATGTAAATTTTTGGAATTATTTCTCCAACTACAGGCAAAACCCCATGGAGGACATTAGTTATATGTCTTCTGTGATCTGTTTTGAAGCAGAAAAACAAAAAACCAAGCCTTAAAAAATAGGTTTTACCGTATGCTTTGTTTTGGATTTTTGGATGTCAAATATGTAAATTTTGGGAATTATTTTTCCAACTACAGGCCAAACCCCATGGAAGACATTAGTTATATGTCTTCTGTGAGCTGTTTTGAAGCAGAAAAACATAAAACCAAGCCTTAAAAAACAGGTTAATCCATATTTTTGGTTTTGAACTTTTGGATGTCAAATATGTAAAATTTGGGAATTATTTTTCCAACTACAGGCAAAACCCCATGGAAGACATTAGTTATATGTCTTCTGTGAGCTGTTTTGAAGCAGAAAAACATAAAACCAAGCCTTAAAAAATAGGTTTTACCGTATGCTTTGTTTTGGATTTTTGGATGTCAAATATGTAAATTTTGGGAATTATTTCTCCAACTACAGGCAAAACCCCATGGAGGACATTAGTCATATGTCTTCTGTGATCTGTTTTGAAGCAGAAAAACAAAAAACCAAGCCTTAAAAAATAGGTTTTACCGTATGCTTTGTTTTGGATTTTTGGATGTCAAATATGTAAATTTTGGGAACTTATTTCTCCAACTACAGGCAAAACCCCATGGAGGACATTAGTTATATGTCTTCTGTGATCTGTTTTGAAGCAGAAAAACATAAAACCAGGCCTTAAAAAATAGGTTAATCCATATTTTGGGGTTTGAGTTTTTGGATGTCCAATATGTAAATTTTTTGGGAATTATTTCTCCAACTACAGGCAAAACCCCATGGAGGACATTAGTTATATGTCTTCTGTGATCTGTTTTGAAGCAGAAAAACAAAAAACCAAGCCTTAAAAAATAGGTTTTACCGTATGCTTTGTTTTGGATTTTTGGATGTCCAATATGTAAATTTTGGGAATTATTTCTCCAACTACAGGCAAAACCCCATGGAGGACATTAGTTATATGTCTTCTGTGATCTGTTTTGAAGCAGAAAAACATAAAACCAAGCCTTAAAAAACAGGTTAATCCATATTTTTGGTTTTGAATTTTTGGATGTCAAATATGTAAATTTTGGGAATTATTTTTCCAACTACAGGCAAAACCCCATGGAAGACATTAGTTATATGTCTTCTGTGAGCTGTTTTGAAGCAGAAAAACATAAAACCAAGCCTTAAAAAATAGGTTTTACCGTATGCTTTGTTTTGGATTTTTGGATGTCAAATATGTAAATTTTGGGAATTATTTCTCCAACTACAGGCAAAACCCCATTGAGGACATTAGTCATATGTCTTCTGTGATCTGTTTTGAAGCAGAAAATCAAAAAACCAAGCCTTAAAAAATAGGTTTTACCGTATGCTTTGTTTTGGATTTTTGGATGTCAAATATGTAAATTTTGGGAATTATTTCTCCAACTACAGGCAAAACCCCATGGAGGACATTAGTTATATGTCTTCTGTGATCTGTTTTGAAGCAGAAAAACATAAAACCAGGCCTTGGAAAATAGGTTTATCCATATTTTTGGTTTTGAATATTTCGATGTTTAAAATGCAATTTTTAGGAATTAATTCTAAAACTGCAGGCAAAACCCCATGGAGGACATTACTTATATGTCTTCTGTGATCTGTTTTGAAGCAGAAAAACATAAAACCAAGCCTTAAAAAACAGGTTAATCCATATTTTTGGTTTTGAATTTTTGGATGTCAAATATGTAAATTTTGGGAATTATTTCTCCAACGACAGGCAAAACCCCATGGAGGACATTAGTTATATGTCTTCTGTGATCTGTTTTGAAGCAGAAAAACATAAAACCAAGCCTTAAAAAACAGGTTAATCCATATTTTTGGTTTTGAATTTTTGGATGTCAAATATGTAAATTTTGGGAATTATTTTTCCAACTACAGGCAAAACCCCATGGAAGACATTAGTTATATGTCTTCTGTGATCAGTTTTGAAGCAGAAAAACATAAAACCAGGCCTTGAGAAATAGGTTTATCTATATTTTTGGCTTTGAATATTTCGATGTTTAAAATGCATTTTTTAGGAATTAATTCTAAAACTGCAGGCAAAACCCCATGGAGGACATTAGTTATATGTCTTCTGTGATCTGTTTTGAAGCAGAAAAACATAAAACCAAGCCTTAAAAAACAGGTTAATCCATATTTTTGGTTTTGAATTTTTGGATGTCAAATATGTAAATTTTGGGAATTATTTCTCCAACGACAGGCAAAACCCCATGGAGGACATTAGTTATATGTCTTCTGTGATCTGTTTTGAAGCAGAAAAACATAAAACCAAGCCTTAAAAAATAGGTTTTACCGTATGCTTTGTTTTGAATTTTTGGATGTCCAATATGTAAATTTTGGGAATTATTTCTCCAACTACAGGCAAAACCCCATGGAGGACATTAGTTATATGTCTTCTGTGATCAGTTTTGAAGCAGAAAAACATAAAACCAGGCCTTGAGAAATAGGTTTATCTATATTTTTGGCTTTGAATATTTCGATGTTTAAAATGCATTTTTTAGGAATTAATTCTAAAACTGCAGGCAAAACCCCATGGAGGACATTAGTTATATGTCTTCTGTGATCTGTTTTGAGGCAGAAAAACATAAAACCAGGCCTTGGAAAATAGGTTTATCCATATTTTTGGTTTTGAATATTTCGATGTTTAGAATGCATTTTTTGGAAATTAAATCTTAAACTGCAGGCAAAACCCCATGGAGGACATTAGTTATATGTCTTCTGTGATCTGTTTTGAAGCAGAAAAACATAAAACCAGGCCTTGGAAAATAGGTTTATCCATATTTTTGGTTTTGAATATTTCGATGTTTAAAATGCATTTTTTAGGAATTATTTCTCCAACTACAGGCAAAACCCCATGGAGGACATTAGTTATATGTCTTCTGTGATCTGTTTTGAAGCAGAAAAACAAAAATCCAAGCCTTAAAAAATAGGTTTCAGCGTATGCTTTGTTTTGGATTTTTGGATGTCCAATATGTAAATTTTGGGAATTATTTCTCCAACTACAGGCAAAACCCCATGGAGGACATTAGTTATATGTCTTCTGTGATCTGTTTTGAAGCAGAAAAACAAAAAACCAAGCCTTAAAAAATAGGTTTTACCGTATGCTTTGTTTTGGATTTTTGGATGTCCAATATGTAAATTTTTGGAATTATTTCTCCAACTACAGGCAAAACCCCATGGAGGACATTAGTTATATGTCTTCTGTGATCTGTTTTGAAGCAGAAAAACAAAAAACCAAGCCTTAAAAAATAGGTTTTACCGTATGCTTTGTTTTGGATTTTTGGATGTCCAATATGTAAATTTTGGGAATTATTTCTCCAACTACAGGCAAAACCCCATGGAGGACATTAGTTATATGTCTTCTGTGATCTGTTTTGAAGCAGAAAAACAAAAAACCAAGCCTTAAAAAATAGGTTAATCCATATTTTGGGGTTTGAGTTTTTGGATGTCAAATATGTAAATTTTGGGAATTATTTTTCCAACTACAGGCCAAACCCCATGGAAGACATTAGTTATATGTCTTCTGTGAGCTGTTTTGAAGCAGAAAAACATAAAACCAAGCCTTAAAAAACAGGTTAATCCATATTTTTGGTTTTGAACTTTTGGATGTCAAATATGTAAAATTTGGGAATTATTTTTCCAACTACAGGCAAAACCCCATGGAAGACATTAGTTATATGTCTTCTGTGAGCTGTTTTGAAGCAGAAAAACATAAAACCAAGCCTTAAAAAATAGGTTTTACCGTATGCTTTGTTTTGGATTTTTGGATGTCAAATATGTAAATTTTGGGAATTATTTCTCCAACTACAGACAAAACCCCATGGAGGACATTAGTCATATGTCTTCTGTGATCTGTTTTGAAGCAGAAAAACAAAAAACCAAGCCTTAAAAAATAGGTTTTACCGTATGCTTTGTTTTGGATTTTTGGATGTCAAATATGTAAATTTTGGGAACTTATTTCTCCAACTACAGGCAAAACCCCATGGAGGACATTAGTTATATGTCTTCTGTGATCTGTTTTGAAGCAGAAAAACATAAAACCAGGCCTTAAAAAATAGGTTAATCCATATTTTGGGGTTTGAGTTTTTGGATGTCCAATATGTAAATTTTTTGGGAATTATTTCTCCAACTACAGGCAAAACCCCATGGAGGACATTAGTTATATGTCTTCTGTGATCTGTTTTGAAGCAGAAAAACAAAAAACCAAGCCTTAAAAAATAGGTTTTACCGTATGCTTTGTTTTGGATTTTTGGATGTCCAATATGTAAATTTTGGGAATTATTTCTCCAACTACAGGCAAAACCCCATGGAGGACATTAGTTATATGTCTTCTGTGATCTGTTTTGAAGCAGAAAAACATAAAACCAAGCCTTAAAAAACAGGTTAATCCATATTTTTGGTTTTGAATTTTTGGATGTCAAATATGTAAATTTTGGGAATTATTTTTCCAACTACAGGCAAAACCCCATGGAAGACATTAGTTATATGTCTTCTGTGAGCTGTTTTGAAGCAGAAAAACATAAAACCAAGCCTTAAAAAATAGGTTTTACCGTATGCTTTGTTTTGAATTTTTGGATGTCCAATATGTAAATTTTGGGAATTATTTCTCCAACTACAGGCAAAACCCCATGGAGGACATTAGTTATATGTCTTCTGTGATCTGTTTTGAAGCAGAAAAACAAAAAACCAAGCCTTAAAAAATAGGTTTTACCGTATGCTTTGTTTTGGATTTTTGGATGTCCAATATGTAAATTTTGGGAATTATTTCTCCAACTACAGGCAAAACCCCATGGAGGACATTAGTTATATGTCTTCTGTGATCTGTTTTGAAGCAGAAAAACATAAAACCAAGCCTTAAAAAACAGGTTAATCCATATTTTTGGTTTTGAATTTTTGGATGTCAAATATGTAAATTTTGGGAATTATTTTTCCGACTACAGGCAAAACCCCATGGAAGACATTAGTTATATGTCTTCTGTGAGCTGTTTTGAAGCAGAAAAACATAAAACCAAGCCTTAAAAAATAGGTTTTACCGTATGCTTTGTTTTGAATTTTTGGATGTCCAATATGTAAATTTTGGGAATTATTTCTCCAACTACAGGCAAAACCCCATGGAGGACATTAGTTATATGTCTTCTGTGATCTGTTTTGAAGCAGAAAAACAAAAGACTAGCCTTAAAAAATAGGTTTTACCGTATGCTTTGTTTTGGATTTTTGGATGTCCAATATGTAAATTTTGGGAATTATTTCTCCAACTACAGGCAAAACCCCATGGAGGACATTAGTTATATGTCTTCTGTGATCTGTTTTGAAGCAGAAAAACAAAAAACCAAGCCTTAAAAAATAGGTTTTACCGTATGCTTTGTTTTGGATTTTTGGATGTCAAATATGTAAATTTTGGGAATTATTTCTCCAACTACAGGCAAAACCCCATTGAGGACATTAGTCATATGTCTTCTGTGATCTGTTTTGAAGCAGAAAATCAAAAAACCAAGCCTTAAAAAATAGGTTTTACCGTATGCTTTGTTTTGGATTTTTGGATGTCAAATATGTAAATTTTGGGAATTATTTCTCCAACTACAGGCAAAACCCCATGGAGGACATTAGTTATATGTCTTCTGTGATCTGTTTTGAAGCAGAAAAACATAAAACCAGGCCTTGGAAAATAGGTTTATCCATATTTCTGGTTTTGAATATTTCGATGTTTAAAATGCAATTTTTAGGAATTAATTCTAAAACTGCAGGCAAAACCCCATGGAGGACATTACTTATATGTCTTCTGTGATCTGTTTTGAAGCAGAAAAACATAAAACCAAGCCTTAAAAAACAGGTTAATCCATATTTTTGGTTTTGAATTTTTGGATGTCAAATATGTAAATTTTGGGAATTATTTCTCCAACGACAGGCAAAACCCCATGGAGGACATTAGTTATATGTCTTCTGTGATCTGTTTTGAAGCAGAAAAACATAAAACCAAGCCTTAAAAAACAGGTTAATCCATATTTTTGGTTTTGAATTTTTGGATGTCAAATATGTAAATTTTGGGAATTATTTTTCCAACTACAGGCAAAACCCCATGGAAGACATTAGTTATATGTCTTCTGTGAGCTGTTTTGAAGCAGAAAAACATAAAACCAAGCCTTAAAAAATAGGTTTTACCGTATGCTTTGTTTTGAATTTTTGGATGTCCAATATGTAAATTTTGGGAATTATTTCTCCAACTACAGGCAAAACCCCATGGAGGACATTAGTTATATGTCTTCTGTGATCTGTTTTGAAGCAGAAAAACAAAAGACCAAGCCTTAAAAAATAGGTTTTACCGTATGCTTTGTTTTGGATTTTTGGATGTCCAATATGTAAATTTTGGGAATTATTTCTCCAACTACAGGCAAAACCCCATGGAGGACATTAGTCATATGTCTTCTGTGATCTGTTTTGAAGCAGAAAATCAAAAAACCAAGCCTTAAAAAATAGGTTTTACCGTATGCTTTGTTTTGGATTTTTGGATGTCAAATATGTAAATTTTGGGAATTATTTCTCCAACTACAGGCAAAACCCCATGGAGGACATTAGTTATATGTCTTCTGTGATCTGTTTTGAAGCAGAAAAACATAAAACCAGGCCTTGGAAAATAGGTTTATCCATATTTTTGGTTTTGAATATTTCGATGTTTAAAATGCAATTTTTAGGAATTAATTCTAAAACTGCAGGCAAAACCCCATGGAGGACATTACTTATATGTCTTCTGTGATCAGTTTTGAAGCAGAAAAACATAAAACCAGGCCTTGAAAAATAGGTATATCCATATTTTTGGCTTTGAATATTTCGATGTTTAAAATGCATTTTTTGGAAATTAAATCTTAAACTGCAGGCAAAACACCATGGAGGACATTAGTTATATGTCTTCTGTGATCAGTTTTGAAGCAGAAAACATAAAACCAGGCCTTGAAAAATAGGTTTTACCGTATGCTTTGTTTTGGATTTTTGGATGTCAAATATGTAAATTTTGGGAATTATTTCTCCAACTACAGGCAAAACCCCATGGAGGACATTAGTTATATGTCTTCTGTGATCTGTTTTGAAGCAGAAAAACAAAAAACCAAGCCTTAAAAAATAGGTTTTACCGTATGCTTTGTTTAAGATTTTTGGATGTCAAATATGTAAATTTTGGGAATTATTTCTCCAACTACAGGCAAAACCCCATGGAGGACATTAGTTATATGTCTTCTGTGATCTGTTTTGAAGCAGAAAAACAAAAAACCAAGCCTTAAAAAATAGGTTTTACCGTATGCTTTGTTTTGGATTTTTGGATGTCAAATATGTAAATTTTGGGGATTATTTCTCCAACTACAGGCAAAACCCCATGGAGGACATTAGTCATATGTCTTCTGTGATCAGTTTTGAAGCAAAAAAACATAAAACCACGCCTTGGAAAATAGGTATATCCATATTTTTGGCTTTGAATATTTCGATGTTTAAAATGCATTTTTTAGGAATTAAATCTTAAACTACAGGCAAAACCCCATGGAGGACATTAGTTATATGTCTTCTGTGATCAGTTTTGAAGCAGAAAAACATAAAACCACGCCTTGGAAAATAGGTTTATCCATATTTTTGGCTTTGAATATTTCGATGTTTAAAATGCATTTTTTAGGAATTAATTCTAAAACTGCAGGCAAAACCCCATGGAGGACATTAGTTATATGTCTTCTGTGATCAGTTTTGAAGCAGAAAAACATAAAACCACGCCTTGGAAAATAGGTTTATCCATATTTTTGGCTTTGAATATTTCGATGTTTAAAATGCATTTTTTAGGAATTATTTCTCCAACTACAGGCAAAACCCCAAGGAGGACATTAGTTATATGTCTTCTGTGATCAGTTTTGAAGCAGAAAAACATAAAACCAGGCCTTGGAAAATAGGTTTATCCATATTTTTGTTTTTTAATTTATCGGTGTTTGATATGCAAATTTAGTCAATTAGTTCTCCAACTGCAGGCAAAATCTTATGGAGGGGTGTTTATCAACTGCATTCTTTTTTTGATGCTTGTTTTAACAACTTAACCACCAAAATGAACGTGTCGTTCAACATGCAATGATAGTCAAGCACGTTGATCGACGATCTAAGCTCATTCATATGTAACTTGCTGTTTGATACTGGACATATTGCATTATGTTCGCACATGTTCAAACGTATTCCTGCAACATTATGCCTGTCCTCATCAGCAAGTGCCATTTACACCTTTTTTAGTTATGCGCGATAAATTGGTTTACGAATTCTTTTATTTGCTTTTGTATTGTCAAAAAGCTAGCAACAGTTTAAAAGATAAATCAAATTAACAAATATTCGATTGTATAGTGTAAATATCCGGAATTTCCAAATTCGGTGTTGCACTAAGTTTTCGCAAAAGCTTCAGCAGGTTCGTTGGTGGCAAAAGCAGTAACAGTGAGAAATTGAAGCTGGTAAATTAATAGTTTCAAAAACGTTTTTAATATTCGCTGCAACATTTTCAATCTGTTTATTTAGACTTGAAAAAAATGTATCATGTTACATGAAGAAGGCGAAAATATCACTTATTGATGTAAAGATAGTTATATATAAATTCAGAGTAAAACTTTAAAATACATTATGAAGACGATGAAATAAATTTATATCCAATTTCGAACACCGAGTTACGGTACATTCGGTTGTGATGTGCAGAAAATTGCAATTTGTCTACTCCAACAAATTTTTAATGCGCGTTACATAAGCGCAAAGAAAAATGGTCTCATACATTTAAAGAATGTTTAAATGCCTTTGGATTACACGGACTGGTATTGGTATTGATGTAATTATGTTGAAAAATTAATCTGGTTTTCCCTTTGAAAAACTATAAAACTTTTTTAAAAAATTTGTTAAAATCCACGTACTCCCCCCTTTGCACCAAAAGCCGCTCCGACCGATCTGACGGTCGGTCGGTTCTAGGGTAAATAAATTGACCCCTTTTTCATGTCTGAACTTCAATAGAAAAAAATTAGCAAGCCAAATCAAATCGGCACTTTTTCTTTATACACCCTGTATCTTTTAAAAAGTGGTTAAATTTTGTTACTGCTGCTCAGCATCTTGTATTAGGTAATAGCATTTTTGATTTCATTGATGTAATTTTAACCAGGTTATATCTTTTTAGAATTTCCACGTGGTCCAGGTGCTCCATCAAAAAACTAAAACGTAGAAGAGGCTGGTTAACGATTTTCTGTCTTAATGGTTTTCCCTATTTAAATTGATAATTAAAGGATTTACATGACAGCAAAGAGAAAGTACTGAAAGGGGACTACAGTATCCCAGAAGGGGGTCACGAGCTTTTGAACAAAATTGACGCATAAAATGTAAATAACTTGATAAAAATTGAGTAATAATAATTGTTGAAATTGACACGTATTAAATCTAGCAGCACCTTTTTGATTCTAAATCGGGTTTGAATGTTCTTTTGGAAGCAGAATAATTGATTGAAGAACAAAAGCAGTTTTTGTGATGTCACATGCAAAATAAACATTAATTGAATCATCTGTTTATAAACCGGATACTGTATTGTCGTCGTGATGCATTGCAATTAAACGAGTGATATGGTTGATTACAGTATCTGGGTATTTGCACACATGCGTACTGTAATAATACAAAGAATAAATAATATTTTTTAATCATTCAAATGGAAGTTCTTAATCAAGAGGCACCATTAAACTCAACTTACGGACGTCTGGGATAATACTCAGAGCGTATTCCGCATATTCCAAAACCATTTCAAAAAATGATATATGCAGAAGGAGTAGATTTTCGTTAATTCTGGAATCATTGTTACAGTAATATTTTATCAGACATTCAAAAGATACCGTAACCCAAGTACAAAATTTTTGATGTCATGTAATCCTTGTTCGCCAAAAACCCTTTATACGCTTTAACTTTAAAAAAAATTTTTAATTTCAGAATTGTGAAAGCTTTACGGAGCAGATGATCGATGGTTTAAAAAATATGAAAATCAATTGAAAACGGCTTTATAAAATATTCGCAAATTTGGACCATCAGAATATGAAACAATTGATTTCACTCTTGATGCAATTAATTTATCGATTGAAACGGCACTATCACATTCCACATCATCAACAGCAAACAGTAGTGGTACGTCAATCGTTTTTATTAGGAAACATAGTATTCTTTAAAAAATTTTTAGTTGTATCAGTTGGTAAATATACTGGAATTGTTATACAGTGCTTACTGTGAGGGCAGTATTCAGAAAAGTTCAAAGCGTTTTGCCGAAGATCAAAGAATATCAATGACAGAAGCGTCCACGGCCGTAACTTTTTTTGCTTGACGGCGATATAGATAAAAAGAAAAGATTTTTGTTGAAAGTTATAAAACAAAGTTCGCTTCGCATCAAAACGCAATAACCATTCATCCAGAAGTTTAGATAAAAGCAACTATACGCATATCTGAGACTTTTTTGATGAACCAAAGCAACAGGAGTATATTAATAATTCTGAAATCTTTATTCATTATTTTTTGGATCCCAGAGAGGTAGAACTTAAGGTATTTTACAAAATTAGCTGGCGCTACTTTCTCAATGTAAAGGCAGAAGAATTTAGAAGCAAGAAAAGGTGGCGAAAAAGCAATGCAACTTCTAAGAGATGGAAAAAAGTGCAGATCAATAGGTTAAGCCAGAAACTCCTTTTATCCCAAGGTTTGGGGCCGAAAAAAGTAAGATCATCAGCAACAGGCAGCTAGAACCTAACTCAGCGCTCTCAATAAAAGCTTCTTTCCCCCAGGGCACTATCACAAGCCAATTTTTAGGCTATTTTCAATTTCTTTTTATCAAAATCAGATCAAGGCATCTTCTTGCCAGTATTGAATAAACCTGAAAAAAGAGAAAATAGTTAGTTCAGAATATAAGAATGATGTAGTATAAAATTAAAACAACTTTCCTGTATTTATCTGCACCGCTCCATTCCAGCCATGTCCCAGCATCAAAAAAAACAGAAAAACTCAAAAAGAACTTTAAGGCAAAATCCTTATTTAATTCATTAACACAAGAACATTAAAAATATGCTTTATTTAACTTTATTAACAACAACAAAATTTAAACAAACAAGTACAAGCAAAAAAGGAAGCTGTTTGAAGTAGCTAAAATCAAGAAAAAGCCGACAAAAACTTTGTCAATGCCTTCTGAACTACTCCAAACAGTTTCCTTAACCTGCCCAAAGATAAAACAAAGCTTTTTGAAGTGGATTAAGATCGAAAAAAAGAGGATTTAAGAGAAAAATTAGGCGTTTGTTTTATCCTTTGAAGGAGCAGAGCAAAGAAAAAAATGGGATCTTCTTTTTTTAGCTCTTTTCTTTCGTGTCAAGAAAAAGTGGGAGTGCTGTTTTCGATGGACACGGTATTATACAGTATGCAACAAAACTTCAATGAATAAAAAATATAAAACTTATAAGTATACTTTTTTCAACCTCGAGAAAATCGAAAAAAAACGAAAATAAAATTCGATTTTAAGCTAAAAAGATGGAACTTTCAGAATAGACTAATATGAGGTCAAAACCGCCGAAACGTAAGTCCGTTTTCGTTTAATTTTATAAAAAATACTGTAATACTGATTTAAGTTTTTATCATAAAATTACTGTGTTTTTAATATTAATTGTGATGAGGTTATCAACTCTGTGCTTTTTCATTGATATTTGTTTGTTTGTTCTTACATATATTTACTTTTAGACTTTTTTCAAAAAGCTGTAATACTTTAACATTCGCAAAATTACTGATGGAACAGCTTTTTTATGACATGCTTGTAAACGTTTTACATTCAATTGTTTTAACTTTACTGTCATGAAATAAATAAAACTGTGGCATCAGTAATATTGCAAATGTTAAATATTACACTTTGATTGAATAAAGTAAAAAAGAATGTGAAATAACCAAGATTAGAATTCTTTTGATATTTATATACAATAAACAATAAAAGTGTTGACACTGGCAGAGCTTGCATCTGGATACTGTATTTCACGCTCAAATCAAGTTCAAACAAGTTTAGGCATTTTATAAATCATTCTTAATATTGCAGTTGAAAAAACATTCCATAATTAATAATTTTTTTATCAGTTTGAAAAAAATGTTTCAGTTTTAAACAATTTGGTCCGGAAGCTGATTCGGGTCCGCCTTTGAAGTGTAAAATCATTGCAGTGATACTGTAACTTTATGATCACGGATTGTTAATCGTCTTTCAAATGGGAATAAAGGCATGGAAGCTTTTTCATGTCTTTCTTTTTTATTTGTTTAAATGCTTTTTAGAGTTTTCGCAAAAATATGTCATCAAACACATGGTACTGTTTTTTTTGGGTCTTTTCTTTCTATAAAAAGTTTTAACAAAAGTTTGGTGGGTGATTTTTTGGATTCTCACTATTTTATCCAAATATGGTGTTAGAATAAAGAAAAAAATGTTGCAAAGTGAATTTATTATTAATAACATAAAAACAACTATTAAAAATCGACCAAAAATGTAGATAAAAATTTTGAGATAAAAAACAACGAACTAAGTAAAAAAGAAAAGAATAAACACTTTTTGAGTTGGGGTTTATATAAGATGACCGTAAGATAATTGAATAAAAACTAAGATTAGAAGAAAGAAGCACGAATTTGTACAAAGACCGAAAAAAAAGTAGATTTCAAACAAAGAAACAAGAAAGAAAGAAGTTTTGGAATGGAAAAGGTTCTGCTGGAAGTTGTAAAATTAATGTTGAGGTTGATTTTCTTCAAACTTTTTAATCAAATGATGAAGCATATTTGTGAATTTTGATTTTAGTTCATTGAGTTTTTGCTTTAAATTTGCTTGATCATTTGATTCAATGATCAATTCGATCATCAAAAGATGCACATGTACAAATTGAATGAAATTTTGAACAGCTCCACTTCGTTGATGACGAACTTTTGCAATGACCTAAATTTTTAAGGAGTTTATTTTAGAAAAAAGAGAGATGAGAAAGTTTTTAGGTTCCGAAAATTGAACATATAATTGTACGGTAATTAATCCATTTCACTTTGACTTAAATTTTGCAATCTTTTGGATACCGTAATCAATGTGGCCGAAAAAAAGACATCTTCAGAGTTGAAATATTAAATTTAGTAATTTGTACGAACGAAAAAAATGGCAAAAAAAGGTATAAAACAGTTTTTAGAATGAAAGGAACTCTATTTTTCAATTAATTAAACCTACATCCGTTACGCTGAATTTGAGATTTTTCTTAAACTTCTCATAACAACAATATGCAGCGATAAATGTTCCAGTCCTTCCGATCCTGAGATGAAAGCAAAGGTTAAAAAAATTTAGCAAAAACAATGGAAAATCATACCCAGCTGAACAATGTACGGCGAGAGGAAAGTTACCATTTGTTACATTTTTATAAACATACATTAAATCAGCATTGCTTTTTGGAGCACTATGATCGGGCCATGTTCTAACCTCATAATGAATAACAACTTTGGATTTGTTGAGTAAACTGAAATGAATTCCATGTTTAAAATCTCAATAAAAAAGATATATCCTCAAGGCTTAGATCTTAATGAATTCCAAGTTAAAGCACTTTATCGAAAAATTATCATAAAATCCCCCCAACAGTCTAACTGGAAAGCAAAGTTCAATTTATAAATAAGACAAATGGTTTAAGTGTGTATTTTTATATTTAAATGCCCCCAAGGGGTACTGTAATGTTGTGGTTTATACATGCAAGTTAACATAATTTTAAAATTAGTGGTGACTCTGTCATTCGTGACTCTACAGTATGCTTTTTTACAGTTCAGCAAGGATGTCATTCAAAGGCGGCATGATCTCATCGGCACGTGGATAAAGATAACAGCAAAAATTTGAATAACACCATTGATTTACTACAATTTCTACATTCATTGATACTGTTGCAACAGCTTGATGTGATATCCAATCTGGCACTGGTGAAAAAACAACAAAACTATATATATAAATATAACTTTGACAATCATTTGAAGAGTAAATCATTGATGAAAGATATAAAAATGATGAAATAAAATCTATAGAAGGTCACTGAAGCATTGACAAAAGCTAAACAATTTATAATGGCAAAAATATATACATTCAAGAAATCCTATATCTATTTTGATAGTTCTAATCAACACTTGTAATGTTTTTATATGTAAATTAAAAGAATACTGATTTGAGTGATCGGTGATCATCTCTGTGCTTTTTTCTTTCACATTCTTTTTTACTTTATTCAATCAAAGTGTAATACTTAACATTTGCAATATTACTGATGCCACAGTTTTATTTATTTCATGACAGTAAAGTTAAAACAATTGAATGTAAAACGTTTACAAGCATGTCATAAAAAAGCTGTTCCATCAGTAATTTTGCGAATGTTAAAGTATTACAGCTTTTTGAAAAAAGTCTAAAAGTAAATATATGTAAGAACAAACAAACAAATATCAATGAAAAAGCACAGAGTTGATAACCTCATCACAATTAATATTAAAAACACAGAAATTGTGTGATAAAAACTAAAATCAGTATTATTTTGAGATGGATTAAAATTTAATTATTATCAGCAATTTTAAAAAATAGCAGAGAAAAAAAGAAGATCCAAAAAAAATTGTTGATGTTTTTTTTCCTCTCCTTTTTTTGGTGGTGAATGTCTATCTTTCCATGTTCGGCGGCGTGTTGAGCACCTTTTTCCTTTTGGGTGTGTTGTGCGTCCAAGTCAAAGTTCAACACACACAAAAAAAAGAACCCAAATTTTTTTTTGCGGATCTCTTTTTTTTCTCCTGCTATTTTTTGCTGCATTTTTATTTTTTTCCATTTTTTTTCATCTCTAATCCTCTTTAATCTTCTTTATCTTTATCCTTATCTTCTTCTTTATCATCTTATCATCGTTTTGGCAAATATTAGTATAATGCGGAGATGGATATGAACCTCGAAATGGACTTGGAAGTTTAATTGAAGTAATTTTGGTGGAAATGCGAAAATCTAAAAGGTGGTGGGTTTTATTTAAACTAAAATTATAACTATTCTCAAATGCTTCATAGTTTTTTTTGAACTAAAAAATCATGAAAATAGGATATTTTTGGCCTAAAAATTACCACCACCTTTTTTTACGTGTTTCTTAGAATCCCAATAATTTTAGTTGTAATTGAACATACCCATGTTCAATTCGAGGTTCTTATCGATGTACTTGTAAGCAACTTAAACCCCATTAATATTATTTTCTTATCACTTTGTCGGCAAGATAGGCGACAAGCATGTTAAGTATGTCTTATTTAAAAACAATAATCTATTAATTATCAGTTTTTGTGATTTAGAGAACAACTTCCTGACACCATTGAATTAATCATTCTTCTTTTAAGCTTTTATCTGCTGGATTAATGTTGTTGAAGACGGATGATCATTGATGGTTGATGATGTCAGCTTCTTTTGGGTGAAAATTGTATATGGTGATGACTCATTTATACTCCAAACTTCATTGTTGATCAAAATCCTTCATGTAGTTTTAAATGTTAATGTTTTGGGTTTTTTAGCAAGGAAAAAATTTTCTTTTGATGGGGATACGGTAGTTTTAAGTTTTGAACTTTACTTTCCAATTTTTGACTTTATTTTTTACTATTTTTTACTTGTGCTTTGAGAATAAGTTACTAGAGTTCATTAAAATCTAAGCCCCAAGTAAAAAAATAGTAACTTACTTATTTTGAAGAAGAAGTGTTGTAACGACAACTTTATCCTCATGTCCAACAATGTTCGTTTGACGTTCTTCAACAAATATTGAAAAAACTTCTTTCACATCAAGATGATCATATCGAGGCCAGTATTGATGGCACTTCTCTTCATCGCTTTCCTTTACTTTGCAAAGCATCACTATCTTTTTGATATCTTCTTGCCATACCATGTTCCAGAAATCTAATACTGTTGTTTCCAAACATCCCTGGGTAGCAATAAAAACTTGATCATCCAAAACCACTTTATTCGCATTAATAAAATCTTCTTTTGAATCCTTGAGAATAATTCTCGATCTATCGATACATGGAACATTTGAATGGCTATAAATGAGGTCAACGTTAAAAGTTACGGTACCTAAACCGAAGCATTTGTGTTCCCTATTTTATAGGGAACAATCAATGAATCGGACAACCATAAAAGAAGTTTCTGTAGTAATTAGGCTTTGACAAACATGCCTTAAGGCAAGAATCATTTTTAAAACGGGTCACTCTTTTGTCCTTTTACGAAAAAAGATCAAAGGATCATGCCGACTTTGGACTGGAACAGGTATCAAATGTTACACCTTGCATATATTACAGTATCCTCTTTTATTCTGTTTCACCTCTTTTACACGTCACATTATTTTGCCATTATTACTACAAATGCTTCTTTTATGTCTGTGTGGAATTAACTATTCCAAAATTTAGTAGTTTCTTACCGTAATTTATTGATATTCTTGTCTTGTAGACTTATTTTAAATGTAACAGTTTTATCTGAATAAACTTTTAATTTACTCCATTCAACCTTCAAATCTCTTTTCTTTTTGGCCATCAATCGTTCCAACAATGTGATTCTTTGATCCACCACCACCAGAGTAGGCTCTAAAAATATTTGTGTTTTTATTATCCAAAAATTAACAATAAATTTTATTACCTTTGCGAATCATTGGGATGTCAAATAACAAGAAAGGTAACTAATATTTAGTATTATTCAAGTTACAAATTACCTAAAAAAGCATAAAAATTAAGATAAATTTAAAAAATACACGACTATTTTTGACTGTTTTGCGCTGACTGCAACTATTTTTTGAAATGTGGACTGAATGAATAATTTCTATGCAAATTTTTGGTGTTTGGCATTGGTCATACAAAACTAAAAATTTGACCTTTCTACAATTTTCTACACTTTTTTGCTTTTCCTTCGTGTACTTTTTTCGTGGATGTTTTTTTTAAATTTTCAAATTGCTGAAATATAACTTTCTTTTTTAGAGATGACCTTGTTACCGTATTCATGGGTCAACTGCTTTGATGATGCCGAATAGATAACGATAAGTTTTTTTCTGACGGACTTGTTCCTTTTTTTCTGTGTTGGTTTTAATAAGTTTAATCTGATTTTCAGGTAATATGGTTGGCTATGATGCTTTCTGAATATGGATTTCAAAATCTTCTTATGCTTTTGCTAATCTTCATCTTCGACTGCTTGTTTTGGATGTTCGTATTATTTTGAAAAAAAAACTGTTGTATCGTCATACAGTTTTTAATCTGTATCTGCTTCTTGAGGAGCTTTTTGAATCCTGCTCAAACTTATCCAGTATTTGCTTTGTTCTGAAGCCCATTACATGAAATGCCAGTGGATCCTGTAGGTGACGAAAAGGTAAGTTTAATCATTCATTATTGTAAACACTTTTTTTCTTTTTTTTTTATTTTTTTTAAATAAATACTTTCGGAACTTTTATATTGTAGTTGTCTTGGGAGGGTACAAAAACGTTATGTCTGTTTTTTACAAAATTATTTTTTTCACCGTTTTTGTTCACAAAAATCAATTGTTTCAGTTTTTTTACTTTTTCCCAGCTTTTCAAAAAAATATTTTTGCATTGATTTTGTGATTTTATTTTGTTGAGGCAAGAAGATATCTCCGCAAAAGCATTCTGTTTCAACCACGTAATCTCAAGGAAACGAAATTCTTTAAAAACGTTTGTGCCGTGTTGAGATTACGGTAGCTTTTTTTCAACTTTCTTTTTCATTTAAGTAAAGCAAAATACTTTGCTCCGTTTTTGAATTTGCACAAAACTGTAAGAATATAAATATTTATTGTTACAATATATTCATGTTTTTAATAAATACAGTCTATCAGTAAAGCATTAAAGTATTATCATATCATCCACTATCCCACATATCTCCATTCAAGCATGTCGATTTCGTGTTGCTGCCATTTTTTCAGCATATTCTTCTTTCCGAAGCTGCATCTTTATACCACGAATGTCTGGATGGCCTTCAATTTGGCGAATTTGTCTTAACTCATTTTTTTCAAGCTTTAACCTTTCCATCTCAATTTTGCGACGTTGATTTTCAATCATTGCTTCAGCTTTTTGGGTATTGAGTTTCACCAATTCGATTGCTTTCCGCTTTTCAATGACATCTTTGTCAAACATTAAATTAAACGATTCTAAAAATAAATGTGTTTGAGTACGGTATCTACAGTAATCACAATCATAAAAAGATTGTTTCTTTTTCAACTTCTTTTAAAAAAATTTCTTTCTTACCAAAACTTCGATCAATTTTATTATTTGCTGGTTCATTTTCACGTTCTTCATCTGAAATTAATTGTTTTAATATTTTTAAAGATGAACTTTTAAGATGGGTTTAATGATAATTGCAAAACATACATGGCAATACATTTCGACGACGAGCTTCTTCAAATTCTTGAGGATCATTCAAATCTTCTCCATCATGATCTAAAATGTGTCGAAATGTATAAATTTATTAATGAAACATGTTTTGAGCATTAACAAATTATGGTAAAATTACATAAATTAATCGGATGAGTTTCCCAATTTTGGGTTGGATCAAGTTGTAATGAACGTTCAAGATTTGGTACTAAAAATATTCAAATTTTTAAAAGCAATAGTATATCGGGGGTAATCATGTCATTCAAACTCACATGTACGATTTGGAAAAGGTTCGAAATCTTGGGGATGATCGATTGGTATTGGAGGTTCATAATCAAGCACTAAAAATTCTCAAATTGATAAAGCCAATGATAGTTGTCAAACTTACATGGATTAACATTTTCACGTTGGGAATCTTCAAATGGTTCAATTTCATCAAAATCTTGTCCAGACTGGTCTAAAAAGTGCCAAAATTTATAAATTGTATTATGGGATCTTATTTTGAGCATGATCAAATTATGGTAAAACTCACATAAATTATTATTTGGAAAAGGTTCGAAATCTTGTGGAAGAGCATGTGGTAATGGAATGTCAAAGGTTTGATTTGGTACTAAAAATATTCAAATTTTTATAGATATAGTAAATCAGGGTTAATCATGTAATTCAAACTCACATGAACGATTTGAATGAGATTCAAAATGTTGTGATTGATCATTTGGTAATAGAGGTTCAAAATTAGGCACTAAAAATTCTCAGTTTTATAAAGCAATTTATGAAATAGAAGTTCAACTCAAAAATTGGAAATTCCAATTACAAGAAAATAATGCAGAAACTGCTTATTCATTTTTTGCCTTTCTTTTTTTATCTCAAACTCTGAGGGCTTTAATCTTTTAATTTAAACTTACTTGAATTATTTGCTGAATTTTCAAAAGCTGAAGATTGTGCAGTTACTTCCAATAAATTACTTCGACCTAAAAATATTGTTTGTTTATTTCAAATATAGATTTGTAGCTAATTCGAAAGCTATCTGACATAAAAGACTTAATTGTTTTATTATTTTTTAAAATTTACACAATCAATTTGTGTTTCAAAGATTACGGTAATTTTAAGACAAAGACAAAAATTGTTATTACTGTAAACAAAGAGTTTCTTCAATTTGCAAAAATTTATTTTATATCATAATCTCTCTTTTATGAAAAACAAATGTAATTTTTGAGTCGCTGTTATAACAATTTTTACAAGTTTTTGCATTTACAAAGTTCTTAAGAAATGCTTCAAAAATGAAACGTTCAAGTTGCTTCAAAAAGGTTTAATTGTTCGTAAGTAAAAATTCATGAATTTTTAGAAGAAGATTAATGCACAAATTTATTCTTAAATTAAATTCAATGTTTTATTACAGTATTTTTTATTCAATGAAGTTTTGTTGCATACTGTAAATTACAGTGTCCATCGAAAAGAGCACTCCCACTTTTTCTTGACACGAAAGAAAAGAGCTAAAAAAAGAAGATCCCATTTTTTTCTTTGCTCTGCTCCTTCAAAGGATAAAACAAACGCCTAATTTTTCTCTTAAATCCTCTTTTTTTCGATCTTAATCCACTTCAAAAAGTTTTGTTTTATCTTTGGGCAGGTTAAGGAAACTGTTTGGAGTAGTTCAGAAGGCATTGACAAAGTTTTTGTCGGGTTTTTCTTGATTTTAGCTACTTCAAACAGCTTCCTTTTTTGCTTGTACTTGTTTGTTAAAATTTTGTTGTTGTTAATAAAGTTAAATAAAGCATATTTTTTATTGTTCTTGTCTAATTGAATTAAATAAGGATTTTGCCTTAAAGTTCTTTTTGAGTTTTTCTGTTTTTTTGATGCTGGGACATGGCTGGAATGGAGCGGTGCAGATAAATACAGGAAAGTTGTTTTAATTTTATACTACATCATTCTTATATTCTGAACTAACTATTTTCTCTTTTTTCAGGTTTATTCAATAATGGCAAGAAGATGCCTCGATCTGATTTTGATAAAAAGAAATTGAAAATAGCCTAAAAATTGGCTTGTGATGGTGCCCTGGGGGGAAGAAAGCTTTTAGTGAGAGCGCTGAGTGAGGTTTCTGCTGCCTGCTGATGATGATTTTACTTTTTCGGCTTCCCTTGCCCTCAACCAAACAAGTTTTTTTCTGATTTTATTGATCTGCGCTTTTTTTGTGACCCAGACTACCCATAACTCAACTTTTCCTGCTTTTTGCTGGCTGTTGCTTTTAATAATCGTTAAAAATTCATTTTTTACGGCAAACAATTTGAGACGATGAAGATTCTTTTATCGGTACGAAAAAGATGTAATGAAAAGAACCATGTCATTGCATTAGAAAAAATACTGTTCCAGTTATGTTATAAGTAACAGCACCATTCCTTTCCTTTCTAAAAAATTTGCCGCACTGCATAAAAATGGTTACGCTCGTCGACGCTGCTGCCATAGGTATCCTTTGATCTTCGGCAAACCCCTTTGATATTTTCGGAATACAGTGAAATAAGTTTTTGGAAAATACAGTTAACTTAAAATTATGGTTAGGTTTAAAATATCGGTGTCAATCTTTCTCACAATGAAGGCTCATCTTTTTATTTGAACAATAAATCCTAAAATTGCTTATCAGCCGGATCACGATGAAATTCTCTTTTTAATATTTAAACTTATTACCCATAACTCAATGTTTCTTTTGCTTTTTTGCTTGCTTCTTTTTTGACAGTCGCTGAAAATTCTTTTGTGAGGACGAAAAAGATGGAAAAGGAGGAACGATCTCATTCCATTAGTTAAAATTCTGTTCTAATTTTTAAAGTTAAATTAATCTTTGCTCTTTTGCTTCTTTATTCAATCTTTCTCTTGATCTTTTGTTACTCTTAGAGGCACAGTTTTACTCTGAGAGTACTGTATTGTCTTCTGCTGCTTCAAAGTCTTTTATGTCAGATACCTTTCTTACGCGTATCTTGTAAAAACTTACGATTTAAAACTTCTGCAGCAATTTCATCCATGTTCACTAATCTCATGTGATCATAATTCCACCCATTTGGAAGATCTTTAATTGTTCCAACTGAAATTACACTGCTTATCGTTGAGGAAAGTGTTTCATCAGTTTCAGCAGCCTGTTCAATTGAAAGATTGATCATTTCAAGAGTTAAATCAAATGATTCATATACTGGCGGTCCATATTTCTTTATATTTTCTAAAGCTGTTTTCAATTGATTTTCATATTTTTTAAACCAGCGATCATCAGCTCCATATAATTTACATAATTCTGAAATTAATTCAAAAATGTATTTTATAAGTTAAGGGCGATATTTTAGGGAAGTCGGGGATTACAAGACAGCAAAAATTTCGTGTTTTGGGTACTGTATCTGTAAAATGTCAAATTAAATATTTTTGTTGTTGTTACTCTGATTCCAGAAATAATACAAGAGCCATCTTCTGACTACACTGGTGGAGTCATTTTTTTCTGATGATCAAAGAACTCTTCGACTTTGGTGATGATGTCTTTGCAAATTCTACAAAACAATACCATGAAAATGGCTGAATGCTGGTACAAGAAAATTTTCTGTGTGCTTTTGAAGCTTGCAATAACCATGCACTTGTATGTATCCGAAAATTCGTGGCCGCAAGGAAACAACAGATGCTTTGATAGTGGCGGAAGATGTTAGAAAAAACTACTTTTGCTTCGTAGTTGGCATTTTAAGAGGGATTTGGGGTTTACAGGCATTAAACAATTATTGCAAATTAATATGCTTCAAAACGCTAGTGGTAATGACCTTGAGACGGCGGCACAGTTTTCTTTTTTTTGTTTACGGCGGCAAAATATCAAAGGATTTCGTTCATCGAGGAAGCGGCGTACGCTAAGATTGCTATTTCATACGCCCTTGAAGCCGTGCTAGACCATATGCTGCTCCATAAATTTCATCCATTTTCATTTTATTACAGTATACAAAAACCCAGATACCATATCCATCGTTCATTCAATACAGTAATCGATCATAAAAACAGACGAATGAATTTGTTGAAAATGGTTGTCCCTTTAGCATCTGACATCACCATCACTGCTTTCTTTCTTCAATCATTCTGCTTCAAAAAGAACATTCAATTGCTGATTTTGATTCAAAATTGTGTCGCTAGATTAAATACTTGTCAATGTTAACAACTCTTATAACTCGATATTTGTCAATATATTTTATGCTTCAACTTTCTCCAAACACTTTTCTCCCCCATCTGGGATACTGTATCTCCTTTTTTCACCTTTCAGTACTCTCTTTGCTGTCATGTAATCCCTTTCATCATCAATTTAATTAGGGGGAAGCATTAAAGCTGAAATTGATTAACAAACCTCGACGACGCTTCAATTTTTCCTTTGATGGTGCACCAGGACCTCGTGGAAATTCTAAAAGTATATAATTTAATTAGATCAATACATTCAAAAAAGCATTTACCCATTTCCAAATGCTTTGCAGCAATAACAAAATTCGACCACTTTTTAAAGGATATTTGAGACATTGAAATATATGATGAAACACCTAAAGCAAAAAGGGATATTAGAAGAATCAAGCAATTAAAAGGCTTACTTGTATATTATAAAAATTAGCTTATATCAAAATCACAATCGAGAATAAATTAAAAATGAGATCCAACAGTCAAAAATTTAAAAAAGTTCAATTTTTTGTTGTGGACAACTCACACTGTTTTTTTTCTATGCAAATGTTTTTCATTCAAATTTTTTTACGTCATCAATCGATTAATTAATTTTTTTTTCTGTTTTCCTCCAACAAAGGAAAAATGTTGATTTTTTTTAAATTATTTATACCCAACTTTTTGAATAACAAATATTTAAATTTTTAAAAAGGGCCATTTTATTAACGATAAAAATAAAATGCCGTAATTCTTTTAATTAAATTTGAATGCGACAAATTTTTAATGATAAAAAATCAATAAAAGGGAAACGGTAATGCTTTCTCAAGAAAGATTTGATTTAATAAATATGATTTTTTGCCAGGTATTTTTTGTTCTCATTGTTTGAAATGTTGTTCCTTTTATGCGTATCTGAGGTTTTATTAATTGCAAAACAAGCAACAGCACGGCAGATTCATTTGTGTTTTTGCGCGGAGTTAAGAGTTACCGCAGAACAAAAAAGAGAAAAACAAGAGAAAGAGCGACAGAGAAAAAAAGAAAACTGTTTTTTAAACTTTTTTTGCGTCAAAATTTGATTAAAACGTCTGGGAAACGGTAATTAGGCCAAAAATAAAAAATCTGTTCTATAATTCCTATAGAAAATTTGATTCTCTATCACCTTGGCTAGGTAGATTTAAAAAATATTCAAATTAAAAAATGGGGCTGCTCGTAGACTTTTGTCAATTTTGACCAAAATACACAGTAAAAATGAGCTTTTTTTGCTTACATTTTTTCCTAAAAATGGTCCAATTTTTTCAGGGGGTTAATTAAAAAATGTAATCTATAGTTCCGATAGAGAATTTTGTGGAGAATCTTTTGGTATGATTCACAAAGTAATATCTTTAATTTAAAAAATGGCGCTGCTCGTAGACTTTTTCTCATTTTTAAACTATGAATAAAACCTTTATATTTGAAGCTGCAAAACAGTGTAATGGCTTAAAATGCTTGTAATTGTTATTTAAAAAATGTTAGAATAAAAAATAATAATATTTAAATGTAATTTAGCTTTTAGATGATATAAGAAAATGCTTAACTTTTACTTCAACATCGCAGCTTTTTTTAAATAGTAGAGGCAACAGCGACTCCCGACACGAAAATGTTTACTTCTTTGCAAACGTCTTTTCTCCGCTTTGAATCTGCCGTGACAGAATATAAATATTTAGTAGCGATGAAATTGGTAAAACTACAGTAATCTTGTTTATTAAAAGTATCTCTTTGAAACTGGCATTGATATTAGCATCTAATTAAAGCGACTTTCAAAATATCCGATCCGATGACTGAATGGAAATAAACTCTTTGTCACAACAAATATTTATTTACTGTTAAACTGATAATATCTACAGTAATCTTTTTCGTTGTAGTTATTTTTTGAAACCGTAATTGATGTTTTGTATTGAACTTCAATGAATTTCCCCCTTAGGCATAAACAAGAAAAAGAATGCATTTTTTGATGTTCATGCGGATTTTTTAAAATGTTAAAAACTGAAAATGATATCATCAATGTAAATAAGAGAAACTTGTTCTTGTGATTATGGCGGTAAAAGATCAAAGGATGGTTCGGGAGGGGGCACACTGGCTCCTGCACAATTTTGCTTGTGTCTTTGATTAGCAAAGCAGAACTACCCTAAAAATGCAAAAAAAACAAATAAAGGTATAAAATATTGTCAAATTCATGATATTTTAAACGATACAAGACTACAGTAATTTTTTCAAAAATTTAGGTACAACAAATACAAGCAAAAATACATTTTTATAAATAAGTTTTACTATTCACACTTCATTATTACTGTAATGTTGTGATGAAAAAATAAATATGCATTCGTTTTTTTGCTTTTTTAAAAAGGAAGAAATTATATTTAAACTACAAATATTGAAGTTTTGCTATGACTCGAATTTCAATTTTTGTGTATTAAAAAATTACTCATAAATTATTTTTCACATAAAATCAAATTAATGGATATACACGAATTTTTTCGAGCTGAAGGATTTATTGGTGAATTTAAATGCTTTGATGGACGTTGGCAATTTGAATTTAATTATGATGAACAAATTTATGGAAAAGATTTGTTTGAACCACAGCTTCAATGGACTGATATGTTTGGAAAAGGAGATAAAGTGTTAGATTTTATCTGTCTTTTTCGTTAAAAATAATATCAACTTATCAATGAATTTTAGAATATTTAAATTTGATCAACCACATTCTGCTAGTGCAATTTTAAATGTTATTCCATTAACAACTCATTTTGTGATAATGCAATGTCGAGATACACAAGGTATGAACAAAAGTTCAATTCTGTTCCTAAACAAAAATAAGGGGTTGCCAAGACCCCAGGATTAATGGGACGGAGGCTTGAGGGCATCAAGTATTTAACTCAAACAGTATCCCGGATACTGTACTTTTGCTCTTGAAGTTTCATCTCTGTCGAAAATACCTTTTTTGGGAAAATTTTTTAAAATTGTTCTCCTCCTATCCGAGGGTATTTAAGGAAAATATTGAAGTTGATTCTGGTGGACCATGGCCCACTCCTTGTATGCCTTTTTAGAGTTTTTGCTTCGAAAAATAGAACAGCGAAGGAACAATTTTGAAAAAGACCCTTAAAAATTGTACTTTTAAAGCTTGTCAACACTGAAAAAAAAGTCCCTTTTGGAAAGAAAGGGGAAATGTAAAAGCCTCCGAATAATGGGTGTTAAATACTCCCAAATGTTGAAAAGGGATAATTAATAACGCCGTTCTCAAAAAAAGTGGAAAAACATCCCCTAATTTTTTAAAGTCATTTTTTAGTGATAAAAATTAAATTTTTTAAGTAAATAAATATTTCACTGCCTTTTTGCTTTTGTTCATCCATTATTTGAATCAATAAACAAAAATGAATTTGTTCATTCAAAAGATGAACTGCAGATTTATTATGTCTTAAAATTATTAATTTCTTTAATTAAGAAATATTTATATATAATTTTTTAATGTTATGATTTATAACAAGAAAATATTTTGTGTATTTTTAACAATTGCTTTTCTCTATTCACTTTATTTTGTAATCTTCACCATCGTCATTGAATTAAAGAATTCTTTCACTTCGTTCTTTCCCTTAAGTGCTCATTAAAAAACTAGATACTTTTGGATTTATTGATCAAATTACGGCAAATTCATATCTTGATAAATCGCATTTTGTTGTTGCATAAACATAATCTCCTGAACTAGAATCGATCTTTACCAGCTCTGTAGTCTTGTTCATGGAATTAACATTGAAAAAACTGAAGCTGTAATTATCTGAGTCAAAAGAAAATACGCTGATGAAATTATGTAAATGAAAAATGAGTTATGGACGAAGAAGATGTTAGATGAATAAGCAGAACTACTTTATGCTGAGGTTTGTACGTTTTTTAATGTAAAGGGTGAAATAACTTCTTTAGTTTATTCCCCTCTTCTCCTTCACATGTTTTTTTTATTCACTTTCTTTCAACTATTCCTATGAATTTGCATATGTTTTTAGACATTTTTGTCATTGAATTTTCAACAAAAGTGACAAAGATTTGGTTAAGCTCATTGTTTCATCAAAATGTGATTATGATGAAAAAACTTCTGGTATGTAATGGCTATCGTTATGTTTTTATCATTCTTTTATTAATTATAAATTATTGTTTTAGTTTGTTGAAAAGTGTTTGTGATTTGGCCGTCTGCCAGTTGTTTTCTGTTCTCCGAGATTGCAGTCAAAATCTTTCAAATATCATGCTCAGAATTTCTCATCAATGTCAAGAAATTGAAGGATTTGCTGCTGTACTCAGATTTCTTATTCTTGCTTATCACCAAGTCGTTGCTGGTATGGAAATGTTTGCAGAAAATTCTTTATTTCCTCCATTGGAAGGTGAATATGAATGATATACTTTATTTTTGCTTGGAATTGAAAGTCTTGATACTTCATGCTTTTATGCTCGTTCTCTTGGATTTCAAGTTAGCTTTTTCTTCTTTTTAAATCGATTTATTATATTCTTTTGTTTATAGTTCTCACCATCTGTTGCTCGTATTACTCGTGTTATTGGTTTTGTTCTTGCAACATATTCTCTATTATGGGATAAAGAAGGATCTATTAGTCCATTTCTTAATTCTCGAAAATATCTTATGAGTCCTGACCAACGTGCATTAAAAATTGTTAAAGTTATTCGAGAATCTGATATGGAGTTTTGCAAAGGGGTTTGGCATCTTTCTGAACTCGGAATGGTTAGTTTTTTCGTATGCTTTCGCTTTATATATTTTTACATTTTATGGTTTTGTCCAGTAATGGTTGAATAATTGATTCAGTTTCGACAGAAATTTAGTAGCAACAACAACAGCAGAGCAGGATCAATGAAAAAGTTGGTTCATGCAAAACTTCAAAGATTTCAACAAAATCAAGAGCTCGAAAAGCTTGCAAAACCAATGGATCAAGCTGAATCTTTGATTGCTCAAAATATTATTAGGTAAGTCTTTTATGATAGTTGTGTTGCTTATTAATGTAAATTAGTACCAATAATTGAATATTTTTAGACAAAATTCATTATAATTTGGATCGATTATAAGAGCAGAAGAACAGATTGCAGCTGCTGAAGATGCAAAGAAAAATTAGGTGGATGATAAGGATTTTTGGCAAGGAAATGAATATTTGGATGATTATGTTGCTGCAACAGCAGCGGATTTACAAGTAAGACTTTTTGTTATTCATGCATATTTGTAAGATTACTATTGGTACCATTCTATGATTTACGCGTGCTAGAATTACAACAGAATTGGCCTTATAAAATGATCACCTTGTTTGATTCTTTACAGTTTTATATCTACAGTATGCATTTTTAGATGTCTCTATTTATTGGGGATTAATTGAATTTCAACTTCCTGGACAAATAAGTACTGTAGTTGGAAATGGAAAAGCTACTAAAGCAAATCTTTAAAATCTAGATGTTGATGAAGAAGAAGAATGGAAAGCAAATTATTGCACTGCTGATTCATCAATTACTATCGAAGTCAAAACAAATAGTTTTGGATGTAATGCAAAACTTCATTGTCAAGATAGTGCCTTTGCTTTGTTCCTGTTGAATTTCTGAAGAATGTAAAAGAAGAAAAGCAAAAGTTGATATTGATGAACTTTGTCGACGATGTTATATGCTTAAACATCATAATTTTCTTGTAAGTTTTTGTTATGGATTTTTGCAAAGTTACAGTAACTAATTTTTTAGTTGGATGTAAATGTTCGTGAAGTTGATTATGAAAGAATGATGGGATATTTGAAGCTGATTCAAGATGCCTTAATTCTATTGGCGGTTTATATGACAGATATTTTGGGTTCAATTTATCGACAACTTCCCTATATTATTAGCTCAAAACCAATGATTGTAATTAAAAATAAGATTGATTTGCTGCCACCAGATGCTCGAGGTGGATATTTACGACGATATCGAGATGCATTATATAATGACTTTAATGAATATAGATTTTCTGAAAGATTTAATGCATACTTATTCTTCAAGAATGTCAAAGTTGATTATCCATTGATTCTTCGAGTATCTCAAGGTTTGTGTTTCTTTGGTATACATGTAAATGATTTTTACTTTTCCCATCTTTCAGTTAATTGAATCCAGATTTTGCCAAGAGAATGCTTCAACAATTTGAATATCCTGTATTAGCTGAAGCTGCTAAAGTTTCAAATATTGAGAATGTGAAGTTCCTAGTGATATGCCTTCTGATTGGGAAAACACCGAATCATTTTTTATGTTGTAAGTTTTTTTGTAAAGTATTAGTTATGAAACAGCCATTGATAACTCTTGTGCACATTTTTAGGCTTATATACTTCTCAATTGTATCAATGTTGTTAAAGGTGAATCTTCGACATGAGGGCAAGCACCGCCAAAAGAGCAGCAATTTGAACAACGTCAATAATCAATAACTCCAATACCATCTCAAACAACTGCAGCAAGTACCTAAGCTTCAAACAATCTACAACCAAATTGTTAAACATATCGTGAATGCTGGCATTCCTTCACCTTCTCATCCTCCACCACCTAATCTTGGGATAAAGATGAAAAAAAATCTCCTGTACAACAAAATGGAAAACGTAAAGCCACGGATATAAATGAAATGATGCCATTGATATAACAAAGTTGCTCTGTTAGTTTTTTATTACTCTAGTTGTTATATTATTATTCACATTTATTTATAGCCATCAGTGTTGTGCTTTTTTATTTTAGTCGCCTCCGCCTCCGACTCCGCCTCCGGAGGCGGAGGTGAAAAATCGCCTCCGGAGGCGCCTCCGGAGGCACAAAGCGGCATTCTCACCTTTGATCTTTTGCAAAACTCGCCTCCGCCTCCGCCTCCGACTCCGGAGGCGGAGGCGGCTTGGGAGGCGCCTCCTCGCCTCCGGAGGCGGAGGCGCAACAACACTGATAGCCATGTGCTTTTTTGTTTATAAATTTGTTGTGTTAAAATTAATTTTTTTAATAAAAGTTGTTAATTTTTACTTGTATTTCTTTGCAAATTAACTATTGATTTTTTTATGCACAACTTCTTTCTTTTTGTGTGCGTTTGTTCGTCCGTGCGCAGTCGAACACAAAAACGCGCGTTCGAAAGCTTTCGAAAGCGTTCGCGAACACTAAAGGTCAGCAGCTTTTAGCATTGATTTTGAAATAAATGTTTTTTTCTTCGTCGACAAAAAACATTCATTCATTTTGCATTTTTTTTCTGACGTTGCTTTTTGAGCTCTGATTATTTTTTTTCGGATTTTTAAAAAAAATTAAATTTAATTAATTTTTTTAATTTTCTTTCGGGTTTTATTTAAAGTGTTCAAAAAAACATTGAACATTTTTTTCTGATATTTTTGGATGTTTTTTTACTAATTTTTTAGTATTTTATGCTTTTTTAAAAGAGTTTTGCATAATTTTTGATTATCAGTTTTTGGATTTAAGAAAGTACAAAATACATAGTGCAAAACCCAAAATCTGCCAAAAACAACGCATAAAAGACTGAAACTTGTCTAAATTCAACGCCTAAATCTATAAAAAAGGAGACAAAATTATTGATTGAAAGCCTTTAATTTGAGCAAATAAGTTTTTAATCTTCCCTTTTCAGGAAAAAAGTGTAAGTTTTCCTTTTTATCTCTTTATCCACGTAATCATCCCTTTTCAGCAATGCTTGAAGTAAGTTTTATCCATTTTTTCCCATTTATTATGCCCTTTTCAGAAGCAAAAGTAAGTTTTCCTTTTTATTATTGTTTTGTTAGTGGATTAAAGGCTTTCAATCAAACTACATTTTTTGTCGTTGCTTATTTTCGATTTTTTTTCTTTCTTTTCTTTGTGAAAAACATTATTCATAACTTTTTTTATAATTTTTTAAATATAAAAAAACCTTTTGGAAAAGTATAAAAAATGGAGCTAAAAAAGTAACGTCAGTAAAAAATCAACTATTGAAAAATATATATATAAGCAGCCAATGGGCAAAAAATGTTAAACAACATTTTGAGACAAAATTAATGCAAAAATATGAAAAACGCAAAAATGAACAGAAAATAAGCAACATTTTTATGTATATTAGAAAGGGGGTAATAAGGGCGAGGTCGTATTTTTTGAGGTCTACAGTACCCTGTTATTTGTGGACAGAACCTATTTTAATCGGGAATAAAAACCATTGAATTTCGAGAGCAAAAACCTTCGATAAAAAGGAGTAAATATCCCCATTAAAAAGGAGAAAAATACTCCGGAATTTCTGGGCTATGCAAATTTCCCCTGTCCCAGTCGCAGGGACCTTTGACCCCAATGTTTGGGGGTTTTTTCCCCTTTTTTCGGGGGAATTTTTTTTCAGTGAAGGGCTGAAACTCCCAAAGCGAAAGTATAATATCAGTGATACTGTATTGGACAAATACTCCATTGTCTCACGTATTCATTTCACCAACCCTTGAGGCTTAGCATTTGTTGTTTTTGTATAAGTACCAAATTATACTTTCTTTTCGAACATTGTAGAAGAAGTTGAATCGGATGAAACAGAAGATGATGATGAAGGTGGTGAAGATCCAACCAGCTGGTACATTATAAAACTAGATTGGTTAAACCAAAAATGTACGATTGAATCAAAAACATTTACATGTAAATTTCTCAACCATATCAATCATGACAGTTATTTATGGATTGATCAAGCTGATCTATATTCGCTCGAATGTGATTTGCATTTTATTGTTTACAAAAAAGTGGATGAGCATTTTAATTGTAAATATTGTAAAATTGAAGCAAAAACATTAGAATATCAACAAATTGGACCAATTTTTCAAATTCCAGTTGATTCGTTTAATTGTGTAAATTTGAATAACCAAATAATTACCGGTTTATCAACTTCGATGGATGTAATTTCAAGATTTGATTTAAATGAAAGAAAAGTTTTTGTTCAGTGTCTCCACCGTTCCGTTTTGGAACATCCGTTCTTCCGTTCCGTTCCCGTTCTGGAACTGGAACGTATACCCGTTCCTTATTTTAAGAACGGAACGGACGGAACGGGTACGGATTTAAAAAGAACGGAACGGAACGCGTTCCTTTTGAGATGTTATACGTTCCGTTCCTTTACATATTCTTACTATTTTTCTCCAAAAATTTTGGTCCAAAACTGTAACTTGAAAATTGCAAACAATTCCATTTCATTCTATTTGTTGTGTATTAGCGTTTTATATCCCAAAAATATCTCATATTGCTTTTTCTGTTTGAATAAAAACCTTGTCCTTCAACATTTTTGCACCTCCGAAAACCAAAATACAGTATTTTGTAAGAACGGGAACGGAACGGGAACGTATACCCGTTCCAGACGTTCGGAACGGAACGGACGGGAACGTGTTAAGTAAAAGTTTGGAACGGAACGGACGGGAACGTGTTAAGTAAAAGTTTGGAACGGAACGGACGGAACGGGTAAACCTGGAGAAGGAACGGAACGGAACGCGTTCCAAAAAAAAGTGGAACTTTGGAGACACTGTTTTTGTTGTTCAAACTGTGCAAAATTTGCCGACTTCGATTTGCTTGAATTTGGAAGACAGACCTGGATTTGTAAGCCTTTTTGAGTTAATATTGTCCAATAAAACTTGTCCCATTCTTTAATTAATTGAAATTTTAAAAATCTGGAAAAACTTTTTAGTGTCTTCTGATAGATATTATTTAGTTCTAAAATCATAAAATAACACTTTTTTATCATTCCTGATGACATTCAAGTGTTTCAGAAAACTTCTCTATTGAAAATCATCGACTTTCAATGAGTGACAGTACCCTAAAATTAAAATTCCACGAAAATTCTCTAAAATCCCTAAAAATTCCTAAATCCTAAACTGCCAAATTTGGGTTTTTCGGAGCTCGTTCCACCAGAATTTTTAAAATTTTGGAACAAAACATAAAAATTCCGTGAAAATTCCAATTCCGCAAAAGTTATGTTACCCCTTTCGCATAACCCCTGAGGCTATCTCTATACAAAATTTCACCTCAGGGGTTGTCTTTTTAAAATGCCAGTCAGTCAAACAAATGACAAGATTTATTGGACTAGCCAATAATATTATGCTAATTTCTGTTTAATTTTTTTTAAGGATTGTGCTTCATCTACTGCCGCATGGACTTCAACACATTTTTATTTATGGTCAGAAGAAAAAGAAGAGGATAAAAATGAAGAAGAAAAATATTTTTCATACATTTATGAAATTGAAATCAAAACTGGAGTTGTTAAAAAATTGTCCCATAAATTCGAAGGTCGAATTCGACAAATGTTTTTCAGTTTTGACGGACATTTACTTGTACATATACGAAAATTTCTTTGCGAAAAAGATTATAAAGCTCCAGCATGGTCAAAAATGCTTTATGGAAAGAAACCATTTTTTGAATTTAAAATGTTTTGTCTCAAGTGAGTCTCTTTTAGAGAACTAAATTTTAAAAGGAATGTTCAGGATAGAAGTTTTTCTTAATTACCGTCGTCCGTCATGCAATGTTGAAGAATGCATTCGTTTGTTTTTCTCGCACTCAATTTTTCATTTTCCAACATTGCAAGTCGGACGACGGCAATTAAGAAAAACTTCTTCTATCCCGGACACTTACTTTGAAAAAGCACGGTATTTTAGGAAACATGAACCACCTATTTTGGATGAAAAAACTTTTTCACATTCCTGGCAAGCTGATGCTAGATACATTCAAAATAAAGTTGAACCAATTGAAGCACAATTTGAATAAAAAATAAACAACTTCAACAAAATTTTAGGCATTGATGAAAGAACTGCAATTATTAAAATAATAACATTATTTTGGATATATTGATCAAAATGTTACAGTGTAACACTGAATTTTTAATAATAAAAACTAATAAATAAAAAAAGTCTATTGTGTTTTATTTACACTACCAATAATTTGAATATCATTACAATAGCAAGTTTTCTACGATGTATCGGTTCAAAATGCCATGGATTTGACAGTATTTTTCTTGTTTATTAAATTTGCTGCATTTTTGGAGACTGATTTGGTCTGGATAAGGATATTAGCAGGACTCGACACAATGGGGAACCTCTATCACCTCAAAAATCATGAAAACCCTTTGATCTTTTTTTTCTTCTTTGGTAAAAGATCAAAGGCGAGCCTTCCTCGAAATGGATTCTCCTCCCTCCTAAATTTATAATGTTGCTGACGTCCTTAGTGCTGGTCAAGTGTTTTCATAATTACTGTAATATTTTATTCTATAAATTTTTCGTTTGTAAAACTTTGTCCCTGTCATTTTCAAAAAATTACATTTTATTTTTGTCGTTCTTTGAAATGGAATATGGTCAAACTACATTTTATTTTTATTTCTTCTTTAATGCTTCCGATCTTTTTGCTATTCTTCAATTCTGTCAATTTTATTCTGTCATTGTTATAAAAAAATATACAAGCATTAACCTCAAAATTTTTTTCTGATAAAACTTTAAAAAAATGTCATTCAAACACAAAAGATAGGCCAATTTATGTGATTTAACCGAATTTTCATTCACATTGCTTTTTTGTGTGATAAATGAGATGAGGTTGATAAAAAACGAATAATCTTTTCACACAGAATTTACTCGGTTGTGTTTTTTTGATTGACTTTTTGTTTTTTTTTTCATTGTATTCAACAAAAAAACTTTTTAGTCATTTTTATAGCCAATTGTGTTTCTTATCTCTATTATTTTTTATTGCTTGTTAATACCTAAAAATCCCAAGGATTTTCTTTATCTTCTATTTAAAGATTTTTCATTATTATTCTTTAACAACCAAAGAATATATCATTTAAAACTCGACTTTGTTCTTCTTATCCGTCATATTAATCGTTTGATCTTTTGCCCAAACTTCAAAGTGGTGTCATAATTATCATAGCTAACTACTTCCTTACCGCTGAATCCTTAGCTTGTCCTGTAAGTACACATGTTTTATTAATAAGTTCCCCCACTTTTCGATGAATAAACAACAGGGACAAAACTTGCATAATTCTTTTCGACAGAACCAAAAAAATTATGCAAGAATCATTTTTTTAAAGTATCAAATGATTTTTTGACCACTTTTTTTTAAATCTCCCATTTTATTTTTTTTCAACAGCTGTCAAAAACTTTTTGATACATTTTTGATCAAATTTTTTATTTTCTCATTTTTTCTCAAAAAATTGGTAGTCTTTTTTGTTGTTATTATTTTAAATAAAATAAAAACAAAAATTTATATTAATTTAAAGACTCAAAGAAGGTGTTGAATTGGTCAATAAAAAAGTGAAAGTTTGATTTATTAGGTTCTTTTATTTTACATTTTTTTGTTGCTTTTTTGGGGTTTCTAAAACTATTTTATGTCATTCCTTTTTTGATGTTAATTATTTGTACTTTAAAATTCTTTTTTTGGACACGTATGTTAATTAAAATTACTTCAAATTTTTTTTGCAGTAATTTTAGTTAATAATATTACGTAATAAATTTTGTTTCAATTTTGTTGAAGTTGAGGTCATTTCAAATATTTCAAACTACAGAATTACTGGCAAAAATTTTTAGAAAATATTTATTATTTTTAATTTCATTTTGTATTTAGGGATTATCTCCAATTTAACATCAACAATTTGTACTTTGATCTTTGCCGCTTTTAGGGTTTTAGGCTTATTGTCAGATTTTGGTTAACATCTATTCACTCATAATACTAGTGATGCCATGCCAGATTTGAGCCCTCCCTTAATTAAGTCCCAATTCTTGTAAAAATTAAATTCTATTTTCATTTGTCATCAAATTACGAAAAAAAAAAAATTATAAATCCTTGTTATTTGCACGTGCATGAAAGCTTTTTTGAAAGAGTAAAAAAAGAAACAAAAATGTCACACGCTTCTGTTTCTTTCTTTTTTTGAGTGGTCAAAGTACTCGTAAAAGTTTATATTTGTGAGATCTCAGAAATCTCATTTTTTAAGCTTTTTTCTGCTAAAACAAATATTTTTTTTAAAAAAAGCTTTTAATTTTTGTGATTGATAAGGGAAGGATAACAGTTGTTAGACTGCGGGGGTTCAAGGGAAAGTTGGGTGTAAATTTAACGTTTAAAAAGAAGCTTACAAGAGAAGGGCATCGACCTGGCCCGCCGCTTTTTGAACGAGACGTATCCCATTATATAGCCCTAGGGAAGTTATGCAAAACCCCAAAATATTTGCAATGAATGTCCTTTTATTATGCAAATTTTTGAAAATGAAGTTTGAAAAATCCACGACCCCTGGGTCGACGATTTTTCGAAAACTCCTGTTTCACGCACATTTTTTAAACTTCATTCTCAAAAATTCGCATAATAAAAGGCGATTCACCGGAAATATTTTGGGGTTATACATAACTGTCATAGGGCTATCTAATGGGATTGTTCAAAAAGCAGCGGACCAAATTGATGCTTTCCTTTGTTAATTTTTTTATTTTAACATTTTCTTTGTAATACATCATCCTGATAATCATGCAGCCTTGATAAGACAATCTTAATTTTGAAGTTCATGCATTTTCAAAAAAACCCAGCTCAAATCGAAAAATACGTGACTCTTTGTTTCTTTAAAATTTAAAAAAAAAACAATTCATTTAAATGATCAAGTTGAAATTGTTTTCAAAATTGCATAGTTATTTTTATTTTTTAGTTATATTCTTTGTACCATGTTTATTTACTTTATTTTTTTTCGGTAACTTCCAACAACAGCAGCACATGAAGCTGCTATAACTTTTTTTGTTTTTTGATGTTTTTCTTTCTCAAAATAACTCTTTCTTTTTTCTTTAAAGTCCAATTTTTTGCTTACCCTCAAAAAACCATTTTCTTAAGCATTTTAATCGTCTTAAAAGAATAACATGAATAATTTCAACGTTTTTATATTTTATTATCACTGTTTACTGTTTTATTGATTGCCGCAAATAAAACCTCTAAAAACCCCTTCATTTCTAAACATCTATTTTCTACCCGTGTTTTTTCTACCTTTATTTTCCCTCACTTGAAAAAAAAGAGTCATTTATTGTGGTCCGAGAAAAGGAAGCAAATTTCTTTTCATTTCTTTTTTCCTCCCTCTATTTTCATGTTTTAATTTTATCACCACTTTGGCCCCTCTTTTGTGTTTGATTGAAAGGTAGATCGATGATGGCAGTGATCGAGGCAACGGGCAGCAGCAGCAGTAGTAGTTCTTTAGCTTTGAAGTGGTGGTGGAACCATTTTTCTTTTTCTTTTAAAACCTGCTATCACTGATATGAATAAAAAAAAGAAGAAGCTTTAACTTTGGCGCCCGCTTTTTTTCTTTTCATTTCTTTTTTCTCCTGATCCATGTAAAAAATTAAAATGACACTTTGGACTTGAAACTTTAATCAAATTTCTTGAAAAATCTTTTTTAAAGAATTGCATTTGATTTTTTTTATCAAGTTTTTTGTTTAGAAAGATTGACATTTTTTCCAGTTATTTTATTTTTCTCAGGTTTTCTATCGCAGTTTTTTTTTGATTTTTATGCAGATTTAAACAATGTTTTTTGTCAAAAAATTTTGGGATTTTTTTAAGTTAAAAAACTCGAAATGTGGCCGGTTAAATATTTTTTGATCACGGCATATAAATTCGCGAGCCAGGCGGCAGCATTTTCCATCCTTAATTAATATTCTTCTTTGTTAATAATTTTTTAAATAGTTGTTTTTTGGTAATTTGCAAAAATCACCAAATATTTTTGTGATAGAAAATGTGACGCTGCTTTTAATGAAATATAGCAGCACATTTATTGTCACGAACCTTTCATGCTGAAAAACTTTTTTATTTTTTGTTGTTAAATTAAATTTCTTATAAATATATGTTGTGAATATCTTTAATATTGCCTATTTTTTTCTTCCCTAAGTTACAGTAGTTTTTTTGTTATTGAATCTCTGAGGCGAACAAGTTTTTTTTGATCTTTTAAATTTTTAATTAAATGTAAAAATTTTAAGGATGATTTTTTGTTCCAACTCTCGGCTTTCTTCAGGAGTCGCCATTTTTGGGGACAGCTTTTTTTGGATTTGATTTTTTGAATGTAGGTCATTATTTTTCTGATTAGACATTTTTTTACTTCTTTTTTCCTTGTTTGGGACATGACATTTGAGAACAGATTTTTAGGGATCTCTTTTTTATGGTCCCGAAATGTGATTGGTTCTGTTTAAACTTTTGTAACACAACATAGTCTCCTCTTTTTTTGTCTTTTTTGTGATATTCAAATTTTTTTCCTCCATTTTAAGAACTTTGAAAGTTCTTTGGTTTTTTTACTTCTGCTACATATATGCTTCTCTGCTGTTTTATGTTTAACAACACTATATTCTTGTAAATTTTATTCATTCATTCAATTTCTTGACCACCAAATTTTAGCTTCTTTTTGTGTCTCTCTCTTTCAATTTTTTTGCTTTCCATTGCCGTCATTAATTTTTTTCTTCTTCTTTTTTCTTGTGTTTCAAAGTGCATTTTTTCCGTGTTGATAAAATCGAAAGGTTTTTTTCTTGCTTCTTTTTTGCTTGAATCTATCTATCATATTTCTTCGTTCGTGATGTACGCTTCTTAATTTTTGTACTACTTTAATATTTTATTATTTTATTGTTTAAATATGACTTTAATCGACCTTTCTCAATTTTTTAGAAAAATGACAATTCTAACATCAGAAGTTCGAGCTTCATTGGAGAAGACAGAAGAATATGAAGAAATTATTAAAGCTGTTCATGATGCTGAAGTTTCAACGATGCCAGAAGATGATCCAAATGGAAATGTAAATTCTTTAATGGGAGATGCAAAACCTCGATGGGGTCCTTCACATGCTGGTGCAAAACATCTTGAATCAATGTATAGTAATGGTATGTATTTTAAAAAGGATTCTGCCCTCAGGGTATGATTATAATTAGTCAAAATTAATATTATTTAAAATATTAGAGTTGTAAAAAGTTTTCAGTTTAAGAAGTTTTTGGTATTTTTGATGACCAAATTTAAACACTTATGCGTTTTTTTGTACTTTAAGAAGGTGGAAAAAGCCATTTATCAAAGATCAGTGTATTTTTTCTATAAACAAAAAGTTTTTCAACTTGTGACAGCTTCTTCTTTTTTGTTAGGCAGCTGTCAATAAAGAAGAAAAAGTTGAAGGTGGCAATCGTCGTCATTTTTGATCTTTATCAATGCTTTTTGGGGGATCAACTTCTGCAAATTTTTATTTTGTTCTTGAGATAAACTGAATTTTTTAGACTTCCAAGTTTCGTTTTTTGATTTGAGCTTGAAAAAGTTGTTCGACTTTTTTCGAATTGAATAAGCTTTATATCTCTTGGAACCTAAAAAATTTGCATAATTCTTTGTCTTGTTAATTATATCCTTCATTTTCTATCTTTGGAATCTAAAATTTTATATGATGAGAAACTAGTAATAAGTAATTAATGGTAAAATGTAAAAGCACACTGTACCTATGATACTTACCGTAACCCATATATTTTTTCAGGAAAACGAATTCAAGAAATAATTTGTATTGGAACTGCATCATGTTTGATATTCTCTGTGACATTTCTATTAATAATAAACTTCAAAATTTCAAAGATATTTTCAATTATTCCTGCTGTAATAGCTGGAATTATTGCAGCAGATTTTGCATCAGGATTTGTGCATTGGGCTGCTGATACTTGGGGTACGGTGGATACATTTATTGGAAGAACTTTTATTCGATCATTCCGATTACATCATGTTGATCCAACTGCTATTACACGTCATGATTTTATCGAGGTTAATGCAGATAATTTTATGCTTACAATTCCAAAACTTTCACATATTTGTTATCTTTATGCTACATTGGATTCCGCAGAAATGGATGAACTTTTACCCGTACATTTCTTTTGGCTTTTTCTTGGAGTTTATTCTGCTTTAACGAATCAAGTAAGGTCTTTCTTTGTTGGTGTTTATGTTAATTTGATTTTCTTATAAGAATCTGGATAATTTTTTCGAAAGGTCATCTCCATTTATTTAGCTACCGTATTCAAAAATTTTGAATTACGATGATTAAGTTTTTTACGTTAAAGTTCATAGATTATGGTAGCGAAGATCATTATTTTAAACTAGTAATCTTTTCATGGTTTTTATGATTACCGTATCCAATCCAGTATTCAAATCACATTTTTGGTAAATTTTGTATGATACCTTTATCAAAAAAATTGTGGTATCTATAGTATCTCTTTAAAAGTTACAGTACTTTTGTACCAAATTTTTCTGCTACAGTATAGAATTTTGAAAATTAATTTAAACTTTGAAAAACTATGAAGAACCCTATTAAGCTAATTTACAAAAAATACTGTAACTTCGTTACAGTAAACATTAATTTTTCGTATTTATTGTAATTGTATAATTGAAACTATATTTTTAAGATATTTATAAAATCATGCATTTTGGGCTGTTTACTTGATCTCTCAAAATTTGAGCGTTTTAGTGGTTTCCATCTAACATTTTATCTATCTACCATATTCAAATTAATCCAACCTCATATTTTTAGATTCACAAATGGTCCCATACATATTTTAATTTGCATCCAATTATTGTTGCACTTCAAAAAACTCATATTATTTTGCCTCGTTCTCATCATAAACTTCATCATATTGCTCCACATGCATGCAATTACTGTATTACAACGGGATGGTTGAATCCATTATTTGATAGAATTGGATTTTGGAGATGCTTGGAATTTATTATTTCTCGAACAACTGGAATGAAGCCTCGAGATGATGATTTGCTTTGGGCTTCAAAACGTGAATAACAAAAAATTATATTTTCTTTAAAAAAACAAAATCATCTTTAAATCTCATCTTGTTTAATAATTTTTAAAATTAACTAACTTTCATTAAAAAAGAACAAAATAAAAACCTTTCTTTTTATTAATTTCAAAACTTGCAAATACAAAAATCAACAAAATATCATAAAAAGTTGTAGCATATTACCATATTCATTTCAGTAATCTCCATAGCAATTTTTCAAAGAGAATCAACAATATCCGATGATGATGACAATGAGGTCCAAAGCTTTAAGGATCGATCTTTTGATGCCGAAGCAATCCATTTTGAATTTGGACTAACATCAGCACACATAATTCCCATTGAATGTCCTTCAAGATTTTTCAAAGGTTGCCAGCCATTTGTTGTCCATATTTTCAAGAAGTTATCAAATGACGCCGTAACCATGTATTCACCTTCACTATCAATTTTCAATCTTGATACAAGAGATTTATGTGCTGGAATTGTGTAGATGCATCGACGCATTCGAATATCCCATATTTTGCATGAATTATCTGCGGATCCTGTGGCCATATGGAAACCATTTGGATGCCAACCAACTGTATGAATTGCTTGTTGATGCCCTTCCAAGAACATTATACATTTTCCCGTTCTTAAATCCCATGCTCGACCATAACAATCATATCCGCCTGTTAAAGCAAGAGATCCATCACCTTGAAATTCAATATCAAATACTGCCTTTGAATGTCCTTCTTGAAAGAGAATTTCTTTATTCATCGTGAGGTCATGTAATCGCCAAGATGCATCATGACTGAAAAAGATAATTGTTAAACTTTATTAGTTATTACAGTAATCCCTGACAACAAGTAAACATAACAGTTTATCAGCAGGAATCACAGTACAGAAAAAAACGATCCCGAAACCATGTCTAACTACAAGATACACATTACAGTAATCAAAACTTTGAAAAACTTACCAACAAGTAGCCAAAAATCTTCCACTTGGATGAAATGCCAGCCTTGAAACTCTTGTACCATGTGCTTCCAGTTCCGTTAACGGTTCTTCTTTATCTGCTGCCCAAAGCAGAGCTCTTCCGTCATAATCACATGAAGCTGCTGTAAGAGTTGAAGTTCCATCTTTATATGCAAGGGGATGAAATCTTGCACATCCAACTTGATCTGAATGCCCAAGCAATTGAATTTCTTTTTTGAGATCTGGAACTGACCAAATTGTAGTTTGTCCACACCATGCAGAAGTAATGATATGCTTTGAATCAGGTGAAAATTCACAAAAAGATACAGCTCGAAGTCCAGCAGTTTGTGAACCATGTAATTGAATAGAATGAATCCATTTATGAAGTTCTTGCCTTCGAAGAGCTTTTTCACTTGTTGGTTTTTTAGATCGTTCAAGAGCAACTTGAAGACGACGTTGTGCTCGTGGAAGACTGTAATCTGCAATAAATACTCGACCATCTCGAAGTTCTGTTGGTCCTTCATGATACCATGTTTTATTATTTGGAAGATCAGATTTAACAGGTTCTTTTCGATCCAAACAATGTAAAATTCTCGTGACATCATCTTCACCAAGTTGTGACAAAATTTTTCTTAATCTTTCTCGACGATCAAGGATATCTTCACCAAAAAGACCTAAAAATGTTGTTAAATTAAAACATAACTTTATTATTTGAAAAAACATACAAATTGCTTCATTTAATTTTCGAAGCATCAGCTTTACTTGTACATCATCAGTTGGAAGGGTAAGGGTACGAGCTTTTCTTCGACGATCAAATTCTGCTAATATTGCTTTTTCTGCTGGATTATCCACCTTTTTAATATCAATCATATCAACCATTCGATGATTCTGAGCAGCTGCGGCATGATCTCGATCTCTCTGAAAAGCCAAACATTATTGATAAAAGAAAATGGAAAAAAAACCAACCCGAATTTGTTCAACCACAGATTTATCTGCTAAACTTCCAACAATTTTTTGTTTCTTCGGTAGAGATGACATTGTTTGATAAAAAATAGCTAAACAATAATACAATTAAAGCAATAAAAACAATGTTAATAAAGGTACTTCAAAACGGTATATCTACCGTATGATCGAACAACAAGAATCAAAATTATTCATTCAAAAATTTATATAAAATTACAAAAACAAATCAAAAACAGAAAAATAAATCAAAGTATGAGACCAAACAAAAAAAAGAAACACCGAACAATCTTCCTTGAAATTAACGACCTTCACGCAAAAGTTCAACTTGTAATTGTGAAGAAATATTGTTGAGTTTATCTTTCAAAATTGAAATTCCACTTAAAACAATTTCTTTTGCAGCAAGTGGACCAGCAGATTCAACACCAAAATAAAATTTATTTGGTTTACTGAATGGATCATATTCAGCTTGTTGACCTTTGGAAAGTTGAGAATATTCAGATTTTGGCCAATCTTCTGGTTTTGCATATATTGTATGCCGAAGAGCATTATCTGGATCATATTCAAATGCAACACCTGCTGTAGGATTCCATTTTGCATGTTCTTTACCAAAGCCCTAAAAAATTACTTTAAAAATTAAACAACTTCAACAAAAAAATGTACCTTTCGAGCATAAGCTTTCAATTTCAATGCTTGTCCCTTTCGAATTTTTACGATTGTAATTGCTGGAGAATCATCACCATTTGCAGGAGTAACTTGTGGATTGGAAGAGACCAAATCATCAGAGGTAACTTTTAAAGTTCCTTCTTCATTTTGTTCAACATGAAGCGTAAATTCAACAGAACAATTTGGACAAAATTCAGAACACTCACAATCTCGAGAATATTGCATCGCATCAACAACTCCAGAAGACTTCAAAGGAATCAAACCAACTCGATGAGCAATAAATTCATCATGCAATACAGTACTATTCACTTCAATGGATACCCAATCAATTGCTAAAAACGTGATTATTGTAATACGGTATACCGTCCATATGGATAAACATACCTATTGTTGGAACTTCAGCAATGAAAATTCGTCGAAGAGAATTTGCAACAGATAAATCACAATTTGAAATTGAAAATTTTGCAAGTTCTTGATTGCATTCTGTTACATCAACAATTGGACCAGACATTTTCTCTTATGCAATTCCTGAAAAATAACATTCATTTAAAACAAGCGATTTTCAAAATTACAAAAAACCGCGCAAATATACAGTACCACGATATCACAAAAAACATTAAATGCTATAAGTCAATACCGGAAACATGGGTATGCTTTAAGTAAAAAAGTGACTGTACAAAAATGTCAAGAATATAATTTTTTATGTTTGCGTCAAACATAAAAAACACCTACTCTGATTGAAATAAATGTCAATTTTTGAATCAGGGTTTAATTTCGAAATTATTTTTGGGCCACAATTTCATATTTAAAACATCCTCAATTGTCAAAAATGCTACTGTATCTTTCAAGCAAATTACTGTATTTTAAAATTCACACCCTAAAATTCAAATTTCGATTGCATTACTGTCGTTGCTTCTTCTCTTAAAAATTTTCCTCTCTAAAAATTCTATTTCCTAGATGCTTAAAGCGTCCATTTATCATGCTTTAAAACACTAAATAACAGCACCATTTAGTGATAAGAGCCCATTTGCTTGGTTGTTAAAAGAACTAATATTCCAAAAAAGATAACATATCAAACGAAGTCATGCTATTTCTTTTAATTCACTACTATCTATCAATGTCTCCTTTTTTGGAACAAGAGCGGCGTTTTTTTTCTTATTTTTCTTTTAAAACTAACTTACAAAAACTACAATTTTAAAAGTTTTTATAAATTTATAAAATGACTTTTGATGTAAGAACTCGAAGTCAAGCGAATCGTTTATCAAGTGAATCAAGAAGTCCGACACCAAAAAGAAGTCGAAATGAAGGTATTTTTAAAATTTGAAAATTAATGATAAGGATTAATTTTCAGGCGAAGATCCTAAGCATGAAGAAGCAGTTGTAACAGAAGAAACTGATTCTTCAAAAACTGTTAGTCCTGTAGAAGAACATGTAGAAGATGTTACAGTAACACCAACTCCAGAAGTTACTGTAGCACCAGATTTAGATGCCACTGATACTGCCATAGATGCACCTGAGAAAACACTTCCAGAAGATACAGTGGTAGCACCTTCAGAAGTTGTTGAAACACAACCTTCAGAAACTACTGTAATAGAAGCTACAGTATCTCCTACCGTACCAGAAGAAAGCCCAAAAAGTGGTAAGTCATCATTTTGTCAAAACAGGATACGGTAGATGCAGTTGATACAAAAACTGCAAAAGTTTCCCCATTTCTGTTTAACCACATCTTTTCATTTGCTGTTATCTCTAAAAACAAAGGTCGTTTTTTGATAATTATTTGCTGCGCTTGCTGTCGGTTAGCAATTTTATCATTGAAAAACTTAAAAACCCTTTCAACAATAAAAGGGACACAAATGATAACAAATAAAATGTTTCCATTTTTTTGTAGAGCATGAAAAAAGCCTAACCCCGGAACAAGATGAAAATGAAATTGATGACTTTGAAGATAACACCAAAAGTTTCTTCAGTTTTCCAAGTCTTGTGGATCCAAAAGATAAAGCAGCCAATTCTGGCCGACAATCTCCAGAAGTTATACAATTGGATGATGAAAATTCTACATCAGCTTCATCTCCAACTTCTACCGCAGGACCACAATTACCAAGACTATCAACGTTAGAAACTGGAAAAGAATCTGAATTTGCAAATAGTCGTCGGCGACCACCATTTCGACGACCAGCATCATCAAGGCGACGAAGGAAACAACCTGCAGAAAAAAAGGAAACTAAAGCTACAGTAACCCAACAGCAACCATCTGAACTTATAAATAATAATGCAGCTATTCTTGCTGCACAACAAGCTAATCTTTACCGTAAACCTTTAACTCCAATCTGGAATATGATAAGAAATTTTCCAAAAGAAATTTCAAATGATTATGCGCCTTTCTATGATGCAATGTGCCAATGGAGATGGGAAACAATTGATGAAATAAAGATTCCTGTAATCTTAAGGAATTCTCAAAAGCTTGTTGCTCATTCAGTTGCACATATAAAGTTATTTTCAAAATTTCCAACGAATGTTGCAAGTCTATCGCAATATGTAATATTACATTCTAACAATTTTACAGTACCCAAATAAAACCATTTTAGCTTCCCCCAGATGTAACACTTGAAAGTTTGCCCATGAACGAAACAGAAGCATGGATGATGAATTTCATAAATACGATTGTCTGCAACTATGAACTTGGAATGCAAATTTTTCAAAATGGGGATACTTTAGTTGAACTACATGCAATGGAGTTGTATTATTTCTTTGCAAAAAAGCATTATTTAGAAGATTTGCTTCGAATCTATGATGGGGCAGTACCTCAAGAAGCTCTTCAAGAATGCAAAAATATAATTGGAGCAATTTTAAATTTAAAAAAGAAAATTTTAGATGACTTAAAGGTAAGCTATAGTATCCTAATGCATATGTTACAAGGGCTACCGTAAAAACAGAAATAACGTAAACAAATACAAATTTTCAGCAAATAAATGAACAAATAAAGATAAAATATCGGCCACAAAACCAATCAAATTTATATTTTCCATCAACAATTTCACAAAATCAACTTTATTGATCATTTATGAAAGAAAACATTAAATACCTATCAGTTGTAATCACTTTTTGTTATCTATATTTTTTGTACGAAAATTATCAATTTAAAATAAAAATACAAAAGCCGCATTGAAAAAGAAGACAGAATTGTTGTTGAAAGCACGATTATAATTTCACGAGAAACAGAAGAAGTTTGAATTAAAAGAGTTTTTGCCTAAATGCACTACAAAATGGACGACAGAGGAATGCCATAACAAAATTGAAAAATTCTTTTATTGAATAAGAGTTGAAGCGATTTGCATAGAGAACAAAGGTACATCCAGATTGATAAGTTCCATCAATAAAGTAGTAGTTACTAAAAAAGGAAATAAAATTAGATTAGTTAAAAGCTAATGAATCTTAAACTATTTTTTCAAATGCTTGCTAAAAATGTTGCGTTTGATTCAAAAAATAACTTTTTGATAGTTGAACAAATGCATAAAAACTTTGATCGAAGGCAACCAAAAAGATTACTTGTTCAACTAGTTAAACGCTTTTACTTTTGCACTTATACGACACCCAATAGATCAAAAAAGGATGCTTATCGGGCTCTAATCAAGTGCTTACAAACTTAGTATCACAAATCTCTCCAATAGTAAAAGAAACTTACGCAAGAGTTGCAAAATGTTGAAAGCCAGATCGTTTATAAAAGTTAATTGCGCCATAATTAGTTGCAAGAACATGTAGAAAGACGAGCTTGGGATAAGGTGGAACATTTACAACAGTTTTTATTAGATGATCGAGCAAAATTGATGCAATGCCTTTTCGACGATAAAGTTGATGAACAGCTAAAGAAAGTATATACACAACCATAGAATCAGGATTAACATCAAGTTCACGATCCTAAAAAGTTCAGGTTAGCTTAGGTAAAGTTAAAGAAAAGTGTATTACCTCTGGATCACATTCACCAATTCGTTTTAGTTCTGCGACAAGTAAAGAAGTCAAAAATTCACCATGATATACACCAAAAGCAATAAATCGACCATTTACAACTTCTTCAAACCAGGATTCAGGATAATCAAGTGGAAAGGAATCACGACAAAGCTGTCGAACAGCATCAAAATCTTTTACTGCAACATTTTCAATCCTCCAACCATTTGAAGTTAGAATATTGTTGCTGCTGCTGCTATTGTTGAGGGCACTAGTAGTTGGGAAATTTTCTTCTCTTCCTCGAGGAGAATCATTGATAATTATTTGTGCAAGATCATTTTGGCTACCAGCTCGATTATTATTAGATGATGAAAGATGGCAACTTGACAGCATTCAAAGATGTTATAGATATATCAAAGTTTGTGGAAGAATAATGGTAAAAGCATATAAAATTTACGTATTTTGTTTTTGTTGTTGGGAAGAAGAAAGGATAAAGAAGATGTACAAATTACCCTAACATTTGGAGAGAGAGAAAATGGAATAAAAAAAGTTTTTAACAGCAGCAGTTAAAAAAGTAGAATAAAGAAATCCATGAAATTTTTCAAAGGCTGCAAAAAAAGAAATTTTTTCAAAAAATGCGCTTACTTTTGGCATTTGGTAACACTTGGCCAACATACATATGACTAGAACAACGTTTTTTTTGGGAGTGGAAAAATGACTACACTTTTGCTATCAAAGTTTAATCTTTAATCTTATCATTTTATATCCATAAATATTTAACACTACTTTCTTATCCCCCAACAACTTTATCACCACCTATTCCAACATCTTCAGCAACATTTTTCTCTCTAAAATTCAATTTCGTTTTTGTCTACGTTTCCTTCGAGTCTATTTTGAAATCCGTTTTTTGCTCTCTTTTTTGAACCTTTGTTTTTGTTTTGTGTTTTTTTTGCTGCATCACTTTCATTACCATCTTTTATTTTCAGGTATATCTCTACATTCTATATCTATATTAGTTTATTATGCGTGCTCCAGAAGATGTTCCAATTCATCATCTTGTAGTTGATTCTGGTGGCTTTATTAGAAATGCCCCATTAATTGTAAGTTCATATTTATTTAGTTTTGAGCTTATTTAAGTTTTCCTTTAATAAACTCTCATCACTCATGAACTTTTTCTCTAGAAATTTCTCGTTCTTTCCCCGAACTTTCTAGAACCTATTTTTCTTTGTTCCATTTTCCTACCACTTTTTTGTCTTGTAACTTTTTTTAATTACTTTCTTTTTTGCAGGATCTTGGATCTAAAATTTATTGTATTCGAGGTGTTGTTGATGAACTAACAGATAAACATGTTCGTCAGCGTGTTGAAGCATATCCATTTGATATTATTTATTGTGAACCTTCTTCTGAATCAGTTAGAGCAGGTATGACTCATTCGTTTTATTGTTGCATCACGTATACCTTTTTTCAGTGATTCAAGTGAGCAAAAAGACTGGTGATTATGCCAGTTTATCTGTAACAGATTTAAAAGTTCTTGCGCTAACCCATGATCTTCATGTTGAACATTGCGGTCGAGATGGCATCGTTTATGAAGTGGAAGTTAAACCCCCAACATGGGCGGATAAGCCGAAGAAAAAGCCAGCTGAAACTTCAAAATCTGAAAAAGTAACAGAAGAAATGGCCGCTGAATTAGAGAAAGAAGATCCATGGATTGATGACTCAAATATCGATGAAATTGTTACCCGCCTTGAAACTTCTGGTGGCGTAAAACCTGCAAAAATGAAAGTTGCATGTTTAACAACAGATTTTGCGTTGCAGAATGTTTTACTTCATATGAAATTAAATATTGCCAGCGTTGATGGAAAGCGGATTACACGTTTACGAACGTTTATTCTTCGTTGCCGAGTCTGTAAAAAGACGACTTCACAGATTGAAAAGAAATTTTGTCCAAATTGTGGACATGAATCTTTGCATAAAGTTGGTGTGAGTGTTGATAAAGATGGTAATCAAATAATTCATGTTAATTGGGAGCGTGAAAGAGTTACACGTGGATATGTATATTCTCTACCAACTCCAAAAGGTGGTAAACATGCTAATGATATTCGTGTCACTGAAGATCATATGATGCCTCAAAATCGAATGGCTAAAGTTAACCAGGTTTGTCTTTTCTTATATTTTTATATGTTTCATTAACTCGGGACTTAAGAATGTATGTATCTGTTACCTACTTTTTCTATAAAAGCACTTGATTAGAGCCCGATAAGTATCCGCATTTGATCTATTGGGTGTCGTATAAGTGCAAAATTAAAAGCGTTTAACTAGTTGAACAAGTAATCTTTTTGGTTATGTTAGATCAAAGTTTTGTGTATTTGTTCAACTATCAAAAAGTTATTTTTTGAATCAAACGCGACATTCTAAACATAGATAGAGAAGCTTACGTTTTATTTTGAGTATGTTAAGTAAGGGAACCCCTGCTGTCTATGTAAGCACTTGATTAGAGCCCGATATGTATCCGTATTTGATCTATTGGGTGTCGTATAAGTGCGAAAGCAACTGCGTTTAACTAGTTGGACAAACTATCTTTTTAGCTATCTCCGGTTGAAACTTTGTAAGTTTGTCCAACTATCAAAAAGTTATTTTTTGAAGTTAACGCTACAACTGAAGCATAGAAATAGGAATTAGTTTATTTATTCCTTTCTTTTTAGAAAAAGTTTACGGTGTCGAGCACGTTATTACCGTAGCTTTTTTGTCAGCACTTGATTAGAGCCCGATATGCATCCACATTTGATCTATTGGGTGTCGTATAAGTGCAAAATCAAATGCGTTTGTTAAGGTTGAACAAATAATGTTTTTGGTTATCTTAAATCAAAGTTTTTATGTATTTGTTCAACTTTCAAAAAGTTATTTTTTGAATTAAACGCAACAAGTTTAGGATATATTTAGTTGATACTCTTCTTAGTCCTTATGATTTTTCCCTTTCGATCATTGGTTTATTAATTCTATTTAATTCAATTATTATAGGATCCTCTTTCTGAATCTCCGTTTGCTCTAATCGATGTTACCTCAAAATCAGCACTTATGGGTCTTCGTTCTTACAGTGGTTGTGGTCGTAAAATGCCGAGAAATCCAAATGAATGGCAAAAAGGAAAAAAATCTTCTGGTAAAAAGCGTTAATTGCGTTAATTAATTCTTTATTTTTGTTGTTATTTTACAGGGTGTAAATTTTAACACGTATGGGTTTTAATTGCATGAAAAACTTAAAAATTTTAAGTTCCAGAACCTCATATTTTCACAGAAGGTTTATATGGGCCTAAAGTTTGTTTTCCCAAATTTTCAGCCAAATCGAAGACCTAAACTTTTTTCGAGGATCTAGATCCTAGGACTTGACAAAAAATGAAAATTTATAGCTTTTTAGATTCCTTATTTTATGGACTATCAATTTGCTTTAAAGTTTTTTTCTTATTTTCTTAATTTTAAATTTTTTCTTAATTTTTAAATTTATTGAAAATCGAAAAATTTTCTAAGTCCGAGGTTTCGTCAATGCATTCACGGACTTAGAAATTTTTTCAAAATTTTTAATTTTTTTTAAATTTTTTAAAAACAAAAATTTAGAAAATAAGAAAAAAACTTTAAAGCAAATTGATAGTCCATAAAATAAGGAATCTAAAAAGCTATAAATTTTCATTTTTTGTCAAGTCCTAGGATCTAGATCCTCGAAAAAAGTTTAGGTCTTCGATTTGGCTGAAAATTTGGGAAAACAAACTTTAGGCCCATATAAACCTTCTGTGAAAATATGAGGTTCTGGAACCTAAAATTTTTATGTTTTTCACGCAATTAAAACCCATACGTGTTAAAATTTACACCCTGTATTTTGTTGTTGATTTTTAAAATGAAAAATTTGCATAAATAGTTTTATTTTTATTTTCTCTGTGATGTTATTTACTTATTATTAGCGGTTTGCTTTGCCGTAATATACTTTTTTCTTTCCTTAATTTTCTTTTGAATTTACAACTTTGTACAGGTTTCCCAGATGGATTCCTCTTCGGCAACTGCTCCAGCGCCGTACTTTTGCTTTAAATGTAATAAATATTTACATCCAGAACATGTGCAGGTTTGTGATTCGTATGTGAGTTACTTAATTACTTTAATCATCAATTTTTAGGATTATCAATGTCGTTTCTGTAACACTGGTTTCATCGAAGAGATTCATCCTGGAGTTAATAATTTAACAGATGATGATTCACCAAATAATTCAAATTCTGGTGGTGGTGAACAAGGTGTAAATATTGGAGCACTTTTGGGAATGCTTATGGCTGGTGGTAATGGCCCTGGTGGTGTTGTTATTGGTAGCTCTGGTGGTAGCGGTAGTAGCAGCAGACCAAATAATCCTCAACGAGATGGAAATCCTGGTGGTGATCGTTCACCTGCATCTCAGTTTATTCAAGGCGCCGTAAGTTATTTTTTAAACTTTAATTACTTTTCTTTTATTTATGAATTTGTTAGTTACAGCTCTTGCCACATTTTCTTCAAGCAATGTCTGGAAATGCAAACAATACTCCAGGACAGAATAATACTCGACCTCGATCAGCCAGTAGTGGACCTTCTTCCAGTAGCAATCGAGAACGTCGACAAGGTGCAGGAAGTGATGAACCTCAACAACAAAATGAAGGCGGTGGTGGTGCTGGTGCTTTCTTTGAACAATTATTACAAAATCTTGCTCCTCCAAATACAGCTATTAGAATTCAATTTGGAGGCAATGGCGGCAACGTTAGCTTTGGTAATCTCAAGTATGTTTTAGAATTTTAGACTTTTCAATATTATATAAGTTTTTTTAGTTTGGGAGATTTTGCAACTGATGCAAACTTTGATGAAATAATTACCCAAATTCTTAATCAATTTGATCCAACTGCAAATAATCAACGTATAAGTGAAGAAGATCTCCAACATTTACCTCGAACAAAAGTTTCTCAAACCCATGTTGATAATGAAGCACAATGTACAACATGTATGGATCAATTTAGCCTGAATGAAGAAGTTGGAGAATTGGGTTGTCATCATATCTTCCATCCAGATTGTATTATTCCATGGCTTCGAAGTCATAATACTTGTCCAGTTTGCCGTCAAGCTGTTGATCCTGAAAGCTGGGGTGGAAATCCTTCCAATCCTGTTCCACCTCCAACTCAAGAAGGTTTTAAAGATGGTGATGATTTGGATTAATAAAATACGTATAATGTTCTTACATTTGTCTTGTAAATTTTCTTTCAAAAATATTATTATTAATTGTGTGATGTTGATTGACTCAGATTTGTTTAGTTTTTCTATGCTTTATGAAACGAATAAAATTTTATGCAAACTTTTTTTGATGTTTGTAATTTTATTAGGCATATTGGGATTTGGGGGAATGGCAAAGTTTTCTCTTGAAATGGATTGTGAAAATTCACCAAATGTTTATAAGGTTAACAAGGAGTGTTAATTAATTGAAGCGGAAAATATTTTCAGCCATTACATAACATCATCTAAATTTATAACTTTGCTTTCCATTTCTTTAACATAATATTAAAACATAATTGATTTTGAAATTTTTGATGAAACATTTTTAATAACATTTTAATGACTGGAATTTTAAAAAATCGGCAAAAACCTTTTAATACTGTCTATTACTTAGGCACTCTATAGAGCCCCATCTTACTACTATTGTATTATCTTGCGAGAACGATAAAAAAATCGTTCTGGAAAATTTTTAAATAATACTCGATTAGTAAAGACTAGACTTTACATTTTAGCAATAAACTCCTCCTTTTCCTCAAGCCCCTTTTAACATATAAAAAGCTCTTTTTAAAATTCAAGCTTCATTTTTTGAGAATTCGTCAGAAAAGTTTTGATTTTGTCTGCTTTTGAAAAGAACGTTTTCCGTGTTAAAAAAGTGTCTGAATTTTAAGGTGAATTGGAACCCGAAAAGATTGAAAGGTAAGTAGAAAGGTCTTCCTCCCTTCGGAAGTTACGATAAATAGGATTTGAATTAGAAAGAAATTAGAAATGACGCCCGACTCCGCGCCGACTAAAATATCATCGGCTCCTGACATTAACGATTTCGGCCTGTTGGCTGCTGCCCAGGCGGTTGACGGTTTTCATGGAACATAATTCTCCACTATTATTATTTCAGATGACTGCCATCGTCATTATCGTATTTCTTGCATTTGTTCCAGTTGAAAGCTTTGTTTCAACAAATTTCGTACAAAGAGGATTAGAAGTTGATCCGCCTCATTCCTATCCTTATGTGATTTTTCTAAAAAGTAAAACGTTATGAATTAAAATTTTCAACTTATTGTAAAATTTTTTAGTTGATAATGGACGCTCAAGGTGCACAGCCAGCGTAAGAATTTCACTTTTTTTCTGTCTGATGCAAATAAAACTTTAGCTCATTACTGATTCAATCGTTTTAACTGCATTCCACTGTTTAGCAGAAGGTTATCCAATTACTGTTATCGCTGGAGGACATGATATATCCGTTGATGAGCCAACACAACAAAAGCAAGATGTCACTGCTGTAAATTATCAAGCAATTGGAGATCCAAATGTGCTTGATATTGGAATTATTCGAGTTTGTTTTAATAACACTTTTTTCAAAATCCATCAGCCGTAAGCCCATCCATTCACCGTTTATTGAGGGCCTATATAAACGGTGAAGTATTTGGTTATAGGGTAAGCATAGAAACGGGCCGACTTTTTGGAAGCCCGGTGAAAAAAGCCAGGCTTGGCCCGGTTTTTTTTTGTAAATTTTCACATGGTTTTTCCTTTGGAATTTTTTAAAAATCAAAGCAAGGCCCGGCCCGGTGCCACGTTTATTATAGGGTACATACGCTGTTCCAAAAATCGCGACCATTGACATACTGAGGAATGAAAAATGTGCTTTTCTGTTTCTTAAACAAAAAAATGTCTACTGAGACGTATATATTTATTTGGCATATGCTGTTCAACCATTTCAGATGCCCGTTCCTTTTGTGATTAATGAATATGTGAAAACCATAAAACTTCAACAAACTTTTAACTCTAATGCTGGTGATCCTTTTGACATTGCAGGCTGGGGAGCAATCCGGTTTAACTTCTATCCTGATCAGATGTATGCTGTAAGTTAAAAATGTTTTAAATTCATTTACAAAAAATGTTTTAATTTTAGGCAACTGTTAATTACTTTATTAACGAAGAGAAACATTGCCGTCATGTTTCTGAAAATTTTCCACATATATGTCTTTTTAATTTATTGAAAAATCAGGGGGCGTGTTCCGGTGACAGCGGAGCCCCATTAATAAAAGCTGGAGCAACACCTGATGAGGATTTAGTAAATATTATGAAGTTCAAATGAACGCTTTGCATACTAATCTTTTAGCAAATTGGAGTAATAATAAATGGCCCAGATGAATGTTATTTACTTGCTGAAGCATACGTTGATTCCATCGTTACGGAATCGTTTTGCAATATATTACATGGTCATGGAATACATGTTTGTGTCTAAATTCAGATTTCATTGTCATTAAACTTTGGGGTTTTCAACTTATTCACAAAAAATATATGATATGCAAAATTAAACTTTAATAAACACGCAAATAAAAATTGCCTCATGACATCGTAATGAAAATATTTATTATCTTCTCAAAACAAAATTGTTAAAAATCAAAAACCGGAAAAAATGCTAAAAAAATATTAACAAAACCCAAAATTAGGGATTGTACAGATGTTACGTAACGGTAATATCCCAAATCTCGAACCCCCCCCCCCCCCCCCACCCATTAGGTAACAAACCATCAAAGCTTTTTGCCGACAACATCAAAGCCGCGTAACATTTGGCTTACCCCAATCCACCCATACAACCCGTTACGTAACGTCTGGACAGTCCCTTATTTCAAAAAAATGTTCACTTACAATAAAAATCGTTTTCAAAATTATTTTATCCCAGTCGACAACTATTTTAAAAGGAATGCGAATCAAAAACACATAACAGAGCAACGAAAAATTAGTTGTACTTTATGCAAAACGTGAATTTTGAACAATTCCATAATGAGAATTATAAATCTTTGAACAAATTCTGTGATATTTTACTGTTGATTGCATTTCGTTAAAACGCATCTGAGTTGGGACAAAACTCAAGGTTTCGCGGGTTTCAATTATTTTATCAATAAAATTCTGAAGGCGTTTTATATAGCCTTGAGAAAAATTTTGTTGATTTATTACGAATCGAAGAGTAATTTGCGCGTATATATGATTTCGCTAAAATAAATAATGTTAATAATTTCACCCATAAAACAAATGTTTACCTTCAAAAAGTCATTTAATTTTTCAACATTAAAACTTTCTGGGACATCTTCGATCAAAAGTTCTTTGATATTTTTAAAATGTGGTACTTCAATTATTCCTTCTACCGTATCCGGCAAAACAATTGAATTGAAGCAGTACCTTAAAATAGACAAATTAGCATAAGGTTGTTGCTGCTGGCAAGGACGTCAACAACCTTATGTTTTAGAGGGTGTAGATACCGATTAGAAAAGGGACCGCCTTTAATCTTTTGCCGATGGCGGCAAAAGATCAAAGACGATTTATGAAATGCACTTACGAATATAATTTTTCAATTTTCGGAAGAAGTTTAAATCGTTCAACAAAAGATACATCAGAACCATCGCCATATTTAATAAAAGCATGAAAAAGCATACATGTTTGAACATTTTTTCCAAGAAATTTAAATTGATCAAAAGTTAAATTTTGATCATAAATTGTCAAATCTTTGACATCACATTTAAAAATCATTGAAATTATACAATTAATTTGTCCTTCACTTTGAACCTTGAGGGAATCTGTTACCCAAAATTTATTAATAAAATTATTAATATTAACAATTTTGGTCTTGGAATCATCAATAGCAATCTTCAATTTATCCGTTTCAGAATTCGTTAATGATTTTGTAACAATAATTGGATTTTTGAGAAATGCAATTTTGCATGTTTGAATAAGTTTTTGATATCCTTTTGGAGATTTTGGATTCATCCATAAATATTCCATAATAGATTTTGGAAATGAAAATATTTGAGGTTTACAGGAATCATAAAATAAGTCATATGTTGGAAATGAATAGTCGGGTTGGTGTACGGTATCTGATACAGTATTCATTTTATTTGTAGTTTCTAAAAATGATAAAATTAAAGTATGGATTGTCAAGGGGCCAAGGATTTTCGATAACCCCGGGGGCGAGCCAGGGTTAAAAGATGTTGAAAAAATGCAAAGGAGGTACCAAAACATAAGAAAATGATTGCCCCAGGGTCAGGGACAAAACAAGCCGGGCCGGGAATTTTGATACTTGTCCACCATTAAAGTAAAGTAAATAAATATTACTAGCAAATATTTAACAAAAATTAAATTATTCCAAAAAATGTGAAAATCACTGCAACAACAAAAATTTCAAATGTCAATGAGAAACATTTTGCTAAAACTTAATACCAGAGCAGAAAATTTTGGTCTTTCTTAAAAATTGAGACAATTTTCCTCCCAAAATTTAAACAAAAAACTTATGCAAATTTGTAAGGTTCGTAGCTGAGCGGAATTGCATTTTCTGGGTCTTTTTTAACATCTGGTAACCGGATTCCGGTTCCGTCCCGTTAATAATGAGATATTTCTCCCATCTCAGACTCGTTTTAAAAATTTTAAAATTCCTTCCTAGGCTTGGTTACGGTAATTACATCCCTACTTTGCAATAGGATTTTTGCAAGAACAACTTGATTAAAGTGTTATTAAAATTTATTTTCATTTTTTTAATGAAATTAATGTAGTCAACAACAACAAAAACAACAAAAATTGCGTAAGCTCGTTTTTTGGGATCTTTGGAAATTATTTTTCCCCTGCCTTCAAATTTTTATATTTTATTTTTATGGACACAAAAAACAAGTTTTTAAATATTGATTACTGTGTTGAAAAAAAATTCTTTTCCCTCTTCTTTTTCAACTATTGATCCTACTACCCTTCTTTAAAAAAATTTTTGCTAGAAAAACATTAATGTTTGTTATCGAAAATGTATAGAGATAGAAAAAAACGGGAAAACCTCGTGAAAAAAATATTCTTTTTTATCGATAAACTTTTTTTTTGAGAGAAGAATTAAAACACGTGAGTTTTTTGTTGATTTTTTTGTCAAAGTTATTTCATCCCTTCAGTTTTTCATTTGTCATCAAAAACCCTTTTTGCCAAAATTTTTTTTCAACGATGAAAAGAAGAAGAAAGAAAGTGAACATTGACCAAAACCAATGACTTTTTTCTTCTTCTTTTTTTGCAATGTTTTAAAAAATTTAAGCACGACTGACTCTTATATTGTGCGTGTGCTTTTTATGTTTAAATTTTGTGTTCATTTTTAGTGAAAAAAATGAATGAGAAAGAGAATAGTATTTATTTTTACTATCATCATTTTTGTTCTTGGAAAGAGAAGGGGAGAAAATGTACACTGAAAAAAACCGGTGACAAAAAAACTCTCACCGGTGACTTATCAGTTACGAATTCGTCACTGATGGTGACGCCACAGTGTCGAATTCAACACTAGTGAGGGAATTTTTCTCACCGCGGTGATGGTGTCAGTGTTGAATTCGTCACCGATTTTTTTCAGTGTAATCAAAAAAATAATAATTATAGTGTTGCTTAAATGTTTTTATTGATTTTTTTTAAATGTTGTTATTTTGTATTTATGCAAACAAATAACAGATCTTTGAAATAATTTACTTCATATTAAGTGCAGGTTAAACACTTATGATTTAGTAAACATTTGTTACTGTTCGTTAAAAACTTTTTCGCGATTTTAAGGAAATATGCAAATTTTTGTGGACTTCCTTGTTTTAAAAGCTTTGTTGAATTTTATGCAAATTGTCATTATTTTTTAAAAGTTTTTTACTTTGTCTTTTGGAACAAACTGTTTTTGAAAATTTGCATAAACAGTCTATTTGCAAATCTTCTGATGCTTTTTTGTTTAAAACGCTCATGATATTTGCATAAACTTTCATGCAAATTTTCTCCGCTTTGTAGACGTACTCATTTTTATCACTTCTAATACAAGTTGTGTAAGAAAGTTTGCATAAATTGTTGATTATGCAAATTTTATGTGCATCTATGTTTGAGTTTGCTCGTGCTACCGTAATTTTTTTAACAACTGTGTTTAATATTTTTGGCATTTTTACAGTTGCCTTAACACCAAATTTTACCATCCTTATTCTTCAAAGATTTTAATGGGTAACAGTTTATCATCAGAGAATTCTTCGAATGCTAACTCACAACAGCTAACACCAAATAATTCTATTGCTCAAAATTTATCTGCAAGATTATCAGGATTATCGCTAGCTGGTGAAAGCTACACTGCCAACAGCAATTTACAAGATGGCACATCAGCAGCAGGGCCTTCAAGCAGTAGCAGCAGTAATCCTGGTCTACCTTCATTAGCTGCAGCAGCGAGTATTGCCGCAAGGCATCGACTTATTGAAGAATTACAGTATCTTGCCCAACAACGATATATTGATGAAGTAACAATTGATTATAATTTGCATAATACTGGTACCAATCATGATGATAATTCGTTGTTAGCTCATGTTGAAGATCTTCAACATCAGGATATTGCAGAAGCTATACCAAATCTTGTCAGATCTGATGTTGAAGAAGGTCAACCAGGACTTTCAAGGCATTCATCAGGCAATTATCTTTCTGCTGTTGAACAAATGAGTATTGATAACAACATCAACATCAACAGCAGCAGCAATAATCAAAATGATAGCAGCAGCAGTGATGATGAAGATAATGATGATCTTTCTGGAATTTCTCTATTTCAGCGAATTCAAATTTCACTTCTTCGTCGACAGGTTTGTTTCATTTTATTTTCACATTTTCTGTGTCTTCCTTCTTCAACCATCCTTTTCTTGTCAAAAAATTAATTTTTGTAGCTCATCAAATACACTTACTTCCTCATGCGTGTTAAAAATCATCATTTTTTTTCTGTACTCTAGAAAAAAATGTGTTTTTTGAAACTAAAAAATATCGGGTCTTTTGTGGTCATTTTCTACCTCAAAAAATACATTCAAGGCGGAGCTTTTATTTTTTTGTCATTCATTTTTTACGATATTTAATCTAAAAAAATAGAAAATCAGAAAAGAATTAAATGGTCAAAATTGTTGTTTACTTTAAAACAGCTGTCTCTGTGTCTACAGTAGACTTGGATTACTGTAACTTAAAAAACATTTCAGATTTTTAAATTTCCGGTGGAACATAAATTTGCATACTGTAGTAGTTTTATTTTGTTCTGTGTTTTGTTACAGTATACATGTACAGTAATATTTTGTTTAATATGTTTTTTTTTAAATTTTTTTATTAAGTAATTTTTGACCAAAAATCAAACAGTTTTTTGAGCAATTTTGTAGCCCAAAATTTTCGAATGTCATACTGTAGCATATGTTACAGTATACCATTTCCTTGTTTTTTGCTTACATTTATTTACCCATTTTTGTGATCCGTTTTTGATTCCAAAATTAAAATTAAATTAAATTTCAACAATCAAAAAATCAGACATTTTTTTTCGAAAAACTTTTTGTTTTTTTGAATTGTTTTTTGTTTTTTGTAGCCGGAAATTCTTCAATTTTTTTTAAATCATCACGAACTTTTTACTTTTTCTTCTCCTTTTTTTAATCTTTGATTTTTTGCGTTACCCTTTTTTCCACTTCTTTTTTAAAATTTATTTTAAAAATTAATAGTTAATAATAAAATATGTTGAAATTACTGTAGTCCAAGAGTTTAAATGTCTAAAAAAATTATTTTATTCATTTAATTTTTAGCGGACATAAATGTTAGCCTTCAAGTATGTATAAAGTGTTTATAGTTTTTTTATACCTAAAAATGATGACAAGAATTTAAATTGGGTTTTTTAAACAGGTGTTAAGTTTTCCTTTATTTGAGTACTGTAGATTTCTAAAAATGTGGTATACTGTAACAAAAGAAAACCAACACGATTGTTACAGTATGCTAATTTCTCACATAGAATGAATTTAAAAATTTTAATATCTAATAGGTTACTGTAATCAGGTCTACGGTAGACATAGACAGCTGTTTGAAAGTAATCAATAACAACAGCTTTGACCATTTAACTTTTTGATTTTCAACATTTCCTCTAAAAACGAAGTTTGAAAAATCCTAAAATTTTTGATAATTGTTTTTTGATTGTTTATTGATGCACCTTTGATAAATAGATAAAAACAGAAAATTAGCTGAAAAATATCAAAAATATAGAATTAGTCATAACACTAACCTATACATGGTCAAAGGTTAAGAGAGGGCAAAGATAGTCTGATTTTTTTCGTTTCATCATAATCTTCTTTTTTACTTTTGTCATTATATGATAATTTTTTGGGCGTATTTCTTTATTTTTGGAAACTTAATTTTTTTGTGTTTTGAATTTTTATTTAATTTTTTGTACCTACAATTTCCGTGTACTTTTTAAATACATGTATATCCCCCTGGCTTGACTATACTGTAGTTTTTGAGAAAAAAAAAGTTTTTATTTTTGTTGTTTATTTTTCTGCATTGATAAAATATAAGCCTTGCTGTGTTTTCTCTTACAGTACCTCCTTTTTCAATTTTGAAAAATCACATGGTATACGGTAAATTTCCGATGTCATTTCTGTCACTACAATATATACTGTAGATCATCATCTTTTTTTGCCATCTTTGAACTTTTGATCTTTGTGATATTTTCATTTTTTTATCACTCACCATTGTTTTTTTTTCGAGTTTCTTCTTTTTAAGCTTTTGATAAAAAACTAAATACATGATATAATTTTTCTACTTTCTTTCATCATTTCAGTTGCTTACCTTTTATAGTTAGCTAAAAAATTTTTACTGCTAAAAATAAACACAAATTTTTAAGGTAGGATTCAAATCACAAAAAAATAAGAAATTTTTTAATTTAATCTAATTTTTGTTAATTGTTTTTTGTAAGAATAACTGTTCTTAGAAGCCTGCTAAAACTACACACACAATTGTTAAGTCATGGGCAATTGCGTGGTAATATGCAAATTATCGAAAGTTTGTAAAAAATAAAATTAAAAAATTTTAGTAGAACTTTTGACCCCGAGTTTTTCGAAAAAATTGTCCTTTTTTCCAATTTTTAAACCTTAAAATTTACAGTAAAAATTTTTTTTACTGTAATTTGAATTCCACTTTTAAAATCGTAAAAATTTGCATATTGCCATTCAGTGAACACTTAGTTTAGAAACTTTTTATCGCCGCTGGCAGTTCTTTTTTGTCGTTTTTTTTTTTTCAATGTTCAAAACGAGGAGCAGCAAGAAGATATCTTTTTTGTAGTTTGTGCTTCTGTCATCCTTCAACCATCTTTTTTTCCTTCATTTTTTTTCATCCCTGCTCTGAGTTGCTGCTGCTTCCATTGCATACATTCAACTAACTAACTTTCTTTCCTTTTTTTCTATTTTGTTTTATTGTGTTACTCCCTTCTTCCTTCCTTCCTTTAAAACATCAGCGGGGAAAAAATTGTCATCATTTTTAGTTGTGTGTTGATTCCCCCCCTTTTTTCACTCTTTTTTTAAAACTTCACAAATGTATTATTCGTCTTCATCATCTTCTTGTTTATTTCTATTTATATAAAAATATACGCCATTTCGTTCTTTTAAATAATCATGTATGTTTTTATCACAAAACTTTTATTCTATTATTGATTAAATTTTTGTTATTATTTAAATCAAAAGTTATTGTTAACACAAACTCTTATATTTATAGCTTGAAATTCGACAAAATTTTAATAGTATGTTAAGTGATCACAGTGAAGATGAAGAAGAAGTTCGGCAACGACGGTTATGTGGTGGTGCTGGAACATCTTCAAAGAAGCAGCCATGTCAAGCTCCATGTTATATGACAATTCCAGATCCAAAGAATATTGAATCACATACAGTAAGTTTTTGTAGATTGGATGTAGCAAAATGATATCTGGATTTAAAATGCCTGGGAAATATTTTTTGTGTTTAAGTTCGGCAAACATGTTTGGCAAAATTAACTCAAGGTGGTAAAAGAATCTAACTGAGCATAAGTTAAAAATATGCAAATTTCTTTGGTCTCCACCAAAATTTGTATATTTTCTGGATTAAATTCTTTGCCAATTCTGAGTAAATTTGTGCCATTTATTTTTGTTAACGCTTTCTGGATCTCTCTTTGGCATATCTAATATATTACGATTTATATTTATCTTTATTTTTTAGAGTTACAAAGGAATACGACATGATATTATTACTCGATCCGGGCTAGCATTTGATATTCCACCAAAATCTTCGATACTTATTGATTCAACATGTGCTGAAATTCAACAGCAGCAACCCAAAACTGTCACCGAAGAAAGTCTTTTTCAACCATCATGTTCATCAATTCGTTCAATATATAAAAATGCAAAATTTGGTCTTCCTCCACCTCGAACCGAACATCATACTGTAGCTCCACCATCTCGAGGTTTTATGAATGCTATTGATAAATCTCAACTTATTGCATATCGAAATCGGTAAGCTTTATAATGCTTTTATGATCATGTGAATATTGATTAAATTTTTGATATTTTTAGAATTACACCAAATCGTCGAAAAATTATTGATAGAAATCAAACAAAAACTTTTTGTGCTCATTATATTCGTGATGGTGAAGGTTTATTAACAGCAAGTCAAGGTACGTTTTTAAAAGAAAAAGATGAGGGACCTTTTTTTCTTAGGAAAAAATGAGATGGCAATAATGTTTGACGTCAAACTTGAACATTTGGACTTTGACCCAATTGGGACAAAAAATTGAAGAAGATGAAGAAATTTTTTGTTTTAATTGTGTAAAGGAAAATAGTTGTTTTTAATGGATTGATAAAAAGGGGTTTACAGTAACACTATTGATTGATAGGGAAAGTTTTGATATATGTGTGACTGGGACGTCAACATTATTTTATTTTGAAGGGGGTAGAAACCATTTCGAAGGAGAAAGTCCTTGTGCTGATGGCGGAAAAGATCAAAGGGTTTGTTTGATTTCGGAGGGGGCACGTGTTCTTGGTGCACACTTTGCTGACGTCTTTGTACAGCATATAACATAGGGTTTTATATCTGACTGTTATAGTTTAAATACTTTGATATACTTTAGGATACTGTAGTTTATACATCTGCAAGACTGGGTTGAATACTGTATTACTACGAACTTTTATTAATTCTTTCTTCATATTTTTCAGATCATAATATTCGAATTTATGAACGAAAAACTGCTCGACAGAGATATGTTAAATCATGTACCATTGAAGTGCCATTCGTTGGTTGGTCAATCTTAGATGTTGCAGTATCCCCAAATGGTCGACATGTAATTTATTCAACTTGGAATAATGTACTCTATCAATTTGATCTTGAAAATGAAGGTGCTGGTTGGCAAGATTTACCATTTGATATGGATGATAGTCGATTTGGAATTTTTTCAATTAAATTTAATTCAAATGGTACGGAAGTTATGGCAGGCTCCACCTCTGGCTTATATATTTATAATCGAGAAATTGATCGTTGCGTTATGAAAGTTGATGGACATGATGATGATATTAATGCTGTTTGCTTTGCAAATGAAGATTCAAATTTAGTGCTATCCTCAGGGGATGACGGGCTTATCAAGTTATGGGATCGTCGAACAATGGGTTATCAAGGTGATGGAAAACCTGTTGCAATTTTTGCTGGACATCGTGATGGCATTACATTCATTGATTCTCGAGGAGATGATCGATATTTTTTAACAAATTCAAAAGATCAATCTATTAAAGTATGGGATTTAAGAATACATTCTGATAAAACTGGTATTGATGCAACAAAGAGATCTGTAAAAGGACAAAAATGGGATTATCGATGGCAATATCTTCCATCTTCTTCAGTCAAAACAACAAATCTCCCTGGTGATTCATCAGTTATGACTCTTCGGGGACATTCTGTTTTGCATACTCTTATTCGATCAAGATTCTCTCCAGATCATACTGGCAAAAGATTTATTTATACTGGTTGTGCAAGAGGTTCCTGTATGGTCTATGATCTTTATACTGGAGAACTTCACAAAAAATATAATGGTCATAAAGCAGTTGTACGAGATTGTCAATGGCATCCATATGATAATGAAATAATCACCTCTGGATGGGATGGAAATGTTCTTGTTTGGAGATATGATGCTCGAGGTCCAAAACAAAAACTTTTGGATTCTGATTCACAAATTGTTCAACCTTATGATTCTACAGATGAATGGGATCAACCAATTCCAAAAACTATGCAAGAAAGAGAAAAACGTGCAAAACAAAGAAATGCTCAAGTTTTTAATAATGCTCAAACATGGCGAATGGGTCCATCAAGTAATGTCTTGAATCGAGCTGCAAGAATTAAATATGCTCAGTAAGTTTTTTTACATATATACGTTAACCTTCTATTACTGTATATGAATTCAGTTATTTTAACTGTTGATTACTGTATATCAATTCATATACAGTAACTTGAAATACTGTAATGGATTTACTTACTGTAACCTATAGCTTTAATTTATATCCTAACTTATGCAAATTTATTTTTTAGAACTGATCCAGAACCGCCAACATCTTCGTCAGATGAAGACGATCAATCTTATGCAGCTGCAGCAAAACGTGCAAGACGACGAGTAAGAAGATCTGGAGCAGAAAGTTAATCAAGTGAAAAACAACACATCTAATAATACTGGTTCAATAAATTTTTAAAGATGAAAAAGTTATATATTATTTTATACTTTGTAAACATTTCCATTTAAATTCCATAGACTAGTCAAAAAATAAATTGGGTATTGCTTCGTAAACTTATAATTTGAAAATAAATGTTTTTATCAGGGTGTTCCATAAGTTTTTTCCGTTTTTCATTGTGAAGAACACTTTGCCAAGTGAGCAAAACGGAAAAAACTTATGGAACACCCTGATATATGTACACGTATACGGGAGCATTTCAAGAGAGAGAGATAGGTCAACAAAATGATGATAAAAAAATCCAAGAAATACAAAAAAAGATGAAAGAGATCAGCAAAGTTCTTGACGGCTCATGGCAACATTATTCACTTTTCTTCCACAACAAAAGCAGATACCTTTTTGGAAAGCACAATTTTGACCTAAAAAAGGTTACAGTAATCATTAATTATTTAAGTATAAGCTTACAGAAATGAGCAGCAACATGATGGGTCATCATTTTACAAATTCTGCATTTTCGGAATGCTCCAGTTGTAGCTTTGAATCTGAAAAGTTAACTATAATTAATACAACGATGAATAGGAAATATACATTTAACAAAAACTTACTTTTGTTTAGATGATAGAAGCTTATTCTCATTTGTTACACGTCCAGAGGAGCCAGCAGTAACTTTATTTCGATCAACATTTACGGTAGCAAGTTTGGAAAGCTTTTTCGTACCTAAAATTAGAATATTAGTTGTTTATAATAAGTTTTTCTTCAATTTTTTCTTCCTTTGATGTTGCATTTTGAAGTCATTAATAAACACACAAAATCTTTTAGCTTAGATATGCTAAAAAGCATTGTTTACTAACACAACTAAAATGCCAATGATATAGCGCATAGTTGACACCCAAAAAATCAAAGAAATAGTACTTTTCAGGCTCTTAATATGTGCAATATTGTTGGAGAACCAAGGTTGTGGGATATGTGGTACATTTTCAGGAGATTCAAATATCGGAATTGATACTTGTAGAATCTCGTATCAATCCTAGTATTAACCTGATACTCCAAAAAGTCTACCCAAACTGATGCTTCAAAAATAGAGTATCAATTCCAATATTACCCGATGTTACCAGATATCACACAACTATGCTTAGATAAAATAAGAGTAAAAAACGTAGTATATTGTCAACTGTTAAATTATCACATTTGCTAAAGCTTTAGCTAAAGTGCTTTGGACGTTTACTTCCTTTCTCACTTTTACATGTTCTACATGTTTTAAGAAAAACATAACAAAATTACTTACATTTTTCACAAACCATTTTTGCTTTTCTTCCTTCTTCAAATTCTTGAATCACTAATCACCAAGAAAAAATAGTTGAAATAATTAACCAATGTCGTGGTCGTCTTCAAGGAATCAAATGTTCAAACACAAATAATATAAACAAATATATTTCAATGATCAATAAATCTATTAATTGCTAAAAAACATGTATAATGAAATTGTGAAATATACTTGTATAAAAATATTTAAGTTCACGAAAGAGACAAGAAGGAAAGGCAGGCAGAAAAAACAAATTCAGCAAACACGAGAAAATCGTCACGTAAATTTTATAGTAATATTTGATGACATTCATCAACAGCAAAGAAAAGGAAGAAAGAAATTATTTGCGCAGTTGCGGAAGAAAGTTTTTGAGTTGTTGAATTAGAAGAAAAATGAGTCAGTGAAAAGTGTTCCTCTTTTTAAAAAGTTGTTGAAGTTTGACACTTTTCTAAAAAGTTTTATTGATTGAAAAGAGATTTTTTGTTGGATTTATTGTAGATTAAACATCAATCCCGCGATATATTTTTGTATTAGGATAAATAAAATCCGTTGGATAAAAATCAATATTTATATTTTTTTAGTGGATCAAGGTCAACACTCAACACCACCAAAAAAAGAAGGAAAAGAAAAGCACGTCGAACATAGTGGTCTCCATTCTTTTTCCTTCTCCATCATTTTTTACGTCGACTGCTTTTTTTGGTGTTTCTCTTTCTCATTTTTTTCAGTTCTTTTTAAATTTTTCACGTCAACTTTTTAAAAGCAGCAGCAACTATTCCTACAAATTGTATCCTTCTTTTTCTCTATCTTTCTATCTCATTTTTTTCCCTTCCGTTTTTTGAGTTGTTGTTGTTGCTGCTGCTGCGTTGACATAAATATTTTGTGTTTTTGAGCGTGTTTTTAGCTTTAAAATATATTTTTTATTTGAGTAAAAAAGACATTTTTTGGCATTTGCCATTCTTTAACAAGAGAGTAAGAAAAGAGAGAATCAATAAAAAAAATGCCAAAGCCTAAAGCTGCTTCTGCGGCTGCTGCTGCTTCAAATCCAACGCTTCCAGTTGGAGATGGAGTTGGAGGAGGAGTAACTCAAAAAAATGCCAAAGTACGTGAAGACAACAAGAAGAAAAAGAATGGCATCATTACCACTTCCTCTTCTTCTTCTTCTTTCTCATTTGTTGTCGTTAAAAATGTTATTTTAAATTTATTAGGTTTAGTTTTTTGTGGAATAGTTGGGGTAGGATTTGGCTATTATATGTGCCAACTTCATGAAACTCGGCTATGGTTTAGTAATATTAAACAAGTTGAACGAGAAATATCTTTTCGAACTGAAGCTGGCCTTTATTATTCTTATTTTAAAGAAATTTTGGCAGAAAATGACCTTGCCTCAGGGATATCCCATTTACTTAAAGATAAGCTTACAGAAGCCCCTGCTGAAATTAATATCCTTCAACGAATGAATATTTATCAAGAGATAATTTTGGCATTTTTTTACAAACTTGGCACTTCCCTGGGGATGGTATCCCTTGACTCAATCGTGTTTTATTCATATGCGTGTTTTGCACTTTCGGGATTTGCGATATCCGCTGTTTATCTTCTTTCCTGGCGGCTATCTGGGCATTTTCTTTTCGGCCTACTTACAGCTGCCTGGACTTTCGCGGATATCGATGACTCCACTCGTGTATTTTTTACCGTAAATTTACGTGAAATTTTTGCACTTCCATTTTTTTGGTGCCAAAATTTTGCAATCATTTCACACCTTTCATCCCCTCAGGGGAGTAGTAGTAGCAAGCTTTGGATCACGCTTTGGACTTTTGCTTTCTCGCTTTTTTGGCAATTTAATCAATTTATTCTTTTCCTTCAATCTTTCTCACTTTTGGTTGTAGCTTTTATCTTTCCAAAATCTTCTACAAAAATTATTCAAATTTTTGCACTTGAAATTATTGCTTTCGGTTTTTTGTTAATCTCTCAATTCTTTCAAACTATGCTTTTGTCATCTGTTTTTTTATGGTTCAATCTTTCTTCGATTCTTGTTTTAACTTTGTTTAAATCAAGTTCTTCTAATTTGATCAAAAATTCAATTGTTCAATTATCTCTTATCACTTTCTCAACACTAGCTTTATCAAATCTGATCAAATGGTTGTTGGCAATTGAAGCAGATTCACATATTTGGACTTTTGTAAAAGCAAAACTTGGTCTTCCAATTGATAATCTTCCCTTCGAGACAGCCCTATACATTTGTCATGGAGCTTTTGCATTTATTGATAATGGATTCTTTGATCGAACAACAACTTTTGGAATGTTACCAATATACTGTAGCATTGTTGTAATCGTTGCGGGATTCGTTTTGAAACATCTGATCACAAATTTCATCATTTCTAAACGCGCTTCTTCTGACACGAAAATTGCTACTTCGGGATCTTTAATTTCTCCCGACACGAAAATCCCTGATGTTAAATCTTCAGTTTCTCCCGACACGAATTCCACCCCTGAAAGGCACGACTTCTTTAATGAAGCAATTATCTTCCTCGTGGGACAATCAATCCTTACAGGGATAATGGCAATTTTAACCCTTCGAATGAAATATGTTTGGTTCCCCCAAATCGCGGTTATCGCAGCCCATGGATTTAAAATATTCGATAAATGGATTGGAAAATATCCAAAATATGCCATAATCATTGGAATTATTTGGTTAATTTCAACTAAACAATTTGAAATATATCAACAACAAATGGCCAATGAACAGGTTTGTGACAAGAGATTTGCATAATTTTTACACATGTTCGTAGGTTTTAAAAAGAATTTAAAATTTGAATTTTTAATTTTGATAATCATCTTTTTTGGGTGTTTTATAAAACTAGAAAAATAGTTTAATATAAAATTTGTGGGAACATCTGTTTTGAGAAAATTATTTAAATTTTAAAATTTAAAAGGGCGAATGTTTTAAAAAAATGTGTTTTGAATTTAAATTTTTCATGACTTTTTTTGTTAATCCCTGTTTTTACTTTTTTGTGTGGGAAACATTTTAAAACTGTTTTTAAGCAGCAGTTTTTTAAATTTAAATGTTAAAAAAGTGAAAGTCACGAGATTTGCTATTTTTAAAAATAGCTGAAACTCTTCAAAATTCTAAAAAGGCCAGAAACAGAGAATTGCGTAGCTATGACTATTTTTTATTTGCCAGATTTAAAAAATGCCATAAATTTAAAACGTTTAATTTTTAATTTGAAAGCGGGAAAGATTTATGCCAAACATGGATTTATGTTTTTAAAAAACAAATCCATGTTTTGGCATTTTATAAAATATGTGTATCTTTTGGCAAATTTTTAAAGCACAAAAGCATTTTTTAATTGGGTTTTTGTTTTTTTTTGTCTTTGAAAAATGCCTTTTTTTGCGGATTGGAAGAAGATTAGAACCTTTCTTGACTGCTTTATTTACATCTCTAATTTTAAATTTTTTATAGTTTCTTTCTAATTTTTTAAAGACAGATGAAACCAAAAATGTCATTTCCGAGTTTAAAATCCTTTTTTAGTCAAAAAATGAAATAAGCTTTTGTTAAAACCTTTAAAAATGTCGCTGTCTTTTTCTGCTTTTTTAAAACATTGAAATTTGATACAATTTTCCTAATTGTAATCGATGGCTGAAGTGTAGATGTTTGTAACTTGTTGTGTTTTTTCGAGTATAATTAACTGATAAAATTGACTTCCGTCGAAAAATAGTTGTTTCTCATAAAAAAAACTTTTAACTTCCGGTACCATTTTTCTATGATAAAAATTGGTAGTACATAATTTTAGTAACAAATTGTTTATCAAACATACAGTTATTTTTTAAAAAATCTTTTTGACTGTTTTTACATCCAAGGAAAATTAGGGTTGTTTATTTTTTCTGGATTCTCATTTTTTGTAATTTTGCTTTATCGATACCTAAAAATCTAAAATTTTGTGTGTTTGGATTACTTTAAGCTTAATATTAAACATGGTTAGCAGTTTTAATGTAAAACAAATAAATTTAGATATTTTAATAAAAATATTAAAACTCGGGACCGATTTAAATACTTCAAAAATTACTGTAATGGTAACCGCAAAATGCACAACCATAAAGTTAACCTTTTAAACTTGAAATTTTTGATAATATTAAAGCTTATCAAACCTATCATTCCTAAAACTTTTTTGAAAGTTTTTATTGATAAATTTAAATTACTGATAACCTTTCATTCAAAAATAACACATTCCATTCCTAATAGTTTTAAACATACCTAAAATTCACTTCCATTCCAAAAATTACTCTCCCATTTTTTCAGGAATTCTATGACCCTGATACGGTAGCTTTGATGGAATGGATTTCGGCTGAAACTTCCCCCTCCGCAATTTTTGCCGGATCCATGCAGCTGATGGCTGGCGTAAAAGCTTGCACATCCCGACCAATCTCAAATCATCCACATTTTGAAGATAAATCCCTCCGGGAAAAAACTGAACGAATTTATAAAATTTATGGAAAATATTCAATTAGCAATGTCCATCAAATGTGTTGTGAAGAATCAATTAATTATTTAATTCTTGAAGATTCAATTTGTTTAGCTCCTGCAAAAGCTGGATGTTCAACAAATGAAATTGTTGATAATTCTCAGATGGCTAAAAATAATAATAATGAAACAATTGCTAGAGAAAGATTTTGTCAAGCTGTCAAAGATCAGACGAAAGAAATAAAAAAAAGATTTAAGCTAGTTTTTGAGAATCAAACATTCAAAATTTATCGTGTTTTTTGTTGATCTTCTCTCTTGATTTTCATTGAGATTTTTTGGTGTTGTACCTCTTCGAAGCTTCATTGAAAAATTTTTCCTGCTCCTTTTTCAATGATTTTTCTTTAATTTTTAAATTTTTAAAATTGTGCTTTATTTTTTAAAAAAACATTCCTTCATTCATTTTTTGTGGTGATGCTTAGGCCATGGCATTCGGTCCACTTTTTTGAGGTCTGATTTGTTATGCAAATTTCTTGACCTAGCCGTATTTTTTCAATTTTGGTCATTTTTCATGTGATTCAACCCCTCAGGCGATTTTTTCAAATCCCAAAAAATCAAAACTCGACCCGGCCGGATTAGGCCGGATCTCGGGCTTAACTTTTCAAGGACCGGACCGAGCTTTGATTTTTAGGGAATCTAGAAAAAATTACCTGAGGGGGTAAACAAAATGAAAAACGAACAACAATAAAAAAGCCCATTCAAAAGTCAAACCCCGGTCCATGTTGATAAGCTTCGGGCTGGACCTCAAAAAAGTAGACCCTTTTCCATGTCTAAAAATGATTGCTTTTTTTCTTTCCTTCTTCACTTTTTTTGTCCTTCTCTCTCAAAAAAAATTAGTCAATGAAAAAATTCTCTTTTTTTCTCAATGTTTGTTATTATTATTATTTTTACAAAAGCATTAATATTTATTATATTTGAGGCATTACATATATTTTTTTATTAATATTATTATTATTATTATTACATTTGCTTTTGATTGATATTTTTTTGAATCTTGACTTTTAGCATTGAATTTTTCGTTCCTTTTTTCTGTTTTCGTTCTTTTTTTTTGCTGCTGCTGCAAAAGTTTTTTTGATTGCGTTTTTTCCTTTTTCTAAAATTTTAAAAATGGAAAGAAAAATTTTCTTTCCATTTTTAAAATTTTTCGTGCGTTTTTAAAATTTTTAAAGTTTTTAATTTTTTTCTGGTCACGTAATTTTTATTATTTTTGCGCCTTCACGTTTTTTTTCTTGCCTTTAACTTTTTCCGGGAGATTTTTGGGTTTTGGTTTCGGTGCATTTTTTTCATATTTTGTAGTTTGGTGATAATCGTTTATTGCGTGGATATATCTGGTGAAAAAAATGGAATTTACTCCATCACGATCGTAAACTTGTTTATGCAAATTTTTTTCACTCTCCGTTTTACCATATTTTAAATCCACAAAAAAACGATTATCACCAAATTCATCAATTTTTTGCCTTCAAACTTTTTTCCTTCGCTTTTAATTTTTTTCGGGTTTTCTTAAGCTATTATTATCACCGTCTACAGTGTATTTGTTGTGATGTTCGTTTAATATATATGTTGTTCTTGTTTGTGTAGTAATAAATAAATAAAATCTTTTCTTTTTAGGTTTATCTTCCATTTCCTCCGGAAGATTTCCTCTTATCTTTTATACCGCCGCATCCATGAATTCTTGGCGGTTGCTACTAACCCTAACATGTTGTATATTATTTTTAACAAATTATATTGAATCAAAAGTGATAGTAAAAAGGACAACAGAATCCGCAGCAGATGGAGATGTAACATATTTTAATGTACAAATTAATGGATATCAACCAAATAAGGTTTGTTTTTGGGAGTTGTTTGGGGTGAATTGGGTTATGGTAAGATGATATTGTAGTTCTGTTTTTATTATGAGAGGGAAATACAGTAATTCAGGAGAATAGAATGACATAAAATACGAACTTTGCGAAACCTTTTCACCCCTCAGGGCATATTGGTGTAGCTTTTGGCATTTGATAGGTAATCTCTGAAATTGGTTGCTGCTGGGATTTGAACCCCGTTGGCTTGGATCGAGAGCCTGTCGCGTTAACCACTCGACTACCCATTAAAGAGTTTGAAGTTGTTACTTTTAAACATTTTAAATAAGAGTAACAAAAATCTTTAAAAGTGGTCAAATTTTATTACTATCATTTGAAATTATTCCTTTTCGTATAAGTTTTGTTGTTACTAACCTTTTCTCCAAATTTTTAGAATGATGATTATGTGAGTGTGGCAGTTCGAGCTGAACCTGGATATATCGTAAAATTTGAACCTTCAGCATCTGGTGATCGTGTCCATCATATCCTTCTATATGGTTGTGAACAACCTGCATATCCTTCATCATTTTGGACAGGCTCTGCAACATGTAATGGAATGTCTCATATTTTATATGCTTGGGCTCGAAATGCTCCATCACTTGAACTTCCAAAAGATGTTGCAATTCCAATTGGGAATACTGGTGATCCAGTACAGTATCTTGTAATGCAAATACATTATTCAAATCCTTTTCAAGGAAATGTTCGAGATTTTTCTGGTATATTTTTATATATATGAAGTTGATGGCATTACGGTATATTTTTAGGTATTAAATTACATTTATCACCAATTCGACCAAAATATATTGCACAAGTTTATTTATTTGTTTCGAATGAACCTATCCCTCCAAGACTTGATGCAGCATTTAATAATATGTAAGTTAATAATTATTTGTTTGGATTACTGTAATCGGGATCGAAAACGATAGTAACATAAAATTGTTTAAACTGGTTACGTTTATGTTACAGTACATTACGGTATCTATGTTCAGTTTTTGATTAATTTAATATTTGTCATATGAATACAGTAATCTTTTTTCGCTACGTTTATCATTTACTATAACACAATAATTACCGTATGCTTTTACTTTTAGGTCTTGCTATTATCGTGGAAATTCAACCCTTCATCCATTTGCATTCCGAACTCATACACATGGAATGGGTCGAGCAGTTTCAGCATTCTTAAAGCATGGAGATGAATGGTCAAAGATTGGAAAAAGAAATCCTCAATGGCCACAACTCTTTCAACAAGTCGAAAAACCTTTGGAAATTAAAACTGGTGATTTTATGGCTGCCATGTGCCGCTTTGATTCTCATGACAAAGATAAACCTGTTCCAATGGGGTATGTTTAACTGTAGATATTTTTGGATACGGTAGTTTTGGGGAAAGGAATAATGTAAATGTTGAATGAAAGGGCATCATGTATCTGATTATTACTGTAAGTGGTAGTAATAAGAACACTGTAGTTTACTGGAAAATTTTGATCTAAAAGTGTACTTTTGAGGATTACTGTAGTTGGTTGTGATAGGAATACTGTAGTTAATTACATTCAGTTATTAAGTTGTTGTTTCCTAGATTACTGTAATTTTTGGAGATAAGGGTTATTGTAGCAATAGAAATTATTGAAATAATTGTAAGTTGATAATATTATTCTAATATTTCAGTGCTATGGGAGTTGATGAAATGTGTAATTTTTATATGATGTTTTATCGAGATGCTGATGTTCCGGATCCATTCCCATATGGAGCATATTGTGGAGGAAATGAAAATCCTGAAGTTGTTGCAACTGAATATCCCGTTGAGGGAACAACCCTCCTTCCATCACATCCTGAATGGGAGCATGTTGCCCATCAAGCATCAAAACCTTTCGGAGTTGTTGAAAAACTTGCCCTCAAAAAACTTGGTGATCATGAATTTGGACAAATTTCATCTATCGCTTTTGATCCAAAAGGAAATTTAGCAATCTTTCATCGTGGCTCAAAAGTTTGGAATTCATAGTAAGTTTTTTGGATTTGCTTATTTAGTATTTTTGTAATAGAAACAGTATCAAGAATACTGTAGAATTGTTTATTTTTACAATCAATACAGTATCCTTATTTTTTAGTTCATTTGATTACAGCAATCAATTGGTTGATAAATCCCCTGTGACAGAAGCTGCCATCATTGTTGCAAAAGAGAATGGCGATGACCTGGAATTAGTTGAAGCATTTGGAAATGACTTGTAAGTTTTTGTTTTTAGATTGCATAAACGGTATATTCTACTGAGGATTCTGTAACCAATCTTTTTTGAAAATGTATTGAAATACATGGTTCAGGATTCTGGGGTCATGGTAAAATGCGGTAATGCAATTGAAACTGCAGAGAGGGTAAAAAGTTGCAATGCAGGGTAAAAAGTTGCAATGCAGGGTAAAATGTTGCAAAATGGGTAAAAAGTTGCAATGCAAGGTAAAAAACTGCAACTGCAGGGTAAAAAACTGCAATCCCAACTGCAAACTTTTTTTTCGGTAACAAAATTCATATCATTATCTCTTACAGAAAAACTTGTCAAAAAACCCAATTAAGGGTTTCCAGAATCCATGGATTCTGAAGTTCTTCAAACTTCAAAGAATCCATGGATTCTGATTTCAAAAATTTTTATGGAAAAAATTTTTTTCCAAAGTTTTTTTTTCGAAAAAAGCAAAGAAATCTTTTTCCAAAAAAACTTTTAAAAAATCTGAAACTTTTGGTTTTTATTCTTTTGGCAAAGTGTATGCAACACGAAGTCGAAAAGGAAAACAGAGAACACAAGAGAGAATCTCTCTCCACTGAAATAAAATGTGTTTTTTTCTCTTCTTTTTCTTTTTGCGTTCTTTTTGTTTTTACTGTATTTTTTTAACTATTTTTTTTAAGAATTAAATTTTTTTTACATTTTATTTTATTTATTTATTATTACAAAAATAAATTCTTCAACAATAACATTAATTTTTTTTCAAAGTTGAACATAACTTTGAACAAATGTTAACAAAGTAACTTGAAACATTAAAAGTTTTACATTCAATGTAAGCATACTTTATGCTGAGTATTAATACGATCATCAAAATAAATTTTTATTGTTTTCCAGCTTAAAGTGTTTTTCAATGTCTTCTTTACAGGAGTGGTTATTTTTGTTACAGCAAATGTTTCATCCACATCTGGTTCTTTTTGCTTAACAAAAGCAAAAAATACATTTGGCTGAAATGCAAAAGGCAATAACTATGTATCGAAAAAATCTTTTACTAACCTTTTCATCTGCTGAAACGCATTTTGATAAAACCTTTATCAAGACATTTTTTCCATCATCTTTTTTTAAGAAAAAGATGATATAAGGGGTGCAAGATGTATCATTAAAACTAGCATTAGAAATTTGGCTAAGCATTTCAGGAACTTCTCCATTGACCTATGTTTTTTTAGTATTTTTACAAAATTCTATTGTTTTTAATTCACTTACTACTTTAAAAAGTTTTTTTAACTTTTTTTTCGGATTCGCTGCCGTTCGCAAGAGCTGGACTTCACAACATTTAGAGTTTTCATTGAATGAAGCAAAATCATGCAAATATTGCGAACATTTAATATCCAATGGATTCATTTGAAGTAAATAAAATTAAAAGTTTAAAAATTGCCAACGAACGACCAAATGAGGCAAAGGAATAATAAGACTATGACCCAAGTTTTCTCAGTGTGAGACAACATATAACGAATCATTTTAAACTATCCCCTTAAAGAATACTTTGTTTTTGACAATGTTGATTAATTAAGCCCTATTATCAGTTTTCCCAAACTCAAGTGTTTTTCTTTTTTTTTGATTAGAAATTTGAAAAATGTTGAAAAATGTCAAATAGTAATACTGTTGAGCTATGAAACGGTTTCTAAATTTAATTTTTGTATATTGTTTTTTTATATTTGCATTTTCTCAAATCACGAAAGATACCGATTCCAATAAACCCTTTTATGAATGTGATAACCATGCTGTAGGATTGTAAGTAGCATTTTTAAAATAAATATTAAACTTGAGCAATTTTAGAGTTTATAATGGATCAAGGGAAATTACATTACGTATACCAATGGAAATTTTTTATTTATATAAACAAATAAACGATGTTCTTAATTACTCTGTGGTTAACGAGTTCAATGCAGAACAACAAGAAAAAATGGTCGCGAGACTTAATAAAATAAAGAATGAACACGATAAAGCAGTTGAAACAATTTTGAAACAATTTGAAAAGACTCGGTTCAAGCGCCAAAGTGGATTTGCAGCAGGTGCTGGAGGTGTTTTTACCGATCTCGGAGGATCAGCAGGTTACGATTACATAAAGAACAATTATTTTTCCACTGGAAAAGAACTTGAACAATATTTAAAACACGTAGGAATTACAGAGGAATCCTACATTGATTTACGTATTCGTGCTTTGAAGGATGAAACGAGTACATCAAAAATTGAAAATTTAAAAAAGCTGTTGTTCGAAAAGCAGCTACTTCATATGCAAATGCTTAGAGAGGTAAATTTTTTGAACGTAAACAAAACAATAATTGATAGAAAAATACTAGTTGATTAAAAAGAATAAAATTGGAGCATGGAAAGTAAAAAGCATATCTGTTTCTGCAAATTTTTTAACAGTGTACATTGATGCCAAATTTTATTCAATTTCTGGTCCAATTTGTCAGCAGCAATATAAAGGAATTGTTGATGGTGGAATTTATTATCATAATAGAAGCTCTTTAATGATCAATGGCGCCATTTTTGTTGAAAATTGCAATGATACAAATTCGGGAGCAACTATTTGTCATGAGGTAGTTAAGAAAAATGAAACTGTAGAAGCAATTTCTTTAACAGGTTGTTGTTTTCGAAGAACCACTATGAAGAACGATATTTTTGTCATTGATTTAAATGTAATTTTTTATAGCTTTTGTTTAAAAAAAACTGAAAAAGTTGTTTTAGAATTATCCAGCATGCAACAATAGTAATACTTCCAATAATTATAAAATCTTTAAAGTAAAGACAAATGGTGAAAATTATTTTAATTGTTCCAACTTTCAATTGTAAAATTACTCTTGCATCATAAATAAAAGATTTAAACAAAAAGGGTCACAAAATAACAAAAAGTGCAAGAATAATAATTTAAAATATCGTTTTTTTAAAATAATAAACTTATTTCATATATTTCATTTACAAATTAGTTCAGTTTTTTCAAAAATGAAGTGTTTTATTGTTTTTTGTGCCTTATTAATTTTTGTCGAATCAACAATGGTAATTACATTGAATCCTGATGATTATATTGAACCTGGCGCAGTAAGTATCAGTTTTTTGAATTTTAAAAACGTAATTTTTTAGGACATAATAAAAGATATTCATGAACACTGTGATAAATTGAATATTATCAATAAAGAAACTCAAAAAGCTCATGAACTGGCTGAGAAAGAAAATAAACAATTGTTGATACTTGCAATCGTTTCAATTGTTGTTGGAATTCTGATTTGCATTTTTTGCCCAATTTGCATCAAGCAATTATGGGATATCAAAGTCAAACGTGACGAAAAAAGAGAAAAAGATATTGAAGTTGGCAGCTGCCATACTGCAATAACCTATGTTGAAGTTTGACCAAAACTTTTATGTAAAATTTTTAAATTTAAAAATTTTTTAGGCTGTTGATTCTTCCTCAATTTGTGATGCTGATTATTATCAAAAACATCAAAAACGCATTAAATCTGGTTTTCAGAGTAAGCTTGTTACGGCTACATTTTGTTTAAAAATAAAATATTTTTTACAGGTTCAAAATCAGCAACCAATCTTTTTAAACATCCCCAATTGGAAACTCCACGTTCATTTTCAACATCATCACTTTAATGTTGTTGCTTAGAAGTTGGAAATCCAAGTTCAGTTTAACTTGGTGTCTGTTATAGTCTAAAATTCATTTAAAAAACTTTCTTTTTTTTACCTTTTATTACTTTTTTGAATATATTTTTATTGTATCCAGTTTTTTTACTGTATTTTTTTATTGTATTCTTTTTTATTGTGTTTTTCAAATTTGAAGTGATTAAATGAATAAAAATGATAGTTTTGGTTTTTATTCATTCAAATTTCTAAAATGTGTTTTTTTCTCATGCATCTATGCTTGCGGCAGTGCCCTGTTTGCACAATGAGTTGTGATTAAAGAACATGAAAAGTGTTTTTCAACGGTTTTTGTTTTTTTTTCTATCTTCTAAAAGAATATTGCCAAAAATGCATTTTGCCGATAAAAGACAAAAAATGATGGATTGTAAAAGAGGAAATAGGAAAGGAAGGCGGGTCGCTTTTTAATTTTTTTACTTATGACGATTTTTTCATTGTGTTGTTTTTTTCAAAGTCAGCTCAAATTATTGGAATATTGCATTGTCAAAATTTTGGAAATTGTACTGGATTTTGTTTAAAATGAAATATATATTTGTGTGGCTTCTATTGCCGTTCATTAGCTGCCATTTGGAATGCAAAGAAAGAGCAATGTGAGTTTTTAATAAAGTTTTGGATACAAATAAATTATTTACATAGCTTGCGGAGCAGCACTGCATCACGAGAAGACATCAAAATAACAAAAACAGCCTTTTTAATGGATGAAGAAAAAGATACGGTTGTTTCACTTCTTCCTGAAAATTTAAAAATCGAAGGTGGAGAAAAAGCCGATGCAGCATCCAGTGATCATAGTGAAACAATAAATGAAATATTTGCTGATTTTTTTGGTTATCAAAAACGTGTAAAAAGTAAGCAAGCATTTTTTCGTCCATGCTCTTTCTCAATAAAATAACTCTAGGAGGAGCAAAATTTTGGAGCAAGCCCGTCAAAAAGGAATTAGTGGACGAAACTAATTCTTTTGTCAAAGCTCTGAATGGTGACGGAACTGGTGAAGGTATTGATGCTTTCAAAAATGGATTGAATGGAATGCATCCACGTCTACCACCAAATAAAATTCGTGGTGATTATGGAACCATTGTTAAATTAGCAATTGGAACTGGATCAGTCTCACTTGGTGTTGGTATAACCGCTTATTTGGTTACAAAAATTGCAACTCAAAATAGTGTCGAAAAGATCATGCAACAAAAAATTGGCGAAAATATGGCCGTTACTGCAGTCGGAGATACCTTAACCCCAATTTCGGAAGAAAAATGTGAAATTTTAAGGAATTTATTATTCGAAAGAAACATTCATAAATTTTTGCTGCTTTCAAAGGTAAGATTTTTAAACATTAACATTATTACTTTCAAAAACAATTGTTGCTTTTAAGCATTTAAAAAGTTGCGACATTGTTGATTTTGAAGTTGAAAATATTGTTGTTGATTTCGAAACCCATGAAATTACATTATCTTTGAAAACTTACACTTCAAGCGCAGATGACTATCTTTGCGTTGAAGAAGATTTTGGCACATTTGATGGAAAAAGTTACATTTTCAAAAATGACCTCAAAACAGTTAATGGATCTGTAATTAATGATTGTAAAACAAATTACTATGGGGCAAAAATTTGCGTTGAACAGGATTCTTCATCAAACATTTCAAATAAAATTAAAGTGAGCAAATGTTTTCATCGAAAATCTCAAAATCACCTCATCATCGTTTCAGATGCTAAAGTAAGCTTCAGTAACCTTAAAAATTTAAATCACTCCCAAATTTTTGCAGACTTATTTTGATAATAATTCTATCTCAAATATGCCATCATCGGGTATCTTGGTAAAAAATTTGAGCACACCTTTTAACGTTTCGGTGGAAAATTGCGGGAATTTTGTTGTATCAAATTCAACTTTTAAAATCGACCACATTACAAAAACGGTGAGATACAAAAATAAATAAAAAAGTGCAAGAAGAAAAAAAATTTAGGTTCATATGCATCAAATGAAAAGCTCTAATGCAGCCATTGCAAAATTCGATCAGGAAATTGAAGATGCTGAAACTTTCAACATTCAAAAAATTTTGGATTGGTTAGGGACTCCCTGGGGAATTATCTTTATCGGTATTGGGGGATTTGTTTTAATCTGTATCATCATTATTGTTCTTATGCGATTTAAAATTTGCTAATAAAAATTTTTGAATCCTTTTTTGTTTCAAAAGTGACACAAGATAGAAATCAGAAAAATATTACAAAGTATGTTCTTGACTGCTCAATAGATCTCTTAAATGATCTTTAAAGGCAAACAATAAAGAATGTTGTGTCCAAAGATAAAAGAAGAGAAAAATCGTAAAATGTCCATTAGCATTTTGAGGATTATACAAAGATGACCTGAAAGAAAAAAATGATACGAAGAATGTTCTTGGCTGCTCAACAGATCTCTTAAATGATCTTTAAAGGCAAATAATAAAGAATGAAAAACATTTAGTCCAAAGATAAAAGAATTGAAAAGTCGTAAAATTGTGCACTGACTCTTTGAGGATTATGCAAAGATGGCCTGAAAGAAAATGAAGGGAAAAATAAAGTTTTTTTTGTATTGTCGGTATCACAAAAGAAAATTTTGGGGGGAAAAGAAAGAAAAATGCGGCACTTATGAGGTTAGTTTTTTACAACTATCACTGTAAAAATTCTTTGAAGGTTTATAACACAAAAAAATTGTTATTTAACTCAACTTTGGAAGAGCCATTTGGCGGACAATTTTTTTCATATATTTTAATTTTTGTAACAAATTCTTGTCCTGAAAGTTTATTTTAAATTCCTAAAAATGTCAAAGAAAGAAGTTGTCAACGATTTACCGGGATCAGCATTTACAACTACAGATCAAGATGATTATGCCAATAATACCGTCTCAGGAATAGCATTTTTTAATGTGGGGGCAAATGTGAGTTAAAGTTAAAATTTTTACTATAAAAAAATCGGTACTTCTTTACTTCTGCACCCCCTTGTTTATTTTTTTATATTTTTCCTTTCTTGAAAGGCGAATTTTGTTGCTGTTTTTCTATAAAGTTTTGTTTTGCATAACAATTCCAAAAAGGATGCAAATTTGACAAACTCAAGGAAGGAAAAAAAGAAGGGAGTGTGAAAGTAAAGAAGTGCCATTTGGTAGCAAATGTTAAATTATATTAAAAATGAAGAATGATTAAAGATATGAGCTCCTAAAGACTTTAGGCTAAAGTTTCAGTAAAAAATATTCCAAATTTTATACTTTTACAGTGCAGTTTTTACAAATATTGTTTTCACATATTTTATGTAAAAAAGATAAAACTCACTTTAATTCAAAACAAAAATATGAATCTCTAGGGAGGAGGAAATAATCGTAAGCAATCATCTTTAAAAGATGATTCAAGTAATGGATCATCAAGTGAAGATGAAGACGATGAAGAAGATGGAGAAGATGGAGAAGAAGATGAAGAAGACGATGGTGATGACGTCAATCAATTCAATGCTTCCGAATTTGAAAGCGATAACGATGAAGAAGATGAAGAAGAGGATGAAAAGGAAGAAGAAGATGAAAAATCAAAGGATGATGATAAAAGTGATGGAGATGATGACGGTGGCGAATCATCTGACGGTGAAGAAAGCGTTGACGAGGAAATGGATGAAGATGATCAAGTGGAGGAAATTGAATATGATGATACCCAAGAAACAGACTTTGATTACGAAAATCCAAAGAAAACAAGCAACAAAGTCGGAATTTTTGCTGAAAATGCACATGAACGGCTTAGTTATGTTGCCGCAAGAAAAATTTTCAGTAAGAAATTTTAGCAAAAAATTAATATCTCTATCATTTGTTTTTTTATCAGAGCTTCTTGCAAAGAATCCAGAATATTGTCATGGTACAACTCCATTGGTTTTTCCTGATGGAGGTGTTATTGTTGCTTTCAATTTAAAAGATGTAAAAGCAAAGTACAAATTTAAAGATTTAAGTGCGGCATTGAGAGAAATTAAAACTGATGGGTATTATTGGCATTGGGCAGGAAGATATGACCAAGAACAAGTCAAAGTTACACATCAATACTGGAATGCTAAAGATGACGATGGAGAAAAAACTGATCAATTTCAGTAAGTTATACAGCATACCCTTATTTTTGAGATATTTTTTTCTTTCACCTGCCTTTTGCATTATTTTATTATTAATTAAATTTGCATGGGGAGGATGGTAAAAAAGTAGAAAAAATTATCTACTGTAGTTTTGCAGCCCCTTTTCATTTCACACAAATAAAAAAAAACGAATTTTACATAAAATTGAAATCAATGGGGAGTACAAACTGCAGAAGTGACATTTTTCAACTAAAAATTCATAAACATCTTATTTTTTAGACGGCATCTATTCATTTATAAAGACAATTATGCCATCCTTCAGTACATTGGGGACGAAATTTATGCAAGTGATGGTTTAAAACACGGCAATTCCAAGAAAAACAGGAACATTTACCGGAGAACAAGAAAATCAACCTTGATGAAATTATTAAAAGCTGGAAAGAATTTGCGCCCAAACAAAATATGGGCAGACTGGGTCAAAGTTAAAGGAGATCTATCACTGATTACTGATCCCAGGAACAAAGAACAAATAAGGAATCAAAGGAAAAAGGCATTTCGAATTTCCAGATTTGGACCAAATACACTTTTTAATTTAAGTATTTTGGGATCAGAGCTAATTGTGAGCATTTTTTGCCAAAAACATGACATTTTTATACTTTTTTAGTATACCATGAATGGTGACGTCCACCCATTTGTCACATTTTTGAATTTAACTGAATTCAACGTCTGTCTTCATATGATCAGTGCACCTTTAATTGAAGAAATGTTGAGTACAATGACTTCAAATGATGTGGTCACCGAATTATATTATGACACTGGATTTGGCTTTGGTAAAATATCATTTTGTCAAACATTGTTGTTTTAAAAATCTTCTAAATTTTAGGGCCATATTTTCTTTCAACATTGTCGTGGCGTCATCCATATTTCAACGTAAGGATTTGTTAAAAAACTTAAAAATTAAAAGAACGTAAAATTTTTAAGAAAACCATTGTTTTGGCGGCATACTTGCATGATCGAAAGGCAAGACCTGGCCATCGATTCTTCTTTGATGAAATTTATAACAGATTTGAAAGTTTATTTAAGAAAATAAAAGGGAGATTTTTGCTTGTTACTGATGCAGAATTTAATTTTCTACATTGCTGGATTTACTTGCAACATGTTCATTGTTATCGGCATCAAAAAGTAAGCATATTTTTGACAAAAGTTAACAATTTAAATTGATGTTAAAAAAATTTAGAGCAACCTTGAGTGGAATCTGAAAACTGCAAAAATTGATGAAATAACCAAATATTTAAAACTTTTGGATGAGGTTCAACAACAGCCAACACTTCAAGACTGTGAGGATGTTATCAAAAGAATATTAACTGAAATCACATCAGAAAAAGCAAAAAAAATTTTTTCTAAAAGCGCTGAAAAAGTCAAAAAGAATTCTTATGCTGGTCTTTTAAGACAATATGGGTCAACACAAACAACACTTTTAAGTAACATCGCAGAATGTGTCAATGCCTTGATTAAAAATCAAAAGCAACGTAAAAATGTAGAAGCTGATGAAATGGTCTGCATATTGTTTTATCTCACAAATGATCATTACAGAAATATTTTACGTGGTTACTATGAAGATGGTGAATTCTCACTGCTTTATGAATATGCAAATAAAAAACGTGGATCCCAAAAAATGGTAAGATATTATTTTTTAAACGTTTTTTTATTTTTTTATTTTTAGTTGAAAGACATTGTTTTGCCGTTTTCCCCACCATCTGATGAAATATGTGAATTTTTAAAAAAGGAATCACATCTTCCGGCAGATGGCTCAAATCCAAAAATAAAAGGTCCACTGATTTTTAAAAAAGATTGCAAAAAAGCTGCAATTACAACAATCATTGCACAAGATATTGTGGCTTCCGGCGACGTTCATCACCCAAAGGAAAATTATTTCCTTGTAATTGATAAATCTCGAAATCCACATGCTGTAAAACTAAATAGCAAAGATTTGGATGACTACAAATATTACTGTAGTTGTAATCCAAAAAGAACGTGCATTCATATCAAAGCAGTATTGTAAGCGATAAAATTTCTGGATTATTTTAAGTGATTGTAAATTATTTTTAGAATTTATCTTAAACTTGATCCAACTAAAGTTCCTGATTTCGGAGATTCAGGTGATGCACTGAAGGACAGAAGAAAACGGCGCCCATCTTCACAAGGTGGACCAGGTCACAAAAAATTTCGACCCATCGATAAAAAAGATGAAGATAATGATAAAAAAGATGATGATGATGATGATGACGGCGATGATGGTGATGATTTGGTTGTTACACGTGAAAAGATTACCGGTATTCCAGATAGAGAAATTCCTGGTGTTGAAAAAGCTATTAAAGAAAAGTAATTAATTATTTTGGTTTTTTTTTTAAAATTATTTTGTTATAGTTATTTCAAAGATAAATACCCTCCTCCCGCTCAAATTGATCAAAATGAATATCCCTTATGGTGGCAAGCGTTTGCAACACAGGCTGAAGCCGTTTTATTTCACTTTGAAATCTTTAAGCCAACTTTTGATCGTCCATTAAAAAATTTACCAATTGGGAAAGCATGTATATTTAAAAGCTACAAAGAAATTTTTGTTTTGGTTCACAGAAAGGAAGATAATAAAATGGTAGTTTATTTAAGTAAACATCTTACCGATCCAGATACTGTAAAAGAAATTGCTTTTACTGCTGCGCAATGTTGCCGAGATACTGCTGAAAAAACCGTAAATGTTCAAGGCTTTTTTTGTGATGAAAAAGAACAAAATGCAGATCCACTTTTTTTACTAATTTTAAAATCCTACCTTCTTGTTCACAACAAAAATCCTGAAGAAAGTGCATTTGATTTATCTGAATATGATGGCAATTTTACAGATGAAAGTTTGGAAGTTGTAAGTTCTTTGTATAATCTCTGACTATTTATAAATAATTTTGCCCATTTTTTAAGTTGTCTCGTTCCAAGAAAACTATTGATGGTTCTAAAAATGAATTTGAAAAGATTGAAAAAATGGAATTATATTGTTGCTGCAAGCGATCATATTTCAAATGTTCAGAGGCCCGCAGTAACGCATTAAAACTGGAGCAAACTGTAAAATGTGATAAATGCAAAAAGGAGTATTTTGCACGCTGTGTGAATCGAACAGCAAAATCTGGAAAATATTGGGCATGTTATGCATGTTCTCCTGCACCAGTTCTTCCAAAATGGGGTGGCAAAAAAGTTACCAATACCTGTTGTGTAGATAATTTGCTTTGTGCTTTGATTATTACAATGAACGCATTTCCTAAATTTACAGAGTAAGTTTCTGCATAAAATCAAACAATTGGTTTATATCAATTTTTTTTAGTAACATCCGTAACAATAAAAAGTGCAATAGATTCGAAGAAGAAATAATTTTCTTTTTGGATGATTGTGCAAAAGCAGCCGATAGAAATGAAATGACTGCAAAAAAAGAATCCTTTATTCTAAGAAATTACAGCACAAGACCAAAGGATGGAAAAAAGTTAAATCTTTTCGATAGTGAATACAACATTTTCACGGAAAGATTAATGAGTACCTGTGGAGTAATTGTAAATTTTGAATGTGATCAATGTGGACACAAACAATCATCTGATAAACCAATGATGATGACATTTTTAAAGTAAGTGCTACCCAACAGATTACTGTTGAAAATACACAAAAAGTTTTTAGTAATCATACTCATAATCTTCATCCCACTGAAGCGGTCAAAGCGGTATTTGATTTACAACAAGTTGAAGCTGTGAAAACTTGCATATGCAAATCAGATATGAAAAGTGTAAGTGGAACATTTGCCATGCCTGCGCCTTGGATTGTTCCAATCAGATTGCAATCAGTTGCCGGTGGACTTGTTTTTGGGTTAAATCAACTTGCAATGTTGCCTTTAACCGTTATTGTAAGATAAATGTTTCTATTGCAAACAATGACAAAAAAACGTTTTTAGCATAATGAATACACATATGTCCTTGCCGGAATTACATTCTTAAAAGATGCACATTTCCGTTCAATCCTTGCTGTTCCAGGGGGATTTATTCATTATGATGGATTGCAAGATGATCCACCATTACCCGTTAGTTTTTCACAAGCAGTTGATACAATTGCAACAATGGGCGGATTACTTTCAACTATAATTTATCTTAAAACTACAACGAAAAAGGCAAAGAAAACCCAATAAATACTGCAGTAATTTAAAACTTTGAAAAAAAATTAATGTTATTGTTGAAGAATTTATTTTTGTAATAATAAATAAATAAAATAAAATGTAAAAAAAATTTAATTCTTAAAAAAAATAGTTAAAAAAATACAGTAAAAACAAAAAGAACGCAAAAAGAAAAAGAAGAGAAAAAAACACATTTTATTTCAGTGGAGAGAGATTCTCTCTTGTGTTCTCTGTTTTCCTTTTCGACTTCGTGTTGCATACACTTTGCCAAAAGAATAAAAACCAAAAGTTTCAGATTTTTTAAAAGTTTTTTTGGAAAAAGATTTCTTTGCTTTTTTCGAAAAAAAAACTTTGGAAAAAAATTTTTTCCATAAAAATTTTTGAAATCAGAATCCATGGATTCTTTGAAGTTTGAAGAACTTCAGAATCCATGGATTCTGGAAACCCTTAATTGGGTTTTTTGACAAGTTTTTCTGTAAGAGGTAATGATATGAATTTTGTTACCGAAAAAAAAGTTTGCAGTTGGGATTGCAGTTTTTTACCCTGCAGTTGCAGTTTTTTACCTTGCATTGCAACTTTTTACCCATTTTGCAACATTTTACCCTGCATTGCAACTTTTTACCCTGCATTGCAACTTTTTACCCTCTCTGCAGTTTCAATTGCATTACCGCATTTTACCATGACCCAGGATTCTGGGCTAAAAATATGCATACACTGTGATGATGAAGCTTTTAAACTTCTTCCATAAATCTGTAGCTACAGTATCCCAAATTTTTATACAGTTTTATGACTTAAGGTTTTAAGGCCTTGAACTTGTGCCCTTTGAGTTCAAATTACAAAAACCCTAAATTTGCATAATCTTCTTTAACCATCTTTCTTCTGCTTTTAGGTTCTTTATGCCGCATGGAATCTTCATTGATGAAGACAATAATTATTACACGACAGATGTTGGCTCTCATCAAGTAATAAAATGGAAATATTCAAATGGTCAAATTGCTGCTGCTCTAACCCTCGGGGAACGATTCGTTCCTGGATCTGATCCTCAGCATTTTTGTAAACCTGCTGGAGTTGCGGTTTCCAAAAAAGATGGTTCAATCTTTGTTGCAGATGGATACTGTAATAATCGAATTTTACATTTCTCAAAAGGCGGTGAATTAATTGCTCAATTTGGGGAAGCTTCAACAGCAGCTGGTCGAGAAGTTAGTCGATTTTCACTTGGACATTTTCAACTTCCACATGATATTTCTTTGGATGAAGAGAATGAAAGAATTTATATTGCGGATCGAGAAAATGCAAGAGTTCAAATCTTTGATTTTAATCATAAACCAGTTTCTGAAATTCGAAATAGTCAATTCTTTGGAAATGTTTATTCAGTTCATTATTGTCCAGGTTGGTTTTTTATTAAATATTTTGGTTATGAAAAATCATATAGTAGTGGCTTAATTCCCTTAGGGGATTGTCCAGATATGATCGGGTTTTCCCCCTAAATTTTCAAACCTGCTCCCCAATCAGATTTTTCCTTTGATCTTTGCCGTCTTTAATGTGAGCCGCAGATTTTGGCTAACCCCTTCTCATAAAGCAACCTACGTCGGATCTGGATAACCCCTTAGGGTTTTGAGTTGAAAATTTGCATAAATTTGTTATATTTAAAAGTTGTCTTTTTTGGTTTTTTAAATACAGTTTTTTTGACGGTTTTTTGGAAACTGTTCTAGTGGAGTTGAAAATTTGCATAATTTAAGTGCCTTAACATTTAACCTACAGTACTTTATTAATCCATACTTTTATTTTTTAGCTCATGGTTTATACTTTATTCCTGGTCTTGCAACAACTGAAGTGAAAGAAATCAATGTATTTGCTGTTCCAAAAGGTTCTTCAACATTTCAATATGCATTCCGACCAACTTCAACAGAATTTGTTCGACCACATATTGTTCGAGGAAATGAAAATTCAATTTATGTTGGAGAAATTGAAGATTCTGGTGGAGTTTTATGGAAATTTGATATTATTCAAGAAGGTGGTGGAATGGCACATCATGGATCTATGAGTGGTGATGATAGTGAAATGTCATCATCGAGTAGTAGTAGCAGTAAGTCTTCTTCAACCCAGGGGACAATGGTTGTTACAATGATAGTTATAATGGCATTTGCAATGGGAATTATGTATTTTATGAGAAGGCATCGAGTTGCAATTAATTCCAGAACTCCTACAACTTTGCTTGATCGAGCTGTAAGTTTTCTGTCGCTGCTATCGCTTCTTCCTTTGTTTTTATTTTAGGGTTACTGTATATACACTGTGTTGACAGGGGAATTTTTTATGCTTTTAAAAGTGCTCAAACATAGTGCAGATGATTAAAATTGATAACCTCCAATTCCAAAGTCTTTACGGATACTGTAGCTTTGCTTACAATAAATAAATTTGGCCACTTTTCGGATGCATTTAAAAACGCTTTTAAACATTATATTACGGTATCGAATATTAACTTTTTTGTGCCACTTAATGCTTTCCAAAAATTTTGATACCGTAATCAAAGCTCAAAAATCTTTTTTACCGTTGAGGCATACTGTAGCTTATATGTTAATTTTCCGACTAATCATGATGTTTTATATCTGTTTCACTTTTAATATAAGCAACAAAAGCGGATAATTTTTTAATGTGATTTGTCCAAGCTTCTGCAGTTTCTGCTTTAACTGCAATGTTAAAATTTGCATAAACTCTAGTTTTTGACAATTAGAGAGAAAAATATTACTGAAAATTACTATCGAATTTAAAAAATTTCAATACGATTTACAATGAATTTTTATTTAAACTTCTGTTATTTTTCAGGGTTTTAAGCCTCTTCGAACTGATGACCTTGATGATGATGATGATTCTGAAGATGATTTATCACTTCCAACAAGAGCCGATATCAAATAGATTTTTATTCAATTCGAATTGCTTATTTTTTATGAACATTAATTATTTATTTTTTTCTACTAACAACTTTAACTAATTCTAATCTTCTTCTTCTTCATCTGTCTGTTACCTCTTTGTTAATTATAATTTATGCATTATATTGTTTATTTTTGTTATCCCTAATCCAACTTTGTAATTGTTTCTTTTATTCTTCTGTTAATTATATAAATACTATATGGCGATGGTAAAAATTGTATTATTTTGGATTACTGTAGTTTTTTTGTAGGTTTTTTAAACATTTTCTTTGCTAACTTTTTATTAATTGTAATCAATGCAATTTAAAATTTATGTTGTATGTAAATTTCTTGCAAGTTTTTCAAATTTTAATTGTATTTTTCTGTCATTTCAAAATTTTGCAATTACTGTATCTTTGTTTTTTTTTGCGGTTCTATTTTTATCCTAAAACCGCGTTTTTTCTGTATTTCTAAATTAGGCTTTTCTTTCTATCTTCTAATCAATTACAAAAAATTGTCATACATACATATATATCATTTATTATTTTCTATGAGTCTTTAACGGTTGTGAAAAAAACATAACTTACCGAAACATTTCCAGATATTAGTTATATATTTATGTGCCACATTTATCTCTTCTTTTAAAAAATCAACTAAGAAATCAATGAAAATTATTTATTTCTTCGTTTTCTTTAAAAATTTTCTTTTTTTAAATTTGCATTTTTGTCATCTTTGGTATTTTTTAAAAACATTTTGAAATTCTTTTAAATTTAAATAAAATGCTTGTTTTTATCAAAGAAATGGATGTGGAAGAAAAACAAAACTATCATCATTTTTGAAAAAGGGCTTCGAACGTGAGTTTCAATTTCACTTCTCCTGAATCCCAACAAAGCTTCCACAAATAATGTTAAAAAAAAAATTAGCCTCTATGTTTTCCGATGATGAAAGAAGTTTGGGTGTAGCATTCAAACCAGACCGGTGGACAAAATAACCGAAGAAACCATATGCAAATTTTTAAATATGTAGAAAGGTTACGCCAATTGTTGCAGCATAATTTTCCTTAAAATAACTATTCTAAAAACCTCCGTTTTGATAATCCATTTAATTTGAAAAGGCAATGTTCAAATGGGTCATTTAATTTGATATTAAAAAATAATGGGTGAACATAATGTTTATTTTTTTTAACTATAAGACAAGTGGGTAAAAGCTGATAATTTGTAATTCAGACAAGGAAGAAAACAAAAAAAACACATATATAAAGAGTCTAAGATTTCTCATTTGGTATTGATTTTAACATGAAATTAATGAAATCCAAAAGTCTGATGCCGACAAGCACAAAAATATTTACAAATAGCTTTAATATATTCAATAGATACTCGATGGGTATCGATTCCAGCGTAAATTCCACAACTGATTCCAGCAATAATTTCAAAATATTTGCATTTCGGAAAAAGACATTTTGCAACTGTCTTTCCCAAATACATTCCACAAAAGACACCCTTCATGCCACCTAAAAGAATTCTAAAATTAATAAAAAAGAAGTTTGGCAAAACTGAAAATTACTCAATAAAATGCCAGTTTCAAATGAGGCAAATATGCCATTCTTTCCTACTACATGTATCCACAATACAACCCACGTTACTCCAGCAACAGTTCCACCATAAATTTGTGCTAGTCGAAATTCGCCATTATAAGGCTGAAATTTAAATTTAATAAAAATATGCTTAAAAAAAGTCAATTTTATACTTCAAAATGTGCAGATACATATCCACCAAAAGCTCCAGCAGTAATCCCTGACAAAATTTCAACAATTTTTGATGAAGGAAGGATTTCAGCTAAATCGATTCCCAGACCTATTCCGAGAGCAGCTCCACCAATACAACCTTAAAAAATGTTTTTAATAACATTTAAATATATTATATTAAAATTAGACAAGGACCAACATTTAAGCCTCCTACCCGAGCCAGCCTGGGGATAAGGCAATCAAAAACCCCTATGACCTTTGAACATTCTTGGTGGATACTTACCAATAGCTGCTGCATTGACTCTACCAGTATATCTTCCAACGGCCAAACCTGTTCCTGCACCAACCAGCAGACCGCAATATCGAGCAATCGGATAATCCATTATAAATTTATTAAAGCTTGAGAAGAAATGGAGAATCTTTATCCCAAGAAAAGGTTTATTTTTTTTAGTCGTTACTTGGTAGATTGATCACAAATTTATCAGGACCTATTTTTTTGTCTTTAAAAGGTTTCCATAAGAATGCCTTTAAACCCAAGGACAAGTACATCGATTTTTATTAAGAAGGATCAAAGATTTTTAATAGCAATTTCATCTATCAACGCAAAAATCAATTAACAGAAACAGTTTTTTTTTTAAAAATTTAGAGATGTTGTCAATTGTAACATTCAAAAACATATTAGACATATTCTGAATAATCATAAATAGTTCGAAAATGAAAATCAGTTGCACACATTTCTTTCGGATATAATTTACTAACAAGAGCACTTAATTTTTGGGAAACAAATAATCCAAAATAAACGGCATAATAACCACCGCTAATCCCTGCAATGCTATCCAAATTTGCCGAAATTATTTTTGCTGCCAAAACACCCAAAAATTTTCCGCCTTGATTTCCAACAAATCAACCTTTAAATTATCAAATGTAAAATTTGTACAAGTTCTTAATTTGCATACCAATTATGGCTGGAATCACCCCGCCAGCACATCCTCCAATAACGACACCCCAAGTTCCACCAATTATTCCACCATAAAATCTGACCCGGGCATATCGATCATAATATGGATCCATAATATTAAAATATTTATCTAAAAAGCTAAAAAGATCATAATTTTTAGACATGGATAATTCCTTTTAACAACAAAAAAAAGAATGCTGACAACGAAAAACTAACGAAAAAATCAAAAGGGTATTTTTGCGAAATATGCAAATTTTTACTACACAAAAAAACATTTTTCGTTTTAGGTCTTTCAGAAAGGAAGGCGGAGCTCCAATAAACTTTGTAGGAGAAACCTATAATAAAAAGACTTGTTTTTTGTCAATATGAATAGATATGTGACAGGTTGGGTAAGGATTTGCAAGTATTTGGTCACAGCAGACATTGATGTCGAGAAGAGCTTTTGATTGACCTGATAGAATGGGCTAAAGTTTAACTACCAAACATTTCAATGCAAAAATATAATTGGAGGAAGAAAATATTTTTATGAAATGGAAAAAAGCTAAAAGGTTTAATAGGTAACATTTCGGTTCTAAAATTTACATAACTTCATAAAAAACAAGTTAGTGCAAGCAAGCTTGCTCAAAAAGTTCAAGAATAGCAGAAAAATAAATTTTTAAACGGACTCTCGTATTATTGACCAAAGGTAAAAAGACAAAATCAAAAGTTTTAGGATGACTTAAAAAGAAAAAAAAAACATAAGATAAAACTACATTTTTTACCCAAAAAATAGAATTGATTTGGTTAAATTGAATTAAAGCAAGGTAAAAACGTTAAAGAACGAAATGTGAAGCTTTTTCATTTTCAACAAAGATTATTTTTAATCAATTTTTACTTGTTAAAAAAATAATTAGTAAATATTACAACACAAATCCGAAAAAACAGCACGGCAGATTCTTTTGTGTTTTTGCGCGGAGTTAAGAGTTACCGCAGAACAAAAAAGAGAAAAACAAGAGAAAGAGCGACAGAGAAAAAAAGAAAACTGTTTTTTAAATTTTTTTTGCGTAAAATTTGAATAAAAACGTCTGGGAAACAGTAATTAGGTCAGAAAATTAAAAATCTGTTCTATAATTCCTATAGAAAATATGTTTCTCTATTACCCTGGCTAGACAGATTTTAAAAATATTTAAATTAAAAAATGGGGCTGCTCTAAGACTTTTGTCAATTTTAACTAAAATACACAGTAAAAAAGAGCTTTTTTCGCTCTTCTTTTTTTTAAAAAATAGCCCAATTTTTTCAGGGGGCTAATTAAAAAAAGTGTTCTGGGAGATCGATAGAGAATTTTGTGGAGAATCTTCTGGTATGATTCACAAAGTAATATCTTTAATTTAAAAAATGGGGCTGCTCTAAGACTTTTTTCCATTTTCAAATTCTGTCTAAAAATTTTATATGTGAAGCTGCAAAACCTTGCATGGGCTTAAAATGTTTGTAATAGTTATTTATAAAACGTTAGAATAAAAAAATAACATATTTAAATGTAATTTAGTTTTCAAATGATATAATACAACGTTCATCTTTTACTTCAAAATTGAAGCATTTTCAAATAGTAGAGGCAAAATTGTCTCCCGACACGAAAATGTTTACTTCTTTGCAAACGTCTTAACTCCGCTTTGAATCTGCCCACAGGTTTTTGACATTGCAAGAAACTTGCAAGAAAATGAGAAAAATCTGCAAAAACTTAAGGAATCAGAAAAATCAGCAAGAAAATGAGAATTTTCTGCAGAAAATTGAAAATTATCAACGAAAAGTTGAAAATGAAAAAAATCTGCGCGAAAATGAGAATTTTCTGCAAAAAATGTGAAATTTGAAATTAATTATCCAAAAAATGAAAAAAATCAGCAAAAAATCTGTTTTTGTTTTTCATTGTCGAAACGAGAGTGCAGAAAGAGTCTCTCTTTTATTCTCTGTCTGCTCACAGACTTTGTCGTTGTGGACAATATCTCTTGTGCATAAATACTTGCGACTCTTCCGGTTTCTTTACCCTTTAATTCCCTTTTCAGGTTCCTTCCCTCCCTTTACCCCTAAAGTCCAAGGATTAAATCCTTGGCATAAATTTTGGATATATTCGATTTTTATCGATGTATGAAATGAGTTAAATTTAAAAATCGAAAAATAATTTCTTGCAGATTTTTCTCATTTTTTTGCTGATTTTTTTCAAAAAAAATGAGAATAATCATCCAAAAAATGAAAAAAATCTGCAAGAAAATGAGAATTATCTGCACGTGCAGATAATTCTCATTTTTATGTAAGTTTCTTGCAAGTTCAACAACCTGTGCCGTGACAGAAGTTGCAAAAAAAATGGCTTTTACGCACTTGCCCGACAGATTTGCAAACGTTTGTTATTTTTTTGATTTTGGTCCACACTTGCCCGACTCTGGCAAAAGATCTTTGAATGCCATGCGCAAAAAAAAATGTTTGCAAAAAACAATTTTTTTCAGATAATTTTTATAGATGTGTGTTCGATGTTATCAATTATATAAATACACATAATTAGTATCCCTCTGTTTTTGTTTAAGTCTAGAAATGTATAGTTATTAACTTTTTGTAATCGTTCAAGGCAAATACTTTAAAACTTTCATTGATAAATTCAAAAGCAAAATATTTTGCAGAAAATAATTTTCAACATACAGTATGCTTACGACAATAAATTAAAAAATAAACACGTTTGCTAAATTAATAAGAATAAAACCAAGAAGACAGGCTAAATTAAAAAAAGTTTCGATAAACATGATGCTGATTTAGATGAAATCAATGATTGGCTCAAAATGGTTATCGTTAAGATACATTAAAAAGAAGGTTGGGGCTCCAATAGGCTTAACATTATCTTTAAAATGTGGAGTAATATGAGTATTTGCGCCAAAAGGATTTGGAGTATATGTGTAAATACTGCAATCAAGCATATCTGCTAATGCAAAGAAATCATCATTCCCAGCATATAAATCATGATCAACTCGTTGTGGGGGCATATTTTTTAATCTTTGATACTTTTCATAATATTCTTTAGCAAGATTTGCAGATTTAATTGCATAAATTCGATGACCATGGACGGCAATATGTTGATAAATTTTAAGGCGAATATGCCAATGATGGTCTTCGGAGCCAGTAAACAAAGTGGACAGTGAACGCTGGCCACAATTGCCATCGCCTCGAGTATGTACCGTAACCATAGATTTTCCTTCAGGTTCAGTTGCTACTGAAGAAAGTAGCGGAGAATTAAATGCAAGTTCTGGAGGTAAATCCAACATCATTAAAATATCCTGAAGTTGTTGAAGAGAAGGCGGAATAAATAAATCAGATTGGGTATACGGTGTTGGTGGAGGCATTATACAATTATAAATTTGTGCAGGAATTTTATCTCCATAAAAACCTTCAATTTCAAGGCGTTGAAATCTAGGAAAAACTATTTTCCGCTGTGCTGGCTTGACTTTAATTTCTTTTAAAACTTTAATATCATCATCTTTTTCATCATTCTTGATATCACTGATAACAGCTTTGCTTTGAGATTCAGATTTAATTGAAAGTTTAAAACTATGGACCAAGTTTTGTTGTTGTTGGAATATTGGCGGTACGGTATTTAAAACTTTTGAAAATGGTTTTTGAATTTTTAAAATATCAACATCTTTTTTGTCACTCTTGATATCTTTCATAACAGTTTTACTTTGAGATTCAGGTTTAATATCTTTTGTTACCAATATTTGCTGATGTTTGATTTTTGGTGGTACGGTATTTATTAGCGTTGAACATGGTTTTGGATTTTTTACTTTCTGTGTTGATTCATCATCAGTAGATTCTCCATTTTCTTCATCATCGGAAATAAGTTGATATTTTTTCCGACCATCTGCTTTTTTGCCACTTTTAACTGTATTCAAAGATTTGTTTCTTACATCATGAAGTTCATACGAAACTTTTTCACAATGATGTTTAAGGGCAGCAAGTAATTCTTCTTCATTCAAATCCTAAATTTAACTACTTTTAGATTACTTCTATTTATTTTATAACTTTAACTAACTTTTTGTCTTAATTTTTCCAAATCCATTTCATGCTTTTCAATTCTTTCAGCTAATGCAGTGTATTTGCTATTTCGCCAATTTGTTTTGACATTTGTTGTTGTAATATTAATAATACGAGCTTCATTCATCGAAAATCGTGATTTTTGAATATCGAGAAAAATTTTAAATTTCGGCTTCTTTGGCAATGTTTGATTTAATCCACTATGAAAGCCTTCTGAAGGGTTGGTATTTTTCGTTCTTCCAAGTTTGTAAAAACACCATCGATTGTTATTTGTTTCTGTCAATAACGGAATCCAATTTTTTTGAATATAATCAGCCAATCCTTGTAGCTTTTCAGTTGGCCATTTAAGTTTGCAATCAGAAGGTGGTGGAGGAATGTTCTTTAAATCATCCCATAGAAACAAAACATCATCTTTTGGAAGCATAGGAAGAGCCATTATGGCACGAATCCAACGACGAATTGGTTTATATTCAGGCTTTCTTTTGGCTTCATCCACGGGTACTCGGTAGTAACTAAATAATCCAAGATTCTTCATATTCGAAAGTACAGCTTTATCATAATGGAAAAGGCACCCATAAATTTTTTCTTTTCCTCCAAGTTCTTCAAAAGCTTTATACAGTGCAGTTTCATAATCAGTATGAAATCTTTCAAATTTTGGTTGGATATTAAGTTCAGCCCATTTTTCTTTAATTGCATTAACCACAATTTTATAACTTTCTTCAGTTTTTGTATTCATTGTTGCCATGAGAAGACATCGCCATTCGGATCCACTTTGACCTTCCACTAATCCATGAATGTATAAAGTTTGTTGAAAGCCTTTTGGGGATGTTCGAAATGTTGGATCAGCCATAAGAATTTTGCATTCGCCCATGGTTCTTAGTTGTAGTTCCGAACTGAATACTGCAATTTCTTTTTCTTCATGAATCAACCATCTTTCACCATTAATAAGGAATTTATGTTGTTCAGCAACTTTGCCTTTTTTACTATCCGGAATACTTTTGCCAATTAAACGATCGTATGATTTTCTTAAATTTTCATAATCACGAATTTCAAGTCCTTTCTCTGATGCTTCATTGAATCCAGCGCGATAAGCATCGTAGCCTTTGAATCCTTTTGTAATTGTGTCCCTGATTTTTCTATCAAGCTGCAATTCATCGAATTCTTTTTTGGTTAAAGGACAACATTCGGTTGAATGTTCTGGATAGGCCCAAAATTCATCACCCTTCATTACTGCTTTAGATTTATCTTTTGAATTTCTTGGGCATCTGTTACATTCATAGTAGGTTGTTGGAGGATTTGCATCATTCTTGGATTTAGTTTTTGTGTAAGTATGAATAAGATTTTTGTGTGCAACAACAATCATCGGCATTAATTTGCTGTTTTGGCCAATTATATATTCCATTAAAACTTGTCCATTTTTGTTGGTAATAACAGGAATTTTACGGTAACCTGAAATTAAAGATTTTTCAAATACAGTGGCAAAATAATTTGGCAATGCTTACTTTTATCGTTGTCATCATCTTCTGAGTAATCGGTATCATCGCAATCGCTGCCGGATGAATCAGAACCAATACTACTACTGCTCGTTAAACAATTTCTATCACTTCCCGAATCATGTTCACTTGATTCAATTCCATTTTCGCTTTCAGGGCCTCACTAAACGGTGGATGGACGGGTCCAGTGGAGTGGACGTCTAAACGGTGGATGGATTGCTAAACGGTGGACGGATTGCTAAACGGTGGATGGATTTTTTTGATTTTTGGGTTTAAAAAAATTCAAGTTTTTTTGTTTCTACCGTACTCTCATTTTTTTAATCTGCAGTTTTTGGGAGGATAAATCCGGAAGGATTCCGATGAGAGTACGGTAGAAACAAAAAAACTTGAATTTTTTTAAACCCAAAAATCAAAAAAATCCATCCACCGTTTAGCAATCCGTCCACCGTTTAGCAATCCATCCACCGTTTAGACGTCCACTCCACTGGACCCGTCCATCCACCGTTTAGTGAGGCCCTCGCTTTCACCATCAGTCAAATTTTGTGAAACTTCATTATTTACAAATGCAACTTTTTTAACACTTTTCGGTTTCGTTTCTTTTGGTAAATTTGAGAGACTTTGAAATTCCATATCATTGAGTTCAGAATTGCCCATAAATTTTCTTAATAAATTTAACATCACAGTATTGTTTGCCGAAATTTGAGAATTTTGATTTTCGAGGTTTTCCATTCTTTGTAGAAGTTCATCATGAACATTTTTGCCTCTTTTTCTAGCAATTTTTGCATCGGATGAGGGTACTGTAATTTTCTTTTTTCTTTTTAATCCTTCTCTATTCTGTGATTCGACAACGGCTTTTGGGGCAAAATTCAGCTTCGTTTGTTTTAACTTGGGTCCTGCATTTGTTTTACTTTTTACAAATTTTTGATATTGATGATAAGCTTGATCTTTTGTAATTATTGTGCCCAATACCTTTGATAGTTCTTCAGCCAAAGTGTTGAAGGATTGTCCTTTTTTTGTTGTTGAAGCATAATGTTCCATTATTTTGTTGCAACTTGGATTATTGTACAAACTTGCCGCACCAGTTATTCTTTTATATCTCGGTTCTGTTGTATTTGATTGAGATTTAGCTGTTCCCTTTTCTTTAATGTTCTTTTGGGGAATCTCATCGTTAGGTGCCTTTGATAAGCATTCATTTTTGTGTTGAGCCGATATTACGGTATCATCACTTTGATCGAAATTATGATCATGAAAATCCAATGCATCTTCATTATTGTCTTCATCCGTTTCTACCATTGCACCTTGATTATCACAAAATCTTTCAAAATTCATTTGTTTTTCATAAGATGGTGGACTATTTCTATTTCCATCAACAAGAGTTGCATCTGAACATTCATGAAGCAATAATTCTCCAATATAATTGAAGAGTTTCAAGCATCGATCACATTGGTGAACATCAAGGGGTTCATTCTGTAAAAAAACAAAATTTTTTTTTGACAATATCTTTTATTTTATATTTACCTGCTTTTCTTCTAACATTTTTCTGTACTCTTGAGTATTTAAATCATGTTTTTTCTTTGAAGATTCCAATTTTGCAATGTTAGGTAATCTGTCTTTAACATCACCAACTTTATCAATGTTTGAAATATCGTTGCAACACAAAACGCTTTTAACATTACTCCATAAAGTACTAACACTATTCTGTAAAACAGAAGGTTACACTCATTCAGAAAGTTTTTAAAATTTACCTTGACATTTTGCGATAAAGATGTATGTGAAGCTGGTGTTTGTGTTGTATCTTGCAAATCACTAACACAACCCTGTAAATTAAAAGATTATGGTGGTTCATAGAGACATCAAAATTTACCTTGAGGAGTGGTAAAGATGTATTTGTTGCTTCTGCAACTACTGTATTCTGCTTTGAACCACCAGCTTCGATAGATTTTTCATACGCTACCACGCATAATGACAAAGTTGATTTATTTAAATTTGATGTTGGTCCATTTTCTTTATGGCTGCCTTTATCTTCAAATCCTTGATTTTTAAAATAATCGCTGAATTTGCTTTTAGGTTCTTCTTTAATAACGCTCTGTTGGCGATGATTGAAACCTAAGCCATTGTAATCGCTGCTTACAGCTTTTGTTTGAACTCCATGCCCAACAAATAATGATGACTTCACTTGGGGATTGGAGCATTGATGTGAGTTATTAAGGTTGAGATTCTTGTACCTTGAATCGTTGTTTGATGATGAAGAAATACTGTAACGATTGGCAGCTTTTGTCTTATCATTAAAAGTTGCCATCTAAAAATTTTTATTATTTAAACATATACAAAACAGTGAAAATAAATGAATTTGCTTTTAAAGCAGACTAAAATTTAGCTTTGTATAAAGTTTTTATCGCTTGCAGCATCATCTTTAATTTCTTTTTTTGTCTTTTGAATCATCATCGTTTTTGCCTTTTTGAGAAATTATAATGCACATCCGGTAGACGGCAACACCTGTTGTCCTTTCTTCAAAAAATATCGCAAAAAATGCCTGAAAATTTTTTGTGATTGTATTCTTGTCTTACCAGAGTCTTCAGCATTTCCATATCATTTTTAAGTGTTTAAATTTTTCGATAATATACCGTATCCTTGAATGGATAGAGGATAGATGCAACAACTTTTCATAATCATTGAAAATATTACAAAAATTTACAATTTAAATTTCGGATATTTTGAGTTGAATAATACATTGAATCAAGAATTTAAATCTTTTAACTTTTAATATTAAAACTCTTAAAAGACAAAAGATTTTCATCCTAGACTTGATAAACTCTGTGTTTGTTAAAGAACGTAATATCACTGTATACCGTGCGTAATAAAATTTATACTTAAACATTATAAAAACATTTACAATATCAATAATAATATAATTACCCTTTCAAATTAGTACAATAATAAAATTATCCCGCTCAAACTTCTTTTTTTGCAAACATTTTTTTTGCGCATGGCATTCAAAGATCTTTTGCCAGAGTCGGGCAAGTGTGGACCAAAATCAAAAAAATAACAAACGTTTGCAAATCTGTCGGGCAAGTGCGTATAAACCAAAAAAATTTAAAAAATGTGCAACTTTTTGTTTCAACACTTGTCTTGACACGAAAAGACACACTTCTTTTTTGTAGCCTTTTTTCGAAGCTGCAATTTTTTTCTGTAATCTTCAAAGTTTTTGAAGCACTGAATCTATCTGATTAAAACTTACAAAATATATATATATGACATGTCTGACAGTGAAGAAGAATCACTATACGATAGCAGCGATGACGATGATAGATTTTGTGGAATGGATTTAAGGCTGCAGAATACTGTTTACCAAATGCAGATCGATCGATACAAAATGTTCAAAGATCAAGATCAAGAAAATGGTCATTTCGATCTTGCTCTTAATATTCGTGGGCAGGTTTGTTTGTTTGTTTAAGATTATTACTGTGTTAATATATATGTTATATGTATAACACTTAAAAACACGTGATTATAACTTAAACATATATCACATATATATTTTTATTGTTCTTTACTTTGTAATATTGAAGGTATAATATATATGTGTATTTTAGAAGCTCTATGTTCATCGATTTTGTCTTGCTGCTGCTTCGTCGACTTTCAGTGCTATGGTTTCCTTTCGATGGAGTAATAATGCTGAAGTAATTGAGATCGAGAATCCTGACTATTCATACGATGATATCTATCAATTGGTTACTTTCATCTATTCTGGAGATTGTACGATCACAAAGAAAAATGTCTTTGCTCTTACGGATGCTGCAGAATATTTTGGTGTTCTATTTCTCAAAGATCGATGTATTAAATTTCTCGTTAAGATGGATCTCGTCATTGCTGAACTTGAATATTTGGTAACATTTGCTAAGCGATACTCAATTTATCGTGTTGAAACTGTTCTCCATAGATTTGTCAGAAGCAATATTAAAGCTATCATTGATGATGAAAAGTTTATCACCCATAAACAACCTTTCATTGAATTCTTGTCAGAATTATCGAAAGAATTTTTTGAAGAAGAACAATTTTGTGTTGCTGTAAGTTGTTTTGTTTTTAGACATCTTGAACACATGTAATAGGCTTTCCCTTTGACATTATTGAACAATATATATATATATTAAAATTTGATTTTAGGCATATAAATGGGCTGAACATCATGCTGATATTGCTGAAACTGAAGCTGAAAATGATCCTCTCAGTGAAGAATTTGATCGTGAAGAATATATTAAAACTGCATTGCAGAAAGTTGTCAGTAACATTGATATGTGCCTACTTAATTTAAAATTTGTAAAAGAATTCCTTCGTACGTTTGTAAATGTTTTTGTTCGATTTTTTATTGATTCCTTTAGTCAAAAGAAAGTTTCTCTTTTCTCCTAGTCACTTGTACAGTATCATTGCCTTTTGTCAACGAGAAACTGATGAAGAAGATGAATGCTTTGAAACTGTATGTCTTGCTTAGTTTTAGGTTTATCAAGGTAATAATTTTACAAAGTTTCAGCTATGTGATGTTGCACGTTTGGAAGCTTTGAAGAAATCAGAAGAAACAATGGGTGAAAAGTTTAAATTAAAAGAGGTTATCAGAGGTGAAGTTGCTCGTGTTCTCTATGGCATTTATTTTTGTCGAATGTCTGTTGAATTCTTAATGAATTTTGTTGGTTAGTTTTTTTTAAATAAATTTAGTTTCTGATACATTTATTTTCATGTTTTAGTTGAACTTGGTTTTGATCTACCATTTAAAAAGTTATATGATTACTTGTTAATTGTTCGAAAAATGAAGAAGGAAGATGCTTTCAAAGCTGTAAGTTTAATTATGAAATTATACTGTAGTCTATGCTGCCGAATTAGATGTCATAGATAATTGTAAACAGGGCAGAGCTTTTATCTTTTGCCGCCGATATATTAAGTGGTAACATCTCCAAAATGCTACTCCTCCTTTATGCACTTAATGTTTCATCAATAAAATTTTTCAGGTTTATGAATTAGCTGAAAAACTTGTTCATCAAAAAACTTCCGAAACTGTGGATTCCCTTTCTTATGATTATATTATTCAACAAGTTTCTGAATCATCCGAATTTCCTTCTTGTTCTATTGCTACGAAGGTTAAAAATGAATTGGCTGAAGTCTTGAAAACGATTAAGTTTCATGACATGGATACTCAATTTTTGATGGATTTTGTTGGTAAGCTTTTCAATACTGTACTTCAACAAAATTTTATGACTTGTTTGTTTTAGTTGAAAAAGAAATTCCCTTCTCTCTTAAAGATGTCTATTCATTTCTTCATGGAACAAAGCTTCAAAGGGAAGAACTTTTTAAAATTGTAAGTTCTTATTGCGTTTGTTTAAATTTTTCTTATTTCATTTTTCAGATATATAATTTGGCAGAAAAAATTGTGTTGCAACGGCAAGAATCTTTTGTCGATGGAGATTCAACCATTTATGAGAAAGTCAAGAAAGAGCTTGTTGAAGTTCTTCCAAAAATTAATTTTCATTTTATGAGAATTTCTTTCTTGATTGAATTTGTTGGTACGTTTACTCTATTTTTTCGTATGCTATTATGTTTTATATTTTAGTTGAACGTGAGATTCCTATTTGCTTTGTTCTTCTTAATGATAATCTTTTGAATGTTCGAAATTTTAGCAAAGAAGGGTCTTTCAGAATTGTATGTTGTAATAATTTTGCTTCTTGATTCATATACAGTATTTTTTAGATATATCAAATGGCAGAAAAATTCGTACTACAGAAACAAAAATCATCTCCTGTTGACAACTTTAAGCTTATTGATGCAGTTAAAAAAGAATTGGCTTCAGTGCTTCCAAAAATTGAATTTCATTTAATGGAACTTCCTTTCTTGATGGAGTTTGTTGGTACGGTTACTGTACTTTTTTTGTGTGTTACTATGAAAAAATTGTTTTAGTTGAACGCGAAATTCCGTTTTGCTTTAATCTTCTTCATAATACTCTTTTGATTCTTCTTCATGAAACTCCTTTGAATGGTCGAAATCTTAACAAAGAAAGGTCTTTTAAAATTGTACGTTTTTTTTATTATATAATTTATCCTTACGGATATACCTGCGCATAGACCTGTGTAATTTGATTTTTCCTTTTTTACACCAGGCCGAATGCATTCGCTAATGGTCGAACGCGCTGAAGGGGTTTTGCTTTTTCATTCACATACAGTAATTTTTAGATATATGAAATGGCAGAAAAATTGGTATTACATAAACAAAAATCAGTTCCTGTTGACAACTTCAATCTTATTGATGCAGTTAAAAAAGAATTGGCTCCAGTGCTTCCAAATATTGAATTCCATAAAATGGATCTTGTCTTTTTGACTGATTTTGTTGGTATGTGTTTGGTCGTTTTGACCTTGTTTTTTTACCAGATCTTTTTTTTCTAGTTGAACGTGGATTTCTATTTTCTAATTGGGATTTGAAAAGTTTTGTTAGTACCTCACGACCACTTTACCGTACACAAGAAGAACTTTTTGAAGCTGTAAGTTTCTTCTTTAATTACGAAGTTTTTATATAATATATATTAAGTAAGTATATTTTTATAGATTATGAAGTTAACTGAAAAACAAGTTTTACAAAAGCAAAAAGCTGCAGCTGATAAAAGTTTTAACTTTTTTTCTGCCATTAAAAGCGAGTTATCTTCTGTTCGATCTTGCTTTGAGTTTCCTCAAATGAATCTTGCCTATCTAATGGAACTTGGTAAGTTTTAAAAAAAGTAATTATTAGATTGTTTTAACAATATGGTATTTGTAGTTGACAGAGGACTTCACTTTTTATGTCCTACAATGCTTCGAAAATATGTTGCTGAATACCGAAACAATTTTATTACAGAAGAATCATTTTTTGAAGATGTAAGCTCTTGTTTTCTGCTTTTTGATCATTGATTTTAACTTTTTTTAGGTGTACAAATTGGTAGAAAATGTTGCGTTGCAGAAACAAAAGGCATCAAGAGCTGAAACTTTTAATGTTCGTGAATCCATCAAAACTGAATTATCACCAGTTCAATCTGCTTTCAAATTTGATCAAATGAAACCTGAATTTTTGGCGGAATTTGTCGGTGGGTTTTGAACAGCATTTATTATAAAATGCATGGATATTTTTAGTTGGAAAAGGAATACCATTATCGCCTACAGCGTTGCGAGATATCTTCTTGAAATGGCAAAATGATTACGGTAATCAAGAAGAATCTTTGAAAGCTGTAAGATTCGATTATATTGGTACTATATAAAACTTGAAAGGTTTTAAGGTTTATCAATTGGTTGAAAAGCAAGTTCTTGCAGAACAGATAGAATCAAATGATGAAAATTTTGATGTTTCCAAAGCTATCAAAGATGTCTTAGTTGAAACTCTTCCAGTTGTTCGCTTTTGCAGAATGAGTAAAAACTTTTTGACTGATTTTATCCGTGGGTTTTTTTATCTATAATACTTAATGTAATACTAGTTGCATTTTTAGTTAAAAATGGAATTCTCACTGAAAATGAAGCAAGCCGCATTTTTTATACTCGTGGTAAGCTTGGTTTTATACCTAAACTTGTATAAAACTTTTGATATATTTTAGTCAAAGTTGAAAATAATAACAAAACTATCTCTGGTGTTTTTGAAGATAAATTTGGCATTTTGAAAGCTGTTCCACCAAATGGATATTATAGTACTCCTCGACAATGGAATAAACTTCGTTTTGGTAATTTCAAATATTCTGTTTCAACAACGCCAAGTACGGTACAAAAGATGAAAGGAGTTGAATGGTATCTTTGCTTGGAGAAAGATGGAACTTTGGCCCTGAAGCATCAAACTTTACTTACAAGAAAAGACGATTATTTAATTGCGGAAATGAAAACTGAAAAATCTTCTGAATTTGAATTAAATACGAATAAGACTGCATGCCTTACGGCATCTTATAATAATTTTTAAAATGTAATTTTTGTTTTGTTTGGTTATAATTGTATTTTTTGGTTATTTATTTGTGTTATTTATAAATTTATATTAGAGGAAGTTGTGTTTGTTTATATAAAAACTGATTGTTATGCGTAAAACAAGAAATTTTAAAGTTGGTTAGTAATTTATTTTTCTTTAGGATACTGTAGAAAATGCTATTTACTAATAGCTGGAATATATAGTTGTCAAATCAAATACAGACAAATATGAGAGGAACGGATACCGTTCAACATAAACCGAATATGCACGAAATTAATTATTGAATTAATACTTAATTATTTGAATATACAAAAGATGATTGATTATTGTTTGCCATTGCTGCCTTGAGATCTCTTATTATGTGGATCAAGAACAATAGGTAATAGTTTTCCAACATGTTCAACCTAAAAATTAGTTAATGTTTAGAAAATTGTAAAAAAGGTGAATGTAAAGCAAACTTACCATATGATCAGCAAAAGGTGAAAGTTCATGATGTTCACCAATCCCAGATAAGACTCCAATAGTTCCACCAAGTTTTGCGGATCGTCCCATTCCCATATCTGCAAGGGTATCACCAACCATTAAAGCATCCTGAAAAAATATAGATGGGTTAATATTTGTATGGATACAGTAATCTTTTTTAGCTTGGAATTTGTTCCTTTTTTAGTTATATGGTTACTGTAGGTTTTTTAGAGTCGAGTTTGAAAATTTCTATTACAGTAACAATTTTATTAACTTAAATGGCTTAATTTTTTGTAATACTAATTAGATTACTGTAGCTTGTGTTTTTAAGCATCCTCATTTTTCCTGTCTTTCATTTTATACCTTAAAATTACTCATCCCAGTTTTGTTTTAAAACTCTTTAAATTATGATCACCTAAAAATAAACCATCATTCCTGCTGCAAAAAATTTTTCGAAAGCTTCGCATTTGTCGTTGACATTCAACTTTTTTTCTTTCCCCCTTTTGTTTTACGCAGTGATCTTTTTTTGCGCAAAAAAGAGATCAAAAAATAGAAAGAGCAAGAAAAAGAAGAATCATCAGCTGCAACAACAAAAACAACATTATCAAACACAAAAAAGAACATCCCCGTCAAAAACTACAAAGACCATGTAAAAAAAAAGCTTGTACTTTTTTGCGCATGTAAAAAAAACTCATTTTTTTAAAATGCTTGTTATTTTGCTTTAATTTGGTATTCTAATTACTGAAAAAAAGTAAGCAAAATCTAAAAAATTGTTGTTTTTAGTCTACTCAATTTCATATTTATAACAACAATTTTCAGAAATCAACTGTATTATTTTTCCCTAAAAAACCCTTTCAAATTTTTTTGTGTTTTAAAAAAACCCTTTTTTGAAATATGTTTTTCAATTGCAATATTGTCTGCTACATTTAAAAAAAATTTGAGACAGCAAAAACGATAAATAATATTTTTTCTTAAAAAAATAATTAGTTTTTTTCAAAAAACCCAAAGATGCTTCCAGAAATTTATTTTTACCCCTACAAAAAATAATAGCCTTTTCCTAAAAAAGCAATGTTTTTAAACTCAAACCCTCTTATTTTAATTGAAAACAAAACAACAACTCCAAAAAAATTGTAATTTTTCAGCTTTTTTGAAGCGAAAATCCCCTTTAAAATTTTGTTATTTTTAGAAAAAACAAAAACAATAATAGAAAAACTTACAACAGGATCAATATTCAAAGCCCGACAAATTGAAAGAGCATTATGAGGATGGGGTTTTGGAAGGGCACCATCATCATCCCCACAAACAATAATATCAACATACTTCTCAAGATCCAGCCTTTGCAATGCTGTCATGGTTCCTTCTCTAAAAAAGCAATAATAAATTATTAACAAAGATTTTAGTCATCTTTTTTTAGTTTTAAAGTTTGTGTTTTGTTTGTATTTTGGATACAAAAAAGAAGCCGAAAATAGAAGAAAAATGTAAGCATTTTTTAAGAAATTTGAATTTCGCCCAAAATTGGCAAAATGTGTAAGCGACGTTGAATGAAAAAATTATTTTTTAGTGTTTAAGCATTTTCGGGTCATTAATCAGCTATCCAAAATTAGCATAAAAGATGGATAAAGCAGCAAAACGTTAAAAAGAAAAATTTAAATTTGGCGCCAAATTGTCAAAGTGCTAAATCGCGCTTTCAATGCCAACGCTCTATATCCTTCTTTTTGGATATCTTTTTTTAGCGCAAAATCCTTAATTTTAACCCATGAAAATATCACTTACCGACTATCAGCAGTACAAATTGCAATTTTAACATTATGTTCTTTTAAATTTTGAAAAAGTTTTTGTAAATCATGAATTTCTTTCAACGTTTCAAATGAGGCAGTATTACAATTTTGAACATTAGCATTAACAATTTGTTCAGCCATTTTTCGATCAATTTCATGTTCCACTAATAAATCAATAATTCTTTGACGAATTTGATCCATTGTTCCTTCCGCGAGAAGACCGGTTTTGACCCGCTTTTCAATAGGACAAAATCCAAGCAATTTATAAACTTTATTTGAAATATCCAATTTTGTTGCTTCTGTTAATTTTTGAACGATATTTAGTGTCCATGGAACCCACATTGAATTGAAGCAAATCAAAGTGCCATCTTTATCAAAGATAACAAGACCAGCTTTATTTCCTTTTCTCGTTGATGGCATCATCGGAGAATGTGCAGATTTGATGGAGCCATTACTACTTTGAATTGGTTGAGATGGATGTGGTGAATTAATTTCAGGACGATGATGATGAAGTGGCAATCGAGGCATATCATCTTTTACACTTCGACTAATTGTTGTTTTTTGGGATAAAGAGATATCTAAAAAGCAAAGAAGGGTTACGGTAATTATTACTGTAAAATGCATTTTGAGAGGAATTCAGGGTAAAAGTGTGCAAATACGTCTGCAGGGAAGAGCACCAGGAAGTGCCCCTCCGAAATCACAACACCCCTTTGATCTTTTACCGACATCGTCATCAAAGGCGGCATCCTCTAACCGGATTTTGCCCTCTCAGAAAAAATGCTTGTGGCACCCAAAAAGCATGTTTGAATTATCAAAAACTGTTTAGCAACTACCGTAATACTAACAAATCACGTTAAATTTTGAATTCCTCTCAAGATCATTTCAAAGTAAAACAAACACCTACCATTAGCAGCAATTAAACGAGGCAAATTTCGATTTAAGGTTGAAATAAAAACACGAGCCATTTTATCCAAGGTAATACAATAATATCAGCTTATCAGCAATCCAATTTCTTATTAATTATCCAATTTAAATCAGTTATCCAAGATTCAATCAGAAGTAATAATCAGTTGTTAAAAGTTAGTTGAGGAGGGTCAGTTTAATGGCCTGAAATAAAACAATTAATTATTCATTTTATACAAAAAAATGTACCACCCAATCTTTGACCGCGAGAAACAAAAAAAACAATGAAAAAACACAGCAAAAGTTAAAAACTAGTTTTTTGGGTTAGAACAAAGACCCTCAGGGTAGGTCAGATGTGTATTTTTTTGCAACGAAAAAGGATGATAATTTTTTTTTTCGCGGAAAAAATATAACATTCCAAAGAAAATTAAATATAATGTAATTTTACAGTACCGGAAGCTTTGATGGTTTTAAAAATAACCCAAAAAAGAGAGTGGAAAAACAAAACACATTGAAACACTACAAAAAAAAGACAGAGAGGAAGTTCAACTTGGTTGTCAACGGTTTTTGTACTCTTTACAAAAACAAAAAAAAGTAGCAAAAAAGTCACGAAAATGTTCAGGGTGGGAAAAAACAAAGATAAAAAGTCATCATGAAGGGGGAGGGTACAAAAAACACAAACGGGGAAGCAAAAAACGTTTCAACTTTCAACTTACACGTGCAAAATGAAAACAAATGATGAAGAGGAAATGACTTTTAAAGGGAGAAAATTTGCATCATCAAAAAGTCAACAAAAAAAAGTCAACGCAAATTTTTCAAAGCCAAAGTTAAAAATATACAAATTTTGTTAGGACATCCCAAACAAAATTTGCATATTTGCAACTTCAGCTCTAGAAAATTTGCATAACCATTATAATCACAAAGAGCAGGACAAATCCTAGCTTATGCCATCTTTTTAGAGCTAAAGTTCCAAATGTACAAATTTCGATAGGTTTTATGTAGCGAAATTTGCATATTTTTAACTGTAGCTCTAAAAAATTTGCATAAATGATTTAACAGAACATTGAAAATGGCATCCAAATTTAACCTAAAACCTTATATGGGGCATCTTCTTTGCTAGAGTTGAATAGAGCAAAAACATTTTTTGTCATCCAACAATGGCATTTTTTCTGGATAAATTTGCATAAGGACGACAATCAAGAAAAGCAAAACCTCCAAAATACATGTTTAACACAATCATAAAAAAAGCTACCAATATAAAAAACCTTTTTTTCAGAGAGGGTTTAAATACTTCATTTTTTCAAAGAAGTTTTAACAAAATATATCGGAAATTTCCTTGGTGGAGGAAAGATGATGTTTTATAATTTTTTGTCCCCCGTTCAAAAAGACAATGGTTTTTTCCCAAAAACATAAAAAAATGTAATATATTTTAAATGACGAGTAGAAAGAGAGAAATTAGCGATTGAACAAAGAAAAGAAGAAAAAAGTTCCTGATTGTGATCATCATCAACACGAAACAATCGGAAGAAGGAGAAGGAGAAAAACAGATGAAAAAAAGGTGTTTGTGTTTTACAAATTTGTTACAAATTTTTTATTAGACTGATACTTGGTCAAATAACGGAAAAAACACAACTAATATTGCGAGGGTGGAAAAACATGTCAACGAAAAATTTCTAGTTTCTATTTTTTAGACTTATTAAACCCAAAAATTTCTTTACCAAATCAAAAAAAGTCTGATCTCTTGAACTTTTTCCATCATTTTAGACTGGCTCAATTTCGTAAATAACACCAAAAAGTCAAATAAGACCCAAAAATTTGACTTGGTGGTTGGTAGGTGACCTGTTAAAACTACACTTTTTTCATTCATCATTTTAATCTGTTGTTTTTACCACAAAATACAACTTAAAATGACTACATTTTAATAAAAATTTTAAATTTTTTACATATTTTTTAGACAAGTTTGTTTTAAAACTACAAAGAACAAGAAAGTAAACAGATGTTTTTAATTATGCAAATTTTTATACAAGTTTACTTTCTTCTTCTTTGCAATTTTAAAACAACCTCATCCAAAAAAAATTGTAAAAAATGAAACCTTTTTGTTAAAAAGTAATCATTTTAGCTTTTATATTTTGTGACAACAAGATAAAATGATGACAAAAAGAGCACAGCTTTACAGTATACTTTTTGCAAAAAATAATAAAAGCTAAAAACAAGAAAATCACGTATTATCAAAAAAATAAAGTATCTAATCATAAAAGTTTTTAAAAAAACAGTTTTAATTTTATGTTTTCCATTATCGAATCTCCTATCCTAAAATTACGCCCTTTTAAAGCTATTTTCAACTTTCCTAGCAACAAAGGAAGCCTAAAATTTAAAATTAGTTGTCATATATAAACGTTACAAACATGGACGTCAGGAGGGTAGAAAAACAAGGGAGAAATGCCACATCCAAATTCAAAGAAATCCTTTGATCCTTTACCGCCATCGGTAAAAGATCAAAGGCGGACCCCCTCAAAATGGTTTCTGCCCCCTTCCGAAATAAAAGTTGATGCTGATGTCCTTGATTACAAAAGTATTATTACTAACCAAGGCTGTCCGGAAAAAAATTATGATCCGGAATCCGGAAAATCCGGAACGCCAAAATCGTCCGGAATCACGGAATCCGGAATCCGATCCGGAATTCCGGACAGCCTTGTTACTAACCATGTTTTTTTGGGGATTCTTAAATTCTTAAAAATAACTATGGCTTTTATTCCTTTAAAAAGCTCCTCCCCCAGTTTTGAGACCCAAAAAAACTATAAACATTTCTGTGCATTCTTTTAAAAAACACAAAAAAAATCGGGGGTTTCCCTTTTTGCAAAAATAGAAGGGCGGAGTTTTTATTTAAACATTTTTTGTCTGATGAGAAAGAAAAAATAGCAGCGAAAAAGCAATGAATTTCTCGTCGGGGAAACCCCTTTTCTTTTTTTTCAATGTTCACTTTCTCTCTTCCTTCTTTTTTCGTAATCATCAAAGAACATATAAAAAAATTCTTGCAACAGCAGCTGCAAAAAGAAGAAGAATGCAAAGGTAAAAAAGAAGAAGAAGAAGCTTTTAAGAGGGATATATTCATGTCCCGGTCCGCAAGAGAAACAAAAAAAACCATGTTTAAAAGCAGCGGCAGCAGCAGCAAGCAAAAAGCAATGTTCGCAGCGGCAAAAAAAGAGAACGAGAGAAACAAAAAAAAATAACATTACATTTATTTTTTTTGAAGAGAAAGCGCAGAGATTTTCCGGAGAGAAAAAAATTGTTTAAAAAATTAAGAGACTAAAAAAGGGTTCAAAAACCACTGTCATTTTTTAAAGAAAGATTTTTTCAAGGAAAAAAAATGGATTAAAAATATGTAGCAACAAATAAATAAGAAAATTAAAGAAAAAGACTTACCAAAAAACAGTACAAAAGTTAATAAAAGAAAGATTTATCAGTAAAGAAAGTCAGACAGTCACCAAACAACAAGCATTAACAAAACAAAAAATAAACAGATATAAAATGACATGATTTGTGCAAATAATAGTCTGGTTTTATTTTTCATCACAAAAATTTGAATGGTCAATTTAGTTTAGTATGAACGAGGAAATATGCAAATTTGCAAATGTTTAAGGCCTATCACATCCCAGGAAAAATTACTTTGCCGAAAAATTTTCAATCAAGAGAATTTTGACCCTAAGTTTTTAAAGAAGGAAATTTATCAACGTTAGAAATGGTTTGCCAAGTTTTATAGATTTGCATAATACCGTATCTTGCGGACAGAATATGAATAAAAAAATAACCTAATTTTAGCATATGTTAAATCAAACGAAAACTCTTGCAAAATTGAGTACATTTATGGGGTTTGAAGAAAAAAAGTAAAACCAAAAAAACTTTGCAGGTGCCAAAAATTGCAAAAAACTAAAGAAAACGGAATCTTTGGCAATGTTTCATCGATAAATTTTTTTGCATTCTTTTCTTTCTGGGTGGTTAGGTTTCATGAATAAAGAATTCTTTCATCTAAAAAAGAATATTTTTTGCACTGAAAGAAACAAAGATGTTAATAAAAGTGCACATCTTATTTATAGAATTTTGCATATTTGGAAAAAGGTTTTATTAAAAAACAGTAAAAAACAAAAGCTTGATTAAATCAATGAAAATTTTTATGCAAAGAAAATGTCTAAAACATACAAAACATTGAATAATGAAATTTAAAAATATCTGGTAGAAATTTCTTGAAGGATATTAATCAAGACATCTTTTTCAAGAAGATCCAAACCATGAACAGCTTCTTTCTTTGTTAAACGATCAATCATATATTTTTTGCATTTTGAAAGAAGTTTTGGGGCATTGATGAAAGTTGTTGTAGCATTTATAAGAGAACAGACATTTGTTGGAGAAATTCGTTTGATTAGATAATCTTGAACTGCATCCTAAAAAACAATGATGATTACTGTAATACAACAAACAAAAACTTACTTTAATTAGATCAATTTCATATTTATCAGAAAATTGTAACAGATCCAACATTTGTTCAAATGTAAAGGTTTGAGGTAATGGAGTACTGTATAAAAGTTTCATAGCAGCATGAACAATTTCATATTCAAAATCAATAATATTCATTTTCTTTTCTTTTACTTCTTTCAAATTTGATTCAAACATTCTAGCAAAAACGGGAGAAGCTGATTTCAGAACATGTTTATGGACCTAAAAAAGGATAATGTAGATATGCAAATCATTATTCAAAAACTTACTTTTATTGATTTGTCTCCAACAACGATTGTGAAATTCTTTCCTCGATGATATCCTTTTTGAACGATTCCTTTTTCCAATGCCAAAATTGTTGGTTCCTTTTCTTTTTCGACCATTAAAGTTCCAGAAACTTTAATTGATAATTCTCCATCAACAAAATATCCATTTTTTAGGTCAAAAAATTCTTCGGTTGAACATAAATCTAAACCCTGACCTTCGTTTTTTTCATATAAAAGATTTAAATACTTTGTTTGATTAGAAGATTCAATTGAAAAAATAATGGATGCATATATTTTTGAGACTGATCCAAGCTTTAATTGAAGATAGATGAGTGCATTTCCTCGATCATTTTTGAAACCATTTGGATAAAGTATAAAGAAATATATTATATCTGAATCTGGAGAGACATAGAAATATTTGCTCATCAAATAATGCTTCTTTGAAGTTTTTAAATCTTTCAATTCATTTTCATTTATCTTCCATTTTCCATAAATTGGATATTTCGTTTTCTGAAATTTACATAAAAATGAATCATTTTTAAATTAAAAAGCAACTTACAGGTGATGAATTAATTTTAAAACTTCCTTTTACTTTCACTGTTATTTCACCATCAACAAAAAATTTATTTTCCACATCAAAAAATTTAGAAGTGGTTGAAATTGAGAATCCCCATCCTGCAAAACTTTCGATGTACATATCCTCATAAATTTTCGATTTAAAATTCTGTGATTCAACGGTATATTGAATTTTGCTCTCGACATTTGTTGCACTTCCAAGATCAACATATAAAAAAATGGATGTTCGGCCACGATTTTTTTCATTATTTCCATTTGGATAAATTACAAGATAATATTTTACATCGGAAAAATTGCAAATTTGATAAATTGGACTTTTCATACAGCCATTTTCAGAATCTTTCAATTCTTCCAATTTTGATTTCTTGAACTTAAATTCTCGATCGATGAAGAAAGTCTGAAAAGAAAAACATGTTTTTAAGCATATTGGAAATTAATATTTTTTAAACTTACAGATGGTTCCATTTTTTGTCTTTGATAAATTAAAAACTAAATTCGAAAATATATGATTCAGTAAAAAAAAATTTTTCTGCAAAGTTTTTTAAGTAAATAAAATAATTATTGATTTTAGAAAACTCATTGCCAAATACAATAAAATAGAAAATTTCTTTGGTAAACTTTTGGTGCCATATTTATTTACAAAACAATGATAAAATATTTAGCCAAATATTGATTGCTTGAGTTTTTCCTTCACTGTTAATAAAAAAAGTAAGAGAAAATAACTACAAAGTTTTTTTTAAGGCAAATGTGACACTTGATAAACCTAGAATTAACAGTATTACTGTAACACATATATCTGCTTAAAATAAATTTAATCATTTTTGCAATCTTTATTAGGATCGTAATTGTAGTTTATTAGGTGAAGGGGTTTTGAAAATGTCTTTAATTAAATAAAATGAGGCTTTTTTGATATATTTATTTTCCAAGTTGGTGTTTATCCGATTCTGAATGTAATCCAAATTATTGTTACCAAAAGATTGGTGTTCTACAAGGTGCTCCAACGGATTTCTGTTATCCTCGGCAACATTGTTAAATGTACGAAAAAATTTCATATCGTAATTTATAATCATTATATTTTTACCGTATTTTGTAGCAAATAAAAATAGCATAGTTTTTTGCAACTTCTTTTTTTTGTTGACAATGAACGAAGAACTTAAGCAATCAATATTTGGCTAAATATTTTATCATGGATTTGTAAATAAATATGGCACCAAAAGTTTACCAAAGAAATTTTCACTGACTTTTTTATTTTGTTGCTTTTTTGTATGGCAATAAGTTTTTTAAAATCAAATTTTATTTTTATTTGCTTAAAAAACTTTGCAGAAACAATATTTTTTTACGGAATCATATATTTTCAAATTTAGCTTTATCTAAAACAAAAAAATGGAACCATCTGTAAGTTTAAATAGTATTTTTTTTCAACATTTTTGTATAATGTAATTTTGTTTTTTTAGATTTTCTTCATCGATCGAGAATTCAAATTCAAGAAATCAGAAATGGAAGAACTGAAAAATTCTGAAAACGGCTGTGTGCAAAGTCCAATTTATCAAATTTGCAATCTTTTCAACGTTTCTTATTATCTTAAAATTTATCCAAATGGAAATAATGAAAAAAATCGTGGCCAAACATTCATCTTTTTATATGTTGATCTTGGAAGTGCCACAAATGTCGAGACTAAAATTCAATATACCGTTCAATCACAGAATTTTAAATCGAAAATTTATGAGGATATGTACATCAAAAATTTTGTTGGATGGGGATTCTCAATTTCAACAACTTCTAAATTTTTTGATGCTGCAAACAAATATTTTGTTGATGGTGAAATGATTTTGAAAGTGAAAGGAAGTTTTAAAATTAATTCATCTCCAGTAAGTTTTTATTTAGTTCAAAATGATTCACTTTTATGTAAATTTCAGAAAACGAAATATCCAATTTATGGAAAATGGAAGTTAACTGAAAATCAATTGAAAGCTCTGAAAACTTCAACCGACAGTATTATGATAAGCAAATCTTTTCAAATTTCTCCAGATTCTGATATAAAATATTTCTTTACATTTAATCCAAAATGTCTTAAAAATGATCGAGAAAAAGCATTCATCTATCTTCAATTAAATCTTGGATCAAACTCAAAAATATATGCATCCGTGAATTTTTCAATTGAATCATTAAATCAATCAATAGATTTAAAATTTTTATACGACAAAAGCGAAGGTCGTGGATTAGCTTTATGTTCAACCAAAGAACTCTTCAATCCTGAAAAAGGGTATTTTGTTAATGGTGAATTAATTGTGAAAATTACTGGAACTTTAATGATCGAAAAGGAAAGAGAACCAACAATTATGGCATTGGAAGTTGGCATCGTTCCGAAAGGATATCATCTTGGAAAGAATTTTACAATCATTGTTGGCGAAAAATCAATAAAAGTAAGTTTTTCTATTTCAATCTTCAAATCAACAGTATTATTTTTTAGGTTCATAAGCAAGTTCTTAAAGCTGCTTCTCCAGTTTTTGCTGGAATGTTTGAATCAAATTTGAAAGAAGTAAAAGAAAAGAAAATGGAAATTATTGATTTTGAATATGAAATTGTTCATGCCGCAGTAAAGCTCTTATACAGTACTCCATTACCTCAAACCTTTACATTTGAACAAATGTTGGATCTGTTACAATTTTCTGATAAATATGAAATTGATCTAAACAAAGTAAGTGTCCTTAGTTGAAATTACAGTAATCATCACAGATTTTAGGATGTCATTCAAGATTATCTCATCAAACGAATTTCTCCAACGAATGTCTGTCATCTTATTCAAGCTACAACAACCTTCATCAATGCTCCGAAACTTCTTTCAAAATGCAAAGAATATTTAATTGATCGTTTAACAAAGAAGGAAGCTGTTCATGGCTTGGATCTTCTAGACAAGGATATCTTGGTTAATATCCTTCAAGAAATTTCTGCTCGATATTTTTAAATTTTGATTATTCGTTTTTTGTATTTCTGTATGTTACATTTTCTTTTCATAGAACTTTTCATATGTTTAATCAAGCTCTTGTTTGTTTATTACTGTAATAAGGTGCACCACCAAATCTTACCAAGTTTTTGGAAGTTTATTGATATTGTAGTTGTTTGATACATTGTCTTCGTGAAGTTAAAACTCATTTATTTAAATATCCTCACAATTGAAGTAATTCCAATTTTATTCTTTTTTTATTATTATTTTTTGGTAGTCATGGCTGTCTTAAATGAAATCATAAACATCAAAGGAAAAGAAAGAAAAAGCTTCTAGAAAAAATAAAAAAGAAATTCATTTTTTTTAAAACATCTAAAAGAGCTTTCTTAAAAAAATCAAACAAAAGAAGTCTAGTTTTTATTAGTTTCTTTAAAATGAAAAATGACAAAAAAAATTTCAGAAAGATTTGGTTTAATTTTCAAAAAATACCAAAACACTTTTTTGTCGAATTTTCGTAATCATAAGGATACTGTAATAGAATAAAAACGAAATTTAAAATGCAAATTATTTTCTGACGGCTGATTTTAAAATTGTGAAACAAATTTGAAATATATGTTTGCTTCATAAAATATCATACAGTTGACACTTAAAAGTGAATCATTTGGTTTATGTATATTAGTAGCAATGTGAGTAATAAATTTTTAATTAAAAAATATCCCATTAAAAAAGTTGGATAATACTTTGGTTTTTACTTTCAATCAAAAACCTAAACTTTTATAATTACTTTTTTTGATTGACAGTGAAAAAAGAGTATTCCGTATTTCGTAGTATACTGAAATATTGAAATAAAAACGGAATTAAAAAATGACTCACTTTTTTTAATGATACTAAAAGTAAATATATCCTCCGCAAACTTTACTTACTTAACCTTTTCGAAAGTCCAAAAACTGTCTATTTTTTTTAAATCACCTTTTTTTTAAAAAATTGGGTTACTTTTGCTTTTTTTTTGAGTGAGTGTCAAAAAAATGTGTGAGGCTGTGACCGCAAAAAATTGAAAAAGATCAAAAATGTTGAAAAAAGAATGAAAACTACGACAAAACAAATAAACACCACCATTACAGCCATCATTATACTTCCATCAGGGGGGAACTAACTTACTTACTTACTTCTTTTTTAATTCATTATATTTGAACAGTGAATCAATTGTCGAAAATAATGATGGTGGTGGTGAAACACAAAAAAACGAGTTTTTGTTTGTTGTTTTTCAAGTTACATCATACCCCCAAATCGGAATGGGTTGATGTTTGTTGTTTAACTTTTTTTTCATAAACAATCTCTTTTTTGTGGGTATATAAAAGAACCACAAAATTCATCAGTTTTCAATATATACCTTGTAAAAAATTGTTTTTTAGTATATTTTTTTCAAAGTTTATTTATTTATTTTTAAACTAAAAAAATGGAATCAAAAAGTTGTTTTATTTGCTGCGTTTTGATGATTCTTGTTATCTCAGCTGTCAATGCTGAAGATCAACTTCCCCAAGAACAACAACAATTAATCCGGGCTCAACGTGGTGCAATTGGAAATGCTTTGAAGGGTGCCGTCGTTGGTGGAATTGCTTCTAAATTGACCGGACATTCTGCGCTAAAGGGAGCTGGAATTGGTGCCGCCGGAGGGGTTGTTGCTGGTAAACTTCTTGGCAGAAATAAGAACAATCATTAAATTTTATTTTTTACAATTTTAACTTTTGTTTTGTAAATATTGATTGATTTTTTTAATTTTGCCATATAAGAAAATAATAAAATTTATTACTTATCCAAAAACCTACATTTGAACATAACCTATAATTCGCCTTGATAATCAGGGAAACGGTAAAATACTTTTGTGCAATGAAAACTTATTTAACAATCACCAAAAATATGAACGTGGTCGAATTTATTAAATAGTAATTTTCTATTAATAAAAGTAGAATTTTTTATGATGTATTTTAGACCCGAGATTTTTTCAAGGAGGTGGCGGTTTACTTTTTTTTGGGTAGTAACGAAAACACATTTGAACGGGTTTACCCAAGATCCATGATTGTCAGGTTCGTGCTGCACCAAACCGAAAATCAGGGGAACAAAATAAGCATAAAAAAGAATACTGTAAAAAATTAAAAGCGTGATAAACAAGTTTTCATTAACAACCAAAAAATATTGTAAAAATTTGCATATGCATTCAGCGTGGATGAAAAAATAATATATAAAGTTCTTGATCTTGATTTAAAAAAAAACAAACATTTTTTGTCATATTTTTGTAAGCATACGGATACTGTAATACAACAAAAAAAAGAAACAAAGAAATTTTAAATGCAAAATTGTATTTTTTTAAATTTCTGAATGCTTGTGACAGCTCATACTTGACAAGTTTAACAAATTCGAAAAAACATTTTTACAATAACACCGGAAGAGGGATACTGTAACAGTGCAAAAAAAAAGATACAAAAATATGACTACATGTTTTCCAAAAACAAACAAAATTCATAGGTAGGAGGCATCAAAGAACACCTTCTTTCATCTTTAAGAATATTGTCAATTTTAACGTGCCTTTTTAAGAAGAAAAATAGAAATGAGAGGTGTTAAGAGGATTAAATATTCATATTTTTTCACTTTCCACACCTTATCATTTTTCAATCATTTTTAACAAAAAAATGTGATCAACATTAATTTTTTACACACTTCCTTCTTCTTCCTCAACTGCCTTCAAAAAAACATGTCCTTAAAATTTACATTTTTGATATTATTTTTAATTTGCTCAAAAATTTGCATAATCAATGGGGAAAGCGCCTTCACTCAAGAATTTATTATTCAAGCTTATGCCACAAAAAATTATGTAATTCCAATGTTTTCAAGTAGCTCAAATTTAACAGATTTTCAAGAAACATTGAATTTCTTTTTGGCACTTCCAAATTTGCCAGATAATTTTGCCATTTTTGGCACGAAAAATGGCACTCATCGATTTATTTCATGTAAATCAAAATCCCACTTTTGCGAATATGACCTAAATTCAAATTTATCTTCTCCAAATTTTCAAGAAGTACTTTATTCTTCATCTTTGATATCCACAAATCCGTTAGAAATGTCCCAAATTGCCATAACTTTATTATTGGAAGATTCGCCACTTTGTGATTATTCAATTAATACATGTTTTATAAATCGAATAAATTTCGTCATTCTTTCGGATTATAGTAACTTTGATAAAATTTATCAAACAAATACTCAAATTTTTTCACAAATTTATTATTTTGTTATTTCTTCTTCTGCCAATTCTGAAGCAACAAAAATACCGTATCCTGATCAAAAACAAGAAATTAAATATTTCTACAGTAACCAGGATATCCCAGATCAAGAGATTAGTGATCAACTTTTTGATGACATTATTTGTGAGCTTTTTAAAAAATTATACAAATTTCAAAAAAATGCAAATTCTTCAAAAGAAATTATCTAAACTTTTTAATACAAATTTTTGCATTTTTTAAAATTAAAGCTTTATGCAAATTTTTCTAACCCTTTCTATTTCAGTGTACACGCTGAATGCGTATGCAAATTTTTACAATATTTTTTTGGTTGTTAATGAAACTTATTTAAATGCCACAATTGGTATTGCCGAAACTCTTCTTTCGGCATTACCGGTTAACTTTGGCTGGGGAGTTTTAAGTCCAAGACTTTATTCAATTGCTGTGAAACGGAATGAAACTTCTTATTATCAAACATGTAAGAACTTTTTGTTTTAACAAAATTAGGGAATTAGTTTTATAATTTTGCAAGGGCAGGATTATCTATGGACACATGTAGAAGAAGTAGTAATACCAATCCCCTGAAATTTCCTCAGGAATTTTCAATCTATTTCCAGCAGTAGTAAATTCCTAAATATTATTGCCATCAATATTGCTATAGGGGATATCCCCCTTACTGATCCCTTCCCATGCTAAAGTTGCCCCAAGAACTTTAGCATGAGAATTATTCTAATCTTGGGTACATTGTTGTAATCGGGGATACTGTAGCCAAAAATCCTTCATAAACAATTGCAGATAAACCTTTTCCAATAATTTTATTGAAATCTACAGTAATAAAATGACCATCATTAAAAATATCTTTGCCTTTTTCAATTAAAACATCAGCTTCTTGAATCCTTCTAAAAACATAGCTGTTGTAATTGATGGTAAAGCTGGGTACTCCAAAACTCCAGATTTTATTGCCCAGAAATATTTCTATTTTCAAAATATGCAAATTTTCAATTTTTCAGCTACACTTTACTTAAATGGAATGTATCAATATCATTTCTATGAAACAGTAACCACACATTTCAACACGACTTCTACTACCGTACTCCAAACTTCATTATTAGAAGAAAATCTAAAAAAGATATTCCTCTCAGATATCGATGGATTTTATGATTCCCAATGGAATATTCTTATCAGTGATCAATTTCCACATTGGATCAAAAAGACTTCCCTCTTTTTTAATTCATTTCAAAAACATTTTGATGTTTATTTATTTAATTCTAAAAATTACAGTAATGAATTGAAAAATGAAATGGGACAATATTTAAATGATATAATTGTTGATGATGAAAATTCAACAATCCGGGAAAATCATTTACTTCTAATTGATATAAATTTTAATTCAACAAAACAAATGCCTACTTTTAAAACTTCAATGGATTCAAGTAAGATAAAAGCTTTATAACAGAACTATGCAAATTTGTAAAACTCAAAATTTATATTCATAACCAAAAGCATTTGATCTGAGAAATGCCTAAATTTGGAAATATTCAAATTTTTCTTTTGACCCAATAAATACTATGTTCAAAAACTTATAAAATTAAATTTTAACTTACGCAAATTTTTGACAATACTTTAAAATTACTTTTTTTTTTTTTAAAGTATTGTAAATTTTTTTTTTTTTTTTTTTTCATTATCGTTTTTGACTACTTTTTTATTAACAATCATTTAATCCCAAAAAATTTGCATAAAAAATTTCATTTGTTTTAAATCTCCAAATAATCTTCAACATTTTAGCCATTTTTAACTACACAATAAAAAAACAAACTCGATGGTTTTGGTATGCCGTTGGGGTATTTGCATTTATTTCATTCATTGCAGGAATTCTGTTCTATTTTTGGCGGCGAAAAATGAAACAAAAATTAGAAGAAAAATATTCATGGGCAACAAAATCTGGGATGTAAGTTTTTACAAAGTTACAGTATACTACTGTTAATATATCTACAGTATTCAACTTTACCAAAAATTACAACAACTATGTTTTTAGAAGCATTCAAGAAGCTGATGTTTTAATTGAAAAAGGAAAAGATATTTTTATTGAAGGTGATTTTATTACTGTAGATTTCAATAAAATTATTGGAAAGGGTTCATCTGCAATTGTCTATGAAGGATTCTTGGCTACAGTATCCCCAATTACATCAATGTACCCAAGATTAGAAACTCGGAATTATTCAAATTGTAAAACTGCAATAAAAATTGGGAATACATTTTCAAAAGATGAATTTGAACAAATTTTTCGAGAAGTTGAAGCTTCGATTCGAATTGGATGGCATCGGCATGTTTGTTGTTTACTTGGATGGAGTGTTTTTCAATCAATGCCAGTTTTATTGTTTGAGTTGATCGATGGCACTGATTTACTTTTATGGGCACAATCTTTTCAATGCCCTGAGAACTCAGAAGAAGTGATGTCAGAAAAAACTGTCACACAAATTCTTTGGCAAATATCAGATGGCATGGAACATATCGCCTCCCTTGGAATTTTGCATAAAGATTTAGCAGCAAGAAATATTTTGCTTTCACAAAGACTTGAAGCAAAAATTACAGATTTTGGGTTGGCGTCCTCTTGCAACGAAAGTTTTACCTATGAAGCACCAATTCAACGCCGACTTCCACTTCGATGGATGGCCCCTGAGGCATTAAAGAATCGGCTGTTCTCAGAATTCTCAGATGTTTGGGCATTTGCAGTTTTGGCATGGGAAGTCTTCAGTAAGGGGGAAATCCCCTATGGCAATATTGATGGAAATGATATTTTGGAATTTATTACTGCTGGGAATCGATTAAAAATTCCTGAGGAAGTTTCAGGGGAGTGGAAAAAGTTGTTGAATGATTGCTGGAATGAAAGAAAAGAAGAAAGGCCCAGATTTAAAGAGATTAAAATGCAGATTGGAGCATTTCTTGAAACACAAACTATAAATTATGGTTATCTTTCATGTGAACTAAATGAACTGTGATCCCACTTAACTTCATGTAAATTAAATAACGAAGTTTATTTGTTTTTTATTTTTTACTAACTCACCATGGACATATATATCATATTATGCTATTAAATATTTTTTTCAATCCAATTTTTTATAGCATAACAAAAATGATAATGTCCAAATTATATGCCAAATAATAAATGTTTTATTGACTAACAAGGAATCAAATCATCATGTCTTTTCGGTTTTGTTCCAAAACATATTTCATGTTAATCCTAACATGTTCAAACATATTCGCCGTAATTATGAGCTACCCATGGCCACCTGTGCCATTCTCAAATCAACGCGATATTGTATGTTTTAATAACTTCTATAACATATTTATCAGTTGTACATAGTTTAAATGGTTTAAAATCGTGATAGGAATGATTATAAATAGATGTTTTAATGCTTTTTGCCGTTTATAAGCATTCTCATAAAGATTTTTAACCATTAAAACTATGTACAACTGATAAATAGCATACTACAGTTATTTAAACATACAATATTCCGTTGAGGTGAGAATGGTTCAGGTGGCCATAATTACGGCGAAAGAGTTTGAACATATGAGGATTCACATGAAATATGTTTTGAAAAAAAATCGAAAAGACATGCTGATGTTGTTTCTTGTAAGACAAAGTAAATTTATTTTTAACTTAATTTTAACTTGATCTCATTTCTTTTATAACGATCTTTTGAACCGATTAATATTTTCAATAATTTTAATTTATGAATTTTTATTTATGGGTTTTTTGCATATTGTATGCATATTAGTGGTAATGCAATCTCTCTCATAATAACATCCGCCAACATTTGGAGCATTAGTACTTGCAACACATATTTGCCCTGTAACATTTAATGGATATCCCGGGCACCAATTACCATATTTCAAAAAGTCAACATCCACCTGATCTGATCCTATCCAAGTTCTTCCACCATCTTCTGACGAGATTCCAAGCCAGAAGTCATACCATGCTGCATACACAAATGCTAAAAACTTAATCGATAAAAACATATGCAAATTTTCTCGGGTTAACCAGTAATGTATTGAAGTTCAGCGTAACTGTGAATTGATGGCAAAAATGCTTGGGAATCTTCACAATAACGTTGTGCAAAAGTCCAATTTCCAACAAATCCACCAAAATTTGCACCATAGCAAGAACCAGTTGGTGGAAAATATGACCATCCTGGAGAGCAATTTGCATTCACCGGATATATTTCTGTAGTAGTTTCACATACAAATGGCTTAGCTTTAAAGCAATCTTGTGAAGACCAATATCCATCTGCAGAAGAAATTCCAACACATCCAGCACCCGAAATATTTTGGGGTTCACCTGATTTCCAATCATTAAAATCAAAAGGAGTACCATCCGTCCAATTCCATTGTTTTTGACCCATTAAATATGTTAAACCAATCCAAAAATCTGTTTCAGTACTTTCGTGAAAATGTTTTGTGCCTTCTTCTAAAATGAAAAATATTAATGCAAACTTTGGAGTTAAAACTTTTTATTCTAAAATGCCAAAAAAATATGCAAATTTTGGAGATAAAACTTTTTATTGTAAAATACAACAGATCTATGCAAATTTCCGGATTAACACTTTTTATTCTAAAATGCAACAAATTTATGCAAATTTTAGAGACTCTAAATTAGAGTTAAATGTTTTTATCCTAATGTGTAAAAGCTTTTTGCAAATTTTGAAGTTTAACTTTCTATTCTAAAATGCAATTAAATTATGCAAATTTTGGACATAAAACTTTTTATATTAATATATTGAAGATTTATGCACATTTTGGAGCCAAAACTTTTTATTCTAAAATGCCAAAAAATATGCAAATTTTGAGTTAAAATTTTTTGGCCTAAAATGTTAAAAATTTATGCAAATTTTGAGTTAAAATTTTTTGGCCTAAAATGTTAAAAATTTATGCAAATTTTTGGGCTTTAAAAATTATTTACGAGAAATTAAAGCATTAGTAAATCCATCATGAATTGAAGCCAAATGTCCGCCAATTTTATTAACACAGGTTAATTCGGCATCTGCAAATCCAGTTGACGAATTATAAAATGTAAAACATTTTGATTGATATTTCGTACTGTTGGACGGGCAATCAGATAAACAACTTTTTAATGAAGCAAATACAAAAATAAGAAAGACAGCAATTTTGGTTCTCATGACTTTTTTTGAAAAAAATAAAAATAAATTTTTTTTGTTGAAAAAGTCAATAATTGTTTTTATCAGAAAATTTTGGTGTTATCAGTTTTTTTATATTTTTTGTCATTTTGCATTTATGTTTGACGTGGAATTTTGATTAGGAACACAAAAGTGATGAGCGTCTTTTAAAAAATTTAAAAAAACAACTTTTACAAAATGTTCCTAGTCTTCAACTTTTGTTAGTTTATTTGTCTTTTTTTATTTGTCTAAAATAAAGAAAATCTAACTTTTTTATGTAAATTTATATCAGTTAAATCATAAACCAATTTACTACAGAAAATGTGATAGTTGATCGATGTTTTCGGCAACCTGAATTTCGACAAAACTCTTTTAATATTTAAAAAAAAACTAATAAAAACAAGACTTTTTTGTTATCTTTTTTTAGAATATTCTTTTTGGTATTTTAAAAAATGAATTTCTTTTGTTATTTTATTTTTTCTAGAAGCTTTTCGCTTTCCTTTAATGTTTATGATTTAATTTTTGAAAAATGACAGGATCCCAATCACCATGAAATCTTAACTAAAAATGTCGCGAACAATTAAAAAAATTGTGTAAAGTATGTAATATAAAATCATTACTTCAACAACATCTTCCATTAATGAATCCCAATATGTTCTTGTTTCTTCAATTATTCTTGTAAATCCTCGACTGGCATGATCAGATTCAATTTCAACACATGATGATGATTTATGAATACGAAGTAATGCAAGAGTTGTAATATCAAAATCATGAATGAGTTTAATTTGAATAACTCTATAAGATAAACGTTTATAGATTTATAATGTTGACAAAAAAAAAACACATACTCATTTGTTAGACGAGAAGGCACAGGAAATAAAGAATTAATCGGACAGTCAACCATTGTTAGTATTTGAAAATATCTAGCAATGTCAAATTAATATGACATTTTATCATTTTAAAAAGATATTATCAAGTATTAAACTTGTACATATACATCAATATCAATAAAAAATTATAATAATAAAACTTTATTCAAATTTATGCTACGAAAACTTCAAAAAAACAGTATGCTACGGATATTAAAAAATTATTCTTCGAATTCAATAGCCAATATCATCAATACGATTCATCCATTGTTGACCCATGGCTTCCATAGTAGCTGGTTGACCATTGACACCTTGAACTCCACCATCGAGAATACATCTCATGAATGCCAACATCCTAGTATATCTAAAATATAACAAATTATTATGGTATATTATTACACTAAAATACCTTCTCCAATGTACATCGTTAACGAGCAAATCAAGATTACCAAAAAGAACTAGTAACCGCTTTGGACGAGAAATTGCAACATTCAATCTCTAAAATCATATATTTTAACTTATATTAAACAGTTTGTAATACTTACGCGGTAATCAGCCAAAAAACCAATTCGTTCACTTCGAACAGTTGTGATAAAAATAATATCTCGTTCACTACCTTGGAATCTGTCAACGGAATCAATGAGAATTCCGGGGTAAGCTTGAAGACGACGTTTAAGCAATTCAATTTGTCCACGATATGGAGCAACGATACCAATATCTTGTTCTTGAATACCACGCTTATCAATACAATCACGCACATACAGACAAAGCATATTGACTTCAGCATTATTTTGATAAATAACATGATCATTTAGAAGAAAAACACGTTCTTCTTGACCACGTATAACATGAAAACGTATTGGAATTGGCTGAAATTGGAACACATTAACGAAACAAAAAATGAAAAAATTACCTGTTGTGGTACAAGGATTGGATGATTGCAGTATAAATCAAGATCAGTATTATAAGGATTACTAAATGGAAGCACGAGGTTTTTATAAAATAAAGCAGAGAAGCAGTTAACAATACGATTACACGAACGGTAATTATAACGTAAAGTAAAATTCAATTTTCTAAAATTATTATTTTTAAAGTTAATTAAAATATTATATCCTACTGATGAAGACGATAAGCAGGATTTTCGGCAAGACGATCGAGCATGGTTCTACTTGCATCTGAAACAATGAAATTTACAAAAGATTAATAAAAAAAACTAACCAAAATTTTCTTGACCAATAACACCATCAACAAAGAAAGGTCGAAGTTGCTGTGAATCTCCAAAAAGGATAACTCGAGTATGTTCATTGCTAAACAAAACACATGGAATCAATGTTTCCATATCAAGGGACTGTCCGGCTTCATCGATTATGATATACGAAAAATGAGTTCGACCAAGATCACGTAATTGAACAGAAAAAGCAATAGTACAGACAATAAAGTCATATTCTCGAAGTAATTTTATGTCATCTGGATAACCATATTTAAAAGTTTCTTCATTGAAAAATGCAACAGGTCTAATTTCAGGTGGAACAGTTGCTGTAACGACACTTTTAGCATATGCGCGAAGAATTTTTGTAGGAGGTAATCCATATTGAAGCATCTTCATTGTTATTACATTTGCAGCAGCATTTGATGGAGTTACAATTAAAAATTTATTTTTAGATTGCAAAGAGCCAATTGATCCATTGACAGGTGCTTCATATGCTGCTACAACTACTTTCGTTGCAACTACAGTCTTTCCGGTACCAGGAGGACCACCGACATTCATAGGATATCTTGGGTCTTGAGCTACACCAGCATTAACAACATTAAATTGTTCATCATTCAAATCTTGGAAAAGCTGATGTTGACGTTGAACTACTGTTGGATATGGAAGAGGTGAAAGATCCAGTGGTGCTTGAGGAAAGAATTTCTTCCGAAAAATTTCATCATTTTTCAAAGCTTCGATGACTAACATATATCCTTCAAAGAGTTTGAAAGAAGGAGGCCATAACAAACGAACTTCCTAAAATCTTAAATCAGTGATTATAACTTGAATGAAAAACATACTTGATCTTTTAAAAAGCGAGCATCACGGTCATTATGAGAAACAGATAATGCAAGAACACTTCTTTTATTATACACAGTTCCCATATACCATTGAAAATCTCTACCAGAAAGAAAATCATCTTAACGACAAACAACAACCTGCATTCCATATGAGAAAGCTTCAACATTACCCATGAAAAGTTCATATTGCTTTTTTTCGGTATCGAAAACAACTTCATTAAGCTTTCTAACTGTTGTGTATTTGGAAAAAAAGGCCTAAAATGACTACCTTAATGTATTCGAAAAATTATTTCAGATGCATACCACTTCAGCTGCTGATTGCAAATGTGCAAGAACTTTAAATTTTTCAGCAGCTAATAAAGGATCATTACCATAACGCATTCTCATCAACCTTGTATGTTCATCTGTCAACAACATATTTTGATTACGATTTCGAATTTGACGAGCAGGATAACCCATAAATTCTGCCATGTACATATAAGAAACAGTCAACAAATTTGCATCAACTACACTTTGATGATTATCATGGACAAGTTGTCGTTCACCAGCATGTACTGCTTGTCGAATTTCATCAGCAGGTTGTTGAAAAACAGGAACGGGAGGCAGCGGTGGTAGAGGGGGATTTAAAGGTTGAACGTCATCATCGAAAACGATACTGCCAATAGTTTCATTACCTTCATCACTAGTTTCACTATTGTTACCATCCATTATTGAATAAATAAAGCTACGTATATTGTAACCAACAGCTAAAAGATGACAATTTTAATACCAAATGATTGAATAAAAAAATAAAGAGAGAGAAAAAATGCGTTAAATATTTTTGATGACAAAATAAATGAATGAAGAAATTATCTGAAGTATTGGGAACAAGAGTGATGTTTTTTAAATTTCACTGCGTATATATATACAGTATGACAATCGCCGTAAAACTAACTGAGTGTCAACTTTTTATACAATAACGTAATCATAGGCGAAAAAAACCATTATTTCTTTATTCTTATTATTATTTTTTTTTCCAAATCACTTGAATTTTGCTAAACTTTGTAATAAAAACCCTTTTTTTTTTGAAATTTATTTTAGATATATTAGCTAAAATAATATCATTATTAAAATTGTCATCTTTTAGCTGTTGGTTATAATATACGTAGCTTACAAAGCTTTAATATGGCTAAAGTTGTTGCAAAACAACCTGATGGAGAAGTGTATGTTTTTTTTACTAATAATTTTATTAAATACCTCTCTTTTTTTCAGGAGGATGTTCTATATTATATGGACATAATATAGAACATCGAAATACTGTATCCTACTCTTAAAAGCATTTGATACTGTATTTGTTACAAGATGAAGTTGCCATAAAACAATCAAAAAGATAACTTGAATTCAAAACAATTCCTGAAAAAAAACTATTGTAGATGTTCCTTCCGGAAAAAGAAAGCCTCAAGAAAAAGGAAAATGGAACATTTTTGAGACATCAAGAATGACAAATAACCTATACCAAATTATAGTACATGTTCTTCCTTTAAAACTTTAGATTGGTTTCTTGAGGATTGCCCAGATCTGATTTTAGTAGTTTAGAAAATGGAAGAGGGAAGCTAAAATTTATCCCTTCCCTTAAAAGCGGCAAAGATCACAGAAAAATTTGACGAAGAGGGATAATGTTTTGATAAGTTCAAAAAAAGGCCGATGTCAAATCTTGACAATCCCTTGAAGATTTTTTTCCATTACTAAATATAGTTTCAACTACAGTATTTTTTGAATATTAATATTCGTGAGAATTTCAAAAAATGTTGCAAAAAATAAAAGCTGTATAAAACGGTCTAGACATTTTTAGAATTTTTAAAAAAGCTTTAAATTTTAAAATTAAAAGCTTTTCTTTAAAAAAATTATTAAAGCCACAAATGTAATCAGTCTACTCCGTGCTAAATTTAAAAATTCTATTAATTTATATCATTAAACATGTCTCAAAAAACTATTATTTAAACATTGAATTTTAACAAAAAAAATCATTTTAAAATCAAAAAGAAATGTTTCGGTTGATTTTGTTTGTTGCTGCTTTTGCAGCATATGCCCTGGGGCAATGTCCCCCAAATAGTTTAAGCTTAGAAACAAGCTCTGGGATTATCTGTTATTCATTTCATTCAAGATTATCCAAATTTGCAATGGCTCAAACACATTGCAAATCTTTTGGAGCACAACTTGTTTCACTCAAAAATGAACACATCAATGTTTATGTTACACGTATGTGTTTTGTTTTTGTTTTGTAACAGAAAATAGAATTTTGTAACAGACGTTTTTTAAAATTTTGAGTAAAGATCTAAAATTTGTTGATCGGACTTTTACGAAAAATGATTGAACGAACTTGAAAATTTGCAGAGATGATAATTTTAGTAAAAAAAAATACTATTGACAGGGGTCAAAAATCTTGAAAATTCCCCATTACAGTAACCAAAAATGTATTTAGAGTCTAAATACAAAAAAAATAGACTTCCTTAAGTAACCAAATTTCACTGTTTATCCATTCGGTTTCTGTAGAAAACCACTGTTTCTGTTTTGTTCGGAATTTTGACTTCTACACAGCCTTGACAGTAACCATCCTACAGTAAACCCGGAAAAGTTAATATTTTTAAAGATGGTAAAATTTGTGCCACGTATTTATTTACAAGTTTAAAATTAGCTTAAATTTGGAATTACAGTATTTTTTGAACGTTTGGGTGAAAGAGGGATTACCTCAAAAATCGCAAAAACAATTATGCAAATTTATAAGTAACGAAAATTTGTACTTTTTAAATTGTGAACTCACCTAAAATTAACCAAATTACTTGATTTTAAAAAAAGTCATTTTTGTCACAATGCTACAACATTATTTTTGTGACCATATAATTTTCATCCCCAAAAACTAACAAAACAATAATTCCAGATTTTGCCAAGGTTATTTTCGAAGATATTGTTTTCTTCTGGTCCGGAGGAAATAAACTTCAGAATCCATTAGAATTTCAATGGTCAAATGGTGAAAAATTAGAATATGATCATTTTACGAAAGGTCAAGATCGAACAAATGGTTCATGCATTTCAGCAGATGTTGTTCAAGGACATTGGAAAGCTGAAAATTGTTTTGCTGAATTATCTTTTGTTTGTGAATTTTCACCTGGAAAAGGTATTACTCCAACTGACGCTGAAGAAATTTTAAACAATGGTAAGGAAAAGATATATATACCGTATAAGGGAGTCCAAAATTATTTACGGAAACTAAAATAAAAACAACAAAATTTTTACTTGAGTGGTAGGCTTGCTTTAAGGCCTTCTTTCATGGGATTATCTAGACTTCTGCAATGCTAAAACTTGGAAGGGAACAAGCAAAAATCTGAAACTTTCGTTAAGCGGTAAAGACCAAAGGAAAAAATTTGACGAAAGGGCAAAAAAGTTTGGATTGTTTTCTCATGTCAGATCTGGACGAATTCCTAAATGGCTCAGGTCCTGGCTGATCTGGAAATGCCCAGCACTGAAAAAAATCAGTGACGCAATTGGGTTTTTTCGTAACCGTCACCGGTCAATTTTGGCATTTGCCGATCTTATAAAGATCAAAATCGCCCATATTTTTCAAAACAAAGTAAAATTAGGTATAAATTGAGTATTCAAAAAGGGCACATAAGGTTTAAACGTCGGTGCGGTGACAAAAATACCCATTTTGCGTCACCGATTGTTTTCAGTGAGGGCTTTTAAAAATAAAATTTTCACCATTTTTAAAAATAATATATTTAATAATATTAACAAAAAAATTATAAAAATACAGTACCAAGGCTTTTCTTTTTTATGAGCAATTTTCAATTTTAATTGCAAATGACCTATGGTTGAGATAACTGATCTTTAAGGGTACACTATTGGCTCAGGCCTAAACAGGCTGAGTAAAACCCTCTGCCAGGTAAATTGTCCAATTAAAAATGAATTATAATTTTTAGGGGATGATAATGGTGAAGAAGCTACAACAACACCTCCAAGATCTACTACTGATCCATTCCCAACATATATGATGCCATTACTTCCAACAGAATGTATAATTTTGATTCCAACTTTTGAGTATAACATTTTCAACATTATTATTTTTTAGCAGTTCCAGATACCCCACGACCAACACTTGACCCGAATTTTTCATGCAAAGGAAAATTTTGGATTAGGTTTGAAAATTATTGTTATCGCTTTTCAAAAACAAAAAAATCATGGCATGATGCAGAAGCTGATTGTCAAAGTGAAGGCGCTCATTTGATTTCACTTCATAACGACAATGAAACATACGATGTTGGTGGTATGGGATTTTTTGTTTTATACCTTTAGAGGTTATCCAGATATTAATTTTTGAACGAGACTTATCCCATTAGATAGCCCTTTGGTAGTTATGCATAGCACCAAAATATTTCCAGTTAATGACTTTTTATTATGCTAATTTTTGAAAATGATGTTTGAAAAATGTGCGTGAAACAGGGGCTTTTGAAAAATCATCGACCTGGATATCGCAGATTTTTCAAACTTCATTCTCAAAAATTCGCATAATAAAAGGCCATTCACCGGAAATATTTTGGGGTTATACATAACTGCCCTGGGGCTATCTCATGGGATAGGTCTCATTCAAAAAGTGGCGTCACAAGTTGGGACTGTCCTTTGTAAAATTAAAAGTGTTTGGTATTGACCCGCCCTGGGTTCATCAAAAAGCCATGGATTTTGGCCAATCTCACCCCACATGTCCTTAAAAAATAGTTGGAAAGATCAAACATCAAAGCATCTTTCCAACAAAATCAAATCAGATTGATAGGTCTTAAGACCCCTTGTCACCTAACACCAGGACTACCTTTAGGTTCTAAATTAAAAATATTTTAAATGATTTCAGTATTCCAACATTTGGAAACAACAGTTGCCCGGGGATGTGTATACCAACAAAAACGACATTTTTGGATTGGTCTTAATAAAGTCAGTTCTGATAAATTTGAATGGAGTGATAGCTCAAAAACAGATTACGAAAAATTCCTACCCAATCCCGAAGATATCCATTATAAAGCCCTTGGAAATTGTTTAACAGCTGAGATAAATGATGACATAATTGAAGGCTGGAAAGACAGTAATTGTGAAGAAAAATTAAAGTATATTTGTAAGAAAGAATTGACATTAGGTAATTGAAAATGGGCTAATGGGATTCTAAAAATTTCAACAATTTCAGAAAATTCTGAATCATTGGAATCAAGGTATTCAAATGACGATAATGAAACTGTTGAATATGTGCCACCATGCTCTGAAGGATGGAAATATTTTCGTGATCATTGTTACAAAGTTTTTGATTCCACAAAATCTTGGAGTGAAGCAGAATCCACTTGTAAAAGTGAAGATTCTCAATTAGCTTCTATCCATGATAGAGAAGAAAACAATTTAATCACTGGTTTGTTTTGCTTCAGGATTTTGATTTTGGGTGTTTTAAAGAAGCGAAAGGGATTAGCCAATTTCTGATCCTGATCAGTGAAGCGGCAAAGATCAAAGGAAAAATCTGACGGGGAAACAGGTGCTTTTATAATTTCGAAATATATTTTTGATAAGAGAATGTCCTGATTAGCCATCAGAATCTTCTTTCAAAGTTTTCAACCCGCTCCATTAGATTTTATCCTTTGATGTTTGCCGCTTTAAGGTAAAGGCTAGATTTTGGTTTTCCTTCCACTTTTAAAACTGCTGGAGTAAGATTTGGACAATCTTTTTATATCCCAAATATTGATTGTTGCGTAAAAATTAAAATTTTTAAATTTTTAAAAAATTATTTTTATATTAATTTTAATATTTAATTCACAGATGTGAAAACTAAACCATTACTTTATCGTAATCTTCAATTTCTACAATTCAAAAAAAAATTCAACGTTATTATATATAATTACCAAATATGTGTGTCAGTACAGCTTTTTCGGAGTTTTCAAATTGTTACCTTTATGAAAATTTATTATCCAACATATTTTAGAACTTGGACAAAACATTTCCCATGGAGTTGATCAATGCAAGTGGATTCGAGACAATTTTAAAAATCAAATTTGGATTGGTCTTAGCAATCAAAGCGACCACTTTTATTCAAAATGGACCGATGGAACCGAACGAGCTTATACCCATTGGAAACCGGATGAACCAAATAATTTGGGTGGAAGTGAAAGTTGTATGCATATTATCATTGCTAAAGAATGCGATTCACATGGCTTTTGGAATGATTTGCCCTGTGAGAAGGAACTTAAATTTGTTTGTAAAAAGAAAAAAGCTGTCGAAGGTTAATTTGAATAAATATGAAACAGTTTTGTAATTTAAGTTTTTCCAGAAACTCCAGTAAATATCTTACCAGAGACAGAATGTGATGGTAGGTATATAAGGACGTCAGTAGGATCTGAAGGGGCAGCAACCTTTTCGAGGGAGCACGCCTTTGATCTTATGCCGATTGCGGTAAAAGATCAAAGACTTTTAAAGACAATAACTTTGATCTTATGCAGATGGCGGTAAAAGATTAAAGGTTTTTTATGATTTAAAGTTGGTGTTTCATTTGCTGCTTTTTTTAATTTCGCAATAAAGTTCGACAGAATGAAAAAAATTGAAATTCAAGAACTTTCGCCTTTTTCTAGTGTTAAAAAAGTTGAAAAAAGCGAAAGTTCCTGATTTTCAAAAACTTTCAGCTTCGTTAACTTTCTTGCGCAATGAAAAAAAAGCAAATGATACATCTCCTTTAAGATCATAAAAATCCACGTATTTTTGGTGCCCTATTCTTCTGATATAACTGAATGCTGCAAAAAGTCTTGAATCAATTACATTCAAAACTTGAAATGCCATTTTTAGCTCCACCTGAAAAAGGTCCCTGCCCATCTGGATGGTCACGATTCCAAAATAGTTGTTACAAAGTTTTTCCGAAAAAAGATTTCCTTCACGCTCGTTGCGGCATATATGCAGCTGCACATGCTTCCATTCACAGCAAAGAAGAAAATGCTTTTATTGCAGGTTTGTATGCTTTTAACTCAAATTTTTGGATGTGTAAAAATGTAAATATTTCTTCGAAATTTGCATGGTTAAATTAAACGCCGGGCCGGGCCGGTTAGAAAAAGTTTACTAATTCGAACAAAAACAAAATTTTTTGTAGAATCTTCTAGATTCTTTCCAAATTTTGATTTTTTCATAGAATTTCTAATCCTCGGATACTTAAGCCGGGTTACGGTAAAATTTTTTTTGATTTTATTGTCAGTAATCTCAGTTTTTCAATGATATTAACCAAAATTTCTATTTTATAATTCCACCGAGTTATAAAATACTACCCATGATAAAATCTTTATTTTTTAAGAACTTGGTTATCAAGCCTTAGGCGGTAACAATAGCTGTGAAGGAGATAATCAAATGTGGCATGGATTTGATGGCACAAATGATGCATTTTATGACTGGAAGGATGAAACTGCTGTAGATTACACAAATTGGGCACCTGGTAAACCAGAAGTATTTTTAGCAAGAAACTTGAAATATGAAAATAAGCAACGTTGTGCACAAATTGTCATTGGAAAAGGATGTGAAAAACTCACAGATGATGGAAAAATTGTACCATATGAACATGGAAAATGGAATGAATACAACTGTGACAAAGAAATGCCTTACATTTGTAAAAGAGATGTTATTGTTTAACATACAGAATAACGAAAATAAATTTTATTAAAACTGCAAAAAATGGTGTATGACTTTACATTTTTAAGGTCTTTCACATACAATAATCCAAATGGACAAAAAAAATAAAGCAGTTAAAGTATTTTTAACTTTTTAATTAAATGAACATATAATTTTTTTTATCAAAAAACTGTTTGTCAGAAAAAAAGAAAATTCTGAATCCGTTGGATTCTTATTTTAACTTTTTGTTCTCCAGATTCAACAAAATGGGTAACAGTGGATTTATTAAAAAAGGACACTAAAATGTAACAAAAATTGATAATAGATTTTTTAAACCTCAAATTTAATTTCAATATCCTTAAAACTTAAAAAAATTTCTATTACTTTGATGTAACAGCTATCATGATAGTTATCATACGTTTAAATTGCTTACAATATTCTCTTCAAGGATTTAGCAAGAACGTGTACAAAATAATTAAAACTTTTAAAAAGCAATGTCATATTAATTACTTAATAAAAATAGGTTAAATTAAACATTTGCTCGAACTTTGCAAAAACTTACTAAAAAAAGTTTGTTACAATTTTTAAATTTTCAACCATTTTTGGCAAAACATGAATGAAAGTTTTTTTTGTGTCAAACAAAGTTTTTTAAAAATTGCAGAAAAAAGACGCGGGAAATTGTCGCGCGTTTTTCTTCTTTATTTTTAACGTTGAAGTTTTTTGCTTGATTGAAGTTTAAATATTTTTCTTTATCGTGTTTAATTATACTTTTTCCACCAATTAATTAATTGTTAAAACTTTATCATCATCATTTTTTAGATCCGTACTAACTTATTTCAACAAATAAAGTATGTCACAAGAAGATATTGCTGAACTATTTGGTGATGAACGAGATGAAATTGATGAAGATGATGAAGCAGGCGAAGATCTCTTTGGTGATGATATGGAACGGTAAGCGATCTTGTACTTTGTTATGTATATTTGGTAGGGAAGGAGTTAAGGTTAGGATTAATCTTGGTCCCTCAAATCCTATATCCTTGTTAGAATTTTGATGCTTGTACTCGAATGAGTGGAGAAAAGTATCTCTTATCCATCTTTAAAGCTTCAACCTGTGTTGTTATACTTAGACTTGATAAATATTAATAATTGGTTCTTTTTAGTGATTATCGTCCACAACCTGAATTAGATGTTTTATCCCAATCTGGTATCGATGATGAAGATAATGCAAGTGAAATGTCATTTGGTGCTCGACGGGCTGCTGAATTAGAAATGGAAGAACGGGATGCTGTTAATTTTGGTGATCGACATGTAAGATCTTTTTATAATACTCTTTATGCTAAAAACAGTTTCGGAACCAACAATTTTACCTTAATAGTCATGTTTAAATACCTTTTACCATTCTTTATACCTCATTAAAAGTTGTACTTTAACATCTTTATACCTAAACTTATCCCTCTTATCTGTTTTAGCTCTTCTACGATGCCGGGGATGCTTCCCAATCACAATCGGATGATCATCGACGTCGCCGGAATCGTCTTCGTAAACGTCCTGAAATTATTCAAGAGGAAGAAGAAATGGAAGAAGATGTTCCAGTGGATGTACTTGAAAATTTACGTGGTCGTTCTGTTCGTGATCATGTTAATGATGAAGCAGTTGCTCGGGAAATTGTTCGTCGATTTAAACGTTTCCTTAAAAATTTCAAAGATCCTAAAACTGAAAAGAATAAATACATTATTCAAATTCAACAAATGGCTTCTGAAAATCGAGAATCTTTGATCATTGATTATGAAGATTTAGCAGATAATGCTGGAGAACCTGCAATTTCATTCTTTTTGCCTGAAGCACCTTTGGAAGTGATTGAACTTTTTGATATTGCTGCAACTGAAGTTGTCTCAATTATGTATCCACATTATAAACGTATCTGTGCAACAATTCATGCTCGAATTGCTGGCCTTCCAACATTTGAAGAAATTCGAATGCTTCGACATATTCATCTTAATATGCTTATTACAACTTCGGGAGTTGTTACTGTTACATCTGGAATCCTTCCTCGTTTGAGTCTTGTCAAATATAATTGTGTTGCTTGTGGATATGTTATTGGTCCAATTACCCAAGGTTCTGAAGATGAAGTTAAGCCATCTTCCTGTGCATCTTGTCAATCTCGAGGTCCCTTTGAACTTAATGTTGAAGAAACTGTTTATCAAAATTATCAACGTATCACCATTCAAGAATCTCCAAATCTTGTTGAAGCTGGTCGTCTCCCACGTTCAAAAGATGTCATTCTTACCGGAGATCTTTGTGATGCTTGTAAACCTGGAGATGAGATTGTAAGTTTTATTTTGTCAGCTACAGTATACAGTACTTTTGTGGATGTGACACTTTTTTCATAATTAATAATAATGGTGGTTGTTTTAGGAAGTTACTGGAGTCTTTACCAACAATTATGATTCATCACTCAATTCTCGACAAGGCTTTCCAGTTTTTGCTGCTGTTATCCTTGCAAATTATATTCGAACAAAAGATCAAATTGAATCTGATGCCCTTACCGATGAAGATATCAAAGCAATTCGTGAACTTTCAAAAGATCCTGAAATTGCACAAAAAATCTTTGCTTCAATTGCTCCAACAATTTATGGTCATCAAGATGTTAAGCAAGCTATTGCTTTAGCACTTTTCCGAGGTGAACCTAAAACTCCAAATGGAAAGCATTCAATTCGCGGTGACATTAATGTCTTACTCTGTGGTGATCCGGGTACTGCAAAATCTCAATTTCTTCGATATGTTGGTCATCTTGCTCCTCGATCAATTTTAACAACTGGACAAGGTGCTTCTGCTGTTGGGCTTACAGCATATGTTCAACGGCATCCAGTTACTCGTGAATGGACTCTTGAAGCTGGTGCAATGGTTTTAGCTGATAAAGGTGTCTGCTTAATTGATGAATTTGATAAAATGAATGATCAAGATCGAACTTCTATTCATGTAAGTTGTTTTATTACAGTAATCTTATACTGTTGGTACATGAATATTAATATTTAATGTCCATGAATTGTGTCTTACAATAACTGGTTACTGTAGTATTAATTTATGATGAACAATGTAATTCCAGTAATCAGTTGATAGAAGTTCTACATAAATAAATACTTTGAGATACAGTAATCTTCTCGAATACTACTTTTGCATATTTTAGGAAGCAATGGAACAACAATCAATCTCCATCTCTAAAGCCGGTATTGTTACATCTCTTCGAGCTCGGTGTACTGTAATTGCTGCTGCAAATCCAATTGGTGGTCGATATGATTCTTCTCGAACTTTTGCTGAAAATGTTGATCTTACTGAGCCAATCCTTTCTCGATTTGATATTCTTTGTGTTATCCGAGATCAAGTTGATCCAGTTGAAGATGAACATTTGGCAGATTTTGTTATTAAAAATCATTCAAAAATGCATCCAAATGCTATCAAAGAATCTGCAGAAGCTAATGATGGAAATATTGATGAATTTCAAGAAAACTGTCCAACAACAAATGTTAAACTTATCCCGCAACAACTTCTTCGAAAATATTTAATTTATGCTCGAGAACATGTTCATCCAAAACTTGAAGGTCGATGCGCAGAAAGAATTGAATCAGTTTATTCTGAATTGCGAAAGGAATCAAAAGTGAGTTGAATTTGGATAAGATTTAATAGGATAAAGGTTACTGCAATCTAGTACCGTAGTTTACTATGATAACTTTATGCAAGTTTTTGGAATATACATATAGTTACTGTATTTTAGGCTACTGGATCCGTTGCTATTACACTTCGACATGCTGAAGCTATGATTCGGATGGCTGAAGCTCATGCAAAAATGCACCTTCGTGGATATGTTACAGAAGAAGATGTCAATGCAGCAATTCGAATTATGCTCGAATGCTTTATTCAAACTCAAAAAGCTTCAATCATGCGTCAAATGCGAAAAGTTTGTCTTTCTTTAACTTAAACTACCGTAATCTAATATGTTTACTTTTAGGTATTTGCTCGCCAACTCACTTTCAAAAAAGATAGCTCTGAACTTTTACTCTTCTATCTTAAACAACTTGTTCGGGATCAGCTTTTATATGAACAATCACGAAAGAATAATTCTAATGTTGATGGCTTGGATACGGTATCCGTTTCTGAAGATGACCTTAAAGCAAAAGCCCGCCAACTCAATGTTGATAATCTTGCAACATTTTATCGTTCAAGATTTTTTACTGGAAATAATTTTACCTATGATCCAAAGCAAAAGAAAATTACTCAACGTATCTTTTAATCTTTTTTTGAGTATGGCTATGCTTCAAACTGTTATCTTTATTTACTGTACTATTTTTTGTAACCCTTGTTTTTCTATGTTTTTTATATTTGCATTTTTATCAAGGTTGAAATAAACTTCTGTTAATGATTCTTTTGCTTTTTGCACATTTTTCGTTTGGTTACTGTAACAACCTATTATTACTTATTTATATTATTAACAAAAATTACAATAAAAAGCTTTGGTTAATTAGTATAAATAATTAGATAATGTCGCAAATCAATAAGGTCAACGTTCAACACTTATCTTTTATTGAATCGTGTCAGATGAATTTTTTTGCTTCTCTGCTTTCATTTCGAATATGTAAATTTTCTTCATTTGCATGAACATGATGACAATTTTTTTGGGAATTCTGAAGTTAAAGATTAATGCTTTTAAAGCAGGGGAAGCTGATACCAGCAACTTTGTCAAAGATCACTCACAAAGATGTACCCTAGTTGAGATGCTTTCCTCGAACAAGTACAATAATCTATATGCCGATAAATTAATAACGAAAATATTCAAATTATAACGGCGAAAATTTATAAAATAAATAAAAGAAAAATTCAACACAATATATTAAACAGTCTCAGTATGTGGGGTAGAAATTTTGAGAAGGATATTAACCAAGTTATCTTTGTTAAGAGTATCCAAACCATGAACAGCTTCTTTCATTGTTAAACGTTGAATTAAATATTCTTTGCATTTTGATAAAAGTTTCGGAGCATTGATAAAAGTTGTTGTAGCATTAATAAGATGACAAACATTTGTTGGAGAGATTCTTTTGATGAGATAATCTTGAACTGCATTCTAAAAAAGGTGATGATTATTGTAATATAACTAATTAATACTCACTTTGATAAGAACAATTTCGTACTTATCGGAAAATTGTAAAAGCGAAATCATTTGTTCATAAGTAAATGTTTGTGGAAGAGAAGAACTATATAAAAGCTTGATAGCAGCATGAACAATTTCATATTCAAAATCAATAATTTCCATTTTCTTTTCTTCGACTTCTTTCAAATTTGAGTCAAACATTCCAGAAAAAACTGGAGAAGCTGATTTAAGAACATGCTTGTGAACCTAAAAATGGATACTGTAGATTTAAAGATCGTTGAACAAAAACTAACCTTGATTGTTTTTTCGCCAATAATAAAAGTGAAATTCTTTCCACGATGATATCCTTTTTGAACAATCCCATTTTCCAATGCCAAAATTGTTGGTTCTTTTTCTTTTTCAACCATTAAAGTTCCAGAAACATTCAAAGTTAATTCACCATCAACAAAATACCCCTTTTCAGGATTGAAGAGTTCTTCGGTAAAACATAAACGAAAACCCCATCCAATTGGTAAATCTTCAAAAATGTTCTCCCGTACATCCATAATATTTGCAGAATCAATAGAGAGCTTCCAAACGGCTTCAATTTTGGCATTTGACCCATGCTTTAAATGAAGAAAGATCCATGTTTCTCCTTGGCTTTCTTTATCATGATCTCCATTGGGATAAAATGAAATGTAATATTCGATATGAGAATCCGAAGAGACTGTAAGATCTTCGCTGTATAAGGCTTCATTTTCTAAACCTTTCAAATCAGATTCTTTAATCTTCCATTCAACAGAAAAAGGATATTTGATTTTCTTAAAAAAGGGAAAACAGTTATTTCACGGAAAAATAAAAAAAATTCATACTTGACATTTGATTTTGAAGGAACCTTTAATCTTTACAATCATAACTCCATCGGTGAAATAGGTTTTTCTGGGATCAAATAATGCTGATGCTTCACAAATCCGTAATCCCCAATTTTCACTACCTTTAAAATAAGTTTGAGCAAAATAGTCAAAAAAATTTGAATTCAGAATTGTAAATTCGACATCAACGTCAACGCTAGTGGCACGTCCAAAATCAACATTAAGAAACATCGATGATTCACGGCCCATTTTATAGCAATCATTTGGATAAATAGAAATACAATATTCAACATTTGAGAGTTCACAAACAGAATACCATGGACTGTCAAAATCTTCATTTTCTTTCAAAGCTTCCAAATCTGCTTTCTTGAATTTGATTTCTTGATCAATAAAAAATGTCTAAAAGAATGCGCTGTATTTGTGTAATAAGATTGACTCAATTTGCTTACCGAGGGTCAGGGGTGTGCGTTTTGTCAGTCAAAGTTTAGTCAGTCATTAACAAAACCTTCATTCTCATTTTTGGTCAAACGTTGACTTGACATTGCTTAACAAATAAAAATTGGTCAGTCAATGACCAAACCAAAAAAATTTAGTCAATGATTTACTGAAAATCCTGCATATTTATGGATGTAACAATAATGAATTTTACCTAATTTCTTGAAAAATAAGGAGATAGTATGCCAAAATTTGCATTAAAAGCAAAAAAAATCAATTTTAATCAACTAAGTCAAATGACTGACTTGACTCGGTCATTGATTGACTGAATTTTTTTGGTCAAGCCTTGACTGAAACATCTTACAACCGAATTTTTTTGTCAACGTTGGTCATGACTGACAAAACGCACACCCGTGCCGAGGGTTCCATTTTTAACAAATTTGAATGAACACCATAGATTAATAGAAAACTTGAACAGAAAGTTTAAAATAAGCTCTCGAAATTGTAAATGTTAATATTCTTTTATTTTAACAAAAAAAACTAAACAAGCGTAAATAATAAAAAAGAGGACTTTTAAAAAACCCAATTTTGGGGTTTGCAAAAAAACAAAAGCCCTCAAAATTTCATTGAATGACATTTTGCCAAAATATTATAAAATAATGCAGATCTGCGCAGATCATACTGTATTTTTTATTTATTGTGAAAACATGGATATTTTCTTTTACAGATTAACTCTGGCATGGTTATTGTTTCTGGATACAAATACACGACGTGGTGATTCAGATGAATGAAAAATTCTAAAGCTCACATAAATATTTTTTAGGATTCTTAAATTATTAAAAGCATTTTTTGCTTTGATGAAATATTATCTTACGATATCCTTCAATAATTTTGCAAAAAGTATTTGAAATGAGCATTTGGTTGGCTTCTGTACAGTAATTATTTATGTACAAAAAGCTTAAATTATCCGTCGAATGTGAAAAGTTTGTCTTTCTTCAAATAAAAACTACTATAATCTAATATGTTTACTTATAAGTATTCGCTGACCAACTCAATTTCAAAAAAGATAACTGATTACTATACTAAAATTTCTAAAAGTTTTTGAATCTTATATCACATTAGAACTCAATATGAATATTTATTAAAATTCGATAAACGCAAAAACACAAATTAAACATTTTTAGATGAAATTATCATGAACATTTCAACCAAAACATTTTTGTCAAGAATATCCAAATCATGAATAGCTGTCTTCTTATTTAAACATTTAATTAAATATTCTTTGCTTTTGGGAAGAAGTTTCGGAGCATTGATGAAGGTTGTTGTAGCATTAATAAGAGAACAGACATTTGTTGGAGAGATTCTATGAATGAGATAATCTTGTATAGCATCCTAAAAAAGGTGATGACTACTGTATATAACTAATCAAAACTTACTTTGATAAGAACAATTTCGTACTTATCGGAAAATTGTAAAAGCGAAATCATTTGTTCATAAGTAAATGTTTGTGGAAGAGAAGAACTATACAAAAGTTTCATAGCAGCATGAACAATTTCATATTCAAAATCAATAATTTCCATTTTCTTTTCTTGGACTTCTTTCAAATTTGATTCAAACATTCCAGCAAAAACTGGAGAAGCAGATTTAAGAACATGTTTGTGAACCGAAAAATGGATACTGTAGATTTAAAGATCGCTGAACAAAAACTAACCTTGATAGATTTTTCGCCAATGATGAAAGTAAAATTTTTTCCACGATGATATCCTTTTTGGACAATTCCATTATCTAATGCCAAAATTGTTGGTTCTTTTTCTTTTTCAACCATTAAAGTTCCAGTAATTTTCAAAGTTAATTCACCATCAACAAAATACCTATTTTCAGGGATAAAAAGTTCTTCATTTGAACATAAACGAAAACCCCATGTATCTGTTTCTTCAAAAACGTGTTTATTTTCATCCACAAAATTCACAGAATCAATCGAATACTTCCAAACGGCTTCAATTTTTGAATTTGATTCAAGCTCCAAATGAAGAAAGATCCATGTTTCTCCTTGACTTTCTTCATTATCATCTCCATTGGGAAAAAATGAAATGTAACATTTACCATCAAAATCTGAAGCTGTTAGATCTTTGCTGTATAAGCAATCATTTTCTAAACCTTTCAAATCAGATTCTTTGATCTTCCATTGAACAGAAAAAGGATATTTGATTCGCTTAAAAAATGGTAATATTAATTAAATGGAAAAAAGTGAAGAATAACTTACATAAAATTCAATTATGAAAGAGCATTTAATCTTTACAATCATTTCTCCATCGGTAAAAAAGCTATTTTTGTCATCAAATAATTCAGAAGTTGCACAAATCCATTTTCCCCAACCTGTGTTAACTTTATAAGACGTTTTAAACTTTACCGAAAAATTTGAATTCTGAATTACAACGTTGGCATCAGCATCAACGTTTGCTGCTTGTCCAAGAAAAAGATGTAGAAAAATCCATGATCTTTGATGTCCACGATTAGGATAAATTGAAATACAATATTTAACATTTGAGAGTTCACAAACACGATACCATGGACTTTTTGTATATTTACCTTCTTCCAAAGCTTCCATATCTGCTTTCTTGAATACGATTTCTCGATCGATGAAAAAAGTCTAAAACAAAATATTAAAAATTTGGTTGAAAAGTTTGTTTGAATTTGCTTACCGATGGTTCCATTTTTAATAAATACGACTGAATACCATAGATTTATCAAACAGTTGATGAGTAAATTTTGATGAAGCTCTGAAAAATATAAAGATATATATCGTTTTATTAAAACTAAAGCTATAGCTGCGAAAATAAGAGGAGTTGAAAAAATGGAACAAAAAAAATCGAATTAATCTTTTTTTGCCCCCATTTTTTCCTCTTTTTGCCCCCACGAAAAAAAAGGCCCCCTCGTTTTCCTTTTTTTGCCCCCTTGAAAAAAAAGGCCCCCAATTTTTACTTTTTTTGCCCCCTCGAAAAAAAAGGCCCCCAATTTTACTTTTTTTGCCCCCTCGTTTGTTGAACGTTAGCGAGTAAAGTTTTTATGCTTTTAACGCGTTAACATTAATTATTAAGACTTATTACTATTTATAGTAATTTTTACACGTCTTTGCCTGTAACTTAACTTACTCAGCCTTTATAACTTTACGCATGCATGCGCGCATGCCGTGTATTTAGGCTTTTATACAGGGGTTATTATTTAGGCTTTAACATATATATTGGATTATATATATATACATATCGTCACATTCTGTTATAAACAATCCTTTGTTTATGTTGGTAAAAGCAAAGGTTTGGAAAAGTCAATGCAAGTATGTTATAAGTCAACGTTTTACTTAACCGCAATCATCCACACATTTGCTACTTATGAAAACAGTTCTTTCATTTCTGGAAGACGGGTTTTAACAACATTATATTTATGATTGGTTCCATACATATATATATGATTTCGAACACAGTCGAATATACTTATAACCTTCCACGTAATAAAGCCAACCTTCGTTACCTTTCTTTCAGAAATGAATTAACTGCTTTACTATTGTATTTTTCATGAGTTACTGAACCACAGCATTACCGACTACGTATATGCTGGATTATTATCCAAAAAATAATTACTTATAATGAACTTCCATTGGCAGTTCGTAACCTTAGCCTATATCATTCAGCCGCTGTTCCACATGAACGAAACAGTTAAAAGATTTTATAAGTATAAGTGTTCGTTCTGATATTCCGTTTGATCAAACATAAAGGAATGACCAAGAACTTCGTGGAGCTATAAAAATTTTATTTGGTCGACCACTGTCAAGTGATCGTTGGGAAGTTAATATACGGTTTATGTATTTATGTAGGCAAAGACGTATAAAAATTACTATAAATAGTAATAAGTCTTAATAATTAATGTTAACGCGTTAAAAGCATAAAAACTTTACTCGCTAACGTTCAACAAACGAGGGGGCAAAAAAAGTAAAATTGGGGGCCTTTTTTTTCAAGGGGGCAAAAAAAGTAAAAATTGGGGGCCTTTTTTTTCAAGGGGGCAAAAAAAGGAAAACGAGGGGGCCTTTTTTTTCGTGGGGGCAAAAAGAGGAAAAAATGGGGGCAAAAAAAGTAGCGTCCAAAAAAATCGCGCAAAAAATGAAAACTTGCACAAACTCAAAATTTTGTTTGAAAGACACTTTGCCAAATTATTGTATAACAACAAAGCTGACGTGATCATACTGTATACCATATTTTTCAAATAAATAAATAATTTGTAACAAATTCTCTCTGAAAGCATGGCTCTGGCTTGATTACGAATGGTACATGTCGTTGGATGACAATATGCAAATTCGCAAAACTTTAACACTCAAATCTTGGACGGTAAATAATATTTTCTCTTACAGTTCGCCCGAAAGTTTGCAACATTTTTAAAAAAACATTCATCAAAGACTTAAGTGTTACAGTTTCACCAATTTGAATATTCCCATACGTTAAGCAAAGGAAGAAGAGGTAAAGAGTAACTACAAGTTTGAGAAATATACTGAAAGATGAAAACATATCAAACATTTTTTCAAACTCTTTAATAAACACCATAAAAATATATTTATTAAAAATCAATGAAAGAAAAAAACAATACAATATTAAACACTTTCAGTTCCAACTAATAAGAAAATTTCTTTCATGACAGCATTATCAAGTGTATCTAAATCAGGGACAAAATATCTTTGCTTCACACGTTCAACCAAATATTCTTTGCATTTTGAAAGAAGTTTTGAAGCATTGATAAAAGTTGTTGTAGCATTAATGAGATGACAGACATTTGTTGGAGAAATTCTTTGAATGAGATAATCTTGTACAGCATCCTAAAACCATTGATGATTACTGTAATATGAATTAGGAATACTTACTTTAATAAGATCAATTTCATACTTATCCGCAAACTGCAAAAGGTCAATCATTTGTTCATATGTAAATGTTTGAGGTAATGGAGTACTGTACAAAAGTTTCATAGCAGCATGGACAATTTCATACTCAAAATCAATAATCTCCATTTTCTTTTCTTGGACTTCTTTCAAATTTGAGCCAAACATTCCAGCAAAAACTGGAGAAGCAGATTTAAGAACATGCTTGTGAACCTAAAAAAGGATACTGTAGATTTAAAGATCGTTGAACAAAAACTAACCTTGATTGTTTTTTCGCCAATGATGAAAGTAAAATTCTTTCCACGATGATATCCTTTTTGAACGATTCCATTTTCCAGTGTCAAAATTGTCGGTTCTTTTTCCTTTTCAACCATTAAAGTTCCAGAAACTTTCAGAGACAATTTTCCATCAACAAAATAACCATTTTTTGGGTCAAAAAGTTCTTCAGTTGAACATAAACAAGGAGCAAATCCTTCTGAACTTTCAAAAATGCTGTTTATTTCCCGCGAATACTTAACAGAATCAACAGAAATCTCCCAAACGGCTTCAATTTTTGAATTTGCCCTAAGCTTTAAATGAAGAGAAATACGAGTTTTGCCTTGATCATTTTCAGAGCTTCCATTTGGAAAAAATGCAATGAAATATTTAATATCAGAATCTGCAGAGACTTTAAAACACGCAGTTTTCAAATGATTTTTCGGAGAAGCTTCTAAGGCTTTCAAATCAGATTCTTTGATTTTCCATTGAAGAGAAAAAGGATATTTGTTTCGCTTAAATGGTATTATTAATTTAAAGGAAAAAATGAAGAATAACTTACATGAAATTCAATTCTGAAGGAACCTTTAATCTTTACAATTAATTCTCCATTCGTGAAATAGTTGTTTGCAGTATCAAAGAACTCTGAAGTTGTACAAATTCGTTCACCCCATCCATCAAATTTCTTCCAAGTTAAGTTAAACTTTTTAGAAAAATTTCGAATTTTAACTTCAACATCAACCACAACGTTTGCTGCTCGCCCAAGATCTACAAAAATATAGATCCATGTTTTTTGACGAATCTTTCTACGTCTTTCATTTGGACAAATTGTAACAAAATATTTAACATCGGAGAGATTACATACAGTATACCTTGGACTATCAAAATCTTCTTCTAGTTTCAGAACTTCCAAATCTGCTTTCTTGAATTTGATTTCGCGATCTATGAAAAAAGTCTACAAAAAAATTACAACAAATTTATTAATAATTATGAGAAAATTTGCTTACCGAGGGTTCCATTTTTTATAAATTTTGATTAAATACTATAGATTTATAAAAAATGCTGACAAGTAACTTTTGATGAAACTCAAAAAATTTGTCGAAATAATATTGTTTTTATTGAAACAAAAAAATAAGACAAAAGCTGTAATTTTAGAAAGGTAGAGAAAATAATATAATAAAACTCTCATAAGAGGTCCAAAAAAGAAAAGAAAAAAATACGCGCAAAAAATTAGAAATTTACAAAACCTTTGAAATACGATAAAAGACATTGTGCTAATTTCTGAAAATCTTTCAAATTAATGAGTACTGTATTTTAGGCTACTAGATCCGCTGCAATTACACTTCAACATGTTGAAGTTATAAGACAAGGAAACATGGTTTAAAAAGATTTTATGGTAAATCAATTAAGGGTGAAGCTGAACAAGTTGAGAAGTTTGCATCGAAAGGTGAGAACGACACATAATCAAATAAAGAATGATTTTAGCACAATTCCAAATCTTGCAAGAATTATTTTTAACAATACACATAATTATGTCACAGTTACTTTTTAAAGTGCCCGAAAATTTAATATATAATAAAAAATTTTTTAAACCATGGTAGAAAAAGACATACAATTTTAATACGACGCTTTTAAGTTTAAAAAGGTCAAACAAAATTTGGCAAAAGAATAGATAGATCGTAATTACAAGTTTGAGAAATATTTTTGAAAAATGAAATTCAATTAAAAATTTCCGGGATCTCATTGATCCAAAAGTTGGCCAAAAACAAGTTTTCTCAATTCAGCTTCTTTGCATTATTGCTCTTCAACGTCGATATTCTTTGCAAATCGGCATCAAGCTTAAATCTATATCACGTGAGTCTACATAGTTTTATTAGAATTATATTCTACAGTATCTTTTATATAAAAAAATTAGAAAGGAATTAGTGGTAATCAAGAAATACTATTGTGCTGATGAACTTCTTGATTTTTCTTTTCCGATTATGCTATTAAAGCAGTATTAAAAAAAGGATTCAACTGGATTCACAGCTTCTATTGAAAATGAAGAAGACGCAACTCAAGCATCAAAAACATGAAAATCTAAAAAACATGCAAAGAAGAAGCATTTACCAAAGAAATGATGGAAGCAAAAGCAATAAATTTCGGTGATAGATTATTTTGTTTTTTATTGTAATTTTAATTTATGTCAAATGTTTTATAAATCATTTATTGGGAATTCCATGGTTGGAGGCTTGAAAAGCAGGAGGGAAATCGATGCCAGAAACTGTGTTGAGGCTAGCCAGGAAGAGACAAAACAAATATTGAAAAAGCAACGGCCACAGCACGTTCGCAAAAACGTGAATTTGCAACAAACTTTTGCTTCCCATTTGGCCGTCTTTATATTTCATGACATTCTGTTAATTTCCACAGTTAGTCAACATGCTAAACTAACATATGTACGAGGGATTTTTTGATATTTTAAGTTAGAGCGATTTGCCAGCCCGATGAAGCTGTTTCTTGGCAAAGGTTTAACTTTCTAACTTCATCGGTCTGGCAAATCGCTCTAACTTAAAATATCAAAAAATCCCTCGTACATGTGTTAGTTTAGCATGTTGACTAACTGTGGAAATTAACAAAATGTCATGAAATAAAGAAACGACCAAATGGGAAGCAAAAGTTTGTAAAATGCTAATCCGCCTCGAACGTGCTGTGCGGCGGAAATCTAAATACCTTTTATGTAAAGACGAAATTAACTATGATATAAAAATTTTTAAAAATTGAAAAATGCATCAAAATTACTGTAGATAAACGAAAAACACAAGATGAACTTTTATTACACAATCAACAAAAGAAAAATTCAAAACAAATTTAAAAATTTTTAGCATGTGGAGTGGAGATTTCAAGAAGGATATTAAACATGAAATCTTTGTCAAGAAGATCCAAGCCATGAACAGCTTCCTTCTTTGTTAAACGATCAATTAAATACTCTTTGCAACTGGAAAGAAGTTTTGGAGCATTGATAAAAGTTGTTGTAGCATTCATGAGATGACAGACGTTTGTTGGAGAGATTCTTTGGATAAGATAATCTTGGACAGCATCCTAAAAATTGTTCTCATTACTGTAATATGAATTAGGAATACTTACTTTGATAAGATCAATTTCATACTTATCAGCAAATTGCAAAACGTCAATCATTTGTTCAAATGTAAATGATTGAGGCAGTGGAGTGCTGTACAAAAGTTTCATAGCAGCATGAACAATTTCATATTCAAAATCAACAATTTCGATTTTCTTTTCTTTCACTTCTTTCAAATTTGATTCAAACATTCCAGCAAAAACTGGAGAAGCAGATTTAAGAACATGTTTATGAACCTAAATATAATGACATTGTAGATATGAACAATATAGTCAAAAACTAACCTTGATTGTTTTTTCGCCAATGATAAAAGTAAAATTCTTTCCTCGATGATATCCTTTTTGAACAATCCCATTTTCCAATGCCAAAATTGTCGGTTCTTTTTCTGTTTCAACCATAATAGTTCCAGTAATTTTTAGAGTCAATTCACCGTTATTAAAATAACCATTTTTGGGATTAAAAAGATCTTCGGTTGAACAAACAAAACGACCCCATCCGTCGACAGTGTCTTCAAAAATGTGATCTTTTTCTTTCTTGAAATCCGCAGAATCAATAAAAAGCTTCCAGACAGCTTCAATTTTTGGATTTGCTCCAAGCATAAATTGAAGAAAGATCCATGCTTCTCCTTGGCTTTCTTCATCATCATCTCCATTTGGATAAAATGAAATGTAATATTTGATATCAGAACCCGAAGAAACTGTAAGATCTTCGCTGAAAAAACCCTTATTTTTTAAAGCTTTCAAATCAGATTCTTTGATCTTCCATTGAGCAGAAAAAGGATATTTAATTCTCTAAAAAAGGGTTTAATAAAATCTAATTAAAGAAATGGTAAAAAAACTTACATGCAAATGAATCTTGAAGGAACCTTTAATCTTTACAATCATTTCTCCATCAGTAAAACAATTATTTTTGGGATCAAATAATTGGGAAGTATCACAAATCCATGCTCCCTCTCCTCCGAAGTCGTTATAAGTCTTTTTAATACGTCCAGAAAAATTTTGAATTGTAAATTCGGCATCAACGTCAACGTGGGTGGCTCGTCCAAGATCAACAACAATAAATAAAGCTGATTTCTTTCGGAATCTTCTACGTTTTTTATATGGATTAATTGAAATACAATATTCAACATTTGAGAGTTCGCAAACAGAATACCATGAACTATCACAATATTCATCTTCTCTCAAAATTTCCAAATCTGCTTTCTTCAATTTGATTTCTTGATCAATAAAAAAAGTCTAAAATAATGCAATTTATTTATATAATAAGATTAACTCCATTTGCTTACCGATGGTTCCATTAGGTTGAATATCATAGATTTGTCAAACAGTTGATGAGTAAACTTTGATGAAGCTCTGAAAAATTCAAAGATTATTATCATTTTTTTAAAACAAAAATTAAAGCAGCAGCGCAAATAAAAATATTGAGGACTCGAAAAAAATGGAACTAAAAAAATTCGCGCAAAAATTTTTTTGCAAAAACTCAAAGTTTGATTCAGTGACACTTTGCCAAATTATTTTAAAGAAAACATCAGGGAACTACGCAAATCATACTGTATCCCTTTTTCACAGATAAAACTGGATTAATTAATGGTTGATTCTTTGGAATGCTTATCAATGATACTTGCTTGAGCGTGTTAATATGCAAATTTGCAAAGCTTTATATTTTCAACAAAAAAATATTTTCAATGATAATTTGCCCAAAAAATCTTAAAGTTTTAACAGAAAATTATTATGAAGTGTTCCCATAAAAGATTTAACTTATGCAAATTTGCATAATACGACGCCGTGTTACGGGATTTTTTGTACATAAACACATATTTTATTTACTCGAGAATGGTTCTGTGTTATCTGATCTTGATAAATATGTAGTTTTTTAAAATTAGTTATTTAAAAATAAAATAATTAAAATTAGCTATTTTTGATAAAAAAAAATGGTGGAATCTGAAGTTCAATCAAACAACTTTTTGATCAATAATTCAGTGTTGTATTATTTCTGGTGAAACTTTTGAATTTCATTTGCCAAAATTATTTTTTGTATAAAAAATGCAAAATTTTTTGTCATCGTTTTTTTTATAATTTTTTAAATGAATCATTTTTTCGACACTATTAAAGCACTTTAACTCTGACAGTTTTTTTTATCATTAGTTTTTAGCTATGGAATTTTGGATTTTTAATCCTTCAGTTTTGGACAAATTATTGAAGAAAAAGGTGTGAAATTAATCGGCTTTTTTTTTCTTCATTTTAGACATGCACCTTTTTTTGTGATGAATATTATAGTAAAAATTATATTGAATGGGGAAAAGGAGTGACAAATAAGTTGGTCAATGAACAATTGTGGAATTTTAGGAATGAATTTAAAAAATACTGTATACTTCAACCTTCTGCCAAAAAGTCATTGAATATTGCTTTCCTTAAAGGCAGCGTTTGGGATGGAAGAAGTTTTTCTTAATTACCGTCGTGCGTCATGCAATGATGGGGAATGAAAAAGTGAGTGCGACAAAAACAAACGAATGCGTTCTCCAACATTGCATGACGGACGACGGCAATTAAGAAAAACTTGTTCTATCCCGGACGCTGCCTTTAATTATGCAAATTTTATCTTAAATATCAAAAAAATTATAAATTCAAGCAATTTTATTATTGTTAAAATGTATAAAATATTTGAAACAATGGAAGAGATATTTTTGATTATGGTGTGTTTAAGATGTTTAAAAACTCAATACATGTTCTTATGCAAATTTCAAGTCTACTGTAGAGTGATGAAAGAAAAACGGAAAAATTTTTATGTGATCGAATAAATTATACGATATGTTAAATGCACATCAGCATTATAAATATGTTAAAGTTAATGTTGTTGCAACTTCAAAGTCGGTGTTTTGTTTTGGCAAAACTTGTGTAAATTTTATGAAAGCTCCAAACAGATGAATGTTAGGAGCTTTCATAAATCCTCGACTCGGACTCCAAATGTTGATTCGATTCTGAGACATTGATAGTTTTCCTTGCTGGAATACATTTTCGATATGCGCTTTTCAAATTGATTTGCATCTTTAATACACTCCCCACAAAGTAGGTCAGGGTCTTTTATTGGTCTTTGAAGGTTCGAGACATTCATATCGACTAATATGGTCAGAATAAAAGACATATTACATAGCAAAGCTGGCAATTTTTTTGTTAGTTTTAAAGAATTTTGAAATGCTTAAATTTTTTGTTTCAACAAGCACACTAATCACTGTTATTAATAATCTGTTAAATAATGAAATTTGAACAAAAGGATTTTGCCTGCCTGCCTGTTAACACCTTCTCCAAAAAGTTGCATCACACCTTTTGCCGAAACAAGGGATTAATGAACAATTCATTTTTAACAGATTTTCTGAAAATATGTTATCATCTCCAAAATTTTTTCCAAGGTGTGGCATTTTAGCTGTCAAAGATTTTTTTTGGTACAAAAAGCTTAAAATTGTATCAACTTTTTTCTCATTTTTTCACTTTTTTGAATTAGGTTTTTGCCAAAAATGCCAAATTCAGGCGGCAGCAAAAACCTTCTTCGAGGTGCTGCCATCGGTATTGGCACAATTGGGCTTATTGCTGTTTTGGCAATTTCGATTGTAACTTTGGTCAATGTCAACAAAAACAAAAACAACAATGGTCAGGTTACTGTAATTAACAATATCACAGGTCCAGGAGGATATGGTAATTTTTCTGGTGTTTACAATAATACCCAATTTATTTATAATAATTCAACAATCGAAAATTACAATGCTGATGTATATTACAATTACGGTAGCAATGATACTTCAGCTGCTATTGTTGTCTTCAACAATACCAATTACATCATCTACAACAATACTCTAACGGATATGCAAATTTTTAATAATAATGAAACATTTGTTTATAATTCAACTGAAAACAAATATTATTACATTAATAATACAGAATTCTACAATTTTACAGAAGTACTGTATTATTTTTTTAATGGTTCTGATTCAAATGAAATCCTAAATATTTATCCAATGGAATCTTCAAATACGGCAAAATATCAACAAGCAGCAAAATTGTTCTCGGAGGCAATGGATATATCTGTAAATCCATGTGATGACTTTTATCAATATTCTTGTGGAAAATATACCAAAGATATGAGCTTTGATATTGCAACGATTGAAAATTATCAAAAAATGGCAGCTGCTTTTAATACCCCAAATATTTCTGATGTAAGTTTTTGGTCCTTTAGTTGCTATTAATTAGAATAATATATTCTCTCGAACGTTTTGGAAATAAATTATGCAAATTTTGACTCAGAAAAGTTCAAAGTCAAAATTAAATTTTTTGAAAGATACTGAATCCAGATTTTTGAAAGTTTCATACCACTTCAAGAATTTTTCCTTTGACTTTTGCCGCTTTTGAGATTAGCCTCAGATTCTGACTAACCCCGTTCTAAAAACACCAGATATTTGACTTGGAAAATTCTCGATTAGAACGATCTTGATTTTTTTAAATTTTTGAATAGTTTGCACAATTTGGATATTTTCAACCTTGGCTTTACAATTTTTGAAAAATGCATATTTTCAATCCTGGCTTATCTATTTTAAAATCTCTTCGAAAAAACTTGCATTTACAATTTTTTATAATCTCCAGAAAATCTGGCAGCCAAATTAAATTTGGGCATGTATTTTTACATCATTTTACATAGTTCATATACTGTAATGAAAAAACCCAAGATTGTCAAAGATTTCAAAGTTGTATGGGATACTGTAGCATATATACGTTGTGCTAAGATAAAAAAATCTTTAAACTTCAATTAAGTTTTCCAAATCACTGCCTTCATCGACGATAATTACAGTATATAATCCCGAATTTTTAGCCACTTCCAATCAAACAAGTTAAACAAATGTATCACCAATGTACAATTGATCGAACAAATTGGGGAACAATAACTGCAAATGGAACATTCCTGAAAAGTATTGTTGCAGATTTTAGAAGCAAAACTGGCCTTCGATTTCCATTAGCAGAAAATTACACTTCATCCCTTCCAACCCCAACTCAAGCTTCAACAGCTTTAGGATATCTCTCTGGTCGGCATGGAGTTGATACGCTAATTTCACAATACATTGACACTAACAATAAAGATCCCCTAGGGGAAAAACCATACATTTTAATCCTTGATCAACCAGCCCTAACCCTTCCATGGACATATTACATTGGACAAACATGGGAAACGACAAAACCCGGCCTACTTAATAGAGTTATGCAAATTTTTGAGAAATATGCAAATATCACTGGCGCCGAGATGGATGATGACATTGAAGAAGTTGCAGAGAGAATTGTCGAATTTGAATATCTTCTTGCAAATAATTATTCAACTGATGCCACAACTCGATGGCAATCTGCAAGATCTTATAATTTGATTAAAGTTCAAGATTTCAATTCCAAATATCCTTCAATTTCGATTAACACTTATCTCCAAAAAATTGCAATGTTTGCTGATCCAAAAGTTATCAGCTTGATCACTGCCCCAGGGTATCAGCTACAAATTTATGAGCCACAAAGACTCGCTCAAATGAACACAGCTTTAAAGAATGGTTTTGGCGGGAAATTTAGCCCTAATATTTTTGGGAATTATCTTTATTATCGATTACTTGATGCCTACAGCAATTACTTCCCACATGCCCTGGAGGAAAATAAATTTTTGGATAAACTTAAACTTAAAAAACCAATTCGAGGAAAACCAAGATTTGAAGGTATTCGAATGCCATCTTCAAAAGGATATATGAAATCCGATGCCGCCGCAGGGGCTTATTCCGGATATTGTGTTGATCAAACAGTTAATTATTTTCAATATGCAAATGCTCGAGTTTTTATTGACAAAATTTGGCCATCTGAAAAAGATCGATCAAAAATCCGTGAAGCTGTTAGTCATATCGCTGATACAATCCTAGTTGGAATGGAATCAATGATTGATCAACTTTCATGGATGTCTTCAGAATCCAAAAAGGGTGCATATTCAAAAATTCAATACCTTGTTCGAAATATCGCATATCCTGATTGGATAACAAATGATACAACTTTAACAGAATATTATGCTTCGTTGAATGCTGATTTTATGAGTGGAAATTTCCCTGAAATGTTGGATTATTTGAATGCTTTCAATCAAAGGAATAGCTTCGATCAACTAAAAGCAAACAATGGCACAAATCGAAAAGATTTTCTTGGCCCACCTGGAACTGTTAATGCTTGGTATCAACCAGAGGTAAAGGATTTCGTTGATCCAAATTTTGCATTTTTGATTAAAGGAAAAATTATGTAAATTTTTATTATGAAAATTTACATAATTTTTGCTAATTGAAGATGTCTAACTACCGCTCTCATAAAAAACTTTGAAAATTTTTTTCATGGAAATTTAAAAAAAAATGTAATTTTTTTCTATTAAAATTAACATAATTTTTTATTAGTTAATAACGGCATTGGTACCATGCCAAACATATTGAAATTTGGTGAAACTCTCGAAAAAGATAAATTATGCGAATTTTCGTAAAAGTTGAAAAACGTGTTTGTTTACCCAAAAAGCATATGCGAATTTTCGGCACTTCAGTTTCAAAATTTATCTATGTCAGTAAAAGTTTACTGTGGTACCAGGATAATTTAGTTATTAAATTTCGTACATATTAAACCAAAAGTACCCATTTCAGATGAATTCCATCACCTTCCCAGCTGCAATTCTTCGTCAACCTTTCTTTGATCCAGATTGGCCTGCCTCTGTTAATTACGGTGCAATGGGGGTTATTGTAAGGAGAATTATTTGAATATCACATCCCAGAAAATTTGCATATTTTTTCAGGCCGGACATGAACTCACCCATGGCTTTGATTCTTCTGGTACACAATGGGATGGTTTTGGACAACTTTTGGGATGGCTTGATCCAGATTCCCAGTCACAATTTGATAACATGACCCAATGCGTCATCAGTGAATACAACGGCTTCTGTCCATTGGATGCCACGGCATATCAACCAAATTGCATCAATGGTCAACAAACAGTCGGTGAAAATGTTGCAGATAATGGCGGGATTCATGCCGCCTTTAGGGCATACCGTAACACATTGAACTTTTATGGACCTGATCCTCTGCTACCTGGTGATACCGTATCCCTTCTAAATCATGACCAACTTTTCTTTCTTTCATTTGCACAAGTTTGGTGTCAAACTCCTCCAGATGATGATGAGGAATATCAGCAAATCCTTGTTGATCCACATTCACCATCAAAATTCAGAGTTTTTGGAACAATTCAAAATTTTCCAGCTTTTCGGTCCGCTTTTAATTGTCCAGTTGGGTCAAATTCAGCTCCAAAAGATCACTGCAATGTTTGGATCAGTGATGTTAATATTAGTAAGTTGTATTTTCGAAATCGTGTTGGGACAAATTTTCGAAATTTTAAAATCGTGTTGGGACAATTTTTGAAAATTCAAAAATATAAAAATCGTGTTGGGACAATTTTTGAAATCTTGGAAACTAAAAATATTATTAGTACAAATTTTGAATGACGAAATCGAAATTCTGATTTTGAAATTATTCAAATTTTTGTTCTCGACATTTTTCAAATTACAAAATTCAAATTTCGTTCTTTATCCTAAAATACCTTATTGAAATTTTAGCTAAAGAAGTCTCAGATGCTAGTATCTTGAATATCCGTGAAAATCCAACCATTAAAGCTGACCAAAACTTATATACAAAATACAGTCAAGCTCAAGCCTTCTTCCAAGCTTCCATGAATTTATCTGCTGATCCATGCAATAGTTTTTATGAATATGCCTGCGGGGCATATAATCAAACCCTTGGATTTACAATTTACCGTAACAAAAATTACGATACAATGGCAACAAAATATGAGGATATGCTTAACGGAAATATGGGGGTAAGTAATTTGTAGAAATCAAAATTAGACACAAAATTCTTGGATTTTTTACCGCCATCAACAAAAGATCAAAGGCGGCACCTTTGAATCCCCAAAAATAACATGTTGTTGGCTTTCTTAAACCAGTTTCTATGAATTATGCAAATTTTTAGGACATGAAATCCTCCACAGCAATCAACAAAACCCTCGACTTTTATATTCAATGCAAAAAAGCAATTAAAGGAATTTCATACACAAATGGATCATTGCCAGAAATCCGAAATGGTTCAATTGTAAAATCCGTTCTGAATGAATTTAAATTTTTTACCGGATTTCCATTCAATTGGTGTGATCTAGAACATCCCATCACAACAACTTCATATCAACAATCCATGGCAAAAGCTTTGGCATTTTTATCCATCAAATATCAAGTTGATACTCTTGCAACACCATTTGTGGATGTTAATGCAAAACGTGACCAAAGATTTGCATCAAATTATACCCTGTACCTTGATCAAAATACCGTAACCTATGGTAAAAGTTATTACCAGCCAGGAGCATGGAAAAGTTTTACAAAAACAGCTTTAAAAGCCAATATCTTCAAGATTTTGAAGGACTACACAACTTCGATTGGAATGAATTGTGATCCAAATGGCTTGGAATATAGTGTCGCCAAACTTGTGGATTTTGAACTTCTTCTTGCAACAAATTTCAGTACAGATGAAACAACTCGACGAAATTACGGTAGATGGGTAAATCCGACCAAAGTCAAAGATATCCCATACAAATTCGCTGATTGGGTGACCTATATTGGCATATTGTCAATCCATAGTGAAACATATTTCGCCCAAGGGGATATTAATGAATATTTGTTAAATATCGCTGAACCTGATTCTTTGGCAAAATTGGATGCTTATATCGCTGCAAATGGAATTGATACAATTGTTAAATATTTTTATTATCGACTTTTGTTAAGTCAAGTCCAATTCATTTATCCATCACCTGATGATAGATATATGCCATTGTATGATGAAACAGGACATGTTGGAAAGATAGCTGTAAAACATCAACATAAAGCCAAAGATCCATTTATCACTGCTGCTGCAAAACTTGATCCTACTCAAATCCGAGATATCCATCGAACCTGTGCTGAAGATACGTTAAATTATTTGCAATATGCAAATGCACGAGTGTTCACTGAAGCCCTTTACAAAAATAATGCAACAAGAGATTCTTTAAGAAAGTACGTTTTAAATTGAATTTAAAATTTGCATAAAAGCTGGCCTAAAGTTTTTTGTTTCCTTAATTGGGAATAAGCTAACGAAGTTTTTCAAAACGATAAATGGCAAACTCTTGCCTGAAAAATTAATTTTGCAAAATCGCGCAATTTACCAGCAAAAAATTTGCATAATTTTTTTCCAACATAATCGTATACTCAAAAATAATAAAAAACCAAATTTGAATTTATTTAAAACTTTTCCATTTTTACTTCAGCTTCTTAAAATATGCAAATTTATCTCCTGCTTGTTATAAAATCTGCATAATGTTGATTTTGACAAAACTTACATAGTTTCAATCCATTTCGAACACTTAATTTTTCTAAGGTGCTTTATAATTCCTATACAAAGCTATTTAAGATGTATAATTTCTGAGAGTCAAAAATTTGCATATTTTCTATTTCAAAATTTTTAAATTTCAGAATAAAATTAAAAATTTCCATTTTAGTGAAACCCGAAAAATTATAACTTCGATCAAATCTTCGATGCAATCAATGCTCGATGATTTGCCATGGATTTCTGAGGATGCTGGAACACAACAAGGTGCTCGGGATAAAATTCAAAATCTTAGAATCAATGTTGCTTTCCCTGATTTCATTATGGATAATACCCAATTAGATGCCTATCATGCCATGATCAATTTTGACAACAAATACGATGACTATTTTTCAATGTTGAAGAAACTCACAATTTTTAATATGTATCAAAATTACAAAGTTTTGAAAAAGGGAACGGCAATTGATAGAAAAGATTTTCTTGGCCCTCCTGGAACTGTAAATGCTTGGTATCAGCCTGAGGTAAGGGATTTTATTGATCTGTGTTCAAAATTTTTAACAAAAATGTTTAAATTATGCAAATTTTATCAGTTTGAAATTTGCATAATTCTTATTGATCTATTTTTTTCCCAAAGTGTCTTGCCAAAAAACACTGTTAAATATGGAATTTTTATGCTAAAAAAATTTGCATAATAAAAAGAAAGTATGCTAATTTTTGCGAAAAACGTTGTTAAACTCTTATGCAAATTTAAAAATTGCGGTATTTTGTAAGCAAATTTTTTCACATATTCAAAGAATGAGATTTATAGTGACCAAAAATTTATGCAAAATTTCTTTAAAAAATTACGCCAAATAAACTCATAAAGTGATGAAAATCTGTTTTAGATGAATTCAATTACAATCCCAGAGGGCATCCTTCAACAACCTTACTTCGATCCTGATTGGCCAGCTTCAATTAAATTTGGAGGTCTTGGATTAATTGTTGGACATGAAATTACTCATGGGTAAGTTTGGGGGATGATTTGCATAAACAATAGTTTATGCAAATTTTGAGACTTTTTTATGAAATACTTATGCAAATTTTTGAAAATTATCAATCATTGTTTTTAGTTTTGATGATCAAGGTGTACAATGGGATGGTAATGGCATTCTTAATACTTGGATGTCAGATTCTTCTCAAGTTGCTTTTGCAAATATGGCAGAATGTGTTGTTGATGAATATGGTGGATTTACAGTAATCCAAAATAGTTCATATATGCCAAATAAAATTAATGGTCAACAAACTCAAGGTGAAAATATCGCAGATAATGGTGGAATTCATGCTGCATATACCTCATATCGCCGATGGGTATCCCTAAATGGCCCGGATCCACAATTACCTGATCGCATCTTTGGACAATTGACTCATGATCAATTGTTCTTTTTGGCATTTGCCCAAGGCTGGTGTCAACCTACCCCGTCTGATGATACCTTGTACAAGCAAATCCTTGTTGATCCACATTCACCTTCTAAATTCCGAATTTTCGGTACAATTCAAAATTTCCCTGCCTTCAGGGATGCCTATAATTGCCCGGTCAATTCAAAATATGCTCCACAAAAACATTGCTCTGTTTGGGTTCCACAAAATTAACCTTTGTTTTAATTATCTATTAATCTTTCTGTGTTTATAATAATAAAAATATTTTACTAGTACATAAAGATTAAATAACATTTCTTTAAGCTTAATTTTTCATAAATTTCTTTCTTAAAATTTTTGTTTATCCTATTTAAAGGGACTGTCGCAGTCATTTTTTTTTTGACGGACGACGACAACAAACAACGCATTCTTTATCATTGCTTTTTTTCGTGTTAAAACCACTTTTGGCTAAATCAGGCAGCACTGCGACAGTCCCTTTAAAGGTGATCTTTCGTTCGCTGTTTTCTTTGATTTCACAAGAAGGTTTTCGAAACTCAAAGATACTGAAAATCAGCGTTTTTTTTCTAAATTTTTAACCATTTGAAAAAACACTTGCCTTTCAATTACTTTCAGCCCCGCGGAATTCATTGCGAAATCAAAAAAAGCAACAAATAAAACATTTCATTTAAATAAATAAGGAAGCACGGATAGAAAGTGCTGCCGTGGTTGTCGGCCGGCCGCATTTTCAATCCTTTTTTTTTTTCAATAAGGATGGAAAAACGCATGCTGTTAATATTTTCTTGTTTTTTGTCTTTTTTTAAAACGATAATGTCAGCAACACCAAAATCAATGTTATTTTTTTGGCAATACAGACGATCTTTTTGTTAAAGTTTCAACATTTTGAATATTTCAGAACCTAAAGGTTCTTATTTTTATTGGAATATTAATTGATTGATTTATCAAATTTTTTTAAAATAAATCATCCCGAGTATTGATTTAACAGCATTTTCATTAATAAAAATATTTGGTTTTCTTAAGCTCAGAAAAACATTATTACAACTTTTTCATAACCGTTTTACACGAAATTGATAGATTGATTTTACCCAAAAAATTTGCATAATTGCTTTATAGTTTTTATAATCATTGTTGTTGCACTGTTTTTTATAACATACGTCGAAGTCAATGTTTTAGTTCCGTTTTGAAATCGCACATTTAGCAGTTTATAAAAAAAAAACGTTTATCCTATTTAAATATCACAGCGGACTTTTTGTTGCTTTTTGCAAAAAATGCTATTTTTCGTGTCGAAAAAAGCGCATGTGATTAATTGTTGTAAAAAAATTACCTGGTAAAACCATATATTTTTAATTGCACTTGGAATCGATAAAAGACATGTCAGGGATAATAAAAATGTAAAAATTACTAAAAAAATGTTAAATTATGTATTACTGTAAAATACCGTAGTGAAATTAGTGATTTTTCAGTAATTTCAAAAAATTATAAAAAAATACTGTATGTACGGATTCCAAAAGTTAATATCCTAAAATACTTAGCTGCCCTATGGGTAACAGAAAAAAGTTATTTGGTGGAAAAACTAACGTCATTAATTTTTTTACAGGTAATTTTACATATAAAATAATAAACAGGGGTACTGTAACTTCAGAATCCGGCTTCTGAAAAAAAATATCGAGCCATAGAAATGTTCCCTGGGTCCATCTTAATAACTTTAATCACTTTTTACCGCATTTCAATTACTCATCTCTGTTTAATAGCGCGTGTAAAATTGGTTACGGTAGCTATTTCAACATACCGCAAAAATTACTCTAAATCCCTAAAATTGATCGCAAACGAATTCTTAGGGTAAAACATGATGATATTAATTGTTTAAAATAGTTTTATCAACTTTGAAATTATTTTTAACAGTAATATTAATTTTCTGAAAAAATGTCATTTTCAAGCATTATGCACAAAAATTAATTTTTTTAAAAATGATTATTTATGCTAATTAAAGCAAGTTTTTTGTTGAAGACCATTCATACGCACGATCTATGACTAGATTTAACATTTGCGATCAATTTTAGGGTTTTAAATCGCACATTTACACATAAAAAAGGACGAAAACAGATGCAAAATTTATTCCCTTTTCGTTTTTGCCAGTTTTTAAAGCAAAAATGCCCGTTCAGCAACAAAATAATCGTTTGTTTTTTCTGTGAAAACATACGATGTTTTTGAAAATAAAAAGGTTCAAAAGTTTGAATATTTGAGATAACCATGTTTGTTGAAAATTAATGTATTATTTTATCAAAAATTTTCTAAATAAAACTAACCTAGCATTGGTTTTTACATGCTTCAATTCGACGTCGTCAATATACAATAAAAAAAAGATATTTGGTTTTCGTAAGTTTACAAAAATATTATGTTCATTTCTCCAAAACTATTTTACAAAAAATTGGTATACCAAATTTTTGTCATCATTGTTAGAATGTGTTTTTAAAAAATTAGTCGAATTTGATATTTTTGTTCTGTTTTTAAATCCCCCATTTATCAATATCAATAAAGCTAAATATTTCCTTCTTTTTTTTCTATTTTTTGAAACAAAAATGTCCCAGGTTAGCAAATACGAAATTCTCCGTTTTTTTTACGAAAACAGACAATCTTTTTATAAAAGGTTCTAAAATTTGAATATTTTATGTTATCATGTTTACTGAAGTATTAATCAATTGTTTTATCGAAAAAGTTTCAAATAAAGCATCCACAGTTTTTTTTTCACAGTTTCGGTTTTTCCACCTTTTTCTTTTCAACCAGCATTAATGAAAAAAAATTTAGTTTTCGTAATTTTACAAAAATATTATTTAAATTTCTCCAAAACAGTTTTACACGAAATTGAGGGATCAACTTTACACACAAAAATTTGCTTAATTGTTTTCTTTTAGTTTTTGTCATCATTTTTACTGTTGTTTTTTTATAACATATATTAAAGTCAGTGTTTTTGTTCCTTTTTAAAATCGCACATTTTGCAGTTTATCCTATTTTAATAAAGAAAGAAGAAAACAAATGCTAAATATTTCTTTCTTCTTTTTCGTCAATTTTTTGAAACAAAAATGTCCGCGATCAGCAACAACAAAATTATTCGTTTTTTTGTGGTCAAAACAGATAATCTTTTGGTAAGAGGCTAAAAAGTTTGAATATTTTAGGTTATCATTTTTATTCAATTAATTAATTACTTTAGCAATTTCAAACAAAGCAAACCGAGTATTGGTTTGAACACAATTTTCCGCACCCACCAGCATTAATAAAAAAAGAGATATTCGGTTTTCGTAATTTTACAAAAATTTTATTTTAATTTCCCCAAAACAGTTTTACAAGAAATTGATAGATTGACTTTACACAAAAATTTGCATAATTGTTTTCTCTTTGTTTTTGTCAATATCGTTACACTGTTTGTATTTATAAAATTTGTCGAAGTCAATGTTTTTGACCTGTTTCAAAATCGCTCATTTAGAAGTTTATCGAAAGAAGACAACGAATGCTAAAAACATGTTTCTTTTTTGTTTTTTTGAAACAAAAATGTCCGCGGTCAGCAACAACAAAATTATTGTTATATTTTTCTGAAAAAGAGACGCTCTTTGTGCAAGAGTTTTAAAAATTTGAATATATTACATATGTTTCCTGTCATTTTGATTAATTGTTTTCTTTAAAAATGCTTCAGCATAAACAAAACCGAGTAATTAAAAAATGATATTTACCTTTTTATTCCAGTTGGTTCAAATAGTGAACCATTAATAAAAATATGATATTTGGCTTTCACAATTTTATAAAACTATTAATTAAATGCCGATAAATCTGTTTTACAAGAAATTGCTGGATAAGTTTCATAAATAATTTGCACAATTCTCATTATTTTTTTTCATTGTTGCAATATTTAAAAAAAATTTTCAATGATGTTTTTGATTGTTTTTAAATCGCACATTTAGCGTGCAAAATATGATGTATTTTAAATATGCAAATAATGTCTTTTTAATATATATGTTAAGTTCAGATAGTGATACCGTCCAGATCTTAAAACCAAAATGTAGTAGAAAAAAAAAGAATGCTGATAATGATCGTTTTTTTCTCCTCCGTTATTTTTGCCTTTCCTGTTCTTAGCGTTATCAATGATGCAAAGAAAATTTGATGTTCTCTTTAGATGGTTGAATCGATACAAAAAAAAAGACAAACAATGACTAATATTTTTTTAGATGAACTCAATTCTTTCAAAAACATAAATATTTTGTTTATTTTTTTCAAAAAAGCATTTAAAAAATATTTGGCAGATACATACAATCAATATAATAGAAAATTAGTGCCTTTTTCATAAAAACATCAAAATCCTTTGATCTTTTACCGCCATTGGCTAAAGATAAATATTATGCCATCATGAAAGGGTTTTTGTTCCCTTCAAAACAAAATGCTCCTGGAGCATAATAATCCAATTTTATGGATGAAACCCGGAACTGTAAAAAGCAAAAATTCTTATGTTATCAAAAAAAATGCTGGCACCTGCTTTCGAAATTAATAATTCATAAAAAAAAATAATTCGCAAAGAATAAAGCCTTTAGGGACACTTTTTTATCATTACACTTATCATTTTTTAAAGTCACAAAATCAATTCGTCCATCGCCTTCACCGTTATTTCTGAGTAAAAAATAAAAACACCTGTTTTCTAAAATTAATTTAAATTTTCAAAACCTTTTTTTCTGCACTATAATCTTACTTTTCACAATATCTTACTTTCTCTTAAAAAAGAAACCTTGTCAAAAATGAATTCATCTGTTGTGTCAATGCCTTCGCCATTATTTCTGACAATTTATTATTGGTTTTTGCAAATATCATTTTTAATTTCATGGTTAATTACTCCAATATTATTTTATACAATTTTAACGCAATCTAAACAATTAAAAAATTATAAATGGTTCATTTTAAATCATTCACTTTGGTGTTTTTCATTGGAAACAATTATTGGATTATTCAAACCTTTGCTGTTATTACCAGCTTTTGCCGGATTTCCTTTATCTCTACTCAAAGAGAACGGAAACTATTATGTCACAGCAATTGCAACAATTTTTGGATTTATTTTTGGCATAAATTATGCGGCCTCTTTATTTGTCACAGTTGGAAGCAGATATATGACAACTTTTCCGTCACTTTTAACAAATTGGATTACCCGAAAATTATTAATTTGCATTTCCCTTGTAGCAGTGTTAACCTTGTACCCTTTAATTGTCATTGCAACGATTTCTGCTTTTTCATCTAATTCGGTTACAGTATCCCAAGAAGCCACGGCCTTTGATGCCTTCTTCAACACTATCGCAGAACCATCTCTGGTTTTTGTTCCACTTGAAAATGTTAAAATTATTTTAATGCTTGTTTTGTTAATTTTACTTTTACTTTTTATTGGTGGAATTGCCTTAATATTTGTTTTCAAATATCTTGTTCAAAAAAATTCTACCGTATCTGTATCAAGAATTCAGCGATCTATGATTGCAAGTTCTGTTGTGCAAATTTTATTGTCCCTTTTATTTTTAGATTTACCGCTTTTTGCATTGATTATTTCAATTCTGTTTCAAATTCCAAATTCCTCTATTTATGCTTGTATTTGTGTCTCATTAATTTCAATTCACAACGTTTTGGAATCTTTTGCAACACTTTATTTTGTGTTACCGTATCGAAAATTCATTCAAAAACAATTTGACAAAATTTTTAAATTTCGTAAACCAAATGAAAATTCCGTTGTAATAAATGTTTAAGTTGTTCAAAATTAAATTACTAAGGTCGCAGGTGGAACTGAATAGAAATATGTAAAAAAAATTTAAATAACATAAGCTAAGAACATATTTAAGGTGCAACTTTTGTGACATTCAAAAAAGCCGAGTATTTTTCGATATTTCGATGAATTTTTATAATTATCTTTTATTTTGTTATTAAAAATTTAATATTAAAAAATTCGTATAAAACATTTAATTGAAACCTTAGCTTTAATTGTGCATGGAAAGGTGCCGTCATCTTTGTGCCACCAATTATTGGAGTCATATTTGGAGGATAATTGAAATCTAAAAAATTTGCATAAATTTATAAAAGTATTGTAATCATGGTTCTTTGAAATCGAAATTTTCGTGATTTTTGATACTGTAATTTTCTTTTCAAAATCGAAATTTAAAAATTATTAAAAAATTGTAAAACTCAATCCTTAATTGTCCTAATTTTTACATGTTTCACTTTTTCTGGCGGGAGTGTGGCAAACGCTGTGTTGCTAAAAGGTGGTGGTTCATCACCATACACTATTCCTTTCTCTACTTTCCTTTCTTTCGCAAAATATATTTATTCCGCGGTTTTCATTCAATAAAGAGCAGACGCAAAAACCCCTCTCTCTCTACACCAAAGCCAGGTCACAATAATCACCTTTCGTGATAAATGACGATGTTGTTCAAAAAAATCCACAAAATGTAAAATTTGCATACATAAAGCTTTCTTTAAAAGAAATTACTGTTGATGAGATCATGTTTGTTTTAGGTGACAGTAAAAGTATGAAAATAATTTCATTTTTGTAAATTAGCTGTAATAAATAAAAGAAACTGACATTGTTTTATTTTTTGTTTAAAAACAATGAAATTGTAGTTTTTTGAAATCATTATGAAATTAAAAATAGGAAGAGCTGTATAGAAGCAGGTGCATCTTTAGTGGCAAATGGAATCCAAAATATTCAAAAAAATGATATTGCTTACATTGTAAAAGCAAGAAGTGAAAACAGCAAAGAAAAATTAAAAAAAGTTTAAGCTGAAATAAAACATTGATGGATCCAAATTTTTCAAAAACAAATTTTTGTTTACAACACTCTTCGACGGTTTTTTTTGTGTTCATCTTTTATTTGATTTTATTTTTTAGAAATGAAAAAACTTACAAAAACTGAAAAAAAGAAGTTGATTTTGGGCAAAGAAAGAATGATGAAACACTGACACAAAACAGCCATTTTTAGCCCCTAAAAATCTAAGACTTTTAAGACATTCTTCTTTCAGTCAATTTTTCTATAAAAAATATTATTTTGGTTGTTTTTTAACTTTGTTTTTGAAAATTTTATTGGTCGAAAAACCTCTACTGGTAAGTATAATCAAAGCTTTTAGATTCAACATGAATATTTTTCAATTTTTATATTTATTTATTGTAGAATGATGTGAAGTTTTGGATCAAATTTTTGAATATTTAATTCATACAGGGTTTTTTGCAGTTTTGTACAAATAGCTTTAATGAATTTAGAAACAAAACGTAAGGAATGAATGCCGGTAAAAGAAAGGTCTGAGTTTAGTCCACATTTCCCAAAGCTGCAATAATAAATAATTCGAACATGATTTTGCCCCTGTTAAACAATACGAGTAGTAATAATTGCTTTTATTTTTTAAAAAAAACAAAATGATTGCAATTTTTTATGAATAAATAAAAAATGCTGTTGAAAACGATGTTGTTTTTTTCCATTTTTCTGCGATCCTTTATGAAAATATTTTTTTCCGAAAGTTGAAGTTGAAAAAATTATACGCTCTTTCGCTTTTAACAAAAACAAGATGCTTTTAACAAAAAAATCAACAGTTTGAATATTTTGGATAATCATGTTTCTTGTCGTTAAGATTAAATATTTCCTTGAAAATTTTTAACATTAACAAAATCTATACCAGACATCTTCGAACACGAGCATTAGTAATAAAAATATTTGGCTTTCTAATTTCACAGAAATATTATTTATTTAAATGCTCAACAATGTTTTTTACAAGATACTTTTTTGAGTATGATATCGAAAATTTGCATATTGTTTTTCTCAAAGCTTTCCTCTTCAATTATAAAATTTTTATTCGATGTTTTTGCTTTTTTGAAATATCACATTTCACAATTACAAAAAAAAGATTTTCCGAAAAGATTTTTTTCCCTTCATTGACGATGAACATTTTCTTTATGTCATTTTTCACTTTCTCTGAAAAGTTCCGATTGTAAAATTTTTTGAAGTTTTTAATTAAATATTTGATTATTTTATTTCAAAGAAATTGTTTTTAAATAAATTAAGAAAGAAAGAAAATGGAACAATTGCGCTGCAAAAAAGCTTTCAAGCGAACTCATGTATGATTTCATGATGCAATAATTAATATTTTGATGTTAGAAGTCGAGGACCTATTTATTGAAAAAAGTGACCGGCACAAGTGAAAGTGCATCTCGAAAAATTATGTTTTTATTTTATTTCAACGTTAAAAAATAAGAAGGCCATTAATTTTTAAAACAATTTTTGACTGACTCTTTGCAATTTATTTATTTTCTCTGTAGTCTCTTTTTAAAGCAAAACATTCGCGTTCAGCATCAAAAAAATTTGCACAAAATATTTTAAAAAGACAAATTTTTCTACTGCTGCACTCTGGAAAAACTTATAACTAAAATTCGATTGTAAACTTATATAAAGTTTTGGAACAAAAGTTTGAATATTTTATTTTTAAATCTAAAAAAAAATGTGTTATAAAAGTTTAGCTAGTCTAAGCTAGATAAGCTCAAAATGGCAACTTCTTATAGCTTCAGTAATACAACAATGTGGAAAGATTGGACATTATTAATTTAAAAAATGTATGAGGTATTTTAAATCAACTAATAATGTCTTTTTAATGTTGGTTCCGGTCTTGACATATTTTTTGTGACATCAATTTCGTTATCTATAAAAACGATGAAAATTGCCCAAAAATTTTCCTTACATTTTCGGTTAAAAATTTAAAAGTTCAAACTAATAAATGGCTATTTCTTAATTTTGTTTTTGAAAATTTTATTAAAACAATGATTTGTTGCTTTGAAGCATGTTTTTATAAATATTCTCAAAATTTTTCGATTATTACAAATCATGAAATGACTGAACCATTAATAAAAAAATGGGTTTTCTTAATTTTACAAAAACATTAATTAAATGTCGATAAATCTGTTTTACAAGAAATAGCTAGATAAGTTTCAAAAATAATTTGCACAATAACTTATAACTTTTTTCTTCATTGTTGCAGTATTTAAAAAAAGATTTCTTTCATGTTTTTGTTTTGTTTTTAAATCGCGCATTCTGCAACAAAAAAGATCGATTTTCCATCAACATTTTCTTCTTTTTCCCTGCATCGATGACAAATTTTTTGGTATTTTTTCTTGTCCCCACCAAACTCAACTTTCTACTAAAATTCAATCGTAGAATTTTTTAAAGTTTTGGATCAAATATTTGAATATTTTGTTTAAACGAATGCTTTTTTGCTGTTTTGTGCAACTAACTTTAATGAGTTAAAAAATAGAACACATGTTAACAATTTCCTTAGAAAAAAGCTCACAGTCCAAGTCAATAGTAAATATTTTGAAAAACATTTTGCCACGTTTTAATCACTAGAGGTGACCCGCCCCTCCGGGGCGGCCACCGAAGATTCATGTACTTGAGTTTTGTAAAAAACTAATGCACATGCTTTCTCTTTTTGTGGCATAGACTTAAAAAAGATCCATATTCATTTTAATGAAAATTTCAATGAATATGGCTGAAGTTCAAAATTTATAAAAGAAAAAAAACAAATAAATTGGATTTACTTTTTTTCGCAAAAAAATCAACGCCAGAAAATTTTTTGTCATAAAAAATGATAATTGACGCTTGCGACGCTTTGCCAAAAAACCGCTCCTTTCAAAATAAAATGAAACGCACCAAAGGACATTGCCTCTTTTACGGGTAGATAATCATCGTTTTTTAAAGTTTACAACAAATATTGGTTTTCCTTCAAAAAATACTAATTGATTGCAATTTTTTTATGAATAAGCGAAAAATGCTGCTGAAAACTTTGTTATTTTTTATTTTTCAGTGATCCTTTTCGAAATTATTTTTTTTCGAATGTCGAAGTTAAATAAATAGTATGCTTTTTTACCGTAACAAAAACAAGGTGCTTTGAGCAGAAAAAAATCAAAATTTTGAGTATTTAGGATAATTATGTTTATTTTATAATCGACTTTTTTTCAATTTCGAGCAAAAACCAAAAAGTTGTTCATTACACATTTTTATAGATGGTTTTAATATCAAAAATTGGAATACTGTTTTTCTCAAAGTTTTCGTCTTGTTTTATAAAAGTTTATATTTGACGTTTTTGCTTTTTTTAAATCGTACATTTCGCAACAATATTATCGATTTTTGAAAAATATTCTTTTACCTTCAAAGATGACGAACGTTTTTTTGCTTCTGTTTTTCTCATCCATTGCTATTCAAAAATTATCTTCAATTAAAAGTTTGATTGTAAATTTTCGTGAAGTTTACAATTGAATATTTGAATATTGTATTTTAAATAAATATTTTTTAAATAAATTAAAAATAGAAAATAATACAATTCAGATGCTAAAACGTTTTCAAGAAATACAACGTTTCTATGATTCAATAATAAATATTTTGATATTTCAGATCGGGAACCCATTTATTGAAAAAAAGTGACACAATTTCGCAACAAGGAAAGTAATTTTTTAGTTTATTCAATGTTAGTCTAACCCCTTTTGTAAAACATGTTTCGAATTTTTCGTTTTTTGTCTGTTTTTAAAGCAAAATATATGATTTGAAAAACAACAAAATTTGCATGCAATATTTTACTTAAAACTTTTATTGATTAATATTTCCACCCGGGCAAAAGTTTTTAATAATGTGGTACTCTGCTGCATTTAATACTTCGTAAACACAAAATTTAAAAACTTTTTTAAACACGTTTTTACCAAATTTTTTACTCTTTAAATATTCAAAACCAAGAAAAAACATTTTTTTTGTACCATCTGTTAACATCAAATTTTCTTTCTTTGTCTTTAATTTTTTCAATACTAAAAACAAACAGAGAAAAAAGTCAACAAAAAGAACCACAAAAGCGGCAAAAAAGTGTTTACTTTGATCAATCAATGATTGAAAAACCCTTTCGTTTTAAAATAGGTTATGCCTTTTTCAAAAATTGTAAATTTTATCTAGGTTTGGTTTTGTGAATCTTTCTCAAGTATTACACTTAAATTAAAAATTAAATTTTTTTTAATAGTTGATTTCTTATTTTTTATTATGAGGAATAATGTTTCAAAATAAAAAAAAGCAAATTATTGCAAAACGTTTTATGTTTAAAAATTATTCATTATGGATTTTTAAATTTTTTTGAAACATTGATGATGCAGCTTTTGAAGAAAGATCAAATAATAAAGTGATCAGTTAAATTAACAATTTTATAAAATTTTTGAATTTCGGTTAAAAGAACATTTGCGTCAAAAAACAATAAAACCTTAGTTGACTTTTGCTGCCGGACGAAAGTTTTTTAATACGATCTACTTTTACATCACATCCTGATACCCATGACGGATACATATTTAGTAAACACATACCTTTTAAAAATTTTAAGGTCAACATTTTTTTGTTATTAAAATATTAAAAAAACAAAAAAATAAATTTATTTTGTATCAACTGGTATAACACCAATGAAAAATTCTTTCTTTTTCTTACACTTTTTTAATGTCAAAACAGAGAGAGTCAACAAACGATGAATCACAAAAACGGCAAAAAAGTGTTGTAAATGGAAAAAAAAATATTTTCGTTTTTTGAAATACTTTGGTCGATCGATGTTTTATATCATCTTTTATTTTAAATTTCTTCTTCCTAGTTTATTTATTTCTTTACGGAAAGAATCATTTTTTGAATATTTTGGGTTGGATAAATATCTCACAGATAAGAAGGCTTCTGTTGATATTTTTACGATTTTTATTTAATTACTTTTTGTTTTTAAAACTGAGATACAACAATTTAAATTGTTACATTACTTAAATAAAATTTTGTTAGTGTGAAAGCAAAAAAAATATTATTACCTCAGTTTACCATTCTCATGCCCACAATTTAACAGGATTTGATGTAGGTGAAATAGGTCCCGTTAGAAATTAAACAAGGAATATTTTGCTTTGTCATAATTTTTGTCATCATTGTTACACTGTTCGCTTTTATAAAATTTGTCGCAGTCGAAGTCAATGTTATTGTTTCGTTTTTAAATTGCACATAAACAAGGAACAAAACAGATGCTAAATTTTATCTTTTTCCTCTTTTAGTTTGCTTTTTACTAAACGCGGACTTTTTTGCATTAAAAAGCAAAAATGTCCGCAACAACAAAATGATTCTTTATCCTATTTCAATAAAGAAAGAAATAAAGCAAATGTTAAAAGCATTCTTCTTTTTTTTTTTTTGTTTTTAATAAAGTATCCGCGTTCAACAACAACAAAATTTTTTGTTTTTTTTCTTCTGTAAAGACGGTCATTGTGTAAAAGTTTCAACAATTTGATTATTTAAGCTTCATTGTTATTTTGAATAATTATTTCCTTAAAAATGCTTTAGCATAAACAAAACCGAGAGATAATTTTTTAAAAAGAAAAGCTGATGGGCTTGGGCAATTAATAAAAAAAATGATTTTTGGGTTTCACAATTTTATAAAAATGTTATTTAAATATTGATAAATTTGTTTTACAAGAAATGGTTTGATAGGTTTTCATTAGTAATTTTTACAATGTTTTTGTCTAATAATTTTCTTTTTCATTGGTGCTATATTTGAAAATTTTTTTCATGTTTTATTAATCGAACATTCAGCAACAACCACAATTGATTTTCAACAACATTTTTTTCTCTTTTTTTCCTGCAGTGATGACAAATTGTTTTGCTATTTTTGTCTTGCACAAACATAACATTCATCTAAAATTCGATCGTAAAATTTTAGTTGAAATGTTTTTTATCTAATATTTAAATATTTAATTCATATAGGGTGTTTTGCTGTTTTGTACAAACAGCTTTAAAGAATTTAGAAGCGAAAAACAAGGAATTAATTCCGGTACAAGAGAAGTCTGAGTTTAGTCCAAATTTCCTAAATAACCAATAATAAATAATTCGAAAATGATTTTGCCGCTTTTAAACAATATGAGTATAGTTTTTTAAAATTCATTACAATATATTTAATTTAACCGAGCCATTTTGTTATCTGACACATTTAACTTTCAAATCCAAAAAGCTAGTGATTATCTTATTAAAAAAAACTAAATTATTGTATTTTCGTAAATGAATACATCACAAAATGCAGCATTTGGCAATATTTAAATCAATTCCATTATCCCGAAATCAGTGTTATCGACGCCGGAAGAGGCGCCGGAGACACAAAATGTTTTATTTCTCAACTGTTTTATTACATTTATCATTAAACATGCATTATTAATGCTATTATTGGTAAAAATATACATTTCTAACCTTTTAAGAATAATTTTGAGAAAATTTTTTCGACTTTGAAAAAAATCCTGTCCGGCGTCCCTTGACGTCAACGCAGACGCCGGCTCCCCCGTTTTGGCAAAATCGGTAACACTGCCCGATATTTTGCATAATTTTTAGCATTTTAAGAAAAAAGAAATTTTTACTGTATGATTTCCATCATTGTATCTTTTATTACAACATCTGTTTGTGCAATTAATGGCTTCATTCTCAAAAATCTTTCAACAATTTCGCCATCTTTGATACATTTGTAAATTTTTATTATCAGTATTTTGATTTTTTGCAACTTTAGAAACACTAAAATTACCGGAAGTGCCATTGGATTTGTTTAAGAACGATGTAATTGCTGGTTGAGTTGAAGAAGGTCTTTTCATTGTAAAACACGATTGCAATATTATATGAATATAAAATTGTAATGAGATTATTTAAAAAAATTTAGCTTTAGCTTTTATAAAACTTGTGCATCTCTTTTTTTAAGCAAAATTTGACCTGTTTCTTTCTTTATCTGTTTGTCTGGCAATTTTTTGCGGGCATTTTTTTCACAAAACTTGATAATTTTTTTGTAATCGATTGAAAATTCATCGACCACAAAAATGCACGTATAATTAACTACCTTAGGATTTTTTTCAAGTAACCGTCTGTCTGGGGGGTTGTCGCGACACCCACGACACCCACGAAGTTACAGAACTGTTTTAAATGCTGTTGAAAACGATGTTCTCTTTTTCATTTTTCTGCGATCCCTTTTTGAAATTATTTTTTTGCGAATATTGAAGTCAAAAAAATATAATACTTTTTCACTTTTAACAAAAACAAGATGCTTTTAAAAAAATTTCAACAATTTGAATATTTTGAATTATCATGTTTATTGTCATGTTAAATAATTATTTCGTCAATAAAGTTTCTTAGGAACAAAATTGATCACGAAGATATCAGGTCTTCACCATTAATAATAAAGATATTTTGCTGTCGCAATTTTACAGAAAAATTATTTATTTAAATACCACATAATGTGTTTTACAATGTTAAAAGTAATAATTTTTATTGATTACTTTAGGGGCAGAATTCCAGTTATTTTCATTTCTTTTATCTAATATGATATTAAAAATTTGCATTTTTTTCCCTAAGTTTTCGTTTTCATTTATAAAAAACATTTATTCGATGTTTTTCATTTTTTTAAATCGCACATTTCGCAACAAAATTATCGATTTTTCAAAAGTTTTCGTTCTTCTTCAAAGATGACAAACGTTTTCTTTATGCAATTTTTTTTCATCCATTGCTACACTCTGAAATAAACTTCAACTAAAATTCGATGTAAAAATTTCGTCAAGTTTTTTATTAAATATTTGAATATTTTATTTAAAATAAATAGGTTTTAAATAAATTAAGAAAAGAATATGGAACGATTGTGCTGCAAAAAAAGCTTTTAAGACGTACAATGTTTGCTTGCAAGATCCAATGATAAATATTTTGATGTTCCAAGTCAGGAATCATTTATTGAAAAAAAAACCCAATTGATCATGCAACATAGAAAATATTTTTTTTATATTATTTGAGATTAAAAAAAAAGAAGTCTTCACACTGTTCCAAACAATTGATTTTTTAAGTTTTTTGTCTATTTTTTAGCAAAAATAGAAGTTGCGCACAATATTTAATGAAAAATTAACAAAAAAAAGAAAATCGAAAAAATTTTTATTCGCTTTTTTGGGTTTGGCAAAAATGTTGAAACTCCATTTGTTGCTGCTTTTCCTGTATTTGCCTAAGAAATTTTTTAAGAAAGCTTTTTTCTAAATGTTTTTAAACAAATATAGATTATAATTAATCATTAAATTTTTGGTATCAACAATTGTAAGTTAATTTTAAAAAAACTTAAACTTTTACTGATGATTATTTTTACCCGAACAAATGTTTTTATTAATGTGCAGATTTTCTGATGTGAATAACCCTATAGGGATGTCAGAGAGTTAGTAAACACAAAATTTCTAACTTTTTAAAGACATTTTTACCATATTTCTTTATTATTCAAATATTCAAAAGCAAAGAAAACATTCAAATTTATTTTATATCATCTATTTAGATCAGAATTTCTTTCTTTTTCTTACGCTTTTTTCATTGCAAAAACAAATAGAGAAAAATGTCCACGAAAAAAACCATAAAAATTGCAAAAAAGTGTTGTAAACAAAAACAAAACAATGTTTTCGTTTTTCCTTTTTGAAAAAAAATATTTCGTTTTAAAAATATTCTAGGCACTTTTCAACAATTGAACATTTTAACAAAATTTTTTTGTGAATTTTTTTCAAGTATTACACTTAAATTTAAAATTTTAAAAATATGAGTTTTTTGAATATTTGATTTCTCGTTTGTTATTTTGAGGAATAGAAGTTCAGAAATAAAAGAATAATCAAATTATGAAAGAACCGAAAAAAGATGCATTATTGATTTTAAAGTGTTTAATAATGTCTTTTTAATACTTTTTCTGGCCTTAATATATACAATTAAAGCAGCAGTTTTGTGATAGACTTATATAACATTAAAACCAAAAAGAATTTCCAAATCTTTGCAAAAAAACATTGTTGACTAAAACTTTTTCAAATTTTTTTTCCATTCTTTCAATAGTTTTCGTCATTTTAGGGACATTGCTGATGCAATTTTTTTTTTGAAGAAATAATTTTTTGACACTGGAACAAATGGGTGAATTTTATTCTATGCTTTTCAAACCTACGAAAGATCAACAAATTTCAAAACAGCAGAACAAAGTTTCGAAGAAACTAGTTTTGAAATTTTCTTTTGCATTTTGCTTTTTCATTATTTGATTTTAATTTTGTGTTTGTAATGCAATAATAACGTATGATGCTCAGAAAATGAAAAAAAAAACAAACATTGAAATCAATTTGTACAAATTGGATTATTACTCATTACTAAGTTTATATTTGCAGTATTTCAAATCACCATAATATTTTTTAAACATTTTTTCTGGTCAAGATGTATTTGGCGGAATACGGCCTTGGTCTGACACGATCGCCATAAGTTTTCTGTTTGATTTATTATGTGAGTATCATCAGAAAACAAGAAAACAAAAAATTGGTTTTGATGAAGAAAATTTACATAATTTTTAATAAACAGAAGCCTAAATATTCAAAAATTAACTAACAACCAATTTTCAAGGAAAATTTTTGTTGATAATTTGCCTTTTTTTCAAAAATGCAAATGGAAAAAATAATATTTATTTAAAATTGAAAGAAAAAAGCATCTTTAGAATATTATCGCAGTTTATAAACTTTCTTTTCTTGAAAGTAATTTATCGATCGCTTAAAAAGCACGAAGCTGAAAGCATTTGTATCATCATTCATTTTTTTCGATGGAAATTTTTCAAAATTTTGAATATTTTGTTTTTGCAATTTTAAAAACTTAAAAACGTTGCATCAATGACTAAAAAAAGAGCTATGTATTTAAAAAGTGCTGCCAATGGAGCTAATCAGCATTATTTAAACAATCGTAATAGTTTCTTAATATACACAAAAGGAAGAATTTAAGTTTATTTTTGCGTGCAAAATCCATTTCGATCGTTTAAAAAAATTAGACAAACTGTAATTGTATAAATTAAAATTGCTCAAATAAGTTTTTTGTCATAGTTTTTGTTTAATCGCTGCACTGTTTTAAAAACTTTTTCTTCAAATTTTTTTTTGCTATATTTCAAAATCGCGTATGCAATAATAGCTAAATTGACGCCCCGAAAATGTTCTTTTCTTTTTATTTTTCATAAACTTTTGTTGTTTTTCTCTTGCCGTATTCCGCAAAATTTTAAACTTTGATTGTAAGCTTATGTGAAATTTTGAAACAAATATTTGAATATTTTATTTCTTCGATGTTTTAAATCAACGCTTTTTTTAATTTATTGACAGAAACCGTAATAAAACAAAAAAACTTGCAATACCGTCATCTTATTTGACATCGAATCGTTTTAGAAGAAAAACGGAAATTTTGTGTTCCGCTTGCCAAAGTGTTTCCCCTCGAAAAATTGGCCTTTTTTGTCGAGAAAATTTCAAAAAACAAATACCAAAATGGAACACGAAATTTCCTCTTCGTTTTTATGTGATTTGTCCATGAATCAAAAATAAATAATTTGATGGTTCAAATGGAGAACACATTTGAGGGAAAGTCAAGATATGAGGAAAAAGAAACAAAGTATCATTTTCAGTACAAGTGCAGTGCTGCCAAATAAAAAAGCGGACACATTTTTTTTATTTTTTACAAATATGAAAAGATTTTGTCTACCGAAAACAATGTAAAAATTAGAAATTTTCTTCGAAAGGATTAAACGCGATTTTTCTAAAAATTGGTTACACTTTTGAAAATCCAGTACTTAGTCTTATTGCAAAATTTTTCAGCTCAAAAAATTGTAAAATCTTGGTTGACTATGGCAACCGGACAAAAGTTTTTTTTGTATAGACTTGATTTCCAATTTCATCACATCCTGATACCTTTAGTAAACCCATACTTAAAAGAATTTTTGAACACAACTTTTTACCAAATCTTTTGCTATTAAAATATTTCCCTTCATTGATGACGAACATTTTCTTTATTTCATTTTTCTCTTTCTCTGAAAGAGCATTCAACTAAAACTTCGATTGTAAAATTTCGTGAATTTTTTTTTATTAAATATTTGAATATTTTATTTTAAATAAATAGTTTTTAAATAAATTATGAAAGAAAGAAAATAGGACAATTGCGCTGCAAAAAAGCTTTCAAGCGAACTCAAAAAAAATATTGTATGACTGCATGATGCAGTAATTAATATTTTGATGAAGTTGAGGACCTATTTATTGAAAAACGTGATCGACACAAGTGAATGTGCATCTCGAAAAATTATGTTTTTATTTTATTTCAACGTTAAAAAATAAGAAGGGCACAAAACTTTTTAAAACAATTTTTGACTGACTCTTTGCAATTTATTTATTTTCTCTGTGTATCAAAAAAATTTGCACAGAATTTTTTTCATTTTGTGTGTTTTTTCAATAATAAAGAATTTGAATTTGATTTTTTTTTTGGTAATTAAATTAAAAACCGCGGTTTTTCGTTACATCAGTTTGTATTATTTAATACAAAATTTGCTATATCTGTTGATTCAACTTCTTCAAGTTTTCATTATACATCTTACAACATTAGTTTCATCGATGATGATTGGTTTGTTTGGTGTATCCTTCAAAATTTTAAAATAATTCAGAAGTTTTTTAGGAAGTTAAAATCATATGTATTGGATATCCAAGCTGATGAAAATCGGGATGAGCAAGGAGCTGTTGGAGCTCGAGAAAGAACAAAAAGGGTTATAGAAAGTTGTGGATTAACTGAAAAATCAATTTCTTGTGTAGTTACTGATGAAGCAACTACAATGACTGCAGCATTTGGTGATAATCGATTTGACGATGATGTTGAACATGCTGTCTGTGGTTGCCATCTCTGCAGTACAGTATCAAAGAGAACTTTTGATCCATATGTTTCTGTTACACGGTCAAATCCTGTACTCTGTAGAAATTTGAAACCCGTTCAAGATATTCAGAAAGATGCTCAGCTTGTGGCAAATGCAATTAAGTAAGTTTGTATTTCAAATATATATGTATATAAAAAATGTAATTATTTAGAGGTCGCGTATTCTTGAAGAATTCTTTAAGTCATGCTGTTTTATTAAAATGTGATACTAGATGGTTGTCTATTATTCCATCTCTTAAAAGTATTCTTTCAATAACAGAAGAAGATATTTCGACTATTGAAGCAGAGTTGAGCAGTGCAGCCGTTTATCAAAACTGGGCTCGAATCAAAAGTAACAAAGCATTGCTTCAACGAATTGTTGATATCTGTGAACCTCTTAGAGAAGCTGTAATGTTATTTGAGGTAATTATTTTTAATACTGTAATAACTTATATTATTGTGCATCTTTCAGAGTGAATCAAAGCCAACTCTTTATCTTGTATTACCAAAATTAAAAGAAATTGTTACCAAAATGACAGCTGTTGAAAACGGAAACGATGTTGATTCTATTAAAGCACTTGCAAAAATGATTAAGATCAACATAAATGAAAAATTCCATCATTTTTCTTATATACATATTTTTGCAACATTGCTCCATCCAATATACAAAGAAAGCGTTAATGATTGGGCTCCATCTGGATACAGTCAAGGTAATGTAAGGGCAACCAATAATCAATCTATAATAAATGTTTGTTTTTTAGATTTTAACGACTTTAATTGAAAGAGTTGTCAAATTTCATGAATCAAAAGTATCAGCTGGAACATCCACAGATGTTGAAACAAATTTTTCGTCTTGGGCACAGTTTTTGGATGATAATATTACACAAGAAAACCTCCAATCTGAAGTTCGAAAGGAAGTTACTGATTATTTAAGATCATCACCAAATCGTGAACTGAAGTTACTGGATTACTGGAAATATTCTACGTTTAAATATTTATCTTCATATGCAAGAACAATTCATGCAATCCCTGCATCAAGCTCGGCACCGGAAAGGACCTTTTCTGTGATGCAAAAAGCTGATACTGATTCAAGACCAAATCTTGCAGCAGAACAAATCACAAATTTAGTTAAGCTTCATTGTATTGAAAAGTTTTTTAAAACACAAACTGATTAATATCATGTTTTTCTTTTTGATCTTTGTTGTTGTTGATTTATATAAATTTGTTGTTGTGATATAATAAATAAAAAGAGTTAAAAATTATGAAATTAGCAGCAAAAATTAGACACCAAATTAAAAAAATTAAGCGAAAATAAAAACAAAATTTCTTTTGTTGACAAAAACGCCTTTCTTTGCGTCTCTGTTTTCTTTTTGACTTCGCGTTCTCTCTTTCTTTTTTTTTAATGACGTCACTTTTTGGTAACAAAACCGTTGCTAGTTAAGACTGAAAAAGTTAACTTAACTAGCAAAAAATGCTAGTTATGTTAACTAGAAGTTAAGTTAACTAGCAAAAAAAGGTGGTCAAGAGTTGCTAGTTATAAATGACCATTTGAAGGTTCCTGTGAATGAATCGAAAATTGAAAAAAAACCCTTTCGTTTCAAAAATATTCGAGACACTTTTCAAAAATTGTACATTTCATCAAAATTTTATCAATCTTTCTCAATTATTACACTCGAATTTTAAAAATTTAAAAAAATTAGATTTTTGGATATTTGATTTCTTGTTTGTTATTTTGAGGAATGATATTTAGAAATAAAAACAAAATAAATATTGACAGATTCTAATAATAGTACTTTATTAATTTAAAATTGTTAAAAGTATTTCGGATAAATATATTGTCTTTTTAACACTTTTTCTGGCCTTAATATATACAGTTAAAGCATCAGTTTCGTCATGGACTTATATAACATTAAAACCAAAAAGAATTTCCAAATCGTTGCCAAAAAACATTGTTGACTAAAACTTTTTCAAATTTTTTTTCCATTCTTTCAATAGTTTTCGCCATTTTAGAGACTTTGCTGATGCAATTTTTAAAGAAATAATATTTTGACACTGGAACAAATGGATGAATTTTATTGTATGCTTTTTAAACCTACGAAAAATCCACAAATTTCAAAACAGCAAAACAAAGTTTCGAAGAAACTAGTTTTGAAATTTTCTTTTGCTTTTGGCTTTTTCATTATTTGATTTTAATTTTGTGTTTGTAATAATGACGAATGATGTTCAGAAAATCAAAAAAATTTTTAAATATTGAAATAAGTTTTGTTTTTACTCAAACATTATTAATTTTAGTATTTTAAATCACTATAATATTTTTAAATAATTTTTTCTGGCCATGATGTATTTGGAGAAATACGACCTTGGTTTAACACGATCGCTATAAGTTTATTGTTTGATTTATTACGTGAGTATCATCAAAAAACAAGAAAACAAAAAAATTGGTTTGATGCAGAAGTTTTACAGAATTTTTAATAAACAGAAGTCTAAATATTCAAAAATTAACTAACAACCAATTTTCAAGGAAAATTTTTGTTGATAATTTGCATTCGCCTTTTTTTCAAAAATGAAAATGGAAAAAATAATATTTATTTAAAATTGAAAAAAGCATCTTTTAGAATATTATCGCAGTTTATAAACTTTCTTTTGTTGAAAGTAATCTATCGATCGCTTAAAAAGCACGAAGCTGAAAGCATTTGTTTTCAACATTCATTTTTTTCGATGGAAATTTTTCAAAATTTTGAATTTTTTGTTTTTGAAATTTTAAAAACTTAAAAACGTCTCATCAGTGACTTAAAAAAGAGCTATGTATTTAAAAACTGTTGCCAATGGAGCTAATCAGCATTATTTAAAAAATCGTAATAGTTCCGCCAAAAACACAAAAGAAATACTTTAGGTTTACTTTTACCTGCAAAAACTGTAATTGTATAAATTAAAATTGCTCAAAGAGTTTATTTGTCATAGTTTTTTTTTAATCGCTGCACTGTTTTAAAAACTTTTTCTTCAAATTTTTTTGGTATATTTCAAAATCGCGTATTCAACAACAGCTAAATTGACGCCCCGAAAATGTTCTTTTCCTTTTATTTTTCATAAACTTTTGTTGTTTTTCTCTTGCCATATTCCGCAAAATTTTAAAATTTGATTGTAAGCTTATGTGAAATTTTGAATAAAATTTTGAATTTTTTATATTATCGATGTTTTAAATCAACACTTTTTTTAATGCTTTAAGAAAACCCGTAAAAAAACAAAAAAAAGTTTCAATTCCGTCATCTTATTTGACATCGAATCGTTTTCAAAGAAAAAGGGAAATTTAATGTTGCGTTTGGCAAAGTGTTCCCCTCGAAAAATTGACCTTTTTTGTCGTGAAAATTTCAAAAAACGAATGTCAAAATGGAACACAAAATTTCCTCTTCGTTTTTATGTGATTTGTCCATGAATCAAAAATAAATAATTTGATGGTTCAAATGGAGAACACATTTGAGGGAAAGTCAAGATATGAGGAAAAAGAAACAAAGTACCGTTTTCAGTGCAAGTGCAGTGCTGCCAGCTAAAAAAGCGGACACATTTTTTTATTTTTTGCAAATTTGAAAAGATTTTGTCTACCGAAAACAATGTAAAAATTAGAAATTTTCTTCGAAAGGATTAAACGCGATTTTTCTAAAAATTGGTTACACTTTTGAAAATCCAGTACTTAGTCTTATTGCAAAATTTTTCAGCTCAAAAAATTGTAAAATCTTGGTTGACTATGGCAACCGGACAAAAGTTTTTTTTGTATAGACTTGATTTCCAATTTCATCACATCCTGATACCTTTAGTAAACCCATACTTAAAAGAATTTTTGAACACAACTTTTTACCAAATCTTTTGCTATTAAAATATTTCCCTTCATTGATGACGAACATTTTCTTTATTTCATTTTTCTCTTTCTCTGAAAGAGCATTCAACTAAAACTTCGATTGTAAAATTTCGTGAATTTTTTTTTATTAAATATTTGAATATTTTATTTTAAATAAATAGTTTTTAAATAAATTATGAAAGAAAGAAAATAGGACAATTGCGCTGCAAAAAAGCTTTCAAGCGAACTCAAAAAAAATATTGTATGACTGCATGATGCAGTAATTAATATTTTGATGAAGTTGAGGACCTATTTATTGAAAAACGTGATCGACACAAGTGAATGTGCATCTCGAAAAATTATGTTTTTATTTTATTTCAACGTTAAAAAATAAGAAGGGCACAAAACTTTTTAAAACAATTTTTGACTGACTCTTTGCAATTTATTTATTTTCTCTGTGTATCAAAAAAATTTGCACAGAATTTTTTTCATTTTGTGTGTTTTTTCAATAATAAAGAATTTGAATTTGATTTTTTTTTTGGTAATTAAATTAAAAACCGCGGTTTTTCGTTACATCAGTTTGTATTATTTAATACAAAATTTTGATTTAAATACGATAGACAAACACAAAAAGTAAAAGTTATAAAAGTTTACATTAATAAAAAAACACCTGCAATTATGTTTTCATTTTACATCAGAATTAATAAAACATTCCACTTGTTTTTCGAACACGAGTTTATTATTGGATTATTACGGTGTTAACAAAGGTAGATCAGACCAAAACATGAAAACGAACAAATTTTATTTATTAAAAAGTCTAGTATATTTTTAGGTCTAAAAATTTCTAAAAATTAACAAAAAACCAATTATCAAAAAACTTGTTTACAATTTCATTCGTCTTTTTTCGAAAATGTTAATGTAAAATGAACAAATTTCTTTTTTAAAATGAAAGAAAAAAAGGCATCTTACGAAATATTATGCAGACAGATGACGGTTGATCAGTTGATCAGTTGATTTGCTGTCGAAATGACATTATTTGGTAGCTTGAAAAAACTCGAAGAAAAGCTTTGGATTTCAACATTCATTTCTTATCGCCGCAGTTTCTAAAAATTTTGAATTTTTTGTTTTTGTTAAAAGTTTAAATTTTTTTACGTATCAACCGTGGTAAAAAAATTAAAAGAGCTGTTTATTTAAAAAAATGCTGCAAAAAGTTCAAGGAACCTACCTCTACATTAATTAAAAAATGGTAACAGTTTTTGTGCAACAAAGAAAAATATGGTTTAAATAATTTGAACGATGTAAGCTCAACAGCAAATGCAAATAGCATTTTGATAGTTTAAAAAATTAGAATGAAATTGAAAAAATTTTCTTGTCGAATGTATTTTAACAATTCTTAAGTACTTTGTGACATACATATACGTTTTGTTATTCAGAACATAAATAGCTACTTTTTTTTAAAAATATTGATTTTCTATATAAAGCAATTCACTTGCATCTATTTCATTAATAAAAATTTTATTTGGCATTCGTGATTTTTTTTACAAAAATTTATTTTAATCCCCCCAAAAAAAATGCTATTTTTCAATTGTTGCGCCTGACAAATTGTCTCAAAACTTCTAATGAATCAAATATTTGAATATTTCATTTTACCAAAGGATTTTTTTTGCAATTTTATATAGGCAATTTTGTAATAGAATTAAGTAAAAAAAATTTATGTACTAAAACTATTTTGTTTCAAAATGAATTCATTAATAAAAAAGATATTTAGTTTTTGTAATTTTACAAAAATTTTATTTTAATTTCCTCAACAAAGTTTTACAAAAAATTGATAGATTAATTTTACATAAAGAATTGCACAATTGCTTTGTCATAGTTTTTGTCATCATTACAACGTTTTTTAAAATAAAATTTGTAAATCGCACATTTAGCAATATATCCTATTTCAATAAACAAGGAAGAAAACAAATGCTAAATCCTTTCTTCTTCTTTTTCAATATTTTTTAAAAACAGAATGTTTGCCAAAATCAATAAAATCATTGGGTTTTTTTTCCGAGAAAAAAGATGGTCATTGTGTAAGAATTTTAATAATTGGAATATTTTAGATTAATTGTTATTTAGATTAATTTTTTCCTTAAAAATGCTGTAGAATAAAAAATACAGCGAATCGGTTTTTGATGGAGCCAATGGTACCATACACATATTATTCATATATCGATAAATATGTTTTACATGAAATGGTTTGATATGTTTCACAAGTAATTTGTACAATTTTTTTTCCTCATAATTTTCGTCTTCATTGTAGATATATTCGACAATTTTTTTGCTGCTGCTTGAAAGCTCGGTTTATAAAAAATTTAACAAACCAAAATTGATTTTCAACAATATGTTTTTTGCTTTTTTCCCTGCAGTGATGACAAATTTTTTGCCGTCATATTTTTTTCTTTTCAGTCCCAGACACAACATTGAACTAAAATTAGATCTTACAATGTTGTAAAGTTCTGGATCAAATATTTGAATAGTTTATTTTAAGGGGGGTTTCTTTGCTGTTATGTTCAAATAGCTTTAATGAATTAAGAAATAAAAATTATGGTAACAATTTTGGTACCTACAATAAAGCTAACAGTTCAAGCCAAATTTCATCAAGCAACAATAATAAATAATTTAAACAACATTTTGCTACGTTTAAGCATTATGATTATAAAGTTTTTAAGTTTAAGACAATAAATTTATTTTTAACCCGAAATTTCGTTGTCCAATACATTTAACATGCTTTTTTTCTTTGAAAAAACTAGATGATATGTATGAATACGCAAAAAAAGATGTTAATGACCTTTTTATTTTCATTTTTCTGCAATCTTTTTGAAGTTAAAAAATGGGCTTTTTTTCATTTTTACTTCGACAAAAACGCGATGCTTTGAACAGAAAAAAATTCAATAGTTTGAATATTTTAGATAATCATGTTTTTTATATGATAAATCAAGTTAATAAATTTTTTTCGACAAAGAGGTTTCACATAAACAAAAACGATCCCATCTATCTAGCCCACCAACATTAATAAAAAAAAAGATATTTTCGTAATTTTACAGAAATATTACAAATATTTCTTTTTTCAATACCACACTATGGGTGTTACAAGACATTTTTAGAGCATGATATCAAAAATTTGCATATTGTTTTTCTCAAAGTTTTCGTTTTCATTTTTAAAATTTTTATTCAATGTTTTTGCTGTTTTTAAATAACTCATTTCGCAACAATAACAATCGATTTTTTCAAAAATATTTTTTTTTCTTCAAAGATGACGAACATTTTCTTTATGTTATTTTTTTCATCCATTGCTGCACTCTGAAATAAACTTCAACTAAAATTCGATGGTAAATTATCGCGAAGTTTTTCATTATATATTTGAATATTTTATTTCAAAGAAGTAGTTATTAAATAAATTAAGAAAAAAAGAAAATGAAACAATTTAGCTGTTATAAAGCTTTCAAGCTGTTTGCTTGCGTGATGCAATAATAAATAATTTAATGTTTCAAGTCGGGAACCCATTTATTGAAAAAAGTGATGCAACATAGAAAATATTGTTTTTTTATATTACTCAAGGTTAAAAATAAGAAGTCTACACACTGTTTCAAAAAAAATTGATTTTTTTTATAGCAAAAACAGAATTTGCACACAATAGCACACAATATTTAATTAAAAATTAACAAAAAACAGAAAATTGAAAAGAAATTTTTTTCGCTTTGTTAGGTTTTACAAAAATGTTGAAATTCCGTTTGTTGCCGTTGTATTTGGCAAAGAATTGTTTTTTTAGAAAGCTGTTTTGTTTAATGTTTTTAAACAATTGTATTTCTTTTTTAAAGAATTTCTTTTTGATGATAAAAAATTTTAAAAAACGGAAAACTTTTACTGATTATTATTTCTACCCAGACAAAACTTTTTAATAATGTCGCTTGCTGGATCAAGAATTGTCCATGGAGGCTCAAAATTAAGAATGTGAGATTTAGTAAACAAAAATTTTTTCACTTTTTACCAGATTTTTTTACTATTTAAATATTCAAAAACAAGAAAAAAACATTTCAAATTTATTTTAAACCATCTGGTCACAATTTCTTTTTTTTGCTTACATTGCAAAAACAAAGAGAGAAAAATGTCAACGAAAATAACCACAAAAATTGCAAAAAAGTGTTGTAAACAAAAACAAAAAATGTCTACGCTTTTCTTATGAATGAATCAATAATTGAAAATAACTCTTTCGTTTGAAAAATATTCGAGGCATTTTTCAAAAATTGTACATTTCATCAAAATTTTATCAATCTTTCTCAATTATTACACTCGAATTTTAAAAATTTAAAAAAATTAGATTTTCGGATATTTGATTTCTTGTTTGTTATTTTGAGGAATGATATTTAGAAATAAAAACAAAACAAATTTTGACAGATCCGAATAATGGTACATTATTTTAAAATTTTTTAAAGTTTTTCTGATTAATATAATGTCTTTTTAATACTTTTTCAGGCCTTAATATATACAATTAAAGCAGCAGTTTCGTGATAGACTTATACAATGGGTTGCGAAAACTTCAGCTAATTTTTTCCATATTTTGCCATATTTTCCCATATTTTCCCATATTTTGCCATATTTTTAATTAAACGATTTCTAGAGCAGATAAAAGCATAAAATGTTTTGGAATTAATCCATATGGATCTTAGGAAGAGATTGGTATGGGTTTTAGCCCTCCTTGACCCCTCTGTCCCCCGGGGCGACCCCGTTCGTCCCCGTGCTTTTGAAAAACCGTGAAAAAAGGGTTTTAAAAAATTGTGAAAAATCAGAATTAAATATTTTTGCCTATATTTTGGAGGTTTTAGGGGTTTTTGATCATGGGGAATCCGTTTCTGACCTTTTCATTTGTCCCCCGTCCCCCAGATGTCCCCCAGAATAACCCCATCTACATAAATTTTTCAAGAAAACATTTTTAATTGAAATTTTCGTGGGTCTAGGAGTTTTTGGCCATGAGGAGTTCGAATATGACCTCCATTTTTGTCCCTCGTCCCTCTGTCGTCCCCCACATGTCCCCCATAATAACCCCACCTACATAACTTGTTCAAAAAAACATTTTTAATTGAAATTTTAGTGGGTCTAGGGGTTTTTGACCATGGAGAATTCATTTCTATGGTTTATTTTTGTCCCCCGTCCCTCTGTCGTCCCCACATGTCCCCTAACATGTCCCCACATACATAACTTATCCAAAAAAACATTTTTAATTAAAATTTTCGAGGGTTTAGGGGTTTTTGACCATGGGGAGTTCGAATATGACCTCCATTTTTGTCCCTCGTCCCTCTGTCGTCCCCCACATGTCCCCCATAATAAAACTGAGCTTCCAAAGGACAAATTCAATGAATACAAAAATGTTTGTATTCTGCTCTTAAATGCCGTCAATGATGCTTCGCAAAAGTTGGTTTTGGATGCAATGGATAAAGAATGGAAGAATAGTAAACAAGTTCTTCACAACAAAATTACTCTTCCAAAAACCGTAGCAGTGGCTTATGTTGATAAAGCTGTACCTCTTATGCAGGATGGAAATGTTTTTGCTCCAACTGATGATACACATTTTGATCGTCTTGCAGGTCACAGCGTTCAAGCATGGCCGATTTTAATGAAAAATGGTGAAAAGGTCGATACCATGATTGCACATCGAGCAGATTCAAGAAGATGGGAATATTTTATTATCACAAGGGATGGCATTAAGATCAAATGCAGCAAATAATTTTGCAATAAACGAAAAATGCCTGCACATTTTTAAAGGCTTATCCATAAATCTGTTTTATCATAACAATTATTACAATTTTTTTTCATTATAACCAATTACTGTTTCTTTGTATTTTTGTTGATCATTTATTCCAAATCATTTTTACCTTATCCATCATTGTTATTCTTTATCATAAAATTTTAATCATTAAACAAGAATCCTTGAAAATTTTGAATTTTTTTGAATGTCTTTTTAAACAATTTTTGTACATGGTTTTTTTTGGGTACAGATGGGACTTGAGAAATGGATTCTCCATGGTCGAAAACCTATAGACACATGAAAATTTTAATTTAAAAAATTTTTTTAAAAATTTTATGTATGTGGGGTTATATTGGGAGATATATGGGGGACGAGGGATAAAAACAGACCGGCAAAAATGGATTCCCCATAGTCAAAAACCCCTTGACCCACGAAAATTTTGATCAAAAATGTTTTTTTGAGCATTTTATATACGTGGTGTTATTATGGGGGACATGTGGGGGACGACAGAGGGACGAGGGACAAAAACGGAGGTCATATTCGAACTCCCCATGGTCAAAAACCCCTAAACCCTCGAAAATTTTAATTAAAAATGTTTTTTTGGATAAGTTATGTATGTGGGGACATGTTAGGGGACATGTGGGGACGACAGAGGGACGGGGGACAAAAATAAACCATAGAAATGAATTCTCCATGGTCAAAAACCCCTAGACCCACTAAAATTTCAATTAAAAATGTTTTTTTGAACAAGTTATGTAGGTGGGGTTATTATGGGGGACATGTGGGGGACGACAGAGGGACGAGGGACAAAAATGGAGGTCATATTCGAACTCCTCATGGCCAAAAACTCCTAGACCCACGAAAATTTCAATTAAAAATGTTTTCTTGAAAAATTTATGTAGATGGGGTTATTCTGGGGGACATCTGGGGGACGGGGGACAAATGAAAAGGTCAGAAACGGATTCCCCATGATCAAAAACCCCTAAAACCTCCAAAATATAGGCAAAAATATTTAATTCTGATTTTTCACAATTTTTTAAAACCCTTTTTTCACGGTTTTTCAAAAGCACGGGGACGAACGGGGTCGCCCCGGGGGACAGAGGGGTCAAGGAGGGCTAAAACCCATACCAATCTCTTCCTAAGATCCATATGGATTAATTCCAAAACATTTTATGCTTTTATCTGCTCTAGAAATCGTTTAATTAAAAATATGGCAAAATATGGGAAAATATGGGAAAATATGGCAAAATATGGAAAAAATTAGCTGAAGTTTTCGCAACCCATTGTATAACATTAAAACCAAAAAGAATTTCCAAATCGTTGCCAAAAAACATTGTTGACTAAAACTTTTTCAATTTTTTTTCCCACTCTTTCAATAGTTTTCGTCATTTTAGAGACATTGCTGATGCAATTATTAAAGAAATAATTTTTTTGACACTGGAACAAATGGATGAATTTTATTGTATGCTTTTTAAACCTACGAATAATCGACAAATTTCAAAACAGCAAAACAAACTTTCGAAGAAACTAGTTTTGAAATTTTCTTTTGCTTTTTGCTTTTTCATTATTTGATTTTAATTTTGTGTTTGTAATGCAATAATGACAAGTGATGTTCAGAAAATCAAAAAAAATACAAATATTAACATAAATGTTTCCTAACTTGAATCAGTTCACAAACATTATTAATTTTATGTATGCAGTATTTCAAATAACCATAATATTTTTAAATAATTTTTTCTAGCCGTGATGTATTTGGAGAAATACGATCTAACACGATCGCCAAAAGTTTATTGTTTGATTTTTTACACGAGTATCATCAAAAAACAAGAAAACAAAAAACTGGGTTTGTGAAGAAGTTTTACATAATTTTTAATAAATAGAAGTCTAAATATTCAGAAATTCACCAACTACCAATTTTCAAGGAAAATTTTTGTTATAATTTGCATTCGCCCTTTTTGAAAATGCAAATGCAAAAAAATTTTGTTTAAAAATGAAAGAAAAAAAGCATCTTGTTAAATATTATGGCAGTTAACAAACTAATTTTTGTCGAAAATAATGTATCGATAGCTAAAAAAACAAGAAATAGAAAGCATTTGTTTTCAACATTTATTTTTTTCGATGGAATTTTTTTTAAATTTTGAATATTTTGTTTTTGAAATTTTAAAAACTTAAAAACGTCGCATCAGTGACTAACAAAAGAGCTATGTATTTTAAAACTGTTGGCAATGGAACTAATCAGCATTATTTAAAAAATCGTAATAGTTTCGCCAAAAACACAAAAGAAAGAATTTAGGTTTATTTTTACGTGCAAAATCCGTTTCGATCGTTTAAAAAAATTAGACAAACTGTAATTGTAAAAATTAAAATTGCTCAAATAAGTTTTTTGTCATAGTTTTTGTTTAATCGCTGCACTTTTTTAAAAACTTTTACTTCAAATTTTTTTGCTATATTTCAAAATCGCGTATGCAATAACAGCTAAATCGACGTCCCGAAAATGTTCTTTTCCTTTTATTTTTCATAAACTTTTGTTGTTTTTCTCTTGCCGTATTCCGCAAAATTTTAAAATTTGATTGTAAGCTTATGTGAAATTTTGAATAAAATTTTAAATTTTTTATTATTTCGATGTTTTAAATGGCCACTTTTTTGATGTTTTAAGAAAAACTTTAGTAAAACAAAAAAAATTTGCAATGACGTTATCAGATTTCTTGAAAATCCGTAATAAATAATATGATGATTCAAGTGGAGAACACGTTTATGGGAAAGCCAAGATATGAGGAAAAAGAAACAAAGTATCGTTTTCAGTACAAGTGCAGTGCTGCCAGCTAAAAAAGCGGACACATTTTTTTTATTTTTTACAAATATGAAAAGATTTTGTCTACCGAAAACAATGTAAAAATTTGAAATTTTCTTCGAAAGGAAAAAACGCGATTTTTCTAAAAATTTGTTACACTTTTGAAAAATCCAGTACTTAATCTCATTGCAAAATTTTTCAACTCAAAAAATTGTAAAACCTTGGTTGACTATTGCAACCGGACAAAAGTTTTTTTTGTATAGATTTGATTTCCAATTTCATCACAGCCTGATACTTTTAGTAATCCCATACTTCAAAGAATTTTTGAACACATCTTTTTACCAAATCATTTGCTATTAAAATATTAAAAAGAATTACAAATTTATTTTGTAGCATCAGGTACAGTACCGATCACAGTGCCGCAACTTGGGGGGGGGGGGGGGGTGACATGGGTGACATGTCACCCCCCGAAAATACGAAATTTACATTGAAAAATTAAATTCATACTAGGACAAATGAAATTTTTTTGAAATTTTACAGGGATGTCACCCCCCCCCCCCCCCCCCCCCGAAAATCCCCTGAAGTTGCGGCACTGACCGATCAAAATGTCTTTTTTGAAAAATGATCATGCAACACTGAAAATAATGTTTTTATTTTATTCAGGGTTAGCCTACACCACTTTTTTACAACATCTTATGATTTATTCATTTTTGTCTGATTTTAAAGGAAAATATTAGAATTGAAAAACAAAAAAAATTTACACTTTTATTGATCTACCCGGACAAAAATATTTAATAATGCGATGAACATCGAATGACGGATATGTAATAAGCATCAAATTTTTAACTTTTTAAAGAAACTTTTTTTACCACATTTTTTAATTATTACAATATTCAAAAGCAAGAAAAAACTTTTCTATTTTTTTTCGTAAAATCTGGGGATCAAAATGTCTTTCTTTTTTTACGCTTTTTATTTGCAAAAACAGACATATAAAAAAAAGAATGAATCACAAAAATGGCAAAAAACTGTTGCAAATGGAAATAAAAAAAGTTTCGATTTTTAAAAAAATTTGATCGATCGATGTTTCATTTCATCTTTTATTTTAAATATTTACTTTATTTATTTCTTTGGCAATAGAATTATTTTTTGAATATTTTGGGTTGGATAAATATCTCACAGATAATACTGCTTCTGTTGAAATTTTATGATGTAATTGTTTTTGTTATAAAAAATTCAGATGTCAAAATCTGAATCCAAACATTTTTTAAATAAAATTTTGAAAGTTTGAAAGCAAGAAAAATATTATTATTCCAGTTTACCATTCTTGTGCCGACAATTTCACTGAATATAATTTAGATAAAATTGGTCTTGTTAAAAATTAAACAAGGAGTATTTTGAAATGAATAAAATTTGATATTTTTTAAATTGTTTTTTCCTACTTCGTATCAAAACATGTTTCTTTGAAGGAGAGACCACTTCAACAACAATGTAAAATAGATGCAAATTTTAATATCAATCATTTTGCGCAAGATTGCTAAACTATCACTATATTAGTATAAATTTATTAGTCTGTACTCAAACTTTCAACGGTCTATTTCCCTAATTATTTGATTATAATTGGATAGTTGATTTTCAAAATAAAAAGTTTTATGAATATTAAAAACAAATTTGAAAAGATGTTGTCATCAAAAAAGAGCAACAAAATAAAAAAAAGAAGCCCGTGGCAGAAAATTTTTTTAGACAAACGATGTGATCCATCATTTACTTTCTGTCAAATTAAAAACGAACTGTTGCTTGAAAAACTCACACAAAAAATATTGGATAACAACATTTTAAGCTTTTAAATTATTAATTTATATAAATAATTTAAAATTTTTAACATGTCTCTGGTGCGTTAAAAAAACGGAAGAATTGTTTTTTAAAAAAATGCCCAAAACTGTCGAAAATAGTTCAACGTAATTTTATATAACCTGCCGCAAAACATATGTAATCACACATTAATTTTTTTTTTTGGCAAAATGTCGAACAAAAAAGATTAAAAAGAAAAAGAAACAAAAGCAACTTTCAACACTCTTTTATTAATGTCCAAATGGCGCAGTTGTTAGCGCGTTAGACTTGAAACTTCAAGTTTCGAGTTCAACCCCCGTCGGGGGAAAAATTTATGAAAAAAATCCATGAAATGTTAAGAAAAATTAACAAAAACTTAAAAATTCAAAATTTTTACTAAAAATGTTAAGGAATTTAAAATAGAATTTTCTTAAATAAATAAAAAAAAATTTAACTAAATTTCGAAAAAATGTTAAACAATTTCAGTAAAATTAGGGTTTGAAAAATACTATGTTAACCTCAAAAAAATATTTTCATCACTAACAAATTTTTATTTTAAAAGAATTCTTACAGATTTTGTTGAAAATGATAGTAGAATTTACTCTTTTTTGCATAACTTGTTAATACATGTGTTTTGTGGCAGGTTATATGGTGACAATTTTGTAAAAAGTAATAACAGAGGTTTTTTGCATTAACTTGAAAAAATTCAAGGTTTATTTTTACATGCGTAATTTAATTTTAATCGTTTAAAAAATTTTAAAAAATTGTAATATCTTTCTTTCTTGACAAGTTTATTGGAATAACCAACGATGATGTCCTCTATACACAATTAAATAAAAATAAGTATAAAAACGGGCGCAAAATTCAATCCTTTTTTCTTTTCTTTTTTTTGTTATTTTCGGACACAATGTTTAAAAAAGAAAAATTTTAAAAAATTGACTTTTTTGGCACCTTTTCAGTTTCATTTATTCTATTCAAATAGAATAGAACAAATAAAACTGCTAATAATAAATTTTTAGCAAAAATATATTTGAATATTTAACTTTCGAAATCATATTTGTTTTTTTAAATATAAATTTAATTACAAAATTAAAAAAAAGAACTTTTTGAAATAATTTACAAGCAATCCAGTACCATATGACATATTAAAAAAATTTGAACTTTTCTACCACATATTTCATATAAAATTTTATTAATAAGTTTATGACAAGTAATTTAGATATACAGAAATGTTTTGTTTGTTACCCTAAAAATTTTAGCTACATTTTACAAAAAAATATTAATTTTCTTTAAAAAGCAAAGATGTTTGCAGTTTTCTAAAACGCGAAACAAAAAATGCTGTTAAAAATTGTTTTTTCTTTCATTTTTTTGCGATACTTTTAAATTTGAATAAATTTTTTTGAATGTTTTAATTAAAAGTGAATATTGTGCTTTACCAAAAATTTTATTTACTAAAATAAAAGAAAATGTTAAACCCAAACTTAGAGCTACTACAAATTAGTTGCCGCAATTGATCATAAATAATGCAAAACCCCTTGAATAAACTTTAAATACAAATTGAATAAAATTAATTTACGAAATTTCAAGTTTTAATGTACAACGAATATTTTATAATTATGACCTTCAAAAATCTTTACCCTTTCTTTTAAAATCATTGAATTTAAAAACAAAATTTACAAAGTTTGATAAATTTCATTCACGCATTTTTAAGATTTTACACAATGTCTAACGATTTGTGACTTGTAAAAGCTTCTCACTTCTTGTTTTTTAAAAAAAACTCTGCCAAAACAGACATTTTTTTAACTTTTTCACCAATTTGAAAATTTCAAATTATTATATTTTTGTAATTTCGATTAATTACTTCAGCAACAATAGTTACTTACAAATAAACAAAACCTTGAATTTGTTTTTCGTTCAATTGCTTACGCATCTTCATAAATAAAAAACTTATCCGGCCATTGTAATATTTCAGAAATGTTATTTGTTTAATTAAATCTTCCCAGTATGTCTTACATGACATTTCCGGATTGCTTTTATGATGTAAAAAAATATGCATAACTTTTTTCCGCTAATCTTTTTTCGTATTTCATAATAAATTTTTTCAATTTTTTGTTTTGTTTATGAAACGCACATTTTTCGCAACAACAAAATCAATTTTCCGAAAACACTTTTTTCTTTTCATTGGGTTTCATAATGCTATTTTTGAATTGCTGCACCCTGACACACTTTTCTTGCGAATGAAATATTTGAATTTTTTATTTTCAAAAATAAAAAACTTTTGTAATTTAATTTAAGAAAAACATATATGTGTTGAAACAATTTTGCTGCACAAAAAACGATCAATACGATACATAAATAAAAAAAATATATTTGGTTTTTGTAATTTTACAGAAAAATGTAATTGAAACGTAACATATTGTTTTTTCAACCATTCAACACGCAATTGAAAATCGAAGAAAAGCCGAAAACTTATGCACTCATGCCTTTTATTCACTTTTGAGGCATCGATGCAAATGGTTGCTTCATCATTGATGATTTTTATCATCAATTCAAATTTTAGATTTGGAAATGAAATTTGAATGAATTTGAATCGATGCGAATGGAAAAGTTGCTATTTACTGATTTAAATTTAGTAAAATTAATATAAAATGATTGGAGTTGAAAGCGCTAAAGTTTGCATTCTTGATTTTTTTGAGAGAAAAACATGTTTTTGAAAAATTGCGAAAGGAGGGGGGATTCTATAAATGTGCCTTCAAACGTGTTGAAAAGTTTTTTTTGCTAAAATATTGAAATATTGATACAAGATTTGAAAAAACGCGCAGTGCTGTCGAATAAAAAATGCGGGCACATTTTTTTTATAGATTTGAAAAGATTTTTGTCTGTCGTAAAAAACGTGCAACAAAAACGTTAAAAATCTTCATTGAAATGGTATCATAATGCTATTTATGAATTGCTGCACCCCGACACAGATATCTTATGAATAAAATTTTTGAATATTTTATTTTCAAAAATAAAATACTTTTGTAATGGAATTCAAGAAAAACATGTAAGTATTGGAACAATTTTGCGGCCCAAAAAACAATCCCTACAAACATTTCATTAATAAAAAAAAAATTTAAAGTGAAATGTCACAAAATGGTATTTTCAAATTATTACACTGTTTTGAAAAGTTTTCCTTTAATCTTGAATATTTAAATTTACTAAGCTTCGTGTTTTGCATATTGTTACCTTCGATCATATTCCTCCTAATATAATTCCTTTAAACTCAGATAGAGTTATTATTCTTTCTGAAATATCATCATAATCTTACAAAACGAAGCTCATTTAAAAAATGATAGTATAAAATAAATGTTAGAAAATGTTTTAAAAAATACACTGATCAATAAAATATTTATTTGTTTAAACTACTACAATACAAAATTACTAATACATAAATTCAAGAATCTTAATTTTTTGGAACCCAAACAGAGCAATGTTTTTGTGGGGCATAAGCAGAATTAGCAGGACAATTAAATGCATCCCGAAAAGCGGGGAAATTTTGAACAGTTCCAAAAACTCGGAATTTTGATGGTGAATGTGGATCACTGAGGATTCTTTTGTACACATACTCATCCGTTGGGGGAGGTTGACACCAAACTTGGGCAAATGCCAAAAAGAAAAGTTGATCATGGGTGAGTTGTCCAAAGATGCGATCAGGTAATTGTGGATCTGGGCCATTTAGGGATACCCAACGGCGATATGAGGTATATGCAGCATGAATTCCTCCATTATCCGCGATATTTTCACCTTGTGTTTGTCGGCCATTTAAATGTCGAGGAGAGTATTTCGGATCCTGGATAGCTGTAAAATTGTCATATTCATCAATAACACATTGTGTCATGGCATCAAAGGCTTGTTGTGAGCTTTCACTCATCCAGGAATCAAGAATCCCTTCTCCGTTCCATTGAACTCCTTGATCATCCAAACTGAAAAAGCTTTAATGTTTATGCAAATTTTATGCAACTTAACATACCCATGAGTAATTTCATGCCCCATTACAACTCCACCCGCCCCAAATTTAACTGATGCCGGCCATTCTGGATCATAAAATGGTTGTTGCAAAATTGCTGCAGGGATTGTAATTGAATTTACCTGAAACAAGTTTAATTTTAAATACTATTTATTTCCTTGAAATTAAATTACTGTATCGTCATAAGCTGCATTGACAACACAAGGTTGCATAATAAATTCCGTTCGATCAACATCCGTTCCAGGAAGCAAAATTTCAAAAGATTTTCTCGTGTTATATGCACTAAGAATTTCATACATATGTGCAAGGTTATCATTTGGATCCAGTTGAAGATCGGCATACATCGCATCAAGTTTATCATAATCAAACATGAAATCCGGGAACGCTGCATTTATTTGCAAGTTTTGAATTTTATCTCGAGCTCCTTTCAACGTTTTATCATCCCCAGAAATCCATGGCAAATCTTCAACCATTGATTGCATGGAAGATTGAAGGGAAGCAATAACTTTCAAACTGTCACTGAAATTATTCAAATTAACAATTAGTTTTCGGAAGCACACTTCTTGTTGCCCGTAGCACAGTTTAGGTGGCCACTGTCATGGGACTCGAACCTAGTAAGATTTGTACGATACCCCAGCGAGCAAACCACTGTACCATTGAAACAACTTACCTTTTTAAAAGCTTTCTTGCCGCCGGAGTTGGATACAATGCTTCAACAAAGATTCGATCACCAGCATATGGAAAATTCATCAACATATCTATTGCACATTTAAGCGAAACATCATCATCTTTTCCACCAAATTTGGGAACAAAAGGATCTTCGGGTCTTTGTTTCAAACCAAAGTTAAATGATTGCTGATCATAGAGTTGAATGTAATTGTCACTTTTGGAAGTTATGAAATCCTGTTGAGAAAAAAGTAATTGATAATACAAATACTTGACAACCGGCTCGATACCAATTTCATCAAAATATTCATCGAATCTGCCCATAGCATCTGGCTCTTGCATGATCACATAATAACCATCGATTTCAGAAACGTCAACAAAATTTGCTCCAGTATCGTTTGAGATTTGCAAAACAAAAGTTTTCCAATCCATAAATCCATATGGAATATCTCCGACTTTCGTGGGATTCACCATTCGAGACGCATTCCGTCGAAGATTTTCATTGGTACTGATATTATTTGCAAGAAGGTATTCAAATTCTAACAAATTTTCAATGTGATATTCCAGAATCCCAATTTTACAATCCATTTGAACAGATTTTGTGTAATCTTTGAAAAGTTGAAGCATATTCTGTTTCAACGCGTCATAGGTATATTTCTTCCATGCTTCCGGTTGATAATAGGGCTTATTATAAGTTAGAACATTTTGATCAAGGAACAAAGAATAATTTGATGCAAATAACGGATCCCGTTTTGGATTGACTCCGACGCCCATGGCTACAAGCGAATCAATTCCATAATTCATTTTTAGATATGCCAATGCTTTGGCCAAAGTTGTTGGGTCATTGTTGGTATTTTCAGCAGTCAGGTCACAGAAGTTGAATTCATATCCAAAAAGTTTCTCAAATTTCGTTAATGTATCTTCTGCAAGATTTCCATCTTTGTCGGCATCGTAAGTTTTGCTGCGAAGTGCTGTATGGAAGTTGGTACACTTTGAATAAAATGTCATTGTTTTATTGATTGCTGAGGATTTTAGCATCTCCTTAAAATTTAAATTTGAATAATGTATCGATAATTTTTTTCAAGAGTACTCTTACCTCATCATTGTTTTCAAGCATGCTATTCAACTTCTTGGCCATTGTCTCAAAATTTCGCTTGCTAATTGCATTAAAAGATATAAGACTTTGATTATATGCCCCGCAGGCATATTCATAAAAATTATTGCATGGATCAGCCGATAAATTCATGGAAGCTTGAAAGAAGGCTTGAGCTTGACTGTATTTTGTGTAATATTTATCATCAGGTTTTATCAGATGTGGATCTGGGATGTTCAAGACTTCCGAAGGTTCAGGGGCTTTTGCTGAAATTTGTCACATGTAATTTTTTTGGTGAAATGTTGTTCCTAAATTTACTGATATTAACATCACTAATCCAAACATTGCAATGATCTTTTGGAGCTGAATTTGATCCAATTGGACAATTAAAAGCAGACCGAAAAGCTGGGAAATTTCGAATTGTACCAAGTACACGGTATTTCGCTGGAGAATGTACATCCCAAAGAATTATCGGGCTTCCAGGTGGCTCACACCAAACTTGTGCAAATGACAAAAAGAACAGCTGATCATGGGTAAATCGAGATGCAATCTCTCCAGGTAAAAGGGGATCAGGTCCTTTAAAATCGATGATATTCCGATATGCACGATATGCAGCATGAATCCCTCCATTATCTGCAATATTCTCCCCTTGAGTAATGTATCCGTCTACACAGCGACGGGAGAAGGAGGAATTCAAAGGACAGAATTGATTATATTGTTCGATAACACATTCAGCCATCTCATCAAAATGCTTTGCAGTTTCAGAATCGAGCCAATCCATCAATTCTCCAAAGGGTCCCCAATGTACTCCACTTGAATCAAATCCATGAGTAAGTTCGTGACCAGCCTGAAAATGTGAATTTTAGTGGGTTGTATCTTGAAAGGGAGCATTTAGAGATGTTATATCCAGATTTCTTAATACCCTTTGAGTAACAATGCATTTTACAAGCAACATGTGACGCCGCTGTATAAATAAACCGCATCCCATTCGATTGGGTTTATTCATGGCTATGGCAGTTATGCAACACTCCAAAATATTTCCATTGAATGTGTTTCCATATGCAAATTTTTGAAAATAAAGTTTGAAAAGTCCACGACACCCGATTGACGATTTTTTAAAATCTGCATTGTCACGAACATTTTGTGAACTTCATAATCCATAAATTTTAATAACGGTAGCGCATTCAACGGAAATATTTTAGGGTTATGCATAACTTCCAATAGGACTATCTAATGAGATAAGTTTGGTTTAAAAAGCGGCGTCAAATGTTCGGGTCCTTGTTAACTTTTTCAATTGACCAGGTTGTGCATTTTTTACTTTTGTTCTTATTAGCTTGACGAACCTCCGAAAAGACAGATAGTATTTTCGGGTTTTTTCGTTACTCAAGAATTACAATCGAATCCACGAAACAACTAAGAAATCAAAAGAAAGTATCTTAAAACGGTTCACTTACCACTGTTCCGATGGCACCAAAATTCATCGAAGTTGGCCAATCGGGATTAAACATTGGAGCTTGTAAAATTGCTGCAGGAATGGTGATGGAATTAAACTGAAATATTAAAACTTTTTACTAACAGCTTAAAAAGCAACTCATTTACCGAAGAATCATACCACGCATTTACTACCGTCATTGAATCTCCCCAATTATATCTATCAACACCATCTGTTTTAAGAATAAGATTGAAATCTTTTTCGACTTTAAATTTGTGAAAGTAGTACAATATTTCAGGATACCGTGCATCCAAAATTTTCGAGCTTAACCCAGAATAAAACTCTGTTAAAGCTGTATTATTTGTAATCCATTCAGGATAAACATAATTTCGAACAAGATTTTGAATCTTTTTATATGCGCCTTGTTTGGTCTCAGGTTTCATCCATGAAAGTCCATCAATCATTGATTCCATTCCAACCAAAACATTATCAATGACATATTTAAGTGAATCATAATATGTGTCACGATCAGATTGTTTTGGAAGAACTTTATCAATATAAACCCGACTAATGGCATAAGTGAGTTCAGATACATCTTCAAAGCAATGAAGTTCAATTTGATCTATTTTTGAGGCACGTTGCCTGCTTCTAACGCCTGGAGGATGTCGCTTTGGGAATCTTGCAAACTTTTCTTCTTTCAATTTTTGATCGTCTGGTGTTGAAACATACGAAGGATAAAATCTTTCATTACTAGCAAGAAGTCGGAAATAAATAAAATTCTTTAAAACATTTGGATTAATTTTTCCATAAAAATTATTTGCAAACATATCATTTAATTGTTTAAATGCAATCGGATCCATGAGATTGTATTGATAGGATCGCTTTGTAATCTTTTTATAAACTGCTTTATCAGCATTAAGTGTAGCAAATTGAATAAAAGTTTCAAAATCAAATGCTGGATATTTCCTTTTCAAATTATCATATCGAATTAAATTAATACTTGGTTCGTAATTCTGCGCTTCAAATGTCAAATTATTTGCAATAAAATATTCTAATTCTGCAATTTCTTCAGCAGCTTTTAGGATATCCTCTGGAGTTAATGAACTTTGGGTCAGATTTGCAAATTTTTGAAAGAAAGCTTGTGCATTTTGGATTATTAAATTTCTTGTACTATTCCAATCATCCCCTTTGTAAAAATCATAAAAATATCCCATGGTGAGAAAAGGCAAATTAAATTGAACAAAGTAAGGATTTGAACCCCTTGGATCACTGTTATCTTTTTCAACAAATGCTGTTAACAATGTATATGAATTATATTGACCTTGAAGATATCCCATTGCACTTGCTAAACTGCTTCGATCAGGCCATTCTTCACTCGAGTCACGTGGGAAAAAAAGTGGAAATGACAGATTTGTAATTTTCATAAATTCCAAAACTCGATTTTTTACAAGTGTTCCATTACCAACTGCATTATCCCAATCTTGGCTATCTTTCATACATTGTGTAAACATTTTTTTGATTTGTTTTATTGGTAATGGCTAAAATATATAAATTTTTAAATATTTGTTGCGCAGCGAGATATAACCTCAGGGGTATATGACATAAAAATTGTTATTTTTCCCAACCCTGAGGTGACAAAACATCAAAGCTATTTGTTGAAAATAATCCAAGCGGTGTGATAATTCATAAGACCGATCCGTCAGGTGTAGGGTGGTAAAATGACTTACATCATCATCATTTGGAGTATTTAAAGCTTCTACGACATTATTAAAAACGTTGTCCTCTGCTACATCAAATCCAGCTGAACTATTAAATCGACCACAAGAATATTGATAAAAATCATCACATGGATTTACAGATGTATCAATGGAAGCTTCAAGATATCTTGCAGCTTGTTGATATGCTTCTGTATGCAGAGGTTGATTTGGATAAATATTTAAAATTCCATTTGAATCTTCTCTTCCCACAGCTAAAGTAATCAGGAAAGCAACAAACAACAAAAATGTTAATTTTTGCAAGCAACTTGGATTCCACATTTTTTGCTTCAAACAAAAAATGAAACCAAATGTGATAAAAATTTGGTTTGTGATGGTTCTTTTTAAACATTTTCATTTAACAAGGCTACATGCTTTTAATTAATAAATTTGCAATTAATTGTTTCTTTTTGTTTAAAAAATAACAAAAAAACATGGTTTTTTTGTTGGCCAAAAACAGTGTTATTGTTTTTTCTTTACATTTTATATTTTCCCATTAATTTTTAACAAAAATACCATTCTTTGTTTTTTAAGCCTCATTAGCTAATAAGGCAAATAAATATAATAATTGGCAACAATTGCAATTTTTTTGATTAATTCAAACATTTCTTTAATTTTAAAATTGTCCAAATAAAAATTTTTTATTTCATAATGAACATTTAAAATAAATATAAATCTAGCTAAAAAAATCAAGAAAAAGAATTTTCAGACAACTCAAATATTCAAAAATAGATAAAAATACTGCCGAATAATTTTAAGAAAAATCAATTCTTTCCTGTAGCTTATCTATTAAGACGAATGTTCTCTTTTCGCAGTGAAGAAATCGTTAATGTTTTTGTTTGTCAGTATTTCTTTTTTATGCTAACATTTTGCGCAAATGTGTCTAAAAGTTTTTTCTGCCATTTCGCAGCCGATACATAAAACTAACAACCTTTTTGGATGCAGGGCTGTCCGAAATAAAACAATGGGCGCCGCTAATGTTCTACATAAATGTTTGTGAATTAATAAATCTTGTCGAATTTTTTTTGAATGCAATTTACTGATCATCTTTTTCATGAAAGTTAATTTTTTGAGTTAATAATTTATGAACCAAAGTTATTGAACAAATTATTCTGATGTAATAAATTAAGAATAAATATTTTTGAATTTAGAATTATCGATGTATTATGTTTAGATATCGAACATTCAGAAATCATAAATTACGCATAAAAACTACAGCATTAATAATTAATGATTGCTTTTTTGTGGATAAATTTTCTTGCACGGAAAATTTCTGCTTTACTATTTTTTGAAAAAAAAGTTTCAGAACTAATAGTTTGTGTAGGATTGCTGTCATTTAAATCCCAGCTCATTTCTTTTTATATTTTTTGGTGGACTACATCGATATACATGTAATCTAGTTGTTGGACACCTTATTATATGCCATTATACAAAATTTGGGTTGATTTTTGCAGAAAATCATGTTTTTTTCAGTTTTTAATGAAAGTTTTTATGTTTTGGCAATTGAAACGCATATAAAAGTATATAGTAAGGTGTCCAACAACTAGATTACTTGTATATCTATGTAATTCACCAAAAAATATCAAAAGTAATAAGCTAGGATTTAAATGAGAGCAATCCTACACAAACTATTAGTTCTGAAACTTTTTTTTCGAAAACTAGTAGAACAGAAATTTTCCGTTCAAGAAAAAATGTTCAGGAATTATTATTTCAGTAACTATTAATTCATTAATATTTACTCTAAATTTATAATATCTGAAATATTTATTCACAACAAAGCAATCATAATCTATTAATTCAAAAATAATTATTCTTAATTTATAACATCAGTAAATATGACATCAATAACTTTGGTTCTTAAATTATAAGCTCAAAAAATTAACTTTCAAGAAAAACATCATCAGTAATTTGCATTCAAAAAAAATAATACAGGATATATTAATTCACAAATATTTATGTAGAACATTAGCGGCGCCAAACAATGATCCATAATCCAGAACGCCAGAAGTCATCCGAAAACACGGAATCTACAACACGGTTCGCTTTTTCCGGATAACCTCGTCTACGTTTAAAATAGAATAATTGAACAAAAAATTAAACAGGAAATTTAACAGTTCATTCAATTTTTGGGTTACGGTATAGTAAATATTTGCAGCTAACATTTCTTTTGTTTATTGTTTTATCTCAAAAAAGTTATTTTAATTTTTTCATTTTGAAGTTCAAATATTGCGATGACATCAACGAACATTAAGTAAACACAAAACAATAATTGTGAAAAGTACTTGAATAAATACAAAAAAAGTGTTGCATTTTTGTTTTACTTCTATAAATTATTTCTTTTCTTTTTAAAACTGTTCAGAAGTTTCAATGAAGAAAGAAGAAATTTTTCGGATTAACAATTGTAAATGATTTCGAAATAAACTGATTTTTTATTATAGTTGAAGATCAATACAGTGAATTGTTCATTGATAAGAAAACATGGCATGTACCTATAAGCCACTTAGAAATATATATCACAACCATTTAAACTCAAAAATGATGTAACCGCCGTCGAAAAACTGCCAAAAAAAGCTCAAAATACTGTTTTTTGAAAGAAGCAACAAGGAATAAATTTACATAAGTTATCCAAAAAAATCGGGTAGAAAACGTGGCATGTAACTATGCAAGGGGAACCTAAAAAGTGATGTTACAAACGTTTAAACTTCAAAATGACGTAACCGCCGTCGCCAAACTACCAAAAAAACGCAAAAATACTGTTTTTTGAAAGAAGCAACAAGGAAAAAATTTACATAAGTTATCCAAAAAAATCGGGTAGAAAACTTGGCATGTAACTATGCAAGGGGAACCTAAAAAGTGATGTTACAAACGTTTAAACTTCAAAATGACGTAACCGCCGTCGCCAAACTACCAAAAAAACGCAAAAATACTGTTTTTTGAAAGAAGCAACAAGGAAAAAATTTACATAAGTTATCCAAAAAAATCGGGTAGAAAACGTGGCATGTAACTATGCAAGTGGAACCTAAAAAGTTATGTAACAAACGTTTAAACTTCAAAATGATGAATTTATGAAATTATTTACAACAGTTATGGAAAATACAATTTAAATATTCTTTTATTTAATGATTCCAATAAAAATCCATTTTGGTCTGTGTATTTATATGCACGTAAAATCAAATCAAAATCATGTAAATTAAAAACAAATATATATTTATATATATAATATTAATTTTAAAGGTTCAAATTTTTACGAAAATTCTATCATTTTTGAAGAAAAACATGATCTTTTCAAAAATGTAGTTTCAACAAAGACAGACAGAAAAAAAACAACTTTTGTTGTAAAATTTGTTTCAATTTTTTCTCGTTTTATTTTTGTAGGAGACGAAGTAGAAAACTTGTTTTAATAGATCTAATGTTTCTATCTTTTTTTAGTTGTTGCAAACAAAAAACTGACCCCCTTTCTATTTTATTGAGACGACGCAGATTCAATCATTTAAGAAAATTGTTTATTTTTAAAATTTAGTTGAAAATTTTTACCATGGTTTTAAATTTTTTATAATGCCCAGGGAGATTCAAACTAGCCAACAGGGAAACAATAATTAAAAATTATAACAAATACAGCTGTTGCAATGTTAGACGGCAAAAGAGATTAAAGGTTGCAGACGGGATTGGCTAACTGTAAGACGGGAAAAGAGATTAAAGAGAGATTTCTGAATCGGCTGTAAGACGGGAAGCGAGATTAATTTTTTTCTGATAGACTACCCTACAACAGCCATCGCCCTCTGCAATAAAAAAAGGCGGACACGTTGATGATCGCCGCTTCGCGGCGATCGTCCATGACCACCCTTTAGTTGTGTAAGAAAACGTCAATGAAAACCACCAACTGTTTTTTGTTTTATTTGTTTTAGGTCTAAAAAACTAGAATAAATTTATTAAAATTTTGTTAATGTATTATCATTCCAGATTTCCTATATTTCCTACAGATCTTTTAATTAATTATTTTATCATATAAAAGAACCCGGTATTTATGCTTTTTCGCATACTGAATTTGTATCGAAGCCCATACAATGGGTTAAAATTAAGTTTATTGAAAAAATTGAAATTTAAATGAATCAAATAACGTTTGGAGAACTAATTTTATTTCATTTACCGGTACTTAATTTTTTTACAAACCATTTACTAAAAAATAAATTGTATGGGCTATGATACAGTTTTATTTATTGCAGAGGGCGATGGCTGTTGTAGGGTAGTCTATCAGAAAAAAATTAATCTCGCTTCCCGTCTTACAGCCGATTCAGAAATCTCTCTTTAATCTCTTTTCCCGTCTTACAGTTAGCCAATCCCGTCTGCAACCTTTAATCTCTTTTGCCGTCTAACATTGCAACAGCTGTATTTGTTATAATTTTTAATTATTGTTTCCCTGTTGGCTAGTCTCCTGAGCCGTCTGCTGCGAAGCAAAATACCATAATACCGCTGCGCGGCAGACGGGATTGGCTGCTTCTAACATTTTTTCCACTTATTTTAACTTATTAAAACTAAAAAAATAATGTTTTAGTATTAATAAACTTAATACAAAAACTAAAACATTATTTGGGCTATTTCCCCCTCAAAAAATATAAACACCCAAAAGATTTAATAATAGCGATTTGCAATCGCCATCTTTACTTTTAAATAAAACATATGACTCTGATATCGAAAAGAACATATATTGTCTGAGAAAGGAGTCGTTTTGTACGTATTTTTGATATGCGCTATCGATTCCACTATGACTCTAAGCTCGTACTTGACGAAAAATATCAAAACCCCGCAAAACCCCGTTTTTTATAGAAAAAATGGTCCCCTGGGGTCAAAAATGAAGATATTTGCATAAACCCGGCGTCGATTCATATGTAACTAATTACGGGCTATCTAATCCAATACTTATCTAAGTTCGTACTTAACAAAAAATTTCGAAACCCTGCAAAACCTCGTTTTTTTAAAGAAAAAGTGGTCCCGTGACCCCAAAAATGAACCGTTCGGGACAAACCAAAAGTCATTTAGTACTATTTGGACCATGCCCGATTCATTCCGATACCTCTCATTATTCTCCCATGTCAAAAACATCGAATTTGACATTCGTTTTTTCGTTTTCGGGGCATATCTCGGGTCCCAGGGGTCGAGGGGGGTCAAACCAAACAAATTATCAAATGCGATTTTTTTCTCTACATACCCGCCAAATTTCATAGCTCTACGATTAAAACTGACGAAAATCGATTTTTAGGGGTAGAAAGGTAGGGAAGTTGAGTCGTAAACAGCCGCAGCGCGCCCCTTCGGGGCGCGCTGCGTCTGGTATTTATAATTTTGAGCATTTTTTAAAAGACATAATTCAAAGCAACAATTCTTATTAGTTTAATTTATCATTTTAACAAAATATTCAAAATCAAGAATCAACAGAAAAAAACCCAAAAAAGTATTTTTTGTTGAAAAAACAAAAAATCGAAAAGTGTTTGATGTTTGGTGGTTGAAAAAGGCTGGCTTTTCTGTCAGTTTTTCGTCATCTGGCACATCATTGATCAATTTTTTTTCTTACATTTTTTCTAACGCAGCAAAAAAGAGAAAGCAAAGAGGTCTTCAAAAAAGAGGAACCACAAAAAAGACCAAAAATATTTTCGCTTTTAAAGAAATCGATTCATGATTCACTTTCTCTTTTAATATTTCCCTATTACTTTTACTTTTTTCTTTGAAAATATAATCTTTTTTTTAATATTTTGAATTTCAGATATTACAAAACTACAATGTCTCTGTTGCTTATTTTAAATATGATTTTGTAACGGTTTTTTGAAAATTGAAAATCAAAATGCTACAGTTTTTAATTTTTAATTATTTCTGAAGTGTTACGCCTGCATTTCAAGAGAAATGCCGAAGTATAAATAGCTGTGAAAGACGCAGTCAAAGTCAGTCTATGTGCGAGCCAAAGCAGGAGGCAGTCTTAAGCTGACTGTTCTCATTTTAATGTTGTCATGCATAATAAAAAGTTTAAAAGTACCTTCATGAGCTGTTTATGTGAGAAACTAGTCGAAATATCCAATCACCATTATTAAAAAAATGGTGATTTTTAATTTTTGTGTAATATTCAAAAACATTTAAAAATCTCTCATTTTTTGTTGCATGCTTTTCCCAACTGAACTGGCTAAATTTTTCGTACTGAAAGTTTCCATGTCTCTTTAACTAAATTTTTTTAGCATGAATGCTATTATGACACAAAGTTTTGGCACATTCGGATACAGAAATTTTATCAGGCAGTACATTCATTAGGTCTATTCTTGCAAGTTGTAATATAAATAATTTTCTTGTTCTGGTATAAACAAACAACTGAAATTTTAAAAATTGTATTACAAGTTTTTTTATTAAACCGGTATACAATTAATAAAAAAACAAACATATAATTTTATTGGTCCATAAGTCATGCTTTTGAAAAATAAACCAAATTATTGATCGAAATTCGCTTGTTTTGCTTATAGCATTTTTTTGGTCTTTTTGTTTGGTTTACAGGCAGGCAAGAGGCTGATTTACCGCAGCTGCAGCCGCAGTGGTCAAATGGACAGAATATTGATTGTTAACTTGGTTGTAAATCTGTGTGCTGACTGCTGACCCAGACATACTCGGAGAGGATAATTGTGAAAAGGGTTGGAAAACAACTTGTATAAATACATTCTTTTTTCAGAGACTAGTATGTTCCTGACATATGAAAAAACTTAAAAATTTTGTGTCTCTTGTTTTTAAATATTTAATTTAAATAAATTTTTTATTAAATGCCATTAAAAAAGGTTAAATTTTTAATCTATCAAATGTTCGCCATTGTTGTAAAAAAATGAAATATTCAAACCAAAATTTGACATTTATAAAAAACGTTTCCATCATGGTAGGAATTAACAACAAAAGATTTTAAAATTTTTAGATGCAACACATCTATTAACATAAATCATCTCAGAGTTATTACCAACCCATAAATTTTCTGGTACATAACTTTTAATTTCTTGGAAAAAAAACGTAATTGAAAAAATTTCTACTTTAAAATTTTTGATTTGAAAAATTTTAAAGACGCAATAAATAGCTTTAATATTTTGATTGATCAAATGTTGTCGGTAAAAAAACCAATTGAATGTGAAGCTGTTACAAAAAATTACTGATGCATCGGTATAGAAATAATATTGTGTTTTTTAAGGTTTTCTGTATTGAAAAACATGAAAGTATTTATTTAATGGAAATACCATTCAACGCATTTCATTGTTTAAACCAAAAAAAGTTGAAACATTTAGTGCTTCATTATTAATTGTAAAAAAAAAAGACAATGATATAAAAAATCATAAAATATCTTAAAAGAATCAAATTCAGAGTTTGTATGTGTTTTTTCATACCCGGGCTAACAAAAAAAATAAAGAGGCGAAAGAAAGACGCAAATAAGGAGTTTTCTTTCTCTTTTTTCTTTCTTTTTTTACGCCTTATTCTTTTTTGGTCCTTTCTTCTGCCTTATTTTGGTATTATTTGCGCCTAACGTCTTCTTTAAAAATTTTTTCAAAATTTTTTCCGTTTTTTTTGCCTTTTTTTAACATAGAATGCGAAAATAAAGCGGAAGAAAGCCGCAAAAAAGGTAAAAACGATTATGAAAAAAGGGGCAAATATGGCGGAAGAAAGCTCCTTATTTGTGTCTTTGTTTCGTCGTTTATCGGCACATCTTTGTCTTTTTTTTTGCTTTTATACTTTCAAGTAAAACAAATTGAAAAAAAATTAATTTTCTTCTTTGAAAACATGTTTCGAAATATCGCAAAAAAGCAACAAATCATATGCCTGTTTAGAAGATTTCCTAATGTCTGCCAGATTTGTCTGTCTCTTTTTTTCTACGAAAAGATAAAAAAACACCTTCGTTTCTCATTTTTCTTTTTTCAAATTTAGCTTTTTTTATTAAAATTTTCGGAATATTTTATATTTTTGTAATCAAACCAAATATTGATTTTGGCATACATTTTTTAAAACATCAAATTAGAAAACAAAATGGCTATGGTTTGAAACTAAAGACATGGCCATTATAAAAAAACGCTAAAATTCTTCTATCGAATATCATCTTAATCTTAAAAAACAAAATTAACTAGCCAACGGGGAAACAATAACTAAAAATTGTAACAAATACGGCTGTTGCATTGTAAGACGGGAAAAGAGATTAAAGGTTGCAGACGGGATTGGCTTAGGCTTACCGGATGTTGAATAGAACGAACCTGCCATTTGGGCGGAGTTGATGTTGGCTTTATCAGTGTATGTCCTTAATCTGGTGTTGGTGATCAAACTTCCGCTTCCTTAGCTTTAGCTAATCAAAAAATTTATGAAATTATTTACAACAGTTATGGAAAATACAATTTAAATATTCTTTTATTTAATGATTCCACAGAAAATCCATTTTGGTCTGTGTATTTATGTGCACGTAAAATCAAATCAAAATCATGTAAATTAAAAACAAATATATATATGAATATATAATATTAATTTTAAAGATTCAAATTTTTACGAAAATTCTATCATTTTCGAAAAAAAACATGATCTTTTCAAAAATGTAGTTTCAACAAAGACAGACAGAAAAAAAAACAACTTTTTGTTGAAAAATTTGTTTCAATTTTTTCTTGTTTTCTTTTTGTAGGAGACGAAGTAGAAAACTTGTTTTAATAGATCTAATGTAAGTCCAAAACCATGTTTTCTTTCCTTTTCACAGCTGTAAAATATAATTAAAAAATAATTCGAGCACGAAAATAAAATTACGAAATATAAAATTAATTAATAAAATTAAACAGTTTATCACATTTCTGTGTTACGAATTTGCAAATTGAAATTTTTAAAATTTTGTTGAGAGTTTTAAAGATGTCATAAAGTTTTTTAAATGTGACTTGTAGTGTTCATTTCGCGTACCGCAACGGGAATTAACGGCCTGAGCATAATTTTTATTTATATGACTTAAAAATCACATAAACAATGCTTTATATGATGTACTACCGTGGGCCACCAACAGAATTTAAAAAAAGTTTATTTTCAACCCCATTCCCGCAGAAAGGGGAGCTAACGGGAATTGCGGGATTCCCGTTACCGCATAACAGGAAAACCGCTTTAACGTTCTGCGGGAATGGGGTTAAAATAAGTTTTTTAAAATTCTGTTAGTGGCCCACGGTAGTACATCATTTAAAGCATTGCTTATGTAATTTTTAAGTCATATAAATAAAAATTATGCTCAGGCCGTTAATTCCCGTTGAAAATCGTTGCGGTACGCGAAACGAACACTAGTGACTTGTATGCTTTTCATTTTCCGTTTTCATATTCTTAAAATTTTGAGAATATTGTAAAAGACATGCTTCAAAGCAACAAATCTTAAAATATTCAAAACATAGAAACAACAAAAAATAAACCCATAAATGCATTTTTTATTGAAAGCAATAAAAAATCGAAAAGTGTTTTTGGAGGTTAAAAAACGCTTTTCTTCAAAAAATTTTTCAGTTTTATTACGTTCAAATAAAAACTGCTTATAAAAGAAAACGAAAACAAGAAAAGAAATAATATGTTACCCAAATTTTATGGATTCAAAAAAACTGATAGTAAAATTAATATCTTCTGGCTCTGAATAGAAAGAAGTCAAATTGCACAGAAAAAATATTGAGTTGTTTTTTCGCATGACCGAAACCATATTTTCTACTTTTTCACAGCAACAAAATGTGATAAGCGTGCGATTAAAGCGCAAAAATAAAAAATGAAATGTAAAACAGATCAGTAAAAATGAATAAATTTCAATTGTTCTGATACGCTTTAGATATAAATTGAAAATTTTTTAAATTTTGCTAAAAATTTTCACCAAGTTTTAATTTTTTTTATAATGTAATCGTTGTGCAGTTGCTTATTCTTAAAATTTTTAATATCTTTTTAAAGACCTAATTTAAAGAAACAAATATTTTTTCAAAATGAAATATTAAAAACTAAGAAACAGCAGAAAAAAACCATAAAATATTTTTTACTAACTAATTGTTTTATTTTTGGCTGCAAAAAAAGACAGACTTTTTTAACTGCCAGACATCATCTGGATTATTCAAACGCATTCTATGAGAAAAAAAAGTACGTCTCCCATTGAACTTGGCACAAGCAAAAAATGAATCTTTTTGAAACTTTACCCATGTTTTCGACTATGCTTAACAAGCCCAGATCCAAAGTCTTTTTGGCCAAAAGTGCCGTTTTGGCACTTTTTTGTGCCGTTGAAGTTCAAAACGGCATTTTCAGATATCGGGTGCCACAAGATATTGTCATTATTTTCTTGGGTATAGGGGTAATCGAGGTCGCTGAATCCGAATTTCGCATTTTCGAGACACGATTTTCGCGTTGGGACCCAAAACAATCAAAATTAGAACTTTGTGCCGTTCTCACGCCAATATAAAAAAGTTATAGAGGTCGTGAGTACCACCATCGGATTCCCCGTGTCTTTTTGCCCTATTGGCGCCAAAACGGCAATCGGCTGCAAGCAGCATCGAAGAGGTGATTCAAATATGAAAAATAAACTAGTATTTTTGTCATCTGGTGTATCAGTCATCAATTTTTTTTCTTTTTTTGATTTTGCATCGTTTTGTGATGGAAAAGCATATGGGAAAATTTAAACCAAACAATCACAAAAATAGCCAAAAAATGTTTCAAATAAGAACAAAAAAATGATTTTGCATTTTGAAGAACTTTGATCGATCGATGAATAATTCTTGTTTCATTGTTTCCCAATTACTTTTTTATATTATACGTACTGGAAAGCTTATAATCTGCTTTATCTTTTGAACTTTTATTTATTTTACCTGTCAAAGTTACAGATATGCTTTGTATAACTAAGGATTTGATCAGCACAAACTTCTAGAAGACGTATATAATTTTAGAAGCTACGATAATTTTTTATTAATACAAATAGTCTTTGATGTAAATACGATATATATGTTAACAAACAGTTTATCAAATTTCTTTTTTACGCTAATTATTTTTTTTGTTAGTTGAAAATTTTTACCACCGTTTTAATTTTTCTATAATGCCCAGAGAGATTCAAATCAAGAATTTTGAGCATGTTTTTAAAGACAAAATTCAAAGCAACAATTCGAATTAGTTTAATTTATTATTTTAATAAAATATTCGAAATCAAGAATCAACAGAAAATGAAGGCAAAAAAGTACTTTTTATTGCAGAAAATGAATAATTGAAAAATGTCTGATGTTTGGTGGGTGAAAAAGGCGGGCTTTTCTGCCAGTTATTTGTCATCTGGTGCATCAATGAACAATTTATGTGTTCTTTTTTCTTACATTTTTTCTAATGCAAAAAAGAGAGAGCAAAAAGGTTAACAAAAAAGAGGAACAAAACAAGAGTCGAAAAAATGTTGTAAACAAAAAATATTCACTGTTTAAAGAAATCGATTGATGATTGACTTCGTCTTTCTTTTCAAATATTTCTCTATTATTTTCACTTTTTTCTTGTGATGTAAAATCTTTTTTTTTTGAATATTTTGGATTCAATGTTTTACAAAAATACAATGATTTTCCGGTGATAATTTTCAGTGTAATTTTATAAGAGTTTTTGAGAATTATTTAATTATTTCTGAATTTGTGGAATCATTCCACTGGAATGGAATGCAATGCAGTTATCTTTCTTTATTATTGTGCTATTTTTTTATCATATTTGCATTAAAGTTTTGCTGTTAATTATACAAAATCATGTCACAAAAGAACACAGAGCTTGGTAAAATTCAATATTCTATTTTTTTGTATAAACAAAAGAGTTTATATAAAATCTTTATGTCCGTTATAATTTTTTACACATTTTTCATTTTTGAAAATATTTTGATGAATGTTAGTGAACGCGAATACTTTATTTTAAAAAAGACACAGTTTAAAAAAATTAAAAGTCCAATCTTTCAGTTCTTACAAAACTGTCAAAAATGAGAAAATTCTAAAATATTTAAAAATTTAACCAAAATTTAAAAAAAAGCGTGCAACAAAAATTTAAGAATGATATTTTAATAATAACATAACCAAGTTCCTTCCCACCCCATTTCACATATATCTTCTCCAAGTATGACAGCTCATACAGTTAGCATGAAGAAATAACTTTGGTGTCTCCTATCCATTGTTGTGAAAAACAGATTTTCGGCATCAGACAAGCAAGATCAACATATATTTTTACTAGTGAAATAGAACATTTTATTCAACAATTGCATAACACTTAATAAAAAATATACAAATTTTTAAATCTTTTGATGCTTTTTTCTAAAACAAACAAATTTTTTAATAATGTTTCTACAAAGTTTTTATGGAAATCGATTGATGATTCACTTCATCTATCTTTTTATTATTTCTTTTCGCGGTGAAGAAATTTCAACTAATAAAAACATTTCCACTTTTTTTAAATCCTTGATGTTTTTATTTGGCTGCTGAAATAAGCCATTATAAAAAACACGTTTCAATGAACGCGTTTTGGCAAAATCTTAGGCGGCTGACAGAAAACAGTAATCAATTTTGCTTTAATAAAAAATAAAAGTAAAAAGAAAAAATTAAATTTTGTTATTTTCAAGAGTCACCGTTTTTTTAAAGAACATTTATTTATCAACACAAAATCGAAGAAAACATTAATAATTAAGATGTTGAATATTTACAATTATAAAGAATTCTTAAAATTTCTTCAGTAGTTTCAGCTTGATCGAATTTTTCCTTTGTTATTAAATTTGAGGGGCAAAAATAACTTTTTAAATTTTGAAATAAGGTATTTTGAGCTTTCTTTGGCTTCTGAAAAGTGGCAGCACAAGCAGCATCAGCATCATATCTTTTTCCAATTTCAACAAATTCATCTTCACTACAGGTTTTTTCTTTCTCTTTTACTTTACGTACGAAAGCTTTTAAGTTATCAGCATATTTGCCCATCTTCAGAGAGACTTTAAGTACTTTTTCTTCTTCAGAAGTTTTTGTAATTAGTTGACATCTATGAAGCACCTTCAGAAGTTCTTCGGTTGTTGTAGCATGATCCAATTCTTCTTTTGTTCTTGCATTTTCAGGGATGAAGAATTCCTTCATTCGAGCAACGGCGTCGTTTGATAAAACCTTTTGGTATGCAATAAATTGTTCTTCCAAAACTCTTGTTGCCATTGCGTCTCTTACCAAAGTCAATTCAAGATATAGTACTCTATTTGAACTGGACACAGCAAGCTTCTGTAAATCGTCATGAACTTGTTCTTGATCTTTTGAAATCGCATTGACTTGTTCTTGATCTTTTGAAATCGCGTTATTAAAATCATCTTGATTTGTTTTGTCATCACCTTAAAACAGTATATCAAAAACTATAAGCTTCAAAAGCTGCCGTCTGAAAATAAACCTGTTAAATTGTTATCTTCTTGATGCAGGTCAACAGTATTTTCAAGTGTATCAAGAGATTTTTCCTTTTCTGATGTATCAACAGCGATATGGGTTTCTTCAACAGTTTCTTCAGTATCATGACGATTTTCATATTCTTGACTTTGAGTTACAACCTGTACAACGTTGTCATCACCTAAAAATGGAATTACAGGCTTTCAAAAAGTTTATGTATAAACAACATAGTAATAATCAATAATCATGTTTTAAAAAAAACTTTCAAAAGTTGACGTTTGAAAACTTACTTTCTTCTTCCAAAGTTTGTGCAGAAAGTTTCTGTTTAACAACAGTATCAGGTTGATATTCTTTTGATGAACTTTTATGTTCAGCGGCATCAGCAGTAGGAAGACTTTCTTCATCAGACTCTTCTTCAATTCGAAGCTTTTTAGCCGCAGATTCTTCTTCGTCAGATATGACTTCATTATTGCGACGTTTCTGAGCAGGTTTTTTTGGTCGATGGGTCTTCTTTTCTGATTCATCGCTTTTTGCTTTCTTCATGACAAGTCTTCCAATTGCCCGTGGAGGCCATGAACAGGTTTGTTGCTGAAAAAAATTTAAAAAATGTTAAAGTACTCACATATAAACAAAAAATAAAAAGACAAAAGGAATTTAAACAAAATATTTAACAAAACTTACATCAGTACAGAAATCATCAAACCATTTCATGCAGGGTACAAAATGTTCCATTTTATCATGATCAGAGAATTGATAAAGCTTGCGTAAAAGTTCAACTTCAAAAGGCAGTTTTTCAGCGCAAGTTAAAAAAGCTTTTTTAAATTCAGGCTTAATATTCCATTTGCAGCATGTTGCATCAAACTTGTAAGCGGTGTAATCATTATTATCTTGAATAAGAGAATCAAGTTTGAGCAATTGGAGAGAATCTCTTACTTCTTGTGTAATCCGAAAATCTCCTAGAACCATAATCGATAAGGTCGAAAAGAAGATAAATTCGGGTCGTTGAACAACATCTTCGAGTGATTTCGGTGGTTCAAGAAAAAATAGGCCAGCACCATGCACCAGTAACTTTTCATGGCAGGATAATTTATCATTTATCATTTCGAGCAATATGCTATGTTCAACGGTAAATGGTGAATTGATACATTTCATTAATGACTTATAATCCATAAATTTAATATTTGCAGAACCACCAACCCTTGCTACATGTTCTGATTTTTTGCCGATCCATCTAAAAATGTACAGTAATCCGAATAATAGATGGCATAACAAAAAGTACTTACGTAATCAACTTGGTATTGACTTGATCTGTTCCACGATCATTGTTGGAGAATTTAACATTGTAAAGGCCAAGATTAAATTCATAATTTCGTCTTCCATATGGAATATTGAAGTCTTTAAAAAAATCCTTTCTGAACAATTGAACATAACCCTTTAACATTTCAATTGCTGTCAATGGAGGAGTTTTGGTCGGCATCAAAGGAGCATATTTTGTAAAACATAGCTTATTATCATATTCTGCTAATTCATCCATGATTTAAGCTAAAAAGAAGTAAAATTAAAACTAATAACAAACTACAACACAAAAAGCGGAATTAAAGAGCAAGTGTTTGAATGAGAATAAAAACTTTTAAAGTGTTTTAACATTTCAACATTTGTTTGTCACATAATGCCAAATTTAAAAAAATTAGGATACAGTAAAATTTCATTTTAAAAACCTTACGCGCTGCCAGGAAAAGTAACAGTATAAAATAAAATTCCGGTAAAAATCAAAATAAAACGAGTTAGTTATGTAAAAAAATTTTATGAATTTTAAAAGAGAAAACAAAAATGAAATTTGCATGAAACAGAACTTTTTGTTTAGCAGATATACTTTTAACGACAAAGTAATCTTATCTTAAGATTCTTGTGAAGCCTTTTGGGGTTATTCTTTCTTTTTAACAATTATCTAACTTTTTCATAAAGACTTTAGGTAAATCGACCTCTTTTAAAGTAAACTACTACATATTTAAAATTGCATTATCTGTTTTATGCATACAAAACAATGTAAAATGAGTAATAAATTTTAAAATCTGAAAACTTGTTTATTCGTATTTACTATGCTTTTACAACGGAAACAACATTAAGAGCAGGCATCTCAAATTAAATGTTTGTTTACACATATCAACAACTTTTCTGAACACATCTCAACAATAATTTGATTAATCTACCAAGTTAAAAGTATATTAATTAATTTCTCTACGATTCAAGAGCCGGCGTTTGAAATAAAAGAACTGTTAATTTTCGTATTTTTAAACCTTTTTATATGCGAAATGGAAATATCATTGAGAATTATCATAAGACAAGCAGTGTCTTTTGATAGTGCTAAAGTCCTTATACAATCTCATTGTCTAGACTTTTGTGAGAAAAACATGCAAATGTTTTCCACATTGCGTGATTTTGTTTGTTTTATAAAACTATGCAAATTTTTGATTAAACTTTACATTCCTCAGTCTAGTATTTTTACATTTTTGTTTTGATTAAAATCGGAAGCAGAAACAACGGAAAAGCTATGAATGAAGAGGTACCAATTTCAGCTGATATTTCTGTATCAATTACTGCACCTCGATTAATTGCTAAAGAAAAAGATTTCAATTCACTCTTATTGAATAAAAAAGAGTTCGAATCAAAACTCAATGCTTTCAAACAACGAAATTTAAATATGGGTGCAGAATTGCTAACCGGTGCTATGAAGGTTCCGACGTTAACTTTTTTACGTTTATTTTTTGTATATTTAATACTGGCTTAGGTTCCGTCACGTCGATGCGCAATGCCTCTTCAAGAAAATAATATTAATCATCATTCAAGAAAAGATTCACGTCAATTTCAACTCGTTTTGCATTCTGATCGACAAGCTATTCCCCGAGAAATTCTTCCTAAATTAAATCGAGTTCGAAGTGTATTCCAGCAAAGATCAAGAGCACGAAAATCAATGGATCCAACGTCAAGCGGGGAAGTAGATGAACGGATGGAAAATCGTGGAGTGTCTCTATCTGCTAAATATTCTGATGAAGAAGAACTTCAAACAGCAGCAAAATCATCACAGGTAAAATCAGAGACTTTTTTTATTAATATGTTATCTTTTTTAGCCCAAATATTCCATTGTTGGTACATCTGATACACATTCAACCTTAGCTTCTTTTACTTCTGTTGCTCAAAAATCGCAAATTTTAACAACCGTGTCCTCAACTGATGTTTTAACTGCACGAGCAACTGATCGTCAACCTGGTCCCTTTGCTGACTCAAGTGATGAAGAAGATTTGAGAGCAGAAAATCGTTTACATCAACCAGGATCCTTTTTTTCAGCACAAGATGGTTATGGTAAAACATCATTAAATAATGTCAAAGTTCCTTCTGGCCGATTTTACCAACCTATGCCTCTTTTTATTAACCCTGGCACGGATGCAGATTATAACTCGGACGATGATTATACAGAATCTGATGAAACCAATTCCGAAGTGTTTCCTAAAGCAAAAGTAAGTATTACTAAACTTTTAATTTTGTCGTATTTAATTATAGTGTAATGGTTCATCTGGAAATGCTGCTTCTAATTCCTCTTTTTTGAGCTTATTACCTGATCCAAAACCGACTGGAAAACGTGATCCAAAATCCATTCAAGTTTTGGATAAAACATCATCGAGGTCATCGCTTTCTCTTGCATCTGTTTCTGCTACTACATCAACATGCTCAACAGAACCTCAGCAATTTAAAGAAACTCTAAAATATTCGGTAAAAGTTTTGTTTAATTAATTTAATTTAACCTTATGCGATTAGGTTTTTGGATCAAAGCATTTCGAAATTGTTGATATTCGGAACAAGAAAATAATGCTATCTGATATCAAAGGAAATTTGACACCATTTGCTACTGCACTTATTGGAATTGTAGAAAAACTTCATTTAACTCTTTTCCTTGACTTATCCCCGGTATATTTATTCTTTACCAAAAAATTTGTATTGGAGAAGGAAATGGTTTTGGATTTCCTAACATTGTATGCCCGAAAAGTTGCTATGGCCCAAAAAATTGTTTATGGTTCAAACTTTTGGTATATTGAATTTGTATGTTATCTTAAAAATTATAATTTCTTTAAAAACAAATTTCTTTCAGGAAAATTTACGTCGAGTTCCCTTTGTCCATGATGCTGAAGTTGATTACTGATCAATTTTAAATACATTTTCATATGTGCCGATCATTCCACACAAGGAAAGAATTTATTTTATCGAAAAGAAAAATGAACCAAAAAATGTCTGGCCCCTCAAAAACGATATTGAGGTTGATCGATTATATCAACCTATTCAATTTGTTAAAGGTAAAGGTCATGGTAAATCGCCAAGAAATAAGAAAAATACTATTTTGCCAATTGACCTATTCAATGAATTTCGTCATTGTTATTGCTGCCGTGAATGGATTCGTACATACCTTGGTTGTCAACTGATTCTGATCTGCAAAGAATGTAAATCCAAATTTCGTCAATGCGAATTATGTGGTGAATATAAACAACTTGAAAAAGGTTACAATAAATGTTTCAAATGTGTGGCACGAAAAGTTTTCTGTGATTGGTGTGGTGAAGAAAATTTAGAATATCTTTGTTCAAATCGATGCTTTAAAGATTATAATTCTTAATTCTGTTTTTTACGACTTTTTTTTAATAAAATAAAGTTCACTTATACACGATCTTCTTGCAAAAAAAATAACGTTTCTTATTTTCGAAAGAAAATTGTTCTTGATTCCGGAAATTGCAGATACTGTCCCTTTTGACAATTAGAACTATTTGATAAGATTACTTTAGGTTGCTTCTGTTGTATAAGAATAAACAAAATTTGAGGTTTACATAAATTGTTTTCAAAAGCTGGCTCTAGAAAGCCAAACTTTAAAATAACGTTCAGACTTTAAAGATAGAATTGTGAAGTGGAAAGCATGTCATTGTAGACCACCCATTCTGGTTTTCGTTGAAGTAATACAGAAGAAGGATGTAAAGCAGCACTTACATCAGAAATTGTTCGATAACGTTTTTGAACCTTCTTTTTCAGAGTTGGCTTTGCTGGAGATTCTTTAAAAGCAATATTTAAGAAAAACCCATGTAAAAGTGCTTTTTGAATAATTTCAAAGTGATTCGGAGAAGCTTCAGGTATGCTTGATTGACTGTTTAAACCAGCAGAATCCATTAAACGGACAAGTTGATGGCGAATTTTGACGGCATTCGAAAGAGACTTATAAGACAAATAGTTTACATTACACCATGTTTCACTTTTTTTGTTTGAAAGAAACGCTTGAAATACTTTCAACAACGTTAAATGATCGCTGTTCTTGAAGACAAATTTTGATTTTGCTTTATCTGCATGTTTCTCTTCAGCATATGGACGAAGAAAACAAACCGGACCAGCTGAAATTAAAATTTGTAATTGGAAACGAGATATAAACAACCTCCATTCAAGCATTGAAACAATGGTCAAAACTTCTTTGGAACAATTTAGCATCGATGAAGCTATTAAACATTTTGAATTTGCAGGTGAAAGTGGAAATTCGACCATTTGTTGACCAAGCAAGGTAATCCTACCAAAATCATCAATTGCACGGAAATTCCAAAGACAAAGTTGCCCTTCAAAAATAACATGAGGTGATGGAGGATCCATAAATTCAAATTTAGAAATATCCGAAATTCCCAGTTTATTAAGTTGTAAAATAACAGAAGTTAAATTAGCTGTACATATTTCAGGTTCATTTTGATCTTTAAGTTGTTGTTGAAATGCATCTTCGGTGTAAAGCCGAAAGCATTTTCCTGGTTGTGTACGACCAGCACGACCTGCACGTTGTTTTGCAGAAGCTTTAGAAATATAAAATACATTTAAGGTTTCTGTACCAGTTTCGTAATGTAATTGTTTTTGCTTGGAAAAACCAGGATCAATTACATAAACAATTCCATCGATTGTTAGTGAAGTTTCAGCAACATTGGTAGAAACTATACATCTTCTTCCTAAAACATAAATTAATGATGGAAACATTACAAAAGGTACCTGGCATTTTGTTTTTCGAAAGTGCTCTGTTTTGAAGATTCTGCGGTAACGATGAATACAGTGGAAGACAATGAAGATTCTGAAGCATTTTATTATTGATCAAATTGATAGCATTTTCCACTTCGGCTTCACCAGTTAAAAACAGAAGAATATCACCTGCACTCTCATGTGAATGAATATACTCGACAGTTGCTACTGCAGCAGATAAGTAATCTTTTTCAGATTGTGTTGTTTACTGTAATCATTAAAATATGACAAAATTTTGAAAAATTTACTACTTACAAAAATTTCAACAGGAAAAGTTCGACCAGGAACATTAAGCAATTCACAGCATTTGAAATACTCTTGAAATTTTCCAGCTTCAAGCGTAGCACTCATAATAACCACTTTAAGATTCTTTCTAATTTTCATTAGTTTTTTCAAGAAGGCCATTAAAATATCGTTTGCAATAGTTCTTTCATGTGCTTCGTCAAGAATAATTATGCCATATTTATCCAAAGTTCGACATTTTACAGCTTCCATGAAAAGAATTCCATCAGTGCAATATTTGAGTTTCGTTTTATCACAAGAAACTTCTTCAAATCCAATGCAGTAACCAACTTCTTCTCCTAACTACAACATTAGTAATAATTTGATAAACGCTATACAATAAAAACTTACCTTAACCTTCATTTCTGATGCAACTTGCCTTGCAACATTAATTACCGCGAGACGTCTTGGTTGAGTACAAACAACTTGTTTGAAAACACTTTTTGCTTTCAAAAATTGGACGCAATATTGAGGAATTTTGGTTGTTTTTCCAGATCCCGTTTCACCAACTACCAAAAGACATTGATTTTCTTGCAAAAGATTCAGAAATTGTTCTCGGTAAGCATCTATTGGCAGTTCACTTAAATCCATCACAGCAAAATAATTCCGGGTTTTATAAGAAAAAAATACTAAAAAAATGCTGTTTGACATACAATTTTTAAATGTATGCAAATTTAAACAATTTAAGTGGTTTTATTTAAATGGTTTATTGTTTGCTTTTCACTTGCTAGCGTCAGAAAATATAAAAATATCAGCTAATTTGTCTTTTGTATTCACGTAGAAGCTTAATACTGTATATAGTAATGCAGATAATACCTATTATCCGTTTTGATCAACTCGAGAACAATATTCTCAAAGTTGTGCACAAGTTTGCATTTCAAACTGAAGAAGAATTACTTAAATTTGTCTTAAGCAGATATGTCGAATTGTTTAAGTCTTTATTATTCCATGTTATGTTTTGTATTTCCTAAATTTAATATTAGTTGATGAAATAAAAAAAATGCACATATGTCATTTTTAAACAAAATTTATAATAATAAAACATCAAGTGCAAGCGTTTGAAATATTAATATTTCAGGCGCTCACAGTTTATTAATTATCATAGAGGTCTAAATCTTAATTAATTACCATAGAAGTATAAACGTTAAACTCAGAAAGAAACGAAAAGTTTTTTATTTACTTTTAATGTGCTGATTGTTTACGGAATTCTTTTTTTCTTATTACGGTAAGTTTCCTTTTGTTTGGCATAATGTGTTTAACTGCTTAAGCAATTTCTTTCGATATCATATATATTTTGGAATATAATTTAACTTACTCGCTTTTTCTCACATCTTTTTCGCATTATATCCATTTAGCTGATTCCCTGTTTTTCAAGCTTGCTTAATATTTTAATTATTGATATTAACTTCGTTTTTTTGATTAAATTAGTGCTATTAACTTTATTCTTTTTAGATATTTTATCTTGCTGACAAAAATAACTGTATTAACTGTGCATCTTCGTTCTTTAATTGGAAAAAGAATGTCAAATTGTGTTGAACTTTCTTTAAAAACAGCATCAATGAGTTGCAGTAGCGAGCAAACCAGAAGAAAAAGAAAAGCAACTTTTGTTCAAGAAGATTTAATGCTTACTAAACGATGTAAAGTTTCTGAATCCACTCAAGCTACAACGAGTTCAAAGCGAAATATTCTTCGAAGAATAGAGCAGCGAACTATATGTGAAAGTATTGTTGGAGATGAAAGAAGAATTGTTGAAACTAGCAAGTTTTTTAAAATTTTTTGTTTTGAAGTATTTGTTGGCGTTGTGCGTCTTTTATTACATTTTTTTCGTGTTAGACACCACAAATTTTTTAAAATAGCCGTTATCGTCCTGCGCATTTATTTATAAATATTTTAACCCTTTCATTTTCAGCTTATATCTTGATGGATCAAGAAGTTACCGATGCTTCTGTACCAAATGTCGGTAAAATCAAGCAGCGTCCTGCCATAAATATCAATGGAAATGTCTTGGTGAACATTATTCCAGGCAAGTTTTTTAGGATCCATCACAACAAAATAATTTTTTTTTTTTTTTTTTTTTTTTTTTTAAATTCTTTGTTTTAAAGTATTTGATGGCGTTGTGCGTCTAAATTTAAGTCGTGTTAAACACTACAAACTTTTTAAAATAGCTGTTATCGTCCTGCGCATTTATTTATAATTATTTTTACATTTTATTTTATTTTCAGCTCACGTCGTCATGGAAGAAGAAGATACATCTGCTGCCGATAAGTCTGTTCAAAATGACGTTAAAAATAAGCTTTTACCTACAGTAAATATTAATGGCAATGTTTTGGTAAATGTAATTCCTGCCAAGTTTTTTAGGATTCAATTTTTGATGTTTTTTTAATTTTAATATTTTCTAGCTAATACTAATGTTACTGTCATTGGCAATGTAGGATACAGTGGCACATCAGATGACCTCGACAAACTGCTTGCTCGTGGATTTGATTTGGATAAAATGTTGACTGGAATCGTTAGCTCGCAATCTTCGTCTTGTGCTCGCAAAAGAACTCCTTCAGCTACTGAAGTTTCTGAAAGTGATGTTTTGGTTAAACATCCTCGTCTAGTATGTTAGGATTCAACTGAATCAACTGTCTCAACGTCCTCGGATACAACGGCTGCTGTTGATCCAAGTGCTAGCACTAGCTCAACTTCTAGTGGTCTTTTGGATGAAAAATCGGCTGTTGATCAAAGAAATAATTCTTCCCGTGTTGCTACAACAAATGACACTCCTGGTCCTAAATCACCTTCTTTACGTGTTCCTGCTTGTACTAGTAAAAGCTCAACTTCAAGTTCTGGACGTCAAAAGTGAGTTCTACTGTTGTTCCTTTTGGTGTTAATTAATTTTGTTTTTTTAGACAATACTGGTTTCCAGACTCGGTCGAACAAATCGTTAATCGGATTAACAAAGATAAACCTCGCCTTTTCATCCATCGCGCTTTAAAATTTGTTCAAAAAGTCTACACCTTGGGTGGTTTTCAAAAATATTTCGCTTTTCAATTTGAAAAGTTTGGCAGCCATTGGACGGATGAACAAAAACAATTCTTTCATCAAGATCTTCTTTTGTTTTATGAATACCGTATTGTCGGCCAGCGATTAGTTCCAGTTCAAAGCACCATTACACAATGTTACCGTCATTGAATTTATATGTTTGCTTTTTTATTTGTTTAACAATTTTAATTTGTTTGTTTAAAGTTTTTTTTCACTTATACTTTACTTGTACAACTTCTTCTTTCCCAACACAGTTGTTGAATGATCATATTTGCTATAGAATTCTGCATAAATTAGAAGAAATACATTCAGATGATAAAAAAAAGTATGAGAAGCCTTTTAAGGATTTAAACAGTGACGAGTGACAGCAAAAATAATCAAAAAGATAGTTTTTTACAATTTCGGAAATGCAGTTGAAAAGCTCCATATTGTAGTAGGTCCATAAAATCCAATTTCTTTAGCAGTGCCAATAATTATATTGGTGATCGTTTTCGCACCAGTTTTTTAAAAATCTTTTGTGTAAAAGGTATGTTAATAAAAAACTTATTGTTTTTTTTCACACGGATGCTTCTGAAACATTATTTTTAAAAAACAAATGTATATATTACTTCCTCAACTATTAAACTGTGATTTCTTTAATTCTTTTGTGTTTTAGACAACAAAAATTTAAAATTATTATTTGATTGAGCAGGCATTTGCTAGTTCTGTGTTATGTCTAGGAGCAGTCCACAAAAAAGACGAAACATAAAAAGTTTGAAAAATTCAGAGAACTCGTTTTAAATTCCAGCGCTCTTGTATTATTATAAAAAACTTATTGTTTTTTTTCACACGGATGCTTCTGAAACATTATTTTTAAAAAACAAATGTATATATTACTTCCTCAACTATTAAACTGTGATTTCTTTAATTCTTTTGTGTTTTAGACAAAAATTGGACGCAATATTGAGGAATTTTGGTTGTTTTTCCAGATCCAGTTTCACCAACTACCAAAAGACATTGATTTTCTTGCAAAAGATTCAGAAATTGTTCTCGGTAAGCATCTATTGGCAGTTCACTTAAATCCATCACAACAAAATAATTCCGGGTTTTATAAGAGAAAAATACTAAAAAAATGCTGTTTGACATACATTGTTTACAATTTTAAAAAGTATGCAAATTTAAAAAATTTAAGTGGTATTATTTTTATATTTAGTTTAATCTTCGAGTTTTCACGTGCCAGCGTTTGAAAATGTTTTTTATCAGCTAATTTGCCTTTTGGCATTCTTTTTACTTCTCGCAGAAGCTACATACTGTATATTGTAATTCAAATATTCCATTACGTTTTGATCAAGTGGAGAACAATACTTTCAAAGTTGTGCACAAGTTTGGATTTCTAACTGAAGAAAAATTAGTTAAAATTTTCTTTAGCAGATATGTTTAATCGCTTACGTGTTTCTCATTCCATGTGATGTTTTGTATTACCAAGTTATAATATTCGTTGTTCAAATAAAAAAATGCATAAATGTCTTTTTAAAAACAATTTGTATTGATAAAACTTCAAGAGCAAGCGTTTGAAATGTTTTAGGCGCCGACTGTAAATAAAAATACTTCTATAGTAATTAATAAATCTTTATTAATTACCATAGAAGTATAAATGTTGAACTCAGAATAAACAACAAAGTTTTTTATTTACTTTTAATTTGCTGATTGTTCACGGAATTCTTTTTTTTCTTATTACGGTAAGTTCCCTTTAGTTTGGCATAATGTGTTTAAATGCTTAAGCAATTTCTTTCGATATCATATATATTTTGGAATATAATTTAACTTACTCGCTTTTTCTCACATCTTTTTCGCATTATATCCATTTAGCTGATTCCCTGTTTTTCAAGCTTGCTTAATATTTTAATTATTGATATTAACTTCGTTTTTTTGATTAAATTAGTGCTATTAACTTTATTCTTTTTAGATATTTTATCTTGCTGACAAAAATAACTGTATTAACTGTGCATCTTCGTTCTTTAATTGGAAAAAGAATGTCAAATTGTGTTGAACTTTCTTTAAAAACAGCATCAATGAGTTGCAGTAGCGAGCAAACCAGAAGAAAAAGAAAAGCAACTTTTGTTCAAGAAGATTTAATGCTTACTAAACGATGTAAAGTTTCTGAATCCACTCAAGCTACAACGAGTTCAAAGCGAAATATTCTTCGAAGAATAGAGCAGCGAACTATATGTGAAAGTATTGTTGGAGATGAAAGAAGAATTGTTGAAACTAGCAAGTTTTTTAAAATTTTTTGTTTTGAAGTATTTGTTGGCGTTGTGCGTCTTTTATTACATTTTTTTCGTGTTAGACACCACAAATTTTTTAAAATAGCCGTTATCGTCCTGCGCATTTATTTATAAATATTTTAACCCTTTCATTTTCAGCTTATATCTTGATGGATCAAGAAGTTACCGATGCTTCTGTACCAAATGTCGGTAAAATCAAGCAGCGTCCTGCCATAAATATCAATGGAAATGTCTTGGTGAACATTATTCCAGGCAAGTTTTTTAGGATCTTATTTTTTTTGTTTTTTCTAATTTTAATATTCTCTAGGAAATACTGATGTCACGGTGAATGGAAACGTTGGATTAAGTGGTTCAGCAGAAGACTTGCAAAAACCTCGTGCTTGTGGCTTTGATATTGATAAAATAGTTCCTTGGGTAAGCTCACAAAGTTCTTCTCGTAAAAGAGTACCATCAACTACTGAAGTTCCTGAAGGTGTTGTTGCTAAACAACCTCGTTTAGCATGTAATAGTTAGGTATATTTGCTTATATATACATATAAATTTTAGAATTCTCTTATGTCAACGTCATCGGATTCATCTGTTTTTGTCGAAGCAATTACTACCACAAGCTCAACCTCTGGTATTCTTCAAACATCGGATAAAGATCAATTAAACCCACCTTCTCGTACTGCAGAAGCAAATGTCGTTTCAAGCGTTCAAGCTCCTGATAAAAGCTCAAGTCCTTCAAGCGTTCAAGCTGCTGATAAAAGTTCTAGTTCTTCAAACGTTCAAGCTGGTTTTAAAAGCTCAAGTTCTTCAAGTGGTGCCAAAAATAGGTCTTCTTTAGGACATGATGAGTGAGTTCTTGTGTCCTCCGTTTTGGTGTTAATTAATTTGGTTTTTTTTAGAACTTACTGGTTTCCAAAATCTGTTGAAGATATTGTTGATCGGGTAATCAAAAATAAAAAGCGAATTTACATGAATAAAAAGTTAAACTTCGTTCCCAAACAATTTTCAATAGGAAGTTTTGAAGCATTCTACAATCGTCAACTTGAAAACTTCTGCCGGAATTTCACTGATGTTCAAAAACTAAATCTTCGTGATGATCTTTATTTATTTTACCAATACCGTATTAAAGGGGCTCAAACTGAAAAGGTCCAAACTACTATTACTCAAACACTTCGTTGATAATATATTTGTGTTTTATTTTTGTTTGTTTTTAATTTGAATTAATGTTTGGTTGTTTAAAAAATTTTTTTTCTCGTAGACTTTACTTCTGCAACTTCTTCTTTCCCCAAACTGTTGTTATACATAGTTTCTACATCGTCTTTGCAAAACAATAATATTGTGTAGTTCTCTGTCATGTAAGCTATTGTTCCTAGTTATGTATCAGACTTAGGAAGAGTTAAAAAGATTTGTAATAAAGCTGTTGCTAGTTCTTTGTCATGTCTAGGAACAGTCGATATAACAAACCAAAACATAGTTTATATTGACAAAAAATTTTGCGGTTGTTCCTAGTTCTGAATAAGTCTTAGAAAGAGTCCAAAAGGTGTTAAAACAATAAAAAGAACTGTAATTAGGCATTTGCTAGTTCTGTGTTATGTCTAGGAGCAGTCCACAAAAAAGACGAAACATAAAAAGTTTGAAAAATTCAGAGAACTCGTTTTAAATTCCAACGCTCTTGTATTATTATAAAAAACTTTTTTTGCTTATTTTTCACACGGAATGTTGGGATTGTGAATGTAAATTTATTCTTTTATTTCTTTTGTATTGAAATGGTCCCAACACGATCCCATTTCAATGCAAAGCCTTTCTCCCTCTTTTACTTTGTCTTCAAATCATCTCTCGGTGACGGTCTTCTCTTCTTCCTCTCTGTTGTATAATTATTATATTGTGATAATAATAAACTTCTTTAATTGTATAACCTTTGCCGCTCGAGGTTATAACAACTTGGTGACGAGAGTGTAAGTGATTCCTGCCTGCTGCCAAATTGCTTCTTCTTCAACCGTCTATAACAAATTGGTGACGAGAGTGTAAGAGATTCTGATTCCTGCCTGCTGATTCTTCGTCGTGATTCCTGCCTACTGCCAATGCTGATTCTTCGTCGAGACTCCTGACCTGCTGCTTGCTCTTCATCAACTTATAACAACTTGGTGAATTTCTGATCTGCTGCTGTTGTCCTGCTGCTTCTTCAATTTTTTTGCTTATTTTTTTTCCGGTGCGAAAAATAAATAAAGGTTCTTCTTCTTTTTTTTGACTATTTTTTTTCCAGTGCGAAAAATAAATAAAGGTGCTTCTTCATTTTTTTTGCTTATTTTTTTTCCGTTGCGAAAAACAAATAAAGGTCCTGCTTTGCCTGTGCTTCAAGATGAGAGATCTGATGTTCTTCCAGATCTCCGAAATCGAATTCAATGCTTCTACTGTCTTTCTTGGTGTTGCTAATGCTTCAAATGGTCCAAGTGCTTCTACTGATGCTCCAAAAGATACTTCAACTGATACTCCTGGTGATACAACTGCTCCAAAAGCTTCTGCTCCGGTTATTCTGTGTGCTCCAAGTGCTCCTAGTATTGCTCGTGCTTCAATTGCTCCAATGCTGCAGCTGCTACAACTTTCAAGAAATGATAAAGTAAATGCTCTCTTTATTAATTTTTTTTATTAAGCTTGTAGTAGTTTTATTGTTGAGTTAAAAACTAGGGGGAGGGATGTGTTGGGATTGTGAATGTAAATTTATTCTTTTATTTCTTTTGTATTGAAATGGTCCCAACACGATCCCATTTCAATGCAAAGCCTTTCTCCCTCTTTTACTTTGTCTTCAAATCATCTCTCGGTGACGGTCTTCTCTTCTTCCTCTCTGTTGTATAATTATTATATTGTGATAATAATAAACTTCTTTAATTGTATAACCTTTGCCGCTCGAGGTTATAACACGGAAGCTTCTGAAACTTTATTTTGAAAAAACAAAAGTATATGTTACCTCCTCAACTATTAAACTGTGATTTCTTTAATTCTTTTGTGTTTCAGACAACAAAAATTTAAAATTATTATTTGATTGAGCATCACAAGACAAGCATAATTAAATAAAGATTTGCAGAATGTTAAGAAATATTTACCTGTCAAAGTTACAGATATGATTTGTATAACTAAGGATTTGATCAGCACGAACTTCTAGAAGACGTATATAATTTTAGAAGCTACGATAATTTTTTATTATTACAAATAATCTTTGACGTAAATACGATATATAGTTCAAAAACAGTTTTTCTAATTTGTATTTTACGGTTAAAAGAAAATTTTTAATTTTTAAAATTTAGTTGAAAATTTTTACCATGTTTTGAAATTTTTTATAATGCCCAAAGACATTCAAATCTATAATTTTGAGCATCTTCTAAAAGACATAATTCAAAGCAACAATTCGTATTAGTTTAATTTATTATTTTAACAAAATATTCAAAATCAAGAAACAATAGAAAAAAAAAACCCAGAAAAGTATTTTTTATTGAAAAAACAAAAAATCAAAAAGTGTCTGATGTTTGGTGGTGGAAAAGGCGGGCTTTTCTGCCAGTTTTTCGTCATCTGGTACATCATTGATCAATGTATGTGTTCTTTTTTCTTACATTTTTTCTAATGAAAAAAAGAGAGAGCAAAAAGGTCAGCAAAAAAGATGAACAACATAAAAGTCGAAAAAATGTTGTAAACAAGAAATATTCGCTGTTTAAAGAAATCGATTGATGATTGGCTTCGTCTTTCTTTTCAAATATTTCTCTATTATTTTCACTTTTTTTCTTGTGAAGTAAAATCATTTTTTTGAATATTTTGGATTCAATGTTTTACAAAAGTACAATGTTTTTCTGGTGATAATTTTCAATATCATTTCATAAGGGTTTTAGAGAATGAAAGTAAAAACCTGCATTATAGAATTATTTCTGAATTAGTGGAATGCACTGCAGATATCTTTTTTTATTATTGTGCTATTTTTCTTTCATATTTGCATCAAAGTTTTGTTGTAAATTTTGCAAAATCATGTCACAAAAGAACACAGAGCTTGGCAAAATTCAATATTCAGTTTTTTTGTATAAACGAAAAAGTTTATATAAAATCTTTATGTCCGTTATACTTTATCATTTCAAAGAAAAAACTTTTTTTGTTGACAAAAAACAATAGAAAAAAGCAACAGTTCCACGCTGGGATAACAAATGTTTCGACACGAAAGAAAACTGTCGTGTTTTTTAAAAATTTTTGATGTTGAAGATATACAAAAATTAATACATTTTATATTATAACTTTTAAACATTGACTTTTTAATAATTAATATATTTAATTTAGGAACAAACTAAAGGGTTATTTTTGTACATAAAACAGGGTTATTTTTCGTACTTAAATGTTGTCAGACTTTTGACCCTTGTATGTTTAAATTTTGTCCCATTTATGTTTTTGTATTTTCAAAAAAAGTCTCAAAGACTACTTTATCCCAAAATTTTTTTGCGCACAAAAAACAGTGCACAAAAATTGTAAGTGCAATGCACCGTTTTTTCCCCATATTTTTATTATACCCGGAGGTTTCTTCAGCTTGTCAAGTTACACAAAATATGTTGCAATCAAATAATTTTATATGCAAATTTTAATTTTTTGCACGAACTTTTATCTGAAACTCTTAAAGATGACGTTTTTAGGTTAGTTTTGTGGCGGCTGGAAGATTTCGGCACATCCTGAACGTTTTCTGTTTAGTGATTCTTGTTCAGCTTGTCAAGTTACACAAAATATGTTGCAATAAAATAATTTTATATGCAAATTTTAATTTGTTGCACAAAAGTTTATCTGAAACTCTTAAAGATGACGTTTTTAGGTTAGTTTTTTGGCGGCTGGAAGATTTCAGCACATCCTGACCTTTTCCTGTTTAGTGATTCTTGTTCAGCTTGTCAAGTTACACAAAATATGTTGGATGCAAAAAAAATGTCCCTCGTCAGCCGAGTTCTGAATTTGTTAATTTTAAGCCAAGTTGAAAACTTTTCTTATGTTTAATGTGCAGCTATATGGAAGAATACAGACTCCGATGGCACATTCTGGTTCAAAACAGTTAATCCGGCATGATAGCATATTTAAGAAACGGTGTTGAAAAAGTGTCTCGTCAACCGAGTTCAGAATTTAATTTAATGAGCTGATCATCCACATAATGTGGATTTAATTTTATTGGCTAATCATCCACATGATGAGGATTTAATTTTATGGGCGAATCATCCACATAATGTGGATTTAATTTTATGGGCGAATCATCCGCATGATGGGGATTTAACTTTATGGGCGAATCATCCACATGACGAGGATTTAGTTTTATGCGCGAATCATCCACATAATGTGGATTTAATTTTATGGGCGAATCATCCACATAATGGGGATTTAATTTTATGGGCGAATCATCCACATGACGAGGATTTAATTTTATGGGCGAATCATCCACATAATGTGGATTTAGTTTTATGGGCGAATCATCTACATGATTATTTTTGAATTTTATGCCAAAACCTTGAATGTTTAAAATTTTTTTAACTATTATATACAAACATGATAATAAAGAGAGGCAGCCGCCAAAAGCGGCTGTCCCACAAGAAGGAAGGTAAAAAGTGATGTTAAAGAAGAGGAATGAAAGTGCTTTTATATGAGTGGAACTGAGTGGTTGAGGCGTTCCACTAGCGTGGCCGGTATTGAGTAATATTGTGCAATACCATTCGGAGGTGATTAGGGTGCTCCAAAAAAAAATTTTCTTGAAAATCTTTGCTTGCAGTACCTCAACATAAAAAATTCCACTAAAATTCCAAAAAATTCCTGAAAAAATTTCAAAATTCTTAAATTCATTAAGAACAGTGTCCTGGCTACCCATTAAGGACAAAATGGTGCTTCAAACTTCTAAATTTGATTTTTAATCGAGCTCATTCCACACAAATATCGAAAATCCCGGATCTCACCACGAAAATCCCTCAGAATTCCATGAAAATACCAGATACCGAAAAACCGAGTATAACACCTTTCGGCTAACATGTTAGGCTACCTCCATGCCAAATTTCAGAATTTTTGAAGCCCACAATTAAATATGCCGGAGAAGAAACCCAACGACAAAACTTTTGGAACGACCTGATACATATTTTTTTTAGATTTCGGCAATGTATTCAGATAGATTTATTAATAAAACATATTCAAAGGTTTCTAAAAATGTTGCTGTTACAGAATAATAATTTAAATTTTTGAGTTATGTTATATTTATTGTTCAAATTATTGTATCGGCAATCTTCTAATTAAAATTTAAAGAAAAAAATATTTATTATTTTGAACTTTTAACACAACGAATTCGGGTACTGTTCTAGTTTTCGATTTTTTTGAGAATGAATGAAGGGGGCGAAAACAAGAACAGTAGCCTGGGGCACAGCCTACTGTTCTAGTTTTCGCCCCCCTTTAAAAGATTCTTGATAAAAGAGGTGTTAATCAGCTAGTTGGTGGGTTTCTTTAACTATTGTCCAAAATCAGAGTTCTTCATTCGGACATTTCTTTTTTCGAATTGATAATGATAAAAAAAATAATGAACTCGCATGCAAATTTTTCAGTGAAAATGAAATATCAAAGTGAAAGAAGAGGGGGGGGGGCGAAAACTAGAACAGTGCCACGAATTCGAAATCTTAAAAATTTGGGACCCTCTTTTTAAGGAATCAAATGAACTTTGTTCCATTGGAATTTGTTGATGAAAACATAAAAAGCGAAAGTCTTTTTTTACAACATTTTTTCGTATATTTTTGTTGTTCCTTTTTTTGTTGACCTTTTTGCTTTTTCTTTATTGCATTTGTTTATTCCATTTGCGTTTTAGATAAAAATATCGAATAAATATTGCAAGCAAAATGTTCTTTCATAATGTTAATTTCTGAATATTTAGACCTAAAATTATAGCAAAAATAAAAAAGAAAATTTTTGAAGTACAGCATAACAATAAAGATCAAATTTCAAATTTTTTGTTATGCTCATGTGGTTTTGTCATTATTTTCTTTCTTCATTTTTAATTAAAATTATAGAATTTCAATTAATTTTGATGTGAAACAAAAATTATTGCATCTCACTTTTTTTTTATGTTTTTGTCTATTTCATTTCTTTTTCTATCATATTAACATCAAATTTTTGTTTTAATTATTACAAAATTTTGTCAGAAAAAGCATATTACTTGCTAAAATTAAATATTCAAATTTTTATTATTTAAAAACATTTTTTAAAAAAAGAATAGACTTTCTGTTAAAATCATTGTTACCCCAATGCAAAAAAGACACAGATAAAACAAAAATTTCAGCATAAACGAAAATTTGAAAAAAAATTTAATGTCCGCCTATAATTTTTGAACACTGCTTATTTTGCGCAAAAATTGATGTAGGCGCTAAACGCGAACATATTTGTTTTAAAATGGCCAAAAATTAAAGAAACCAAAGCATTTTTAAAAATGCGAAGACTCTTTATTATTAATTAAAACAGAGCATTTTTCAATGTTAAAAATGTTTATGGAATGTACAATCCGAATAACTTTGAAAATTAGTAACATTTGCTTCTTTTTGCTTTTGAATATTTTATTTCAAAGAAATTAGTTTTTTTCCAGATATATCTTTTAAAAGGTTTTTATAATTTTGTGTTTACTAAACAGTTTTTAACATTTACTAATTCTTCCACAATTGTTGAACCTTTTGTTGAAAGCAATATTAATAATTGCCTTGTTCCGGAAAAAACATTCAACAGAAATTTAAAAATTTTCAACTTTTTACTTGACTGTAACTGAATAATTGAACAAACTGATTACATTTGCTTGTCAATTTAATATTGTTTGATCAAAATAACAAGCTATTCCGGTGCAGAAAGGGTTCTTAAATTTATTTATGCAAATTTGGCGATTTAGAAGCATCTGAAGTGAGTATGCCTACCGTAACCTTTTCAAGAAGATTAAAAAACCTGTAAAAACGTTTTTGTGTATTCTGGTTGATACTATTGTGTTCAATAATCATTGAATAATATTTTTTTTATCATTTCCAATGATATTGGATTGTAACAGATGAAACTTTTCTTGAAATTCGCGAATTACAGTATCCATAGCACTGAAAATTCCACGAAAATTCCAGGAAATTCCTAAAAATTCCGCAATTCTTAAATCCAATAAGAACAGTGTCTTGGCTATCCTTACAGGTCATATTGATGCTTTAAACTGCCAAATACGACGTGATTTCCGTCAAAAATCTCGAAAATTCTGGTTTCGCCGCGAAAATCCCTGAAAATTCCATGAAAATTCCAATTCCACGAAAAACCCTTTTAACCCCCTCCGTAGAATTATCTTGGCTACCCGTATGCGAAATTTCACCCCATATTGTTCTGTTAATTTTAAAATGCCAGCTGGTCAAACCGCGGAACGAACTTATGGATCACCCTTATATTTCAATATTTTTTGTTTAAAATTGATCTGAATGTGTTGTGGCCGAATACATAAGTGTTTTAGTAATAATTTTAAAGTAACATTAATTTTAATGGATGATATCAAAAAGTAAAAAAAAAGAATTAATAGACAGCTAAAATATTAAAAGACAGATAAAAAAAAAGAATATTTTCAATTTTTCCATACAAATTTTTACAAAATTAAAAAAAAACAGGAAACATTCACATTTAAAAACATGGTTCAATTTTTTGAAGATTTTATGGCCATTTTTAAAACAAAATGTCCGCGTTCAACACAAACATCAAAATCTGCGCATAATAAAAAGTGTCATAAAAAATCGCAGGCGGACGTAACGTTTTTTTAGATTTTTGACTGATGTTCAAATTTTTGTTTTGATTGTGTTTTTCTTGTTTTTACTTAACAATTATTTTTGGTTAAAAGAATTTTCACGAATTGAAAAAGGTGATGCCTGAACTTTCTTCAGAAAAATGTAAATGACCAAAATGAAATGATTGCGGACAATCTTTTTTCTGTTCCAAATCGGTATAGAAATAATGTTGTGTTTTTTAAGGTTTTCTGTTTTGAAAATCATGAAAGTATTTATTTAATGGGATTCAGTGTATTCCATTGTTAAAAAAAATGTTGAAACATTTAGTGCTTTTTTATTAATTGAAAAAAAAACAAAGACAATGAGATAAAAAATCATAAAAAATTTTAAAAGAATCAAACTTAGAGTTTGCATGTGTATTTTATCATGATATTACCCGGACTAACAAAAAAAGGCGAAAAAAGATGCAAATAATGAGTTTTCTTTAGCCTTATTCTTTTTTGCGCCTTTCTTCTGCCTTATTTTTTGCCTTTTTTTAACACAGACTGCGAAAAAAGGTGAAAACAATTATGAAAGAAGGCGCAAATATGGAAGCTCCTTATTTGTGTCTTTGTTTCGTCGTTTATCGGCACAACCTTGTCTTTTTTCGCTTTCAATGTTAGTCTGGGCATACTTTCAAGTAAAAAAAAAAAAAAAAAAAAAAAATTGAAATAAATATAATTTTCTTCTTTGAAAACATGTTTTGAAATATCGCAAAAAAGCAACAAATCATATGCCTGTCTAGAAGATTTCGTAATGTCTGCCAGATTTGTTTGTCTCTTTTTTTCTACGAAAAGCTAAAAAAACACCTTCGTTTCTCATTTCTCTTTTTTCAAATTTAGTTTTTTTTATGTAAATTGTCGGAATATTTTATATTTTTGTAATCAAAGCAAATATTGATTTTTGGCATACATTTTTTAAAACTTCAAATTAGAAAACAAAATGGCTCTGGCATCAAACTTTTTCTTTAAAGACATGGACATTATAAAAAAAGCTAAAATTTTTCTATCGAATATCATCTTAATCTTAAAAATAAAAATATGACAAAAATGAAATGTAATAAATTGATCAACAGTGTTTCAAAAAAGAATAAATTTGAAAAAATGATGAACTTTTCGCAATTTCTTTGGTTCGGTGAACGTTGAAAATTCTTTTGTTTATATCCGTTTTGCATTTGCTGAAGAAATTTAATTTTTTTTTGAAAACTTATTTATTTTTAAAACAATAAATAATTGAAATATTTTATTTGATTTTGGAATTGGAATTTGCTAGATTTAAAATAAAAATTTACAAGTTCTTTAGGGGAGCCGCGGTCGCGGCTCCCGCATTCTTTAGTGGGGCATCTAATGATGCCATACTTTATTTTCAAAGGGACATTTTTCATCATCAGACAACCCCATCATCATTTTAAAACCATCATTCATCAATTAAAAACGCATTTCATGCATTTTCATTTTCATCACACTGCATTTGAAGAACCACATAAAACACAGAATCATTTTTAAGCCGCATTTAGCGCCATCAATTCATATAACACAAAATTCATCAATTCATATAACACTCATACATTACATACAAAAAATCAACGAAAGTGGCACCACCATAGATGCAAAAACTTGTTCTTTACTACCTCTTTGTCGTTTCAAATCTTATGGCAAAAAAGGAATTTATGGGGTCGTACCAAACCCCATCACGTTTTACCATCTTTTACTACCGTTTCCATAAATATTTAAGTGTGGCAATTAAAGATGACATACTTGATTTTAATAAAGATGCCTTTCAAACAATCCCAACATTAACATTCTCATACATCATTTTAATGCCGTCCTTCATAACTCTCCCATTTTCACCACCATCTTTGGTTCCTTCGGAACCGACAACGGTGCCAATTTTCATAATTGCATAAACTTTTTCATTACCATCTCTCTTCCATTTCGAATTTTATTCCAAAAATGATATTTAAAATAGAAATTGTGGGTTCGTACCGAACCCACAATTTCTTAATTTTTGTTATCCTTCATCTCCTTTAACTTCTTTCAAACAGCTTTCTACATTTTCTATTTTGTAGAATTTTTTTTCCTTTAAGTTTTTCGCCCAATGATTTTTCACCACCATCATTGGTTCCTACGGTATTTTTTTTATCTAATGTATTTTCAGCATTTGCATTTTTCATCTTACAGTATACTCATAAGAAATGCATAAACATTTCAAATTTCATTTACAAAATGAAATGGAAATCGTGGGTTCGTACCGAACCCACAATTACTGATTTTTTACAATCCTTCATCTCGCTTAATTTCTACATACCCATTCTGACATTTTTTATGCCAAAAAACATAAGGCGATCTCCTTTTTCTATTAATCATTAAATTTATTTAAAAAATGCATTTCCAACATTTTCATTTTTTATTCAATGCATAAAATCACATATCATATGCATTTAAAAGCCTCACATAACACTCACATACTCATAAAACACATTGCATGCAAAAATGCATCAACCATAACATTCAATAAAAAATGCATTCCCAACATTTTCATTTTTTATCCCACACCACATGCATAAAATCACATAAACCTCATATACATTTCTACACTTCATATACCACTCATATACTCATAAAACACTCATAAAATGCATACAAACATGCATACATTTTTAAATTCATTGCATACCATGCATTTTCATTTTTCATACCATACTGCATGCATAAAATCACATTAAAGCCATGTGCATTTCTACACCTCATATAACACTCACATACTCATATAGCACTCATAAATAGCATACAAACATACACCAATCAAAAAAATTCATCAAAAAATGCATCTCTTTGCATTTTCATTTTGCATACCATACTTCATGCATTCATTCACATAAAACTCATATGCATTTTTACACCTCATATAACATTCACATACTCATAAAACACTCATACAATGCATTCAAACATACAGCAATCATTAAATTCATTAAAAAGCGCATTCCCTGCATTTTCATTTTTCATGCCATACTACATGCATAAAATCACATAAAACTCATAATCTTTTTTTTCAAGCCTCATTTAACACTCACATACTCATATAATACTCATACGATGCATATAAACATATTTGCACCCCATGGGCATCGAACCCATGACATGCCGCACGCCAACCCTTCATACTTCCAACTGAGCCATTTGGCCAAGAGAGAAAATTCCAATTTTTAAGCGCGCGCAACTCGCGCAAATGGCCACCTCCGGCGCCAAACGGCAATCCCAAAATTCCCCATTTTTCATGCTCTATCCATTGATACCAAACATGCCCATAATCCCAGAAGGTCCAGATAAAAACACCATTCTCAAATAACATAGCGGGTGATATGTAATTATGACAGACAGACAAACAGAAAGAAATGAAAATAATGATTATAAATACATTATCCCAAAAACAAATCTATTGAATACAAACTATTTAAAACCTCAAATAACGAAACAATGCATGCATTTCTTTGTTTAAAAAAATCGATTTTTTCACACCTTGTCTATTTTTAAAACTTTGACACTACAAAATTTTTTGGTTAAAAGCCTGAAACCAACATCTGAATATTTTATTCTTATTATTAATATATATATTTATATATAAATGAATTTTTAGTGAATTAACATGTTAATTAAGGCAACAATCAAGCAATTATAATGTCATCATGTTTCAATAATAAATAATCAAGAAAGCATTTCTGTTCCATTTCATGCATTATCATTGTTAATATTGTAATTAATTTGTCAAATTTATGGCAGTTAAGTTTAATTAATAGAAATGATATAAAAGCTGTAGTGTCAAAGTTCAAAAAAAATTAAGAAGTTGCAAAAATAAATCGGTTTTCTAACATGCTGTTCAGAAAGGTTATAGATTATAGTGATTCTAACCGGCGACATTTTGGTTTCTAAAATGGACAAAAAAGGAAGAGGAAAAATTTAATTTGCATTCGACAGATGACCTTCGATTCTTTCAAATAATTATTTTTAAAAATTTCTTGTAATATAAAAAGCTGTTACTATTTTTTTAAATAATGATGCAATTCCTTTTTGGTATTTTTTGAAAAAACAGTGGATGTACTATTTACAGGGTGTAAAAAAAAATTGTGCAATTCAATTTTTAAAAAGAGACCATGAGTCCCAAAGACCCATTGATGGGTGGAATATAAACTTGGTCCAAGGCCACATTTGACCCTACAGTATCACCTTTTGAAAGTTTTCGCTTCGGGAGATCCAGAATTTCAAAGTTAAAAAAGTACTGTTTTTGGTGGTCTTTTTTCGTATTCTTCTCCTCCGGTCCCAGGGCAGTTGGGAACCTATGAAATTGGGGATAGGTAGATCAGGGGTCAAACTCGTTGTTAGAGTATATTATGACTTTTTGGGACCTCTGCTTCGAGTTTAACAACGGCACGAAAAAATCAATTTCCAAATTTTTACGTTTTTGACTAACTTTGAAGCAATTGTGTAGTTCACAGAGGTGGAGTTAGAGGCTCAAATTTGTTCCCAACAAACTTCAGACCTTTTGTATTCGATATCATAACAAAATATTGAAATCCAAAAAAATTGTATTTTTTCGATACTCAAAAATGTTCAAAAACTGCTGCTTAAACGCATATAATAATAAATAGCAAGTAACTATGTAAACACGAAAATTTTTAAATGCTGGTTTTTGCTACAAATCAATAGAGATAGTCCAGAGAAATACTGTAAAATTCATTTTAAGCGTCTTGGACCTATTTGGATAATTTAACATTGAATTGAATTACATCAAGTACTAATTATACTTACTAACATACGAAAATTATGGCGGCTTAAAAAGTGATTTTCTCAAATTTCATGTTTACATAGTTACTTGCTATTTATTATTATATGCGTTTAAGCAGCAGTTTTTGAACATTTTTGAGTATCGAAAAAATACAATTTTTTTGGATTTCAATATTTTGTTATGATATCGAATACAAAAGGTCTGAAGTTTGTTGGGAACAAATTTGAGCCTCTAACTCCACCTCTGTGAACTACACAATTGCTTCAAAGTTAGTCAAAAACGTAAAAATTTGGAAATTGATGCCGTTGTTAAACTCGAAGCAGAGGTCCCAAAAAGTCATAATATACTCTAACAACGAGTTTGACCCCTGATCTACCTATCCCCAATTTCATAGGTTCCCAACTGCCCTGGGACCGGAGGAGAAGAATACGAAAAAAGACCACCAAAAACAGTACTTTTTTAACTTTGAAATTCTGGATCTCCCGAAGCGAAAACTTTCAAAAGGTGATACTGTAGGGTCAAATGTGGCCTTGGACCAAGTTTATATTCCACCCATCAATGGGTCTTTGGGACTCATGGTCTCTTTTTAAAAATTGAATTGCACAATTTTTTTTTACACCCTGTATTTTATCACGGTTGACATGTTACAAAATTTAGTTTAAAAACGAAATATTCAAAACCATAAAAAGCTGCGACAAAAAATGTAGAAAACAAAAATTTTCACTGCGAGTTTATTCTTCAAGTAATCGATTGATTTTATTTCGACAGAAAAAAAACAAAATCTGTCTGTCATAACGTTCTAGATATTTGTGTATTAGAGAACGCATTTTTTGATTTCTTTTTGCTTAAATAATATTTATTTTGATATTTTTACCACAAAAATGTATTATTAGTGATAGTTGAGCAAAAAGAAAGCAATAAAAAATATTTCTTTTTTAAAAACCATGAAATTTTTTGAAAAGGTAAAGTTTAAATATAACACGAAATCTAAAATATTCAAAAGCAATTTTTTCGACCAAAATTCTTTAAACTACTTTTTTTGATCTTTTGTTGACTTTCTTTTTTCTCTTATTTTGCATCGGAAAAAGCGTAAGATAAAATGGACAAATCTCTATTACACACACACACCATATGAAGAAACAACGGCAAAAGGGCTGCCTTTTTTAATCACCAAAAATCTAATTTTTTTTATAAATTTGCAAAATCATTTTTCAGTCAAGTTTTGAATAAAAAAACTTTTTTTTGGTTCATTTTCCAGTATATTAAACCAATATTTCTTTTTGAATATTTTATAATAAAGCCAAGATTTGTTTCTTTGAAGCTTCTCTATTAAAGTGCCAAAAATTGATATCATTTAAGAGAGGTTCTTTATGGTTTTTTTGTATCACATTTTGATAAAGTCGTCAAACAAACATTATTTAAAATAGTTTTATTCATTGTAAAAATTCTAAACAAAGTTTTTAAAATTTTAGTTGCAAATTCACTTTGAGACGCAACCAAAGAAATTTGGAAACAGTTTTTGTTTAATTTCATATTTTTTAAAGTGCTTGTTAATTTTTTTGAGGATTGTTAAATGGCAAGAAAATAGCAACAGCTGTCCCTAATTTGGCGCAACAAAAAAGAAATTCGGACAAACATAAACATCTCCGATTTTTTCATTGTTTTTTGTTCATTACTTTTAGACAAATTTTTTAAAATAATTAAGTATTACATTTTTGGGTTAAGGTTTTAAGATAATTTAAAACTAAAACTAGAGACCGGCAGCAAAAAATTAAAAATTTTTAAAAATTTTTTTATTGCTTGATTCTGAAAGATTTGACCCCGAAAAAAACGAAAAAAAAAAAAAAAAAAAAAATTCATTTTAAGTGCCGAAAACGCCATCTGAAAAATTAAAAAAGTTAAATTTTTTCGTCATTGAAAAGCAAGAAGGAACACTTTTTTGTCGTGAAAACTTTCGTGGTGCGTTCATTTTTGTCGAGAGAAAAAAGTTTTTTCACTTTTTTTGCAACTTTTTTTTGCAATTTTTAACAAATTCTAGCTCTGCGTTTGATGGCAAATTTTTTCCTGCGGTTTCCTGTGGTTTTCCTTTTCGGCATATATGTAGTTTTTCAAGGGCTATCGAATGGTATAAGTCGCTAAGATTACTTTGGATTACTTTGTGGTCAAATACTCAAAAAACATCTTAAAATGCAAATTTTGGGTATTTTTCTCAGAAAAAACTTTTTCAAAAGTGGCATATTCGGAATCAGCGTAAAAAAATACGTCTAGCAGGTTAGATGTTTAATTTTTTAAAAAATGTATGCGAAAAATTTATTTTTTGATACGGTAACGAAGAAAAAAAAGGAAAAAGAGAAAAGAAAAGAGTTCCCTGCCGGTCTCTAACTAAAACTTTAAAACTTTCGTTGTTCAATGTTTCGGACCAAAAAATTTTTTATAATGTGTATTTCTTCAATCCTGGAAACCCCAACATGAATGACGAATATTTTGCAAATATGAAATTTTAAAATATTTTAAGACATGTTTTTAGAAAAAATTTTGTTATTAAAATATTCAAAAACAAGAAAAAAACATTAAAAATTACTTTTGTACCATCTGGTGAGATTAAAATTTCTTTTCTTTAAATTTTTCACTGAATAAAAAAAAACTAAATATTTTTTTGCAAGAAAAAATCGAAAAAGAAGGATGACATAACCAACCAAAAATCTTAAAATAATAATAATGTTTGGTTTTTTTTTCCAATTTTTTTTTTGCTAACTTCTTTTTCCTCTAATTTTGCATCGGAAAAATCGTAAGAATCAATGGAAGCATTTCAATGGCACACGCACCAGATGATGAAACAACAGCAAAAAGGCTGCCTTTTTTAACCGAATATCGAATATTTTTTAAATTTGCAATATCTCTTTTTCAGTCCAGTTTTCAATAAAAGATACATTTTTTCAGTTCATTTTCCACTATTTTAAACCAATATTTCTTTTTGAATATTTTATATTAAAATCAAGATTTATTGCTTTGAAGCCTCTCTATTAAAACATGTCCAAAATTGTTATAATTTAACAGAGATTTCGAATGTTTTTTTATATCATATTTCAAGATTATGTTTAAAAAATCATTATAAAAAAATTATAGTCAATGCAAAAGTTGTTATCTATAAAAATTTTTAATTTTTTAGTTCCATATTAGTTCCATAGGAACTTGGAATCTTTCTTATATATGGATTTGTTAATTTATGTATATTTTTATATCTAATAATCATTTTTTATGTTTCAGGAACACTTCTTGAACCTTTATGGATGTTATGCAATACTTCAAATATAAAAATAATCAATGAAACACGAAATTATTTTGATACTGTATTTCAACATTGATTATCCTTCAATGAAAATGATATATATTTGTCATCAATTTTCTCTTTCAAGCTGCATATAGCATTCATAAAGGTTCATGAAATGTGTCTGAATGATATTCAATGAGATTTTGTCCGAAAATATATAATTTACATTGGTGGGAATATAGAAGCTCAAATAACGGTTAAAACTCAAGAACCAAAATTACAACTACCTCTTTTTAATTGCTTTAAAGTTTCCATCAGAGGTACAAAACAATGCATAATCATAAATTAATCAATTTATTGAGCTATATTGTTGTAAAAGATTCCCACAATATAATATATGCTAGATAATCACATATGTTACACATTTTTTACTGCCATTTGGCCATGGTAACCGGTGGGTGGCTAGATTTACCCTTAATGTTAGAAATAATAACCATGATGAATCTAAGCTTCCCTCGGATTCCCTTTTTTGGTTTAATAAAAATAGTGAAGGGTTAATTTTCTGTCTTTTGCAAAAAACTCAGTTAATTCAATCTTATGATATGCTAACAAAGGTTTGATGTTTGTATAGGGTTTCTAATATGGTTTTTAATGTTAAAATAAAAAAGAAAACACGTTTTATAACACTGTTTACTTGTTTTCTTGGTTTTTGTATACTTTCTTCAATATCTATAACATCATTTTCCTCGAAGAAAAAACTCCCGTAGCGAAAATTAGTAGAAGAAGAAAAGAAAGAAGAAAATCTGTTAAAAACGACAAATTGCATACCCCTAGTTTGAAACAGCTTTTTAATTTTTTTGCGATTGTTAAATGGCAGAAAAAAAAGAATAGCAACAGCTGTCCCAAATTTGGCGCAGCAAAAAAGAAATACAGACAAACAGAAACATATCCGTTTTTTTCACTGTTTTTTGTTCATTGCTTTAGACAAACATTTATAATAATTAAGTATTACATTTTAGAGTTACGGTTTTAAGAAAATTTAAAAATAAAATTTTAAAACTTTCGTTGTTCAATGTTTCGGACCAAAAAATTTTTTATAATGTGTATTTCTTCAATCCTGGAAACCCCAACATGAATGACGAATATTTTGCAAATATGAAATTTTAAAATTTTTTAAGACATGTTTTAAGAAAAAATTTTGTTATTAAAATATTCAAAAACAAGAAAAAAACATTAAAAATTACTTTTGTACCATCTGGTGAGATTAAAATTTCTTTTCTTTAAATTTTTCACTGAATAAAAAACAGAGAAAAATAATTCAACAAAAAGAACCACAAAAACGGAAAAAAAAATTTCGCTTTGATCGATCGACGATTGAAAGAAAAATCTTTCATTTCAAAATTTTTTGTTTCATCAAGGCTTGTTAAATCTCTCTCAAGTATTATACTTAAATTAATAAACTTAAAAAATTAGAATTCTTTTGAATATTTGATGTTTAATTACAAGGAATGATAAGAAAATGAAAAAAAAAAACAAATTTGGACATAAAGTTATTCTTTCAGATTTCTGAACAAGAAGTTGGTCCATTATTAATTTTAAAAATGTTTGCGTTTCAGAGCACCATATTATTATATCTTTTGAACATTTTTTTTTGGTCATAATATTTTTGGTGGAATACAGGCTGCATGTAATTGAGATTGTCCATGGGTTTCCCTCAATGCTCTAGTTCCACAATTGCCCGACCGAATCTTTGGTTAATTAAGAAAAAAAATTTTATACAAGTTTACAAAGTTTTTCTTCGATGTTTTTTTGCTGTTTTAAAATCGCAAATTTGCAAAAAATTAACTTTTCTGGCTTCAATAATAACAAGATTTTTTTGTTATTTTTCTAATGCTGCACTTAGACACAATATTCAGCTAAAGAATTGTCAAGTCCTGGATCATATATATCGAAAATGTTTCTCATAGACAAAACAAAGGATTTATTTCCAATTATCGTTTGACAAACGTGGACATTATTAAAAAAAAGTATTAATAATAATAAAAAAAAACACGATTTGATTTCTTTGTCCGCGTTCAGCAACAACAAAATAAAAACGGCATTTTTATATTTTTAAAAGTACTGTATTTATCTGCATGGTAATGCCGTTTTTAGCTTTTCTGTCATGTAAAACGTAAAAAAAATATCAGGAGCGTATTCCCCATCATCGAAAACCCCTGTAGGCACAAAATTAGAGCAAAATAAGAAAAAAAATTTTTCGGCACAAATTTTTGCCGATTTTGGCAATTTGGATATTTTTGGCATTCTGAAGCTTCCAATACATTTGTAACAATGTATTATTATATTTAGTGAAAATTATATATTTTTGCACCTTTAAACTGATTTTAGAACATTTTTTCATTTTTTTCATACTCGAAAAACCACTATTGGCGTTAATCTCCACAGGGGAAAAGAATAGAGGGGTCAATATTTTTTTGATATTTTCCGTCCCCCAGGGCAAAAAAATGTGGAGAATTCGATGGTATTTTTTTTACAGCCCGGTGGCAAAATGCCGAAGTAGGAGAACGGCACAATGCCGGATTTTCGATTTTTTTGGGTCCCAACGCGAAAATCGAGTCACGAAAATGCGAAATTCGGATTCAACGACCTCGATTACCCCTATACCAAAGAAAATTAACGACATATCTCCAATGGCACCCGAGATCTGAAAATGCCGTTTTGAACTTCAACGGCACAAAAAAGTGCCAAAACGGCCCTTTTGGACAAAAAGACTTTGGATCTGGGCTTGTTAAGCATAGTCGAAAACGTGGGTAAAGTTTCAAAAAGATTCATTTTTTGCTGTGCCAAGCCTTTCAGATTTTCAGCCAGAACGCGTTTTAAAAAGATGGTGTCCGACAAATGTAAACAAGGCCGTAGCCAAGATCGAATTTTGATGGGGGCACAGATAATTTTGGAGGGGCATGCCTTTGATCTTTTGCCGCCGACAACACAAAGCGGCAAAAGATCAAAAAATTTCTTCAATTTTGGTGGGGGGCACATGTCCCGTTTTCCACCCCCTCTCTACGGGCTCGAATGTAAAAACATAAAAAATTTTTATGTTAAAAAATTCACAAACTTTGTTTATTTTGGTTAGGGTTAATTTGATCACGGAAAATTCACGTCATAATCAAATTTTAAAGCTCGATAAAAATAAAAAGAATTATTAAATTAAAGTTAAAACTCTTTTTAGAGTTCTCGAAAAAATGGGAGTTAAAAGTAGGAATAAAATTAAAATAATAAAGAAAAGAAAATTAAAACAAATAAAAATGTTTTGTAAAAAGGTATAAAAAGCAAAACGAAAGAAAGAAATGTAGAAAGATTCCGCGAAAATCACTTGACAAAACTTTAACAAAATATCACTTCCAAAAATATCTTTGCTACAAAGCCAATTTGCTGAGGAATTAGATTTTGATGGTGGTGAGAAAGGTTGTTGGGGTCGTTGTGGTGGAGGTATTTGTGGTAATTGAGGTCTCGGTGGTGAAAGAGGTTTCCGTTGTGGTGGTAAAGGTCTTGGTGGTGATATTGGACGCCGCGGTGGTAACGGTAATGAAGGTATTTGTGGTGATAGTGGTTTATGTTTTGGTGGCTGATGTGGTGGTGGTCTTTGTCGAGGTGGAACTAAAAATAATTAATTTTTTTAAATTTTTTAAATCGAACAAAAATAATTGATTTTAAAATTGAATTAATTTTTGTGTTTTTGTAAACTTTTGGCAATTCAAATCGGATAAGTATCAAGAGCTTACCATCTCCAAATCCACCTTCATTTCTGTTATTGCTTAATCGTGGTCCATAAATTTCTTGAATATCTGAAATATCAGATGTCAAAAGTCGTGGAACAACATAATCTTCATTATCATCAACAGGAATAATATATGACCCAAACATAATTGAATTTGGGACAGTTGAATGTGCCAAACCCAATGAATGTCCAATTTCATGAATGGCAACTGATAAAAGATCTACTTTTTCATAATTATATTTTTCATAGGGTTTATAAATTTTCCATGTTTCATCTTCATCAAAATGCACAAAATCACCTGAAATGGCATGTGCAAGTGTACCCCTGATGCCATCAAATGCAAATCCATGACCATGTTCTCGGGGTGCAAATTGTATTTTTATATTAGCAAATTTGTCATTTGGTTAAACTTCAACAAAGTCCCGGGGAATTACTGCTGACCAAATATCAAAAGCTTGTCGGATTGTTCTTCTGAAATGGCAATAAAAAATTAGGACTTTTTAGGGTGATTACGGTATCGTAACAGTGGTTTTTGAGAAAATAATTTTTTTAAAACTACATGAATTTTTTAATTATTACCTAATTTCAGATGAAGGTAAATCTGGAGAATAGTTTATGAAAGTGTAATATATAATTTTATGCGGAAATGGGACATCTGAAAAATTTCAAAATTTACAATCTTCGATTTTTGTTACTCGGTAATATTCTTACCATTACTAATTCGAATATTTTGAATATCAACATATGGTTTCTTTATAGCAATTTCGTCATCAGATCCATAAAATTTCTGAAACATTGCATCTTCTTCAATGTTGAAATTATTTATCTCAATAGAAGAAGCTTCTAATAACTTTTCGTAGTCATATTTTAGCAAATTTTCCTAAAAAATAAAATAAGTCTTTGTTTAAAAACATAATACAGTATTACCCCCTCTTCTATTATTTCATCAGATATTGAAAAGCGTTGATTTGGGGGTCTTCTAATTTGTGACCTTAAACTTCTTGAATAAACCATTACAAAAGTCAATGACACAAAAACAATAAATATATGTTTCATTTTGCTTTTTAAAAAACGGTGGTTTAAAATAGTTTATTTGATTTGTATTTTATACTCTTTTTTGTGATGAATGCTTCTTAAAATAATTTACTTCATTTCCGTTATCACAAAAATATGACGTAAAATGCTACTCCTTTCTTTGTCAGACTGCAACAGTTTTATCATGATCTATGTTGTATTTGTTTTATCATTTTCTCAGCGAAAAATGATTCATCGCAGTTTGAATCATTTAAAAATGGGTGCAGATTTTTGTATCAAAATTTTAGAAAGAAAATCCAATTTTTACAAAGAAAGTTTAGGATTGGGACAAAAACTTAAAAAATATTTGACATGATTCAACAATAATTTTAGTTAAGACTCTAAAAGGAACAGTTATTGTGTATGTTAAATTTCTTTTTGATTATTTCATATTAATATCAAGATTTGTTGCTTTAAAGCCTCTTTATTAGGGTTGACATTATTTATCACGAAGTGAAGATGGTAACAAAGAAACATTATAAAAAATTTTGGTCAATGTAAAAATTCTCAATAAAGTTTTTAAAATTTTAGTTGCAAATTCACTTTGAATCGCATCCAAACAAATTTGGAAACAGTTTTGTTGATTTTCATGTGTTTGAAACTGTTTGTTGTTTTTTTTCGCGATTGTTAAATAGCAAAAAAAATAGCAACAGTTGTCCCAAATTTGGTGCAACAAAAAAGAAATACAGAAAAACAGAAACATCTCCGATTTTTTCACTGCCAAAAAACATTTATTTAAATATAAAACTTTAATATAATTTTTTTCAAAAGACAGCTGCAATTTTTTTGGATAAGACGTTTTGAATATTTAAAAATCTTTTTATAATTTTTTGAAAATTTTTCGTTAATATGATAAAATTTAAGCACATTTAAACAAAGATAATTAATTGCGACATTCCACGATTTTATCCATTATTAAATATATTCAAATTTTCTACTTCTGCTAATACAAAAATGAAGAATAAATTGAAACATGTTTGTAATCATATTTTTAAAGATGTTTAGTTTTTTGTGGTACTTTAACTTTGAAAAATAAAATTTTAACTTTATAAATTATGAAAAGCAGAACTCTATTGCTGATTTTCTATCTGTTACATTTCTGTTTTTAAAACAAAAAATTTCCGATTTCAGCAGCAGCAAAGTTATTGCTTTTTTTGCACAACTTTTGTTTGTTTGTTTGTATAACAAAAACTTCGAAAAATGAATTTATAACTTTAATAACTATATTAAAGAGAATAAAAATGCTCATTTTCTTTCTTTTTATTGTCTAATTATTATTTTAATCTGACAGAAACAAACAGTTCGAGCTTCAAATTTTCCTGGATTTATAGGTTATCGAACATGCTGAATTCCATTTTAAAAGATTTGGAACGTTTCGGTTTCTTAAAATTGCAGAATCTACAAATTGAAGGGGTGGATGTCACACTGTGGATTACTGTATTACAGTAACTTTGAGCCCCTGGTAAACCCCCAGATTGAGGATTCCGCAGCCAATTTTTTGCCACAATTTCTCCTTATACTAGACACGCTGGGAAAACGTGTTTCTTACCGCGAAAATAGTAGAGGAGCTACCGTAATCTTTAAACTTTAAGCTATTTTTTTGAAGCCACTATTAATCTTTTACTGTTGAAATTTTTCTGAAATCACTCTTTTACTACAGGTGATCAAAGTTACGGGATCTTTTCCCCTAAATCTCGAATTTAAAAAATGGCGTTTTTAAAGTTTTTACCCATTTTTTGTCGATTTTGGTCATATTTGGGTCTGTAAAAACAGAACTAATGCATATTTTTTTAAATCCTCCCGTACATGCTTGCTAGACACCTCAAAGAAGTTATGGTGAAAGTTTGTGACAAATCTATGGGAGCATCGCTTCAAAAAAACGTTTTGTCCACACTTTTCCCAGCGTGTACTAGACGAGTTTATGGGCAAAATACGGAGCCTCAACTCGATCCGAAGTTGAGGATGTCTACGGTGAGAACACATGTTTTGCCCCTGTTTTAGGGCATATCCTCATGTTCTTACAGTAGTAATAAAGTGCTACATTTTCTAAAACTGCAATTTTTAAATAAAAAAGGAAAAAAAATTAAATTAGATTTTTGCACACATTGATTTTTACCTTATTGATTTTCTTTCTATTTTGATAAAAAAGTGCCACAATTTAACATGGAAAATAATGCTGAAACAAAAATGCCATTTTTTGTATATGTTGCGTCCGATCTGAAGAATCGTCTGAATTGAAGAATGGACGTCCATTTTCAAGAACGGACGTCCGAATTGAAGAACCATTTAATAAAGTTACTTGTTTAAAAAAATAAACATTACTTTATAAGAACAAAAGTTCGAAAAATTACTACTACTAACATTTTAAATTATTTTTAACACATTATTTAATGTTTACTAAGTTTTATTAACCTTTAAGAAATTCTAGCTATGATTTTAGCATTGCTTATTAAATCATCGATTTCAGACGTTGATCTTCAGAATGGACATCCGTTCTTGAAAGTGGACGTCAATTCTTCAATTTGGATTTCGGTTCTCCAGAAATAGAAGTCCGATTTAAGAAAAAAGTAATTTTCTTAAATGTTTCCTCAGTCTCGACGTCTGTTCTTCAATTCAGACGTCCATTCTTCAGTTCGGACCATTCTTCAGATCGGACGTAACATATATATTTTTGCTATCAAAAATGCAGCAACAATAAACTTTTCCGAAAATATTTATGAAAAAAGAAAAGTGTAAAAAAGTGATGACGAATTTCGCAATTTTCAGAGTTTCACAAATGTTGAACTTTTTTTCGTTCCTGCTTTTCGTGTCCGACAAATATTTTTAAGAATTTTTTTAGATTGCTTTTTAAATAATAAAGAATTTAAATATTTTATTTTATTAAACTTTTTGCTTTTTTGTAACAGTGAAAAAAAATATATGTGAATATATCACATAAATAAGAAAAAAACGTTTGTAGCAGTTGAAACAATTAATAAAAGTCAAAGTGTAATGAATTTCGTTGTAAATCAGCAATAATTAAAACATAACTTTTTTTGTTGAATATAATCGCTATCAATTTATTCTGGGTTAAATAATGAATATTAACGTTAGCTGATTCATGAACATGAAAAAACAAGCACAATTTTTTTAGTAAATTTTTTTTGTATCGTTTTCCAGACCAAAAAATATTCACAAATTAACAAAAAAAACAATTATCAAGGAATATTTTAATTTAAAATGTTCATTGGTCGCTTTTTCAAAAGTGCAAACGGAATAAACAAATTTCCTTTTACAATGAAGGAAAACGTCCTTTGTAGAACGTTATGACAAATATTGGTTCATCGATTAATTACTTTTGAAATAAAATTGAAAATTGCACACTAAAAGTTTTGGCTTTCAACATTACATTTTTGCGTCGCACTTTTTTAGGTTTTGAATTTTTTGTTTTTGTTAAAAATTTATGTATTTACAAACAGAGTGCAAGAATTGTTTATTTAAAGGAGGAGATCCATCGTGAATAAACTTTTTTTACAAAAATCAGGGACTCATTGGGAGTGTACGGAAAACCTGGACTGGACCAACTTCTGGACTGGATTAGGATTTCCTGGACTGGACTGGGATTTCCTGGACAGGACTCGGAATTTTCAAAAAAATAATATTAAATTGTTAAATAATGATAAAATAAGTTGTTTTTAACGTCCCCGATGGGTTATTTAAAAAAAATGGGTATCTGAAGAATTTGAAGCCTTCAGACGTCATGAAGTCCAAAATTTTTTATTTTTCAAACCTGGACTCGACCTTTGATTCTATCATAGAGCTGTAAACTTAATATTTTATGTGTAAAATTGATAAAAAAAGCAATTTCGAGTTAATCTGTGGTAGAATTCGCTAAAAACATTTTTTGAAAATTCCAAATCCAGTCCAGGAATTCCCAATCCAGTCCAGGAAATCCCAGTCCAGTCCAGGAAATCCTAATCCAGTCCAGAAGTTGGTCCAGTCCAGGTTTTCCGTACACTCACTCATTGGAGCTGCTTTTTTCTTTTCTTTTTTTGCAGCTGCAGTGAAGAAAAAAACAAGCGTCGAGACATTGCAATCAAAGTTGCGTGTAAAAAGTTTATTCACGATGGGTCACGTCCTTTAAAAAAACGCAGAAAATGGTTCAAATATCTTTTTTTCATATTTAATATATAGAAACAATTATGTATAACGTAAGAGTATTCTAAATGATTAGGATTCAAATTTGATTAAATTTTTTTTAATATTTTGCGGAAAAACAAACGCCAAACAAAATTTCAAATTTTTTTCAGACTTCTTTTACCAATTTTTCAATTGATGAAAAAACGCAATTTTTATATTTTTATTTTAATAATGAAAGAGTTTGGATGTCGGTGTATCAGTTTTTAAAAAATTATTATGAAATCAAATTGAAAATTATCAGCAGAGGTGCATTATTTGCGATACATCGTATACGAAATATTCAAAATTATTAGGTTTCCAAAAGATAAAAATTTAAAGTAATAAAGAAATATTTAAAAAGAAAGATGAAGCGAAACTTCAATCGATTTCTTTAAAAAGCGAAAATAATTTTTGTTTACAACATTTTTTCGTCTTTTTTGTGATTTGTCTTTTTTGTTGACTGTTTTGCTCTGTCGCTTTTGCATTAGAAAAAATATTAAACATCGGGGAAAAAATTTGATCACTGTTGTACCAGATGACGAAATACTGGTTAGAAACATCTGCTTTATTATGCACCAACCAAACACATTCAGTTTTTTTTGTTGGGTTGTGCTTTTGAATATTTTATTAAAACAAAGATCTGTTGCTCTATAAAAGATGCTATGAATACGAAAGTGAAAAAATGAATACCTGATTGTGACATTTTAGTTTTTATTCACACTTTTTTAAAGATGGAGGATCTCTTCATCTTCTTTTGTCTGTCTATGAAGTTAAATATCTTCATCAACAAAAAAAAACTTGCAAGCAGTATTTTGAAAAACGTTTTTTGACCTTTTTGCTCTCTCTTTGTTTAATTTGAAAAAAATCATAAGAAAACTGAAAAAAAACTTTCATCATTGTTGTAGATGAAACACTTGGCGAAACTTTTTTGATTTTTTCAAGAACCAAACACTTTTGCCTTTTTTTCAATAAAAATTATTTCTTTGTTAATTTTCTGAAGTTTTTTCAATTTTGAATATTTTATTAAAACAATGATTTGTTGCTTTGAATCATGCCTTTATAAATATTTTTTTTAGATTTCGTCTAGCTTTTGTACTTTTATGTTAATTTTGACCTTTCATTACTGTGTAAATGACTAAGCGTTGATGTTCAGTCATTCACAAAGGAGGCACAGTTTGATTCATACGACACTTTAAAAAAACTATTCAATAATTGTTGGTGTCCTAGTTTACCCAAAGCAGAGTCTTTCCTGGTACTTAAAAATAGCATTTAATTTTAATAGTGCAGAAATAATAAGGTCTTTGGAGTTGAATTAAATATCACCTGCCTGTCTTAAAAGTATAAAGTCTTTTCGAAAAAAAGATAATTTAAAAAATTTAAGTTAAAAAAATACTCTTATTTTCTAAAATAATTTTTTTTCTTAAATGAATGGAACTTGTACAGTATATAACAAAACTTACCCAAATATTGAGCAATTTTTATGCAGTTTATTAAAATTTGAATATGATTTGTATTATTACGACTTTGGATACTATTGCATGGGACCTCTGGGACTGATTCTTTTAATTTCAATTTTTGGAAAGATTAAAGAAAACTATCGATGGCTTATCCTTAATCAAGTTATTTGGGATTTATTTAGTAGTACCAATTATTCATGAAATACTGCAATAAGTATCAAGGATAAACCCGCACCATCCTGTTTTTATCTGACCAAAACATATTTAACTAATGTCACATATTTTTCACGCTCTTTGGATACCTTTGTATTGGATATTGTTACATATAATGCATATTCATCTCTTATCCTTCTTACATCACTACGTTTTTTAGCACTGTATTTCCCTCGAATTTATGATAAACTTACAAAAGGCAAAAGAATCTTTTCAACAATTATACTTTTTAATATTTTTGTATTATTATTTGATATTAATGTGTTGATGCTATTCTTTCAAGTTAATCGATTAAATTCTCTTCTTGACGAATGTACACTTCAGCGAAATATATCAAGGGAAATGTGTGCTAGCCAAAAATATTACGAAAATGACACAACATATTATTTTTTACTGAACATAACACAAATTTCTGCAACAATAAAATATTTTAAACCTCCACTTTTCATCTTTTTTGCTGTAATTTTAACTATTTTGATTATATGGAAAATAGCAAAACAAGCAAAGTTTCAAGCAAAACATAATCGAAAAGTTTTCGTTGCTTCTCTTCGAATTACAATTGTCATTTTTCTTCAAACTGTCATTAATTGTTTTGCATTTGTAATTGAAGCATTCAACAAATTTATACCTCAAATAATATACCTTCTGCAACTAAAAATAAGAACTTCAAGGAATTATGTAATTAATCGAGATTACACTGGATATTCGGATTGGCGACTTCCAGAATGGTTTGATGGTCCTAATGGGCTAACATCTGATAATTCTCGTCAAATGATTTTACAATTTCGGATTTTAATTGAAACTTTCATCATCTTGGCAATTATGACAGGATATCGTGAAGTTGTTTTTGACGCTGTGAAAGTTATGCACAAAATAATAAAAAATCCAATAAAATATTTTAAAGGATCAAAATTTAACATTAATAAACCCAATAGTTCAGGAACTACTTTATTTTGATTATTTCCGTACATTGCTTGATTAAAATTTCTAATTCTAATTAACAAAATATTACATCATTTCAGAAGCAAACAAAAAAGTAATGATAAAACTAGTCAATTTGTTTTAAAATGCTTTTTTGCATGTTTTTTCGCAAATAAACGATATTTGAAACAACAAAAAAATTAATGCATTATTAATTTAAACGGCTTTTTAACATTCTTTTTCATGACACTTACATAAAAAATGAATAAATTTAGAAACTATTAATAGAAACAAGCCTTTCAGATGTTTTATTAATAATAAATGACAACCTTTCAATTTTGACAACATTTTTTGTTGTTCTTGAAAAAGTAAAATAATGCAAAAAAATCGGTGCAACAATTGTATGGAAATCATTAATCAGCCTCAGCAATTTGATAACATTACCAAATATACGTCAGCAAGATGCAACTAACACAAAACTTCTTTGGAAAAAACCCGCTAAATATTTTATTTTTGCCAAAGAATTTTCATTTTTTTTGCTTTTAGGGATGCTATAACTAGTAAAACGTGGTTCGTTTTTAGCTTTTTAAATATTTCAATAACTTTTACCAATTATTTTCGTCTTCTTGAATTTTTATTTCATAATTAAATAATTTGCAAGAAACTGGTTTCACGGTTTAATAAATAATATTTTGAAATTTTTAAGAAGTGCTTCAAAAAAAATTTATGTGGCATTTTGATTTGGGGTTGTTACAAAAAAGCATGTTTATAAAATACAAAATATTCAAAACCTGTCCAACATTTGAAACTTGAGATCGAAAAACAGGATTCTTTCAATTCAAATGTTTTGACGAACAACATAAAGAAGCATTTAAAACCAGGAACTTTGACGTGTCAAATTTCTTTAAAACAAATCTATAAAAAACAGACACAAAAATATCATAAAGCGTTGAAAAAGACTTCGACACATTTTTTTGCTTTTTGCGAAATTACGAAATTTTTTTCAACAACAAAAAATATGATTACTATTCAAACAACAGCAAAAGTTATTCTTTTTTGGTGTTGGTCATAATTGAAGAGCGCTTTTAAATTTTTTGAATTTTTTATATTATTCCATATAGATGAAATGAATAGATTACAATTGTTAAATAAATATTTTTATATGAAATCATTAATCTATTTGTAACCTGGAAAACCCAAAAATAAGTTTTTAAAAAACTTAATCAAGCACATTAATAAATTAAAAAAATTTCAATCTTGCTTCTCACAAAATTTAAATTTTAAAATGTAAATAAATATTCCACCATTGAGTTCGCGTTTTTAAAGTATTGAATCAACTCTGATTAGTCAAACTCAAATCCATTTCATTAAATTTAAATATGGATAAATCTGTAAAAGTTTTCAAAAAATATGGTAATATTTTGTTTCATTTGTGAAAGGCATTTTTGTGGGTATGTTAATTATTTCATTTTTCATTTTCAGTTTTTAAGCCTTGGTATTATGTTCATTTTTTTCCATTGAAATCTGTATATGTATATAATAATTTCTTTGGTCCTCAAAATACTCTCATCTTTAATACCAAACATCTTTTCTTTCCCATTTCGTTAAACAAATAAAATTAGTTTTAAAATGTTGTCTTTAATGGTTACTTTAGCGAAAATGTTGTATTTTCAAAGAAATCAATAAAACATTTAACTAAAAACAAATGTTGTTGCAAACGACAGCCATTTTGATTTTTGCGATGTTACGAAATATTTTCTCATCAACAAAAAATATGTTTGTTTTTGAGAAAAAAAGTCATTCTTTTTTCTGCACAAAAAAATGAAAAAAAGCAAGGCGTTAGTTCATTTTGAATTTTTTGGATTTTTTTAAAACGTTTGTTCATTATGAAAAGTAAAAATTATTTATTAAACTTTTGGAGGTTATTAATTTTGATATGCATTCGAGTAAAGGGATGATTGTACATTAATAAATAAAAAAAAATTATTATTGTCACAAAAAATATTTTAAAAAATCAAATATATATATATATATATATATATATATATAAATAATAAGGAATTTAAATATTTTATTTTATTAAACTTATTGATTTTTTGTGACACGATTTTGTAATAATTAAAACAAATTTTTTTGTGAATATGGCATATAAAAAAAAAATACATGTTACAATTGAGATCAAAAACTTTAATAAAAAGCAGCAAATTGTGGTTTATTTCGTTGTAAGTTAGAAATAATTAAAATCCAAATTGTTTTGTCGGATACAATTGCTATTTGTTTAATATTGAATTACAGCGTTCTCAAATTCAGGCACAAGAAAACAAGCTGACTTTTTTAACAAAACTTTTTGTATCATTTTTCATAAGAAATAAATAATAATATTCGAAAATTTGCATAAAAAATCAAGGAATATTTTTTATACAATTTTCATTCGTCTTTTTCAAAAATTTAAATGGAATAAAAGTTTTCTTTTTTGAAAATGCCCTTTGCGGAATGTAGGCATTTTTAAAAAAATTAAATCTTTCGAATTCAATATTTATTTAATATTATGTTGTATAGATTAACAAATTAATATTCAATATTACTGTTCACTGATACGAATTTCAAAAAGCTTTTTACAATCTGTAAACCAAATTCATTTTATTTTGCAAGATTAAAAAGATTTTTTAGAAGAACAAATAATTTTTTAAAAATGTCTTTTTCGATTGCTGATTCAAAAAAAAATACATCGAATTTGTTTGCTGAAAAAATTAAACACCAAAACTGTTGTTTACAAAGTCTCAAAATATACAAAAAAAAGTTTATATATATATATATATAAAACTTAATATTTCTTGAAAAAAATTGATTTAGAAAAAAAATGAAAAGGGCAGCATCCGGAATTCATCTGTTCAATGTTTTGGGGAAAGAAACAATACGTCTTTCCCTTCGTTAAAACTGTCATTTGAAATGATTGTTTTTGTGCGTTTCTTTCCAGCTCAGACAGCTCCCAAACTGCAAATAGCTCAAAAATATTGTTTTTTAATATTTGATTTTTCAAAGCTTCGGTGTGATTAAAATTTGAATACGAATGTCGCAAATGCAAGAGTACTCCGTGTTTTTGATTCTAATTTCAGCTGGTCCTTTAAACGACAATGGTACATTATTAATACAAACACATTTAACACTTTTTCAAATAAAAAGATAAAAATTAAAAAAATATTAGGAAATTATTTGTGAACAAAGAAACATTTTATTTTTACACCTTTTTGCAAATGAATTTCCACTATTTTGTTAAACTTAAATATTTAACGTGCATATTCCACTTCCAATTCTAAGAAGCATAACAGAGTTGATTGTGCATTTTCATTTCCATTCAATATCCTGACAATAGATTTTAGCAATACACCTATTAATTTAAAATATTCAAAATTTACTTTCACAAAACCCAAAAGTATTTTGGTTTTTAAGGTTCTGTCAAATAAAAAGATGGATTTTGAAACCTTGACATCGTTGAACATTTTAAAAATCAGTAAAAAACAATTATCAAAAAAGTAAAACAACTTTTACAACTTATTTTTCATTTTTGCGGTTTTACGAAATATTTTTTCAACATTAAAAAAATGTTTTAATTTTATGTAACAAAAAGGGTTGTCTTTCACTTTTTGATTTAAATGTTGTTCAACAATTTAAATTTATAATGATAAAGATGCTGTTTTTGATGCAAAAATTAAACACAATTATTTAGCATTCTGATTCATAATGAAACATTTTAAAATATTAAGAGGCTGTCTGGCTAATTTTTTGACAAAAAAAGAACAAAATTTAAAAAATTTTTGAATTAGGACTTCAAACTTTTAGAGGTTGTTGGCATAGGTCCATGAATGCCAAAAATAATTTTTTCAGATTTTTTCGTGCTAGGATTCTGGATTTCTGGGATTCAGAAGTCTCAAACTTTGACCGTGTGGGAAAAATCCAATTTTGCTTTGTTTTTTATAATTCCGTGGTTGTATAGGTTTTCGACCATGGGGAATCGAATGGCACTCTCGGTTTTTTGAGAAAAAATTTTTTTCATGCCGAAACGGAAAAAATTTTTTTTTGAACCTGATTCTGAATATGCTAGGATCCGGCCTACTTTTTGAAAATGGTCTTAAAACATGCCCTAATAGGTCTACTTTAATGGTATATGGGTCATTTATTTGATTTTGATCCGTATGGGGGTCATCCAACACCAAAAGTGAGCCCGACTCCACTTTTTTCACATATTTTGTCTGTTTTCGGCACTAAAAAAATTTTTTAAAAAAAATCTGATAACACCATCAAATTCTCCATGGTCGATTACATATACCTGCAAAAAATCAGCCAATTCGGAGACATCAAAAAAATCGATGCCCCGGCGCGCACTCGAACCCGCGATCGTTTGTTCAAAAAGACTTCGACTAAAAAAAGTTTCACTTGCACGCGCGTCGTTCGAACCAAGTCAGTGTTTGATTTCCTTGCGTGCAAGTCGTCGCAGGTTCGAATCCGCGCCCGTGCATCGATTTTTTTGATGTCTCCGAATTGGCTGATTTTTTGCAGGTATATGTAATCGACCATGGAGAATTTGATGGTGTTATCAGATTTTTTTTAAAAAATTTTTTTAGTGCCGAAAACAGGCAAAATATGTGAAAAAAGTGGAGTCGGGCTCACTTTTGGTGTTGGATGACCCCCATACGGATCAAAATCAAATAAATGACCCATATACCATTAAAGTAGACCTATTAGGGCATGTTTTAAGACCATTTTCAAAAAGTAGGCCGGATCCTAGCATATTCAGAATCAGGTTCAAAAAAAATTTTTTTCCGTTTCGGCATGAAAAAAATTTTTTCTCAAAAAACAGAGAGTGCCATTCGATTCCCCATGGTCGAAAACCTATACAACCGCGGAATTATAAAAAACAAAGCAAAATTGGATTTTTCCCACACGGTCAAAGTTTGAGACTTCTGAATCCCAGAAATCCAGAATCCTAGCACGAAAAAATCTGAAAAAATTATTTTTGGCATTCATGGACCTATGCCAACAACCTCTAAAAGTTTGAAGTCCTAATTCAAAAATTTTTTAAATTTTGTTCCCTGGGCTCCCTTATAAAGTGAAAAAATTAGCCAGACTGCGTCTTAAAACACAAATTTTTTGACAAAAATATTGATTTGAGCTGTTCAGCACACTTTTTTTGGCTGCTTTATTGAAAAAACATGGCAAAAGATTCAGTGATTTGTGAAACTAAAAAAATCTTTCTGTTTATTTTTAGGCTTTTGTGACAGCTTCCTGGCAATTTTAACAAGAAATTTTATGTTTCAAGATATCCTTCAAAGCATCTTTAAACAATTGTTTCAATAAAGCATTGCTGCATTTCATTTGCGAAAATTACGTCTTGTTGAGCGAAACGAAACAGCCAAAAAACCCTATGATTTTTTATAAGGTTTTTTTTTCGCTTTTGCGAAACGAAACCATAAAAAAGTGCGAAATTTCGCAAAACGAAACGAAATTTTCGCACAGCCTTGATCCAAATGTCATCTGCTACAATTTTAAAGCAGCAACTAAAAATGTTTTACCTTACAAAAGAACTAAATAGATGAAGCAGAGAAACTTTGATATTCATAGTGTTTTAAAATAATGCCAATATTGTGTTTGGAGTTCCAGTTTTCAAATAATCGTAATGAAATTAAATTGAAAACTACCGCCGAATGCAGTTTATTTTTGCAACATATTGAATCCAAAATATTCAAATGATTTTATTTCCATAGAATTAAATAAAGGAAATACTTGAAAAAGAAAGCAAAAATCAGTCGATCAAATTTTTTTAAAAGTGAAACTTTTTGGACGTTGTTTGTGCTTCTTCTTTTTTGGCCCTTTTTTGCTCTCTCTCTCTTTTTTGCTTTAAAAAACGTAATAAAACCGAAGAAAAAAATTTGATATCTAATAATCCAGACGATGTCTGTCGGCTAAAAAAGTCTGTCTTTTTTAGGCGCCAAAAAAAAAACTTTTTCATTTTTGTTCAGTATAAATATTTCATGGTTTATTTTGAACGCCACCAGGGCATATAAACGAAAACAGACTTCTGATTCGGTTGTTTTGGATCAATGTTAGTCTAACCTAAAATTTCCGCTTTATAAGAAAGAAGCGATTAAAATATGCAAATAAATTTTCAACGAAAATAAGCTTTTTACAAAAAATTAAAAATGTTTCCTTCAACATTGGATTTTTTGGAATTAAGTTGCTGTGGAATTATTGTGGCATAAATAATAATAAATTTGAGATGGATACGATTAATTTTGTTAATAACACGAGAGAGTTTGAGAAAACGGAGAGATATAAAATATTGAAATAAGTTTTTTGTAAAAAAAGGAATTTTGTTTTTTGATAGAAAACGCAAAAGAAAATGTGAAGAAACAAAACTCTGTCTTCTCTCGAGCGCATTTATCGATTTATGAAGTCGCCTCGGACAATTTCTTTTGAACAAAAAATGTAACATTTGTAAAACCCCAGTCTAAGAGAAATTTTATTTAAAAATGAACTTTTTCGCAATCTGTCGTCGCCCCTTTCTTAAGCACAGTTTGAATTTTTTGAAATCTTTCCCAAATTAGCTGAACAATAATTTTGAGAAAAAATTGAATTCTAACCCTGATTATTACAAATTTATCCAAAAATTGCTTTAAAATAAATCAGCAATAAAAATAAAGTGTGAAAATGAAAATCAACAAACTAGGCATTTATTTTGTATGTGCAGGACTTAAAAATTGTCTAAACTGTTTTATTGACGAATCTAAACTTTTTTATTTTTTATCCGCATTACTTTATCCTTTTTGTAAATATAAATGTGAAAATTCGCGAAAAGTAACTATATAAATTGGTTCAACCGTCTTATTATTAAAAATGATACGGTATTAGGTTTTTTTCTGTGGACACTATGAATTTAAACATAGTATTTTATGTAATTTAAAATACTTAACAAAACTCAGAAAACGTGACTCTTAATTTTGGACTACAAATGTAAAATGTCTGCTTCAAAGGGAAGAAAAAGTTTCCAAGAAATAAAAAAAATAAATTTTTTCAGGTACATTTTAAAAACAAGGGGTTGTAAAACACAACCATTTATTACGCTTTTTAAAAACTTATACCGATTTTGAGAAAAACTTTCATCTTTTTGGGTTGTAATTATTTCTTGTTTGTTTTTAGAAAGTTAAAATTACGATGAAGGAAATTTTTAAGATGCCATTTTACAGTCAAATATTACTAATTTATTATAATTATTTTTAAAAGCATTAGGAGGAAGTTTTTTTGATATTTTGTTTAACAGTAATATTTTGTGGTATATAATAAATTGAAGTTGAGCCATAAATGTGTTAATTTTTAAAAAATTGAAACTTTCTGGTATTTAAAAGTTACAGTGTAAAAACTAAGGGTGAAAAAAAATTTGAATAATGGACGAAAATTTTACTTGTAAAGGAGGAAATGATTTAATTGCTGAAGATCTTGAAGATTTTAATTGTCTTCTAGCGAAAATGACTGTTATATTATATAACATTAATTTTGCGGAAATCTCTGTTTTTTCATTGTTTCTAATTACAATAATTTCAATTTTTGGTGGAATAAAAGAAGATTATCGATGGTTTATTTTGAATCAAGTTTTTTGGGATACTGTAATATCGTATTTTTTCGTTTGTTCCCACCCAATCGGATTTTATTTTTATCACAGAAAATCTGCCGACATTTGTTTCTCACGAGATAATTTAGGATTATACTTTTTTACTGTTTCCTCAGCTTCATATGCGTCATTATTACTGTTATCAATAAGTCGGTTTTTATGCATATATTTTAAAAGATTTTATGAAAAATTAACAAAAAATTATCGAATTTTTATAATAATTTTCTGCAGCAATTTAATTTTCGGTTTTTTTGGTAATGCTGTTATATTTAATTCACTGAGATATGTGAGAATGCTTGAAATATGCAACCAAACAAGCGAAACAGAAAAATATGAATGTTTCGAAAATCCACCCTATGACTTACAATATCAAATATTTTTATTTGCACAAACCATAATATTCATCACAGCAACTGCAACGCCTCCATTTTGTTTATGCATTTCAATATTTTCAACAATTATGATAATTTTGAAAATTTCAAAACAATTTAAATTTCAAAAACAACAAAATAAAAAAGATTTTTATATTTCTCTTCGAATTACTGTAGTTATCGCATTTCAAACTATACTGTATTCTTTTATATTCTTTTGTGAAGGATTTTTGGATATTGTGGTTCTGACTAATAATTTTTGGATATATTCCATCCTGCCACTTTGGTTTAAAGGTGAATATGGATTAACTTGGATTTGGGTAGTTCCCAGTTTTAATCAAATTCGAATTTTTATTGATTCTTTAATTATCTTAATTTTCCTTAGTGGATACCGAGAAGCTTTAATAAAGTTTTTCAAATTTATTCTTTCATTTGTTGGTGTCAAATTTAATGGAAAAAGTAAAACTTCTGTAACTGTGTTAAATGGCATGGAAAGTACGGTAGCAGCTTCAAATTCACGGTAATTACTTACATTTAAAGGTATTGTCCAAGGTAGAACAAATCTTTTTTATTCTTTTAGATGACGTATCTTAACACGAAAGCAATATGCTCAGGAAAAACAATGGACACGCGAGTGAGACATGTGTTTTTTTTTTGTACTCTCTCTTTTCTTTTTCTTTGTTGCTGCCTGAGTTATTGCTTTCGTGTTAAGATACGTCATCTAAAAGAATAAAAAAGATTTGTTCTACCTCGGACAATACCTTTAAAGTTGATATAAAGTTATACAATTTTTTTTCAAACGAAATTGAACAAAAATGAAAACTTTTTTCACTCCAAAAATATGATTTTAATTACTATCAGTTACATAGTTTTGTAGCAAAAATCTGTTTTCAATCTTGTCTCAAAAAATTGAATAAGCAAAAAGTTGAAAAACACACATTAATTTGAAAAAAAGATGAAAAGGCTGCAACTGAATTTTACTTTGAAATATCAAATTTTTCTTGGATTTAATAAATACAATAATTCGTTATTAAATTTAATATACTTTGCATTTTTTGCGATATTTCGAAACGTTTTTTCAAAGATTTAAATATGCTGTTTTTTTTCTTTTTCTTACAATTGTTAGAAAGAGTAATTTCATAAATCTGCAAAAAAAAACTATTTTTTTGCTCTGTTTTAGTTTTTTATGCTTTTTTTCAACAAATTACTATTTATAAAACAAATTTGAAAGTGAGACAGTACACTTTGATTTTTAATAAAAAAAATACTCCTGATTGTAAAATGGCTGAATTCATTTTTTTAAAGCACTTTAATTAACTTTGATGTTTATTTAAAACCTTTTGCAATAAAAAAGATTTCATAACATTTTATGTTTTTTTCTTTAAAAAATAATTATTTTTTACGTGATACTATGACAATTCAGACCTTTTAAAAGAAATCAATAAAAAATAGCCAACAAAATAAAAAAAAACTATTGAAAAAGACTCTAACGTATTTTTTCTTTTTGGTTGGCACAAATGTTTTTCACTATGTTTTTCTGAATTAAAAAAATGAAAAAGTTGTTCTTTATGCTGCGTGAAAACCTGGCTGAAAACAGGGGAAAGCTTTTTTGAATTTTTTGATTCCCTTTTTGAAACTATATTGTTTAAATGAATGAAGATAATTAAAGGTAATTTAGAATTTAAGACAATCAAAAGGAACTCTACCATGGTCAAGAGCAATAATAAATAAAAAAATCTGTATCTTGATCGTAACAATAAAAAAATTAAAAGATGGAAACATATTTTCCATAATAATTAAAGAAATCACTTTCTGTCAGCTTGTTCAAAAACACTCAAAATTCAATTCGTTATTTTCGCTTTTACCAAAAAAAGAAGAATATTTTGTTTTATTGCTGCATTTTTGAAGGTATGCAAATTAATTATTCTTTCTTCCCTTTCTATTGTTCAAAGTGTTGACACAATGTTCCTTTCTATATCAATTGATAGCTATATCGAGATTCGCATTCTCGATTTTCTATATATATGTTAATGTTTCTTTATTAAATTCTCGTAAAAATTTATTGTGTGCAACAATAAAATCTTCTATAAAAAAGTTGTCTAACAAAGTTTTTGCCAAAAACCTTTATTTTTAAAAAAAGCATTAAAAAAAAACTAAAAAAGAAATATTTGTCGTTGTAAACAAAAGCATTTTTTTCTTTTTGCGATATTAAGAAATATTTTTCTGTTGGAACATTGGGGAATTAGTTATACTTGTACTTTGTTGTATTCCATTGTTGTATTTCTTCTCTCTCCTTTCTATTGTAAAGTGTTGGCATTATGTCAGTAATGACCTCGCTTCCTCCTCCATTTTTCTATAAAAGGGAAAATTGTCCCTCAAAAGTTGTTCATTCTTATGTTTTTCTCTCCGAATATGTTTCATCAATAAACTTCATCTTTATTAATCCAACCTCTATTCATCTTCGTCCAACATGGAGGGCCCACCAAATCTTCTTACATTTCCTGTCGCTGATTAATATCGCCATCTCGCGTGGATGTGGGAAAAAGAAGATCGAATCAGAATACGAAGATTATTATTATGGGTGCAGACATAATATGTGAATATTGGTTATTAATGGATGGATTTTATTTGTGGCTCGGTCAGAAGAGACATGGAATGCTCCAGGTGATGATTTATTAATGAAAGAAACTCGAGGAATTATTCTCCGGCTCTCTACTCTCTCTGAGGTTCGTGTCGTGATTGCTCTCTACTTAATTTTTGACGTCCGTCTCAATTTCGTTGCGGGAATTCTTTGATTGATGAAGATGTTTTTCAACAGCTCGTGTAGCGGCATATAATCTTGGTACAAATGGCTCAAGTTGGTATGTAGTTTATTATTGTTGAACTGTGTTTTTGTTGATCCTCGTGGTGTACACGTTGGTGATATGGTACTTTATCGTTCATGGTGGACATGGTAAATCGATAGTGCTTTTATTTTTGATTACGTTAGCTAAGATTGCGCGTATATCTGTGATATGGTTATTGGACCTGATGCTAAAGATTGCTGATGGTATTTGTTCAACGTAATGTATTCCTGCTTGATGCTCGTATACGGCCGATGGTGATATGCTCTTGAAATGTGATCGTGATATATATGGAATGGTTACAAATGATTATTATGTGATGTTGTGGATCCCGCTGCTCGTCTGAATGAATAGATGTCCCTTGTGGTAGCAGTATATCGACACTAGATTTGTCTAGCCAGCTGATCAAAGTATGAATCTGTAATGCTTGGAAATATGTATGCTCGATCGTCGTATGGAAGAATCCTGTTGATCTCTCAATCGTGGTAAAGAATCCTCTTCGTGACCAAAAAGAAACAATAGCGAGGACGCTATTTACATCGGGGACGGGGCATGTTGGAACATTGGGGAATTAGTTATACTTGTACTTTGTTGTATTCCATTGTTGTATTTCTTCTCTCTCCTTTCTATTGTAAAGTGTTGGCATTATGTCAGTAATGACCTCGCTTCCTCCTCCATTTTTCTATAAAAGGGAAAATTGTCCCTCAAAAGTTGTTCATTCTTATGTTTTTCTCTCCGAATATGTTTCATCAATAAACTTCATCTTTATTAATCCAACCTCTATTCATCTTCGTCCAACATTTCAACAACAAAAAGTTTCTTTTATCTTTCAAACACAGAGTTGTCTATCTTTTTTTACTGCTGAAAAATGGTAAGGTGTTAGTTCATTTTTGAATCTTTTTTGAAACGTTTGTTTTTACTGAAAAGAAACAAAAATATTTATAACACATTTATACCTGATTATACATTTTTATATTTTTTTGAGGCAAATTTGGAATGATACATTAATAAATATAAATTAAGAAACTTCTTGAAACAAAGAAGAAACTAAAAAATGCAATAATATTTTTTCAAGTTTAATTGAAATTTAATAAAAAAAAGGTTGCATTAACTAAAATTAATGTAGCTTTATCTTAGAAACACAAACCCAACTGATGGAGCTGATGCTCCATATTTTGCCGATAAACTCTTTTATTATAAGGGATAATTAAAGAAAAAATTAGCTGCCAAACCTTAAAATTGTGACGTTACCACGGATTCAAGGTGACGGTGATATTACGGAAAAAGCACGCGGTGAACGTATTCCATCGCGTTTTTCGTATTATTACTAGGCGCATTTATGATCAAATTATTTTTATGATACTAGAAAACAATATTTATTAATTTCTAAAAACTGAAATAGAGGAGACAATGAAAGAATTAAAAACAAAAAATAGAATATGTTTGAAAACATAAATTTTTTTAAAAAAAAGAACCCGAATAAAAATTGGAAGATATCGCAACACCCATATTTGAAAGGTTTGACTTTTGAGAAAGAAAATAAATTAAAAAATATTTTTTACGTCTAATGTGGGGTTTTGCAGTTGCATACTGTAACTCCGGTATTACTTCGGTATGGTGCTGCAACACCCATATTTGAAAGGTTTGACTTTTGAGATAGAAAATAATTTTAAAAATATTTTTTACGGCTTATGTGGTGTTTTGCAGTTGCATACTGTACCTCCGGTATTACTTCGGTATGGTGCTAAAATTATTTTCTATCTCAAAAGTCAAACCTTTTAAATATGGGTGTTGCAGCACCATACCGAAGTAATACCTGAGGTACAGTATGCAACTGCAAAACACCACATATGCCGTAAAAAATTTTTTTAAAATTATTTTCTATCTTAAAAGTCAAACCTTTCAAATATGGGTGTTGCAGCACCATACCGAAGTAATACCGGTCATTACTGCAAAACACCACATTAGACGTAAAAAATATTATCTATTTCAAAAGTCAAACCTTTCAAATATGGGTGTTGCAGCACCATACCGAAGTAATACCGGTCATTACTGCAAAACACCACATTAGACGTAAAAAATATTATCTATTTCAAAAGTCAAACCTTTCAAATATGGGTGTTGCAGCACCATACCGAAGTAATACAAGTCATTACTGCAAAACACCACATTAGACGTAAAAAATATTATCTATTTCAAAAGTCAAACCTTTCAAATATGGTTGTTGCAGCACCATACCGAAGTAATACCGGAGTTACAGTATGCAACTGAAAAACACCACATTAGACGTAAAAAATATTTTTAAAATTATTTTCTATCTCAAAAGTCAAACCTTTCAAATATGGGTGTTGCAGCACCATACCGAAGTAAAACCGGAGGTACAGTATGCAACTGCAAAAAACCACATTAGACGTAAAAAATATTTTTAAAATTATTCTCTATCTCAAAAGTCAAACCTTTCAAATATGGTTGTTGCAGTACCATACCGAAGTAATACCGGAGTTACAGACTGCCACTGCAAAACACCACATTAGACGTAAAAAATATTTTTAAAATTATTTTCTATCTCAAAAGTCAAACCTTTCAAATATGGTTGTTGCAGCACCATACCGAAGTAATACCGGTCATTACTGCAAAACACCACATTAGACGTAAAAAATATTTTTAAAATTATTTTCTATCTCAAAAGTCAAACCTTTCAAATATGGGTGTTGCAGCACCATACCGAAGTAAAACCGGAGGTACAGTATGCAACTGCAAAAAACCACATTAGACGTAAAAAATATTTTTAAAATTATTTTCTATCTCAAAAGTCAAACCTTTCAAATATGGGTGTTGCAGCACCATACCGAAGTAATACCGGTCATTACTGCAAAAAACCCACATTAGACGTAAAAAATATTTTTAAAATTATTTTCTATCTCAAAAGTCAAACCTTTCAAATATGGGTGTTGCAGCACCATACCGAAGTAAAACCGGAGGTACAGTATGCAACTGCAAAAAACCACATTAGACGTAAAAAATATTTTTAAAATTATTTTCTATTTCAAAAGTCAAACCTTTCAAATATGGGTGTTGCAGCACCATACCGAAGTAAAACCGGAGGTACAGTATGCAACTGCAAAAAACCACATTAGACGTAAAAAATATTTTTAAAATTATTCTCTATCTCAAAAGTCAAACCTTTCAAATATGGTTGTTGCAGTACCATACCGAAGTAATACCGGAGTTACAGAATGCCACTGCAAAACACCACATTAGACGTAAAAAATATTTTTAAAATTATTTTCTATCTCAAAAGTCAAACCTTTCAAATATGGTTGTTGCAGCACCATACCGAAGTAATACCGGTCATTACTGCAAAACACCACATTAGACGTAAAAAATATTTTTAAAATTATTTTCTATCTCAAAAGTCAAACCTTTCAAATATGGGTGTTGCAGCACCATACCGAAGTAATACCGGTCATTACTGCAAAAAACCCACATTAGACGTAAAAAATATTTTTAAAATTTTTTTCTATCTCAAAAGTCAAACCTTTCAAATATGGGTGTTGCAGCACCATACCGAAGTAATACCTGAGGTACAGTATGCAACTGCAAAACACCACATTAGAAGTAAAAAATGTTTTTAAAATTATTTTCTATCTCAAAAGTCAAACCTTTCAAATATGGGTGTTGCAGCACCATACCGAAGTAATACCTGAGGTACAGTATGCAACTGCAAAACACCACATTAGACGTAAAAAATATTTTTAAAATTATTTTCTATCTCAAAAGTCAAACCTTTCAAATATGGGTGTTGCAGCACAATACCGAAGAAATACCGGTCATTACTGCAAAACACCACATTAGACGTAAAAAATATTTTTAAAATTATTTTCTATCTCAAAAGTCAAACCTTTCAAATATGGTTGTGGCAGCATCATACCGAAGTAATACCGGTCATTACTGCAAAACACCACATTAGACGTAAGAAATATTTTTAAAATTATTTTCTATCTCAAAAGTCAAACCTTTCAAATTTGGGTGTTGCAGCACCATACCGAAGTAATACCGGTCATTACTGCAAAAAACCCACATTAGACGTAAAAAATATTTTTAAAATTATTTTCTATCTCAAACGTCAAACCTTTCAAATATGGGTGTTGCAGCAACATACCGAAGTAATACCGGTCATTACTGCAAAACACCACATTAGACGTAAAAAATATTTTTAAAATTATTTTCTATCTCAAAAGTCAAACCTTTCAAATATGGGTGTTGCAGCACCATACCGAAGTAATACCTGAGGTACAGTATGCAACTGCAAAACACCACATATGCCGTAAAAAATATTTTTAAAATTATTTTCTAGCTCAAAAGTCAAACCCTTCAAATATGGTTGTTGCAGCACTATACCGAAGTAATACCCGAGGTACAGTATGCAACTGCAAAACACCACATTAGACGTAAAAAATATTTTTAATATTATTTTCTATCTCAAAAGTCAAACCTTTCAAATATGGTTGTTGCAGCATCATACCGAAGTAATACCGGTCATTACTGCAAAACACCACATTAGACGTAAAAAAAATTTTTAAAATTATTTTCTATCTTGTACTGGGTAAGTGTTTGGTCGGGGTTTATGTTGGTGTTGGTGTAGCTGTTCGGGTCTTTCAAAGCGTGATTCAATGGTTAGCTTTATTATCAAGTTACAAGGGAAGAAGGAGAGAGAGATGAGAACAATGAGGAACAAGAGCGCCCAAAGGCACTCTTGCCTCTTCCTCCAAGGGCGGCTGCTGCTACTGCTGTTGCTGGACCAGACTGGCTCTGGAAAGGCTCATTGAAGCTGAAGCTTGACGGGTATTTAAAGAGCTTCTGGAGGGGAGGAGTCTGCAATGCCATGTTGGAAAGATGTTGGACGAGGAACATATTGTTGGGCATTACATCCCGCATCCCGACAAAGCATTGACCCCAATGCTTCGGTGGAGTCGAAGAATGATTGAATGTGATGATCGTTGATTGATGGATGTCGATAAGTGGATGTCAATTGATGAAGTAGCAGCAGAAGAGGATGATGATGGAAAGATAAAGATATAGACAGAGACAATGAAGTATTGGAATAAAACATTAACAAAATACATATTTTAAATACAATTTAAACAGTTTTATAAAAATTTGATTTTTATTAATTATTTTTATCGATGTTGGCATCGTTGAATGTGGCTTGTGGTGTTGTGTCATTGTTGTTGTTGATCAGTGTTGGAGTTGATTGATCATGTTGGAGTTGTGTAGATGATATGGTATCAGAGGTGTAGTTGTTTTGATCATTGTTCAGCTTGTGTTGAGCATGTGTCCTTCCCCCGATACCTGAAGAATGGACCCCATTCTTATTGTTAAAATCGTACCTTGTTGATGTGGGTGAAGTTCAATAAAGACTAATCAGAAAATTTTTTATTTATAACATTGTTGAATATTACAGAAGGTAATACATAATATGAGTATACAAAAATATTTTAATAAAACAATGTTGTTTACTAAATACAAAATATTAACCAATATTAATACCAATGAAATAAAATTAAATCCATAAATAAAATAATAATTGTAGTGTTGATCAATTACTGTAATTAATTTCCATTTAATAATTGAAGTTGAAGTTCCATAGTTCTTTGAATTATCATGTCCAGATTCTTGAAGTTGTTGATTTCTTGTTTCAGTTGTAGTTGAATTGGATGTCGAATTCCTTTGATGAATTGTTCGATCATCATTTGATTTCGTTGCTTTGCAGTTGTTCCAGTATTGTTGGGAAATTCTTTGTTGATCTTCTTTTTGATCACTAAAGCATATTGATGAAGGTTGAGTTCAGGTTTATTGCATCTTGAACAGATATAATTGTTGATAGGTGACATTGTTGTACTGTACATTGATGATTGATCTTCATTGTATTCATTGATTGGTGTATTGTTGACTGAAGTTGTATTGATTGAAGTTGAATTGATTGAAGTTGAATCGGCTTCTTTTCCTTTATACTTTTCGATGACTTTCTTACTTGACTTTTGAAGTTTATTGATGTATTCCATTTTTAAGTTTCTTCCAGCTAAATCAGATTAATTGTGACGCGGAATTATGCGCTTCGCGTTTAAGATTAAGATCAGGGATTAATAAAAAAATTTTTTTTTTAAATAATAAGACTGCAAATGTGGATATGAGATATGTATATGAAGTGAGGAGCCTATTTACGAAGACAAATGCATTTATGCAAGGTGAGGATTCATTCTACTCACAGAAATTTGGGGGGCTGTTCCTTCCAGCTTCTGCCCAGTATCATTAATAATCAAAATAAAAAATTACAGGGGCAAAAAGAAAAAAATAGAAAAAGTATTTCCTGTTTATGACCGTGTGTTACTTCTCACGAAATATAGATATGAAATAAAAATGCAGGATAATTAAGACAAATGAATCCCGAAATGAATTATTGATTGATTATCGATCAAAAAATGGAATAATATTTTAATTAATTTTTAAAAGAATTATTTGAATTTGAGTCAAGAAAATAAATAGATGGATTCTTTTTCGCGATTGAATATAAATTTTTAAAAGTTTTCAGAAGGGATTAAGTTCTAAAAAAAATCAAAGGATTTTTAGAAAAAGAAATTTATTTAGAAAAGGTTAAAATTATTAAGACTTCAGATTTTTTAAAAACAATTTTTTTTTAGAAAAGATTTTGAATGAAGAATTTGAGATGGGGCTTTTGATGAAAAAATAATAGTGGTTTTTTATCAGACAGAAAATATCAAAAGATGTCACCAAATAGGAAAATTGGAATAATTTTTTTATTGCCAAAAAATAATTTATTTTAGCAAAAAACCTTTTTTAGAAAAAAAAAGAGTGAAAACTTTTTTTTGGATTTGGTTTTGAAAAAAAAAATTTTGTTTCACGCCTTTTTTGGCATGCTTTGTTGCATTGAGCATAAATGAATTTCCTATTTTTCTTTGTTGAGACTCAGTTTGAATCCTTCTTTTCTTGAAAAGTTGTTAAAATTTGTGTCCCTTTTGTGATGAATGCACGCATAAAGTAATTTTGTTGAAGTGGTTTCCGAAAAGTTTATGCTTGATTGAGACAATTGTTCGAGAAAAAAGAGTGGTTTGAAATTGTGTTTGGACATTTTTTTGTGTTTTAAAATGAATGAGTCCCTTTTTGGGATTCATTTTGAATTCTTTTATGAGAGTGGTTTTGCAAAAAAAAAAGAAAATTTTGTTTAAAATTTTTTTTGACATTTTCCTGAGTTTTTCTCGGAAATGTTTTACGTCAACGGCATGATTGTGAAATAACCGTTTCTTCCCGAAAATTTTTTGAAAGACAGAAAATGACATTTAAAATTTTGTTGAATTTTTTTAAAGAAAAAACAATGGTTTAAAGATAAGATTGCCTTTGGCTGTCGCAGAATAGTTTTTTTGGACAATGGGCGCTTTATTGTTTTCCTGAAAATGATGGAATGCGCTGGGGCAAAGACTTCAAATAAAAAGAGATGGAGTGGAAATAAATTTAATGGATTTTCAATGGCAAAAACACGAGAAAAACTAAAGCATAATAGAAAAAAAAATGAAAAAAATGAATTTGCAGCAAAGTAGCTTTTGCAGCAAAGAGGAAGTTCTCATAAAATTTTTAAATCAAACTAACCTTGAAACGGGCAATGAAAAGGGTAGGGTCCTCCATGTACTAGGTAAGTGTTTGGTCGGGGTTTATGTTGGTGTTGGTGTAGCTGTTCGGGTCTTTCAAAGCGTGATTCAATGGTTAGCTTTATTATCAAGTTACAAGGGAAGAAGGAGAGAGAGATGAGAACAATGAAGAACAAGAGCGCCCAAAGGCACTCTTGCCTCTTCCTCCAAGGGCGGCTGCTGCTACTGCTGTTGCTGGACCAGACTGGCTCTGGAAAGGCTCATTGAAGCTGAAGCTTGACGGGTATTTAAAGAGCTTCTGGAGGGGAGGAGTCTGCAATGCCATGTTGGAAAGATGTTGGACGAGGAACATATTGTTGGGCATTACAATCTCAAAAGTCAAACCTTTCAAATATGGTTGTTGCAGCATCATACCTAAGTAATACCGGAGGTACAGTATGCAACTGCAAAACACCACATAAGCCGTAAAAAATATTTTTAAAATTATTTTCTATCTTAAAAGTCAAACCTTTCAAATATGGGTGTTGCAGCACCATACCGAAGTAATACCGGAGGTACAGTATGCAACTGCAAAAAACCACATTAGACGAAAAAAATATTTTTAAAATTATTTTCTATCTCAAAAGTCAAGCCTTTCAAATATGGGTGTTGCAGCACCATACCGAAGTAATACCGGAGTTACAGTATGCAACTGCAAAACACCACATAAGCCGTAAAAAATATTTTTAAAATTGTTTTCTATCTCAAAAGTCAAACCTTTCAAATATGGGTGTTGCAGCACCATACCGAAGTAATACCGGAGGTACAGTATGCAACTGCAAAAAACCACATTAGACGAAAAAAATATTTTTAAAATTATTTTCTATCTCAAAAGTCAAGCCTTTCAAATATGGGTGTTGCAGCACCATACCGAAGTAATACCGGAGTTATAGTATGCAACTGCAAAACACCACATAAGCCGTAAAAAATATTTTTAAAATTGTTTTCTATCTTAAAAGTCAAACCTTTCAAATATGGTTGTTGCAGCATCATACCGAAGTAATACCGGAGGTACAGTATGCAACTGCAAAAAACCACATTAGACGAAAAAAATATTTTTAAAATTATTTTCTATCTCAAAAGTCAAACCTTTCAAATATGGGTGTTGCAGCACCATACCGAAGTAATACCGGAGGTACAGTATGCAACTGCAAAAAACCACATTGAACGTAAAAAACATTTTTAAAATTATTTTCTGTCTCAAAAGTCAAGCCTTTCAAATATGGGTGTTGCAGCACCATACCGAAGTAATACCGGAGGTACAGTATGCAACTGCAAAACACCACATAAGCCGTAAAAAATATTTTTAAAATTATTTTCTATCTTAAAAGTCAAACCTTTCAAATATGGGTGTTGCAGCACCATACCGAAGTAATACCGGAGTTACAGTATGCAACTGCAAAACACAACATTAGACGTAAGAAATATTTTTAAAATTATTTTCTATCTCAAAAGTCAAACCTTTCAAATATGGGTGTTGCAGCATCATACCGAAGTAATACCGGTCATTACTGCAAAACACCACATTAGACGTAAAAAATATTTTTAAAAATATTTTCTATCTCAAAAGTCAAACCTTTCAAATATGGGTGTTGCAGCATCATACCGAAGTAATACCGGTCATTACTGCAAAACACCACATTAGACGTAAAAAATATTTTTAAAATTATTTTCTATCTCAAAAGTCAAACCTTTCAAATATGGGTGTTGCAGCACCATACCGAAGTAATGCCGGAGTTACAGTATGCAACTGCAAAACACAACATTAGACGTAAGAAATATTTTTAAAATTATTTTCTATCTCAAAAGTCAAACCTTTCAAATATGGGTGTTGCAGCACCATACCGAAGTAATACCGGAGGTACAGTATGCAACTGCAAAAAACCACATTGAACGTAAAAAACATTTTTAAAATTATTTTCTGTCTCAAAAGTCAAGCCTTTCAAATATGGGTGTTGCAGCACCATACCGAAGTAATACCGGAGGTACAGTATGCAACTGCAAAACACCACATAAGCCGTAAAAAATATTTTTAAAATTATTTTCTATCTTAAAAGTCAAACCTTTCAAATATGGGTGTTGCAGCACCATACCGAAGTAATACCGGAGTTACAGTATGCAACTGCAAAACCCCAAATAAGACGTAAAAAATATTTTTAAAATTATTTTCTTTCTCAAAAGTCGAACCTTTCAAATATGGGTGTTGCAGCATCATACCGAAGTAATACCGGTCATTACTGCAAAACACCACATTAGACGTAAAAAATATTTTTAAAAATATTTTCTATCTCAAAAGTCAAACCTTTCAAATATGGGTGTTGCAGCATCATACCGAAGTAATACCGGTCATTACTGCAAAACACCACATTAGACGTAAAAAATATTTTTAAAATTATTTTCTATCTCAAAAGTCAAACCTTTCAAATATGGGTGTTGCAGCACCATACCGAAGTAATACCGGAGTTACAGTATGCAACTGCAAAACACAACATTAGACGTAAGAAATATTTTTAAAATTATTTTCTATCTCAAAAGTCAAACCTTTCAAATATGGGTGTTGCAGCACCATACCGAAGTAATACCGGAGGTACAGTATGCAACTGCAAAAAACCACATTGAACGTAAAAAACATTTTTAAAATTATTTTCTATCTCAAAAGTCAAGCCTTTCAAATATGGGTGTTGCAGCACCATACCGAAGTAATACCGGAGTTACAGTATGCAACTGCAAAACACCACATAAGCCGTAAAAAATATTTTTAAAATTATTTTCTATCTTAAAAGTCAAACCTTTCAAATATGGGTGTTGCAGCACCATACCGAAGTAATACCGGAGTTACAGTATGCAACTGCAAAACCCCAAATAAGACGTAAAAAATATTTTTAAAATTATTTTCTTTCTCAAAAGTCGAACCTTTCAAATATGGGTGTTGCAGCATCATACCGAAGTAATACCGGAGTTACAGTATGCAACTGCAAAACACCACATAAGCCGTAAAAAATATTTTTAAAATTATTTTCTATCTTAAAAGTCAAACCTTTCAAATATGGGTGTTGCAGCACCATACCGAAGTAATACCGGAGTTACAGTATGCAACTGCAAAACCCCAAATAAGACGTAAAAAATATTTTTAAAAATATTTTCTATCTCAAAAGTCAAACCTTTCAAATATGGGTGTTGCAGCATCATACCGAAGTAATACCGGTCATTACTGCAAAACACCACATTAGACGTAAAAAATATTTTTAAAATTATTTTCTATCTCAAAAGTCAAACCTTTCAAATATGGGTGTTGCAGCACCATACCGAAGTAATACCGGAGTTACAGTATGCAACTGCAAAACACAACATTAGACGTAAGAAATATTTTTAAAATTATTTTCTATCTCAAAAGTCAAACCTTTCAAATATGGGTGTTGCAGCCAGGGGTGTGCGTTTGGATAGCTTTGACTAACTCAAGCCTAGTTGTGTACGCTTAAAAAAGGACTAGGCTAAAGTGAAGCCTAGTCCTTTTAGGATGGCGTTTAACTACGCTGCGTTTAACTAGGCTAAAGTGAAGCCTACCTTTTTTTGGCCAAATGCGAACTAAGCTTCAATGAAGCCAAATTTTTTTCTTTTACAAAAAAAAGTTTGTACAAAAAGTTTTTTACTTTTTTCTTCTTGATATTTTTCCAACTTTTTTCGTTTTATTAGAGTTTAAATATGTATATTAATTTTAATATGTTTTTAAGGTGATAAGTTATACTTGTTTACATTTGAACGAACAATATGGATAGTAGTTTTGATGAAATTTCTCAGCATGAAGAATTTGATAGCTTCTGGAATTCAATTGAAAATCTTTTATCGGCTTCAGAGGAGATTGAATTCAATGCCTTCTACCTCCGAGGATTATCATGATCCTTTGTCAGAAGCTTCACAAGTTCAGCCATATACTCCAAGAACACAGCAAGATGGTACTTCAACTGCACCGAAAAGAGCTAGAGCTGCATTTACCGATGAAGAAAAGAAATCAATGTTTGATAAAATTGAAGCTAAAGAATATAATCTTCTTCCTATTCAAAAACTCAGAAATCACATTATCAGGTAAGTTATTACCTACTTTTATTTTTTATTTTTGATTTCAATTTTCAGATACTGTACATACCAAATCATCTTTATTATCTTCATCTTCTGCTACTTAACAAACTCTGTAATATTCAAGACAATTTTATATTTTGTCGGCCGCTGAAGATTAATTAAGAAATTATTCGACAATTCAATTCAAATTAATTCAAGTGGTATAAAATCATGGAAGATGTTGAATCGTATATTCATCATGAAAATAAAAGCTGAACTACATTTTATTCCTGAATTAACTTCATATATCATATTTTTCTATTGCTTCTAAATTTATGGAATAAGAACGTCGAATCTGATTGAAATCATGTAAGTTGTATTTTTACAAGAATGTGTGATTAATTTTTATGTTTTAGAACTTCATTAAATATCTATCTTCAATAACAAATGTTCAATGGATGGTGTTCTTATTATTTTAATCCTCGATAAATATGATGCTTATATTATTGCGGTGGTTGCATATCTGGTAACTTTCATTGTATTTTTCATTATTTTTCTTTTGTTGTTATTATTGTTTTTTATATGTATAAATTTGTTGTTTCTATAGTTCAAATGATAATATGGATGGATTGCATCAGTACATTTTTGAGATTTTATGTACATCTTGAGGTTAATGATGATAATTGTACACGAAAAACAACATAAGAGAAATGTTGGGATGTATGAGAAGGGCATAAAAGGTGAAGTATGAGTATTATTAATGTAACAGTTAAATTTGCGGGAGCCGAACTTTGAATCATGTATGTGAATTACGGTACTGTTCTCGTTTTCGCCCCCCACTCTCAATTTTTTCATTTTTCACTTTCACTTCTTCGGTTATTCGAACTTTTGCCCTCGAAGTGAGAGTCGCGCGTCTTCACCACTCGGCCATTCTGCCAGTTACAAAATGTTGAAGAAAATGAATGATAAGAAATACGCAGAATTTGCTTAATTTTTTTGAGAATGAAAGAAGGGGGGCGAAAACAAGAACAGTAGCCTGCAGAGTACTGTTCTCGTTTTCGCCCCCCTTCGGAAAATTAAAAAAAATAAGTTGTTGTTTTGCTAATGGCTAGATTTCATGTCCAATATTGGAGGTATTCATTATCTTTCTGATATTTTTCTATAATTTTTGAGTTGAAAATGAAAAAAGAAATACACTTACATGCAAATTTTTCAATGAAAATGAAAAATGAAAAAATTGAAAGAGAGGGGGGGCGAAAACGAGAATAGTGCCGTGAATTACTGTGATGGGTTGTTTGGTATGTATGAAAGGGCATGAAAAGTGAAGTATGACATCATTAGATGCCGCACTTAAGAATGCGGAACCCGCGACCTCGGCTCCCCTAAAAAACTTGTCATTAAAGCTTAGTTGACATTAATTTATGTATTAGTAAAATCTAAAAATGTTGAACTCAGATGTGCAATATTATTAAAAACGTGAATCTCAAAATTTTGTTCAAATATTTTTTTAAAATCACTGCTGTAGAAGATAAGTTGTTGCGCAATTAGTAGAAAATCGATGCAACTTTAAAGGCAAGATTGAAAAGTAATTTCATTTTTAAAATTAAAAAAATACAAAAAACAATCTTAAAAAAATTTTTGGATTCGTCAAAGCCAACTCAAAAAACGTTGGCTTGCCTTTGACTAGGCTAAAGCTTTAGCCTAGTTCCTTTTTGATGGCCTTTGGCCAAGCGCACTTTTTTTTAACAGAAAAAAGTTTGTCAAAAGCGAAGCCTAGTTAAAAAAATTGCGCTTGGTTTTTGACTGCCTTCTTTTTGACTAACCGAACGCACACCCCTGGTTGCAGCACCATACCGAAGTAATACCGGAGGTACAGTATGCAACTGCAAAAAACCACATTGAACGTAAAAAACATTTTTAAAATTATTTTCTGTCTCAAAAGTCAAGCCTTTCAAATATGGGTGTTGCAGCACCATACCGAAGTAATACCGGAGGTACAGTATGCAACTGCAAAACACCACATAAGCCGTAAAAAATATTTTTAAAATTATTTTCTATCTTAAAAGTCAAACCTTTCAAATATGGGTGTTGCAGCACCATACCGAAGTAATACCGGAGTTACAGTATGCAACTGCAAAACCCCAAATAAAACGTAAAAAATATTTTTAAAATTATTTTCTTTCTCAAAAGTCGAACCTTTCAAATATGGGTGTTGCAGCATCATACCGAAGTAATACCGGTCATTACTGCAAAACACCACATTAGACGTAAAAAATATTTTTAAAAATATTTTCTATCTCAAAAGTCAAACCTTTCAAATATGGGTGTTGCAGCACCATACCGAAGTAATACCGGAGTTACAGTATGCAACTGCAAAACCCCAAATAAGACGTAAAAAATATTTTTAAAATTATTTTCTTTCTCAAAAGTCGAACCTTTCAAATATGGGTGTTGCAGCATCATACCGAAGTAATACCGGTCATTACTGCAAAACACCACATTAGACGTAAAAAATATTTTTAAAATTATTTTCTATCTCAAAAGTAAAACCTTTCAAATATGGGTGTTGCAGCACCATACCGAAGTAATACCGGAGTTACAGTATGCAACTGCAAAACCCCAAATAAGACGTAAAAAAAATTTTTAAAATTATTTTCTTTCTCAAAAGTCGAACCTTTCAAATATGGGTGTTGCAGCATCATACCGAAGTAATACCGGTCATTACTGCAAAACACCACATTAGACGTAAAAAATATTTTTAAAAATATTTTCTATCTCAAAAGTCAAACCTTTCAAATATGGGTGTTGCAGCACCATACCGAAGTAATACCGGAGTTACAGTATGCAACTGCAAAACCCCAAATAAGACGTAAAAAATATTTTTAAAATTATTTTCTTTCTCAAAAGTCGAACCTTTCAAATATGGGTGTTGCAGCATCATACCGAAGTAATACCGGTCATTACTGCAAAACACCACATTAGACGTAAAAAATATTTTTAAAATTATTTTCTATCTCAAAAGTAAAACCTTTCAAAAATGGGTGTTGCAGCACCATACCGAAGTAATACCGGAGTTACAGTATGCAACTGCAAAACCCCAAATAAGACGTAAAAAATATTTTTAAAATTATTTTCTTTCTCAAAAGTCGAACCTTTCAAATATGGGTGTTGCAGCATCATACCGAAGTAATACCGGTCATTACTGCAAAACACCACATTAGACGTAAAAAATATTTTTAAAAATATTTTCTATCTCAAAAGTCAAACCTTTCAAATATGGGTGTTGCAGCACCATACCGAAGTAATACCGGAGTTACAGTATGCAACTGCAAAACCCCAAATAAGACGTAAAAAATATTTTTAAAATTATTTTCTTTCTCAAAAGTCGAACCTTTCAAATATGGGTGTTGCAGCACCATACCGAAGTAATACCGGAGTTACAGTATGCAACTGCAAAACCCCAAATAAGACGTAAAAAATATTTTTAAAATTATTTTCTATCTCAAAAGTCAAACCTTTCAAATATGGGTGTTGCAGCACCATACCGAAGTAATACCGGAGGTACAGTATGCAACTGCAAAAAACCACATTGAACGTAAAAAACATTTTTAAAATTATTTTCTGTCTCAAAAGTCAAGCCTTTCAAATATGGGTGTTGCAGCACCATACCGAAGTAATACCGGAGGTACAGTATGCAACTGCAAAACACCACATAAGCCGTAAAAAATATTTTTAAAATTATTTTCTATCTTAAAAGTCGAACCTTTCAAATATGGGTGTTGCAGCATCATACCGAAGTAATACCGGTCATTACTGCAAAACACCACATTAGACGTAAAAAATATTTTTAAAAATATTTTCTATCTCAAAAGTCAAACCTTTCAAATATGGGTGTTGCAGCACCATACCGAAGTAATACCGGAGTTACAGTATGCAACTGCAAAACCCCAAATAAGACGTAAAAAATATTTTTAAAATTATTTTCTTTCTCAAAAGTCGAACCTTTCAAATATGGGTGTTGCAGCACCATACCGAAGTAATACCGGAGTTACAGTATGCAACTGCAAAACCCCAAATAAGACGTAAAAAATATTTTTAAAATTATTTTCTATCTCAAAAGTCAAACCTTTCAAATATGGGTGTTGCAGCACCATACCGAAGTAATACCGGAGGTACAGTATGCAACTGCAAAAAACCACATTGAACGTAAAAAACATTTTTAAAATTATTTTCTGTCTCAAAAGTCAAGCCTTTCAAATATGGGTGTTGCAGCACCATACCGAAGTAATACCGGAGGTACAGTATGCAACTGCAAAACACTACATAAGCCGTAAAAAATATTTTTAAAATTATTTTCTATCTTAAAAGTCAAACCTTTCAAATATGGGTGTTGCAGCACCATACCGAAGTAATACCGGAGTTACAGTATGCAACTGCAAAACCCCAAATAAGACGTAAAAAATATTTTTAAAATTATTTTCTTTCTCAAAAGTCGAACCTTTCAAATATGGGTGTTGCAGCATCATACCGAAGTAATACCGGTCATTACTGCAAAACACCACATTAGACGTAAAAAATATTTTTAAAAATATTTTCTATCTCAAAAGTCAAACCTTTCAAATATGGGTGTTGCAGCACCATACCGAAGTAATACCGGAGTTACAGTATGCAACTGCAAAACCCCAAATAAGACGTAAAAAATATTTTTAAAATTATTTTCTTTCTCAAAAGTCGAACCTTTCAAATATGGGTGTTGCAGCATCATACCGAAGTAATACCGGTCATTACTGCAAAACACCACATTAGACGTAAAAAATATTTTTAAAATTATTTTCTATCTAAAAAGTCAAACCTTTCAAATATGGGTGTTGCAGCATCATACCGAAGTAATACCGGAGGTACAGTATGCAACTGCAAAACACCACATAAGCCGTATAAAATATTTTTAAAATTATTTTCTCTCAAAAGTCAAACCTTTCAAATATGGGTGTTGCAGCACCATACCGAAGTAATACCGGAGGTACAGTATGCAACTGCAAAACACCACATAAGCCGTATAAAATATTTTTAAAATTATTTTCTATCTCAAAAGTCAAACCTTTCAAATATGGGTGTTGCTGCATCATACCGAAGTAATACCGGTCATTACTGCAAAACACCACATTAGACGTAAAAAATATTTTTAAAATTATTTTCTATCTAAAAAGTCAAACCTTTCAAATATGGGTGTTGCAGCATCATACCGAAGTAATACCGGAGGTACAGTATGCAACTGCAAAACACCACATTAGACGTAAAAAATATTTTTAAAATTATTTTCTATCTCAAAAGTCAAACTTTTCAAATATGGGTGTTGCAGCATCATACCGAAGTAATACCGGAGTTACAGTATGCAACTGCAAAACACCACATTAGACGTAAAAAATATTTTTAAAATTATTTTCTATCTCAAAAGTCAAACCTTTCAAATATGGGTGTTGCTGCATCATACCGAAGTAATACCGGAGTTACAGTATGCAACTGCAAAACACCACATTAGACGTAAAAAATATTTTTAAAATTATTTTCTATCTCAAAAGTCAAACCTTTCAAATATGGGTGTTGCAGCATCATACCGAAGTAATACCGGAGGTACAGTATGCAACTGCAAAACACCACATTAGACGTAAAAAATATTTTTAAAATTATTTTCTATCTCAAAAGTCAAACCTTTCAAATATGGGTGTTGCAGCATCATACCGAAGTAATACCGGAGTTACAGTATGCAACTGCAAAACACCACATTAGACGTAAAAAATATTTTTAAAATTATTTTCTATCTCAAAAGTCAAACCTTTCAAATATGGGTGTTGCTGCATCATACCGAAGTAATACCGGTCATTACTGCAAAACACCACATTAGACGAAAAAAATATTTTTAAAATTATTTTCTATCTCAAAAGTCAAACCTTTCAAATATGGGTGTTGCAGCATCATACCGTAGTAATACCGGAGGTACAGTATGCAACTGCAAAACACCACATTAGACGTAAAAAATATTTTTAAAATTATTTTCTATCTCAAAAGTCAAACCTTTCAAATATGGGTGTTGCTGCATCATACCGAAGTAATACCGGAGTTACAGTATGCAACTGCAAAACACCACATTAGACGTAAAAAATATTTTTAAAATTATTTTCTATCTCAAAAGTCAAACCTTTCAAATATGGGTGTTGCAGCATCATACCGAAGTAATACCGGAGGTACAGTATGCAACTGCAAAACACCACATTAGACGTAAAAAATATTTTTAAAATTATTTTCTATCTCAAAAGTCAAACCTTTCAAATATGGGTGTTGCAGCATCATACCGAAGTAATACCGGAGGTACAGTATGCAACTGCAAAACACCACATAAGCCGTATAAAATATTTTTAAAATTATTTTCTCTCAAAAGTCAAACCTTTCAAATATGGGTGTTGCTGCATCATACCGAAGTAATACCGGTCATTACTGCAAAACACCACATTAGACGTAAAAAATATTTTTAAAATTATTTTCTATCTCAAAAGTCAAACCTTTCAAATATGGGTGTTGCAGCATCATACCGAAGTAATACCGGAGGTACAGTATGCAACTGCAAAACACCACATTAGACGTAAAAAATATTTTTAAAATTATTTTCTATCTCAAAAGTCAAACCTTTCAAATATGGGTGTTGCAGCATCATACCGTAGTAATACCGGTCATTACTGCAAAACACCACATTAGACGTAAAAAATATTTTTAAAATTATTTTCTATCTAAAAAGTCAAACCTTTCAAATATGGGTGTTGCAGCATCATACCGAAGTAATACCGGAGGTACAGTATGCAACTGCAAAACACCACATTAGACGTAAAAAATATTTTTAAAATTATTTTCTATCTTAAAAGTCAAACCTTTCAAATTTGGGTGTTGCAGCACCATACCGAAGTAATACCGGTCATTACTGCAAAACACCACATTAGACGTAAAAAATATTTTTAAAATTATTTTCTATCTCAAAAGTCAAACCTTTCAAATTTGGGTGTTGCAGCACCATACCGAAGTAATACCGGAGGTACAGTATGCAACTGCAAAACACCACATAAGCCGTATAAAATATTTTTAAAATTATTTTCTCTCAAAAGTCAATCCTTTCAAATATGGGTGTTGCAGCACCATACCGAAGTAATACCGGTCATTACTGCAAAACACCACATTAGACGTAAGAAATATTTTTAAAATTATTTTCTATCTCAAAAGTCAAACCTTTCAAATATGGGTGTTGCAGCATCATACCGAAGTAATACCGGTCATTACTGCAAAACACCACATTAGACGTAAAAAATATTTTTAAAATTATTTTCTATCTCAAAAATCAAACCTTTCAAATATGGGTGTTGCAGCACCATACCGAAGTAATACCGGAGGTACAGTATGCAACTGCAAAACACCACATAAGCCGTATAAAATATTTTTAAAATTATTTTCTCTCAAAAGTCAAACCTTTCAAATATGGGTGTTGCAGCATCATACCGAAGTAATACCGGAGGTACAGTATGCAACTGCAAAACACCACATTAGACGTAAAAAATATTTTCAAAATTATTTTCTATCTCAAAAGTCAAACCTTTCAAATATGGGTGTTTCAGCATCATACCGAAGTAATACCGGAGGTACAGTATGCAACTGCAAAACACCACATTAGACGTAAAAAATATTTTTAAAATTATTTTCTATCTCAAAAGTCAAACCTTTCAAATATGGGTGTTGCAGCATCATACCGAAGTAATACCGGTCATTACTGCAAAACACCACATTAGACGTAAAAAATATTTTTAAAATTATTTTCTATCTCAAAAGTCAAACCTTTCAAATATGGGTGTTGCAGCACCATACCGAAGTAATACCGGTCATTACTGCAAAAAACCACATTAGACGTAAGAAATATTTTTAAAATTATTTTCTATCTCAAAAGTCAAACCTTTCAAATATGGGTGTTGCAGCATCATACCGAAGTAATACCGGTCATTACTGCAAAACACAACATTAGGCGTAAGAAATATTTTTCAAATTATTTTCTATCTCAAAAGTCAAACCTTTCAAATATGGGTGTTGCAGCATCATACCGAAGTAATACCGGAGGTACAGTATGCAACTGCAAAACACCACATTAGACGTAAAAAATATTTTTAAAATTATTTTCTATCTCAAAAATCAAACCTTTCAAATATGGGTGTTGCAGCATCATACCGAAGTAATACCGGTCATTACTGCAAAACACCACATTAGACGTAAAAAATATTTTTAAAATTATTTTCTATCTCAAAAGTCAAACCTTTCAAATTTGGGTGTTGCAGCACCATACCGAAGTAATACCGGAGGTACAGTATGCAACTGCAAAACACCACATAAGCCGTATAAAATATTTTTAAAATTATTTTCTCTCAAAAGTCAAACCTTTCAAATATGGGTGTTGCAGCACCATACCGAAGTAATACCGGTCATTACTGCAAAACACCACATTAGACGTAAGAAATATTTTTAAAATTATTTTCTATGTCAAAAGTCAAACCTTTCAAATATGGGTGTTGCAGCATCATACCGAAGTAATACCGGTCATTACTGCAAAACACCACATTAGACGTAAAAAATATTTTTAAAATTATTTTCTATCTCAAAAATCAAACCTTTCAAATATGGGTGTTGCAGCACCATACCGAAGTAATACCGGAGGTACAGTATACAACTGCAAAACACCACATAAGCCGTATAAAATATTTTTAAAATTATTTTCTCTCAAAAGTCAAACCTTTCAAATATGGGTGTTGCAGCATCATACCGAAGTAATACCGGAGGTACAGTATGCAACTGCAAAACACCACATTAGACGTAAAAAATATTTTCAAAATTATTTTCTATCTCAAAAGTCAAACCTTTCAAATATGGGTGTTGCAGCATCATACCGAAGTAATACCGGAGGTACAGTATGCAACTGCAAAACACCACATTAGACGTAAAAAATATTTTTAAAATTATTTTCTATCTCAAAAGTCAAACCTTTCAAATATGGGTGTTGCAGCATCATACCGAAGTAATACCGGTCATTACTGCAAAACACCACATTAGACGTAAAAAATATTTTTAAAATTATTTTCTATCTCAAAAGTCAAACCTTTCAAATATGGGTGTTGCAGCACCATACCGAAGTAATACCGGTCATTACTGCAAAAAACCACATTAGACGTAAGAAATATTTTTAAAATTATTTTCTATCTCAAAAGTCAAACCTTTCAAATATGGGTGTTGCAGCATCATACCGAAGTAATACCGGTCATTACTGCAAAACACCACATTAGGCGTAAGAAATATTTTTCAAATTATTTTCTATCTCAAAAGTCAAACCTTTCAAATATGGGTGTTGCAGCACCATACCGAAGTAATACCGGTCATTACTGCAAAACACCACATTAGACGTAAGAAATATTTTTAAAATTATTTTCTATCTCAAAAGTCAAACCTTTCAAATATGGGTGTTGCAGCATCAAACCGAAGTAATACCGGAGGTACAGTATGCAACTGCAAAACACCACATAAGCGGTATAAAATATTTTTAAAATTATTTTCTATCTCAAAAGTCAAACCTTTCAAATATGGGTGTTGCAGCATCATACCGAAGTAATACCGGAGGTACAGTATGCAACTGCAAAACACCACATTAGACGTAAAAAATATTTTTAAAATTATTTTCTATCTCAAAAATCAAACCTTTCAAATATGGGTGTTGCAGCATCATACCGAAGTAATACCGGTCATTACTGCAAAACACCACATTAGACGTAAGAAATATTTTTAAAATTATTTTCTATCTCAAAAGTCAAACCTTTCAAATATGGGTGTTGCAGCATCAAACCGAAGTAATACCGGTCATTACTGCAAAACACCACATTAGACGTAAAAAATATTTTTAAAATTATTTTCTATCTCAAAAGTCAAACCTTTCAAATATGGGTGTTGCAGCATCACACCGAAGTAATACCGGAGTTACAGTATGCAACTGCAAAACACCACATTGGACGTAAAAAATATTTTTAAAATTGTTTTCTATCTCAAAAGTCAAACCTTTCAAATATGGGTGTTGCAGCATCATACCGAAGTAATACCGGTCATTACTGCAAAACACCACATTAGACGTAAAAAATATTTTTAAAATTATTTTCTTTCTCAAAAGTCAAACCTTTCAAATATGGGTGTTGCAGCATCATACCAAAGTAATACCGGAGGTACAGTATGCAACTGCAAAACACCACATTAGACGTAAAAAATATTTTTAAAATTATTTTCTATCTCAAAAGTCAAACCTTTCAAATTTGGGTGTTGCAGCACCATACCGAAGTAATACCGGAGGTACAGTATGCAACTGCAAAACACCACATAAGCCGTATAAAATATTTTTAAAATTATTTTCTATCTCAAAAGTCAAGCCTTTCAAATATGGGTGTTGCAGCATCATACCGAAGTAATACCGGTCATTACTTCAAAACACCTGTGGTGTGGTTTTGAGATAGAAAATAATTTTAAAAATATTTTTTACGTCTAATGTGGTGTTTTGCAGTAATTACCGGTATTACTTCGGTATGATGCTGCAACACCCATATTTGAAAGGTTTGACTTTTGAGATAGAAAATAATTTTAAAAATATTTCTTACGTCTAATGTGGTGTTTTGCAGTAATTACCGGTATTACTTCGGTATGATGCTGCAACACCCATATTTGAAAGGTTTGACTTTTGAGATAGAAAATAATTTTAAAAATATTTTTTACGTCTAATGTGGTGTTTTGCAGTAATGACCGGTATTACTTCGGTTTGATGCTGCAACACCCATATTTGAAAGGTTTGATTTTTGAGATAGAAAATAATTTTAAAAATATTTTTTACGTCTAATGTGGTGTTTTGCAGTAATGACCGGTATTACTTCGGTATGATGCTGCAACACCCATATTTGAAAGGTTTGACTTTTGAGATAGAAAACAATTTTAAAAATATTTTTTACGTCCAATGTGGTGTTTTGCAGTTGCATACTGTAACTCCGGTATTACTTCGGTGTGATGCTGCAACACCCATATTTGAAAGGTTTGACTTTTGAGATAGAAAATAATTTTAAAAATATTTTTTACGTCTAATGTGGTGTTTTGCAGTAATGACCGGTATTACTTCGGTATGATGCTGCAACACCCATATTTGAAAGGTTTGACTTTTGAGATAGAAAATAATTTTAAAAATATTTTTTACGTCTAATGTGGTGTTTTGCAGTTGCATACTGTACCTCCGGTATTACTTCGGTATGATGCTGCAACACCCATATTTGAAAGGTTTGACTTTTGAGATAGAAAATAATTTTATAAATATTTTTTACGTCTAATGTGGTGTTTTGCAGTAATGACCGGTATTACTTCGGTATGATGCTGCAACACCCATATTTGAAAGGTTTGACTTTTGAGATAGAAAATAATTTTAAAAATATTTCTTACGTCTAATGTGGTGTTTTGCAGTAATTACCGGTATTACTTCGGTATGATGCTGCAACACCCTTATTTGAAAGGTTTGACTTTTGAGATAGAAAATAATTTTAAAAATATTTCTTACGTCTAATGTGGTGTTTTGCAGTAATGACCGGTATTACTTCGGTATGGTGCTGCAACACCCATTTTTGAAAGGTTTGACTTTTGAGATAGAAAACAATTTTAAAAATATTTTTTACGTCCAATGTGGTGTTTTGCAGTTGCATACTGTAACTCCGGTATTACTTCGGTGTGATGCTGCAACACCCATATTTGAAAGGTTTGACTTTTGAGATAGAAAATAATTTTAAAAATATTTCTTACGTCTAATGTGGTGTTTTGCAGTAATGACCGGTATTACTTCGGTATGGTGCTGCAACACCCTTATTTGAAAGGTTTGACTTTTGAGATAGAAAATAATTTTAAAAATATTTCTTACGTCTAATGTGGTGTTTTGCAGTAATGACCGGTATTACTTCGGTATGATGCTGCAACACCCATATTTGAAAGGTTTGACTTTTGAGATAGAAAATAATTTTAAAAATATTTTTTACGTCTAATGTGGTGTTTTGCAGTTGCATACTGTACCTCCGGTATTACTTCGGTATGATGCTGCAACACCCATATATGAAAGGTTTGACTTTTGAGATAGAAAATAATTTTAAAAATATTTCTTACGTCTAATGTGGTGTTTTGCAGTAATTACCGGTATTACTTCGGTATGATGCTGCAACACCCTTATTTGAAAGGTTTGACTTTTGAGATAGAAAATAATTTTAAAAATATTTCTTACGTCTAATGTGGTGTTTTGCAGTAATGACCGGTATTACTTCGGTATGATGCTGCAACACCCATATTTGAAAGGTTTGACTTTTGAGATAGAAAATAATTTTAAAAATATTTCTTACGTCTAATGTGGTGTTTTGCAGTAATGACCGGTATTACTTCGGTATGATGCTGCAACACCCATATTTGAAAGGTTTGACTTTTGAGATAGAAAATAATTTTAAAAATATTTTTTACGTCTAATGTGGTGTTTTGCAGTAATGACCGGTATTACTTCGGTATGATGCTGCAACACCCATATTTGAAAGGTTTGACTTTTGAGATAGAAAATAATTTTAAAAATATTTTTTACGTCTAATGTGGTGTTTTGCAGTTGCATACTGTACCTCCGGTATTACTTCGGTATGATGCTGCAACACCCATATTTGAAAGGTTTGACTTTTGAGATAGAAAATAATTTTAAAAATATTTCTTACGTCTAATGTGGTGTTTTGCAGTAATGACCGGTATTACTTCGGTATGGTGCTGCAACACCCATATTTGAAAGGTTTGACTTTTGAGATAGAAAATAATTTTAAAAATATTTCTTACGTCTAATGTGGTGTTTTGCAGTAATGACCGGTATTACTTCGGTATGGTGCTGCAACACCCATTTTTGAAAGGTTTGACTTTTGAGATAGAAAACAATTTTAAAAATATTTTTTACGTCCAATGTGGTGTTTTGCAGTTGCATACTGTAACTCCGGTATTACTTCGGTGTGATGCTGCAACACCCATATTTGAAAGGTTTGACTTTTGAGATAGAAAATAATTTTAAAAATATTTCTTACGTCTAATGTGGTGTTTTGCAGTAATGACCGGTATTACTTCGGTATGGTGCTGCAACACCCTTATTTGAAAGGTTTGACTTTTGAGATAGAAAATAATTTTAAAAATATTTCTTACGTCTAATGTGGTGTTTTGCAGTAATGACCGGTATTACTTCGGTATGATGCTGCAACACCCATATTTGAAAGGTTTGACTTTTGAGATAGAAAATAATTTTAAAAATATTTCTTACGTCTAATGTGGTGTTTTGCAGTAATGACCGGTATTACTTCGGTATGATGCTGCAACACCCATATTTGAAAGGTTTGACTTTTGAGATAGAAAATAATTTTAAAAATATTTTTTACGTCTAATGTGGTGTTTTGCAGTAATGACCGGTATTACTTCGGTATGATGCTGCAACACCCATATTTGAAAGGTTTGACTTTTGAGATAGAAAATAATTTTAAAAATATTTTTTACGTCTAATGTGGTGTTTTGCAGTTGCATACTGTACCTCCGGTATTACTTCGGTATGATGCTGCAACACCCATATTTGAAAGGTTTGACTTTTGAGATAGAAAATAATTTTAAAAATATTTCTTACGTCTAATGTGGTGTTTTGCAGTAATGACCGGTATTACTTCGGTATGGTGCTGCAACACCCATATTTGAAAGGTTTGACTTTTGAGATAGAAAATAATTTTAAAAATATTTCTTACGTCTAATGTGGTGTTTTGCAGTAATGACCGGTATTACTTCGGTATGGTGCTGCAACACCCATTTTTGAAAGGTTTGACTTTTGAGATAGAAAACAATTTTAAAAATATTTTTTACGTCCAATGTGGTGTTTTGCAGTTGCATACTGTAACTCCGGTATTACTTCGGTGTGATGCTGCAACACCCATATTTGAAAGGTTTGACTTTTGAGATAGAAAATAATTTTAAAAATATTTCTTACGTCTAATGTGGTGTTTTGCAGTAATGACCGGTATTACTTCGGTATGGTGCTGCAACACCCTTATTTGAAAGGTTTGACTTTTGAGATAGAAAATAATTTTAAAAATATTTCTTACGTCTAATGTGGTGTTTTGCAGTAATGACCGGTATTACTTCGGTATGATGCTGCAACACCCATATTTGAAAGGTTTGACTTTTGAAGAAAATAATTTTAAAAATATTTTTTACGTCTAATGTGGTGTTTTGCAGTTGCATACTGTACCTCCGGTATTACTTCGGTATGATGCTGCAACACCCATATATGAAAGGTTTGACTTTTGAGATAGAAAATAATTTTAAAAATATTTCTTACGTCTAATGTGGTGTTTTGCAGTAATTACCGGTATTACTTCGGTATGATGCTGCAACACCCTTATTTGAAAGGTTTGACTTTTGAGATAGAAAATAATTTTAAAAATATTTCTTACGTCTAATGTGGTGTTTTGCAGTAATGACCGGTATTACTTCGGTATGATGCTGCAACACCCATATTTGAAAGGTTTGACTTTTGAGATAGAAAATAATTTTAAAAATATTTCTTACGTCTAATGTGGTATTTTGCAGTAATGACCGGTATTACTTCGGTATGATGCTGCAACACCCATATTTGAAAGGTTTGACTTTTGAGATAGAAAATAATTTTAAAAATATTTTTTACGTCTAATGTGGTGTTTTGCAGTAATGACCGGTATTACTTCGGTATGATGCTGCAACACCCATATTTGAAAGGTTTGACTTTTGAAGAAAATAATTTTAAAAATATTTTTTACGTCTAATGTGGTGTTTTGCAGTTGCATACTGTACCTCCGGTATTACTTCGGTATGATGCTGCAACACCCATATATGAAAGGTTTGACTTTTGAGATAGAAAATAATTTTAAAAATATTTCTTACGTCTAATGTGGTGTTTTGCAGTAATTACCGGTATTACTTCGGTATGATGCTGCAACACCCTTATTTGAAAGGTTTGACTTTTGAGATAGAAAATAATTTTAAAAATATTTCTTACGTCTAATGTGGTGTTTTGCAGTAATGACCGGTATTACTTCGGTATGATGCTGCAACACCCATATTTGAAAGGTTTGACTTTTGAGATAGAAAATAATTTTAAAAATATTTTTTACGTCTAATGTGGTGTTTTGCAGTAATGACCGGTATTACTTCGGTATGATGCTGCAACACCCATATTTGAAAGGTTTGACTTTTGAGATAGAAAATAATTTTAAAAATATTTTTTACGTCTAATGTGGTGTTTTGCAGTTGCATACTGTACCTCCGGTATTACTTCGGTATGATGCTGCAACACCCATATTTGAAAGGTTTGACTTTTGAGATAGAAAATAATTTTAAAAATATTTCTTACGTCTAATGTGGTGTTTTGCAGTAATGACCGGTATTACTTCGGTATGGTGCTGCAACACCCATATTTGAAAGGTTTGACTTTTGAGATAGAAAATAATTTTAAAAATATTTCTTACGTCTAATGTGGTGTTTTGCAGTAATGACCGGTATTACTTCGGTATGGTGCTGCAACACCCTTATTTGAAAGGTTTGACTTTTGAGATAGAAAATAATTTTAAAAATATTTCTTACGTCTAATGTGGTGTTTTGCAGTAATGACCGGTATTACTTCGGTATGATGCTGCAACACCCATATTTGAAAGGTTTGACTTTTGAGATAGAAAATAATTTTAAAAATATTTCTTACGTCTAATGTGGTGTTTTGCAGTAATGACCGGTATTACTTCGGTATGATGCTGCAACACCCATATTTGAAAGGTTTGACTTTTGAGATAGAAAATAATTTTAAAAATATTTTTTACGTCTAATGTGGTGTTTTGCAGTAATGACCGGTATTACTTCGGTATGGTGCTGCAACACCCATTTTTGAAAGGTTTGACTTTTGAGATAGAAAACAATTTTAAAAATATTTTTTACGTCCAATGTGGTGTTTTGCAGTTGCATACTGTAACTCCGGTATTACTTCGGTGTGATGCTGCAACACCCATATTTGAAAGGTTTGACTTTTGAGATAGAAAATAATTTTAAAAATATTTCTTACGTCTAATGTGGTGTTTTGCAGTAATGACCGGTATTACTTCGGTATGGTGCTGCAACACCCTTATTTGAAAGGTTTGACTTTTGAGATAGAAAATAATTTTAAAAATATTTCTTACGTCTAATGTGGTGTTTTGCAGTAATGACCGGTATTACTTCGGTATGATGCTGCAACACCCATATTTGAAAGGTTTGACTTTTGAAGAAAATAATTTTAAAAATATTTTTTACGTCTAATGTGGTGTTTTGCAGTTGCATACTGTACCTCCGGTATTACTTCGGTATGATGCTGCAACACCCATATATGAAAGGTTTGACTTTTGAGATAGAAAATAATTTTAAAAATATTTCTTACGTCTAATGTGGTGTTTTGCAGTAATTACCGGTATTACTTCGGTATGATGCTGCAACACCCTTATTTGAAAGGTTTGACTTTTGAGATAGAAAATAATTTTAAAAATATTTCTTACGTCTAATGTGGTGTTTTGCAGTAATGACCGGTATTACTTCGGTATGATGCTGCAACACCCATATTTGAAAGGTTTGACTTTTGAGATAGAAAATAATTTTAAAAATATTTCTTACGTCTAATGTGGTGTTTTGCAGTAATGACCGGTATTACTTCGGTATGATGCTGCAACACCCATATTTGAAAGGTTTGACTTTTGAGATAGAAAATAATTTTAAAAATATTTTTTACGTCTAATGTGGTGTTTTGCAGTAATGACCGGTATTACTTCGGTATGATGCTGCAACACCCATATTTGAAAGGTTTGACTTTTGAGATAGAAAATAATTTTAAAAATATTTCTTACGTCTAATGTGGTGTTTTGCAGTAATTACCGGTATTACTTCGGTATGATGCTGCAACACCCTTATTTGAAAGGTTTGACTTTTGAGATAGAAAATAATTTTAAAAATATTTCTTACGTCTAATGTGGTGTTTTGCAGTAATGACCGGTATTACTTCGGTATGGTGCTGCAACACCCTTATTTGAAAGGTTTGACTTTTGAGATAGAAAATAATTTTAAAAATATTTTTTACGTCTAATGTGGTGTTTTGCAGTAATGACCGGTATTACTTCGGTATGATGCTGCAACACCCATATTTGAAAGGTTTGACTTTTGAGATAGAAAATAATTTTAAAAATATTTCTTACGTCTAATGTGGTGTTTTGCAGTAATTACCGGTATTACTTCGGTATGATGCTGCAACACCCTTATTTGAAAGGTTTGACTTTTGAGATAGAAAATAATTTTAAAAATATTTCTTACGTCTAATGTGGTGTTTTGCAGTAATGACCGGTATTACTTCGGTATGGTGCTGCAACACCCTTATTTGAAAGGTTTGACTTTTGAGATAGAAAATAATTTTAAAAATATTTTTTACGTCTAATGTGGTGTTTTGCAGTAATGACCGGTATTACTTCGGTATGATGCTGCAACACCCATATTTGAAAGGTTTGACTTTTGAGATAGAAAATAATTTTAAAAATATTTCTTACGTCTAATGTGGTGTTTTGCAGTAATGACCGGTATTACTTCGGTATGATGCTGCAACACCCATATTTGAAAGGTTTGACTTTTGAGATAGAAAATAATTTTAAAAATATTTCTTACGTCTAATGTGGTGTTTTGCAGTAATTACCGGTATTACTTCGGTATGATGCTGCAACACCCTTATTTGAAAGGTTTGACTTTTGAGATAGAAAATAATTTTAAAAATATTTCTTACGTCTAATGTGGTGTTTTGCAGTTGCATACTGTACCTCCAGTGTTACTTCGGTTTGATGCTGCAACACCCATATTTGAAAGGTTTGATTTTTGAGATAGAAAATAATTTTAAAAATATTTTTTACGTCTAATGTGGTGTTTTGCAGTTGCATACTGTACCTCCGGTATTACTTCTGTATGATGCTGCAACACCCATATTTGAAAGGTTTGACTTTTGAGATAGAAAATAATTTTAAAAATATTTCTTACGTCTAATGTGGTGTTTTGCAGTAATGACCGGTACTACTTCGGTATGGTGCTGCAACACCCATATTTGAAAGGCTTGACTTTTGAGATAGAAAATATTTTTAAAAATATTTTTTACGTCTAATGTGGTGTTTTGCAGTAATTACCGGTATTACTTCGGTATGATGCTGCAACACCCTTATTTGAAAGGTTTGACTTTTGAGATAGAAAACAATTTTAAAAATATTTTTTACGTCCAATGTGGTGTTTTGCAGTTGCATACTGTAACTCCGGTATTACTTCGGTGTGATGCTGCAACACCCATATTTGAAAGGTTTGACTTTTGAGATAGAAAATAATTTTAAAAATATTTTTTACGTCTAATGTGGTGTTTTGCAGTAATGACCGGTATTACTTCGGTATGATGCTGCAACACCCTTATTTGAAAGGTTTGACTTTTGAGATAGAAAATAATTTTAAAAATATTTCTTACGTCTAATGTGGTGTTTTGCAGTTGCATACTGTACCTCCAGTGTTACTTCGGTTTGATGCTGCAACACCCATATTTGAAAGGTTTGATTTTTGAGATAGAAAATAATTTTAAAAATATTTTTTACGTCTAATGTGGTGTTTTGCAGTTGCATACTGTAACTCCGGTACTACTTCGGTATGGTGCTGCAACACCCATATTTGAAAGGCTTGACTTTTGAGATAGAAAATATTTTTAAAAATATTTTTTACGTCTAATGTGGTGTTTTGCAGTAATTACCGGTATTACTTCGGTATGATGCTGCAACACCCTTATTTGAAAGGTTTGACTTTTGAGATAGAAAATAATTTTAAAAATATTTCTTACGTCTAATGTGGTGTTTTGCAGTTGCATACTGTACCTCCAGTGTTACTTCGGTTTGATGCTGCAACACCCATATTTGAAAGGTTTGATTTTTGAGATAGAAAATAATTTTAAAAATATTTTTTACGTCTAATGTGGTGTTTTGCAGTTGCATACTGTACCTCCGGTATTACTTCGGTATGATGCTGCAACACCCATATTTGAAAGGTTTGACTTTTGAGATAGAAAATAATTTTAAAAATATTTCTTACGTCTAATGTGGTGTTTTGCAGTAATGACCGGTATTACTTCGGTATGGTGCTGCAACACCCATATTTGAAAGGTTTGACTTTTGAGATTGAAAATAATTTTAAAAATATTTCTTACGTCTAATGTGGTGTTTTGCAGTAATGACCGGTATTACTTCGGTATGGTGCTGCAACACCCATTTTTGAAAGGTTTGACTTTTGAGATAGAAAACAATTTTAAAAATATTTTTTACGTCCAATGTGGTGTTTTGCAGTTGCATACTGTAACTCCGGTATTACTTCGGTGTGATGCTGCAACACCCATATTTGAAAGGTTTGACTTTTGAGATAGAAAATAATTTTAAAAATATTTTTTACGTCTAATGTGGTGTTTTGCAGTAATGACCGGTATTACTTCGGTATGATGCTGCAACACCCATATTTGAAAGGTTTGACTTTTGAGATAGAAAATAATTTTAAAAATATTTCTTACGTCTAATGTGGTGTTTTGCAGTTGCATACTGTACCTCCAGTGTTACTTCGGTATGGTGCTGCAACACCCATTTTTGAAAGGTTTGACTTTTGAGATAGAAAACAATTTTAAAAATATTTTTTACGTCTAATGTGGTGTTTTGCAGTTGCATACTGTAACTCCGGTACTACTTCGGTATGATGCTGCAACACCCATATTTGAAAGGTTTGACTTTTGAGAGAAAATAATTTTAAAAATATTTTTTACGTCTAATGTGGTGTTTTGCAGTTGCATACTGTAACTCCGGTACTACTTCGGTATGGTGTTGCAACACCCAAATTTGAAAGGTTTGACTTTTGAGATAGAAAATAATTTTAAAAATATTTTTTACGTCTAATGTGGTGTTTTGCAGTTGCATACTGTACCTCCGGTATTACTTTGGTATGATGCTGCAACACCCATATTTGAAAGGTTTGACTTTTGAGAAAGAAAATAATTTTAAAAATATTTTTTACGTCTAATGTGGTGTTTTGCAGTAATGACCGGTATTACTTCGGTATGGTGCTGCAACACCCATATTTGAAAGGCTTGACTTTTGAGATAGAAAATATTTTTAAAAATATTTTTTACGTCTAATGTGGTGTTTTGCAGTAATGACCGGTATTACTTCGGTATGATGCTGCAACACCCATATTTGAAAGGTTTGACTTTTGAGAGAAAATAATTTTAAAAATATTTTTTACGTCTAATGTGGTGTTTTGCAGTTGCATACTGTAACTCCGGTACTACTTCGGTATGGTGTTGCAACACCCAAATTTGAAAGGTTTGACTTTTGAGATAGAAAATAATTTTAAAAATATTTTTTACGTCTAATGTGGTGTTTTGCAGTTGCATACTGTACCTCCGGTATTACTTTGGTATGATGCTGCAACACCCATATTTGAAAGGTTTGACTTTTGAGAAAGAAAATAATTTTAAAAATATTTTTTACGTCTAATGTGGTGTTTTGCAGTAATGACCGGTATTACTTCGGTATGATGCTGCAACACCCATATTTGAAAGGTTTGACTTTTGAGATAGAAAATAATTTTAAAAATATTTCTTACGTCTAATGTGGTGTTTTGCAGTTGCATACTGTACCTCCAGTGTTACTTCGGTATGGTGCTGCAACACCCATTTTTGAAAGGTTTGACTTTTGAGATAGAAAACAATTTTAAAAATATTTTTTACGTCTAATGTGGTGTTTTGCAGTTGCATACTGTAACTCCGGTATTACTTCGGTATGGTGCTGCAACACCCATATTTGAAAGGCTTGACTTTTGAGAGAAAATAATTTTAAAAATATTTTATACGGCTTATGTGGTGTTTTGCAGTTGCATACTGTAACTCTGGTATTACTTCGGTATGGTGCTGCAACACCCATATTTGAAAGGCTTGACTTTTGAGATAGAAAATATTTTTAAAAATATTTTTTACGTCTAATGTGGTGTTTTGCAGTAATGACCGGTATTACTTCGGTATCATGCTGCAACACCCATATTTGAAAGGTTTGACTTTTGAGATAGAAAATAATTTTAAAAATATTTTATACCGCTTATGTGGTGTTTTGCAGTTGCATACTGTACCTCCGGTATTACTTCGGTTTGATGCTGCAACACCCATATTTGAAAGGTTTGACTTTTGAGATAGAAAATAATTTTAAAAATATTTCTTACGTCTAATGTGGTGTTTTGCAGTAATGACCGGTATTACTTCGGTATGGTGCTGCAACACCCATATTTGAAAGGTTTGATTTTTGAGATAGAAAATAATTTTAAAAATATTTTTTACGTCTAATGTGGTGTTTTGCAGTTGCATACTGTACCTCCGGTATTACTTCGGTATGATGCTGCAACACCCATATTTGAAAGGTTTGACTTTTGAGATAGAAAATAATTTGAAAAATATTTCTTACGCCTAATGTGGTGTTTTGCAGTAATGACCGGTATTACTTCGGTATGATGCTGCAACACCCATATTTGAAAGGTTTGACTTTTGAGATAGAAAATAATTTTAAAAATATTTCTTACGTCTAATGTGGTTTTTTGCAGTAATGACCGGTATTACTTCGGTATGGTGCTGCAACACCCATATTTGAAAGGTTTGACTTTTGAGATAGAAAATAATTTTAAAAATATTTCTTACGTCTAATGTGGTGTTTTGCAGTAATGACCGGTATTACTTCGGTATGATGCTGCAACACCCATATTTGAAAGGTTTGACTTTTGAGATAGAAAATAATTTTAAAAATATTTCTTACGTCTAATGTGGTGTTTTGCAGTAATGACCGGTATTACTTCGGTATGGTGCTGCAACACCCATATTTGAAAGGCTTGACTTTTGAGAGAAAATAATTTTAAAAATATTTTATACGGCTTATGTGGTGTTTTGCAGTTGCATACTGTAACTCTGGTATTACTTCGGTATGGTGCTGCAACACCCATATTTGAAAGGCTTGACTTTTGAGATAGAAAATATTTTTAAAAATATTTTTTACGTCTAATGTGGTGTTTTGCAGTAATGACCGGTATTACTTCGGTATCATGCTGCAACACCCATATTTGAAAGGTTTGACTTTTGAGATAGAAAATAATTTTAAAAATATTTTATACCGCTTATGTGGTGTTTTGCAGTTGCATACTGTACCTCCGGTATTACTTCGGTTTGATGCTGCAACACCCATATTTGAAAGGTTTGACTTTTGAGATAGAAAATAATTTTAAAAATATTTCTTACGTCTAATGTGGTGTTTTGCAGTAATGACCGGTATTACTTCGGTATGGTGCTGCAACACCCATATTTGAAAGGTTTGATTTTTGAGATAGAAAATAATTTTAAAAATATTTTTTACGTCTAATGTGGTGTTTTGCAGTTGCATACTGTACCTCCGGTATTACTTCGGTATGATGCTGCAACACCCATATTTGAAAGGTTTGACTTTTGAGATAGAAAATAATTTGAAAAATATTTCTTACGCCTAATGTGGTGTTTTGCAGTAATGACCGGTATTACTTCGGTATGATGCTGCAACACCCATATTTGAAAGGTTTGACTTTTGAGATAGAAAATAATTTTAAAAATATTTCTTACGTCTAATGTGGTTTTTTGCAGTAATGACCGGTATTACTTCGGTATGGTGCTGCAACACCCATATTTGAAAGGTTTGACTTTTGAGATAGAAAATAATTTTAAAAATATTTCTTACGTCTAATGTGGTGTTTTGCAGTAATGACCGGTATTACTTCGGTATGATGCTGCAACACCCATATTTGAAAGGTTTGACTTTTGAGATAGAAAATAATTTTAAAAATATTTCTTACGTCTAATGTGGTGTTTTGCAGTAATGACCGGTATTACTTCGGTATGATGCTGCAACACCCATATTTGAAAGGTTTGACTTTTGAGATAGAAAATAATTTTAAAAATATTCTTTACGTCTAATGTGGTGTTTTGCAGTTGCATACTGTACCTCCGGTATTACTTCGGTATGATGCTGCAACACCCATATTTGAAAGGTTTGACTTTTGAGATAGAAAATAATTTTGAAAATATTTTTTACGTCTAATGTGGTGTTTTGCAGTTGCATACTGTACCTCCGGTATTACTTCGGTATGATGCTGCAACACCCATATTTGAAAGGTTTGACTTTTGAGAGAAAATAATTTTAAAAATATTTTATACGGCTTATGTGGTGTTTTGCAGTTGTATACTGTACCTCCGGTATTACTTCGGTATGGTGCTGCAACACCCAAATTTGAAAGGTTTGACTTTTGAGATAGAAAATAATTTTAAAAATATTTCTTACGTCTAATGTGGTGTTTTGCAGTAATGACCGGTATTACTTCGGTATGATGCTGCAACACCCATATTTGAAAGGTTTGACTTTTGAGATAGAAAATAATTTTGAAAATATTTTTTACGGCTTATGTGGTGTTTTGCAGTTGTATACTGTACCTCCGGTATTACTTCGGTATGGTGCTGCAACACCCAAATTTGAAAGGTTTGACTTTTGAGATAGAAAATAATTTTAAAAATATTTCTTACGTCTAATGTGGTGTTTTGCAGTAATGACCGGTATTACTTCGGTATGATGCTGCAACACCCATATTTGAAAGGTTTGACTTTTGAGATAGAAAATAATTTTAAAAATATTTTATACGGCTTATGTGGTGTTTTGCAGTTGTATACTGTACCTCCGGTATTACTTCGGTATGGTGCTGCAACACCCAAATTTGAAAGGTTTGACTTTTGAGATAGAAAATAATTTTAAAAATATTTTTTACGTCTAATGTGGTGTTTTGCAGTTGCATACTGTACCTCCGGTATTACTTCGGTATGATGCTGCAACACCCATATTTGAAAGGTTTGACTTTTGAGAGAAAATAATTTTAAAAATATTTTAAACGGCTTATGTGGTGTTTTGCAGTTGTATACTGTACCTCCGGTATTACTTCGGTATGGTGCTGCAACACCCAAATTTGAAAGGTTTGACTTTTGAGATAGAAAATAATTTTAAAAATATTTCTTACGTCTAATGTGGTGTTTTGCAGTAATGACCGGTATTACTTCGGTATGATGCTGCAACACCCATATTTGAAAGGTTTGACTTTTGAGATAGAAAATAATTTTAAAAATATTCTTTACGTCTAATGTGGTGTTTTGCAGTTGCATACTGTACCTCCGGTATTACTTCGGTATGATGCTGCAACACCCATATTTGAAAGGTTTGACTTTTGAGATAGAAAATAATTTTGAAAATATTTTTTACGTCTAATGTGGTGTTTTGCAGTTGCATACTGTACCTCCGGTATTACTTCGGTATGATGCTGCAACACCCATATTTGAAAGGTTTGACTTTTGAGAGAAAATAATTTTAAAAATATTTTATACGGCTTATGTGGTGTTTTGCAGTTGTATACTGTACCTCCGGTATTACTTCGGTATGGTGCTGCAACACCCAAATTTGAAAGGTTTGACTTTTGAGATAGAAAATAATTTTAAAAATATTTTTTACGTCTAATGTGGTGTTTTGCAGTAATGACCGGTATTACTTCGGTATGATGCTGCAACACCCATATTTGAAAGGTTTGATTTTTGAGATAGAAAATAATTTTAAAAATATTTTTTACGTCTAATGTGGTGTTTTGCAGTTGCATACTGTACCTCCGGTATTACTTCGGTATGATGCTGAAACACCCATATTTGAAAGGTTTGACTTTTGAGATAGAAAATAATTTTGAAAATATTTTTTACGTCTAATGTGGTGTTTTGCAGTAATGACCGGTATTACTTCGGTATGATGCTGCAACACCCATATTTGAAAGGTTTGACTTTTGAGATAGAAAATAATTTTAAAAATATTTTTTACGTCTAATGTGGTGTTTTGCAGTAATGACCGGTATTACTTCGGTATGATGCAGCAACACCCATATTTGAAAGGTTTGACTTTTGAGATAGAAAATAATTTTAAAAATATTTTTTACGTCTAATGTGGTGTTTTGCAGTTGCATACTGTACCTCCGGTATTACTTCGGTATGGTGCTGCAACACCCATATTTGAAAGGTTTGATTTTTGAGATAGAAAATAATTTTAAAAATATTTTTTACGTCTAATGTGGTGTTTTGCAGTAATGACCGGTATTACTTCGGTATGATGCTGCAACACCCATATTTGAAAGGTTTGACTTTTGAGATAGAAAATAATTTTAAAAATATTTCTTACGTCTAATGTGGTGTTTTGCAGTAATGACCGGTATTACTTCGGTATGGTGCTGCAACACCCATATTTGAAAGGTTTGACTTTTGAGAGAAAATAATTTTAAAAATATTTTATACGGCTTATGTGGTGTTTTGCAGTTGCATACTGTACCTCCGGTATTACTTCGGTATGGTGCTGCAACACCCAAATTTGAAAGGTTTGACTTTTGAGATAGAAAATAATTTTAAAAATATTTTTTACGTCTAATGTGGTGTTTTGCAGTAATGACCGGTATTACTACGGTATGATGCTGCAACACCCATATTTGAAAGGTTTGACTTTTGAGATAGAAAATAATTTTAAAAATATTTTTTACGTCTAATGTGGTGTTTTGCAGTAATGACCGGTATTACTTCGGAATGATGCAGCAACACCCATATTTGAAAGGTTTGACTTTTGAGAGAAAATAATTTTAAAAATATTTTATACGGCTTATGTGGTGTTTTGCAGTTGCATACTGTACCTCCGGTATTACTTCGGTATGATGCTGCAACACCCATATTTGAAAGGTTTGACTTTTGAGATAGAAAATAATTTTAAAAATATTTTTTACGTCTAATGTGGTGTTTTGCAGTTGCATACTGTACCTCCGGTATTACTTCGGTATGATGCTGCAACACCCATATTTGAAAGGTTTGACTTTTGAGATAGAAAATAATTTTAAAAATATTTTTTACGTCTAATGTGGTGTTTTGCAGTTGCATACTGTAACTCCGGTATTACTTCGGTATGATGCTGCAACACCCATATTTGAAAGGTTTGACTTTTGAGATAGAAAATAATTTTAAAAATATTTTTTACGTCTAATGTGGTGTTTTGCAGTTGCATACTGTAACTCCGGTATTACTTCGGTATGATGCAGCAACACCCATATTTGAAAGGTTTGACTTTTGAGATAGAAAATAATTTTAAAAATATTTTTTACGTCTAATGTGGTGTTTTGCAGTTGCATACTGTACCTCCGGTATTACTTCGGTATGATGCAGCAACACCCATATTTGAAAGGTTTGACTTTTGAGATAGAAAATAATTTTAAAAATATTTTTTACGTCTAATGTGGTGTTTTGCAGTTGCATACTGTAACTCCGGTATTACTTCGGTATGATGCTGCAACACCCATATTTGAAAGGTTTGACTTTTGAGATAGAAAATAATTTTAAAAATATTTTTTACGTCTAATGTGGTGTTTTGCAGTTGCATACTGTACCTCCGGTATTACTTCGGTATGATGCTGCAACACCCATATTTGAAAGGTTTGACTTTTGAGAGAAAATAATTTTAAAAATATTTTATACGGCTTATGTGGTGTTTTGCAGTTGCATACTGTACCTCCGGTATTACTTCGGTATGGTGCTGCAACACCCAACTTTGAAAGGTTTGACTTTTGAGATAGAAAATAATTTTAAAAATATTTTTTACGTCTAATGTGGTGTTTTGCAGTAATGACCGGTATTACTTCGGTATGGTGCTGCAACACCCAAATTTGAAAGGTTTGACTTTTGAGATAGAAAATAATTTTAAAAATATTTTTTACGTCTAATGTGGTGTTTTGCAGTTGCATACTGTACCTCCGGTATTACTTCGGTATGATGCTGCAACACCCATATATGAAAGGTTTGACTTTTTAGATAGAAAATAATTTTAAAAATATTTTTTACGTCTAATGTGGTGTTTTGCAGTAATGACCGGTATTACTTCGGTATGGTGCTGCAACACCCATATTTGAAAGGTTTGACTTTTGAGAGAAAATAATTTTAAAAATATTTTATACGGCTTATGTGGTGTTTTGCAGTTGCATACTGTACCTCCGGTATTACTTCGGAATGATGCAGCAACACCCATATTTGAAAGGTTTGACTTTTGAGAGAAAATAATTTTAAAAATATTTTATACGGCTTATGTGGTGTTTTGCAGTTGCATACTGTACCTCCGGTATTACTTCGGTATGATGCTGCAACACCCATATTTGAAAGGTTTGACTTTTGAGATAGAAAATAATTTTAAAAATATTTTTTACGTCTAATGTGGTGTTTTGCAGTTGCATACTGTACCTCCGGTATTACTTCGGTATGATGCTGCAACACCCATATTTGAAAGGTTTGACTTTTGAGATAGAAAATAATTTTAAAAATATTTTTTACGTCTAATGTGGTGTTTTGCAGTTGCATACTGTAACTCCGGTATTACTTCGGTATGATGCTGCAACACCCATATTTGAAAGGTTTGACTTTTGAGATAGAAAATAATTTTAAAAATATTTTTTACGTCTAATGTGGTGTTTTGCAGTTGCATACTGTAACTCCGGTATTACTTCGGTATGATGCAGCAACACCCATATTTGAAAGGTTTGACTTTTGAGATAGAAAATAATTTTAAAAATATTTTTTACGTCTAATGTGGTGTTTTGCAGTTGCATACTGTAACTCCGGTATTACTTCGGTATGATGCTGCAACACCCATATTTGAAAGGTTTGACTTTTGAGATAGAAAATAATTTTAAAAATATTTTTTACGTCTAATGTGGTGTTTTGCAGTTGCATACTGTAACTCCGGTATTACTTCGGTATGATGCAGCAACACCCATATTTGAAAGGTTTGACTTTTGAGATAGAAAATAATTTTAAAAATATTTTTTACGTCTAATGTGGTGTTTTGCAGTTGCATACTGTAACTCCGGTATTACTTCGGTATGATGCTGCAACACCCATATTTGAAAGGTTTGACTTTTGAGATAGAAAATAATTTTAAAAATATTTTTTACGTCTAATGTGGTTTTTTGCAGTTGCATACTGTACCTCCGGTATTACTTCGGTATGATGCTGCAACACCCATATTTGAAAGGTTTGACTTTTGAGATAGAAAATAATTTTAAAAATATTTCTTACGTCTAATGTGGTGTTTTGCAGTAATGACCGGTATTACTTCGGTATGGTGCTGCAACACCCATATTTGAAAGGTTTGACTTTTGAGAGAAAATAATTTTAAAAATATTTTATACGGCTTATGTGGTGTTTTGCAGTTGCATACTGTACCTCCGGTATTACTTCGGTATGGTGCTGCAACACCCATATTTGAAAGGTTTGACTTTTGAGATAGAAAATAATTTTAAAAATATTTTTTACGTCTAATGTGGTGTTTTGCAGTTGCATACTGTACCTCCGGTATTACTTCGGTATGATGCTGCAACCCCCATATTTGAAAGGTTTGACTTTTTAGATAGAAAATAATTTTAAAAATATTTTTTACGTCTAATGTGGTGTTTTGCAGTAATGACCGGTATTACTACGGTATGATGCTGCAACACCCATATTTGAAAGGTTTGACTTTTGAGATAGAAAATAATTTTAAAAATATTTTTTACGTCTAATGTGGTGTTTTGCAGTAATGACCGGTATTACTTCGGTATGGTGCTGCAACACCCATATTTGAAAGGTTTGACTTTTGAGATAGAAAATAATTTTAAAAATATTTTTTACGTCTAATGTGGTGTTTTGCAGTAATGACCGGTATTACTTCGGTATGATGCAGCAACACCCATATTTGAAAGGTTTGACTTTTGAGAGAAAATAATTTTAAAAATATTTTATACGGCTTATGTGGTGTTTTGCAGTTGCATACTGTACCTCCGGTATTACTTCGGTATGATGCTGCAACACCCATATTTGAAAGGTTTGACTTTTGAGAGAAAATAATTTTAAAAATATTTTATACGGCTTATGTGGTGTTTTGCAGTTGCATACTGTACCTCCGGTATTACTTCGGTATGATGCTGCAACACCCATATTTGAAAGGTTTGACTTTTGAGATAGAAAATAATTTTAAAAATATTTTTTACGTCTAATGTGGTGTTTTGCAGTTGCATACTGTAACTCCGGTATTACTTCGGTATGATGCAGCAACACCCATATTTGAAAGGTTTGACTTTTGAGATAGAAAATAATTTTAAAAATATTTTTTACGTCTAATGTGGTGTTTTGCAGTTGCATACTGTACCTCCGGTATTACTTCGGTATGATGCAGCAACACCCATATTTGAAAGGTTTGACTTTTGAGATAGAAAATAATTTTAAAAATATTTTTTACGTCTAATGTGGTGTTTTGCAGTTGCATACTGTAACTCCGGTATTACTTCGGTATGATGCTGCAACACCCATATTTGAAAGGTTTGACTTTTGAGATAGAAAATAATTTTAAAAATATTTTTTACGTCTAATGTGGTGTTTTGCAGTTGCATACTGTACCTCCGGTATTACTTCGGTATGATGCTGCAACACCCATATTTGAAAGGTTTGACTTTTGAGATAGAAAATAATTTTAAAAATATTTCTTACGTCTAATGTGGTGTTTTGCAGTAATGACCGGTATTACTTCGGTATGGTGCTGCAACACCCATATTTGAAAGGTTTGACTTTTGAGAGAAAATAATTTTAAAAATATTTTATACGGCTTATGTGGTGTTTTGCAGTTGCATACTGTACCTCCGGTATTACTTCGGTATGGTGCTGCAACACCCAACTTTGAAAGGTTTGACTTTTGAGATAGAAAATAATTTTAAAAATATTTTTTACGTCTAATGTGGTGTTTTGCAGTAATGACCGGTATTACTTCGGTATGGTGCTGCAACACCCAAATTTGAAAGGTTTGACTTTTGAGATAGAAAATAATTTTAAAAATATTTTTTACGTCTAATGTGGTGTTTTGCAGTTGCATACTGTACCTCCGGTATTACTTCGGTATGATGCTGCAACACCCATATTTGAAAGGTTTGACTTTTTAGATAGAAAATAATTTTAAAAATATTTTTTACGTCTAATGTGGTGTTTTGCAGTAATGACCGGTATTACTACGGTATGATGCTGCAACACCCATATTTGAAAGGTTTGACTTTTGAGATAGAAAATAATTTTAAAAATATTTTTTACGTCTAATGTGGTGTTTTGCAGTAATGACCGGTATTACTTCGGTATGGTGCTGCAACACCCATATTTGAAAGGTTTGACTTTTGAGATAGAAAATAATTTTAAAAATATTTTTTACGTCTAATGTGGTGTTTTGCAGTAATGACCGGTATTACTTCGGTATGATGCAGCAACACCCATATTTGAAAGGTTTGACTTTTGAGAGAAAATAATTTTAAAAATATTTTATACGGCTTATGTGGTGTTTTGCAGTTGCATACTGTACCTCCGGTATTACTTCGGTATGATGCTGCAACACCCATATTTGAAAGGTTTGACTTTTGAGATAGAAAATAATTTTAAAAATATTTTTTACGTCTAATGTGGTGTTTTGCAGTTGCATACTGTACCTCCGGTATTACTTCGGTATGATGCTGCAACACCTAGAGTTTATGTTGTCGCTTCACAAAAAATTATTGGGAAAAAATTTAAAAAATTGTATAAAACAAAGGTTTAAAAAATACAAAAAACATTATTATTATTGGATGTTCCATTCTACAACATAAACAGTAAAAAAAACAAGCCAAAAAGTTTTCTCACAAATTTTTTTTTTAAAAAATGTTGTGACTACGAAAAATATTTAAAATATTCAAACAAAACAGAAAATGAAATTACTTTTAAATGTCCAAATTAGTAAAGTTTTTGTTTGCAATAAAACAATGTTCAAAGTTTTCTGTTTTATTTCATTTTTGCTAATCCATTTTGATTTTTTTTTATTCCACCCAATTTTTCCCATATGTGCGCCACAAAGACATTGACAGAAATCAATTTTCTCGCTGTTGTCATAAAAAAAATCGTCAAAAAATAAATGGTTTTAGCTACTAATACGCTTTAGAGAAAGTAGAGTTTATGTTGTCGCTTCACAAAAAATTATTGGGAAAAAATTTAAAAAATTGTATAAAACAAAGGTTTGACCCATATTTTGTATTGTTTAAATATTTGATACTTGTTGTGTGAAAACGAATTCATATAAATTTATTGGGAAATTAAAAGAGGGTTCCATGTTTTTGAAATTTTAAGGCAACAAATTGGGTTGTGATAAAAAGAACATTAATAAAAAATAAGGGTTTTGCTGGATTCATATACTTTCTTCTTTATACCCTTCTAAAAAAGCTCGAAAATTTGAGACATGAATTAAAAATGAAAATTGAATTTGCATTAAATGTTTTACTTTTTTGCTATTCTGTAAATTTATTATTATTTCGGATTTTGCTTTTCAAAGCGAATATTCGGCATTTTTAGTTTTGCTCTCCTTTATTTTTGCTTATCGATTTTGATTTTTTAAATATTTAATTTTTGTGTGAGGACAAAGCATTTCATTCTTTCTTAATTACTGCTCTTTAATGCTTTTTAAAAACATGTTGTTTCAAACAAAAAATGATATGCAAAAGTTATCCGACAATTAAATCTAATTTTTCCAAAACTGATATGAATTAAAAAAATAATTAAAATATTCAAAATAAATTGTAAAAGTAGAATAATTTATTGAATTCTTAAAGACCTTTTTTAAATAAAAAATGCAAACAAAAATGGCAAGAATGATGGAGAAATATATAAATCTTCCAAAATCCAGCAATGCAAATGTCTGAGCGTCCAAGTCCATATGGGTTTTGGGTGCCATATAAAAAGATTGCGCACGTTCAGTTTAGTTTTGTCTTATTTTTGTGCGTCAATTTTACCAATCACAGATGCATAGACAAATATTGATTTTTTTCGAAGCTCTCATTTGGGAAGGACAAACTTTTTGAGACGTTCAGCGAAACAATTATCTTCTTTCTTGATTTTTTATTTTTGTGGCTTTCGTGCATTTTTATTTTAAAAAAAATGTAGAATGAATGCAACGAAAGTTTTGATGAATTTTTTATTTGAATATTTTAAGAAAAGTTATTATTAATTTGTTAATTTTAAATAAAAGCTAAAATTTTTGTTAAAATCATGTATCCTACATAAATTCGGATAATACAACAGTTTTTGTGCGATGGAACTGAAGAAGTGTTCGTTATTTATAAAATTTGCATAGCGAAACAGTCATACATTTTGTTTAAAGAAAGGAGCATGATACCGGTAGAAAAGAAACTATTTCGTCTAACCTATACTGAAAAGTGATACATTAAACAAAAGTAATTTTTTCTAAAAGAACAAATGATAGCAAATAACTAAAAATTTACAGAAAAAATAGATGTATTCAATAAAACTAATTTTGTTATTATTGTCTATAATCATTGCCCGAAGCTTGACAAAAAATACCAAAAACATCTAACGTTATCATCCGCTTTATAATTTCTACTAAATCCATTTGATTCTGTTCTCACACATTAGGTATCAAGTATTCAAACATTACAAAAAATATGCATAAAAATTTTTTCAGTAGGTTTGTTTCTTGTTCCGTTTTTTGTTGAAAGTTGTTTTTACGGGGTTTCTAAAAATCAACTGGTTGTAAATAAATCGTTTTATTTTCCCATTTTAACTTTGAAAAAATGTTTGAATATTTTAATGTCTTCCATTTTTTATAAAATAAGTTCTTTTTACAGGTTTATCAAATCAAGCACTATTTTTATCCGACATTTGAATCGATGCTTTCTGAACGATGGAATTCCAAAAATGATGAACCAATTCAAATCACTGATTTTTCCTACAACGATTTTAAAGAATTTCTAACTTTTATTTATTCCGGTGAATGTACACTCACAGATGAAAATATTTTTGCTTTGACTGATATGGCTGAATTTTATGGTGTTCAAATTTTTAAAAATGCTTGTGATAGTTTTTTGTCAAAGATGGATTTAAATATGGAGAATGTTTTACCATTTTTGAAATTTTCAAATAAATATTTATTAATTGAAGGAAAAGCATCTATTCGACTTTTTCTTTCAACTAATTTTATGGATTTTATTAAATGTGAAAATTTTTTAAATGCCAATAAGCAAAGCGTTAAAGAACGGGTTGAAATTGTACATGATTTTGCTCAACCAGAAGAGATTTTTCAGGCAGTAAGTTTATCCATTTTTTTGATATTCATTACAGCAATCATATTCACGAATGCTTTGAGCATCAAGTAAAAAATAATGTAGACCTCAATTTCAATAAAGCAATCAAAGCTGAAATAACACCATTTTTACAGTATATTCAATTTAAAAACATGAGTCCCAAATTTTTGAATACATTTGTTGGTATGTTTTTTGTTATGTTTGGCATCCCTTAACTCATTTTTTTAGTTGAAAGAGGTTTCCTTTTTTCTCATGATGAATTAAGCGATACTTTGGACAATGCTATGCCTGATAAGTCTGCGAATGTCAAAGGTAAAATGTTTTCTTAACTTGTGTTTTTAAATTATCTTTTTTTTCAGTTAAAATTACAAATTCATATGGTCATTCAATTTCTGGTATTCTTCCTCGTGATTCCGATGCTGTCAAAGTTATTAAATCATTGAAAAATCGTTCATCTGAAAACAATGGACTGTTCATTCATTGGAAAACTAAATGTAAAATTCATTCAACCCAAAGTCCAATAAAAAAACGAAATGGCGTTGAATGGTATTTAATTATTACATCTGATGGAGAAATTGGTGTCAAATGGTGCCATCTCACGGATGAAAACAATTATTTGTTGGCTGAAATGCCCGACGAAAGCTACCAATTTCTTGCAAAAGGAAAATGCAAAATTGAAATTGAATAATTTTGTATCTCGTTTTTATTTACTTTTTTGTTTTGTAAATATTTTTTTGCTTTTAAAAAATGTTGTATCGTTTGAATTTATTTACTGTATTCAAAAATTATTCGAAGACTAAAAAAAGATACAAACTTTGGGGTTGTCTATGATATCATGGCAATAGTAGGAGGGGACCAATAATTTTTGGCAATTAAAATTATTTTGCCACACTTCAAAGGCAGCACGCCGCTAGATTAAAAATGGACGGGTTTGAAAATTCTGATTTTCGTATGACGTTTTATCTACATGATCAGTTACAACTAGACAAGCCAGTGCCGCAACAAAAGTAGGTGTAGGACAATGCAAGTTTTCTCGTTTTTACTCAACATGTGTATAAATTTAAAAAACTTTAAGAATATGTTCAAATACATGTATTCATCTTTTTATGCAAATTCTCATCTATTAAAACAGCTTGAATATATTTTTTCTTAAAGTATACAGAATTCTGTTGATGTAAATATTCATTTTATGCAAATTCTCATCTATTAAAACAGCTTGAATATATTTTTTCTTAAAGTATACAGAATTCTGTTGATGTAAATATTCATTTTATGCAAATTCTCATCTATTAAAACAGCTTGAATATATTTTTTCTTAAAGTATACAGAATTCTGTTGATGTAAATATTCATTTTATGCAAATTCTCATCTATTAAAAAACTTGAATATTCTTGTAGGATAAATATATTTATTTGAACAAAATCTCAAAGATTTTAAAAATGTATACACATGTAAAAAGTCGAATTTGAGATTCTTTTTTTTACTCGTAACTGCTTTTTAAACTCTAATTTTGTTATTTACTAGTAATTGCAACCATTTGCGTGCAAAAAATCAAAAAAAGAAAATGATAAAACTTAAAAAAAACGAAATTTTTCCCCCTTTACTTTTACCAAAAAAAGTTTTTAGATTCTGAATCCGGCTTCAGAATCCGTTTTAGCTAATAAAGGTATCTGGTACCCAGTAGATAATAATCAGCAAATATTAGGCTTTTTTGGTACAAAAAACTTGTTTTTACGATCATTCTAAACAAATTTAAACTTATATTTTGAAGTGAATAAATAAATATTCGACACAAAAGAGCATATTATGGTTAATATTGCTTCATTGTATTCTTAAATTATTATTTTAATAACATGCAGTTTTGTTAAAAATATTTTGAAAAATTTTTGGATAACTCATATATTTTTTTTACCCGCGGCTGTAATCGAGCCATGCACCTTTTTTCTCTTTTGCTCGTTGGACGCGCGCGTTTCACCACTCGGACACCATTTTTTTACTCACCCCTCCAAATTTTTTTTCTGCCGTTTTGAATCAAAATGCGCTTCGCAGAATCGCCATTATATTTCGAACTTCTGAATTTAAAAAAAATCTAAAAATACCATAAGATTACGAAGATCTTGAGCTATCCAAATATATGAAAATTATATGCCAAATCTAAAATTTATTTTTTACGCTGTGCCCCCTACATTAATACCGAAAAAAAGAATGCGGCGGATACTTTGAGTATAAAGATTAAACTTCAAAATGTTGCCCTAAATTTTTCTAGCGAATTACAACAATAAAAGAAATGTGTTTTTGAGAAAAAGAAAACACTTCTCTTTTGCAATGGCTTTTCCCAAACTTGGCTGCAGTTCGATTTCACTTTTTTCCAGCCCGAAAGGAATTAGTACAAACTTAAAAATGTTATTGTTTGAATATTTTTATTGAAATTTTTGATATGAATAATATTCATCAATTCGTTAGAAGAACATTTTAAAAAAGGGTAAAGACAGATCAAAAATTGCTCCTTTGACCAAAAAATAACTGGATAACTAGGCTCGAAAACAACAGTACAAAAATAACGGATTGAAAATTTTGTACAGCCAAAATATGTTAGCAATTTTTAAAAAATTTAATCTCGATATTACATTTTGTTTACCACTAACAAACACAAACTCTGTTTTAGTGATTTATTTTAATAAAAAAATTTATGATTTTCGTTATCACAAAAAAAAAAACTTTCTGATGGCACTTTATAGCAGTACCGTAAGAAGGTGAAGAAAATTAATTATCAAATTATTAGGGCATTTTATTGAAGTACCGTAAGAAGGTGAAGAACTTTGGATCGAAAAAGCTTCAAAATGTCACCAAATGCGTTTTAAATGCAAAATTGTTTTCATAATATGCATAATATGTCGACGAACATTTGTCAATGTTTTTTTTTTGGCAAAGGTTTAGCTTTCTGCCTTCATCGGGCTAGCAATTCGATCTCACTTAAAATATCAAAAAATCCCTCGTACATATGTTAGTTAAGCATGTTGACTAACTGTAGAAATTAACAGAAGGTCATGAAATATAAAGACGACCAAATGAGAAGCAAAAGTTTGTGAAATGCTAATCCGCCTCGAACGTGCTGTGGGTCAAAATCGAGTTTACTAATCTTTGTGAACAATGTGATTACAGTAAAAACAAGTCATAATTAACGAATCATCAAGGATCATCATATGGCCTAAAAAAAGCAATATTTTAGGCCATAAATTCTTTTTATTTCTTCAGTTTTTTTAATACGGTTTTCATGAATAAATAAAATATTCAAAGAAAGTGTTCTGCTTTGTTTCCAAAACAGAAAATCACTGTTTTGTGCAATTTTGGATAAGTTTGAACCCAGGGGCAACACGATAAAGTATACATTCTATTTATTTGCAAATTAAATATTCAAAATTACAAACTTATAAAGACATAGAAAAAAAAGAAAAACTACTTTTTTCAAAAGCGTTTTTTGTTTTAAAACACGAAAACATTTGGTCTTAAATATAATTGAAATATTTTAAGAAGAATATACAATGACAAATTGATTCGTCGATGATAATTGTTCTCTAATATCTGATGCCTGAATTTCAACGAGTTGTTGTTTATTGCCATGCAAATTAAGAAAATGAATCGAAAAACAGGTTCTTTGGTGTCGGTGTTTCTAAGAAAAGGCATAATTAAAAATTAGAATGTCATACAAAAAAAATAAACAACCTTAACAAATTCACCAAATGCTTTTACATTGAAATTGTTGCAATTACTTATGAGTTTGAATTCGAGAAGATTTTTTAAAAGATTCATTTTTGCAAAACTTTCACCGTTTTCATAAATGGAAGAAATCCTACAAATGAAAATATTTTTTAGGAGAATTTTAGAAAAGAACGAACCATTCAATTCTTTCAACCATTGGAAGAGTTTTAAAAAGCAGTGAAACTTTGACCCTAATAATTTGATAATTAATTTTCTTCACCTTCTTACGGTACTGCTATAAAGTGCCATCAGAAAGTTTTTTTTTTTTGTGATAACGAAAATCATAAATTTTTTTATTAAAATAAATCACTAAAACAGAGTTTGTGTTTGTTAGTGGTAAACAAAATGTAATATCGAGATTAAATTTTTTAAAAATTGCTAACATATTTTGGCTGTACAAAATTTTCAATCCGTTATTTTTGTACTGTTGTTTTCGAGCCTAGTTATCCAGTTATTTTTTGGTCAAAGGAGCAATTTTTGATCTGTCTTTACCCTTTTTTAAAATGTTCTTCTAACGAATTGATGAATATTATTCATATCAAAAATTTCAATAAAAATATTCAAACAATAACATTTTTAAGTTTGTACTAATTCCTTTCGGGCTGGAAAAAAGTGAAATCGAACTGCAGCCAAGTTTGGGAAAAGCCATTGCAAAAGAGAAGTGTTTTCTTTTTCTCAAAAACACATTTCTTTTATTGTTGTAATTCGCTAGAAAAATTTAGGGCAACATTTTGAAGTTTAATCTTTATACTCAAAGTATCCGCCGCATTCTTTTTTTCGGTATTAATGTAGGGGGCACAGCGTAAAAAATAAATTTTAGATTTGGCATATAATTTTCATATATTTGGATAGCTCAAGATCTTCGTAATCTTATGGTATTTTTAGATTTTTTTTAAATTCAGAAGTTCGAAATATAATGGCGATTCTGCGAAGCGCATTTTGATTCAAAACGGCAGAAAAAAAATTTGGAGGGGTGAGTAAAAAAATGGTGTCCGAGTGGTGAAACGCGCGCGTCCAACGAGCAAAAGAGAAAAAAGGTGCATGGCTCGATTACAGCCGCGGGTAAAAAAAATATATGAGTTATCCAAAAATTTTTCAAAATATTTTTAACAAAACTGCATGTTATTAAAATAATAATTTAAGAATACAATGAAGCAATATTAACCATAATATGCTCTTTTGTGTCGAATATTTATTTATTCACTTCAAAATATAAGTTTAAATTTGTTTAGAATGATCGTAAAAACAAGTTTTTTGTACCAAAAAAGCCTAATATTTGCTGATTATTATCTACTGGGTACCAGATACCTTTATTAGCTAAAACGGATTCTGAAGCCGGATTCAGAATCTAAAAACTTTTTTTGGTAAAAGTAAAGGGGGAAAAATTTCGTTTTTTTTAAGTTTTATCATTTTCTTTTTTTGATTTTTTGCACGCAAATGGTTGCAATTACTAGTAAATAACAAAATTAGAGTTTAAAAAGCAGTTACGAGTAAAAAAAAGAATCTCAAATTCGACTTTTTACATGTGTATACATTTTTAAAATCTTTGAGATTTTGTTCAAATAAATATATTTATCCTACAAGAATATTCAAGTTTTTTAATAGATGAGAATTTGCATAAAATGAATATTTACATCAACAGAATTCTGTATACTTTAAGAAAAAATATATTCAAGCTGTTTTAATAGATGAGAATTTGCATAAAATGAATATTTACATCAACAGAATTCTGTATACTTTAAGAAAAAATATATTCAAGCTGTTTTAATAGATGAGAATTTGCATAAAATGAATATTTACATCAACAGAATTCTGTATACTTTAAGAAAAAATATATTCAAGCTGTTTTAATAGATGAGAATTTGCATAAAAAGATGAATACATGTATTTGAACATATTCTTAAAGTTTTTTAAATTTATACACATGTTGAGTAAAAACGAGAAAACTTGCATTGTCCTACACCTACTTTTGTTGCGGCACTGGCTTGTCTAGTTGTAACTGATCATGTAGATAAAACGTCATACGAAAATCAGAATTTTCAAACCCGTCCATTTTTAATCTAGCGGCGTGCTGCCTTTGAAGTGTGGCAAAATAATTTTAATTGCCAAAAATTATTGGTCCCCTCCTACTATTGCCATGATATCATAGACAACCCCAAAGTTTGTATCTTTTTTTAGTCTTCGAATAATTTTTGAATACAGTAAATAAATTCAAACGATACAACATTTTTTAAAAGCAAAAAAATATTTACAAAACAAAAAAGTAAATAAAAACGAGATACAAAATTATTCAATTTCAATTTTGCATTTTCCTTTTGCAAGAAATTGGTAGCTTTCGTCGGGCATTTCAGCCAACAAATAATTGTTTTCATCCGTGAGATGGCACCATTTGACACCAATTTCTCCATCAGATGTAATAATTAAATACCATTCAACGCCATTTCGTTTTTTTATTGGACTTTGGGTTGAATGAATTTTACATTTAGTTTTCCAATGAATGAACAGTCCATTGTTTTCAGATGAACGATTTTTCAATGATTTAATAACTTTGACAGCATCGGAATCACGAGGAAGAATACCAGAAATTGAATGACCATATGAATTTGTAATTTTAACTGAAAAAAAAGATAATTTAAAAACACAAGTTAAGAAAACATTTTACCTTTGACATTCGCAGACTTATCAGGCATAGCATTGTCCAAAGTATCGCTTAATTCATCATGAGAAAAAAGGAAACCTCTTTCAACTAAAAAAATGAGTTAAGGGATGCCAAACATAACAAAAAACATACCAACAAATGTATTCAAAAATTTGGGACTCATGTTTTTAAATTGAATATACTGTAAAAATGGTGTTATTTCAGCTTTGATTGCTTTATTGAAATTGAGGTCTACATTATTTTTTACTTGATGCTCAAAGCATTCGTGAATATGATTGCTGTAATGAATATCAAAAAAATGGATAAACTTACTGCCTGAAAAATCTCTTCTGGTTGAGCAAAATCATGTACAATTTCAACCCGTTCTTTAACGCTTTGCTTATTGGCATTTAAAAAATTTTCACATTTAATAAAATCCATAAAATTAGTTGAAAGAAAAAGTCGAATAGATGCTTTTCCTTCAATTAATAAATATTTATTTGAAAATTTCAAAAATGGTAAAACATTCTCCATATTTAAATCCATCTTTGACAAAAAACTATCACAAGCATTTTTAAAAATTTGAACACCATAAAATTCAGCCATATCAGTCAAAGCAAAAATATTTTCATCTGTGAGTGTACATTCACCGGAATAAATAAAAGTTAGAAATTCTTTAAAATCGTTGTAGGAAAAATCAGTGATTTGAATTGGTTCATCATTTTTGGAATTCCATCGTTCAGAAAGCATCGATTCAAATGTCGGATAAAAATAGTGCTTGATTTGATAAACCTGTAAAAAGAACTTATTTTATAAAAAATGGAAGACATTAAAATATTCAAACATTTTTTCAAAGTTAAAATGGGAAAATAAAACGATTTATTTACAACCAGTTGATTTTTAGAAACCCCGTAAAAACAACTTTCAACAAAAAACGGAACAAGAAACAAACCTACTGAAAAAATTTTTATGCATATTTTTTGTAATGTTTGAATACTTGATACCTAATGTGTGAGAACAGAATCAAATGGATTTAGTAGAAATTATAAAGCGGATGATAACGTTAGATGTTTTTGGTATTTTTTGTCAAGCTTCGGGCAATGATTATAGACAATAATAACAAAATTAGTTTTATTGAATACATCTATTTTTTCTGTAAATTTTTAGTTATTTGCTATCATTTGTTCTTTTAGAAAAAATTACTTTTGTTTAATGTATCACTTTTCAGTATAGGTTAGACGAAATAGTTTCTTTTCTACCGGTATCATGCTCCTTTCTTTAAACAAAATGTATGACTGTTTCGCTATGCAAATTTTATAAATAACGAACACTTCTTCAGTTCCATCGCACAAAAACTGTTGTATTATCCGAATTTATGTAGGATACATGATTTTAACAAAAATTTTAGCTTTTATTTAAAATTAACAAATTAATAATAACTTTTCTTAAAATATTCAAATAAAAAATTCATCAAAACTTTCGTTGCATTCATTCTACATTTTTTTTAAAATAAAAATGCACGAAAGCCACAAAAATAAAAAATCAAGAAAGAAGATAATTGTTTCGCTGAACGTCTCAAAAAGTTTGTCCTTCCCAAATGAGAGCTTCGAAAAAAATCAATATTTGTCTATGCATCTGTGATTGGTAAAATTGACGCACAAAAATAAGACAAAACTAAACTGAACGTGCGCAATCTTTTTATATGGCACCCAAAACCCATATGGACTTGGACGCTCAGACATTTGCATTGCTGGATTTTGGAAGATTTATATATTTCTCCATCATTCTTGCCATTTTTGTTTGCATTTTTTATTTAAAAAAGGTCTTTAAGAATTCAATAAATTATTCTACTTTTACAATTTATTTTGAATATTTTAATTATTTTTTTAATTCATATCAGTTTTGGAAAAATTAGATTTAATTGTCGGATAACTTTTGCATATCATTTTTTGTTTGAAACAACATGTTTTTAAAAAGCATTAAAGAGCAGTAATTAAGAAAGAATGAAATGCTTTGTCCTCACACAAAAATTAAATATTTAAAAAATCAAAATCGATAAGCAAAAATAAAGGAGAGCAAAACTAAAAATGCCGAATATTCGCTTTGAAAAGCAAAATCCGAAATAATAATAAATTTACAGAATAGCAAAAAAGTAAAACATTTAATGCAAATTCAATTTTCATTTTTAATTCATGTCTCAAATTTTCGAGCTTTTTTAGAAGGGTATAAAGAAGAAAGTATATGAATCCAGCAAAACCCTTATTTTTTATTAATGTTCTTTTTATCACAACCCAATTTGTTGCCTTAAAATTTCAAAAACATGGAACCCTCTTTTAATTTCCCAATAAATTTATATGAATTCGTTTTCACACAACAAGTATCAAATATTTAAACAATACAAAATATGGGTCAAACCTTTGTTTTATACAATTTTTTAAATTTTTTCCCAATAATTTTTTGTGAAGCGACAACATAAACTCTACTTTCTCTAAAGCGTATTAGTAGCTAAAACCATTTATTTTTTGACGATTTTTTTTATGACAACAGCGAGAAAATTGATTTCTGTCAATGTCTTTGTGGCGCACATATGGGAAAAATTGGGTGGAATAAAAAAAAATCAAAATGGATTAGCAAAAATGAAATAAAACAGAAAACTTTGAACATTGTTTTATTGCAAACAAAAACTTTACTAATTTGGACATTTAAAAGTAATTTCATTTTCTGTTTTGTTTGAATATTTTAAATATTTTTCGTAGTCACAACATTTTTTAAAAAAAAAATTTGTGAGAAAACTTTTTGGCTTGTTTTTTTTACTGTTTATGTTGTAGAATGGAACATCCAATAATAATAATGTTTTTTGTATTTTTTAAATCATCTAGATTTGAATGAAAAAAATTTATTTCTCATTATATTTTTACAACTTACTTGAAACTTGAATTTTTTTACAATGATTACAATATACATTTGTCATGCAATTTTGGGGAAAAATTTTGAAATTTGTTGACTTAAAAAGTCATTTAAAGTCACCAATCTATAATTTTAAAAAATGTGATTTGCTCTTTCGCTTTTTTGCATTTCCTTAAAATGCATTTTCTAATTAGCCAAATATTCAAAAACCAATAAATTCTTTGTTGAATCAAATCATGGTTTCAAAAAATTATTTTTATTAAGTTGCACAATCAAAACATGAAAATTCTTTTGACACCGAAACGCTTTTTTCAAAGTTGCGAAATTTTGTACGCCAAGAAAATAGATTTTCTTCCTTGTTTTTCTTTTGTTTATTTGGTCATAAAAAATTTGTTTTTGAAAACCCAATTTCATTAAAAAATCATGAAAATTTTTAAAAATTTCAATGGGCTAGAAAATTTCTTGTATTTTTTTAGAATTGGCTTCTGTGAAATTTTTTTATTAATAATGTATGTTCAGGAGGATTTTCGACAAAAAAATATATATAACGGACCTTTGGGTTATTTTCAATATCTTGTTCTAACAAATTCACGAATATGTTTCATCTCAAAAGTTTCAATATAAAAAATTCAAAGAAATAAAGTATTTTTTCGAATATGCTTATATGAAATAAAAATGAGCAGTTTGTTGCAGTTTAAGCAATACAAAATTAACGCTTTTTTTATAAAAGTTTAAAGGTCCTTCTGTCGACCTTAAACTTTGGCAGACAATTTGACGCTTTTAAATTATGAAACATTTCTTCTTTCGAAAAAAAATCCCAGACACAATAACGACAAAAACATGGTTGAAGAAATAAGCCTTCAGCCAAATCCCATTGATACTAAATATTGACACGATCACTATGATCAGTATTAAGTTATGAATGTTTTTTTTAGAGTGAAACCGTTGATAAATAAATAGTGGTCGTGGCAGTTTCACGTTTTCAAGAATATAAAATTAAAAAATAGCATATGAAAATTTTCGTCATTTAATTTTTAATACGAAAACATGAGCAATACTAAATCTTACGCGACTTTTTACTTAAATTAAAGACATCCGAGTAAAAAAGTGAAGAAAAACTTTAATTATTTCACAATTCGAAACATGGTTTCGTATGTCGTCTTTTCAGAGAAAAATTTAATGAAACTATGTTTTTAATTCAAATTCGGAGGTTGCTCAAGCATTTTTCGATTCCAATTTTTGTTTTTAAAATTAACACTTTGTTTACGTAATAGTCGCAAAACTTTTTTACAAAAGAATTACAAAAACGCATATTTTTGTTTAAAACAAAACATTAAAACACCTTCTGCAAAAAGCAGCAAAAAATATTGCTATTCAAAAAGAAGAAAGAGACAAATGTGTGTCTGTACATTAAATTTCTCAAATGTTGTTAACAATCTCTTTTTTCCTTTTTGAATTTTTTAATACCGTCGTGTTCTTTAAATTTTGGTTAATCAAACAAAAATTTGAAATTAAAAAACGGATGGGGATGCTTTTACGGGTATTTTCTGCAACGAGAAAAAACATTTAAAAAGATAAAAAGATTAGTAGTTATAATGTCTTATTCCATTGTTGACAGTTGAATCGTTGAATTTTAAAAATCACAATATTATTAATAATACTGAAAATTTTTAGTTGTCTTGATTTAGGCAACAAAAATCGAGATTTTTTCAAAGTTGTCCTAAAGTATTTGTGTTTTACTTGAGTTTCAAATATTCAAACATTTAAAAATCAGAAATTTTTTAAATAACGGTTTTTGCGATGACAAAAATAAATGACTGCGAACAAACTCTTTTATATAAGAAAAGGTGCTTTGCGGTCGACTCTTCACTCCTATGGGAGCGCTCTGGAGCGGAACAAAATCGAAGCGACGCAAAACAGTTGCTGCAAGTTTGCAATCTTTGGTGGCAAACAAATACCACATCAATTTTAACAATCAGACATTTATCGTTGTTCATTTTTATTAGCACTTCTTTTTTTTTTGAAAAGTGATTAAGAATTTATAAATAAGTATTACTATTTTTTGTTTGAATATTTCAAACATCTTTTTAATTTACAACCTTTTTGTAAAACATTGCAGAAATTTATTGTGCCGATTGTGTTCTTCTTATTCAGGAAAATTTTTATGATATAAAAAACAATATTGATTTTTTTATTTTCTTATAAATCATCTCTATTAAAACAAATTTTTTTTGTTTGTATGTCTAATTTATCTGCGCTTTTTTTAAAAACTAGAGTTTTTATGTAAAAGACGATAAAAAGCATATGTTATTTTTTGCCTTTCTTGGTTTATCTTAAAAAGGTCAAAACTTTCCCGGACAATTTGTCACGGAGAATCACAGAAAAGCATTTGATTTTTTCGACAAATTTTTAAAGCGTCAATGAAAGATGCGATGCTCTTTTTTAGATTTTTCTGATTTCGAAATGCCGCAAAGTAGATTTTTGAGAGCTAATGAAAAACTTACAAATGTGTGAAGAAAAATTTTAAAATTTTAGAAAAAAACTGGACCTTGCTTTAAAATATTAAAGATCTTTTTATTGTTCGAATATTTGATGATTATTGTGTCTTGTTTAATATCACTTTAATAGAACTGAAATTATGTGATGCACTTTATTTTTGCTGGTAATATCGCACAAATCGTTAAGCCATATAAAAACAGTATATAAAAAAGTAAATGCATTTCACTTTCAAAACAAATATAAAAATTAACACCAAAAAATACTTACAAAATATTTATCATTTTTTTGTTGTAATATCGAACTAAAATTCTTAAGATTAAAAATGGGTAGCATTTTCATTTGTGCTGTGTGTTGCAATATAACGATATGATTATGTTGCAATAAATATTTTTTATTTGTTTGTAATTAATTTAAAAGTGTTTTCTAAAACATTCAAACATTTTCTTTAACAAACAGAAATTTTGTCACGATTATTTTCTTTTGTTTGCAAAAACAGACACCAAAATTCGCCAAAAAAACGATGTTTTTAGTGAACAAAAAAATGTTAAAAAAATTTTTTGCCAATTCCGATTTAAAAAAATACGAAAAAGATAAAAAAAAATTGCGAATGCGATAACTTTTTAGGGACGAAAATTCATATTAGAAAACGCATAAAATATGATTTTCTTCTTTGTACTGTTTGAATTTTCAAAAGGAAAATGTAATATCTTTTATCATAATTTTTTTAACGTAGAAAAATATTAAAAACGTTTTTCGGCATTTTTTTGTCATTAAAGTACGGTATTTTGAATCTGGACAGCGGCGAACATTTTTTGGCATAAATTAAGGCGACATCATTGTCTAAAAATTAATTTGAACTTTTAAACAATAATTAATTGGGATAATGAATTTACATGTTGTTGATCAACTCCTGCGCCATTGCAAAGATTACAAGTTTTTTTGCATTTTTGTGCCATTAATGTAAGATTTGGTGGACTTTTGCAGAGTTTGACATTTGCGGCACAATTTATGGCAAGATCCCTGCCTGAATTTGAGAATTAGCATAATTTTCTATTGGTTAATTTGATGAATAAAATCTTACAACTTTCTGAAGTTCCTGTGTAATCACATGCGTTTGTAGTAGCATTACAAATGAATTGGATTGGACACATACCATCAATGCATGCTAAAAATCAAATGGTTTTAAGTCAATTTTATTTAAAAAAGATTAGCTATTACGTCCAGAAGCAGGGTGATCGCTCATGACAAAAGTGCCAAAAATGATGAAAAAGTAGAAAAGAGCAACAAAAGCAGTTTTCATTTTAGATTCCTAAAGTTTGTAGCTATAAACGTTAACCGACGACGTTTCCAAGTGATTCAGGAGTTAGAGCTCCATATCTTTCACATATATAACAATGGCACAAAGATACGCTGAATACTTTCAACACTAAAAATGAATTTAACAAATTTTCATTCTTTTGTGATTAGTCGGCTGATGAATAATATAACGATGTTGGTGAATACGAAAAAACACTTTTCAAGTGTTTTACATACTTTTATTTGAGAGATATGACCCTTACTAATCCGTTAGTAGTGTTTTGCATAGAATATACCCATTTTTCTTATAAATTTAAGCATTTAGAACATTGGAAAAGTTGTTTTTCGTATTCATCAACATCAATTTACTATTAATCAGCTAAATAACCCCCAAATAATAATGATTCGTTAAATTCATTTCTGGTGTTGAAGGTGTTCAGCGAATCTTTTCTGTCACTGTTAAACAAAGGATATTGCATTGCAGCTGATAATAATTGGCACAAATATTCCCAAATACTAGGCTGATATATGGTAAAAAAATGTGGAGCTCCAACTCCTGAATATCTTGGGAACGTAAACGGTAAATATACGACTTTTCTAATTCAATAAAGATACACTTTTATATAGCAGCAGACCAATGACATTAATATGGCAGCTGGGAAAAAAGCAGAGGTGGAACTATTTTTGATAAATAGAAATTTTATCTCGTCTTGGAACAATAAAATTTTTGTATTTTGTGTAATTAAATTTTGTCAAACAATATCAATTTTTCTATGATTCTTGTTTGATTAGCTTTACACATAAAAAACGAAATTTATTTTTTGTAACTAAGGGTTCAATGTTTTATTTTATTTTTTTGTGCAACGACAATTATTTTTTATGAATTGCAAAAATTCAATAGATGTATTTCTTTTCTATTTGGATAGCTGTTGTATTAAACCAAAAGGTTTGAAATTAGATAAACAAATTTAAATCATTTAAAAAAATGTGTTTCTTTCATCGAATGATATTCCTGTAAGCAGTACCGTCTCCAATTTTTAATGTTCTGTTTTTGTATTTTTCCAAATAAATAATGTAGAAAACTTTTAATACATATAATAAAATTTATTTAATTAGCAGTTTGATCCAAGTATGAAAGAATTAATTGATTGTTTTTTTGCAATAGATAAAAGAGAATAAAATACAAAGCTCCTCAAAATTTTGCTTGAGGTTCAAAATATATGGTAAAAGTGTCATTCAAAAACTAATGTATAATACATTTTTGTCAATTTGTTAAAACAATTTTCAACAAACATACAGCAATAACATGCAAAATATTCTGTTTTATTTGGACACAAAATTATATCATTTTTTGAATAAAAAAAAGGACGTACATCATCTTGAGGTGGATTTATTTTGCTGAATTCAAAACATTTTTTAAAAAACAATTATTGTAAAAACTTTCAATAAAAATGTACAAGGTACAAAAATATTCAAATATTTTGTTAAAAACTGTGAGAAACATATTTGCCAGCTTTTGTTTGGGCCGAAGAGTTTTGATTTCACGTTTTCCAAAAACAAAATCATTTTTTATGATTTTTTTGATGAAAAAATAATGTGTTAAAAAGAAATAAAAAACAGACAATACTTTTATTGATAAACAAATCAACATCTTTTTTTTGTGATGTTTTGAAACGTGTTTTTTTAGGAAAAATGGACATTTTTTGTTGTCTTTTTTTCAGTGATTTCAAAAACCAGAAAAGTCAATTCAAAAAGCTGCTGCATTTTTTTTTGCTAAAATGTGACAGATTTTTGGTGCAAAATATAGGCATTTTTTTGAACCAAAAAGCGCGAGAGAGCGTTCGTCCGTTTTTTTTCTTTTTTGCCGTTGTCATTGACACAAAAAACACTGTGTTATGTGAACAATTTTTTTTGGTTTGTTTTTTTTTCGCAATTTTTTGGGAAATTATAAAACAGCAGACGATGATCTTAAAGTGACAAAGAAAGAGCGATATTTCGAAGAAGCAATTCTTCTTCAATGCAAAATGTTTTACTTTCCTTTTTTTAACCGAAGATGAAATAAAATCGGCAAGGGAAAAAATGCTGCAACAACAGTGGAAATTTTTAAACGACAAACATAACTTCGACAAAAAAAGTTCGTGTCCGAACGCTTTTCGGAGACAGAAAAAATTTTGGCTTTCGACTAAACACATTTTTTAGGGGTGGATTTTACGAATGAAAAACAATGCAAAAACTTTCTTCCTTTTACATTTCATATGACTGTTGTTTTTTTTGAATATTTGAAATAATTCTTTTATGTTTTATTAAAAAATAAAATTGAAACAACAAAGGTTTTTGTTTATTTTAACAGTAACAGGGCCCTCGACATTGCAATGAACTTTATTTTAATTTAATTTAATTTATTTATTCACTTCAAAGCGATTGCTCACTTTAAGTGCGGGTAAAAACAAGAAATATAATAAGAATAAAAGAATACAATAATAAAAAAGTGAATACAATAAAATGCTTTAAAATAAAGTAATAAAAGAAAAAAAATAAGTTTTTTGAATGAATTTTAAATGGTTCAATATTAATTTTAAAGAAAGTTATTTTTAGTGAGTTTGCATAATTTGATTTCTTTGTTATATGTTCCAGCAACAGCATCAAAATAATGGAACATTGTCTTTTTTTATGCCAATTTTATACAAAATGGATATAAATCATTATCTTTGAAACTACTTTATTGTTCATTGCAATTTCGGATACAACATTTTTTTCAAAGATTATAATTTCAATAAAAATCACAGGTTTCTTCAATATTCAAATATTAAATTCATTGAATTGATTTTGTCTTTGGTCTTAAAAATTTTTAAATGAAAGAGTGCAGTAGCCACAGTTAAGGATTATAAAGATTGTGGAAGAAATTCCATGTTTTTAATGAACTTTGCAAAATGTCTGACCAACCCAAATAGAGGCCGCAAGAAACATATTTTGGAAAATGTGTTTGCAACACATTATTTGTAAAAATTGTGTACATAATATGACATAATATTTTTTTGGGGATATTTTCAGTATTTTCAAACTGTTGTTAAACAAAAACGGTGGGACCTCGGTAGCTAATATTTACCCCATAACTATCCGTACTCAAGACCAGTATATGGGCAAAATATGGTGTTTTATCTCCGGCGTCCTCTGGGGTGGTCTACGGTCAGCGTGGTTCACAAAAAAGTATGATTTTTTAAATATTTGATTGTTTTCTAATGTAACATTTAAATTGACTTTTAAAACATGGACGAAAATACGCAGGTATACCCAAAATAAAAAGCACATTAAGTTTTCATAAAGCCTTTTTTGTTACTTCTCATTTTTTCAACAATTTTATTTCAAAAACAAAATTTTATCATACTGTTTTGTCATTTTTTTAAAAAAGAGAATTTTTCGGATAGTTTTGTTTTCTCGCAAAATTTGGGTACTGTTCAAGTTTTCTTCTTTTTTTTATTCAATAACTGCCATTTTTTATTCTCAAAAAATATTGGAGGACTGTCTTTTCTTTATGCCGCTTTTATAAATAATGAATACAAGTCATTATCTTTGTAACAACTGTATTATTCAATGCAATTTCGGATACAACATTTTTTCAAAGATTGTAATTTTAATAAGTAGTAATATTTTATTAAATATTCAAATATAAACTTCGCTAAAATGATTTTGTCTTTGGTTTTACAAACATTTAAATGCGAGTGTGCAGCAGACACAGTTAGAGGCCGCAAGAAACATATTTTGGCAAATGTGTTTGCGACACATACTGGTATAAATTGTGAATAACAAAATAAAAGAAATATTTTCTTTTAAATTTCTAAACCCCGCAAAAAAAATTTTCGACAAAAGATAATACGTACACTGACATCTGTGTATAAAGCGATCAACCAATGTTTCCCTTTTTTGTTGACAATAAAATAGCAAAAAAAAGAAAAGGTGTTATTTTTAAAAAGTGTTGTAAGCAAACACTTTTTTATTTCTTTTAACTTCTTTGTGGTTCACAAAAAAGTATGATTTTTTAAATATTTGATTGTTTTCTAATGTAACACTTCAATTGACTTCCAAAACATGAACGAAAATAAGCATGTATACCCAAAATAAAAATATCAAAAAACAAAAAGCACATTAAGTTTCCATACATTTATAAAGCATTTGTTGTTACTTCTCATTTTTTCGATAATTTTATAAGAAAAAAAAAATTTATCATTACTGCTTTGTCATTTTTTAAAAGAAAAAATAGATTTTTTCGGAAAGTTTTTTCCAAGGGTGGACAAAGGCCCATTTTCGACGTTTAGGGCCTGTCGAGGGCCTGGGAGTTTTTCTTAATTTACAAAATGTTTTGTTACCATTCGATGGTAAACAAGTAGGACTATCCATTTATGGGTCAAGGGCCCGGAATTTCGCAAGTTTTATGTCCAAAGGGCTTGATCGGGGCCTGAATTTTGACGTTTTTCACGAATTTTTTTTAGGTAAACAAGTAGGACTATACCTTTTATTCTTCTTCTGTAAATTTGTTTTGAATATTTGTGTTTTTACCATCTATGAATGTTTGAAAGCATTTGATTTTTTCATATTTTCAAACCATAGTTTTCAAGAATTGCCAAAATATTTAAAAAATAAAAGGTGATCTGTTCGTCTCAAAAAAAGCGAAAAAATGCAGTGTTTTTCGCCAGTTTTTTGTAATCAAAAAATATATTTCAATGTTTCAAAAAAAAGACGTTGAACAACATTTTTCAATGCCGAAAAATATTGTATCGTCTTTCGTCTTCTTTTTTACTTTTGCTTCAAAAGAGACGAAACAAAACTATTTGAATATTTTCAAATTTTTTTGAAACATTTGTAAAATTACAGGTATCATTTTTTCTTCAACATTATGAGTGTGTAATTTTTCACATGCAGTCTTCATGCATTGAACATTTTTAATTAACGGAATTAAAAGATCACATTTTTAACTAAAAAATTGGGTCACCAACAAGGAACCAGCTTATCTTTTTGATTTTGGTTTTAAAATATATTTCATGTGACTCCTCACATACTTAAACTTATTCACCGTAATTTTAAAAAAAATTTAGAACAACCCAAATTTATTCTTCTTTTTTATCCGGGGCTTCTGATTCTCTTTCATGTCATTGTTTTGATAACATTTTTTGCACAACAATCTTCAACGGTTCGACAACATCTTTTTTTCACATATGAATTGAATGAAGCCAAATCGAAATTTCGAATTAAAATATGTCATATCAAACATAGGAGTTTTTAGAACAAATTTAGATCACAAAAATTATTCAACTGTAATTTTTTACAAATTAAGAAATATTTAAAATATTTAAATAAATAAAAAAAAGGAAATGAAATAAAATTACTTGCTTATATGATACTACCCTTTGAGTAAAGGCAATACAAGTGAATAACGATAAATGTCTGGTCGTCCCAAATGGTTGCTGTTTCCCACAAAAAACTTGGGCACTTTTTTAACAGCTTTCTTTTTTGTGGGTTGATCAATTTTCTTTTGTTGCACAAAATTTTTTACAAAAAAAAAGCAATCGCAAAAATCGATTTTTCCTGACTTATTTTATTCTGACAAACCTATTGCAGATGACCCTAGTCTTTGGGATCATCCAGATTTGACGTCATTCAAAAATCGGAATTTTCAAACCCCTCCATTCCTACCCCGGCCGCGTTATCAAAGGTGCCGCCTTTGAAGTAGCGGCAAAATATCAAAGATCCGTTTTTTGTTTGAATATTTTATTTTGTTGATCATGAAGATGAAAATGCATTTTAAATACTTTTTGTTTTATCCAAGTTTTTTTCCGAAAATACCCTAAGCACGGCAATGACCGTTAAATTATTTTATACTCAAAAACTTTCCTTTTACCGAATTTTGAAAGAAAATATTTTACACAAAAATAAAATATTTAAAAAACATTTTATCAAAAAAGACAAGATTTTGTACGAAACAAAAACATTCTTTTTGTCAGGTTTTTCAGAACTTTTGACGCTCAAAAGACTTTTATTTTTTGTTTTTTTAAATGTGCAGTTTTATTGTTTACACAATAGAATTTTTTTACTCTAGCACATTTGTGACGAAATTTTATATAAAATTACGCAAGGGCGAAGAAACAACTTTAAAAAGGGCCAAAAACAAAAAAAATGACCAAAAATCATCGCTATTTTTGTCCTTTTTTAAATTTTCCTTTTAAGGAACAACGAAAACAAAGTAAACAAGTTTTTCGGCATTTTTGTGTCATTGTATGATAGTACGGTAATGTGAAAAATCTGGACAACTGTCAACATTTTTGGCATAATTTAAAGCGAAATCATTGTCTAAAAATTAATTTGAACTTTTAAACCATAATTGATTGGGATAATGAATTTACATGTTGTTGATCCACTCCAGCACCATTACAAAGATTACATGTTTTTTTGCATTTTTGTGACATTAATGTTAGATTTGGTGGACTTTTGCAGAGTTTGACATTTGCGGCACAATTTATGGCAACATCCCTACCTGAATTTAAAGAATTAGCATAATTTTCTAATGGTAATTTTGATGAATAAAATCTTACAACTTTCTGAAGTTCCTGGGTGAATACATAACTGTGTAGTAATATTACAAGTGTAAGGGATTGGACAATTATTATCAAAGCATGCTAAAAATCTATTTGTTTTGAGTTATTTTATTTAAATTAGATTAGCTATTACGTCCAGAAGGGTACTCGCTCATTACAACAGTGCCAAAAATGATTATAAAGCAGAAAAGAGCAACAAAAGCAGTTTTCATTTTTAGATTCCTAAAAAATTGTTGATTCAAGTTTACAGTTGACGTTCCCAAGTGATTCTGGATTGGGAGCTCCTTTTTTCCCATATATCGCCCAAGTGTTTGGAAATATTCATGCCCATTAATATCGTCGTCTTGCAATATTGTTTCTTACACAGTGGCACAAAAATACGCTGAATACCTTCAAAACCTAAGACTATTTTGGTGAATTTTCGTTCTTTTGGGGTTATTCGGCCGATTAATTGATAGTAAATTGATGTTTCTGAATATGGAAAAAACATTACAAGTGTTCTACATGCTTTTATTTGAGAGATATGGCCACCGCAAATCCCTTAGTCACCTAAATTTTTAGTTTGCATAGAATATACCCTTTTTCATATAAGTTAATGCATTTTCAAAGGAACCGTCCGGACTGTAAAGGGAGATATTTCATTGTGTTCCCCATGGGTTCAAATGCATTTATTCAAATTTCTAGGTAGAACATTTGAAAAGTTGTTTTTCGTATTCATCAAAATCAATTTACTATTAATCAGCCGAATAACCCCAAAAGAATGAAAATTCGTTAAATCCGTTTTTGGTGTTCAGCGTAACTTTGTGCCACTGTTAAACAAGAACACTTCACAAGAGCCAGTATTAATTAGCATAAATATTTCTAAACACTAGTCCGATATATATGCGGAAAATATGGAGCTCCATCTCCGGAATCAATTGCGAACGTCCACGGTAAATATATGACTTTTTTAAATCATTTAAGAATAACTTTTATACGACAGCAGACCAATGACATTTAAATGCTAAAAAAGCAGAGGTGGAACTATTTTTGATAAATAGAAATTTTATCTCGTCTTGGAACAATAAAATTTTTGTATTTTGTGTAATTAAAATTTGTTAAACAATCTCAATTTTTCTATGATTCTTGTTTGATTAGCTTTACACAGAAAAAACGAAATGTATTTTTAGCAATTAAGGGTTCAATGTTTCATTTAATTTTTTTTTTGCGCAACGACGATTACTTTTTATGAATTGCAGAAATTCAATAGATCTATTTATTTATTTATCCATTTATTTTAAACCTTTTATCTGTCGCGTAGGACGAAATTGAACATATTATTTGGATAGCTTTAAAATAAAAAAATGGAAAAAATGAGTTTTGAATAATTAATGGCTTATGTATTGAACAAAAGGGTTTGACAGTTTAGATAAACAAATGCTCAAGTATGGATTTCAATCCCACTGCTTAACCAAAATTAATTCAAGATACGTAATCAAGAAAATAATTATAAAGTTTTAAGCATTTTTTCGCTTTAAAAATTCTACCAAAATATTAAAAAAAATTTTAGACAGATTTTTCAGCGTCGTCTTCCTTGTTTTTGAAAAGAAAGACGACGAATTATATTTTTACACTTGTTGAAATCCAATGTGTCTCTTTTTTTAATTCCAAAATAATCTAATGTAAAAACGTTTTTCCTTTTCAATTTTTAAGATGTTTAATTTCTTTTTAAAATTGTTAGTTTGTAAACCGAAAATTAAAAGCCAAATTACATATTTGCATAAAAACAATAAAATGGGATGTTTCACTGATGTAATTATCATTATTCATGCTAACAATCTCAAATACCCAAGAATTAATTTTAAAAATTGTTGCAAAAACAACGAGAGATACTGAGACTTCAACGGCGGCGTCACAGCATCTACACCAAATTCGGTCATGTGATAAGAACAAAGAAAAAACAATTAAAACAATCTCACTATTTTTGTGTCAGTTTTATTTAAAAAAAATAATGTTAAAATGTCATTTCTCTTCACAGCTTTCATAAATAATGGGCGCAATTGTTGTTGTTGCAAAAACAGCTGTATTTACGATAATTTTTTTTTGTCACAAAATTATTTTATCATAAATATTCAAAAATTTATAACGAAATATTTTTGCAAATGCATATTTTGAAATAGTTATGTCGATTGACAAATTGTTAAAGCAAAACAAAACAGAGTTTGCAAAAAGAAAAAAGTCTGACAAAGAAAAAGCAACATGACTTACAGAGTCTTGAAAAGGTTCAAAAAATTTCAGGCGATTTTTAACAAATTTGCATAGGGTCAATTTTATTACATCATTTTGATAATTTCGTACTGTTGTTCTCCACTAAAACATTGGATGGATATCGAAAACGATAGGCCACTGCAAATAATGAGATTGTTTTGCATAATGTTTTGATCCTGCTCATAAAATATTTTATAAATCTTTAAGAACGAATATTTTTGACAGAAAAAACATGAGAGATGTAAAAGTGTATAAAAGAAAAACACTTTAACAGATAAGAAATTCCATGTCTGATAAGCAAGTTATTTGCCATCCGTTTTGCAGAAAGCAAAGTGTGCGTTCATTTGCGTGATTTTATCTATCTCAATTAAAAAGAAAAAGGATCAAATCGGTAAACATATTTTTACAACTGTTTTGATGAGAATCACATGTTTTTACAAGCAAACGCATAAAAAGTTTCAGCAAATATTTATTTTAATTTAAAAAAATCATTTCGCTTTTGAAGTTTTGTTCACTTTTGGTATTATTTTAGTTTGCTACCATAGTTTACAAAAAAATGTCGGTCATAGTTGGGATATCGGTCTATACAAATACCATGTCTGCAGCAATATACCACAAAAATACACAAGAAATAGAAGGAAAAATAATTATTCTTGCGAGTAAGTTTTTTAACGTGAAAAAGAAAAACTTTATTTCATTAAAGTTATATTTCAGCTTTTGGAATTGCCTTTAAAACTCTAAGTGAAGATATTAAGGAGCCGATTTCTCGCACAATTATAGCATTTAATGATCATTTTGATCCAGAATATCAAAAAAAGATATTAGATGCTGTAAGGGAATATGAATTTGGAAAGGTTACATTCATCTATCATCAAACTGCATCAGCTTACTTAGCATGGGAAAATCATTTCAACCAACTTCCAGATGGTCAAATGTTTGGTGTCATAAATAAACATTTCAGCAACTTTCATTTAACTTTGTATCAAAAAATAAATTCTGTTTACAAAGTCGTTTTTGTCCATCAAAATCCATCTTTTGATCAACATTTTGCAAATCCAGCATTAATTTACCAATGCCAAAATTTTTTTGTGAATATTAATGACAGTTATTGGATTCAACATGCACAACAAATGTTCCATGCTCAAAATGTTTATGGCTCTAATTATTCTCGCAGCGATGGTGATGGCACTGCAAGAGGTGCAATGATAAATGGAAAATATTTAGAAAGATCGAACTCAACAATGATTAAAGATTGTATCCCATATTCCATTCAAACGGTTTACAATCACAAAGTTCAAAATACTATTGAAGCATATACTGATAGCCCTTTCAACGAAAATATTTGCTTATACTTGGTGAATGAAGGATCGAAAATTTTTGTATGCTAATTTTGGTTGCAATAAGTTTCTACATTTCAAAAAGTTTGTTTTAGGTAAAACAACAACTTCCGAATGAAAGAAAACTCATGCTAGAAAAGAATTCCCCAGATGGATTGATCTTTGGTGTCTTAAATATTTCAAAAAATGAAAATGGTATTGAAAACATTAATCTTTACAAAATTTGTGAAACATATACACAATTATCAATTGCACTATTCTCGGGAGCTCTGACAGCATATGTGATTCGACGTTAAAAAACTATTTTTAGAAATTTGTTTTTATTTTTGTGATCAGTTTTAATGCATTTATTTCATTTCTTTAATCTAATTTTGAAATAAACATCCCGTATATGTATCGTTGAATTAGATTTTATGCTTGGTTTTTAACAAATACCTGATTACTGATGTTTAGCTTCACTTTTCGTTACAACTTCAATAAACATTTCAGTTGTTCGGTTTATGTTATCCTTTTTTACTGTAAAAATTAAAAAGCACAATTTCAAAGCAAAGCCATTAAAAAATTTTTTCAACATAATGGATGAATTTTTCAACGAAATGACATTTCGAAAGGACAATAAATAATAACAATATAAACAATAGCTTTTTTCTGCAAAAAATTGTTTTTCCTTTTCTTTTTTGTGTGCGATAATGATAACGCAGAGCAAAGCTGACTCACATTTTCAGAAAAAAATTTCTTTTTTTTCTTTTTTTCTAAAAGATTGTGGAAGAAATTCACTGATTTTTAATGAACTTGGCAAAAAGTTTGTCCGTCCCAAATAGAGGCCGTAAGAAACAATTTTTGTCAAATCTTTTGCAACACACTCTTTTAAAAATTATGTGTAATAAAATAAAATCAATGTTTTTGTCAGAAAATACTGTCACAGGTCGTGTTGAACCCTTCTATAATAATTGTTTACGTAAACAAAAAAATACGGGGTAGATGTAAAAATTCAAGAAAAAATCACGTGTCAAAAGTCTAAAAATTCATATATTAGATAAGTCAGTAATTCCGTTAGCCTGTTTGACCAGCTGGTCAAACAGGCGAACGGAATTACTGACTTACCTAATAAACTTAGTTTTTGAAGAAAACTTCGACAGACAAAAACAATAGACATTGAATATCTTTTTAACGAATATTTTATTTAGTTTTTAGTCTTTTTTTCTTTTTCTTAAAAAGAGCAAGCCGACACTATCTAAAAATTTTTGAATTTTTTATACAAATTTAAGAGCATTAGCGACATTATAAAATAGCAGAGATTTATATCATCGGCCGATAAAAATTTCAGTGATTTATGTAACGGAAGCAAATACTTTTGGCACATTATAAAAAAAATTTCAAATCCATGAATTTTCAAACAATACAATGGGTGACAAGCGAACCGGCAATGATTTAGCGGTAGCCAGCGTTTTGCAGCGGTACGCATTTTGCCAAAAGCGGTCCGCGAAATTCAAATATTGAATATTTTGAGTTCATTAAATCTACAGTAAAAAAGGGTTAATTTTACTAATTTTTGGTATATTTTAGCATTATTTTTTATGCAAATTAATAAAATAATGTAAAAATGATACAAAAATATGTTTTTCCATAATTTTTGAGCATGTATAACAGATTTTTGATTTTCTGCTTCAAATCAACATATAAACTTTTTTCTTTAATATTGAGGATGATAAATATGACTCTTATAAGAGCTAATATATGTACTAAAGCCATTATATATGATTACTGAATATACCAAATTGCTTTGGAAGCACTTTTTTAGCTTTGCTATTGATGAAAGACGATGGAAGAGGTTAGTTTAGCGTTACAGGTACATATGTTTTTGTATTCTTTATCAATCTTTATATAATATATTCATTTCAGGTATCAATGTCGTCATATAAATGAAGCAGCTGTGGATAAGGGGGGAGATGACAAAGAGAGGATATTTGTAAGAAATTGGGGGAAAGTATTTATTATATAAATAATACAAGAATAAAATAATACAAAAGTAATAAAATACAAATGTAAAATAAATAGATAAGGATCGAGAAAGGCCACGCTCGAAGTTGGTTATCCTTTCCCTAATCGTTGGCTGCTTCCCTTTCTTCGGCTGCTGCTGGATCCTTCAAGTTGGCACGACCAAGACTGACTATTTGGTTGGTTTGGGCTGCTTATATATGGGTTCATTTGACCTCGTAAATCTCCGAGGGGTTTTATTGGATTTTCCACGAGAAAGAATTGAAATGCAGGGATTTCGTTGCAGAAATTCCTGACAGCAGCAAAGCAGTGTATGTTCTAAATAAAATTCAGATGAAGAAGTATCATGATTTAAGAGTAGATTTTATTTCAGATAGCAAAATGTAACATTTTTAAACGGAAACGGATATCCTGTAGAAAGTGGATTATATTTTTAACTGACTGATGATATCATTGATCTATCAAAGTCAACAAAGCTTTCTCATTTCGATTTACCCTATCAAATTTTAAAATAAAATACTGTAACTAATCTTAACAATCCTATGATTCTCATACAGTGTGCTCATGCAAAGAAAAATGAAATAATCTCTTTATTAATCGATAAAAAAATATAACAATAATCATTTATAATAAAAAAGCAAACAGAGATAAAAATCAACAAAACACATACCAATGAAAATGTATCAAAACTTCTTGATCATCTATTCTACCAGGAGAGTCTTCACTTCGTGGGCTCTTTTCTTCAGCTACCATTTCAGAGACAGCTGCTACAGTTTTATCTTATACACCAAATCATATATTGAGCATCAACAACACAAATCTTTCTAAAGAAATTTGATAACATTGACTGGAAGAGTTCAAACATGCCAGAAACATTCATTCATTATTATTTGAACAATCAATCTAAAATTATCAAATGCAAAACAATGCGTATATACAAGAGACATCATATTAGCACATACCATCCGTTGATTACCTCCTTCATCATCAATATCTTTTTTTTCAGGTGGCTTAATAATAAACTCGTATTCAAGCATCATCTTTTCCTTGTCATCCAATTCAACTTGTTCGAGGCTGTCTCCAATCTGCTAAAAAGAAGCACAAATTAATTCAGAGTAGACCAAAAGTAAATAAAAACTTACGTGTATCCAGGAGATAACTTTATTATTACCAGTTTCGACTTCTTCTTTAGCTTGCTTCATTTCAATCATTTGTTCAAGACGTGCTTCATGTTTCCGTCGAAATAATGAAGGAGGATCAATATTTGGATGAGTATGTCGATTGGTATCTAAAAAAGATAACACAAATAAAGTTTACATAACAGCTAATACAAAAACATATGTACCTGTAACGCTAAACTAACCTCTTCCATCGTCTTTCATCAATAGCAAAGCTAAAAAAGTGCTTCCAAAGCAATTTGGTATATTCAGTAATCATATATAATGGCTTTAGTACATATATTAGCTCTTATAAGAGTCATATTTATCATCCTCAATATTAAAGAAAAAAGTTTATATGTTGATTTGAAGCAGAAAATCAAAAATCTGTTATACATGCTCAAAAATTATGGAAAAACATATTTTTGTATCATTTTTACATTATTTTATTAATTTGCATAAAAAATAATGCTAAAATATACCAAAAATTAGTAAAATTAACCCTTTTTTACTGTAGATTTAATGAACTCAAAATATTCAATATTTGAATTTCGCGGACCGCTTTTGGCAAAATGCGTACCGCTGCAAAACGCTGGCTACCGCTAAATCATTGCCGGTTCGCTTGTCACCCATTGTAAATATATAAAATGAAAATACTGGAATTTTCGGGAAAACTTTTTCCGTGAATTACCCATTATTTTTTATAATTTTTATTTTTATAATTTGAATATCTTGACGGAACAAAGTTTTGTTGTTTTTTTACCAAATTTAAAAAATCAATGATTTTTATAAACCAAGTTTCTCCACAAACAAAAAAATTACCGGTAACATATTTCAATAAAAGTGTTAACCTTTTTTGTAACAAATATTATACAAACCATGAGAAAATAATTTAAACTCGTTAGAGTTTTTGTTTGTTTTACAGCTTTAGTTCAAAAAAGAAAAAATAACAAGAGGGAGTTTTTTCGCTGTAAAGCGGAAATAAGTGCATTTTTCGATACTCAGCCACACAATTTTCATTGTAGATAATACAAACTAGGATTATAAATATGAACGTTGGGACATTTTAGAAATGAGTTTAAGTTAAAATACACGTTTTATTAAGAAAAAAAATTAACAAAAACGGTTTTTGTTTATTATAACGGCATCTTTGCTTGAAATAGAGCAAAAAAATTTTGGAACAGTAATAATTTCAAAAAAAAAAGCAAGGAGACCCTAAATAAAAATATCTAAAAACAAAAAGCACATTAAGTTTCCATAAGAAATTTGATTGTTATTGATTTGGATTTTATATTAATAAATGAGAAACACTAAAAATAAATATTTTTGTTAATCTTCATATCATATGAATCATATGATCTATTTGTAAAACATTTAACAAACATATACATATCATGATATACAAAAAAAAATTGTTACATACTGTCACCCTTTCCCCTAACGGCATTTCTATCTCAAAATTAGCTTTTTTGTTGAAAGATCTAATATTTTTCTTTAACTTTTTTACAATCATGAAAAACAAGATAACAAGATATTATTTTAAAACATTTTTGGATAAATTCAGATTTATAGAAAAATTCATTGTAACATTTTATCTGCCTCAAAACTGTTATGCCCACGGCCCCGGATATGGGCACAATTAGCTTTACCAGCCATAAATAACCCTAACCCACAACTACTAATAATATCCCCAAATAACTTACTTTAATCCACCAAAATCACACCAAAATCTTCGGAATCTTAATAACTATCCGAGAGAGAACAATACAACGAGACGATAAATATAATTATAAATATTTATTATCAGCCAACATTCACAAATTACAACACAAGAGAATGACACAGAAAATGAGGCGAGCAAAAGCTTATATAAACATTTGAGGTATGGCGAAAATGAACACAACGCCATAAAGAGAAACAAATTAAAATAAAAGAAGAGAGTGACGATTGAGACGGACGTCATAAAAGAGTGAAGGAATAATAAAGAGAGTTCTTTTCGTAACTAAACACTTAAATATAATTGCAAAATTTTAATGCATATGGTTTTTATGTTTTTTTATAAATGTTATTGGATTCCAATTGACGTGCCTCGGTTAGAGCCGTTTTAAATTACTTCAAAAATCAAAACATTTACATTCATGATAGCTGACTTTTTTTAGTTGACTCAAATATTCAAAAATTTCAAAAGCATTGTCAAATAAACAACAAAATCAAAGATGCGAACAAAGTTTTTTTATTTTTTCTGACCCAATAAAAAACCGTCGGAGAGAAAGGAAAAGTGAATGAATCACCACAGCATTTGCCACAATGTATTTCAAAAAGATTAAAAAAGAAAATAAAAACTATAAACGACTTTCGGCGTTTGGTCAAAGAAAAATTTGAAAGTCAAAAAGAAAGAAAGATTTTTCACGGCTGTAAAAATATTGTTTCGCTTTTAGTCATTTTTGCTTTCCTAAAAAGAGCTAGATTAGAAATCATAAAAAGTTTGAATATTTTGGTCAAATTTAAAATATGACAATATTACAAAAGTTATCATTTTCTCTTCAAGGCAATGTGTTGTCATACTTCTTCAACAAATCGAGCCATTATTAAATAAATGATTTCAAAAATTCCTATTTTTACACAATAAAAATTGTAATGTTCGGCAATGTTTTTATTCCATGATTGATAAATTTTGGTTTTTTCTTTAACTTTTCATCTAATTTATAACAAACTTTAATTAATTAATAATTATAGTAACAACTAAAACTAAAAAATTCTTCTTCTTTTAGGTTTGTTGCAATTTTATAATGTATTTTTTATTAATGGTTCAAACTTTGCTTCAAAAATAAAGTTTTTTGGACACATTCTGTTTTTTGTTACTTTTCTAAAATTTCATAATCTAGAAAAGGCATTAAAACATTGAAAAAATTCAAAAACAAACTGCTTTTTGATGGCTAGTTTTAAAGTAAAAAGAAAATGATACAATATTTTTTGCATATGTTTTGTCGTTGAATAACTTTCACTCTCCATGGCATTTTTTTAATTTTCGGAATCTTTCAAGACTTAAAAGTTCTTTTTAATTAAAAAATTCGTTGAATGAAATTGTGATTAATGTAGGCCTTTTTAAATTGATTATCTTTATTTTTAATTCATCACAATTTTAAAAAATGACATTTTAAAATTGTAGTAGTGCAATGAAATTTTGCAAAAGTGAACAAAAACCAACCTTATAGTGTGTAAGGAAATGATTCATGGAAAACTCCACAAAAATAAATTGAGATTTTTGAGTCAAAACAAGTCAAACCAAATATTGATATATAAATTCAGGTTTAGTAAAATACGTAATTATAAGGAAATCAAATCATCTTTAGCGGTTAATTTTTCAGCTGGAATTCGTTTCAATGCATTTTTTGTTACCCTTCTTCAATGTTATGAAAGCTTTTGATTTTTTCATATATTTAAACCATAGTTTTAAAGAATTGCCAAAATATTCAAAAAAGCGAAAAATGCATTGTTTCGCGCCAGTTTATCTAATCGAAAAATATATTTCAATGTTTAAAAAAAAGAACGAAAAAGGCAGAAAAATATTGCATCGTCTTTTGTCTTCTTTTTCACTTTTGCTTCAAAAGAGACGAAACAAAACAATTTGAATATTTTAGAAAATTTTTTTGAAATATTTTTAAAATTACAGGTATCATTTTTTCTCCAACATTATGAGTGTGTAATTTTTCATATGCGGTCTTCATGCATTGAACATTTTTAATTAATGGAATAAAGAGATCACATTTTCAACTAAAAAATTGGGAATCTACAACGAACCAGCTTATCTTTTCAGTTTTTTTTAAAATATATTTCATGTGACTCCTCACATCCTTAAATTCATTCAAATAATTATTGTCTGCCCATGATTCAGTGTGCTATTCTTGCCTTATTTTAGTAAAACGCGATATTTGTATGTAACTTTTATAACCTATTTATCAGTTCTGCGTATGTTTTAAATGGTTTTGAAATCGTAATAGATCATGCAAAATTATTTAAATGCGTTTTGCCGTTTATGATAATTCTTATTTTACGAACATGTTAGATAGACAAAAAAAGACAAAAGTTACTGGTTAGTCACAAATAATTATTTTATCAAACCTACAATTAACACTAATTGGCGGATTTATTAAAAAGTTTTTGCGGTGTTTCGAAATTAGACAAATCAAATAATCAATTGTTTCTTTCGTTACTTTTTCACCAGAATCTTCAAGGGTTCGACAACATCTTTTTTTTGAAATAAAAATTGAATGGAGGCAAATAAACATTAGGATTAAAGTATGTCATATCAAGCATAGGAGTTTTTTTTCAGACTTGTTAGATCACAAAAATTATTTAACTGTAATTTTTTACAACTTAAGAGATACTTGAACAAATTGCTTGCTTTAACAAAAAATAAATAAAGATTGCAAAAGAAAAAAAAACAGAAAAAACGATAGAAGAAACATCTGATATGAAGTGTAAAAATCTCTTATAAGATTTCATTCGATGTGTCATTCTTTATATTTTTCGAATGTTTTTTTCATTTTGCGTGACAATATAAAACGTTGAGTTGAATGTTGAAATTCAAATGTTAAACTTAATTATTATAATTTTTTAAAAATTGTGACAAAATTCATGGTATCAGCGTTAGGGCAATATATTTACAAAAGTAAAACTTTGTTATTTTTTTCGCATTTGAAAAGACTTTAAGCTTGTCTCGCAAAATTGTTATTAAAAAATTCAAAATTTTGAAGAAAGCTAATACAGGTATCATTTTTTCTTCATTATTTCGTTTAAAAAATCCGTTCTTCGTTCAAAGGCTGACCTCTTTTGCCGGGCTTTGAATTTTTCATTCTTCAATAATGTGCCTGTTTTGAAAATTTTTGTGACAGATTTAAGAGCATCAATGAAAGATGCGATGCTGTTTTTTCAATTCTCTGATTTCGAAATGCCGCAAAATAATTTTTGAGAGCCTATGAGAAAATTTCAGTTTAGTGAAAAAACGATAAAAATTTTAGGAAACAACAGAATTTTTTTTATGAATTTTAAGAACATTTTTTATCGTTTGAATATTTGGTTATTTTTTTGTGTTTGGTTTAAAAACAAATCACTTGCGTAGAATTGAAATTATATGATGATGTATGTTTCCAGGTTTTTCTGTGGAAAATGATTTATTTTGGCTGTTATCACAGTAATTAAAGAAATTTTATCATTTATTTTATAATGACTAATATAAATGATAAAAAAACAGCATTTGTGAATGTAATTATTTTGTTATAAAGAATATTATTTAATTCGTCGCAAAAAGCTTTTTTGAAATATTCAAACTTATTTTTTGAAGAGAAATATGCTTCAGCGTAAATCTCTTTGTTGCAAATTGCAAAGACTGGTGCCTTAAATAAAAACATTTCTTAAAGGAGATGTTTCATTTGCTGCTTTTTTTGATTTCGCAAGAAAGTTCGCGAAGCTGAAAGTTTTTGATAATCAAGAACTTTCGCATTTTCTCAACTTTTTTAACATCAGCAAAAAGCGAAAATTTCCTGAATTTTAATTTCTTTCATCCCATCAAACTTTTTATTGCGAAATCAAAAAAAAGCAGCAAATGAAACATATCCTTCAAAAGCTTATTGAAAAAATCATAGAAGAAGACATTATAAAATGTTGAAGGAACATTTCTTTTTTGTAACATTTTAATTTGTTATGTAAAGATGAAAAAAAATTGTGGTGCAAATTTGAAAATTCATAAATTTTGAGATGGAGAAAATTCAATAAAAACATCGCTGAAAATATGACTTCTTTGTACTGTTTGAATTTTTGAATGGAATTTTTTCAATATTGTTTCAATTGTCAAATATCCAGAAGTATGATTCTACTTTCTTTTAGTACCAACACTTTTCCTTTGCAAAACCATTCACGAGACAATAAAAAAATTAAAAATCATTTCAAGTCGAAACTTTGTAAAAAATAAATGAAAACATTAATCACCAATAATAACATTCATAAAAAAGACAGAGTCAAAGCTGACTAAACTGCTAAAAGAAAAAATCAAAAAAAACAAACTTTACTATTATAGTCAGTGATAAGGAAATATCCAGAAATTACCTGACACAAAATCGGTATTCTTTAAAAACCTCGTCCCTCACTTCGTGACCAAATATCGAAGCTTTTTGCTAACAACAACAAATTCGGGTGGCATCCTCCCCCATGATCACGTCATTTTTTCGCAATGACTAACCACGTTGGTGCAGGATGAGCTTGACGATCAGGAAATTATTGCCAAGATAAATGAATATTTGTTAAGAATCTCTTTTTAAAATTTTCTAGCGTAAAAGAAAACAAAGAGCAGAAAAAAAATCCGAAATTATTGAGTTATTTGAAAATTTTGATTTTGTTTTTTCACAATTTTGTTGGTTAATATTGAAAAGATAGGATCATTTTTTCTTTGGCAAAAAGCTCTAAAAGATTAAAAAATACTCTGAAATATTGTTCATTGAAAATTTACATATGTGAAACGATTTTCTTTAAGTGGACCTTCTATAAATAAATATGAAATTACAAGCTTAATTCATATTCATGTTTTTAATTTGTGAAATTTTACAAAATCAAAAATTATTTATAATGAATTTGTTAAATGAATACCAATGGCCACTCACATGTTTAATTCTACCGTTTTTGTATATGCTTAAATCGTGGTTGTTTACAAAGTTTTTTTGCATTCTTTCAATTTTAAATATTCAAATATCAAAAAAAATGTAAAGAGAAATTTTTTACCGGCGGTTTTTGGGATTTGCGTCTCTGACATTTTTTTTTTGAAAGTAAAATGTCAGAGACGAAAATAAATGAATACGGACAAACTTTTTCATAAAGAATGCGTATGGTTTTTTTCGCCCTTTTTGTTTATCTAAAAAACACGATCGAATCTTTCAATAACAAAAATTTCAGTTTTTCTGGCAGAATTTAATGCATTCGTGAAAGAAGCCTTGTCCGTCTTCTAGTTTTTTTGATTTCGAAATACCGCAAAACAATTTTCGATAAAAAATCAGCTGATAAAAAGTTGATATTCGATAGAAGAAAATGTAAAAATTTAGAAATAAATGTATTTATTTTATAAAATTAATGCCCAATTGTGATATTGTCTAAATATTTAATAACTAATAAGTTTTGTTAATAAACAAATGAATTTTGTCAAAAATGAAAATGTGTCACGTTTGTTGGCTTGTTTTCAAAGAAGCCGTCAAGTTTAACGACACAGTAATTTATAAAAGAAAGAAATAGCCATATTTTTCTCAACTTAAATAAAGTTTTTTTTATCTTAAACGAAACTTTGGTTTTGCATCGAATTTTTTACATTCTTTTTCTCAAGTAATTTTCGCTTTTTTCATAAAATATTCAAAATTTGTGAAAACAAAAAAAACATTGCCACAGCGAACTGACTGTTGATTTTTTGGCAAAGCGTCAAAATCAAAAAATGCAAAAAAAGTGTCGTTTTGTTTTTAACCGCAAATAATTTTTGGATTATCAAATTAATATTTTTTTGTTTCTAGGGTAAAAAACACTGAAAAAACTGATTCTGCCATGCATGATATACCCAAAATGGACGTTTTTAAGGGTTTTAGGACGTGTTGAAAATGACCCTACCTTTCAAAAATTAATAACTCAAAATTTTATGCAAATTTTTTTCTCACCAGTGTTTGCATAATGTTCAGCAGGTTCAGTTTAGTAATTTGTCCGCTCATTTTGTTAAAATTATTGTACGTTTTAAAATTAGAGCAAAAATACTGATTTTTACCGTATTTTTGCACATTTTCACCCTCTTAAACTTATATATTTAATATTTATTCATTATTTATATGTCGAATATATTGGCAAATAGTTAAGAAACATAACACAATATCAAAAATGCACTGTATTCAACTTTTTACAACAACGTTAATACTCTAATTTTCCCCTTAATTTGCAAAGCCTCTCATTCTAAAAAACAATGGTTTTTTAAGTCCTTCTATTTTAATTCGTGTTTTTTATAGACATTCAAACTGGAAAATGAAAATACAATGGATATTTCATTCATAAATATAGCTTTTGGTATTTTTAAAACAATTACTTTCTAGGGTAAAAAAGCATATTTTTTCATCAATTTTGTCCTAACGGAAAAAGATAAATTTTTTCGATTATGAAGTTTTGAATTATTGTTCAGTAATTATATGATAGTTGTACATCAGTTAATAACATTTATAAGCATATATGGTTAAAAACACTTAAAAATAAAGTAATATATCACACAGTACGTGTTGATGAATTTACCTGTACTTTATCTCATTTTTATGATGTTGTTCCAGCACTAAAACCCACAATTAGTATTTTAACTCGATCACTGATGATTTGTCACTATATTCGACATATAAATAATGAATAAATATTAAATATATAAGTTTAAGAGGGTGAAAATGTGCAAAAATACGGTAAAAATCAGTATTTTTGCTCTAATTTTAAAACGTACAATAATTTTAACAAAATGAGCGGACAAATTACTAAACTGAACCTGCTGAACATTATGCAAACACTGGTGAGAAAAAAATTTGCATAAAATTTTGAGTTATTAATTTTTGAAAGGTAGGGTCATTTTCAACACGTCCTAAAACCCTTAAAAACGTCCATTTTGGGTATATCATGCATGGCAGAATCAGTTTTTTCAGTGTTTTTTACCCTAGAAACAAAAAAATATTAATTTGATAATCCAAAAATTATTTGCGGTTAAAAACAAAACGACACTTTTTTTGCATTTTTTGATTTTGACGCTTTGCCAAAAAATCAACAAAAGAAAGAATTTCAGTTCGCTGTGGCGCCGCAACTTGGGGGAAATTGAGGAGGGGGAAAACCGAAAAATCGACCTGTTGAACTTTGTCATTCGTCAGATTTTGCCAAAAAATCAAAAAAATCAACTTGTGCGTTGAGTTTTTTTGGGTTTTGTCTCGAAAGGGGGGATTCCCCCTTCCCCCAAGTTCGGGCCCGGTCGGCCATCGATTTTTGAAGTATTGTAAAAGCAGATTTTATCAGCAATAATGATACCTAATCTGACTCTAATTACATTTTTTTTTATTAAAAATCTGTATAAAAATTAATTATTCTCATAATTTTCCTCCTGCGTAGAATCACATAAATAAGACATTGTTATTATTATTGATTACAGATTTGCATGGAATGGCTTCGTTCGTAATTTCACGACGTTTTATCAGTCGAAATATCATATAAAAGATATGAGGAAGCTTTTTTGGCATTTCTATGATTTTAAATATTCAAACACATCTGTTATAAACTAAAAAAGCCAAAAATGTCACAACAATAAAAAAACCGTTTCAATACTTTACACAAAAAATTTTGCCAAATCTTGTAGACATTTGCACGAGGAAAATAAAAAAATTGAGCTAAAAAGGTTTCGTTTTTCTTTGCAGATGTTTCAATTTCGCAAATGTTTAAAAATTGATTCTTACAAATGGAAGCATTTTCTTTAATTATTTTTCATGCATAATTTTTAAATCAATAAGAGCAATATATAATTATTAGATCAGCACTAGGTGAATTTGCATAATTTAAAAAAATTAAACACTATAAGCATATGTTACTTTTCGATTTTTTGGTTAAAAAAACGATCAACGATCGATTCCAAAGTATTTAAATTTTTGTGGCAGATCTTAATGCAAAAATGAAAGACATTTATAAAACGTATGTAAAGTATTTTGTCATTAGAGTGCCGAAAACTAGATTTTGAACCCCTTCGAACTTCCTCTAAGGTACATGCTTGTATCGTTTTAAAAAGTATGTTAATGAAAGTTTTAAGCAAAAACATTTTATAGGGATCATTAATATGCTTATTACTAATGTTTCCATTAATTTTTAACGATTTTTAAATCCTTTATTTTTTCACTTTTTTGAGCAAGTACTCCCTTTGGAAAAGAAGGGTACAAAACTTCAAAGCGCCGAAAAAGTGCCTTAAAAATGGCACGTAAAATTTTTTAATGTTCGTTTTTGATTTTGTTAGATGCCGTTAAACCATATTTGGTTGCAAAACTCGATTATCATCGCGTGCGGTTCCCTTTTAAACAAGACCAGCATATTTTTAATATTGGTTGGATTCTTATCATGGATTTATTTTCGAAATGTTTCGTTTTAAGCGAAAAAAATAGTGATTCATGTCAAAAGCTTTTTGTTTCAGTGCTTTCATTTTGAATATTCAAATATCATCAAAAAAATTTAACAGACCTTTTTTTAGTGACTGTTATGTAAATTTGTTTTTAATAAAAAAACTTTAGAGACAAGGACTTTAGTGTGAACAAACTTTTTCATAAAAACACATTTGTTTTTTCGCCGTTTTTAGTTTATAAAAAGCAAAACAAAGCAGAACATTGAATCTCTGCGACGAATGTTAAAGTTTTAAAGAAAGAAGCAATGCTCGTTTTTTTATTTTTCTGATTTCGAAATACCGCAACGTAATTTTGGATGAAAGTATTTGAAATCTAAAAATGCCACATTAGAAATTTTTAAATATTTGAATATATTTTCTACGGTTCCAAATTTGCATATCTCATATAACAAATAAACCATAAACTTTAATAAAATAATTCTAGATTGATAAATAAAACCATTGGCAAGAACTCTTCAGCACATTTTTCATATTAATAAATTAGAAAATCGCCCATTATTTGTTGTTTCATATTTAATACTCCGTCACATACAAATCCTTACTATTTCTAAAACGATACTACAATACAAAAGATACGAAAATACAGTTAAATACATTTATCTTAAAATTTGCTTTGTTTTTATGTTTTTAAATTTTTCAAAGTTCTAGAGTTAAGCAAATCTATTTAGATCGGTTACAGGATAGAATGTTTGGCAGATCTAATTATTAAATGTGGTATCTCCGATTGTAAAAATGTTTTTGGTCTATTTTGGAATCGCTTTAGAATAAAAAAAATTTTAAAATTATTCGGTGTGTTTTGATATAAGTTGAATAGATATTAAATGCGAGATTTTTGAACCATATTCGTAATACAAAAGAACATTTTTTGTAATCATTTTTTCAGCTTTTTATAAAAAGCTTTTATTCGGTTGTTAAAGATCACTTTTTCAGGGACACTAAAATGTTCAAAATGTTGAAGAATATAAATTTTAAAAAGATAGTCATTTTCTTTTCAAAGGCTAACATTTAAAAAATGCAGCCAAACGAATTTTGAAACAAAAATGATGCAAAAATGAAAATAGAAAATAAAGTGTCGAAATACAAGAGAGCGGATAGCCATTGAAAAATTTGCACATTGAAAAATGTTAAGAACTGGTAATTTTTTCAAAAAGGGTTTTTTATTATCTTTTTTAAATTTTTGATATATATTTTTTTTACTGTAGCTAAATAAAAAAGTTTTTGCGAGTATGTATTCCTGTTTTTACCTTTTTACCACAATTGTTTTAGCTCGATTTTTTGAAGCAAATCGATATATATAAGTTTCCGAAAAAATATTGTAACAAAATACTAAAGTTCTCATAGTCTTTTTACTACACCTTTACTTTTTTGCTTGAATTAAAGCGTGATCATTAAATTTCGTAAATAAATAATACCCAAAATAATATTTTATACAATCAAAAAAGAAAAAATTTTTTTTAATAAAAAACAGTTCTTACAAAATTTTTAATAATTGTAAGTAGAAAAAGTAATACATCTGAGAACAAATGTTTAATGATATCATTTTTAAAAGCTTTGCACTTTTATTTTTACGTTTTAGCCAAAAAAAGTTGAAAACAATTTTTAAACATTAATTTTTCTTTTGAAAAAGAAAGAAATCTTGTTTGCTTCCTTTTTTGATGACATGCTCTTTAGACAAAAAGCGACAAGCTTATTTTAGTTGACATCATCCATGCTTTAATCATAAGTTTTTTTCAAATCAACATTACAATACAGCAAAAAAATTATTCACAAACACGTATCAGACGTGCTTAATGGTTTTAAAATGTTATTAGTCATAGAAATTTTACACTTAAAATATCCAACTGTAACTGAGGCGTTGTGTTGGACGTGGTCATGATTCCATTAGTGATTAGCTCCTCCTTCCCCTTCTTCTTTGCTTTCTGAAATTGCATATTCAAACGATCGTGCAGTTGTACAATCTTGTGTTTCACTAGTATCAAGCCAATAATCATCATCCAAGATGACAAAAAGGTGTTAACGTTTTTTTGTTTCGATTCATCATGCCCTCATGTTGGCATGTGTACTCTCAAAAACGGTTACTTTTGTTTTGTCCTTGTTACACATCCAGGATGTTACTAGTTTCGGGTTGTCCGACACTGATATACCTAATCAGTATCGGACATGAGTATCAATTTAATGTTTAAAAATATCGTTACTTGTATCTTTGTTACAACACTTAAGGGCGACTATCACCTCATTGCTTTTGTGCATTTGTGCTTTATATAAACCTGTTTAAATATTATAGAACAAAGTAATCTATTAAAATTATTATAGAGAATCAAAACCGAATTGACAATGAATTTTGCTATTATTTTTGGAATCATTTGTGCCTTTGTTTTTGAAACGAATGCCAATCGTATTGGAGAGTTTTGTCGAAGTCGTCGAGATTGCCCACCGTTTTATTCATGTGTTGAAGGGGAATGTGTTGTAAGTTTTTTTGGCTATCACCAAAGGTTTTAACCTATCCAATACAAAAGAAGGATGCCATTTTTTAAAATTTTTCAGTAAAATTTTACTTTTAGAATGACCCTTCTGTAAAACTTGAAGCATAGCCAGATTGCAAAACCCATGCAGATTGTCATTTTGGGCAAATTTGTTGTAATGGAAAATGTATGGTATGTCAAATTTTCTTTTTCCATTATGTGTACTAAATTAAAGAATATTAAATTTAGATGTTTTGCCCTCCAACTTCTCAATAATTCATAGCCAAAACAGTACTTCCATCAACATTTTTTTAAAAAACACTGTTTCAATGCTTCAATAAATTAATTTTTTACTCTTTTACAACATAAAACAAAAAACTAAAATTCAAGTATATTTAACTCTGCCTTTAACTAGAATAGAACTGATATTTTTAAAATTAAATATTTAACTAAATCACTGAAATGGAATTACGAGTTTGCTCTTCTTAGTGGATAAATGGATCAAATTTTTCAAAATTATAAAACTTTCAACAAAATATATTTGAAGAATTGACTTTCTGTGAAATTTTTTAATAAATAATGAATTTATGTCCGGAATGTGTTTTCACAAAATAGTAATTTATGACAGACAATTAGCTTTTTTTAATATCAAGTACTTTAAAAAGAATTTAATAAAAAAATTCAAACAAAAAATTTTTTATCATTAAGATTTAATTTTTATGAACAATATTTGAGAACAGTTTTAAACGAACAAAAAATGGCCAAATAACAACTGATCGATATTTGACACGGCAGCCCTGAAAGAAAAGTGACAACAAAATCGCTTTTAACTTCCATCTGTTGAGTTTAAATTTTAGCAGATGTTTTGTCGCTTTTGAATTATGAAATAAGAGCAAAGAAAAAATATGAAAATCAGAAACTTAATAACCTTCAAACTGACATATAACACGATAGAAGAAATAAAGCTGTAATCAACTCTCCCTAATATTGTAGATATTCATTTTCTATTGTCTGAATCAACAAAAAAAAATCATTAAATTAAGAATTTTTTTCAGAATGAAGACGTTTTTTAGGACTGATTAAAAATGATCGATATTTGATAAAAAAATTTTCAGTAAAAAATTCAAAGAAAAGTCTTAAAAAATCTTCTGTCAATAAACGAAAAAACTTTATCGTGTATTTTTTTCTATCGCTAACATGTGTTTCGAAATATCTATTTTCAGAGAAGAACACAAAAAAAGAAGAAAAATCAACTGCAAAAAATGCTTTTTTTAAAGTTTCAAAAAGCTTTTTCTAAGATCAAATGATGCCACGAAAGACTTTTTGAATCATTTCCATTTTGAAAATGGTGAAAAAAAGTTTCAAAAAAGTTTTTGGAGAGAAAATTCATTGAAGAAAATGTTGTAAATCTGATTCTTTTTTGAATTTTTTATACTTTTTTAACCGTTAAGTTGTTGTGGAGAAAGTCCACAATCACAATAATTTACATAATATACAAATCATCATTTACATTCTTCTCAAATGTCTATAAAAACCCTTTCTCACTTTCTTTTGTTGTTCATTCTATTATACTTTTATTTCTTATAAACACACACACTTTCAATCTCTCTCTCAAACATACTTCATCTGTGGAAAGAGCAATTTCTTCTCCACAAGCTGGTGCCTCTGGCAGTAAAGAAGTTTACTTGCCTTCAACATCTGTGACAGCAAAGAAGGTTTGCTGATCGCCTCTGGCAGTAAAGAAATTTTACTGGCCGCCATCAAATTGTGATAGCAAAAGAAGTTTGCTGATCATTCTGGTAGTAGAGAAATTCTACTAGCTTTCAACAACAATTAGGAAAGCAAAGAAAGTTTGCTATTCCATCAAATACATTTCAAGAAGCAGAAAAGCTTGTTCAACATTTATTTTTATTTTGACAGTAAAGAAGTTTTACTGATCATTCTTTCCTTGAACAAATACTGGCCGTTACGGTGAAATACAGTAATAAGCCCGTGAGTTTATCATTTTCCATTCTTGTTTTTCGTCATGCCTTTGCAAATGTCGGATCATATTCGTGCTACTCTTGGAAGAACGCATCGACATGGTGAAAAATATCTTCAAAAGTTCAATGAATATCTTTCACAATTTCCATCACCATGGGATGACATTACAAAAACTAAATTCCGTGCACTGAACTATTCCATGAAAAGAATTCTCGAGACATTCGAAAATCAATATGAAGAATGGCAAAAGCTCATTCGAAGCATGAATGATAAAAATGAAGCAAAAGCTGAAGAACAAATTCTTATTGAATGGATAGAGAAACCTGAATATGATGAAATGATCTATGATTTGGATGATGCTGTCATACAAATCGAAGTATCCATGGAACGAAAAATTGATAATAGTATTAAAGGAGAAGTTCCTACAAATAATACTTTACCATGCATGGAAAAACAAGGTATGTCTTTATCAAAGAATCCTTTACCCCATGAGACTGCAAAAACTAAAACAATTATCACTGAAAAACTTGAGTATGTTAAAACAAACAAGTTAATTACGATACCCAAGGAGAAGATCCAAGTATCAGATGCTAAAGCATCAGAATCATCATTGGTGGAAAACTGGGAACATGCACTGAATACTCAAATTGAAAGTTCTGAAAGTTCAACACCACAAATTGTTCCCATTGTATATTGTTCTCGATCGAAAAAAACAAAAACATTTAAGAAGTTAAATGTTATCCCTGTTGAAGATATCTTAATGGTTGAAAAAGCTGATTGCAAGAAAGTTGCATCAGGTCAAGCTATTATTGCAAATGAAACAATGAAAGTTCCAACTACTGTTACTGAATTTCAACGTCAAAATAAATATGATCAACCACCATCTTCAAAATTTCAACAACAAAAAACAAATATTGATGAACAAACAAGTGGAAAACTTGTTCAACCAAAATTTAAGGAAAAATTTGATCCTCTTAGTTCAAGAGCAGTCTTTGAACATCCTAATGTTGCACCTAAACATTATCCGATCCGTCTTAAACCAAAACTTGGTCCTTTTGTTTCAAGAGAAATCTTTGAATATGCTACATTAGTTCCTGAAAAATCTCCTTCAAGTGGAAAACTTGAGAAAGTTGATCCGAAAATTGTAAATCAAATTGATACTCTTGGTCCTAGAGCAGTCTTTGATCTTTCTACTGTTGCAGATCAAGATTTTCAAAAATCTTTGTGTGGCCGGGAGTGGCTTCCAGCACAAGGCAAAAAACTTGTCGAGCAATTCGATAAACCTTTGGATCAAATTGGTCCAGCATATGAACTTCAAGAAGTTAAAATCTCATACATCTCTTCGAGCAAAGAAATTGAATCTTGGAAAGATAAACCTCCAGAATGTAATTGGGAAGTCAATACAATCACACCTTCAATAAAACTGTGAGGCCGGGAGTGTTGTGGAGAAAGTCCACAATCACAATAATTTACATAATATACAAATCATCATTTACATTCTTCTCAAATGTCTATAAAAACCCTTTCTCACTTTCTTTTGTTGTTCATTCTATTATACTTTTATTTCTTATAAACACACACACTTTCAATCTCTCTCTCAAACATACTTCATCTGTGGAAAGAGCAATTTCTTCTTAGTTATTTTTTTAAAAATTATAGATACATAATAAAAAAGACTAGGTAACGTTCTAACATCAACAAAATATGACTTAATGTCAATCGAATTTGCAAATACGAACCATAAACCGTTACTTTAACTTTAGTCATGCATCGGTGACGGCACAGTGACGTTTTTCGGCTCCCTACGAGATTTTTTTAAACAGTAAAATATTCTTCTCTTAAATGGAGAAAAAAGGTTTCAAACATCCAAATGCTAAAAATACACATCTTAAAAATTTTAACGAAAAACAGCTTGAATTGAAATTTCCCGCCACGCTCAAGAATGTTCTCAACTTGTTTCTTTCAATTTTTTGAAATTTTTTTGCTCTGTGTTTTTTGTTTACTTTATAATAACTAATAAATATTTTACAAACACATTTTTAGATGATTTTATGTTTATACTGCAATGAACATAATAATACCCATGAACAACACATTTTGCATATGAAAGAAAAACATTTCCGCTTTCGTATTCGTGAAAATTATACATGTCCATTCTGCAATAAATTGTATCACTGGAAAAGCTATGCTAGACATGTAAGAAACCTCCATCCTGAAACACGACTACGAGAAGATGAAGAAGACCACAGCTTTGATTTCGATGACAATGACTACAATAACGAAGACGTTTACGACTACAACATGCTAGCTGATGATGAAAATTTTGAAGATGATATAATGGATTTCTCTTTTCCGATTACGACTGAAAATGGCTGCGATATTGACAACTTGATTCAAAGCGGAACTAAAAGATTACTTGCTGAATGCGACAAAAACTGGATGGCTTTGTTAAAACAAACAAATGTTACAAAAAAGCTTGCATCTGAAGTTTATTCACAATATTTGAGTATCATAATGTCAACGATCGATCTCTGCACTACTTTTATGAACGAAGAACAAATACAAAAAATAACTAAAGCTGTGGAGACGGGATTACAAACTCGAAGAACAGAATATATGAGAATGAGATCTTTGGAAAGAAATCTATGTTATATTCCCCCAACAGCATTTATTCCGAACTTCAGGTATGACTTTGTGTTTCTTACATGTATATATATATTGCAAAATTTTAGACAAGAAACTTCTTTACGAAACAATATTCCGATTCGAGTTTATCGACACAATAAAATTGCTAGAATCTATATTCGACAAACTTTGAGTCTTGTTTTGTCAAACAGGACCTTGTGTCAGTCGTTTGTTTATCCTTCTGATTACGACAATGCTACAGAATATTCGCATCCTTTTGCAGGCAGCAGAGCACAAAGCCTTTACAGAGCAAGTATTATAATTTTTTTTATTATGAATATTATGTTGTTTTGTAGGAGCTGGAGTCTGATTATATTGCTGTCAGAATTTTCATGGACGAATTTTGTCCTGTCAATCCATTAGGACAAGCTTCAACAACAAATAAAATAATGGGTTGCTATCTGCAAATTTTAAATTTACCGACTCATCTACAAGGCTTGGACTACATTTTTTTGGTTTTTCTGGCTCTTAGCGATGATGTGAAAGATGATTTTCAAGACATTCTGGACAGTTTACTTTTAGAAGAATTAACAGAATTAGAAAATGGGGTCGTTTTACATTACAGAAATCAGGAAAAGCAGCTACCTGTAATCCTACATAGCTTAATAGGCGACAACTTGGGTGTTCACCAAATGTGTGGTTTCGTTTGTAGTTCTTCTGGTCATTCACCTTGTCGTTTCTGCAAAGTTAATCAAGAACAATTGAAAAGCCTTTACGAAATTTCTACAGTTCCTCGAAAAACAAAACTGACTTACGACGAAGCTATTTCTAGTAATGATAGCGAATTACTACGATCAAATGGCATCAAAGAACCATGTTGTCTTAATAATTTACGATATTTTCATGTTATGGATTCACTTTGTCTTGATATGATGCATGATTTACCTCTTGGTTTTTTATCTCGGTTTATGGCTTTTGTTATTAACTCACTCTGCACAGAAGAAGGCATTACGCTTCAAAGAATTAATAATGCAATCTTAAGCTTTCCCTATAGAGGAAGTGCACGACGAAATCCACCACAAAAAATTTTTCAAGAACATTTGGATGATGGTCAAATCAAGAAAATTACTGCTTCAACTATGATGAATCTTTTTACGATGCTTCCTCTGGTGCTTAAACAGAGCAACATCAACATTAATATTACGAATAAGTGGTGGCTTTTGTATTTACTTTTTCTACAGATTTTGGACATTTTAACGATGCGTAGCATAAATGAAGAGAAACTGCATAAACTTGAGCAACTGATTGAACTTTTCCTAAAGAACTACATTGATGAAGGTGGGTCAATGACTGTAAAACCTCATTATTTGCTGCATGTTCCTGATGTCATTAGAGCTCATGGGCCGCTTTTATTCCATTGGTGTATGCAGTATGAAGCAAAACATCGAGAATTCAAACGCTATGCTAAAGTAAACTCGAACCATCAAGATCTTGCAATGACTTTAGCAAGCCGCTATCAATTAATGATGCTTCCATATTTTATGGAAATGCAAAGAGGTATGTTATAAAAAATTGTATGTAATCTATTTATTATCTATTTTTAGAAAATTTTAATCTAAGAGATTTAGTCGATTTTACGATGAAACATGTCAAAGCAGACGAAGTTGTTGTTTACGATGTTGATGCTACAAATATGTTGCCTGTTATTGGGAAAGTGTTAGAAATTGATCTTCAACATTGCTCTGTAAAACTTCTGCAGTTAAATGTTATTAGATTCGACATGGAAGCACATGCTTACTATTTTATTACTACAGAAAATACGACTAATGTTATGATTAATCAATTACTCTTTCAACAATCGTTTCCGATTTATTTAAACTACGTTCGTCTTCCCTCAGCTTTATGAAAAAAGTATGTTTGTCCTGATTGTGTTCTCAAAACGAAAAGTTGTTTGTCTTTGTTTTTTAAATGCGCCCAAAAAAATAAGCGTTCATTTTTGCTGCGCATTTTTTTAACGCTGAGTTGAAAAGCAGTTAATTTATAAAATAATACCTTTGTTCTTACAACATTTATATATAATATTTTCAGATGAGGAAGCTTGCCCACATCAGATGTGTAATTTTAAATGATGGAAAAAAAGAGGAAGTATTTGTAAAGTACAAATATCCTGCAACCTCTGCTCTTACGATTAGAGAAATCAAAGCTGCTGCATCCTCACATTTACGAACAACTGGTGGTGTTGCAAAACTAGAAGATTCCGACGGTGAAGAACTCACCCTGGATGATGGTGAACCTTACATGGTTGACGACGGGATTTGGGTTGAGTTTGATGGTCTGTTTTTTTTTGCAATGTGGAGTTTATAGCATTTTTTTTAGGAAATGTTCCAATTTCACCTCTTTCTTCTTTCGACTCTGTTACGATTTCTCCGACTGATGATGCTGCAGCAATATCTCTTGATAGCAACTACAATAATGATTTTACGACTACTTTCACTGCAAATACTTCATTCAGCGAGCATACTACAGATAGACTCTCTATGCCCACTGACTCTGATTCAACAGTTGATGTATCTGAAGCTGACCGTTCTCCTGCTGATCACAATACCTACATTTTTGAAAAAGATGGTAAGACCTACAAGTTTATAACCAATAATGAATATAAGACTTGGGCTGCAATGAACAAAACTACAACTGCATCAGTTTACGAAACATTGAAACCAAAGGAAGAAATCTTCATCAAAAAGGTTTGAATTAACGTTTGTATTTGAGAATATACCAGCATTTTTCAGGTTCCCGTTTACGACTTTTTCAACTGTGACAGCTTCAGAGGATCGGTTGTGCTTTCGACTTACCCGGCTGCAGGTGGTCGAAATATCCCTCTATGCAATCAAGCTCAAGAAGTACTTTTTAAGGGAACAATTCAGCTTATTGCAAAAGCTTACGCAAGGCACGTTTTTATTTATTCAGTTTCTTCTTTAATTTGTTTTTTTCAGCGAAGACCTTCCATATTCTGAACTTTCTGCATCAACGAAACTCTTATCCGATTGGCTCAAGCTTCCCTTCATTTTAGAATGGAGTAGCAACAATTCTGCAAGCCGTTTAGGCAAAGCTTTCCGTAACCGAAAATGGAGAAGCAGAAAATCCGATGGAACGATCCCGACTACTGCAAGCAAGAAACGAAAAATTGGTAGTTCATTCGGCACCTTTGATCTACAACAGCTTAAGAAAGTTTCTAACGAAATTAAATCGTCCGCTGATCATTCTGCATTGGAAGAGTCGTATAAAAAGAGCTGGTAAGACAGTTTTTATTTAATAGTAACATATATTGTTATTCAGCCTTTTACGATGTCAATGGTATGAACAGCTTAATGCTGATCCTAACTACAAACGAGGAATTGCTGCAGAAGTTATATCCAAATTCCCTTCAATAAAAACTAATCTCAATTTTGTAAGTATTTTTAGAAACTTTGCTCGCGTTTTTTATTTCTTGCTTTCTTCAGCTCCATTACGACTACGTTTGCTACATGACAGCCAAGTACGGCCGCGTCCCTGACATTGGTATGGTTCTTACGAATAATGCAAAATCTTTTCTTGCAGTTGCAAAAGAGTACAAAATTTGCTTTTCTACAACAAATGATCTGACTTTCGATGCTTTGTGTATCTTACCTCAATTGCTTCAACAGTTTTCTTCAAATGTTAAAAAATGTACACTTTCTCGACTCTTGTTGACATCCGAGGTATATGTTTCTAACTGTAATACATATATATATCCTATTTTTTAGACTCATGACAGTGCTTCATTGCTTCTACAAAAACTTCAAATTACGACTGCCCCAATGCTTTTGCTTATCCAAAAGGACTCCATACGAACATATTTTGTTGCTACAGATGATTCCGCTTTACAGGTATAAAGGATAATTATTTAAGACGTATAATCTGCAACTATTACAGCTTCCTTACTGCAATGCTGCAAGAGCTCTACAATCTCTCTTTGAACTACATTATATATTCAACTTGGAATACGACAAAAACATGGCTTTGCTTTTTGAACTTTTGGAATGGTTAGAAGGCTTTAACAAAAAGCAAAAGACTTTGTTCCTAAAAATTAGCGAAGCGTTACGACTCATTGCTGAAACAGATGCTAGATCTTTATTTACCGAAGAAACTTCTACAGATATTCATGAAAAAGGTATTTTTAAAAATTCTTTACTCTCTTATTATTTTTGTGGTAAGTTTTAGATTCCACAGCTACAAATGAAAAAGTTGCCTCAATAGAAGATGAAACACATTTAATAAATTTATTGAATGGTTTGTTTTTTTTTGCGAAACAGAAAATAATGATCATTTTTATAGCTTCTACACCGACCACTTCAAGAAAAACATCTCGTATTTCCGATGCTTCACCGAAAACTCCTTCTATGATTAATCCAAGAAAAAATCTACGAACTCCTACTTATCGAGATGATAATTATGCTGCGACACCTTCTTCATCAAGATCTACACGTAATTAAACTCTTTTTCGATGTTAATGATAAGTGTTTTTTAAATATTTTTTCTACATTTTCAATGTGATTGTATATTGTTTTATTATTCTGCAATAAATCCGACATTTTACGATATTTTGTGTAAAGGCTACAGGTATGGGGAAGGGCAAGCTTCACGAGCCAGTCTAATCTAGTCTCTTAAATGGGACATTTCATTGTCCCCTTTTTGAGACAGATGTCCCTTCATTGGGACAAAAGTGTCACAGGCGACAAATAGGAAAATTTTGTCCCTCATAAGAGACATTTTTGCCTCGTTTCTGGGACATTTTTTTTTCAGTGTATGTCTATAAGCGTTCAATTTTGCCTTCATTTCAACACTTTATTTTCAAAAACCAAAAATAAACCAGTCATGGAACAAAGCCATGAATCGATTCAGGCATACCATAGTCTATTTAAACCAAAATATTATGGCTATAATTTTTGTGCCGAAGTGATGCAAGGACTCTCAAAATCCATTGAAAGAAAGATGCACAAGGAATGGATAAGTGGACGAACATCTTGTGTGTGCAGAGTATATGTTAATCATTTGCAATTCTATACCAAGTCATTGTTGTTTTAGTGCCATCCTTCATACGTTGTAATTTTATTTCAGCAAATTTTTAGACCATAATTATTTTGAATAATGTCATGTTTTGGAAGTGTAAGTCCGGTTTTTCATTTTTAAAGGTTTTGAAAATTTAAATTATCGCAAAATTTTTTATATGATTACAAGCAGATCATGTGGGAATTAACAAAAATATTCATTTTAGTGTTTCTCTATTGTCTTCAAAAAGCCAAAAACACATTCAGTCAAAGTAGCTGTTACAGAAGAACTCAAACCCGTTCCACCAAAAATGACAGTATTTGAAAAAATTTCATCTCAACAATTTCCATTACCAAAACCGATTATGAGATATTTGTTAAAAAATGTTAACGTTGAAATAATTAAAAAATTGCAACAAACATGCCGATACTTTTATTCTATTTTTAATTTTAATATCATTGACAATCTATGGATTCGTGCTGAAAATTTCACAAAAATATCGGATTTTAATATTCAAATTCCGAATTATCAAACTGAATTTTTTCAAAATAATTTGTATTTGAATAAAAAATTATATTTGCAAGGTCGATGCAATCTTGAAAAATTACAACAAAAAATTATTAAGTGTGATATTTTTGAACTTCATATTTCCTGCCTTTTATTTCGAATGAATGATTTTATTTTTTTGACAAAATTTGGAAAACTTGAAAAAGTCAAAATTTCATGTTGCATTTATTATGCTGATAATTCAAGAGCCCAATTAGAAAACATCCTTTCATTGATCCCTAATGTTTATTTTTTCGAGTAAGTTTATTCCTTTTTTTAAAAAATAGGCATTGTATTATCTCTTGCGGTGTAGTAAGTGAGTTGGAGTAAGGAACAAGAAAGCAAAAGTTCGAATCCCAGTTGAAAAAAAGTTCACGTTGGAATCAATAAAAGTGTTTTATGGGTCTCTTGGCGTTGTGTTCGTATACAAAATTTTTGTATTACAAATTTAGGTATATCTTTAAGAGTCTACTATTACCAGGGGTGCAAAGGAAAAACTTATTATTCCATTAGCTAAAGGGGTACTTTAGGCTATGACGTTTTGTTGCGGGGCCCATGTGCAACTTTAAATAAGTTTTGAGTTCTTGATGTTTTTGTTTTAAATGTCGTCCTATCTAAAGCTGATTTCATAATTACCATAAATTCTTGAATAAGCTTAACAGAAACTTTTACAATACTGTATTTTTGTAAAAACCCATAAAATAAATTTTTGTAGGAATTGCTTTGCTGAAATTACTTCAAACACAATGACAAACCTTTTATCCATAAAAAGAAATGTAAAATTCAATCACATTATGCTCTCAAATTCTGTACAATTTTTAAATCCATCCCATTTCAATGATTACATAAAAGTAAGTTTTTTCGTAAAAATGGTATAATTATTTTCAGAATCTGATTTAGGAAATGTTTGATTTTGACAATCCGTCTAAAACATCCCTAATTGAACTTCATGGTAATGGAAACGTCTTACAAAAATTATATAAATTAGTTAAACCATGGAGACAAAATTCGATGTATTACGATTATGCAGAAGTTTTAATGATAAAATGAACAGCCAAAAAAACTACATTTGGAGTCTTATAAATCTCAAACAAGGTTTTTTTTATATTATTGTAATGCCGTTTTAACATGCGTTAGGAGTTTTCCAATTTTTGCATGAAAATAGAATCATTTCAATTATCTCTCTCTAAAGAAGTAAATTAAATATTTTTCAATTTACATAGTTTCTTTTAACAGTCAAAGTTATGATCTAACCACATGGCAAATTTTTTTTAATGAATGTCAAAACATACATATTTATTTTTAAAATAATTTAATGGCCATAACCAATTCATTTATACTTTATAAAAAATCTTGTGTTTTAACAAAGAAATACTTAAATTACAATTTCAACATCATCAAAATCATAATCAAAATAAAATTACAAAATATTCAAACAACGAAACTTAATAAACGAATGCTGGCACATTCAAAGCTTTTTTACAATAAAGTTGAAAATATTACATTGCGTTTTTCAGTTGAACGAAAGCAAAAAAAGAAACGCGATTTGACACATAAAAACTGGTTTGCTCGTTCTTAAAATAAATTTTCCGGACATGGCTGCAAATGGATTGCACTTTTTTTGACAACCGTGGTGTCATAGAGCTACAAAAATAACCATTTTTGCGTCTTTTATTTATGTTGAAATTGTTATTCGACAATGTTATTTGAATTTTTATAAGTAGATAAAATAAATGTTATTTGAATTTTTATTAGTAGATAAAAATGTGAAATTAGTTAAATCAGGCTGTTTTAGTTTTTTCTGAAATTTTAAAAAAAAGAAGGAAAGCCATTGCAAAAGAGCGCTGTTTTATTTTTCTCAAAAATCACTTCTTTTTCTGGTATTTCGCAACAGAAAAACAAAATATAAATAACATTTTTAGTTAAAATTTCAACACTCTTTCGTTCGAAAATGTCGCTGTTTGAATGTTTATTATTATAACTTGTCAGTGGAAAGTTGTTTCATTTTGAATTTTTAAGAAATATTTATTAATATTTTAAGACTTTGAGATTTTTGAAGGATGAGGAGAAATGGGTTTCAACGTATTGAAAATCAAATAAAGTGTAACGTGATGCGAAAACCTATGACCACAGTAAAAAAAAAGTAATGTCAAACTGATGGTTTTGTTCGCTCAGTAAAATTAATTTTTCACTATTTAAATTGCACAAATTTACGAGAATAATTGATATTGAATTTAAAATTTAAAAAAGTAAAGTCTTAACGAATGCAATTTTTTCTTCTCTTTTTAATTTTAAAACACATTTTAGGAACATAGTCCTAAAAGAAAGAGCACAGTCTATATAACTGACTTTCTGAAAAAATCGAGGAAAATGAATGCGAGACGATCGAACAAAAATTTCAAAATTGTTTTTTTGAGCTGAAATTTGGCGTGTAGTATCCTTAGGGGTCAAGGAGGTGTGATCAAAAAAAATTTTTGGTATCCGGTGCAGGGCTGCTCCGACGCGGTTCCTGACCTCAGTTTTGATCCGTTTTCTACAAATGAGGTATCAGCGGAAAGCCCTTGATCAGGGCTACAATACTGATCTGCTGGAATTTTTATTGACGGTCCCAGCACGAAAATTTCGCATTTTTAAAATTTCAAAGGGGGTTAAGTACCCCAAGAATTCGGGTCCGCAAAAATTTTTTTTTCTCAAAATGTTCCTTTTTTTATGACTCATTTATTGGTAGAAAAAAATTTTCGATTTCGAAAAATTTTCGCGGCACTTTTAACGAAAAACGAAAACGCACGTTTTTAACTCACTCACAAAGTTGGAGCGGTCTTCGTTGGACCTTGTAGTCGAGTGGTTAACGCGATCGCTTTTTGCTCTTTCACTCGAAGGTTCGATTCCCATTGGGTGCAAATTTTTTTATAGCTTTTTTGATATTAAATATTTAATTATATAAGTGTTGCAAACACAAAATTGTTATTTTATTTTTGTTTTTATTATCTGAGAAGATAATAATGTCAATAAAAGATTTTTTTACTAGTACTTAAAAAAACTAAATGTTTCAAACATATTTTCAACCGAGAATGTTGGCAAAAAAAATGTAAAATCTTTTTCTTTTCAATAACCATTAGAATAAAATCTGTCCTTTTCTTTTTTCTTTTTATTATTTGCTACAATCTTTGTAGTTTTATCATTCATTGTAAAAATCAATTTTCTAGAAGAAAACAAAATCAATAAAAAAGAAGAAAAAGCTAATTTTTTTAAAAATTGACTGAATATTTTAAAATGAAATTGTTAATTAAAATGATAATATTTTTATTATTTATGACATGTTTTTCCTCCAATCCTGATGAAACACAAAATTCAGCAACAGAACAAGATCAATCCATTTCAACGACACAAATCCCGGATGAAAATGTGAGATCTCCAATGCCAACTCTTCCTCCCGAACAATTTGAAGCTGACCGCGGAACATATCCTTGTCCGGTGGATGGATGCATCAAAGATTTCATTCGATACTCAAATTTGGAAAAACATTTCATTATTGGCAGACATACATTTGCACCTCGCCGTGAAACATTACAAGATATTGCAGTTCAAATGTATTTGGCTGAACTTGAAGGTGTAAGGGAAGGATTCTCCTTCTTTCGCAACCATTTGTTTGATTCTGAATATGCCCGGGAAACGTTAAATATTAATGCACCATCAATGGGTTGGGCCTTAAAAAAACGGGCTCCAAGAGCCACTTACACAATTGAAATGATTGCATTTTTGGAAAACAAGTATATCCATGCCAGACAACGAGGTCAAAAACGTATCGACGCATATGTAACAAGTGAAGAAATGAGTACGGCAGCTCATCCAACAACTGGGAAACCCTTATTTACTGCAGAACAACGTTTATCTGCCTCACAAATTGCTTCTTTCATCAATAATAAGCTTAAAAAGTTAGAAAGCAGGTTAAACAGTCAAATTACTCCAGAAGAAGAAAGGGCTGAAAATATTTTAATTTTCGATGAAATTGCACAAAATCCAGGTACTTTAGTATACAGATTACACTATTTTGAATCTTTGTATTTTTATAGGAGATATCGAAGACGAAGCGACAGATCATGCAACCATTACTGATTTAACAGAAACAGTAATGGAAGAACTTATTCAGGAACGCAATCAGGAGTTATTCATGTAACCTCTCTTTCACTCGTACTTTTTTTCGATTACCGGCACTCTATGCTTTAAATCTGATATTAGTTTTTTTCATTTTCATTGTGAAATAATAAACCTGTTTTAATTTATTGTCAGCTATTATTTACCGCTTTATATCACGTTTTGTTTAACTTCCGTTTTGTATTTTCCTTTATATTTTCAGCTTGAAAATGAATTTGAAGTTCTGTGCTTTCTTAGCTTTTTTTGTAAGTTATTTAAAATATCTAGGAAATTAAAATTTTCATCTAACTTTTAGACTTTTATGAACAGCTGCAAATTTGTTGCTGCTGATCCAGTAAAAATTGATACGTTAGTTTTTTATTTTTTTTGAAGTCGTTAAAAATTATATTTAGAAACTGTTTCAATGAAACAGAATCTCTGAAGATTCTAAATTTGATCAAAAGATTGCGTTCATCTTCAAAGGATGTGATTTTTCAAAAATTTAATGAATTATGCCAAAAGTCAATTGAACAACCCAAGATTATTATTGAAATCCGAATTGAGGGTTACTTTGGATTTACCGGAGAAACAATTGGTGCTGGAATTTGTAATGGTACTGGTGCACTTCTTTGGGAAATATTTAGACGATATATTCTTCCATGGATTTTGAAAATGTTTTTCGGAAAAGATGAGAACAAAGAAGAAGATTCAACTGGAATTCAAAGAAATGGTTCAATTTCACATGAACAAAATCCTCGACCTATTGATGCTAATATTAAACCTCAAATGATTGAACATTTTTCGGCACAAACTGGTGAGAACAAAGAAGAAGATTCAACTGGAATTCAAAGAAATGGTTCAATTTCACATGAACAAAATCCTCGACCTATTGATGCTAATATTAAACCTCAAATGATTGAACATTTTTCGGCACAAACTGGTGACAACAAAGAAGAAGATTCAACTGCAATTCAAAGAAATGTTTTAATTTCACATGAACAAAATCCTCGACCTATTGATGCTAATATTAAACGTCAAATGATTGAACAATTCTCGGCACAAACTGGTTTAGATTATGCATATTCTGAAAGCTACATCCATAAAAGTAATTTTGATTTAGAAGTAAGCTTTTTCTTTTGTTGTCTTGATTACTGTAGTTATTCATTTTTAGGATGCGCTTAATCGTTTCAAAGAATTCAGAAATGAGCTTTGCTGAAACTGTTCAATAATTATATTTTTTTCCAATTTTCTGATTTTTTTCATATTAGTGATTGAAAGGTTAGTCCGTTTTACCTATTAAAGCAAACATTATAAATTATTTTTCGGATATTACTGTATTTATTGTTTTTTATTTTCTCTCAATAAGAACGTTTGAGGTTTTTGATTAAATCTAACATAGATTTTTAATTTGAATTATATTAAAAAAATTTACCGTTTGGGATTCTTTTAACTTGTATGAAAAAATTCGTTGTAAGAGAAAAATTTTTATAACAAATTCTCTAATCTAATGTTTGCTTTAAAAATGAGATCGGCTAACCTTTTTTGTTTGTTAATTTATTGTTTTACTTTTTTTTAATAAAAAGTTTTGTTATTACGAAAATCCTTCTTTTTTGGACATAAAATAAAATAACAATTTTGTGTTTGCAACACTTATATAATTAAATATTTAATATCAAAAAAGCTATAAAAAAATTTGCACCCAATGGGAATCGAACCTTCGAGTGAAAGAGCAAAAAGCGATCGCGTTAACCACTCGACTACAAGGTCCAACGAAGACCGCTCCAACTTTGTGAGTGAGTTAAAAACGTGCGTTTTCGTTTTTCGTTAAAAGTGCCGCGAAAATTTTTCGAAATCGAAAATTTTTTTCTACCAATAAATGAGTCATAAAAAAAGGAACATTTTGAGAAAAAAAAATTTTTGCGGACCCGAATTCTTGGGGTACTTAACCCCCTTTGAAATTTTAAAAATGCGAAATTTTCGTGCTGGGACCGTCAATAAAAATTCCAGCAGATCAGTATTGTAGCCCTGATCAAGGGCTTTCCGCTGATACCTCATTTGTAGAAAACGGATCAAAACTGAGGTCAGGAACCGCGTCGGAGCAGCCCTGCACCGGATACCAAAAATTTTTTTTGATCACACCTCCTTGACCCCTAAGGATACTACACGCCAAATTTCAGCTCAAAAAAACAATTTTGAAATTTTTGTTCGATCGCCCTTTCCTCGATTTTTTCAGAAAGTCAGTTATATGTCTGTTGCACATTTTGAAATAACAATTTTCAGAGACAAGATAAAATGAATCAAAAACATCTACAGTAAAAGTAAAATATAAATTTTCAGATATTGAATTTTTAATTAAGATTTTATTTTTATCTTTACGAAGGACTTGATAATTAGATTGGCAGATGATGCGTTGGTTTGAGTATATATTTCTTTAATTAATAAAATATTTTTCAAAAAATGGTAAAAAAGTAGAAAAAAAAACAAACTGTAATTGAATTAAAAAAGATTTTTTTCCTTTATTTTTGAACACTAAAAAATTCATTAAAACCAAATAAATTGTTGATCGAGTTTTCTATTCATTCAAAATATTATGTTCTTCTAAAATTTTATGATTTTTTTCTTAATGAGTTTATTATCAAGCAAGGTTTTCTTTCAAAGTTCTTCTGATCAATCTAATGCAACTCGTATATCTTGCCTAGTTTTTATCTTTTAAAGTGTAACAAAATATTCAAAAAAATTTAAGAATGCCTTTGCTTTTCAAATATTGCAGTTTTATTAAAGAAAAAACTAAAAAGAGACAAGCTCATTTCTCCACAATAAAAAACTGATCAATGTAATTCACTTCTACAAAAACAAAAATCGCAGAAATGTATTTTTTTTACAATGAAAATCTTTAAAAAAATTTACTATGCTGCCTTTGTTTAGTTGTTTTCTGATAAATAAAAAAAGCCCCTTTTTTAATTTTTATTTGAAGATAATACCCGAAAACGTTTGAAATTCGTCATTTTTTGAATTTTTGAATCAAAATAAAATGTGATATAAGTTGAATTCATATGTTTAGATTCAAAAGTAGTTTTAAACAAGAAAAATTAATTGGAATCAAAACAAATAGTCCAGGAAACATGTCCATTATTAAATAATAACCAGATGATATAGCTGCAATAATTAATTAATTATAATGAATGCACAAAAATAAAGCGAAGTGCTCATTCTTTGGCACCAAAAACCTGAACAGACTTCGACATTTTGCAATGAAGGCTTTTTATATTCTTGAATTATGTTTGTTCATTTGCCCGTAATATTTTCTATTAAAGATCATCAAATGATCTAAACAGTCTATTTTTTTGAATATTTTAAATTAATCTATAATTTACAACATTTTGTCAAATAATTACAGTTTTAAAATAACTTTTGAATCACATTTTGTTTTAATAATTTTCAAAAACATTCATTTATGGAAGTTGAAAAAAAAGATGTAAGTAAAAATTTTTGTTTGTATGCTTATTAGCTTTTTTTTCTTTAATTACTGCCATAGTTTCCATTTTTTTAATGAAAATTTTTTGGAAAACCAGTAAACATTAGAATATCGTATATTTCTGTTTTTACTAAAAAAAACCCCAAAAACTATCAAATATTCAAACAGTGAAAACTTGTCTTCAATTTTTAAGTTGTTTTCGAAAAATTTTACACTTTTTATATGAAATTTTTTTAACAGCTTTTGGAAATTATTTTGCGGCATTTCAAAATTGAAAAATTGGAAGAAAAAGAAATTCGTTTCTCTCTTGACTGCTTTAAAATCTGCCGGAAAAATTCAAATGTCTGGCTTTTTTGCGTTTTGTTCAAAACAAACAAAAAAAAGCGAAAAATAACATTTGTTTTTTCATAGAAAAGGTTTATCCAAATTTTTACAGTTTTCTATAGAGAAAAATATTATTTGAATATTAAAAGTTAAGGTGTTGCAAAAGACCACGATTTTTGTTGTCTAAAATGAAACAATTGAACATACCCCACAAGATGTACCACCAAAAATCATAAATAAAAAATATTTGGTTTTCTAAAACACAGATTTGCAAAAGCAACAAGCAAAGTTGTAAATTATACAGTCAAACCTCGTTATAAAGTTTTTCAAGGGACAGTGAAAAAAAGACGTAATAACGAGGTTGACGTTATATCGAGGTCCAATTAACATGGGCTCCTTGTTGAAGGGACTACAGACAAAGGGCGTTATAACGAGGTTTGACTGTATATATATCTTTTATAAAAAACATTAAGAGATATTATCAAGGCCATGAACGGTTGTTTTTGTTACTGAGTTTCTTTGAAGTTTTTGCTTTTTCTAAAAAACTTTGAAGAAAAACAGCAACTAAAATTATTATTCAAGGAAGAAAAAACATAAAAAATTAATGGGAATGCAAAAATAAAGAAGCAGCAAAATGTGCCTTATTACTTTAAAAAATCATTGTTTCACTGATTGTCTCCAATGTTGGACGAAGATGAATAGAGGTTGGATTAATAAAGATGAAGTTTATTGATGAAACATATTCGGAGAGAAAAACATAAGAATGAACAACTTTTGAGGGACAATTTTCCCTTTTATAGAAAAATGGAGGAGGAAGCGAGGTCATTACTGACATAATGCCAACACTTTACAATAGAAAGGAGAGAGAAGAAATACAACAATGGAATACAACAAAGTACAAGTATAACTAATTCCCCAATGTTCCAACATGCCCCGTCCCCGATGTAAATAGCGTCCTCGCTATTGTTTCTTTTTGGTCACGAAGAGGATTCTTTACCACGATTGAGAGATCAACAGGATTCTTCCATACGACGATCGAGCATACATATTTCCAAGCATTACAGATTCATACTTTGATCAGCTGGCTAGACAAATCTAGTGTCGATATACTGCTACCACAAGGGACATCTATTCATTCAGACGAGCAGCGGGATCCACAACATCACATAATAATCATTTGTAACCATTCCATATATATCACGATCACATTTCAAGAGCATATCACCATCGGCCGTATACGAGCATCAAGCAGGAATACATTACGTTGAACAAATACCATCAGCAATCTTTAGCATCAGGTCCAATAACCATATCACAGATATACGCGCAATCTTAGCTAACGTAATCAAAAATAAAAGCACTATCGATTTACCATGTCCACCATGAACGATAAAGTACCATATCACCAACGTGTACACCACGAGGATCAACAAAAACACAGTTCAACAATAATAAACTACATACCAACTTGAGCCATTTGTACCAAGATTATATGCCGCTACACGAGCTGTTGAAAAACATCTTCATCAATCAAAGAATTCCCGCAACGAAATTGAGACGGACGTCAAAAATTAAGTAGAGAGCAATCACGACACGAACCTCAGAGAGAGTAGAGAGCCGGAGAATAATTCCTCGAGTTTCTTTCATTAATAAATCATCACCTGGAGCATTCCATGTCTCTTCTGACCGAGCCACAAATAAAATCCATCCATTAATAACCAATATTCACATATTATGTCTGCACCCATAATAATAATCTTCGTATTCTGATTCGATCTTCTTTTTCCCACATCCACGCGAGATGGCGATATTAATCAGCGACAGGAATTGTAAGAAGATTTGGTGGGCCCTCCATGTTGGACGAAGATGAATAGAGGTTGGATTAATAAAGATGAAGTTTATTGATGAAACATATTCGGAGAGAAAAACATAAGAATGAACAACTTTTGAGGGACAATTTTCCCTTTTATAGAAAAATGGAGGAGGAAGCGAGGTCATTACTGACATAATGCCAACACTTTACAATAGAAAGGAGAGAGAAGAAATACAACAATGGAATACAACAAAGTACAAGTATAACTAATTCCCCAATGTTCCAACACCAAAAGTTTAACCATCCAAAATGAGAGCCCTGTCAAAATTGATATTGGTCTATGCCTTTACGACTGGTAAAATTCATTCACAAAAATAAAGCAGTACTAAAGTAAAAGTCCGCATTCTTTTTATAAATATAAATATGCCACCCGAAAAACCTGGACAGACTTTGACACCCAGACATTTACATTGACGTTTTTTTATATTTGTGAATTGTGTTTGTTCATTATTATTGACCATAATATTATTATAAAAAATTATTGAGAACAAGTCACTAAACTTTCTTTTTTTTGAATATTTAAAATTTATCTTTTCAATTTACAATATTGTGTTTAAACATTTCAGTTCGATAACTTTTAAATCACATTATGTTCTATTAATTTTCAAAAATCTGAAATGAAGAATAAGCACAATAAAAATTTTTTGTATTTTTGTAAATCATCAATTTTTAAATACTAATGACGCTTATTTTCTGTATAATGTTTCTTTAAACCCGAAAATTTATGTATTTATTAAAATTTGGATTTATGTATCACTCATTTTTGGATGTAAACTTTGAAATTCGTAAAACAATGAAATCAATGAAGTTAATTTAAGATTCAACTTAACAAAACAGAAACCATAACTTTCCGTTTTTTATTATTTTGAGTGACAAAAATCGTAATTATCTTAATTTATTACAAAGTTTTATTTTCATTTTTAGTTTTAAATCTTCAAATATTTTACCAAATTCACAATATTTTTATTCATCGATGGTTTTTTTGCGATTTTTAAATGTAAAATGTGAGACAAGAAAACAAATAGCTGATTTTAAACATAAATGATTTCGTAATGCCGCAAAATAATTTTCGACAAAAAATCAGTTAACAAAAAATTGACATTAGAGAGAAGGGATATATAAAAATTAAGGGCATAAATGTTATTATTTTATAAAATTAGAGACGTATCTTTATATTGTTTGAATATTTGATAATTATTGAGTTTTGTTTAAAGAGCGAATATAGGTAAAACTGAAAATGCGTCATGATTGTTGGAGGTTTTTCACACTCCTGCTAAATTAAACAGTAATTAATGAAAGAAGGAATTGTCTTTTTTATCGAAAAATAAACAAAAAAATTGATTGAAAAATATAAATGTATTCAAAACTTGTTTTATAAAAACAAACAAATTTTGACATTAAAAATGTGTAATTCTTGCATTGTAGATGTCTGCCTTCACAATATAACCGTATTACATTTTATTGTAAAAATTTTTTAAATGCTCGTAAAAAATTTTCAAAGATTTTATCGATCACACTATCGTACTTGCAATTTTTTAAATTATTTATGAAATTATGGCTACTTCTCCAGTTTTGCACCCCCTTGCAACTTCCTTCCTTGAACGGTAATTTTCCTTTTTGTTTTTCCATATTCAAAAAAACCGAATGTTTTTATTGAATAAAATTTATATAATTTATGTTGTACATTGATTATTTTTACTACAATATCTATTTTTTAAATCTCTGGTAAATTATTACCACTAAACAGATATTAAAAACGGGATTTTTCCAGAATATCCAGACCGATAAAAAAAGCAAAAGTACATTTTTAGAAATTGTTTTTTTTGTTTTAGTATCAAGAACTTAAATTCTGTTTTCCAATATCATTTTATGGGGATATTAAAATATTCAAAAAATTTTTGGAAAGCATCTACAAATTTGTTCTCAAAAAAAGGAATCCTTTTTTATTCAAAGGCTGACATTTAAAAAATGCAGACAACAGAGTTTTGAAATAAAAATGATGTTTTTGTGGGAAAAATCGAAAAAATAAATAAAGTGTTGAAGAGAATGCAAAATCGAACGCGATCAGCGATAAACATAAAGTTATAAACTAGAAATGTAAAAAAAATGAAAACAAAATTGTTTCAAAATTTTGTTTTTTAATATCTTTTTAATATTTTATACTATTCTTTTAGCGGAGTTAAATGAGGAAAATGTATTCCTTTTTTAATGTTTTGATCGCGTTTTTTATTTTTTATTCATCCACAAATGATAGACAAAAAACATTCATTAAATATTTTTTGGAAAAAAATAAATTAAACAAAAGAAAAAAGAATTTGTTCTTTTGAGTAATATAACTTATACTTCTTATACATTTATATAAGAAGCACATTTTGAAGAGATTTTAAATTTTAAAAAACCAGAATTGATTGATTTCAATAGGTAGTAATTTTTAGTTTAAATAATTATTTGTGGTAAACCTAATTTGCGAACGACTCACGGCAGATTCAAAACAGTTTTTGCGCGGAGTTAAAACATGTCGTAATGGTTAGAGATCACCGACGCAAGGAAAAGAAACAAAGAAAAAGAAAAGAAAAGAAAAAAGAGTTTTTTTACTTTTTTTTATCCAAAATTTTACTAATTTTTTTCGGTGTAGGGTTAATATTAAACTTTTTTCACATTTTTTCTATACGTTTTACATAAAAATATCATGGCTACAATAATATCTTTACAGAATTTTAATATCTTATCTAGAAGCCAAAATCCTGCCGTAAGAGTTTTTTCAATTTGAGCAAAAATCATGCGTTTTTGTCGCACTTTTTTGTTCAAAAAATCGGGAAAAACATATGAGTGCATATAAATTAAATTTTTTCTATACGTTTTACATAAAATTATCTTGGCTACAATAATATCTAGTTAGATTTTTGATATCTTATCTGTGAGCCAAAATCCTGCCGTAAGAGTTTTTTCACTTTGAACACTGATGAAAAAACAGTATATTTGGTGCTGTAAAGTAGTGCAATGGCTTAAAATGTTTATAATTGTTATTTAAACAAGGTTAGAATAAAAAAAATTAATGTTAAAATGTAATTTAGCTTTTAAAATATATATGAAAACATTTATTCTTATTCTTTGAAATTGAAGCTTTTTTAAATAGTAGAGGCAAACGCGACTCCCGACACGAAAATGTTTTCTTCTTTGCAAACGTTTCAACTCCGCTTTGAATCTGCCGTGGACTTGCATATTTGTATAATATTTGTTTTATAAAAATTGAAATGAATTAATTGTTTCAAAGCATTAAGTAAAATTTTTAATGCTTTGAAAAAATTTTTGATTTGGAAATGAAACAATTTTTGTAATAAAAAATATTTTTGTCCAGCAAAACACAAAAATGGTCTCATCGTCTAGAAATATCAAGTGAAAAAAAGTTTTTAATGCTGTATTTACCTTATCAGTATACTCAACATTTTCAATTAACACAATTTCATAGTTTTGTTTTTAATTATTGTTTTTAAATATTTATAAAGTATGTCGAAATCATTGTTCAATTTGAATTTCAAAAACGTAACATTAAGATTTTATTAACCGTAGACATCTCCAACAAATGATGGAGTTGAGGGCCCATATTTTGCCCCTAAACTCGTCTAGTATAAGGAATAATTGGTGCAAAAAATCAGCTGCCAAATCCTCAAACTGTGGTTTTACCAGGGGCACAAAGTTACTGTAATACAGTAATCCACAAGATGAATCCAAACTCAAATTTTGCATATTCTGCAATTTTTAGAAACGTAAATGCTACAAAAGTTTCAGATTCGGATTCAGCATGTCCGAAAACCTATAAATCCAGGAAATAGGGCCAAACAATTAGAACTTTCTAGAAATTTAAACAAACGTACCGAAAATCAATGCTACAAAATCATGGGAACCCTTTTAAAAAATTTGAATATGAAATATCTTCGAGCAACTAGTGTTTGAAGGTTGATAAATATACTCAACTCATCTTATTCGAGAATAAAACATGCAAAAATATGCATGGCACCGATTTCCCATCAACGTGAAATTACGATAATAGTGTTAATCAATATTTTTCATATGTCGGTGCAGCTTAAGCGAATTGGTTTTAGAGAATTCGATGGTGCGTTCTGTATTCTCGCTATAATTATTAAGTCCCCAGGACATAATTAAGTATATTTTTAGGTTGTTAAAACAACCTCCAAATACTATTTGCTCAAAAATATATCATATTCAAATTTTTTGAAAGGGTTGTCATGATTTTGTGGCATTGATTTTTTGTTCTTGTGAGCAAATTTCTATACGCATGGGACTTCTTGGCCTTGTTTCCTGGATTTATAGGTTTTCGGACATGCTGAATCCGAATCTGAAACTTTTGTAGCATTTCCGTTTCTAAAAATTGCAAAATATGCAAATTATGAGCTTGGGTTCATGTTGTGGATTACTGTATTACAGTAACTTTGTGCCCCTGGTAAAACCACAGTTTGAGGATTTGGCAGCTGATTTTTTGCACCAATTATTCCTTATACTAGACGAGTTTATGGACAAAACATGGGCCCTCAACTCCATCATTTGTTGGAGATGTCTACGGTAAGAACTTAAAAAACTGTTTAAATTAAACATTCAATATTACTAAAATCTAACAAACAAAACATCCAAAAAAATTAATTTATGATTGGTGCAAAAATAGCATTTGCAATTCCACAACTATTTACACCTCGTTTCATTTTTAGATATCCCGAATCACCATATGTTGAAGCCCAACTATTTTTGACCAGCCAATATGTGTCACCATTCATTTCACCATATCCAACAATAATCATTGCATGAGAACCTAATGAATGATGGGCACATTCATCTGCAGATGGATTAAATACTCCTGAGGCATATTGATACATTCCACGGGTAACATTGACTCCTAAATATTGTTGAATTATGCTAATTTATCCAAAACTAGATAACAAAAATCTTAAAAAAGTCGGAAATTTTTTATGCAAATATTTGGTACCAAATTAGAAATGTTAAACAACATTTTTGTGACTAAAATCTTCACAAAAATTTGCATGTTATCAGGCAAATAAAAAATACATAACAAACAAACCAAATGAAACTGGACCATATTGGGCAACCCAATTTGCGATGGCATCTTCATCATTTCCAAGATATTTGTGGTTATCAATTTTTCTTAAGTTTGCAGTAATATTTCGGCATTCTTGTTTTCGACCAGTATAAAAATATAATTGTTCGGTTGTTAGCCCTTTGCTTTCAATGTATCTGGAAATGATGCAATTTATCTAATCATTAAAGAAGTAAAAATTTGCATAATTTTATAAACATAGATGTTTTCAAAGAAAGTAGTGTATAATTTGGTGAAAATCTGGTTTGAAAATTTTCATAAATTCAATATCAATGAGTTTCAGAAATATGCAAATTTTAGCTTTTGCACGTTAAAAATTTGCATATCACTTAACTTTGCTTCCATGTACAAAATAAGAAACTAACTTAAATGCCCATGGGCGATATCCACCACTGCATCCACGATTATCAGAATCACAATCAATTAATTGCTGCTCTGATAATTCAATCAGTTCATTTCGTTTAATTGCAATTTGGGATTCAACTGCTGCAACAACTGAGAAAGCCCAACACTAAAATTTATGCAAATTTTTTTTGTCTATAAGAAGGGTCAACTCACTGAACCGCATTGTCCTTGATCTTTGACCCGCGTAACTTTTCCCTTTGTTCTCCAATCAACAAATGCTGGTCGATTTTTCAGTGATGTCTTTTTGGAAGAAATTTTATCAAAGATAACACTGTCTGTCCCTGTCTGTGTTGAAGTTTGAATAGCAAGTTTAACATCACTTTCAAAATCTTGATAAGGAATTAACCTTGCTTTCAACTCTTCATCAGTCATTGCAGAAAATTGATTAATTTCAAATAACACATTTTCTTGAGATTTTTGGCGATCTTGAAGATCTCGAAGATTCGAAACAAATACATCAAAGCGATAAAGGGTTTCTGTTAAATTTGCATAAGTAACATTAGAAGTTTCAACAAATCTCAAAAATTCGCTAATTTCATCCGGGATTGCATCAGTTGGAAAATGGGATGCCATTAAAATTGGCGGCATCTTTTGATGTTGATGATGGGAAGAGAAAGTTTTATCAATGACATGCTTCTTTAGACAATGTCCAGTTAAAATTAATAATAAACATAAAATGAATAATACTGTAAAAAGTTGGATAATTTTGCACACTTCGCTGAAAAGATTTAAAAATTTAATTTTAAAAAAACCTTTGATCTGTTGCCTATTACCATTTGTAACTATTTTTATATTAAGTAATTTTTCGAAAAATTTGCATATTTTACAAAATGCAAATTTTCGTATAACTAATATTTCAAATAAGGCGTTTTTAATTTGAAAAAATAGCAAATTTATGCAAATTCAGTGACATGTTCAGATTAGTTTTCTTCCAGAGAAGAATTTTTAAAAAGGTTGTTCTAAAATTGCATAAATCGTGAACAAAAGAAACTGAGCATATAATGCTTGAAAAAACTTCAGCATCAAAAAGCAATCAATACAAAAATCAAACAAACCTTGAATTTGCAGCCTTTTGTTTCAGCTTTCTTATTTCAATATTTGGATTTCCAAAAAGTGATATTTCACTTTCTTTGATTGGTCTCATAATTTGAATAATTAATTATTTAAACTTAAGAGTAGCAATAACTACAGCCTTTCTGGAAAGAAATTGAAATTTAATGAAATTTTAAAAAAATCAACACACAAAAACTAGCTTTTTAGAAGTTCAGTTTTTTTTTGTTTCAACAAAATTTTTTGATTTTGATAACAACCAAAAATCAATGATAAATAAAAAATCGATCAATGCAGCATCATCGTTAAATAAAAAGCATGAAGAATAAAAAACTTTACTGATAAAAATGTAGAGAAAAATTTTTGAATGGAATTTTTGCAGAAAATATATTGATGATATAAATGTTGGTGAAAATTTTAAGAGATTTTCGATAATAATTTCTTCTTTTTTTGTTGAATTCTATTTTTTTATTATTAATAATGTCGCAATAAATCATTTTTGGCATTTAAAAACAATGCACTGCATTTTCAAAGGTTTTTATTAACAAAAATTAACATATGACGTAAAAAATTGAAGAATATAAAGACGAAATATTCAAAAGGAAAAACAATATTCGACGAAAACTGACTAACTAAAAAAATGCTTTTTTTTTTCGATTTTCTTCATAAAAATCAATCATCTTTGATGAATCATTTTTTGTCTTTCAAAAAAATGTGTGTAACAAATAACAAAAAATCTTTTAAATCAAATACAACAAGACTTTTCATCATTATTAATGACTTCCTTCGTTTAAAGGAGGCGGACGGTTTGATACTTTTTTATTTCTTTTTTGAAAAAATTTGTTGGATTTTCATGACGATCAGGGTCTTTTTCCTTTGTTCTCTTGCCTGATCGTCAAGAAAATTCAAACGAAAAAAACGTTAGAAAAATAAAAAAGTATCAAACCGTCCGCCCCCTTTAAAGTGAATTTTGCAGTCAAAAGAGCATCTATTCATGTGTTTAAAAGTTTTGATTTGTCCAATTTTAACTAGAAATTGAAATATTCAATGATCGAATGAAAATCGAACAAAAACTATCTGACTGAAAAAAGGAAAATGCAAAAATAATTTGTTTTTCCTTCATAAAAACATCAAAATCAGATAGTGAAAAAAGATTGAAAAATTGCCCGATGGAGATCTCCCGGAAGATCTCCCGATTTTTTCCGGGAAATCTCCCGTAATCTCCCGAAAAAATTTTTTCAACAGCAAAAATTTAAAATTTTTTTTTCATTTTTGGTGATTTATAGTAAATCATTTATTTCTGATAAAAACAGTCAAAAATCTTCAAAAAAGCATAAATTTTGGTTCATTTGACTGTAATTATCCATTCAGATTTTTTTTGTCGCTTGAAAGTAGTTAAGATATTTCATAATTTACTACAATCTTATGTTTTACTGTCATTTAATCTTGTAACAAGGTTACAAAGTTGTAAAACTAAATTATTATGACTTTGTTAATGTTTATAATGTCAAAAAAATTATTTTTGGCACGTGACTACCTGTTTTAGAAAATCGGGAGATTACGGGAGATCTCCTGGGAGATCTTCCGGGAGATCTCCCGCTATTTTAAATCTTCCGAGAGATTTAACAACTCTAATACAAACTAAAAGGAAATTTTCAATGAAAATTTTGTAAATATATAATTTTTTAATTTTGTTTAGAATTCAGTATTTTGACATTTAATAATGAATGCATCTGGTCCTTATAAAGAACCCTCGAAAATGCATCAGTGCTTGTTTTAATTTTTTATTGCAAAAATAAGCATATAATACAAAGAAGTACCAATTTAAATAAATATTCAAAGACCAAAACTATTTTATGTTTGACAAAAACTATTGGATGGAAAAATAGAAAGCGGAAAAATTTTCTGTTTTTCTTCGCAAAAATCGATCAACTTAGGTGAATCTTTTTTGTTTCTTTCAAAAAAAATGTGTGTAACAAAAAACACAAATCTTTCTTTTCAATAACAGCAACAATGTTTTTTATATTGCAAAAACGGGGAAAATAGACATTCAAAAATAATAAATGATCTTTAATGAAATGCAATTTGCATGGTTTTGCATTATGCAAAACCATTTTTAATGGGTTTTTAAACGTTGCCCAAAATTTTTTGATCATTTTACACCATTTCGGAAAATTTATGTTTTAGATTTTTGTGTACAATTGATTTTATGTTTTTTGTAGAATCATTTTTTTAAATAATGGATAAAAGAATTTTTTAATCCAATGACATTGAAAGAGCATTGATGCATGTTTAAAAGTTTTAATATGTAAAAATTTACATATAACATAAAAAGGATTATTTGTAGCAAGAAAAATTAAATATTCAAAGACTGCATTATGAACAAAAACTGACCGAAGAAAATAAAAAGTGCAAAAAAATATTTCAGTTTTTACACAAAAATCAATCATCTTTGATGAATCATTTTTTGTCGCTAAAAAGATATGTGTAGAAAAAGAAGCAAATAATTTTCATTTATTTTTTACTTTAAATAATTTCAAATTTCTTTTTTTGGTGGCGTTTTGGCTTTTATTAAGCATTTCAGTCATGCAAAAGGAATTTCAGGCCATAGGAAGCATTTATTTGATGAATGAGTTTTTCGTTCCTATCAAAAAAGTTATGCAAAAAACTACATAAACTTTTTAGACCAATCGCAACAATGTATTTCTGATGCAAATGCGGAAAAAAAATGATCTTAATGGAGTTTTGAAAATTTCCTGAAATTAATTGGCGATAAACTAAAATTTTTTGACATGTTTTTTAGAGACTTTCATAAAAATTTATGTCATGCTTTTGCTAATTTAATTTTTTTGACTATCAATAATGCAGACGCAGATTTTGCATTCAAAAACGTCAACATCATTGTATGTTTTTTTGCGAAAATTTGCATATATTATAAAAACATACAAATGTTTACATAAAAAAATATAAAATATTCAAAGACCGAATTAATATCCAACAAAAACTGCCCAACTATAAAATGGAAAGTACAAAATATTTTTCGATTTCCTTCACAAAAATTTTTAATTTTTTTAGTTTCTATCAAAAACAAATTTGTGTAACAAAATAATCGAAATTTTTTCCATTAATTGTAACATTTTTTTAATTGCCAAAGTGCGGAAAAATGAAAAACAAAGAGAGTTAAGTGAAAAAGTGAACAACAATTTTAAGTGGAAATTTTGGCATTTGTTTCAAAAACTTGTTAAATGATTATTTTTTGGAAAACTTTTTGTTGAATTTTTTGTAATCAACTTATTTAATATTTTTTGCTGAGTTTTTATTCTTTTACTATTAATAGAGATTTAAAAACATAATATGCTTCACCCCCTTGACTTTTGTCATTAAACAATTTGATTTTTATGCAACACAAAAAAGTTGTGATTCTAAGAAAAAAGGTAATAAAATATTTCAAAACTAATTTTGGTCAAATGAAACTAATTTAAACAAAGGAAATTAGTGCAAAGGTTGTCAATTTTCTTAGTGTCAATCAAAATTTTTGGTAAGTAATGTTTTGCGTCTTTCAAAAAAAATGTGTGTAACACAAATTGAAAATCGTTTACTTCGAATACAAACATATATTTTGCCAAGTTGGAAAATATGGATAGCCAAAAATGTTAATGGAAAAATGCGAAGCAAAAAAAAGTTTGAATGCAAGTTTAAAAATTGCAGATATTGAATTACTAATTAAATATAATTTTTGATTTGTGTCTGAAACTTTTGTAAACCATGTATTTTATTTTGTTAAATTCCTATTTTTTTACTACAAATAATGCCCGATTCTCCAAACGAAACTCCCGAGTCATAGGAACATCAATGCAAATGTTTAAAAGCTTTATTTTGTCAAAAATAAGCAATTTCAACAAAAAATAAAATATTCAAAAACCAAATTTAAATCCAACAAAAAATAAATGACTGATGAAAAAAAGGAAAGCTCCAAAAATATTTCGATTTTTTTCGCAAAAATCAATCATCTTTAAATCTTTAATGAATCATTTTTTTTTGTTTCTTTCTGAAAAATTGTGTGTAATAAATAACAAAAATCTTTGACACTGAATACACCGACATTTTTGTTGCCAAAATTGGAAAATACGGGTAACCAAAAGTGTTTATAGAAAAAGAGTAACGCAAAAAAATGAGCAATGTGCAATTTGGAATGTTACAGAAATTTGTAAACTGATTAAATGCAAATCTTTGATTTTCGTTTGAGACTTTCGTTAACCAAGTACCTTAAATCTTGTGTTGAATTCTTTTTTTTCTAAATTTAAATAATGTTTCCATTGCTTGCAAAAGGCACAAAAAAAGCACTTGCATAAAAATTTTGATTTGTCAAAAAATAACATAAAGAAATTACCAATTTCAACAAAAATGAAATATTCAAAGACCAAATTTAAATCCAAAAAACAGAAACTGATGAACTAAAAAATGGAAAGTGAAATTTTTTTCACTTTCTTTCGCAAAAATCTGTCGTCTTTGATGATAAATCGTTTTTTGTTTCTTTCAAAACAAATGTTTGTAAAAAATAACAAAAATTTTTTTCCACGAAAACAACAATATTTTTTATTGCCGATGTGGAAAAAATAGAAAGCCGAAAAATTGTTTACTGATAAGGTTCACAATAGAAAAATTGTGAATGTTATTTTCAAAAAAAATTAATTGTGTGTTTTAGGATAAATTCCATTCTTTGCTATTAATAAGGACGTTGTTTAACTTTAGTTACCGTTTGTGAAAAAAAACATTGATGCATAAATGTTTGACTACAATGTGTGTATAAAAAAAACAAAAAAATGTTATTTGTAACACGAAAAATGAAATACAGTCGAACCTCGTTATAACGTCCTTTGTCTACGGTCCCTTCAACAAGGAGCCCATATTAATCGGACATCGATATAACGTCACCCTCGTTATTACGTCGTTTTTTCACGGTCCCTTGAAAAAAGTTATAACGAGGTTCGACTGTATTCAAAAGCAAAATTTATATCCAAAAATAACTGAATGACTGAAAAATACATAGTGTTAAAATTTTTTTCGCAAAAATCAATTATCTTTGTTGAATCATTTTTTGTTTCCTTCAAAAAAAATTGTGTGTAACAAATAAGAAAAATCTTTTAAATCAAATTCAACACGTATCACAGTTCTTTTTGCCAGTGTTGGAAAATACGGAGAACCATTTGTCTGTGGTCCCTTCAACAAGGAGCCCCCTTAAATCGAACCTCGATATATATATTTAAAAATCACAGACATTTTTAGATTTTAAGTACTAATTAAATATAATTTTTTATTTGTGTCTGAGACTTTTGTAAACAATGTGTTTTATGTTGTTGAATTTCTATTAATTTACTATAAATAATGTCTTTATCTCTTTTTGAAAATGTAGGATCAAAGAATCATCGATGCATGTTTAAAGGCTTTACTTTGTCTAAAAAAACTAAATTCAACAAGAAATCAAGGATTCAAAGACCGACTTGTTTAAATCGAAAAAAAAATAACTGACTGGAAAAAATGGAAAGTGTAAAAAATATTTCGATTTTTTTCACGAAAATCAATTATCTTTGATGAATCATTTTTTGTTTCTTTCAAAAAACATTGTGTGTAATAAATAACAAAAATCTTTTGCATTGAATACAACGATGTTTTTTAATTGCCAAAATTGGAAAATATAAAAAAAAAGCAAAAAAGCAAAAAAAAATGTGCAATTTGGAATGTGACAGAAATTTGTAAACTGATTAAATACAAATTTTTGATTTTTGTTTGACAACTTGCGTAAACCATGTACCTAAAATCTTGTGTTGAATCCTTTTTTTTCTAACTTTAAATAACGGTTCAAATGCTTGCAATATCACAAAAAAAGCACTTGCATAAAAATTTTAATTTGTCAAAAAATAACATAAAAAAATTACCAATTTCAACAAAAATGAAATATTCAAAGACCAAATTTAAATCAAAAAAAGAGAAACAAACGAACTAAAAAATGGAAAGTGAAATTTTTTTTCTATTTTTTTGAAAAAATCAATCATCTTTGATGATAAATCGTTTTTTGTTTCTTTCAAAACAAATGTTTGTAAAAAATAACAAAAATCTTTTTCCACGAAAACAACAATATTTTTTTTTGCCGAATTGGAAAAAATAGAAAGCCGAAAAATTGTTTACTGATAAGGTTCACAATTGAAAAATTGTGAATGTTATTTGTAATATTACAAAAATTTCTTTGATGATTTAATAATATTTTTAGATAAGTTATTGTTGGAGGCTTTTGGTAAAAAAATTAATTTTGTATTTTTGGATGAATTCCATTTCTTTACTATTAATAATGATGTTGCTTAATTTTAGTTACCGTTTATGAAAAAAACATCGATGCACAAATGTTAGACTGCAATGTGTGTATAAAATTAACAAAAACGTGTTATTTTTAAAACGAAAAATGAAATATTCAAATACCCAAATTTAAATGACTCACTGAGTTGAGAGGAGTCGATCCATATACATTTTATGGCACTTTTTGAAAAATGTGATTTTTGGTACTATGTGGCAAGTGCCATGGCATATCACCGTGCCATGGCATTTTTGGCCAAAACCGACTTCATTTTCGTGATCTACGACCTCGATTTAGTATATATACGAAGAATTAGCCTTCAAACTTGAAATTTATTTTTTTCAAAATCCGAAAAAATTGTAAAAAAGTTCGAAAATTACAAAAAATCGCTTATAAAAATATTATTTTAAAGAAAAAATAACATGAAAGGATGATTGCTTTTTTGGCAAAAACCAACTATGTTTAAAATGATGGGATTTCGAAATAAGATATTTTATGTGGTATATTATGATTTTATTAAGTACTAGTAGCCTAAACAAATATTTTAAAAGAAAATTTTGAAATTATAGTTGAAGTTTTACTTATTTTGAGATTTGTCAAAAATCACGTTTTTTGCCTAAAAATGAGGGTTTTTAATGACCTTAAAAAATTAGGTTACGGAGAGTATATGATGTTAATATGTTAGAAATAGTTAGTAGACATACTTATAATAATTATAGAACCATCAGGACACAATAATACCTTACCGTAACCATTTTAGGGATTTTATCCCCAAAAAATGCCATTTTTATGGGTTTTGACCTAAATCGTGGTCTTAAAAATTCAAATTTGCATATTTTGGTACAAAATGTTTTGCTAAAATCATTTCTAACTATGATCTATCATTTCCCCCCAAATTTGGCAGAATTGGACCAAAAATGACGATTTTTGCATTTTTGAGTTAAATGACGCAGTGCTTTCAAAAATTCAGACGACCCTCTAAACCCACCTAAATTTTTTTAATATTTTCAGTTCCTAGGGCAAAAAATAATGGATAATCCGATTCCGTTGAGAAAACCAGGTGAGACAGTATGAAAAAACGATTTACGACGACATTTTTGCAAATTTTTACTGTTTTTGGCGTTCTGTGACAGTTATCGCCCCTTCAAAAGGGTCAAATGTCTTAGACCCTGACTTTTTTGAACTCAGCTCGTCAAGGGCTTTCGAATGGTACCACATTTGTCATTTTATCTTCAAAGATGACGATTTTTCGTTTTCGACCTGACAAATTTGCATATCGAAAACTAGGGCACTTAGAACGAAAATGACAACGAAAATGACGTTTTTGGATCTTGTTAACCTAGAAAACACACTTTATACCCTTCTGACATGACTTTCAGCCTCCTGTGCCAAGGAATGTTTAAGTTTTTCAAAAATCGGGCTTTAAAATTGTTCTGATTTTTCTTTTGGTTTTGTTATTTTATAAATTTTTTGTGTTCTACAGATCTTTTGTTATAGTGCTTATACTGCTTGATAAGTGATATATGCTATGTTCTTTACTTTTAATGCCATTAATGTTTTATAATATTCTTGCTTTAAAGCTTAAAAAATTTCTTCACTTTTATTTTTTTGATCAGCATTTTCTTCTACAGTAATGTCTTTTAATTTTCATGATTGCCTTACTTTAAAGAAAGCTTCAATCCTTCTTCCTTCAATAATGGAAGAATAAATATAACAACCATAAGAATTTTGTTTCCAGCAAACATAAGACCTGCCATTTTTTCTCTGCTTATAACAACATTGCTTGCATTTAAGTCAATCAATTCAATTTATTATAAATTATTGAATTGCAAAATTCAGAGAAGATATTTCACAAGGGAACCGCCAGAAGTGATTAGCGAGTTATTATGCCAAATATGGTTAAAAAGTATCCTTAGGGGTCGAAAACAAACATAAAATTTTTTTACGTGCCAGTCGCAAGGTTACGGTACTTTTTGGGCACTTCGAAATTCCGATGATCATCCTATTCTACATTTGTCATTCATTTTCTCAGCGTGAGAAAACGTGCTTCCGTGGGGCAGTTGATTGCGCTCTGGGCTTTCGAGCAAATGTTGAGAGTTCGAATCCTCCCAATAATTTTTTAATTTTTTGCTATTTCTTTAAATAGTCTTTTTATTTTTTAAAGCAGAAATACAAAGATATTCATTTTTTTTAAATAAATAGATTTTTGTTCAAATTTTGATTTTCGAACAAAATATTTTGTCTAGCTTCAATGTTATTTTTTCCATGTCGCAAAAAACAAAATTATAACGAAAATGGGATTTTTGTTCTTTGCGGGTTGTTTCGTTTTAAAAATGTTATTGCTAAGAAAAATTTTAAAGAAAAAAGACTTTTTGAAAAACATCTTTGTATTTCTGCTTTAAAAAATAAAAAGACTATTTAAAGAAATAGCAAAAAATTAAAAAATTATTGGGAGGATTCGAACTCTCAACATTTGCTCGAAAGCCCAAAGCGCAATCAACTGCGCCACGGAAGCACGTTTTCTCACACTGAGAAAATGAATGACAAATGTAGAATAGGATGATAATCGGAATTTCGAAGTGCCAAAAAAGTACCGTAACCTTGCGACTGGCACGTAAAAAAATTTTATGTTTGTTTTCAACCCCTAAGGATACTTTTTAACCATATTTGGCATAATAACTCGCTAATCACTTCTGGCGGTTCCCTTGTCAATTGCACAAACAAATAAAAACTTATTCAGTTTTTATTCAAAATAAAACTACGGTAAAATGTATTGCACAAACAAAAGATTATTCAAGGCAAATAAAAACTTATTAAAAAACGCAAAAAAGTAAACGAAATTAAAAGATTAATAAAGTTTATAAGAGTTATGATAAATGTATTTTAGAAAGCAAACAAACTAAGTACCAGATTTTCGAAGAATTCCATCAACATGTTCTTCTTGCATTATCCAAAGCTTCATCCATGCTACAACATCTTGACCAGGAAAAAATATCAATGGAACAGTATGAGCATAGATTCCACGCATTTCAATAATTTCATTTACAAATTGTTGAAGTTCATTCTTATAAGCCTCAGAAATTCCATCAGCAAATTCAAGATAAAGTGAATGTTGACGACCAGTCATATTATCCTAAAAATATAAGTTATATAATTAACAATTAAATTTATCAATTTAAGATTCATGAAAGTAAAACAAAATTTTTGTTTAACTAACCTTCAAAAATTTGAAGAGTAAAACCAAATTCAAATCCTGCGGAGTATGGAAAAAATCAATGCTTTGTTCAACTGGAACTCGATCAGATGACATAATTTCAATAATATTTGCTGTAGTATTTTTGCCAATTCCATGGTGTTCATCGGGAAAATAACTGAAAAGGGAATCATACAAATGAATCAAAAACTACAAAAACTTACATATTAAAATTTTTGCAACAAAGAAGTTCAAAAACTTTCTCAAATTCAGTGATGCTTCCATCAGGATTTTTGACGATCATGTTTCGATACCAAACAACTTCTAAATTTCCTCCAGAAACAAGAATTTCAAGTTCTTCAAAAGTTAAAACTTGATTTTCAATTTGAATTTCTCGAAGTGAAAATTTGTTAATATGTTTGATCAGAGTTGAAGCAAGGCTTGGCATTGAATTAGTCCAGATTGAAAGTTTATCGAAGATCCAAAGATTGAAGAATTGATCATTCAAATCAATTAAAACACGATAATCTGCTGACCAATGGTTGAGATCTTTATCGTCAAAAATATGACTGAGTGTTTGAACAGGTATAATTCGACTCATTCGAGCAAGAGATTTGCAGGTTGAAATAAACTTTAAATGTCCAGTTGGTGATGAAGGATTTCGAGCAATATAGCGAAGGATATTTGAAGGAATTGAAAAGCGTTGAGGAAATGGAGCTTTGAAAGTAAACTTCTTTCTTTCTCGATTCGTGAGTTTGAGTGGAGTACCAGCGGGTTTACGAAGTTTTGCTCGATAAGCAGCAATTTGTTTGAGATCAATTGGAGCCTTGCGCTTCTTACCAGGCATTTTGACGTTTGAAGTTTTGGTCTAAAAAAGATAACTGTTATATGACAAGAATCAAATAATATTTGTTAATTAAAAACTAGAATATTCACGTTGACACGAGTTTGTAAAAAAAGGAATGTAAACATTAAAAGCTAAGAGTAATGATAATAAGGAAAACTAATTAAATTTATAATTTTTAATAACTGAAAGATTTAAAAACAGAGAAAAACATTTGTTAAAATTTAAGAGACATTCTACGGGCGTGGCCTCCGTTAAGAATTTTTAAATAAGGATTGTCATTTTAAGAAAAATATTTTAAGAATACTATAATAAATAACAATTATTTAAGAATGGTAGAATAGGGATGATAAATTAAAGATATCTCGTTTAAGAACAAATTTTTAAATATGTTTATTCAAACACGTTAATTTTAAAATCAAAAGTTTGAAGATGACAATTTTAAGGATGTAAGATTTAAAGACAATGTGTTAAACATAATTATTTAAAAATTTATATTTCATGGTTGTTAACTTAAAGACGACAATCAAAGGACGGGATTTAGAAGAGGATAATTAAAATATCAAAAATTTAAGAAACACTATTTTAAGAATGTTTGTTATAAGAATATGTAATTTAAATAAAAATAAAATAAGAAAAAATAATTTAAGAAGGGAAAAAATAAGAAAAAACAAAAAAGAATATTTATTTGCGTTTGTTCCTTCGAGGTTCGACATTTTAAAAAAAGCTTTTTTAAGGATTGGCAAAGTGTTCCATTTGTTGCAACAAAATCTCGTCGACTTTTTTTGAATTTTTGATAAGCATGACACCGGGCCGGGTGTCATGCTTAATCAAGGTGCTTGGCCCGGCCCACGGGCTCCGAGCCTGGCTTCCGAAAAGTCGACCCGTTGCCATGCCTAATTTTTGCAACAAACAAATGGAACACTTCGCCAACCCTTAAAAAAGCTTTTTTTGAAATGTCGAACCTCGAAGGAACAAACGCAAATAAATATTCTTTTTTGTTTTTTCTTATTTTTTCCCTTCTTAAATTATTTTTCCTTATTTTATTTTTATTTAAATTACACATTCTTATATTTTACATCCTCAAAATTACCATCCTCAAACTTATAATTTTTAAATTAACATATTTGCATAAATATATTTAAAATTTTTTTCTAAAATTATCGAAACTTGAAAAACCATTTATTTCACATGCATCTTTAATCTTTGCCTTTTTACTTAAGAATTCTTAAGATGTCTTTGTTGAATAAGATTTTTTAAAACAACTTTTTTAAATAATCATTTCTCAAATTAGCTATTCTTAAACAAGCATCTTTAAAATATGGATTTTTAAATCTTTATTCTTAAACCAATTTACTTTAATTAGTGATCCTTAAAATATTTTTCTTAAAATGACAATCCTTATTTTAAAATTCTTAAAGGTATTGTCCAAGGTAGAACAAATCTTTTTTATTCTTTTAGATGACGTATCTTAACACGAAAGCAATATTTCAGGCAGCAACAAAGAAAAAGAAAAGAGAGAACACAAAAATTACACATGTTTCACTCGCGTATCCATTGTTTTTCCTGAGCATATTGCTTTCGTGTTAAGATACTTCATCTAAAAGAATAAAAAAAATTTGTTCTACCTTGGACAATACCTTTAACGGAGGCCACGCCATTCTACGAGAGAATTTGAAAATTCAAGGTTGAAGCGGAACCGAGAATTTTTAAATGAAATTTTTTGTGGTCCATTTGATTAAACTAGGTGAAAAAAGGTTATTCTGAAGGTTTTGGCTCAATCTATCTCGTACTTTTGATTTCCGAGTAAAGTAAATTTACTGTATAGCCAAAAATGGTAAAATTCGGGAAAAATCCAAAAGTGAACCAATCAAAAAGTTATTTCCCATGATTATACATATAAGTAAGGACTACTTATTACACTAAACAAAAAAATTTTATCTGACCTCTAATGTCGAAATTTCGGGTGTTGTAATTTTCGACACAGAAGAAAAATTTGCATATTTCCAAGTCCAAAGCAAATACATACCGTACTAAATAGCCCAGTTTCTGGGCTTCCCAAAAATATAAAATTTTTTAAAATCGGTGGGCAGATTAGCGATAGCCAGTAAAAAAGGTGCGCGTGATCAATATCTCCAACATCAACCCCGGGGTAAAACTCATGTATGATGAAAGATATTGAGATGCGGTGACTTACAATATGAAATATCATGTTAGTAGAGTATTCTGGGTGAGTTTCATGACTTTTGGATATGTTTTTGAAATATGCCATCAATGTGAAATTTCAAAATTTAGCAACATTAGACTTCAAAGGGAAAATCAGGGTAATTTGGGTTTTGGGTTAAAAAAAAAGAGTTAATGCTTTTAAAACATTATATAGATGTAATATAAGTAATTACAAGCAATGAATATTGATATACCGATCATTTTTGATTTTTCCGGAAGTTGCGAAATTAACCTATTTTTTGACCATTTTTCGAGATATCTCAATTATATGAAATATTGTACATATCAACTTTTTTTGCCGTGTCTGATCAAATATAACATGTTTAGAGTTAGTAGGTACAATTTCAACATCTGGGGATACCCACTGTTTATTTCGCATCATTTTAAAAATCATGGTATTTTACGTATATAAATTATCTTTAAAATCCATGTTTTTCTTTGAAATAAACAGCACAAACGTTTTTTTCGACTCAGTGACAGTATTTTGTTACACTAAACAGAAAGAAAAAACCAATCGATAAAAAATCAATAATTCAAAAATTTGAAAAAATTGAAATTTTTGAAAAATTTGCATAAGCATTAAATGTGTTCCTAAATGATTTTTACTAGCATTATTAATCACGAAAAATAATTTTGAGCCACTTTGAACCTTTTTGAATACATAAAACCTGGATTTTAAAGATAATTTATATACGTAAAATACCATGATTTTTAAAATGATGCGAAATAAACAGTGGGTATCCCCAGATGTTGAAATTGTACCTACTAACTCTAAACATGTTATATTTGATCAGACACGGCAAAAAAAGTTGATATGTACAATATTTCATATAATTGAGATATCTCGAAAAATGGTCAAAAAATAGGTTAATTTCGCAACTTCCGGAAAAATCAAAAATGATCGGTATATCAATATTCATTGCTTGTAATTACTTATATTACATCTATATAATGTTTTAAAAGCATTAACTCTTTTTTTTTAACCCAAAACCCAAATTACCCTGATTTTCCCTTTGAAGTCTAATGTTGCTAAATTTTGAAATTTCACATTGATGGCATATTTCAAAAACATATCCAAAAGTCATGAAACTCACCCAGAATACTCTACTAACATGATATTTCATATTGTAAGTCACCGCATCTCAATATCTTTCATCATACATGAGTTTTACCCCGGGGTTGATGTTGGAGATATTGATCACGCGCACCTTTTTTACTGGCTATCGCTAATCTGCCCACCGATTTTAAAAAATTTTATATTTTTGGGAAGCCCAGAAACTGGGCTATTTAGTACGGTATGTATTTGCTTTGGACTTGGAAATATGCAAATTTTTCTTCTGTGTCGAAAATTACAACACCCGAAATTTCGACATTAGAGGTCAGATAAAATTTTTTTGTTTAGTGTAATAAGTAGTCCTTACTTATATGTATAATCATGGGAAATAACTTTTTGATTGGTTCACTTTTGGATTTTTCCCGAATTTTACCATTTTTGGCTATACAGTAAATTTACTTTACTCGGAAATCAAAAGTACGAGATAGATTGAGCCAAAACCTTCAGAATAACCTTTTTTCACCTAGTTTAATCAAATGGACCACAAAAAATTTCATTTAAAAATTCTCGGTTCCGCTCGATTTAAATTTCCTGGTAGACCGTCTCTTAAGTTTCTTTAACAAAAAAAATCAACAAAAATTGGAGTTTCTTTTGAAGGACAAAACGCCAAAAAACGCATATTTTAAATTTCAGTGAAAAAGAGACAATCCAATACTGCCCTTTTCAGTGTTTGCTTTATACAAACAATTGGGGTTTAACTACTTTATTCCTTTACAACAAAGAACTGAAGGAGCAATGTTGAGGAATTGCTTCCTTCTTTTATAGTGCTTTTGCGGTCCCTTTTTGTGGCCCATTATTCTCCCATCTTCATGAAAATGAGAAATAACAGCCCGTGTGCATCATCATTTCCTTCTAAAATGGTGATGCATCCTGTTTGCGGTCTATGAAATTAAACGTTAGGAATGTTGTATCATCGATGAATCGATGATGATATTTCATCGACGTTCACGTCGACACTCCGCGAAGAAGACCAACAAACAAGTGACTTTCCAATAATGGCCTCGTTCTTGATCTTTTCAGTCATGGTTGGTGAATAGATGAGTTCGCTCGTGATTTTACCATCTTGGGTTTTGGTTGCTGCTGGAGAAAACTGCTTCTTTTTAAGTTGTTGCTATTGCATTGAAGGTGCTGGAATTTCGATTTTGGGTTTGATGCCTTATTCAAACTTTACGATTTCCAGCATTATCAGTCGTGAACATCTTTTGCGTTGTACATAAAGCTCATTCATAACTTATCTGCTTTCATAGCAGACCCTCCACGCAGAAGTGAATGTGATTTGAGCGATTTGAAATTTGAACAAGCCATTGTGAGATGGGTTGTTGCGCAACAGGAATCTTGCTGGTACCTGTGTGCATGCTTTACCGTGGTGAGTTTCGTTGTACTGCCTTTGATGTACTGATCTTGCTTTGGTTTGTTCTGTTTTTAGGATTTGCCGGTGACTGCTGAAATCGATGACAGCCTTTTATTTCTTAGTGATCCAGGAACTTTGGCCAATCCAAAATATTCCTTTTTAAATCGGTGTTTGCTGTCGATTTCTTGGCGTTCTTGGAAGTTTCGGTATTTTTACTAATGCAAATCCTTGTTTGTGCGTGATGTGGGCAATTGATTTTTGTTGCTGAGAGTTCAATAGTTCAGCGTTGGTGGTGATTGTAAGAGCTTCCGTAGCTGCTTAGCTTTTATCAGTTTGTGAGTGCTTTTATTTCAACTGAATTTCTTACAAATGCCGATGAACTGGTTGGGTTTTTGGTGGTTCCAATGGTTGGTTGAGGACGGTGTCCGATGAAATATGCTGATGCCAGTGATTCCATGGACTTGATTTCGATTACCATAACTATGTCCTCCTGTTGATTAAGTTGATGTGTCGATTTTCTTTACAGTGGTAGAATTGTTGAAATAATGGAGAGGCCGAATATTTGCCACAAATATTGTTTGGCTTATTCTCCACATGTATTAAGGGCCAGTTGACGGAGTTCTGTGTCCCATTCTGATGTTTTTCACCATTGAAATTTGGAGGGTTTGGGGTTGGTGAGCATATCGAACTCGCTTGAGTGTGCGCAGTTCGGTGACCCCATAGGTGATTCCTCCGCCAGGTGTTTTTTGATTGCCATACTAATTTGGGGTTTTGCTTGTCCCCACTTGGTTCCTGATTCATGCGCTTGAGAGCAGGATCTTGACTTGGTATTACATTGACCAACGTCTTGATTATGGCGACTGTTTTGCTTGATCCGGATTGTGCAGGCCCAGATCCAAGCCCAATTGAAGTCCATTTCTTGCACTTGAAAGCGGGACTTCTTCTGGTTGTACGGTTCCAGAATACTGATGAATGAAATGAATCTTCCCTTCTGTTGTGTCGGATCAGAAGGCGAAGCTGGTGATCTGCTGAATTTTGACACTTGAATCAGCAGAACAAAACAAGTTGGTGACAGGGATTCAAAATGGACGTGGTTGAATAAAGTTGAACTCCTTGAGATGTACAAAGATGACGATTATGCGGTCTGCCACACAGCATGTTGGTGCCCTTTGATCTTGTACAGGCTGACTGAGTTGGTGGTGCCAGCAGCCGTTTTTCTGCGCCACGCCAGAGGTGTCAGGGGGCGCCGGGATTGTTTGGTCGATGCACCATGTGAGAATGTCAGTCCAATACTGACATTTCAGCGTTTGCTTTATACAAACAATTGGGGTTTAACTACTTTATTCCTTTACAACAAAGAACTGAAGGAGCCAAAGGAACAACGAACTTAACAATAAATTTACTTTTCTTTTATATTGTTTTTCGGTCCATATTTTGAGCCCGTTATTCTCCCATCTTCATGAAAATGAGAAATAACAGCCCGTGTGCATCATCATTTCCTTCTAAAATGGTGATGCATCCTGTTTGCGGTCTATGAAATTAAACGTTAGGAATGTTGTATCATCGATGAATCGATGATGATATTTCATCGACGTTCACGTCGACATTTTTGTTTAGTGTAATAAGTAGTCCTTACTTATATGTATAATCATGGGAAATAACTTTTTGATTGGTTCACTTTTGGATTTTTCCCGAATTTTACCATTTTTGGCTATACAGTAAATTTACTTTACTCGGAAATCAAAAGTACGAGATAGATTGAGCCAAAACCTTCAGAATAACCTTTTTTCACCTAGTTTAATCAAATGGACCACAAAAAATTTCATTTAAAAATTCTCGGTTCCGCTCGATTTAAATTTCCTGGTAGACCGTCTCTTAAGTTTCTTTAACAAAAAAAATCAACAAAAATTGGAGTTTCTTTTGAAGGACAAAACGCCAAAAAACGCATATTTTAAATTTCAGAGAATGAAAGTTTGTTTCAGATTTCTGTTGTTCAAAAACGTATTGCACCGACTAAAAGTTGACAAAATCTGCACCACCAAATACTCGAATATTTTTTTGTTTTACCTATGTTTTCAAACATGCTTAAGAAGCTGGAAAAAATTTTCAGGTCAAATATGCAGTACAAACACTGTAAATAGTCAAAAATGAATAAATTTTATATTTAACAGTCCTTTTCTAGGTTAGAAGGCTAACTTTGGTAAAATATTACTGTAGTTAGGAAAGTAACTCCGAGAAATGGCGAGAAATGAACAACCCTAATTTTAATGCAAATTTACAAAAAACAAGGTAAAAAATTTATATTTAATTCTTTTTGTGTGTTTTTGAATTAATTCTATTTTTTTAAATAAATAATGTTCATAAGTTTTCTTTCGAATATCTGCAAAAGGTAACCGATAGTATTGATTTTGATTTTTATAACCTAATAATAATTTATGAACAAGCATTAATTTTAATAGAAACATTAAATATTCAAAAACCGAATGTAAATCCTACAAAACCTGACGAACTAAAAAATGAAAATTGTAAAATATTTTTCATTTTCCTTCACAAAAATCTTTGATTCACTATTTTTAGTTTTGTTCAAAACAAATGTGTGTAACAAAATGATACAAATCTTTTTCATCAAATGCAACAATGTTTATTTTTATTGCAAACACTGGAAAAATGAACATTCAAAAAAGATAACTGAATAAAATGAAAAGCATAAAAATTTTGAGAAACATTTCGAACGTTGCCCAAAAATTATTAAAAAAATTTACATAAATTCGAATAAATTTCGATCGGAGACGTTTGTAGAAAAACATTATTTATGTTACAGATTTTGAACGCGCAATGTTGCCATTTTAAATTTTTTGATAAAAAAAAAATTTACATATTTTATAAACAAGTAATTGACCTATACTATAACAAAGAAAATGAAATATTCAAAGATCGAATTTATATCGAGCAAAAACTGTCTGATTGACTGAAAAAAATGCAAAAGTTTTCTATTTCCTTCTCTAAAAATCAATCATCTTCGATGAATCATTTTTTGTTTCTTTCAAAAAAATATGTGTAAAAAATAACAAATATAAGAATAATTTTGTGTCTCGTTCGCAAAAAATCAATCAATTTGGATGAACCTTTTTTGTTCTTTTCAAAGAATATGTGTGTAAAAAATATCACAAAAATTTTTCATCAATTACAAAAATTAACATTTGACTGGTAAAAATGGAATATCGAAGAAGTCGACTGGATAGAAGCACAAAGACAAAAAAAAATTTTGATTGTTTAATTATCGTTGGTGATTTTTGTTAGGTATCAGGAAAACGCGGGTTCGAAAAACACGAGCGTTAAAAGCAAAACACCAGGTGAGAGGTGTACCATGGACTTGTTAAAAATGACAAACTAAAAAATTTAAAGAAAAAAGTTTTCGTGTTGATATAGGTCTTTCCACTAATTTTTTAAATGATGCTATCACTTTTTGCATCAACTAGATGAAATAATAAACTCAGACAACGCTTCCGTTTAAATATTAGAAAGTTTCATATTTTCGTTTTTCCAAACATTTCTGTAATAAAAAGTTTAAAATATTCAAATTATTTGTTTATGTCTAAAAAAGTAATTTATTTACTGTAAAATATTACAAAATATGAATTTTTTGAAAAGTAAAAATTTATCAGCAACTGATTGATCAAAAAATGGAAATTGTAAAGTACTTTTCAATTTACTTCACAAAAATCAATTATTTTTGATGAATAACTTTGCTTTTTGTCACAAAATTTTGTGATGAACAGTTTCTTTCAACCAAAAGTGTATGTAAAAAATAAAACGTTTATTTTTGCATCAACTGCAACCATTTTTTCGTTGTCAAAGTGAAGAAAAATGAAAAACATTAAAAGTAAAAAACGGCAGAAACATTTTATGGGGAATTGTTACCCAAAATTACTTGATATTCTAACATAATTTCAAATACAGTCCAACCTCGATTTTACATCTTTTTTCTGTGATCCCTACTTCAAAGAGCCTGTATTAATCGGACCTCGATTTTACGTCCTTGAAAGACGTAAAATAGAGGTTCGACTGTAAGTTCTTGTTGAAGACTTTTCTAATTTTTTTTTTAATATTTGTTTCTAAAGTCTGTTTTTTGCTATCAATAATGTTTGCGTGACTCTCGAATTGAATTGCGCCGAAAGAGCCATGATGTATTTTTAAAGTTCTTTGATTTGTGACAGTTTTCATATATTCATATAAATTTTAAGAGAAAATAAAAAATTTAAAGACAAAATCAAATCTAATAAAAGAAAATGCAAAAACTTTCAATTTCCTTCGCAGAAATCAATATTTTTAATGAATCATTTTTTCGTTAATATCGAAAAAGTTGTGTAAAAAACTACACAAACTTTTTCGATGAATTACAACAATATTTTTCTGTAGACAAAAAATGAAAATCCAAAAAATTTATGGATGAAATTTTGATTATTACCAAAAATTACGCTTGATGATTTACATTCTAAAATTTTTAACATGTATTTTTAGAGACTTTTGCAGTAATTTATTTTAAGTTTTTCGGTGGATTTTGTTTATTTTATTATTAATAATGTCGGAATAAGTTTCACTTTTAAGGCGTCAGCATCAATTCGTTTTTTCCTAAATTTTTATTTGCATATGATATAAAAAAAAGTTTAACATAAATAAAAATGAAATATTCAAAGTCCAAATTATAACCGAACAAAAATTTATTAACTAAGAAATTGAAAGTGCAAAATATTTTTCAATTTCCTTTGCAAAAATCTATCATCTTTGGTGAATCTTTTTTTGTTTTTTTCAAAAAATGTGCGTAACAAATGTTACAATGCAACACATTATGTCACTTTTAAAATGTCGCTTTTCTTTAAGGCAAAAATGGTCACTTTCGTTTTTCAAAATGGACGGAATAAACACTCTTTGTTTAATGTTTAATTTTGCAATACACGATTCAGTACTTTTTTTAACAAATATTTTATCAGCATTGGTTTTTCTTTTGATTTTCATTTATCGCAAAAAAATCCGGTCATGCACAATGTATCCATAAATATCCATAAATAATTTAATACATTTTTCTCAATCTACAGAAAAACAGATTATTTTTTTCAGCTGTAATTCAATTTGAAAAGAGATTATCCTGATATATCTTACAAAAATCAACTTTCTTTTAACCCTCCCTATCCGTCAGACAATTGCTTTGATCTTCGCCGCAACTCATAAGATCCTCCAACCCGTCCGCCCTACCCTTGCATGACGTCATATCTGAATGATCCTAAATTTTAATATTTTTTATTACTGTACAATGATATATATCAGAGAATAAAACAAAAATATCATTTTTTAAATTTTCATTATTAAAGTGTCTCAGAAACAATCGTTATTATTAAACTTTAATTAAAGTATTTTTAAAATTAAAATTTTTTTTGCAAAAATGCAACATTTTTGTTGTCCAAAATAACCAAAAAGAAAAGTGGTGAAAAAAATGAACCAAACACCTTCAAAATTTATGTTGTTAATATTAGTCTTTTTTATACTTCTTTTTTAAACTTTTGAATGCAGCTTTTTTTTGCGATAAACTGACAGACAAAAATTTCGGTGATGTTTTCGCATCTGGGTTGGTGTTTGTGAATATTTAAAAAAGTTTTGTTTCATTAAACTTTTTAAAAACTCAATTCAAATTTCTTATTGTCAATGATACTGAATAAAATGATTTATTGGAAATTCATGCAAATGGACCAATACTTCCATAACCAATATTTATTTAAATATTCTTAAATTAAACTTTGTGTACAAAACTGCACCTTTTTTATTTACGGATATCGCTAAAAATAAAGGTGATGAAACAAATGAAAAATTTAGAAGATGTCTTTGTGTTTTTGCAGTTTCTGAATACTCCTTTCAAAATTTTGAACATCAATTTTTTGAGAAAAATTAACAGACTTTGATTTTTCAACTGTTATTTCAAGCAGCCTTTTTTTGACAATTTTTAACTTTGTTGATTGTTTTTTCTAAAAAATATGTACAAAGACATACCCAACTTCTGATGGATTTTAGGCGCCATCTTTTATGTCCATAAACTCGTCTAGTAAAAGAAATTATTGTGGCAAAAATTTAGCTGCAGATACCTCAATCTCTTGATTTACCATCGACTTTTAAGTTTAAAAAGATACTGTAAAATTACGGTAAAAGTACATGATGAACGTCTTTGGTATATCTTTTTTAAATTCTGTAAAATACTAAATCTTGTATAATTCATGTTATATAATATTTTATGAGCCTTAAAACTATACCGAAAAAATACTTGGAAAGCAACGGTAACCTTAAATCTTTAGATTATTTTCTAGAAGCCGCTGTTGACTGTATACTGTATACTGTAGAAACGTTTCTTGAATTATTTTTTAATTATTGGTGTACAAATGTATGGGACCTTTTTCCTTTAAAATCTAATTTCAAAAATAAAAGTGAAAAAATGGATTTTTTGATTATTTTAATCAATGAATGGTGGATACAATAAGCTTTGTGCGCAGAATCTGCTCACATGTGAGCTCACATATCTGCGCCGCAGATATGTGAGCTGTTTTTTAAATTTTGGCAAAGTGTCTTTTAACCAAATGATAAGGTTTTGCAATTTTTTTGCTCGAATTTTTGTCTCCATTTTTTCAAAGTGCGTATTTTTTATTCAATGTGTCTCTATATAATTACGGCTTTTTCCTTATTTTATGTTTTATTAAAACAATAATAATATTAAGAATTTTTAGAGCTATATTATTATACTCATCACTTTTTTATTGATCTGTGATATTCAATCAAATCAATTAAACATGGAACGATCAGTAAGCAAATTTTAAACTAACTTTTTAACAAAATATTAATTCTCTGTTTTAGACTTTTTTTTTCGATCAAGAAGTCAAATTCAAGAAAGCAGATTTGGAAGTCTTGGAAGATGATGAATATTCAAATAGTCCGTGGTATACTATTTGCAATCTCTCCGGTGTTGAATATTATATTTCAATTTATCCAAATGAAAAACACCGTAAAAATCATCCAAAATCATGGTTGTATATTTTCGTTGATCTCGGGCGTGCAACAAGCGTCGACGTTAATGCTAAAGTTACAATTGAAAATTCGTCTTTTTCTGCAAATATTGAATCGTCTTATAAGGAATGTGATGGAGCAGGAGAACGAATTTGTACAACTTCTCAATTATTTGATCCTGCGAATAACTGCTTTACTGATGGTGAAATGATTGTAAAGATTAAAGGTTCCTTCAAAATTGAATTGAATGTAAGTTATTCTTCAATTTTTCTTTTAAATTACCGTTACTTATTTTTAGAGAATCAAGTATCCTTTTTCTGTTCAATGGAAAGTAAAAGAATGTGATGTGAAAGCTTTAAAAACATTAAAAAAGTTTTCGTTAGAAACTCAATATTTTAAAGTCTCCCCTGATTCTGATATCGAATATTGCATTTCATTTTCTCCAGATGAAGACCGCGACGAATATCAAGGAACATCAGATATTCAGTGTCGTTTAAACTTTGGATTGAATTCAAAAGTTGAAGGAGTTTGCAAGCTTTCAATTGATTCTGCAAATTTTATTGACGAGAGTGGTCACATTTTCAAAAGCTTTTTTTTCGGATGGATTTTTTATTTTCCATTTTGTTTAACCAAAGATCTTTTCAATCCTGAAAAGAGATATTTTGTTAATGGTGAATTAACTGTAAATGTTACTGGAACTTTGATGGTTGAAAAAGAAAAAGAACCAACCATTTTGGCATTGGAAAATGGAATTGTTCAAAAAGGATATCATCGTGGAAAGAATTTCACTATCATGGTTGGCCTCAAATCAATCAAGGTTAGTTTTTGACTATATTGTTCATATCTACAGTGTCATTATATTTAGGTTCATAAACATGTTCTTCAATCTGCTTCCCCAGTTTTTGCTGGAATGTTTGATTCCAATTTGAAAGAAGTAAAAGAAAAGAAAATGGATATTATTGATTTTGAATATGAAATTGTACATGCTGCTATGAAACTTTTATATAGTTCTTCTCTTCCACAAACATTTACCTTTGAACAAATGTTGAAACTTTTACAATTTTCTGATAAATATGAAATTAATCTTATTAAAGTAAGTATTTATAATTCCCTTTGCAGCGATCATCTCCGGTTTTAGGATCCTGTTCAAGATTATCTCATCAAAAGAATCTCTCCAACCAATGTTTGTCATCTTATTAATGCCACAACAACTTTCATCAATGCTCCAAAACTCCTCACAAAATGCAAAGAATATTTGGTTGAACGTGTGAAGCAAAGATATTTTGTTCCTGATTTGGATACAATTGATAACAATGTTATGAGAGAAGTTTTTTTGTTAGTTGTTACTCAAATTGTTTGATATTTTGTTGAGTTTTCTTTTGGATAAATTTACTTTTGGTGTTTGCTTTTATTACTGTTGATAATCTTTTAGAGTTTTGTAATTACGTTTTTTTTCACGAGGAACAAGGGGATTTGCAGGATTTCGTGTACAAAGTCCTAATCAAAGTTGTATAGAAGAATTACAGTAATCGATTTGATAAACATACTGATGTTATTATTTTGTTATTTTAAGTTTTTGTTATTTTGTGTTAGAAATCAAGGAAATTTACATTTTGTTGGACTCAACAATGTTAAAGAAAAACTCAAATTTTTATGAGTCATTTTGATTATCAGTTAAAGCCAACTGCAAACAGTGTTGTGCTTTTTACTTTTCGTCGACTCCGACTCCGACTCGGAGTCGGAGTCGGAGTCACTGGAGTCGACTCCGGAGTCGGAGTCAATGGAGTCGACTCCGGAGTCGACTCCGACTCTAAAAAATCTTGTAAAACATGTTAAAATGCGTTTTTGATGCTGTTTCTTACTAATTATTATATCTAATTCACATATTAACTGTTTCTGATGATTTTTAACAACTTCTGTTAACAAAAAAATTTTCACACTTTTTTCAAATTTTTTCGATAATTTTGAAAAACCTTTGTAAACTAATTTAAAAGCTATTTTTAATAACCTAATATGCTTATAATATCGATAAATATGGTTTACAACTATTTAATTCAAAAGAAACAACTTTTCTAGCAATTTTTAAAATTTTGTGCCGGAGTCGACTCCGACCCATCGACTCCGACTCCAACTCCGACTCCGACTCCGGAGTCGACTCCGGAGTCGACTCCACGACTCCGGAGTCGGAGTCGCAACAACACTGACTGCAAACATCAAAGAGATTAGTTTAGTGTATTTTGAATGACAAAATTTCTTCAAAAACTAGAAAAAGATGCTTTTTTGACTATAAAAAGCTAAATTGAAATGACGAGAGCCAAAAAGTATTAAAATATAACTCTTTTTTTATCGGCTTATCAGTGATAAGCAATCATTGGAATGTCTTATTAGTGATGAAAGAAGTGTTGCACTTATTTGCATATTTAAAGGACAAAAACAGACTTTCTTCACATTTTTAAGTGCACTCAACACTCAATTTGTACCCAAAAATATTCTATTTTATCATCAATAAAAAATGCCAAACGAAACCAATCAAGTCTTACGTGGTGCAGCTGTCGGGATCGGGACAATTGGGATTATTGCAATTTTGGGACTTTCAATTGTTACCCTTGTTAAAGTTGCTAATAACCATAATAATGGAAATTATGTCGCTACAAATGAAAACAAAAATGATGTCGCAGAACCTGTCATCAATAATATCACCTCTAACAACACCTATGATTCCACAAATCAAAGCTTTCCAATTTCATTCATCTTTAATTTTAGTTATAATTATAGCCAAAATAATTATTTAATTAATGATACTTTTAATATTAATTATGCGGATGTTGATATCTCAAATAATACTGTAAATAGCCTTTTCTACAGTAAAAAGGAAAATGCTACTGTACTATCACATAGGAAATTGGAGTTCTTAAAAAAATTGTTTAATCTTGTTGAACAATAAAATTTTTAATTGATGTTAATACAGTTCCAAGATTTATGCAAATCAGACAAAACTGCATAGTAACTTTTTGCATATCAAAATTTAATAAACATAAATTTATTAAATTTTGATATGCAGAACTTTCATGATATGCAAATTTTTCAGATATGAGATAAACAAAAGTATACAATTTTCAAAATGCCCATGGGCAATGAATATGAAGATCGGGCTTTATTTTCAGAAATTGATTACTGTACTGTTGTTCTAGAATCCAGAAAATTTTTATCAATAAAGTTTTTTAATTTTATTCAAATTCCTAATTCGGGATGACCCCTATGAGATTCCAAAAAAGCTCTTGGGGTTCTATAGTTATATAGAACTTAATTGTCAAAAACAGTTTTAAATTTATTCGAATTAATAAAAACACAAAATTATATTTTAAAGCTTAAAAATTAAACAAAGAATGAGATCAAAGCAGAAAAAAAAGGTTGACTAACGATTAATTAAAAGTGAATAAATATTTCCTTTATCAAAAACATTTAGGCTTTGAGAAGCAGAATCAAATTGAACATTCGTTGGAATTCCATAGCCTTTCCAGGATGGGATACTGTAAGCTGGACCAACTTTAATATATTCTTTCTTATACAAATCATAAATCGGTTCAATTTGAATATCGCCCCCAGAAATATCCTGTTTAACAATATAAAAGACATGACAACTGATAAAACTATTAATGACATGATCAGCAAAATGAATAATAATTTGATGTTTTTCAAGCTGTTTCAAAGTGAATGGATGCAATTTTAGGATTGTTAAAACTGTGTTATTTCGTTCCCGAAAAATTGCAAACAAAAATTCTTCATCCAATTCCAAATCAATTTCAGATGCAGAATGTTTGTAAAGTGGTTTTCGATCAAATTCAAGCTCTTTTTGAACAGATTTATCATCTCTAACATTATATCCAAGGATGGTATTTGTGGATGAAACTTGGTAATAAAAAATTCTTGAACCATCAGATGGATGTTTTGCTACGGCATGATCGGTACCAGAGAATGGCATTGGAAGGGTATAAATATTTGAAGGAATTTTTAGGGATGCTTCAACTTCGTTTGAAGATGTTGTGGAAATATATTCAAAAAGCATATACCCCATGGCATATTCTGTAATGTACCAAAGATCATCCGATCGAATTGCAGATCCGATTTCATACATTCGAGCACCGTAATCCTTCTTTTCTTGGATTACTGAGATCAAAGGGCATGCTGAAATTGGAAATTTGATAACGGTAACATATATTAGCTTTTCTAAAATTACAATAATTATGCAAATTTTCATCTATAAACAAATAAATTTAACTGCTGCGGAAAATTTGCATTACTGTAGAATTTCAAAAACGAAAATGTTGTTTCTATAATTCTACAACATTTTCGTCAAAAATTTGCATAAATCGAAAGCTTAAATATGCAAATTTCCTTCAATTTTCAGTTTCCTAAAATTTTAAGAATGCGTTTCACTAAATTTTATAGTTTTGTTTAATTTTTTTTCAAATGACAAAAATGTGCCGGAATATGCAAATTTTTGACTTCGGGATAATTCAGATTTCTTCTTTAATTCAAAATTGGTAATAAACTACTGTAACGAAACGGTTTCTGGTGTTACGGTGTCAAAAATATATTATGTAAAAAGTAAACTTACTTTTAATCGGTTTCTGAATTTTGTAATAGCTTTTTCGTTTTCCATTTTTCGATAATCCATTTGATTTCCATTTTGTTCGATTTTTATCTGATTGTTTCCCGCTGCTTTTTGGTTCTTTTCCAACAACACTGCTTCCAATTGAAATAATTGAAGATGATGAAGTGGCAGGAATAATTATAACATCATTTGGTTGTTGTTCATTATTATTATTTGGTGTTACATCATTTTCGGAGCTGTCAATTGTGTCATATCGATTTGCACAAAGTTGTTTAACTGCTTCTGGCTAAAATTTTCATGTAAAAAGTACTGTACTAAACAAGGCGAGAAAAATGGCCATTTTATGCAAATTTGTAAAGTAAAATAGGATCGAAAAAAATTAATTAAATGATTTTTTTGTAGTTTTTACAGTAGCCACCCCAAAATTTGCATGAATTAAGTTATAATTATGCAAATTTTGTTTTATTAAAAAAGCACATTATCCAAAAAAAGCTTACTGTAAGTTGAGTGTAAAGTGGTAAATAATAGCTTGAAGGGGTATTGATTGGAATGCTTCGTTTTGTTCGTTCTTTTCCACCAGTTACAGTAGCAATACGGTATTGACATTGTTGGAGATCTTTCTGAAATATTTAATATTCGTAATGTGAAATTTGTTAAAACACTCATGGAAAGTTGTACTGTATCGAGTTTTTTAAGATGCAATTTTTCGCAGTTATGCAAATTTCTTTGATACTATTTAAAAATAAAATTAATAGTGTGCCTTTCAGGAAGTACAGTACCCTACAAAAAGCATTTTAAAAACCTACTTGAAAAAGTGTAATTTGATGCTTTTGCCATAAATTTAAGCCTGTACTTGCAATTAACAATACCGTAATAATCCATGACAAAATCCCAAATTTCTTTATTGGATGATTTTCATCATCCTTTGGTTCAGTCATTTTTTGGAATGGGCAGCTCCTAAAAAAGGGGATTTTTAAAAATTTGCATATATGAAGATTAAGTCGAAAAAAGTGTAAAACAGTAAAAAATCATAGAAGGACGTGTAAAACAACCAAAACATGCAAATTTTTAAAAAAGTTAATAAAAAATTCGTAAAAACATAAGAAAATATGGTAATTTTAGCGTGAATATTATTTTTTGTCGGATTAGTCAACTTTTCTGTGTTTCTTAAGCTCAAAAACAGCAGACATTAACTTCAAAAATATGAAGTTGGAAAAAAATTTGTTGTTTTGTAATGGAATAAGGGCTAATTTCTAATTAACTTTTACTTTTACTCCTTCTTTTTCTCCGTTCTTCTTATTTCAAAAATATAAATATACTTGAAAAACATTCCTTTTTTCTTTTTTCACCCAAAAAAATTAAGGAAACGGACTCAAGTGTTTCCTTGCCCTTCCTTCCTTTCTGGTGTTGATGCCACTGCGCAAAATTTAGGCTCAAGAAAAAAAGAAGAAAGAAAACTTAACTTTTTGTTCATGAATATTTTTTTTAAAAAAAGGGATGAAAAGAAAAACGGGCAAACAATAATCCTCTTTGGAATGGAAACCCCCCATTCTTTTTTCCGTTACGGTTATAATCAAATTTGGGGAAGAAAAAGAAAAATATTGAAGAAGAACTCCAAAAAAAGTTTGGTGGTTGCAAAAAAATAATTCTGTATACAAATTTTTTAAGAATAATAATATTTTTTGACGACAAATTTAACTAACTTTTGACCTTAAAAATGTAAGAAGGGTTTAAAAACTTTTTTTTGCAGAATATTGGTTACACTGAATTTTCTAAAAAACCCATAAATTATAAAAGAAAAAGAAAAATATGCAAATTTCTGCTAATAAAATTAAGGATCAAAGAGGGTTTTAAAAGTCTGTAGAAAAACCCCAGGATAGTATTGATAAAGGAGATATCACGTCAAAGGGTCATTAATTATGCTAATTTGAGAAAATTGTTTACAAACATAAATAAATTTGTCAAAGTATGGGTCAGAAATGTTTGAGCGTTTTTTTATTCCTTCAAGCTTTAACCAAAGTTAGTAATTTAAATTTCCATTAAAATTCACACCTTGTGATAGCACTTTTTAAAAGTAATAAAAATAAAACCGTAAAAGTAAAGTGACCAATGGTCGCTGCTTCAAAATTTTGCAAAAAAGTAAAAAGGGCAGGTGTTTAAAAGTGTTCATTTAAAATTTTTTTAATAATTTTTACAACTTTAGTGAAAAATAATAAAAATCATAAGCATTCTGATTAATATTAGAATTTTAATACTAATATTTAAAAAATACGAATGATCTTTTATAGTACATATATACCATTACAGTATACCGAAAGAAACAAACGTATTGAATTACAGTACAACTCAAACGAAGAAAAAATAATATAAAAGCAAATTTTAACAAGATTATAACTAGCTAATCCCAAATAAATCCCATCTTTTCATTATCCAATTTTTTCCATTAATAAACATAATATTTTGATTTCCTCCATTTTCCTCTTTCACTTCCAAATTTTAGGTTAAAGAAGACCCTCTTCAAATTTTCTATTAACCTAAATGAGCTGTAATGACACTTTTATTATTTTTCTTTCATTAAAATGGTGCGAATCTTTTCTCTCTTTCCTGCTTTATCCGTTTATCCTCATTTAGTCATCCCTCCTATTTTTTTAAAAGAAGAAGCAGCTAAAAAAACGGAGATCCCTCTTTTTCTTTTGTTTATGGTCATTATCTCATCATCATCATTTTTTCATGAGATTCGCCAATGAAAAATTTGCGCATTTCCGCGCACTCACTCTTTTTCTTTTTCCATGATGGACTGCGCAAAAAAAATGCAAAAAAGAAGGAGAAGAAGCAAGAGGTCAAGCGCGTCCATCAAAAAAAAAAAAAAAACTCATCCTTTCCCAAAATAAACAAAACACTTTTATTTTTATTCTCCAATTTCGGGTTAGCAGCAACTAAAAAGAGAGAGGAAATCCGCGTTAATCGACACCATCCTAAGCCTAGACCTAAGCATCATTACTTATATGACCAAATCTAAGGAAAGGGATAAATGAAAGCTTAAAAAAATAAAGAAAAACAAACATTGCGGAAATTTTTGTGATTTGGTCATTTTAATCCCCACACTCTTCCCCTTACCCCTTTCCCAAGGTTGTATAATATTTGGGTTACGCTCATAATAATGACCTTATATTGCAAGAATAACCCAAATGAGTGCAGCCTAGTCGAAAGATGGGAAAATACGTTTGCTCTATGGCTATATATCTTTTCTTTTATTTCTTTTTTAAATGGACACATTAAAAATTTAACAATTATTGTTAAAATATTTAAAAAAATTAAAATTTAAACCAATGCAATATAAATTTCTTTTTTCAAATTTTTTTCAAAGTTGTTTTTTAAAATTCTGGTAATTATGGAAGAAGAATGGATCGGAAAATTTTATGGTGTATCTGCTCGAAACAGTATTAATGTTACTTTTCAATCCAAAACTCATCCTGGAATGATATATGAATATAATTTACAACGTCGACACAAAAAGAATCCTGATGTTGGAATATTCAGATGTTCTGGTTGCCGTTCAGAAAACTCTAAAGCTAAAAATGCTGAACTTCCAGTTGTTCCCAAAGTTACATATGTTACTGGAAGAATCTGTGAATCCAAAAGAATAATTGGTGCAAGTCATTTGCCATTACCATGGATGGAACAACTCGTTGATCATTTATTATCTCATCCACCAACCATACATCAAGCTTTAATGATCCATTTCAATAAATTTGTTGAATATTATCGAAGACAATGGCGTCAGAAATTGAAATTGATCAATTATTTTGATACAGTTGGACCAAGAACAACCAATGCTTGTGAAGCTTTTAACAGCAGCCTCAATACTCTAATACCACAGTTTGTTTTAATCTTTAATTTTAAACTTCAATTATTAATTGTACATTGTTTTTAGACGCAAAATGACGTTCCGGCTTTGCTTTATGGCTTACAAGAAAGCTTTGAAAAGCGCAGTTTGTGATTTTCTGCAAAGTCATGGTGGTGCAAAACTGAAGATTCGTGAAAAAAGATATCGACTTGCTGAATCCAGATATATTAGAAGAAAGAATGCAATGAATGTATTATTCGAAGCTCATCAAAATCCTGGTATTCAAGAACTTATGCTTTATTCTATTAAACAAGCTTATTGTACAACTGAAGATTTTCCTGCTGCTGTAGCTGATCGTCGATTTGATATTCAAGATCAACCTGTACAACAACCAAATCCTCGACCACAACAACAACCAATTAATCAACAACAACAATTTGTTCATCCATTTTTTGGAGTTCAAAATTTTGTAGAAGTACAACAAATGCTTCATCAACCTTTACGTCCACAATTTTATCAACATCCTCAAAATCTTATTCGATTTCATCAACCACGGAATCAACGATTTAATTTGAATATGTCTTTGCCTGTTCAATATCAACAATTCCAACAATTTCCTCCTCAATTTTATTATAATCAACGTCCTCCTTTTTAATTTATATTTGTTTTTCCTTTATTGTGTTGCATTTTTTTGTTAATGTTTTACATAAAGTTTATACTTATATTACTTTACTGTTGGTTTATTTTTACGCGGGCATTTATTTATTAGTAGCGTCCTTATTTTTGTTAATTATTGGTTTTTTTTATTAATTGACCTATTTGCCCTTAGAGCTTTTTCGTTTTTCCCTTATAAAAAAAAAGCGTAACCCAAATAAGTGCAGTCCCTTTCCCAATCTTCCCTCACTTATTTTTAACCCCTGAGGAAAGGTAAGATAGCTCCACGGGGGATAAAAAGAGATGTTGATATCTTTGGTCTTCACCGAATTTTTTTTCAAAAATTGTCTCAACCCCTGGTGGAGGGGAGAAGGGGGCCCTCAGACCCGGGCCTGTTGCGGAAAAGTGAGTTCATGAATGAAGGAATGACTAGGGCCATCATCAAAGTCCCCCTTCTGAAATCATAAAAATGCTTTGATCTTTTGCCGCCATCATAGTAAGATCAAAGGTGTGCTCTCATGAATATGGTATTTGTTCCCTCCGAAAATCACGATTCTGACCCCTTCGGAATGGACAGCACAAAATTAAACCTCATCAAAAAATGAAATAAAACCGTTCATCATTCTCACACTTCTTTTTTTTTCTTCCACTTATTTAACCTCTACTCTTCCATTTTGGTCTTTTAAAAAAACATTAATCAAATATCTCTTTTTCTTTCTCACTTTATTTTTGCGAAATGGAATCCATCTTTTGACAAGTAATATCCTTCCCACTTTTGGTGTGCCATTATTGGCCTATCAAAAAAAGAACGGCACTCAACGCATTTCTATTTTATTTCGTTTAAAAGTTCCCCGCATAAAAAGAAGCGTGCGCAAGAAAAATTTATTTTGGGATTAAAAACTTCAAAAGGCTTTTAAAGAAAAAAGAAAATGATTTACAACTTTTTCATGGAAGGCGAATGTGCCAAAGTTAACTTAAAAAAGATGGATTTTGATTTAATTTAGATTCAAAACAATAATGCATGTTCGATATCTAAGAAGGGGTTTTCATCTTTATTATGTAAATCACCGAAGTTTGATTCATTTTTAGAAAAGCTGGCATTTATGCCGAAACACATTCGAACGAAATTTGGCACATACAGAAGCTTCAAAAATTCAACCGAGGTATTTTGCACAAATTTTGTTTGGTCTGTGAATTTCCAAAATGTAACTGGTTTAGTTAAGGGGAAGTTGCCTTTTTATCCGTTCTCAATTGATGGACCGGAATTGATCCCTTAATCGAAGCTGTTAAAATTTTTAGTTTTTGATTCGATCAGATTATCCAATTTGTTAGATTAGGATTGAATTAAAAATTTGAGATTTTGAAATTGCTGTTCACCAATTTTTTTGCCATTAAAGAACAATGTAACAAAATCAGGCTTGGTTTTAGGATGCCACAAAATTTTTTCTTGACAAAATGAAAACATTTGGTTGCGAAAACAAAATGTTATAGTTTTTTACAAATTTTATAAAATCTAAAAAATTCATAGTCATGACAACAAATCGAAATTCTTTAAATAACTGTTAAAGGATTTCTCTTAAGATCTAAACAATTAATTTCAACTTTTCGCTTAAAAAAGAACAACCAAATTTTTCTTAACAATTTTAAACAAAAAATTGTAATCTTTTTAAAATTTGAAATAACAAAGGCTCGATACGGTTTAATAAAATACAAAAGGTTTAAAGATTCTAAAAAAATATGCAAGTGTATCATTGATGAACATAATGGAGTGATCATTGATCCCCAAGTTACTTCAAGGAATAATAAACATAGAAATAATTGTCCTGGAAGTAACAGGAATACGGTAAGGATTAAAAGTTGAACCATCATTGCTCTAAAAAAATTGAGGTTACTGTGCAAATTTTTACTTTGAAAGTTTATGTAAATTAGGTAGAATTGGAATCATTGAGAAAACCAGAACTGCTAAACAGAAAATATAAAATTTGCATAAAAACTGTGTTGGGAGGTTAAAAAACCCTCGAGATATAAGCTTGAAGGATCTTCAAGCTCGAAGTCTTCCCCGGGGCGATAAAACAAGAAAAAAGCAATATTTATGCAAATTTTCACCTTGATCCCCACAGGCGTTTATCATTTTTCACCTTCTGTTATCATTAAAATCATATTCTTCTTCGATAATTGTTTCAAACCGATAATCCATGTTATACAAAATTCTTTATGCAAATTTTTACTAAGACCCTCTGAGGGGATATCAAGGTTACAAAAGATCAAATACATTAAATGCCATCGATATTCGAATTCAAAGCTATCAAATTTTTGGAAACCCAAATTTCGAGAAAGAATAGCATAAAAAATGCCATTTCGAATGGCACTTTTTTATTTCTGAAACTTACTTATGTAATTGTTTATGCAGTGAAAAAGTTTGTGGTGAAGTGATGAGTTTAATTGTTTGAAGTCGAACACTAAAAATTATTGAAATTCCTGCAAATACAAATGGCAACGCAAATAATAAAACTGAAAGTAAGGCAATGAGCAAGTACAGTGTGCCATTTGAAAGTGAAGGATAAAATCCAAATGTTGTTGGAAATTTTGCACGTAAACTTCGGATTACTGGAACATCTTTTTCTGCCAAATCTAGTATATGGTTGGTATCGGTGTCTTGAATCCAATATGGCACTGAAAAGAAATGAATGGCATTTATAAGAAAAAAGGGTTTGATGGCACAAAAATGCCATTGTTGTTTGCAAAAATGGATTATTGAAGTGGTATTACATTTTTTATTTAAAATGTCATAATCGATAAAAACTAGCACATTAAAAATCAATTTTTTATGCAAATTTCATCATAACCCCTCATATGTCATCTTTGTGAAAAAATTGGGCGTTTAAAAGTTCAAGAATGGCACAAAAATGGGCACTTCTTTACTTTGATGTCATTCTTATTGTTTCCTTATGACAAAGTTCCGACGGCACAAAAGTGCCGTTGTTATGTATATATCATTTAATATATGGCATGCATATTACACAAACTGGAATGCCAACAATAACAAAAAAAATAACAAAACCAGAAGTCGAGAATGGCACGAAAAATGTCATCACCTCCTGTGATGGAATTTTTACTATTTCAATAGTTTCTATGGCATTAAAGGGAAGAAGGTTGAGATGTCTCAAAAGTGCCATTACAGTTTAACTTCACTTTTGGCAATGAAAAATCCCTGATCTTTTATTAAAAACCCTTCACTTTTGGCACACTACTTTCAGTGCCATCAAAACCTATGCCTTTCAGGTCAGAAAACCAAGACACAAAAAAGTGTCGTTATACAAATTTCTTTTTTATGTTTCAAATATCATCCATCATCATCCTACTCACCTGTTGCCAAAGCGAATGAACCAAAAATGCAAATAATAAAAATGCCATAAAAAAGCCGGGTGTTTTTATAAATTAAATGCATAAAGCTATCTTGAAAAAGTGCCAAAAATCGATAAAATATTAAAAAAGCCTGGATACAAACAATCAAAAAGATAATGCCATTTTCAATATAAAATATAAAAAATGCCATTACCGGAGATAAATTAAATATCCCGAATGGCACAGCAAGTGTTAAAGGCCAAAAAAATACAGGATGCCAAATATATGTTAAAATATTAAAAATATAAGAATTTATTAATTGATATGCCAATAAATTTTTATAATTTCCCATTTGTTTTCGAGAATGTTTAAAAATGACATATATCATTACTGGAAAGATTACGGTATTTAATACGGTAATTACAGTACCAAAAATATGACAATATGAAATTATTTTTGGATGATATAGGTCATCCATTGTCAAATTTTCAAATCTTGTAAAATCATTTGGTCGAATTTGAATAATTCCTTCAAAGCTAATATTTATTAACTGCATTTACAGTATTATTTTTTTGAAAATGAAAAAAAAACATCAAAAATGATTTTTATTTTTTTTCTTAAAAAGTATTTTTCAGACATAAAAAATAAAATGACAAAACTGAAGAAAACAATTTTCAGCTGCTTTTTGATTAAAAAAATGTGGCACATATTTGTGTACATAAATTAAAAGTAATTTGTTTGGTTTATGGTTTAACATTAAATATGTGCAAAAACGTTATTCTCGAAAATTCCAATCATTTTTTTGGTTTTCTATTAAATGGCTGTTTTTATTATTTATGTCTAATGTTGTTGTTTTAAAAAAATCTTAAGGGAATAATGTTCTATACAGTAGAATAAATTATTTAAACGCCCTTTTGCAGGTGTTTTTTGAGGGGATTATTACTAATATTTCTTTATGCAATTTTGTAACAGAAGAAATAAAAATTTAAATTGAAGTTTTAATTTCAAAATATGTTGGCTTTACGTTTTTAACAATGTCCAGACATGGTTCTCGAAAAAATCATCAGTTTTACATTCCCCGAAATTAACCCATACTCAAAAAGGAACGATTAAACAAATTGCAAATTATTTTACTGCTGAATTTCCAAAACTTTCTACAATCGCTCAGCGGCAAGCTTTGATGTCAATGAAATGCAGTGAATCACTTGATCTTTCATGGACATATTTTCGAAACTTTAACAACTGTATTTTTTGATGGCTGTATTGGTGGATATATTGAGTTGATCTTTTGGATCTGTCAAAAAGATTTTCTTGAAGCTCAATATCTTCAAACATTACTTTAAAGGAGGCGGAACCTTTGATACTTTTTTATTTCTTTTTCGAAAAAATTCGTTGAATTTTCATGACGATCAGGGTCTTTTTCTTTTGTTATCTTGCCTGAGCGTCAGGAAAATTCAAACGAAAAAAAACGCTGGAGAAATAAAAAAGTAACAAAGGTTTCGCTCCCTTTAATTTATAAAAATACTGATAATTGTATGAAAAATTATAAAATTTATTTTACTGCATATACCTGATAATCAGGGGCAAAAATTTCTAAGTCAACATGAAAAAATATCTTTATAGTTAGCAAATTAATTTACAAATTCTAAACCCGTTAAACAAAAATATCTTAAAATTAAAAAATATATCAATCAATAAAATAAATAAATACAAAGCAAAATTTACACAAAAAATTTAAACGTCATCAGCAACTTCTAACATTTGATCGGATGCAATTTCAGTGTAGAGTAAACTTTTGGATCGTTTTTCTTTGTATGGTTTAACTCGTTCATTTAAAACTAATTCACAGCATCGAAGGGTTACGGTAAATGTAAAAACATAAATAATCATTGAAAGAAGGAGTAAAATGCCAAAAATTAGCCATTCTATTACGACTTCTGCGGTCATTTCATCCACAAGAACGTAAAGGATAATTGAAAATGCGATTATTGTAATCCTAAAACAAGGAAACATTAAAATAATGTTTCGTGATGGGACCAAAACCGAAAATTTTTTTAAAAATGAAGCATTCGTGGCGAGATCTTTAATGCTTGATTTCAAAGAATGATGTAATATTTTGTTTAGAAAGTTTTGGTCTTGTAGCGAAATCTCAGTTTATAATCAAACTCATAAATTTCGTGTCAAGATTATTAGTCCACAATTTAAAAGAATGATGCAATACCTCATTCAACGACAATTATGGTCTTACCACGAAATGTAAGCTCTTAATCAACATTAAAAATTTCTTGTCAAAACCATTATAACACGATTTCATTGCATGATGCAATATCTACTACCACAACTATTTTGGTCTCGTCACGAAATCTTACTCGAAATTAACTTACGTATAAATAAAAAGAATAACCAAAAACAAAGCGTCAAGCATCAATCTTGCAATGAATAAACATCGAATTCTTAAACAAATCCCAAACAAAAATGGAAATGATGCAATCAGCTGTGCAACACACCAAAAATCAAACAATGTTCGAGCAATGCAAAGTGCCAAAGTTGAAAACGTTTCGATTTGTACTTGAAAATTGTGTTCAGGTTTTGTTGGATCTTTTGGATAAATTTTTGGATATTCTGGGATAGCTCGAGGTTGATGGGATGAATCAATCTTGATTTCATCACCTTTATAATCTTGGGAATATCCGGAGAACGTTACGGTAGGAGTTCCAGGAGTTGTCATTGTTGTTGGAATTGTTGAGGTTGTAGTTGTTTCATCATCCTTATCTTTATCCTTTTCTGTATCTTTATCCTTGTCATCATCGCCTTTTCCGATGGAATCTACAACTGCTTTCATTACAACTTCAGACATAAAAATTGGGGTTGTGGCATTGGCAGGGAGTTGGGTTACGGTAGCAGATGGGGTTGAAGTTGATCCTGGTGGAGTTGGAGTTTCAGTCGAAGCTGCAGGAAGTACTGGGATTGGGGTGGCGGAAGTTGGGGTTGCAGTTGCTTTTGGATCTGAAAAATATAGGTTGATGAAAAATCTATGTGTTTAAAACATTGATTCGAATAAATTTGCATAATTCAAGATTTGCATTTATTCAACAAATTTGCATAATTTTAGAATATCCAGTGTTTCAATAAATGTGCATAATTTCAAAACATGCAATGTTTCAATTACATTGCATACTTTACAATTATGCAAATTTTTTGAAGTTTAAATTTATTTGACACTCTTAAATTTCAAACAGCTTTAAAATAATAATCGATCAATCGAATTTTGATTTAGGATTTTCCCTAATCAAAGCCCACAATTATGCAAATTTCAATCCCACAAAAAATACAAACACATACCTTTTGGTTTTGGCTTTCCCCTTCTTGCTGCTCCTTTAGCACCTTTATAAGCTCTCAAAGTTCGGCCTTGAATTCCATCACCTTCGTTTGCCAATTTTTTTAGCCTTCTTCGATCCGCATCTTCAACATCTCCAGGATAATAATGATTTCCTGGATACTGTACTTGATGATGTTGTTGTTGTAAATCTACCATATCCTCTTTATCTTGTCGATGTTCTGCAGATGAAAGTTTTGTCTTTGGTTTTTTCTTTCTTCGACGTTTAATCAGCGTAGAATTTTGTGGAAAACTTTTAATTTTTGTTGTTTTAATTTTTAAAAGTTTAGTTTCTCCTTCATTTTCGCCTTTTTCATTTGAGATTGGCAGTTGTTCAATTGAAACAACAGACTGCATCGTTGTAAGCGGGAAGGGTTGCTTCTTTCGTCGACGAATAACATATTTTTTTGGTTTTGGAATTGATTGGATTGGAGTTGGAAGTGACGGTGATGATGTTACTTCTTCATGTGAGATGCTGTAATGGAAGAAGAGATTAGCAAAATTATGATTATGCAAATTTTTTATTCTTAACAAAAATTTACATAGTTACATTTTTATGCAAATTTTTTGCATATTAAAACATCGAAAATTTAAAATCCGTTTCGAAGGTTTCAATTTATGGATTGAAAAATTTTATGCAAATTTTTAGGCCGAGTTTGGGTATTGTTTGAATTTTAGATTACAGAAGTCATATCAAAAATTTTAAATTTGGATTTAAAAATTGCAATTTTAACCTTAAAAATCTAAGAATCTTCAAAATTCTTAATTTTGAGTATTTTAGACTTAAAAACACAAAATTTGCATAAAATTGATTCTTCTCCTAATCCCTATCACCAACCTTCTCTTGGTTCGATGTAACCGAGGATCTCCAAATTGTTGATAATCAGTCTCCAAAATCATTGGTTCATCAACAACAATGGCACTTCCATCATTGATTAAATTTCCTTTTGTATCATAAATATAAGGTACTGTATCAGGTTCAACATCACCAACAAATCTTGGAATTGTTGAATTAAATTCCAAAAATCTCAAATTCCTCTTTTTTGGTTGTGGCTCGGGTGAACCATAAATAATTCGAGGCCCAAATGCCGTTGAATGATCCGAAATTGGATTACTTCGATTTTGATGAAGTAAAAGACAAGTGTAATCGAAGAAAAAATATTCTGAAATGCGAAAATTGTGATTTAATTAAAGTTAAAATATGCAAATTTTGATCATGTCACCAAAATTTGCATAATTTTGATTTGCATTCTTAAACGTTATTTTACAGTAACATTAACACAGTTAACACAAGCTTAAGAATAAATTTTTATTTAATCAAAAATTTGCATAAAGTTAGTTAACTTACCCCTTGTAATCCAACCACCCATTAAAACACATTCTAAGCTGACAATAATAATCAGCCATAACCATGCTGGGGCACACCAAAAGTATGCTTTTCTCCTAAAAATTGAGTTTCTTAACGATGTTAAAAAATTTGCATATTAAGAAGCATACCTATTTTTATCATCTCTTAAAACCGTTGAAACACCATTAATTCCCATTTTTGAACTTTTTTTCTAACAATTATATTTTTCAAAAGGATCAAAAGTGCATCATCAAAAAATATATATTTAAATTCGAATAAATAAAATCACTGTAATTTTTTTTGTCAAAAATAGTCTAAAAAATTTATGACTCAAATAAAAACATTATTTTCTTCAAAAAAATAACTTCTTTCAAAGGCTTTCAAAAATCACGGTTGAATAAATGTTTAAAGAAGCGGAAAAGAAAAAATAAACACAAAAAAAGACTTTGGATTTCTTAAAAAAATTTCTTTCATTCAAACAAAAACTAAAATTATTATTAATATTTTTCAGGCATAAAAATGAATTTGAATTGCTTCAAACAAATGAAAAAAAGTTAATAAATTTTTTGGTTTCTGAAGTTTAAATTGAAGAGCAAAAAGTAATAATTTCTTTTTCGCGGAATTTTAGGTGAAAAAAAATTGGGGGAGAAATACAAAAAAAATTACTGTAGCAAAAAACATTAAAAGAAATTTAAAGCTTAGAAATGTTTAAAAATGGGGGAAATGGCTCAAGTCAAGTGGAAAAATGTTAGCAAAAATTTGTTGTCGATTATAAAACTAACTTGAACTAAAAAAGGACAGTTCACGCAAATTTTTAAAAACTTATAAATAACAAATGTTTGGAACAACAATATTTTGTGACATGACAAAGTTTAAGTTTTACAACAGTATCATAAGTACGGTAGAATGAGAATTAACTTCAGAACTTTTACTCTTTTGTTGGGGTCACAAAACGAAAATCTGTTTCGATAGATTTGCCTTAAAAGATACCGTGATTTTCAGGTTTATGATGCATAAAACTGATGATCAGGGATTTAAAAAGTACGTAACCGCCAACACCCTTTAAAAAATGTATACTAAAAATGGAAGCCAAATCAGTTTTTTTAAAGATGATGAAACTCCTTTGGGCGTTTTTAAAATCAAGATTTCAGATCCCAGTTTGGTCAAATGTAACACAAATTCTCCACTGCACCGATAAATTTAAGCGCGCATATTCGACCCCTGAGATAATTCATTGTTAATTCATTACTGTGTTTTTCAAACGCAAACTAACAAATTTATATTTTTCTAATAAGTCTTTGTACTTTATCTCTATCATAACAATCATAATAATAAACAAATTTATCCAAGATGAAAAGAAAATATTTATCTCTTCTTCAAGAACAAAAACAACATTAGCAGCAGCCGAAGAAAAAAGGATAGCATAAAATAAAAGGGTCTTTAAAAAAATATAAAAAAGAACTCAATTTTGGATAAACAAATTTAATATATATTTTTTTTGCTGCTGCATTCTTCATCTTCTTTTTTTTTGTTTCATTCATTCAAAAAAAAGACATAAACTGATAAAAAAAATGGGACTAATTTAATACATTCTTTTTTGTTCAAAAAAAATTACTGCAAAAATAAGACAAAAAATTGTTGATTAAAGTTTAAAATTTGAAAGATAAAAGCAAAAAACAAAACTTTTTTAAAACCTCAAAAAAATATTATGACAAATACTTGTCTTTAAAATTGATATTTTTTTAAGAAAAAAAACAAACTATTCATGCCTTTAGGGAATATTATTACTATTCTTTTAGTATTCATTTTTTAAAAAAATTTTTGAAGACAAATATATGAATTTTAGGGTGTGTGTTTGGGTAAAGTTGGAAAAAATGAAGATGGAACATTGAAATAAATACAGAGTTATGAAAAGTTATAGTTTTATAAATTAAAAAAAATTACAAAAAACTATAACTAAACTGTAGGGACAAAAAATGACAGATGAAGTACAAACCTTAGAAAGCATACAAAAATAATGAGCAATTAATTAGCTCATTATTTTTGTACGCTTTGAATGTTGGGTTTCAATGAAGTTTCTTATGTGGTAATATGCAAATTTGCAAAAATTTTCCAATTTTAAAGATGAAATTTATGCAAATTTTGTTTAAGATTTCGAAAGTATTAAATATTTTTTCCCATTTAAATAGAAAACATACTTTTTTGATACAAAAACACAAAATAATTGAAAAATTGCCTCCAGCAAGATCCATCTTTTTTACAAGCCCAATTTTAACAAAGTTAAAAATATGGAAAAACACTACATAACTTTTTCCTTCTCTCCTACTTTTTAGTTCCTTCTTCTGTAACTACATCTTTTATCCATTAAAACAAATTACATTTAAACCGGAAGCTTTTTAAATTTACTACATACTATCCGACAAAGATCAAAATTTAATTCCGTGCCAATTTTTGAAAATAGCACTTAAATGCCTTTAATCCAATATTTGTTTTTTCTTAAACGTCTTCCCACATTTAAAAAGTTTAAGGAAAAGTGTTCATTTTTAACAAGCTTAATAGACAGACAAGTTAAATAATAAATTTCAAAGTCGGAAACGTTTCTGAATTTTAAACTTGTTTAAATTAAACAAATTAAATTCACATTTGTGTTCCTTATAGAATGTGTAAAACGTTCTCAGGAATAAAAAAGTTAACTGAGGGAGGTCAGAAAAACTGCTAATAAAAAATTGTTTATGAATATGCAAATTTTATGGGCAACTTTGTAATAAGGGCAGGGACGCCAGCAATGTGGCACCAAGAGTAAGTGTCCCCTCCGAAATTATAAAAATTCTTTGATCTTTACCGCCGGCACAAGATCAAAGGAGTTCCATCTCGAAATTGTTTTTGCCACCTCCATGGAAAAAGCTGTACCTAAATGATTTTTTGCAGAGATTTATGCAAATTTAAATTAATAGTTTTGGTTTATCGCGAGTAATGTTTTTACCAGAATATTACCGTATTTAAAACTAATTTTAATTACATTTTGTAAATTTAAATTACTTAAACATACAAAAAGTATCAATATAAACGTCAAATGAAGAATTCTTGACCATAAAAAGAGCAAAAATTAAAAAATTTTAAGATAGTCTCAAAAAAATTTTCTTCCTTTAAAAAAATAAACTTTCATTGTTTTAAAAATAACTACGTCCTTAGAAAAGGAGTACATTTTTGTTTAAGCGTTCCTCATTAATATTTATAAAGTCATCTTCTTCTTCCAAAAAAGCTACAGAGACAACCTTAAATAATTGGGATACATTCTTTCTATTTAAAGACTCCTTTTTTTCAGCACCGGTTAGTTGCATTTAGTTTAGAAGAAGCAAAAAAAATGCCATGGCATGGCGCCATCATAAATGACATCCCCTCAAAGCATAAAAAAAAGAAACTCAAGTTCTAAACCAAAAACAAAAAGTTTTAAAAGTTTTAAGCGACGAAAAAAAAGTTGTCTCAAAAAATAAATGCTGCACTTCTTTTTTTTCAAGTTGCAAAAAAACGAAAAAAGATGAAAAGCTCAAAAAATATGAAATAATACAAGCTTTAAAAAATTTAAAAAGACAAAAAAAAGAAAAGGGAGAAGAACATATCAATGACAAATGTGCCCCCGTTCATTCATTTCCCTTGCCGCCTTATTTTTGGCATTTTTTAGCTTGTCTTTGTAAGGCTCAAAAATGTCTAGCTTGAAAAACGGCTAAAAAAACAAAACTTTGCATATCCTAGATTTTTCTTGATTCTTAGTTTTTTCAAACTTATTTAACCATAAAATTTTTTGTTAATAAAAAACTTGAGCATTTTTTTCTTTTAAACAAAATGTGAAATAACAAATGGCACAAAAAAATAAAACCAAAAAATTTGCATAATTTTTGTAATTTTCAATTTTAACTGATTTTTAAATACTTGGAACATCTTTAACCTAAGAATTTTCTTTTTATTAAAAAAATTTTGATGAAAAAACTCAAGTGGTTTTTTTCGAAAACAAAAAGTGGCACACTTGAGCTTTTTAAAAAAAATATTTCGGGTTTAAACAATTTTATGATTTTCTTAGCAAAAACTCTTTAATAATTTTTATTTTTCAGCATGTTAGAAAAATGAAAATTACTAAAATGAATTTATTATTATTATTATTTTTCAAAAAAAGAAGTAAAAAATGTTAAAATAATTGAAGCCTTTCATGATTGTTGTTGTCTAACGTAAATGATAATCCCTTCACTGATAAAAATATTAATAATAAAATGTATACAATGCTATTTTTAGGATTTATAAAGTATCAGGAAATAAAAGTAAAGATAACGGATTACATAAATACGGCATTGTTTTTGGGATGTTTTTTTTTAAAAAAGGTTAAAGTTCAAAAAATTTGTTTTGGTGATTTTTCCAGTACCACAGGTTAGGTCAGTCGGGAGAGCAGCATTTTATTTCGGAGGTGGCAAAAATCATTTTGAAAGGGTACTCCTTTGATCTTTTGCCGATGGCGGTAAAAGATCAAAGGGTTTTTGTGATTTCAGAGGGGGCACCATTCGAACTGTTCCACCATGCTGATATCTTTGGCATCACTTAAATGGTTTTACATCCGATTTATGCTAATTTTTTAAGAGAAAACTTAAGCTAAAAATCAAAATTTGAATTATTTTCAATAAATTTATACACTTTAATAAAATTTATAAATTCCTCGAAAATAAAATTTTTTAATAATAATATTTATACCAAATATTTGCAAAAATGAGTCTTCCAAAAATAATCTCCCCACTTCCAACAAAAATGAAAGAAAACAACAAATAAAAATCTCATCATTTTATTTACGTAAATATTTTATTATTATTTTTTGTTGTTACTTCCTTAATCTCAGATATATCTAATAAATAAGATTTAATAAAATTTTATTTTTCGTGGAAATCTTAGAGAAGGAAGTTTTATATTTAATTAAATAATTTTGAATAAAAACTTGAAAGAGCTCTAGGATGTCTTAAAATGAGGATTATCTCAAAATTTTTAGAACATTTATTAGTATGCAAACTAAAAGAAAACATGACTAAATGAAAAGAAATCGTTAATAAAGTAACAACTTTCACATTTGAAAAACTTATTTGGAGCTAATATGTCCTAGTTTGTTTTTCGATGTTTACATTTTCTAATAAACCCAAAATAGAGCTCTATTTTTTAATTGTTGGTAATTTTCAACTCCAGAGTCAAAGTTATTCACAATGATCAAAAATAACTTTGCTATTTATTTGCAAAATTGTTTATGCACATTTCAAGTTTATCACAGGTTCACGAAATTTGAGATCTCACTACTTATAAATTATAGTGCTTTTTTATGCAAAATATGCTAATTTTCTGACTCTTTAGATTTCTTGAAACACCCAAAAATGCATATCGAAAAAAGATAAATGATTGTTCCCAAGAGAAGAAAAAACTTGAAACTCAAAAGTTTGCTGATTTTGAAACATTTCAACCAAAAAAGAACAAAAAATGTCTTGCATTTATTCAAAATACTCCTTCTTTTTGATGCCAATTTATAATGAAACCCACTTCAAAAGAAATAATGCCAAAAGAAGAATTCTAAAATTAGCAAGCTTTTAAACTCAAATTAATGAGGTTTAAATTTAAATCCTTCGTTTTTTGTTTCGAGACAATTTAATTTAAACACACATTTTTCACCTACTTCTTTCCATTGATGTTGATAATGATGACATTTAAATCATTTACGTGAAATTCCAAAAATGGTATTTTAAAAATTAATGAAACAACTCTGTTTTTTTTGAAAGAAAAACAAAATCAAGCGAAAATCCTCCTCTTTAATTTTTTTGAAACATTAAAAGCTAATCACAAACAGAAAATATTTATAACTGACTTTTTTTCAACTTCGAGCAAATTTGAAAATTGGGGAAAAATTTGGAAGTCGATTTGAAGGTAGAAGGCTGAAACTTTCAGGATAGACTAATATGAGGTCAAAACCACCGAATCCGAAGTCCGTTTTCGTTTATACGCTCTGAGGGCATTTATGCAAATTTTCAGGTCGCTAAATTTGCATAATTTTAAAAAAATTATTTTTTGCATTGGAACGTGTTCTCCTAACTCAGGGCTATCCAAAAATACCAAATTTATAATTTTTGGATCATTTACGGCAAAATGCCATCAAATTGAAAAATGCCAAAAACAGTTTTATGCAAATTTCTCGAAAATTTGAATGGGGGATAGTCCTGGTTTTTTCACCATTTATAGCCATTTTTATTCTGAACAGGACTGTATCGGTGAATTTTTTTACTTTTGGGTGGAACAAATTCATTTCTGGCAAAAATGCCATTTTTGAAAAAAATCAACAGGGGGGACCACGTGAAATCGAAAAAATCGAAAAAAAATTTTTTTTCTTAAAATCATTGGAATCGATAAATAAACACTAAAAAACATTATTCTAATAATTTTTATTTCATAAAAAACATTTTTAATGCCGTTGGAGCGCCTACAAAAACCTTACCTATATGGTTACGGCAGTTTGACGTTTGAGCCGGTTTCTTACATTTTTATGAAATAAAAATTATTAGAATAATGTTTTTTAGTGTTTATTTATCGATTCCAATGATTTTAAGAAAAAAAATTTTTTTTCGATTTTTTCGATTTCACGTGGTCCCCCCTGTTGATTTTTTTCAAAAATGGCATTTTTGCCAGAAATGAATTTGTTCCACCCAAAAGTAAAAAAATTCACCGATACAGTCCTGTTCAGAATAAAAATGGCTATAAATGGTGAAAAAACCAGGACTATCCCCCATTCAAATTTTCGAGAAATTTGCATAAAACTGTTTTTGGCATTTTTCAATTTGATGGCATTTTGCCGTAAATGATCCAAAAATTATAAATTTGGTATTTTTGGATAGCCCTGAGTTAGGAGAACACGTTCCAATGCAAAAAATAATTTTTTTAAAATTATGCAAATTTAGCGACCTGAAAATTTGCATAAATGCCCTCAGAGCGTATAAACGAAAACGGACTTCGGATTCGGTGGTTTTGACCTCATATTAGTCTATCCTGAAAGTTTCAGCCTTCTACCTTCAAATCGACTTCCAAATTTTTCCCGGCTTCCTCGAAGTTGAAAAAAAGTCAGTTTTATTCAAGAAAAAGGATTACCGAAGCATAAAAGGAAAATCTTCAAAAAGCCTTTCATTGAAATTCACGTTTCAATTGAAAATTTTTTTGAACTCTTGCTTTTTTGGAGTCCAAAAATAAATAAAATGATGAAGAAAAATTCTTGGAATTATTTTTAGCCACTCAAAAAAATACAACAGGAAACAAGCACGAATGGGCATCGGAACGGCAGAAAATAAAGTTATGCAAATTTTGTTGTTTTTTAAAGACAAAGTTCGACATAAAGTTGAAGGAGCAAATGAGGGAGACAGGTTTGGGGATTAAAAAATATATTAATAATTGTTGACCAAGAACATTTTTAAACGTGGTTTGAAAATTTGCATAATAAAATGTCACAAAGTCTGCTTATGCAACTTTAAAAAAAAAGCAATTAGAATGACTAAAAATTTCCAGGTTTTGTTTTGAAGGAATGTCGCTATTTTTAGGAATTTTTTTTGGGACCAAATTTTGGGGAAACCTTTTTTGGGGACAAAATTTTTTATGGATTCTGATTTTGGGGGGTACAAGGATTTTTAATAAGGATATCAATTTCAGGAATGCATTTTTTAGTGATCTTCAAATGTAAAATCTCCAAAAATAAAAACTCCAATTCCTCATATCTTGAAAATCATGCTGTTTGAAATTACAAAAATTTACGTGTTGGTTTTCTTGTAATTGAAGAACCCACATATGAAATTTATCTGATTCATATCCCAGGTTTTGAAAATCTAAAAAAAAATAAAACCAAACTTGAATAAGGTCTTTTTTTATTTTATAGAAGAATTTTCAAAAACAAAACGAAACACAACCGATTCCACGCTTTTCTTTCTTTTACAACTCCATGTTTTTGATAGTACCTATTAAGTGTAAGAAGTTGTTGTTGTTCTTGCTACTTTTAAATCTTTTTTTTTCAAATGCAATAAACTTTGGGGAAGCAATTTCATCTTCTTTTTTCTGTATTCTTAATGCTTTTTTTCCACCCTCACTTTTTTCTTGTTGCAAAAAAGTGAAGAAAAAGAAGCATTAACTAATTTAAATTGATGCTAAGAAAAAAAAGATCTATTCAAATTAAACTTGCAAGTTGCAACATCTTTTACAAACAAAATTTAAAATTTCTTTTTCGCACATTTACTACTTTTAAAATTAAATAAGAAGAGTTGTTTGTATTTGAAGAATGTTTTGACTTTACGACTACAGTAAGACATATTATATTACAGTAATCATCCAGTTTTCGTACAATAATTTTGTTTAAAAAATGTTTTCCGCATATATTACGGTATTACAGTAATCATACTTTTTAATTAAAATCTAAATTTTAAAGCAGGGTGTCATTCATAAAAGTAGGTCCCTCTCCGAGATTAAAAAATTCTTTGATCTTTTACCGCCAACAGATTAAAGCTATGCCGCCCCCAAAATGGCATTTGCCACGTCCGAAATAACGCATAAATAAAAGCGGTTAACTAAATTTAAAACATACAGTATCCATTAATCAACAAATAATTCACAAAAATTCTATTTTCAAATTTAAATTTAACTAAAATCCTGCAACATCAAACAGACTTCCTTCACAAACTGAAAAAAAAGCTTCTGTTTTTTTTATTTCATTCGTTTTTTTTTCTTCTTCATCTTTGCATAAGGTTTTATGTGAAACATTTTCTTAAAGAAAAACAAAAGGAAAAAAAATAGGATTGAATTACTTTAAATTTTTTTTTTGTTTTTTTGGTGTTTCTTTTTTATCTCAAAAGCACAAAAAAGCTTTTTAATGTAAACTGATTCTTTAAATTTAAAATGTAAAAGAATTTGTGTCCATTAATGACTTAAATTGCAACAAAACATTTGATCACGTTTCAGGCTTTCTAAATTTCTTGCATGTTTCAACAATATTATTTACACATTTGTTTTTAGTAATATAAAATGGGAAATTTAAGATATTCAAAAAGAAATTTTTGTTGTAAAAATATGCAAAGCTTTGTTTCCAAATAAAATTTGCATAAATGCTACAATTGTTTATAAGTTTTTACGCACAAGTTGATTGACAAAAAGTTGCAAAACATGAATCAGCTGGATACTGGAGGTTTTGATTGTCACATACATAGAACATAAAATTTGCATAAAAACCGTAATGGAACTTTCACAAAAAAGTATCGCTCCCGGGTGGGCTCGAACCACCAACCTCACGGTTAACAGCCGTGCGCGCTAGCCGATTGCGCCACGGAAGCACATGTGGGTCGGTTGAGAAATGGTATTCGACACAGCCAAGGCCAGCCAGATAGACAGCAGTAGGACTTCAACGAGAAAAAAAAGACGAAAAAAGAGATTCATTGATTTTCTCTTACTCTTTTTTTCTCTTTTGCTTATTCTTTTCTTTTTTTTAAATATGTGTGTCCTGCACTTTGGTGTTATGGTTTTAGCTGCTTTGTTATTTAATGGATGGCCATGGTTTGTGGGGTTTTTTAAAATAAGATTGGGTTTCATTTTTTATAGTCAAAAAAATAAACACAGAAAAAAAAATCAGTTAATTATAAACAAAAATTTGAGACTTCTAAGGAAGAAAAAAGAGGCATTAAAAGCAATTTTTTTCAGTGTTCATTTTCAAAAAAATTGTGTTTGCCAATTTTTTGTCGTTCTTTGGCATTTCTCTTTTTTGGCAAAAAGTGTGACAGCAAAAAAATGCAAAAAAAAGTTATTGAAAAAAATAGAAAAAAGCAGCTAACATTTTTGAATTTCTTTTTTACTTTTTGTTAAACCATAAAAGTTGTTAAAAGTGTTAAAAATGTTTTTATAATATCTTTTTTTATATAAAACTCAATTGAAGTTTGTATTATTATAAAATGGAGTAGAAAATTTGCATAAATTTGTGCCATCGGTTTGCTTGGTAGTCAAAAAATGCCACCGCTTCCAATAATTTTGACCCCATTAATCTTTTGTGTTATGCTGCCAAAATTTGCATAAACCTTGTTTTTTGTGACAATTTACCATTAGAGAATATTGTTTTTGCCCTTACAAATATTAATATCCTAGCAAGGCCCTTGTGTCCCTTAAAATAATTTTTCTAAAGGCTAAAAAAATTATATCATTTAAAACCCGGGTTTAACTGACGTCCACAAAACCGAAAAAAACACCCAACAGTTTTCGAAATGCTTTTTTCTTTCTTTCTAAAAAAATCTAATGGCAGCTGCAGTAGTATGTATATTGATTACCTAACTCACTTTTTTTAAACATCTCTCTGCTTTCCTTTTTTCTTCAATCCATTTTTTCAGTTCAACTCAACTCAGTTTAGTTCATTCATTTCACTTTTTTCCAATCCATCCTTTTTTTTCTTTCCCCCATTCAACCTTTTAATTTTTCATAAACAAAGACCATCTGTTTTTTTTCTTTATTTTCTTTCGTTATTTTTTTTCTAGATTTTGAACATTGATCATAAAACCGCTATTTTTCTTTCTTCTTCTCGAATCAATGATTCCAGTTTTTTTAAGATCAATGATTTCTATCATATTTTTCTTTGTTTAAACTTTTTTTAAAATTGGGCAATTTTGCAAAGTTTTAATTTTAATTTATAATTTTCCTTCCCACCTTTTTCCCTTTTTTCATTTCTGTGGTTTTTTTATGCAAATTTTTTTGATTAATTTCTAAGCATAAATTTAATATGCAAATTTTTATTTGAATTTGATGTTCCACGTTTGTCCCTAAAAATTTAAAGTGGTTGTTTATTCTTAAAAAACTTGTTCAATGCTAGATCGTTTTTATGCAAATTTTTGTTTGAACTTCGTGACATTGATCTTTCTTTGTTTTCAAGGTTTTTTTTCGAATTTTACTATTTTAGTTTGCCCAAGGAATTTAAAAAGTTTGTTAATCCTTAAAAACGCAAGACCCCGTTTTTATGCAAATTTCTGTGTAAACTTGTTGACCTTTGATGATTCACTGTTACCATTTTCAAGTTTCTTTTTTCTTTGAAGAACTATGCCTTAATTTTGCAAAAAACCATTTTTAATTTTTTGTTCTCCTTGTCTACTTTTTTTAAAAACCTCATTCCATTACCAATTGCAATTTTTTTTCCAATTTCATCCACACTTTTTTTCTGTGGTTTCTTTTTTTGCTTTTGTCTGCGCAATAAATCTCTCTCTTCCTTCCTTCCTCCTTCTCTTTCCTATACTTCCATTTTTTAACCTTTATTTTTTGACTTGCGCAGTCATTTTTCTTCCCGGGTTTTTTTATTTCAAATAACACAAAAATGTTGTCTGATGTCAAACTTTTTTTCAAAGCAAAAACAAATTTTTCTTTCTCTTCGATGTGAAAGGAAAAAGGTTTCCCACAATTGTGCGCAACAACAAAAAATCGAAAACAGAGATTTTGAGTGACAGGAAATATAGATCAACTTTTAAAAAATGAGTACATTTTGGTTGCGCAAATCCAAGATATCTTTTTGGAGGTTTTTTCATTGTTATATTTTTTGAACTGTTTTATTTTTATTATGGCTGCAATTTTTTTAGTGTTGCAAATTTGCATAAAACTTGTGATCTACATAAATGTTTTGCCAACAGCAAAAGATCAAAGGCGTGCCCCCTCCAAAATTATTTTTTGACTACGGCCTTGTTGCTGCCATTGATTACGGTATCTGCACATTCTTCTTTCGCTAGTCATTTTTCTATGATGTTATGCTTACAAATAGTACGATTTTTCAATTACGTCATTTCTGGACAGCCCATTACACTCAATCTTTTTACAAAAAACCATGTACATTCCCATATAATTTTTTAACATTTTCTTTTCTTGATTTTATTGCTTATTGCTTTTTTGCTGACTGTTGTGCAAGCATTAGAGACCACAAACAGTTATTGTTGAAAAAAATGCTATTAAAATGTTAAAATATTTTTTTTACATGACCATGAATCACAACTAAGGATGGACGAGGCCCCGGGGCTTTTTCAAAAGCCCTGAAGGCCCGGCCCTGGCCCTAGGGCCAGGGCCGGGCCAGGGCCGAAGAGTCAATATCAGGGCCGGGCTAGGGCTTTTGGTTCAGCCCTGATTAAGCCCTAGAAACAAGTAAAGCTCATAGCTGTCGTTATTTTTTCCCCATTTGTTAAAGGGAATATCAAAGTAATTAACAAAATTGCTTCATTTTAATAAATTTACTATTGGCTTAAAAGGCATTATTAAAGTTAAATAGCATTTTTGTTAAAAAATTTTGTTTACAAAGACTAGATAATAAATAAAATTAAGAGATCAGCATTTCTGATTCTATTAGAAAAATACTGCAGTCTGACCAAAATTGTTGGATTTAACTCAAGAAACACAAAAAAGCTAAGCATTACTTTATTGGAAAAAATCTAAAAAGAGCTTTCTATCCGATTATTAAGATATATTCTTTTTGGGTTTGATTAACGGGTGATTCAGTTAAAGGCTTAATGTTTGGGTCTTGTTTAAATCTTTAGAATTGGTTTTTGTTTATTTCATCTTTTAACTTATCATTTAATTCGTTATTATAATTTACAAGCTCCAAATCATATTTTGAATAGACACATTTTCATTTTACTTTAAATACTGAAAGCCCTAGGGCCCCCGGCCCTGGCCCTAGGGTCGGGCCAGGGCCGGGCCGATGCCAATCATCAGGGCCAGGGCCGGGCCAGGGCCGAAAAATTCGGGCCCTCGTCCATCCTTAATCACAACATCTTTTTCTCCGTTTCTTTATGATTGAAACTGTTTATGAAACATTCATTTTGTTTTTCAACATTTTCAACCTTCACCATTTTTTCTTGTTTATTTTTTCTTATCTTGACATGAGTCGGATTCTTCTTATTAAATATTTCTAAAAACCATTACAATAAAATATCATATATACCGTATTCATTTTATGCTTATTTAGGTATATCTCTCTTTCAAATGGATGAAAAAGATAATTTTTGGCAAAGCGTGTCTCAACCGCATTGGAGAAAAACGAAAAGAAAAAAAGATTTTTTTTGACGGAGAACTTTTTGGCTGCAATTTTTACACATGTTTTTTAGTTAGTTTTTGTTTTCTTAATGTTCAAAATTACCTGAAGCAAACACAATAATTTTGCCACAATTTTAATTATAAGGATTAACACTTTGGCAAAATTAATTTTCTTTATTATCTATTTCCAACCTCTCTCTTTCTTTTCCTATTTTTCATTTTTCTACGTTCTCTTTAGAAAGTCTGTAATTTTGTGCGTGTTGTACCAATTTTCGGTTGTCGAGAAGTTGTTATTTAATAAACCTTAACCAAAACTTGCTTCTGTTTTCTTATCTGCTTATCCATTACCACATTAAAGTAACTTACAGCTTACTTTGTTAGTTTACTTCTTCATAAATTTTTTTTTCTTGTCTTTGCTTATTCATGTTTTTGTCGCGATTTTATCAGAGATATTTCATGACATTATACTTTTATTGTTTTAAATTATCTTCTTCTATTTTTCAGGATTTCCTCTTCTGACAAATGTGGTGAAGCAGCTTTGAATCTCAATGTTATCTGCATCCCGAACTTGAAACTGATTATTCTCTCTAATATTATTATGATGATCATGAAAGATTAGCTACAACTTTCTTCTTTCATATTATTAGTAATTTTAATATATACCTCTTATCACTGATTAATATCTCCATATTTTGTAACTACTAATTCACAAATGTTAGCTGTTGATCCTGTCGACGAAGAAGAGCATCAACAAAATTATTTCCAAACATATCAAATTTATCACAAAATGAGACGAATGGGTTTTTATCGGCTTTATCGAACTATTAAATCTCCAATATTTATTGTATTTGCTGCTTTAATCTTTGCAACTTGTTATATCTATTTTTATCAACCTGTAAGTTTGCCATTTTTAACGGATTCATAGCAGATAAGATTAGTTGTGCAACTGATGTATTGATGTGATTGACAGATTGAACTGCCTCTGGGGAATCTTTGAGTGTTGTTGGCAGTGAACTTTTAGAGATTATCTGGGGCTGACAATCAGCATTCTGATCTTTGAAATTCACCTAACCTTCCTATAGATTTTTTCCCTTGATGTTTGCCGCTATTAAGGTGCACATCATATTTGGTTTACTTCCTCTTATCCCAAGAACGGGGAACATCAAATCTTGACAATCCCTTCGATTCTTTCTGTATTTGCTACATCTGACCTGATCACAGTACCCAATTCTCATCCAAATTCTGAGGGATGTAGTTGAAAATGTCTCTTAAAATACTTCCCATTGCTGCCATGGGTTATAAATTTTAGAAAAGGCGTTGAATTAAGCAAAAAAAACAAAAAAATGCTAACCACAGCCTTGGAGCAGCTCCTATAAAATAACATTTTTGGATTTTAAAAGGAATTTCACCTCCAGAGGTGAAGGTGGGGTACTGTTAGAGCTGCTTGCGCCTACTCGATTTTGTAAAAAATAATAAATTGCAAATAAGGTCATCTTCTTCGAGCTGTTATAGTTCTGAACGTGTCAAATAACATTACACTTAATTCAAGCTTAATTCAATTTTTTTTTTCAGTATTTCCCTGAAGAACTTCGAAAATCATATTTTGGTGAACCTGATTCGATTATTACTTCACCTACAATTCAACAACGATCTCTTGGCTCTCCAAATACTTATGATATTGGAATTTTATTGATTGTTAGTGAAGGATCGAATTTAGAGGAATATCGATTAGCGGTTGATACACTTGAATGTTATTCAAAATTACATAATTATGGGTTTTATATTGAATGGGTAAACAATACGTGGAAAGAATTATGCGGACAAAAACAAGTTAGTTTCTTAATGAATTTGTACTTTGATTTTGGGTACTGTAGTTGTTCATACTCAAAAACTGTATTACGAATACCCTATACATTACTGTAACAATGCACTAAAATAGATGTCATGCATTTACCGTATCCTGCATCTATAATCAACGTAGTAACCATAATTATTTTTCACTTTTTTACAAGATACCGTAGTTGAATGACATCATTGTTAACTTTTATAAATAGCAGATGTTGTCTGTATACAGTAACTAACTTCGGTCAAGACAGTTTCGGATATCAGTTACAGCAATAGAAAAAGTGATTAAATAAACACTTTTATGTTACTATCTTTTTCGGATTACTTTAATTTGCCCCTACCGTAACCTATTGTCCATTTTTCTGTAGCTTGCATATACCGTAATCCACGTCTTGTTTTAACTAATAACTAATTTCTCTCAATTTGTTTCAGTTTATGTTTATTCGACATTGTATGGCTTCAAATTTGCTATATCGACATGACTGGACACTTTTTTTGGATGCTGATGTTGCTGTAATTAACCCCTCAAGGCTTATTGATACTTTTGTTGCCGAGAATGAAAAAGTTGCGGATCTCGTATTCTTTGATAGATTTTTTGATTGGGAAATTGCAGCTGGATCATATTTGGCTAAGAATTCTACTTATTCAAAGGAATTTTTGATCAGATTTGCCAATACCGAATTTTCTCTTCCTCAAAGCTTCCATGGTTCAGATAATGGTGCAATTCATGTAAGTTTCGGCTTTTTGAAAATGATAGTAATAAAAGGTGATAAACTTTTAACAAACATGTTACTCTCATGTCCAAATTTTCGTTAATCGATAGTTTCCACGGTTCTGACAATATTTTTGCAAATGATATAAAGCAGATGCATTTTTTACAAACATGTTATTTTCCTGTCCAAATTTTCGTTATCGTCTTTGACAGAAAATGAGAGTATCAAAAATTAACGATTTAAAATTACTGTATCTTGCTTCCTGAAAGTTATAGTAACAGTAATTTCAAAATTTTTTCCAAAATATTTTACTCTTATCCAGCTCTTAGAAATCAGCATTTAGTGCGCGTGACCACGTACAAACTATATGTTAGCGATTATTGTTTTTAACTTTCATTAAAATTTTTAGTGGTTATTTGTTCAAGAATTTTTTGGTAATCAAACATCCCAACTTAATCCAAATGATTGTTATGCCATTTGGGGAATATCAAAAGATTTTGATGATCTGTTTGTCTATGAAGCATGTTGCCGATTGATTATGGGTGAAACAAGACTTTTCCACGATCCTGCCGGGAAGGGCACGATAAAGCTAATCCCAAAAGGTGAAGCGTGGATGCGAGATGGATGGTTAACTGATACGAAGTGGTCTCCAGATGCAGATTTTATGTTACATGGCTGGAAGCATTCAATTGAAATGCCAACAATTGAAGAAGCTAATGCATGGTAAGATTTTTATTACAGTATATTTAAAAGTTATGTATTGATGTTTAATTATTTATACCTACAGTATCCACACACTGTAACCGATAAATGTTTTACAGGTCTCGAGCAAGATCCCGTAAAAGATTTGGTAATTGGTTCAGGGCTATTGCAAATCCATCCTTTGATCTCGCCGCTTGCTCAAATGGAACGATTCAATGGCAATGGTGGTCCAAATTTATGATCTCAAAATATGAATTACAAGATTTTTTGATGAAAAAACGGTTAAAAACTCGAACACGATTCTTTGAGTATCAAGCTTTGATCCCAAAATATCTCAATAAGCTTTAAATAAATTTAATGTTTAAATTTGATTTACTGAATCATTTGTATATTAATAAAAACATATCAGGTTTAAAACACATTCTACGACAACTTATTCATCATTAACAGTGTCGCTGGCACCGCAAAAAAATAAATTTTTTTGAAACTTACCCTATGTTTTCGACTATTCTTAACAAGCCCAGAACCGAAGTCTTTTTGGCCAAAAGTGCCGTTTCGGCATTTTTTTGTGCCGTTGAAAGTAAAAACGGCATTTTTGGATTTCCGGTGCCGTTGAAGATATTGTCTTAATTTTTTTGGGTATAGGGGTAATCGAGGTCGCTGAATCCGAATTTTCAAGACTCGATTTTCGCGTTGGGACCCAAAAAAAGCAAAATTTTGACTTTGCGCCGTTCTCACGCCAAAGTGCTTCGAGCGCGGACCCTACGGTATCCACCATCCGATTCCTCATGTTTTTTTTGCCCTAGGGGGTAGAATATCAGGAAATAACAGCGTCCCCCCTATCCTTTATGAATTTTTGAATGCCGTCAATCGTAGTTGAAAAAACATGAAAATGTCTAAAAATGCATATTAATCAACGAAAATCGTCTAATTTTACTAAAAAATCACTACAGAACATTATTTCAGACTTATTTAGTCCACTTCCATACCTCGAAAAAGCAAAAATGCCAAAAATGACCATATTTGTGCCGAAATTTAATTTTCAATTTTTGGCACTTTTTTTGCTTTTGTATAGGTTTTCGATGATGGAGAATTCGATTCTGATAATTTTTTTATGTTTTGGACTTGTTTTTTACCTAAAAAGAGCACGAAATTGCCAAAAATTTGATGTTTGCATTATAATGATTAAAGATGTTGAAATGCCATTTTCACGTGACAAAACAAGTCAAAAACATAAAAAAATTATCAGAATCGAATTCTCCATCATCATAGTCGAAAACATAGGGTAAGTTTCAAAAAAATTTATTTTTTTGCGGTGCCAGCCCAATAATATTTTGTCGTAGAATGCGTTTTAAAAAAATAAACTTATTAAATTTTGTAAACTCATTTTTGTCAAAACGTTTCTCAAACGCATCCAAGAACAATAAAAAGACAAAATTTTATACACAAGAAAATTTGCATAAAGCATTGATAAAAACAGTATAAAAGCATTTGATGACATTCATTTCAAGCCTTTTTAAATGTTTTTTTCTTGGCTGGAACAGTCATCATTTTTTTGTTTTTCATTTTGCAAAACTTTTTGTAAATTTTCTTCTTCAACTTTGTTTGCAATTTTGACGCATAAATTTTTTCCTTTTTTGTTTTTAATTTTCTTCATTGATTCACCTTCAAAAGCAAAAAAAGTACCGGAATCACGAAACATTTATTAACTTATGATATTTTTGTTTTTCCTCGTCCAAAGTTGTTTTTTAGCCGCGATTTTTCAACAAAGATTAATACTGTTTTTTATTCTTTTTTGAGGCTCTCCTCTTCTGAAAACAGTGCAGTGAAGCAGCAGCAGCAGCCTTGAATCTCATCAATAATCAGAATCGTGGTTGTGTGGAAAGCAAGCTTCTTCTTCTTTTCAATGATTTTTTCATCGAACTAGTTATTCTTGAATATTATATTTTGATCCTGTAGAAGAACGAAGTTATTTTCAAACATATCAAATTTATATCCAAAAATGAGACGAATAGGTTTTTATCGTCTTTATCGAGCAATCAAATCTCCAATGTTTATTATATCTGTGGCTTTGATCTTTGCTTTTTCTTGTATTTATTATAATCAACCTGGCCCAAGCTTGATTTTGGACGATTTTCAGAAAACCACCAAAAGAGAAGAAAATTTTAGTACATCAAGTAAAATTGTAAGTTTTTTTTCTTTATGATGATTTGGGCCCTGTTTTATTATGGGGGATGACTGTGGTATTAGGGATTTGCTAAAAAATTTACGAAACTAGATCAAGCGCAAAAAAACTGAAAAATCCCTTTTAATAAACAAGGTTTGGTTGACATGTCTTCTATCACCTGGGGCCTTTTTGTTGTGAAACCTGAACCCTGAATTTCTTGAAGCGAAAAGATGTGTATAATATTTGACTCTTTTTTAGGTTTCCCCTGCAGAACTTCGTAAATCAAATATTGGTGAACCTGATTTGACTATTACTTCTCCACCTGCAATTCAACAACGATATCGAACTGTAAGCTTTTAATTTCTTTGTGATTATATAGGGCATGCTTTTTAATTTTATTTTTCGAGTTTTAGAAGAAGCATGTTACAAAAGCACCGTCCACCAAGAATATGTCATCTAATTTGAATATTACTTCTCCACCACTTCAACATCGTAATATTACGGTAATTAATTTAAAATCGATCAAGTCTAATTAAATAAATTCCTCTTTTTTAGCATATTCAGGAAGAACTTCGAAATTCATCTTTTGGTGGACTTGATTTGAATATTACTTCTTCACCAATTCGAAAACGACATCAAACTGTAAGTCTTTTTTTATATTTTTGTTTCATGTTTTTGGTTTTTCCTTGGCCTGATCTTGTCGGAGCCTAAAATTTAATTTAATCAATAGTTGTTTAGGTTCAACCCAAATCTGTGAGCCTTTGTAAATCATATGAACGTGGTTCCATTATTACTTCTTCACCAATTCAACAACGATCTCTTGATTCTCCAAATACCTATGATATTGGAATTTTGGTAATTGTTAATGAAGGAGCGGATTTAAAAGAATATCGAGTAGCACTTGACACACTTGAATGTTATTCCAAATTACATAATTATGGGTTTGAAATTGTTTGGGTGAATAATACATGGAAAGAGATATGCCAACAACAACAAGTAAGTTGCTTATCGAATTAATACTTTGATTTGATTTCGGATACTGTAGTTGTCTGATGTTAGTGATGACAGCATTTTTTCTGTTGTATGAAAAGAGTATCTGTGATCATGATAGTTTTGAGATACATGTTACAGTAACCTCACACTGTTTTTTTTCAATTGTTCAAGATAACATTTTTCTGTTATTAGAATTTCTGGATTAGTGTAACTTGCATCTACCGTAATCCATAATATCTTTTTCATAATTGATTCTACCAATTTTTTTCAGTTCATGTTTATTCGACATTGTATAGCTTCAAATTTGCTGCATCGACATGATTGGACCCTTTTCTTGGATGCTGATGTTGCTGTAATTAACCCCTCAAGGCTTATTGATACTTTTGTTCAAGAGAATGAAAAACTTGCAGATCTCGTATTCTATGATCGATTCTTTAATTGGGAAATTGCTGCAGGATCATATTTGGCGAAGAATTCTACCTACTCAAAAGAATTTTTAATGAAATTTGGAAATATGGAATTTTCACTTCCTGGTAATTTTCATGGTTCAGATAATGGTGCAATTCATGTAAGTTTAATTGTGTTCATAATTAGGACAATATTTGAAAGTAACAAAAACGTTAAAACTTTCCTTAAATTTGTTGCTCTCATGCCCGTAATTTTATTGATTGATTATTGAGTTTTAAACCTATTATACATATATCATTTGCTTTTTAGTGGTTGTTTGTTCAAGAATTCTTTGTGAATCAAACCTCTGAAGTTGATCCAAATGTTTGTCATAGACTTTGGAAAATGTCAAAAAGTTGGGATGATATTTTTGTTTATGAAGCATGTTGTCGATTGATTATGGGTGAAACAAAACTTTTCCATGATACTTCCGGGAAAGGTGCGATAAGACTTATCCCAAAAGGTCAAGGCTGGATGCGAGATGGATGGTTAACGAATACAAGATGGTCTCCAGATACCGATTTTATGTTACATGGTTGGAAGCATTCATTTGAAGTGCCAAGGTTTGATGAAACTAATCCGTCGTAAGATTTTAATTACAGTATCATTTTGCATCATGCTGATGTAATGATATTTTTCATCATTACCTACAGTATCCTCATGCTATAATCGATGTTGTTTTACAGGTCTCAACCAAAATCTTGTGAACATAATGGTACATGGTTTCGGGCAATCGCAAATCCAACCTTTGATCTCGCCGCTTGCTCAAATGGAACAATTCAATGGCAATGGTGGTCCACATTTTTGACCTCGAAAAAAGAAGTACAAGATTATTTAAAGACACAACGGTTAGGAACTCAAAAAGAATTCTTTAAATTTCAAGCTTTAATTCCAAAATATTTAAATTACTCGAATAATGTGTAGAAAAATTTTGTATACTTTTTATTGTCTTATTTAATTGTTTTGATATTCGTTAAAATAAACAGTTTCAAATCTAAATAGCTAACTCAGGAGATCTGGTAGACAAAATGTGGGCAAACGAGTCTGGTTTATATACACTGTGAATCAAATTTGCATAATTCAGTTTTCAATAATAAAAAAAATGAGTTTCAGAAAAAGGGATGAAAAGATGAAAAGCCTACAAAAAAATTGTTGTTTTTTTCGCCCTCGATCATTAAAAAGCATTCAAATTTTAAAAATTTGCATAAAGCATTGATCAAAACAGTATAAAAGCATTTGATGACATTCATTTCAAGCTTTTTTCAATGTTTTTTTTGATTGGAACGGTCGTCATTTTTTGTTCTCCACTTTGCGAAACTTATGTAAATTTTCTTCTTCAACTTTGTTTGCCTTTTTTGACGCATAAATTTTTTCTTTTTTTTTTAATTTTCTTCATTGATTCAGCTCTAGAAGTAGAACCTCAATTGCAACAAATTATAGCAGCTTTTTCATATTTATTTTGTCGCGATTTCAAAAATGATTTTAACTGTCATTTTTAAAAAAAACAATTACATTTTTTCAGGATCTCCTCTTTTAACAATTGTGGTGTAGCAGCAGCTTGAATCTCAAAGATCAGAATCGTGGTGGAAAGCTTTTTAATGATTTTTTCTTCAACTTGATTATTCCTGAATATTCTATTATTTTGATCTTGCAGAAGAACGAAATTATTTTCAAACCTATCAAGTTTATATCAAAAAATGAGAAGAATAGATTTTTATCGTCTAAATCGAACAATCAAATCTCCAATGTTTATGGTATCTGTGGCATTAATCTTTGGAATTTGTTGTATTTATTTTAATCAACCTGTAAGTTTTTTTCTTTTTTATGTATCCTTTGATCTTTTGCCGATTTTTTTGATATTACTCTCTAGTTACAAAAGTGTCACCGAGCCAATCTTGGATTTTTTTGGGTGCGCAAAATCACATAAATGAAAGTTAACAAAGCTGCAATACCCTGTTTTAATAATCTCGGTCGTATCTCAAAAAAATGGGTCCGTTGCCTTGTCTTCTATCACCTGGGGGCCTTTTTGTTGTGAAACATGAACCCTGAATTTCTCGAGACAAAAAGATTTTTTATTATACTTTTTTTAGGTTTCCCCTGAAGAACTTCGTAAATCAAATTTTGGTGAATCTGTTTCCATTACTACTTCACCTGCAATTCAACAACGATATCGAACTGTAAGTTTTTAATTTCTTTGTGGTGATGTAGGACATGCTTTTTACTTTTATTTTTCGAGTTTCAGAAGAAGCATGTTATTAAAGCTCGGTCCAGCAAGAATATTTTATCTGATTCGATTATTACTTCTCAACCAATTCAACAACGGCATCAAACTGTAAGTCTTTCATTTCTGTTTCTTTGTGATTATTTAGGACATGCTTTTTTTTATTATTTTGCAATTTTTAGAAGAAACATGTTTTAAAAACACCTTCTGGCAAGAATATTTCATCTGATTTAATTATTACTTCACCAATTCAACATCGTAATATTACGGTAATTAACGGCTTTAATTTAAAGTCAATCAAGTTGTATTTAAAATGAATTCCTCTTTTATAGCATGCCCATAATGAACTTGGTAAATCAAATTTTAGTGAATATGTTTCGAATATTACTTCTCCACAAATTCAAGAACGATCACTTGATTCTCCAAATACTTATGATACTGTAAGTTTTTTATTTCTTGGTGGTGATTTAGGCCAGGTTTTTTACTTTTATTTTGTGAGTTTTAGATGAAACATGTTACAAAAGCACGGTCCGGCAAGAATATTTCATCTGATTTGAATATTACTTCTCCAACAATTCAAGAACAGCAACAAACTGTAAGTCTTTTTTTCATTTTTGTTCTTTGTTTTGGGCTTTTCTTTTTTTAAAATCTTTTTTTTGGGTTTAGTCCGGACAGAACATTTCATCAAATTCGATAATTACTTCTCCACGAATTCAACAACGATCTCTTGATTCTCCAAATACCTATGATATTGGAATTCTTGTGATTGTGGATACAAAAGCTAATTTAAAAGAATATCACCCAGCAATTGATACACTTGAATGTTATGCAAGATTACATAATTATGGGTTTCAAATTGAATGGGTAAATAATAAATGGAAGAAATTATGCAAGCAAAAACAAGTAAGTTTTTTAATGAATTTGAACTTTGATTTTGGGTACTGTAGTTGTAAGATGTTAGTGATGACAGCAGCTGTATTATGTATTAAGTATCTGTAGTCAAGATTATTTTTTTAGGATGCAAGTTTCACTAGCTGATAGAATTAATCAACTGACATTTTTTTCTACCTACAATTTCTGGATTACTGTAGCCACGGCGGAATTTTTCCGAAATAGAAAAAAATCAGCTCAATCTTTTGTTAGAACTTTTTTAGTTTCTAATATTTTTGTATGAAACTTTTCCAATACCCTCTCTAATATGTTTACTACAATTCTAGTTTGATTCATGTTGATTGGAAGCATACTTCAAGAGTTACACCCCGACGAAGGTGCACGATCAAGTTTTTTGTCAAAATTAACTTTTGTTAGAACTTTTTTTAATATGCATATTTTAACATGATTTTTTTTCTAAAATGTTCCCAACATTAATGACTATAATTCTAGTTTGAATTATCTCGATTGGAAGTAATGCAGTTGAGTACGCGCTGATTGAAAAAAGCTCTTATTTCCGATTTCTAGGGAAAAAATTCCGCCGTGTAGCTTGCATCTACCGTAATCCACAATATTTTTTCATAACTAATTCTACCCACGGCAGTTTTGAGATACAATGGCTACAGTAACCCTAAAAATTGGATAAGATAACATTTTTGAGTTATCAGAGTTTTCGGATTACTGTAACTTGCCCCTACCGTTAACTGTTGTCCATTTTTCCTAACTAACCTGTCTCCACGTTTTTCAGTTTATGTTTATTCGACATTGTATAGCTTCAAATCTATTGCATCGACATGACTGGACTCTTTTCTTGGATGCTGATGTTGCTGTAATTAACCCCTCAAGGCTTATTGACACTTTTGTTGCTGAAAATGAAAAAATTGCGGATCTTGTATTTTATGACCGATTCTTTAATTGGGAAATTGCTGCTGGATCTTATTTGGCTAAGAATTCAAGTTACTCAAAAGAATTTTTAATGAAATTTGCAAATATGGAATTTTCACTCCCGCGTTATTATCATGGTTCAGATAATGGTGCAATTCATGTAAGTTTTTTATTTTTGAAAATGATAGTATCGAAAATTAACACATTGAAATTACTGTATCTGGCTTTCTGAAAGTCATAGTAACAGAATTTTCAAGTTTTTTTTAAAATATTTTGCTCCCATGGTACTCGTAAAAAGGTACATTTCATGCGTGTGATCACGTACAAAGTTTTTTTAAACGATTATTGTTTTTTTACTGTTATTAACATTTTTAGTGGTTATTTGTTCAAGAGTTTTTTGGTGATCGAACTTCTCAATTTAATCCAAAAGATTGTCATGCAATTTGGAGAACCTTAAAAGGTTGGGATGGTTTCCATGTCTATGAAGCCTGCTGTCGATTGATTATGGGTGAAACAAGACTTTTTCATGATCCTGCCGGGAAGGGCACAATAAAACTTATTCCAAAAGGTGAAGGCTGGATGCGAGATGGATGGTTAACGAATACAAGATGGTCTCTAGATAGCGATTTTATGTTACATGGTTGGAAGCATTCATCTGAGATGCCATTAATAAATGGAATAAATTCATCGTAAGTATATAATTACAGTAACTTTTATTAATTTTTTGTCGATTACTGTATTTACTTTTTTGAACGCTTACCTATAGAATCTACAAATATGTTTTTTTCAGGTATCTTGCAACGAATTTCGCTGAATATAAGTGGTATCGGGCTATCGCAAATCCATCCTTTGATCTCGCCGCTTGCTCAAATGGAACAATTCAATGGCAATGGTGGTCCGTATTTATGATCTCAAAAAAAGAAGTTCAAGATCTTTTGATGAAAAGACGGTTAGAAACTCGAGAAATATTTTTTGCATATCAAGCTATGATTCCAAAATTTCTCAAAAAAATTAAATAGATTTTACATTATTTTTTTAATTGTATTAGTCACATTTTTGTTAAAATTAATTAGGCATAAAGTATAATTTTTTCACTATCAGATTCATTTTTGTTTTTTTTCTTCGAAAGTACGGATAGTTTTTGGCCGGAATCGTAAACGATCGATAAAAACAGAAAATTAAAGTCGTTAATGGATGAGTTAATCGAAGTAGCGGTAATAAACTTTTGACATATAAATATGTTTTATACAATGAGCTTAATTTAATATGTTATTTAAAGCTACTGTAATGTTGTAAATTTGAATTACGGGCTGTCCAGATATGACGTCATGCAAAGAGAAGGAGGGGGTCAGCCAATTATGTCGCTCTTTGATATTTTGCCGCTACTTCAAAGGCGGCACCTTTGATGATGACGCCGGGGTAGGGAGGGAGGGGTACAAAAATTCCGATTTTTATATGACGTCATATCTGGATGATCCCTTATTTGTTTAATTATTTCTTTCGAAATTATTCTTCTTTTCCTCAAATGGTAGTCTTATTTTTTGCCATCCTTTTTGTAATGTCTGGCTTTCCTCTTTTCCTTCTTTTTCCCCAATCATCGATCTGCCTTCCAGAAAGTTCGGTCGATGACTAAGCCATATATATGTCTTTGATTGCTGCTGCCAGCCTGTGTCTCTCTTGGACTCTCTATCGGTGCTCCTAGCGTTATTTAGCAGCAGCAGATGAGAGAAGGCATTGTGTTGCGCAGGCGATCAACTGCACAAATGACACCGTCTTACACATTCAAAAACGCAACTAAAACATGTGGAAATTTCGGCGGGGTTTGGGCAGCAAATATTTCTGCATTTTTTTGATTCAATTTTTAACTTTCTTCTTTTTTTTGGATCCTTCCTTTTCCGACAAATTTTTGTTTTCAAATTTTTTGCGTTTGTTCACATTTTTCCTTTTTTGCTGCATTTGTAGTTATTTTTTATGCTTTAATTCTATTGTTGTGATTCAATCATTCTGTTATCTCATTTACAATACATCCCATTCATGTTATTTTTACCTTTCTTCTTTCCCCAATAGGCATGGCCGAGGGACTATTTTTCCCGTCCCTGCCGGGACAAGACTAAAAATGTAGTCCTGTCCCAGTCTCGTCCCCGGGACAAAGGCATTTTTTCTCAAATTTGCCCTTGCTGCTTTTCAGCAACCTTCGATCCTTTATTGCTATTTTTATTATATTGATGACTCATTTTCTGCAAAACATATTCTTTTGTTCTATGATCACCAGACAGTCCCTCGGAAATGATGTGCGCTGGTCCCTCAAAAGAACAGTAACACGATCCATATAAAAGAAACCCACTTCAACCACTTTTCTCACTTTCATTCATTCACACAATCATTCTTCAAATCATTCTTGATCATCATTTCTTTTCATCGTTGCTTATAATCTTTCTTTCCCTTTCAAATCATCATTCTAGACCCATTGCTCTCCCTTCCTTTTATTTTTGTTATATTTTCATAGTTATATTTATTTTGTAAAAGATTTATAATAAAATATTAAATGTATTATTAATATTTTTCACAGGTACTCCATTTGCAAATTTTTTTCAATCCGAAAAAAATTGAGTCCCGTCCCCCAAAGGGACGTGACCGGGAACTGGTGGGACAAGTCAAGACAAGTATTCACTGAAAAAAATCGGTGACGCAATTGGGTTTTTTCGTCACCGTCACCGGTCGATTTTGGCATTTGCCGATCTTATAAAGATCAAAATCGTCCATATTTTTCGAAACTAAGCAAAATTAGGCATAAATTGAGTCTTCAAAAAGGCCACATAAGGTTTAAACGTCGGTGCGGTGACAAAAAAACCCAATTTGCGTCACCGATTTTTTTCAGTGTTCCCCAAATCTGACCATGCTATTTTTAAATTCATCAGTCGTCTCTGGTAAACATAAAAGTAGAAGCGAATATACTTTGACAAAAAAGTCCATCGGACAACAGCGAAATTTTTTGCGTATTTTTTTTCGTTCATGCCATCATTAAAATTTTTTGTATTAAACTCTTGTAGGACGAAAATTTTTAAACCAATAATATGAATAACCTATTTGAGACATGTAGCGATGAGAAATTTAGCCCACCGTAATCGTGGCTAAAGATCTGTCTTTCTTGGCCAGTCTGTGGCTTGGATTTTGTCGGCCACAAATCCAAGCCACAGCCATAGAACCATAGCCTAAAAAAGGCCAAAATCGAGCTAGAATTCTCAGCCTTGCCGATTTGTACATTTTTTTACATAAGTAACGGATAAAAGCATGTCTTCACTACTTTTTGATTATTTTAAAACTTATTTGTCTACAAAAATCGACTAACACCGTCCTCCATCATGTTAGCATATTCATTTTGATGACGAAGCGGATATTTCGTCATCTATATATCAGTTCCCAGAAATTTAGTTTTCTTTGATTCAAATACAATCTTTTTGATTAAAAAAATAAATTAGAATATTCTTTGTGCTTTTTACATATTTTGTTATCGCTTTTTTCTCTTTTTTAACCATTGTTTCTATAAATTTGCGTAATATTGTTTATTATATTTTTACAACTTCAATTTTGCATAAATTTTTTTGCGTGTTTTACGAATTATTCATCTTTTTTAGACATAAAATGTCTTCAAAGAAGCGTAAATCTGTATTTGATGGTACAGAAGTTTCTGTGTATCGTAGAAAGCTTCGAACACCTTCTGCACATCCCATTCTTTCGAATGTAGAGCGAAAGAAATACACCTTCAAAGCTCCATTCCGCCAAGTGTTTCCAATTTCTGATAAAATTATTTATTATATTGCTCGAAATCCTTTATCATCAAAAGGACATCTCAAATTGCTTTCAACATGCAAATTTCTTCTTCGATTGAGTCAAATTCTTTGTATTGCATTACTGCAAAATCATGGAGGTGATGAAAATCAATGGTATGCAGGACTTCGAGACATAATTAATTTAAAAACTAACAATTTCAAACTTTGGATTATTGGTGGACTTCGAATTCATTTGTTTATGAATAAGGTGTTTTCCAATTTGGCCTCAACTTTGGTTAAATATGTCTCTAAATTTTTGCTTCAAGATATGACAATTGAAGATCAAGTTTTAACTTTTGACGAACTCCAAATCCTTCTTTTTGGTAATAAATTGGAAGCTGTTAATTTTATTAAAAATGTTGTAAAAAATGCAGATGGAAGTATTACAGAATTTGAAAAAGTTTTTGAACTTCTTTGTTGCAAAAACTTGACTATGTGAGTTTTAGTATTTTATTTTTTTAAAGAAAATATTAGTTTTCAAGTAAACTTCCGTTAAAACAACACGGTATTGGCAAAAATACAACAAACAAAATTATTGAAATTTTATCCTCTGATCAAAGACCTGTTGAACAAAGCATCCGCTTCGGTAATATTCCTGAAGAATTTGATTTTTCTGCATTTCCTGATTTTTTAAAGGTATACTGTAATCGATTATTTCAAAATTATGTAATTAAATTTCTTAATTTTTAGGCAAATATGACTGGTCGACAGCATTCATTTGATCTTTGGTTTGCTAATGAAATTTCTGATGCCTATAAAAATCAACTCCAACAAATTATTGATGAAATTATTCAAATTCGTGGAATTTATGCTCATACTGTTCCATTGCTTTATTTGGGGTCGTGACATTTGACCCCATGACACTTGACCCCTGACAGTTGACCCCATGACATTTGACCCCATGACACTTGACCTCTCGAATTCCCCCATGACAGTTGACCCCATGACTATTGACCCTTTCATGACAAATGACCCCAAAGAAATTGTGTTAGAAAATGAAGAGTGTGAATATGCTAAACATTATGCAAATTCCATTCAACCCATCAAAAATGAATAAATACTCATTTGTCCATCTCAATTGTCGCATTTCTGCCACTCATGAACGCATGAAATCTCACGCGTTGCTGATCCGTTAGAGCGTTGATTTTCTGAATCATGGCTCAATCTGTTCCGCCAGGTGATATCAACGGTCAGCTGCATACCGCAGTCGTGTTCAATGTTCCTTTTGATTACAAAGTATACATATGGCGTTTGGTAAAATTAGGGCTGGGAGAATGGCTTCCGAAGTAAGTCATCCTCACAGACTTTGTTAAAACTTATTTAAAAAATATATATTTTGGGGTCAATAGTCATGGGATCAACCGTCACGGGGGTCAAAGGTCATAGGGTCAAATGTCATGGGGTCAACTGTCAGGGGTCAAGTGTCATGGGGTCAAATGCCATGGCGTCCTTTATTTTCTTAGTCAAAACAGAGAAGCATTTGGTCATCTTCTTAATATGCGAAGTGGAAAAGTTGAAGGAATTTTGAAAAAACAATGAATTTATTATTAATAATATCGCAAATGTTGTCCTTATACCACTTTTGGCTTCTTTTAAATATCAATGTTTTCTTTATGTATCTGTTAAATTTAGTTTAGCAATGTTATCATTTTTTTCTTTTAAATGCTAACTTCTTTGAGTCTCTCTCCCACCTATGCCTGCATTCTTTTTTTTTTAACCGGAACAATCGGCATTTTCATTTTTAACAGGGGCAAAAAAATCTCGACGCGAATAGAATATCGGTTGAATGCATTTAAAAAAAATGAAATGCCGGCTTAGGAGTGAGAGAGAATATTTGAATCACATATTTTCAGATTCATTTGTTTTCTTCTGTCAGTTGTTTTTTTTTCCAGTTTTCATGCAAATAATCAATTAACTTTTTTTCTTTTTTTTAACAAATAAAATCATTGCGAAAAAATATTAACGAAGGAGAAGCAAAAAAATGAAAAGAGCAAACATGATGACTCAATTTAAATATTGGTGGAAGGGAAAAATATTTCAAAATTAAATTACAGTACTTTGAAGTAAATCCAATTTCGATTAGACTAAAAACTATCCTGTCCAGCATCAAAATACTGTAAACTCCGATAATATTTTTAGGTGACAAAATTGTAACAAGTGAAGAAATGCGAGTTTATTGGGATAAAAATAATGAAAGAATTGCAAAAATGGGTACTTCTGCAGTTTCACCCCCCCCCCCCCTTCCTTTCCAAAATTCTCAAAATTTTTTTATTTCATGCAAATGTTCCAAGAAATACGATTGTGAATTCGAAAATGCTTAGGGATCGTCCAGATATGACATCATGGGGGAGGGAGGGGGTAATGACCGTGCCGCCTTTGATGTGGGGCAAAAAGCGTCTTTGATGTATAGGGGATAATGCTGATTTTCGTATGACGTCATATCCGGATCATCCCTTATTTCAATCATGATTTAATTTTATTAGTTGATGAAACCCTAAAATTCCTCGGTGAAAATTATACCCAAACTTCAGCATTTAAAAATTTCTTCAAAAAATCAAGTAAATAAAAATGTTGGTGGAAATTTGAATAAAGATGGTTAGAATTTTTTGTTAGCTGGTAATTCCCAAAAAATCATTGTTTTTAGAATTTGAGTATTTACGAAAACATAGCGATGAAATTTAACACCCCCAATCTAACCTTCGACCAATCATTTAAAAAAGTGTGTCACAAAAAATATGACTGTTTTGTTGAACTCATTTAATTTTTTTCGGAATAAAACAATACTTCAAAAAAGGGATGCATTTCTTTCTCCCTAAAAATAGGAAAATATTTTGGCCGCTAAACAGCAGGAGTTTATTTCTCCCTTTTTTCTTAAATTTTTTTATTTGAAATATATCACTTCCATATTTTTTATTCGTTTTCTTTTTCAACAAAAGAATAATGATATTCACGAATGCGGCGAAAAGTACCCCTGCTGTTTGATGGCGAAAAAATGCATTTTTTGCAAAAAAAAAAATCATTCTTTGTTTTTGAGGGTGAAACGAATAACGGTCTGTTTTTTACTTTTTCTATTTCGACCGGAATTATTTATCAAATTTAACTGGAAATTCTTTTGATTTTTAATCGAAAATCCCTTTTGACTTTTTTATCTATGTATCTGGAAACCTGAACTTTTCATATTTTTTGTAAATTTTAATACGGTAATCAAATTCCTTAGTTACAATCTTCTAAAATCTTTAGCACTAAAAAAATACTTTGCGTTTTATTTTTGGATAAAAATTAAAATAAACGATACTTTTGAGGCTCCTCTATTTCATTCATTTTCTTCTTTTTTTGACACAGCAGGAACACAGCAATCTTTTTAAAAAAATTTCTTTGACCATCATCTTGCTCGGTGCTTTTGATTTCTTTTCTTTTAATTTTTTAAGATCTATTTTATTGCTTTTCTTCTTTTTTGGATCTTCCTCCTTTTTTTGTTTTTCAAAATGCGTTTCATATTTTAATTTCTAAAAATGCTTTTTACCATTTTTGTCAAAACATTAGATTTCTTTTTTTCTTTATTTTTTATAAAGAAATTCTGTTGACGTTTAAGAGATCATTTTTATGTGCCGTCTAATAGAATTTGATTTTACTTATCTGCAGAGGCATTTCGACCATTTTCTCAGCTTAAAAAAACCACATCCCCGATTTCATATGAATTTTTACCTTGTTTTATCACACATCACACATATAAAGATATTTGCCGATTTTTTAAAAATTTCCCAGAGTTTAACAATTAAAAAATGGCAAAAACAATTGAAAACATATTTTTTTTATTATTTGACTTGCCACAAACGGTTTTTTCTTTTCCTTTTCCAATTTGCATATCTGTTTTTATTACTACTGTAAAAATACTATCACCGCGTCCTATCGAACCCTAAATTTCTTGCCCTCTTCTCCTCGGAAAATTAAGTGTCCTGCCTTGGCTTCAAAGCTCTTTTAAGAAAAAAAACCTTCAAATATAATTCACTTTTTCAATTGAAAAATTAAATGAAAACTTTATGTGTGCATTTTATTTCTTTTGTTAACTATTTTCTCCTCTTTTTAACTTTTTTGAAACAATTTTTTCTAGAAATTTAACAATTTTGTGAGTAATACCGTTTAATAAATTTTTTTACCTTCAAATTTGCATCAATGTATGCTACAGATAATAGTATTCTTTTTTAGACAAAATCTTTCATCAAAATGTCTGGAAAGCGTAAATCTCTATTTGATGGTACAGAAGTTTCTGTGTATCGTAGAAAGCTTCGAACACCTTCTGCACATCCGATTCTTTCAAATGAAGAACGAAAGAAATACACTTTCAAAGCTCCCTATCCTCAGCATTTTTCCTTCCGAAATAATATTCTTTGTTATATTATACAGTCCTCACCAACTACTCATCTTAAATTACTTTCATCATGCAAATTTATTGCTCGGTTGAGTAAAATTCTTCCTGTTGAATATTTGGCACATTATAGTGATGATGAAAACAAATGGAAAGCAAATGGTCGAGACTATATTAATTTAAAAACTATTGACTTCAAACTTTGGATTTTCGATAAACTTTGCATTAGTGGTCGATTATTTTTTTGCGATAAAGCACCGATCTTATTACCGAATGTGGCATCAGCTTTAGTCAAGCACATCCACAAATGTTCACTTCAAGAATTAAATGTTCATTATCAAATTTTAACTTTTGAAGAACTTCAAATTCTTGTTTCGGGAGATAAATTGGAATACGTTGAGTTTGGAAAAAATGTCGTTAAAAATGATGATGGAAGTATTACAGAATTTATAAAAGTCTTTGAACTTCTTTGCCGCAAAAATTTAAAAATGTAAGTTTTAATATTTCGATTTTACAAATAATTAATTAATTATTTTTTAATTTTTAGATTATTTCATCTAGAACAACATGGTTTCGGCGAAAATACAACAACTAAAATTATTGATATGCTGTCATCTGAACAAATTCCAGTGGAATACCGCATTTGGTTAGTGGATATTCCACCAGAGTTTCATTTTCGTTCTTTTTCAGAATTTTTAAAAGTTAGTTTTGTTATTCATAATTGAACAATTTGATTTAAATTTGTTCATTTTTAGGCAAACATGACTGGTCAACAACATTCAATCGATCTTGATTTTGGTATTAGAATTTCTGCTGCTTATAGGAATCAACTCCAACTATTTATTGATGAAGTTATTCAAATGCGTGGAATTTATGCTCATACTGTTCCGATTATTTCTTTTCGAGGTCTACGTCGAGATGCATTTAATGAACTTCTAAAAATGCGAAATGGAAGAGTTGAAGGAATTTTGAAAAAATAATGAATTTATTATTAATAATATCGTAAATGTTGTCCTCATACCACTTTCGACTTGTTTTAAATGTCAATGTTTTCTTTATGTATCTGCGAGATTAAGTTTATCAATGTTATCATTATTTTAAATGCTCGCTTCTTTGGATCTTACATTTTTCAATCATTTGTTTTCTTCTGTCAGAAATTTTTTTTTTCATATTTAATGCAAATAATCAGTTTACCTTTTTTTACGAAAAATAAAATTAAAAGCTCGCTTTCTTCAAAGGCTGCTCAAATCTATCGATAACAAAAGAAATTTGGAGAAGCAGAAGATTGTTTTGACGACGGAAGCCAAAGAAGAAGCGATTTTTTGGGCATCAAAGGTAGAAAATGCTTTTGTTCGTGATTTGAAAGCTCCGCAAATTTCCATTGCCATTAGGACAGATGCATCTCTTGAAGGATGGGGGTTTCAATGTGGTGAAATGACATCGGGTGGACGATGGTCAAATGCAGAAAGAAGATTGCACATAAATGCTTTGGAATTGAAGGCAGTCTTCTTGTCGTTACAAACAGCGTGTAAAAACGTTTCTAATACCTCTATTCGGATAGAGTCAGACAATGTGACTACGGTAGCTTTCATAAATCGCAGAGGCGGGACACGCAGTCGCTCTTTACAAAGAATTGCACACGCATTATGGATGTGGGCATTTGAAAGAAAGTTAACTCTAGTTGCATCCCACATCCCTGGAAAAAGTAATGTTCAAGCGGATAAAGAATCTCGGCAATTCAAAGAATGTTGTGAATGGTCGTTATCCCCAGATTCAGTAAAAATTTTATTTGATAAATGGGGTATTCCTGAACTCGATTTATTTGCATCTCGATTAAACCACAAATGCAATAAATATTTTTCCTTCAATCCGGATCCGAACTCAGAAGGTACTGATGCATTTGCATACAATTGGAAAGATTTTTATGCATATGCTTTTCCACCGTTTAATCTTGTTGGTCGCACAATTCAAAAGGCTAAGACTGATAGAGCAAACTTGATTCTTGTGACCCCAGCATGGATATCTGTGATAATATATTTTTTCCTTCAATTTATAAATAAATCTAGTAAAAAATAATAATTATCCCATACAAATATACTCTACTACAAATAGCCCTGTTTAACATTGACCTTAACACTGCCTCTTGAAAGGATTGATCTTCGATTTCCTTCCAGTAAAATTTTTGGAATGTGCTTCCTCGTTTGCTCCAATTTCCCGCTGAAATTATCTGAGCCGCTGATAAGCCTTTTGCTGCTGCTAACGAAGTGGCGGCTGATCGAGTAGAATGACCTGAGAACCCCGAGATTCCAGCAGCTTCCAAAGCTTGTTTGAGCCAGCGTGATACAGTTGTAGACGTAACTGCATTATAAGGAGCTTTTGTGGAGATTAATAATCTGTCGCGATTTCTACAATGTTTTGTTGCTTCTAAGTAATGTTCCATCATAAAAATAGGACACAGCTTTTCATCGTCAAATTTTTCAAAAACAGCTGAATGGGCATCACCAAAACCTCGATTTTTTGTAGAAACTAAACGAAAAATCCATTTCTTTGCTGATTTCCTTAAATCATTAATAGACAAAGCTGCCAATTCATTTGCTCGTTTTGGGCTGCATAAAGCTAACAATAAAGTTATCCGTAATGTAATTTCTTTGATGCTTAGCTCTTCGAGGGGCCATTGGCTTTTAATCCAATCTAAAGCTTCATCCACACTCCAAATCGTAGCTTCTTTTGGCGCTGATGGATTCTTACGCAATAATCCCTTTGCAAATTTTGATAAGTAAATATCTGCTTTTTGCATTAATTTCGTCTGCCCTGAAGCTGAAAGAAGTGATGATAATGCAGCTCTATGTGAAGCAACTGTGCCCGCTGTAACCCCGAGGTCGGCTATCTGTTGCAAAAAATTGGCTAAATCTGCAGGTGAAGGATTCAAAGGCTCAATTTTGAGATCACTACAGTATGACATCCATTTTCTAATCGCAATGTTATAAGCCTTTCTTGTTTTTTCATCACTCCTTTTTCTTTTTCATCACTCCTTTACTTTTTCATCACTCCTTTTACTTTTTCATCACTCCTTTTTTTTCATCACTCCTTTTTTTTCATCTTGTGAGCGGTTGGTTCTGCCGTCTCTGGTGTTTTGTTTCTGTCGCCAAATATTTTATTTATCAATTATTGCTAATTATTGCTATTTATTGCTGATCTATTGCTATTGCTGATATTATTATAATGCCTAAAAGAAAGAAGCTTATTGCTGATGCTGAAGGAAATGATAATGATTATCTTACATTATATCAAAAGCTTAACGAACTCTTGGATATTACAAAACAATTGAATGATGATATTAAATCAAAAGATTCTATTATTCGTGATCTCAATGTTGCTTTATCTGAAAGAAATACTCAAATTGGTGAACGTGACAAATCAATTGCTGATCGTGATAAATATATTGCTGATTTGCTCGAAAAAATTTCTGATCGAGATACGAAAATTGGTGATAAAGATGCTACTATTGCAAAGCTCATTGCTTCTTCATCATCAACTACTCCAACTACCCGTGATAATGATACTGCAAGTGAAGAAGATAAAGAGCATCGTCGCTCTATTGTTATATCGAATATGCCTGAACATCCAAATCAAATCTCTGCTGCTGATCGTTACCATCGAGATGAAGAAGATATTAAAGAACTGCTCAATCAAATGGGGGTCGAATGCAAAGTGCAAGAAGTCTTCCGTATGGGAATTCGAAATGGAACAAAGCCGAGGCTCATCAAAGCTCGTCTTCAAACATCATCACAAGCCAAACAAGCTATTGCTTATGCTAAATATATAGGTGATACTAATTATTGGGGATTCAATCTCCGCATTCGAAGATCTATGACTGAAAGTGAAAGAAGAGAAGAACGTGATAAAACTGCAGCTCAACGTGATGAAATTGAAGAACTCAAAGCAAAATATCCAGATAAGAAATTCGTTATTTATGCTGGGCTTATTTGTGAATCTCTGGGATACCGTGATGGCAGAAGAGCCAAACCTAAACCATTTGTTGATGCTGAAACTGAAGAAGAAATGAATACCTCAACTCGAACTTTTTGAAGAAGCTGGACAAAAGAAAAATCATTTTTGTGAGTCATTGTTTTGTAAATTTTTTAATTCATGTAGTATAGGTTGTAATAGTAGTAGTTTTCTTTTAAGATTTAAGTTATTTAATGCTTGGAGTGTAAGTAATAAGATAACCCTTTTGCTTTCATATATTAAAGCTGACCCTAAATCTGTTTTTTGTATCACTGAAACTTATTTAAAACCTTCTACCCCTTCTTCACTTTTACTCGGGGATAGCGACTTTCACCTTATCCGCGCTGATAGAAAAAGCAATAAGAAGAGTAAAGGTGGCGGCGTTTGCGTATTTATACCTAAACAATACCCCTTTACTCTTAAAACTGCACCCCCTATCAAAAATGTCGATTATCTCTATGCTGACATATATTTGGGTTCTTTTTATGTCACTTTAGTTTTAGTTTATCTTCCCCCTGACTCAAAAGCGGATACTGTAAGAGACTTGTGTGATACTCTTTCGTCACTCAAAGCTAATACATCTTCGGATATATTAATTTTGGGGGATTTTAACTTTCCCGGGATAGATTGGGATACTGTAACAGGTTCCAACGAAAAAGAAAATCTCTTTTGTGATTTTATTTTTTCTTCTAGTCTCTCTAATACCGTAACCCTTCCAACCAGAAATGACAACATTCTTGATTTGGTCATTTCATCCACACCTAATCGAATAACTAACCTTACCGTAACCTCTCCCTTTGCAACATCTGATCATAACATGGTTAATTTTTCGTTCTTATGCGATGATAAGCCTGCTGCTAAAGCTCCCCATTCTTTTAAGAATTTCAAAAACGCCGATTATGATTCTATGAATCTTTACTTTTACGAATATAAATGGGAGTTTTTGGCAACAAGAGGGGTAGTGGACTTAGATCAAGCTTATGCTGAGTTTATTAACGTCGTTAACAACGCAATCAGCCTCTTTGTTCATACCGTAACCCCCTCATCAACTGAAGCGCTTCCTAAAGAGATCAAATCTATGATAAAGTATCGAGATAGTATCCCCAAGATTTCCCCCAACCTGAAAAAAATTTCTCTGATTTCCAAAAGAATTTTAACCTTATCTCTAAAAGCGCGTAGAAAAAAGGAAAAACAAATTATTCAGAAATATGGGATGAAGGGTATGTTTTCCCATTTGGGTAAACTTTTAAAACCCGACACTTATATCCCGGCGCTTAAAACTGATACCCACACAATTTTTTCGGAATCTGATAAAACAACTGTTTTCGCAGCAAACTTCTTAACTTATTTCCAAAATGAAAAACCTATTATCTCTATGGATTCTGATCCTATAAGAGATAATAGTTTACCCTTTTTGCAGGCATCTCAAGTTCACGATATTCTAAGAAAGCTTAAACCTAAATGCAACACCTCCCCTGACGGAATACCGTATATTATCTTAAAGAAATGCGCTTTTACCTTGTATAAACCCATAACAAAGATTATCAATCTCTCCTTTTTTAAAGGACAAGTTCCTTCTTTTTGGAAGAAGGCAACTGTCATACCAATCTTTAAAAAGGGAGAGAAACATTTTGCCGCCAACTATCGCCCCATTTCTCTGAACTGCTCCCTATCCATGATACCCCAAAAAATTGTTGTAAATTTTTTGAATAACTTTTTTACTGAACACAAGCTAATCCCTTCCTGTCAACATGGGTTTACTAAATCTAAATCGGTAACCACTCAGTTACTTGAAACTTTTGACATTATAACCATGTGGGCAGAAAAGGGAATAGCTTGTGATATCATCTATTTCGATGTCAAAAAAGCGTTCGACAGAATGTCCCACCCTATCCTTTTTTCAAAACTTAAAAAAGCAAATGTCCCAAATTCTATCATTTCATGGATTAAAGCCTTTCTAACAAATAGGAAGTTTAGAGTTAAGGTTGGGGAATCTTATTCTGAAGAATATGACATTAACTCTGGTGTCCCTCAAGGGTCCAAAATTGGACCTATTCTCTTTCTCTTCTTTATCGCAGATTTGATCTCTCAGTGCGCAACCCCTGAAGTCATTAACATGCTTTTTGCAGATGACCTTAAAGCAATTTCTTCTGTCCTTTCTGCGGCTGACTCTCCACTTCAAAAATTCTTAATAAAACTTGAAGCATGGTCCAAAGAAAACCAACTTGAGATTGCTATTAGCAAATGCAATGTTTTACATTGCTTACCTCATAGTAATCCCAAGTATTCGTATTTCTACGACGGATTTAAAATCCCCAATAACCAAAGTTGCATTAGGGATTTAGGATTAAACGTTTCTAATGATCTTAATTGGGATACCCATATTTCTAAAATTTCCAAAAATGCTTTAGGTCGTCTTTTTATCCTCTTTAAAGCGCTAAAATCCACCTCAACTAAGCTCCTCGTTCATATGTATCATACATATGTTCGTCCCTTAGTTGAGTTTGCCACCCCCGTTTTTAACCCTACTAAAATTAAGCTCATTGACAAACTTGAAAAAGTTCAAAGAGTCGCTCTTAAATTAATTTTTTTGCGTTCCAAGGAACTTAAACCCCATTTTAATGCCCCATATGAAGAAAAACTTGAGATGCTCGGTCTAGAGTCGCTTGAATCCCGTCGAAATAAGTATGACCTATGCTTTTTAAATGACTTTTTAAACGGTAATGTTAACTTTAAACTTAACATTACTCTTAGATCGTCTAAAACGCGTGGGTCACAACAAAAACTTGTCCTTCCAAAAGCCCTAAAATCAATCAAGAGAAATTTCTTTTCCTATCGGGCTATTTCAAAATATATTAAACTTCCCAGAAACCTACAGTATACCTGTTCGAAATCTTTTAAGAAAAATCTCCAGGCATTAAAACTCTAACAATACTTAAAAGAAAACTACTACTATCACTTTAAACTTGTATATTGTATTATTTTTATTTACTTAACTCACAATTTTGTTGTTTTTTCTTTTTTCAATTTGTAACTTCTTTATTTTTAGTTGAGTTGTTCATTGTTTTTTATTTTAATTTAACTTGTATTATTATTTCTAAGACTTGTTCTTATATTTATTCCATTGTTTGTTTGTTTATTATTTAATGCGTCATGTGTTAGGGCATGAATAAAATTTATTATTATTATTATTATAAGCCTTTTGCTGCTGCTAACGAAGTGGCGGCTGATCGAGTAGAATGACCTGAGAACCCCGAGATTCCAGCAGCTTCCAAAGCTTGTTTGAGCCAGCGTGATACAGTTGTAGACGTAACTGCATTATAAGGAGCTTTTGTGGAGATTAATAATCTGTCGCGATTTCTACAATGTTTTGTTGCTTCTAAGTAATGTTCCATCATAAAAATAGGACACAGCTTTTCATCGTCAAATTTTTCAAAAACAGCTGAATGGGCATCACCAAAACCTCGATTTTTTGTAGAAACTAAACGAAAAATCCATTTCTTTGCTGATTTCCTTAAATCATTAATAGACAAAGCTGCCAATTCATTTGCTCGTTTTGGGCTGCATAAAGCTAACAATAAAGTTATCCGTAATGTAATTTCTTTGATGCTTAGCTCTTCGAGGGGCCATTGGCTTTTAATCCAATCTAAAGCTTCATCCACACTCCAAATCGTAGCTTCTTTTGGCGCTGATGGATTCTTACGCAATAATCCCTTTGCAAATTTTGATAAGTAAATATCTGCTTTTTGCATTAATTTCGTCTGCCCTGAAGCTGAAAGAAGAGATGATAATGCAGCTCTATGTGAAGCAACTGTGCCCGCTGTAACCCCGAGGTCGGCTATCTGTTGCAAAAAATTGGCTAAATCTGCAGGTGAAGGATTCAAAGGCTCAATTTTGAGATCACTACAGTATGACATCCATTTTCTAATCGCAATGTTATAAGCCTTTCTTGTAGCGGGGGCCCACGCCTCAATCATTGTTTCTGCGGTCGTTTGAGAAAATCCAATTGAAGTCCATACCTGAATGAGATCTTCCATGCTGCCAATGTCAAACGTCGAGCTTCTGCTAAATGATGAATTTGATTAGTGACAGGATCCCTAAGGGAAGAGCCAGGAATTAAAATTGAATCTTCCGCAATATCCTGCAATTGTGGCCAAAATGGTGCAGATATCCATGCTGGGGTCACAAGAATCAAGTTTGCTCTATCAGTCTTAGCCTTTTGAATTGTGCGACCAACAAGATTAAACGGTGGAAAAGCATATGCATAAAAATCTTTCCAATTGTATGCAAATGCATCAGTACCTTCTGAGTTCGGATCCGGATTGAAGGAAAAATATTTATTGCATTTGTGGTTTAATCGAGATGCAAATAAATCGAGTTCAGGAATACCCCATTTATCAAATAAAATTTTTACTGAATCTGGGGATAACGACCATTCACAACATTCTTTGAATTGCCGAGATTCTTTATCCGCTTGAACATTACTTTTTCCAGGGATGTGGGATGCAACTAGAGTTAACTTTCTTTCAAATGCCCACATCCATAATGCGTGTGCAATTCTTTGTAAAGAGCGACTGCGTGTCCCGCCTCTGCGATTTATGAAAGCTACCGTAGTCACATTGTCTGACTCTATCCGAATAGAGGTATTAGAAACGTTTTTACACGCTGTTTGTAACGACAAGAAGACTGCCTTCAATTCCAAAGCATTTATGTGCAATCTTCTTTCTGCATTTGACCATCGTCCACCCGATGTCATTTCACCACATTGAAACCCCCATCCTTCAAGAGATGCATCTGTCCTAATGGCAATGGAAATTTGCGGAGCTTTCAAATCACGAACAAAAGCATTTTCTACCTTTGATGCCCAAAAAATCGCTTCTTCTTTGGCTTCCGTCGTCAAAACAATCTTCTGCTTCTCCAAATTTCTTTTGTTATCGATAGATTTGAGCAGCCTTTGAAGAAAGCGAGCTTTTAAAGATGAAAAATTGCTTGCCAATTTTATTGATGCCAAAGAACCGCAAAGACTTGCTAACATAGCTGCAGAAATACGAGGTGCTGATAATATCTTTTGAGCTAAACTGCTTATCCGATGCTGTTTGGCAGTTGGGACCCTCAAGGTCATTGTAGAAGAATTGACTTCTAAGCCCAAAAATTCAATCTCTTTTGTTGGAATCAAATTTGATTTTGCTTCATTTATAATAAGCCCCAAGGCCAAAAAAGTAACTTGAACAAATTTAATATCAGCCAAAAGTTTTTGCTTAGATTTTGCAAAGAATAACCAGTCATCCAAATAAACTATCAACAGAATTCCACGAGAACGAAAAAATGCTGCTACTGGTTTTATTACTCTTGTGTAAACAGAAGGAGCCGGAGCCAATCCAAATGGTAATGCTTTAAAACGATAGGGAAAGGGCTATTTGTAGTAGAGTATATTTGTATGTGATAATATATTTTTTCCTTCAATTTATAAATAAATCTAGTAAAAAATAATAAGTATCTGCGAGATTAAGTTTATCAATGTTATCATTATTTTAAATGCTCGCTTCTTTGGATCTTACATTTTTCAATCATTTGTTTTCTTCTGTCAGAAATTTTTTTTTTCATATTTAATGCAAATAATCAGTTTACCTTTTTTTACGAAAAATAAAAACAGTGCGAAAAAAATGTTATCTAATGAAAAGCATTAAATGAAAAGAGTAACTCCGATGATGAGTAATTTTGGTGTTATGATGACTTTTTAAAGCATTAAAAAGATTTTTACAGTAATTTTTGTACCATAAATATGGTAAATTGATTCAGGATAATTTTTGAGTTATGATTATTTGTTTTGGTACAGTAACTCAAAAACAGCTATGAGTGATCTACAGTAATATTCTCAAAATTCCAGAATATTGTATAATGCAGATGACATGAAGGAAAAGACAATCTTTTTAAAGCAAGTTTTTTTAAAGTTTTTAATAAAAGACTTAAAAAATACCTAAAGGCAGATAACACAGAGAAAGACAAGTCAGAAACATAACAAACATTTTTTAAATACATTTAATTTTTGGATAAAATAAAGCAACACTCAAAACTATAGCTGCCATTTTTTTAAAATAAATTTAACTTCAAAGATAGAAGATTCAATAAATAAGACAAATCAAAATTTTTTTGACAAAAAACGACATTGTTTAGAGAACTACTTAATCAATGTGTTTTAATTTTAAGATTATTTAATTCAAATGTTTTTTCCTTTGATCCTACAAAAACGGCCCTGATCTGCACAAACATCCATGTCAATCACAGATGCAACGACAAAGAAATTACCTACAACCGACAATGAAAGCAGTGATGAAGAAGAAAATAAAATCATTAAAGTAAAAACAAATTGAAACAGGCGGGTAGTAAAAGGCGGGTGGCGGGTGATAAAAGGCGGGTGATTGGTAAAAAAGGCGGACATGCATTGGAAGAAAAGTGGATATTGATAAGAATCTTTTACAGATTCTGAATTCACAGATTCTGAAGTCGAACAGATTCTGAAGTTATTTTTTTCAAAAATTTTTTAATTTTTTAAATGTTTTGTTGGTTAAACTTTACAAAGATTCATATTACTTTTATATTTTTTGTCAGATTCAGAATCCATGGAATCTGGAACTTCTTTTTATCGCGTCCATATTAAAACTGCATAAAAAAATTTTTTCGGATTTTACATCTTTGATATTGAGTTTTTTGTTGCGATCTCGATTTTGAATGTCTCCTGATGCTTAATTTTGATATAGCCTCAGGGGATCTGACTTGAAAAATTTGTATAAATTGTTTTTTGTGAGATTTTATATCTTTTATCTTTCGTGTTTCTTGACGATCTGGATGTTTTAGATTCTCTGATCCTAAATACTCTCAGGCGATCATTAAAATTTTACAAAGATTGATAGTACTTTTTTTTAAAAACAACAAGCATGAGATCGAAAAGTTAAGATTTATTAATCCAAAAAACCTCATATAAAATAACTTTTTTGGAATCTCCATTGGATTGTCCAGATCTTGCATAAGCACTTTTATGGGTGGGTGTGGGTGAGCCAAATCTCATGGTTCATATAAAATGTGGCAAAGATCAAAGGAAAAAACCTTACGGTAAGGATTGGGGGGTTTTAAAAATTTGCATATTTTGCTTACGTAAGATCTGGACAATCCCCAAAAACAGTTTATCGATATTCTTATTCTAACAAAAAAATTCAACGACGACAACGAAAACCAAGTATTAATTTTAAATCGAATAAGTTTAACTTGCCACAATATGACACAAAAATCTTTTTACAATGAAATGAAAAATAGATGAGGTGCCACTATGAAAGTAGGTGTCTTCGGCATTTTAAGTAAGAGAAAAAAAACCAATGTTTGCATCTCCCGGAAATGCTTTAAAACTGGCACTTAAAAAAGATTCAATCAAATTACTTTTGATGGTTGATTTTAAAAAAAGATGTTTTTTTAGTTCATACATTGCTGACTTACTTTTTGACGCCATCAGTATATACTTTCCGATCACCTTTTCTTATGCAATTTCAAAGATTTTTTATTATGTTTTTTGACAAAAGCACAACTTTAAAAAACAAAATGAATCTGTTTATTAATAAAATAAAAAATTAAATTAAACATTAAGAGAAATTAAACGTTTAAAATATATTTAACAAATATACAGGAAAAAAAGGAAAAAAACGAAGGTAAATAAGCTTTTCAGAAGAATGAAAAAACATTGCACAAATTAAAATAAACAGAAGTTCCAGATTCCATGGATTCTGAATCTGACAAAAAAAAACATTTAATAATAAAAAAAAATTTTAATAAGTTAATTTTTCAGTTCATTTTATTCGTTACAACATGGCATTGGTAAAAATACAATAAGAAAAATAATTGAAATTTTGTCGTCTGATCAAATCCCCGCTGAACAAGGCATTGATTTTTACAATATTCCAGAGGATTTTGATTTTTATTTATTTTCGGAGTTTTTAAAGGTAACTTTAGAAATTGTTTTGTAAATCTTTAAAACCAATATATATGTTACGTCCAGATCGTTACACCGTCCAGATCGTAAAACGGACGTCCAGATCGTAAAACGGACGTCCAGATCTTAAAACCATTCTTTGTTGGTTTTACGATCTGGACGTCCGTTTTGTGATCTGGACGTCCATATAACACTACATTCTGGTTTTAAGATCTGGACGTCCGTTTCGTGATCTGGACGTCCGTTTCACGATCTGGACGTCCGTTTTACGATCTGGGCGTAACATATATAAGGCAAATACGACGGGTCGACAACATTCGATATTTCTTTTTTTTGCTAATGACATATCAGATGCATATAAAAATCAATTACAAGAATTTGTAAATGAATTTATTCAAATTCGTGGAATTTATGCTCATACTGTCCCATTGCTTTATTTTTTAGTCAAAACAGAGAAGCATTTGGGCATCTTCTTAATATGCGAAATGGAAGAGTTGAAGGAATTTTGAAAAAACCTGAAGTTCGTTATTAATGTCGAACATGTTATCGCGGATATTCAACTCTTAAATACCGTTTTCTCTTACACTTTCAAGATAAATTATCTTCACAAATTTAAAATGTCGCTTTTGCTATCTTATTTTTGCACTGTCTTTATTTATTTTATCCTTTCTGATATCTGTTTTTCGTCTCACTTTGGGATTGTCCAGAAATCACGTGACCATGAGGGGGGGGGGGGGGGAGGGAGGGGGTAAGCCCAATGGAATTTTGCTCATACTGTTCCATTTATTCATTTTTATGGTCAAGATGCTGATGCATTTGATGAACTTGAACAAATGCGATATGGTCATGGTGAAGGAATTCTTCGAAAATACTATAATTAGTTTACCTGCTTAATGGAATGATTTTGTCAACAAATTATATCTTTTTGTAATAGTACTGTGATAAGCTTGCTATCAAATATCCTTTGTTATCTCTATTGTTCTTTTACACAATTATTCATTTTTGCTTTGATTGTTTTTTTTTGTTGTAGTTTATAATTTTTTGTACAACAAATAAAAAAATTTATTGTTTTTATACATTTTTGAGTGATATTTTTGCGGTGACCAGTTTAAAAAAGTTAACTCTATATGACCAAATTTACAGTAAATACTACGTCCGACTCGGGAGTTCGAATCTAACTCACGATTTGGAGTCACAATAACACTGATTTCGGATTATTATTACAGATGGACATCAGATTTGGGATCTGTAATAAACATGAACTAACCAATATTTTGCTAAAGATATCAGCAGATCACTTTAAAAAATTTTCATCATCAAATTTTTGCATCTTCAAAAATAATCAATGTTATCAAACAAAAAAAATAAAAGACATTTTCTTTGTTTTTGTTGTCATTGGTTTTCAGCATCACAAAATACAACACAACATAAAAAGAAAAAGTTTGCATTTTGTTCAGCTCAGCAAAAACTGCTGCTTAAAGATGCGATAACAATTCAAATAAATTTATGTCCCATCTTGTTCGACATTGTTTAAAGTTAAGAAAGTTGCAAATAATTTTATTTTATTGCAAAACAAAAAGTGTTTTTTTAGAAAAATTGTTTCTCATTTCCCATAAATACAAAATATTGCTGCAAAAATGAGGCCATTTTTGGTGACCATCTTTTTATTATCTTTATTTGTTTTAAATGTAAATAGTTATAAAATTTTATTTTATAATCCAAAACTTGGAGCAAGTCATGTAACATTTACGGGTAAAATTGCGGATACAATTGCTGCAGCAGGACATGATGTCGTAAGGTTTTTTAAATTCATTGTTAAAAGTATTGCTTCTACTAAAACAACATTTCATTCATTGAAGGTTTTGATACGAAAATTCTAAAAATTCTGAATCTGAATCTGAACGATGAAATTTTCTTTCATTACTTTTTTTTTTGATCCCAAAAATGGTATGAAGTTAAAAAAATGATTGGACAGAAGCTGTGTTTCAAAATTTTTGTGCAAATTTTTCATTATCCATCTTTTATTGAACCAAAAAGTTGAAAATTTTGTCAACTTGAGATCCAGCTTTTTTTAGCCAACTATTTTTAAAAAATTCATACAGTTTTTTTGAACCCGAAAAAATAATTATGAAATGTCAACAGAATTCTTCGATGCAGGGTTATTAGAATTTTCTTGTTGGGACCACCAATAAATGAAAAATTTATATCTGGTGGATCTCCTTCTTTAAATGATCACTTTGTCACAAGCGTTAAAATAGGCTGAAATATTGATTGGTTTCATTTAACTTTTTCAAGTGCGTTTAAATATTGCATTTTTGCTTATAATATATTTTAGGTTGTTTATCAGCCGCTTTTTAATGAACAAATTACATTTACTGGTTCCAAACATGAAAATATTCGATACATTACAATGCCAAAAAATGAAAGCCTTGAAAATAATAATATGATGAATGAGCAAGAAAATATTTGGGAAGGTGGAGAATCCGAATGGACATCCATGCTTAAAATGATAAATGTAAGTTTTGATTCAGTGATAAGTTCAAAATTTGAATATCACCGTATATTTTTACAGTTTAACATGACATTTTTCAGATTATGTCAACAGTTGCAAATATGGAGGAGATATTTTGTGAACGTATGTTTTTCTCCATTTTTGCCGTACATACGTATACGGTACCTACAGATAATGTCAATAGTTGGAAATATGGAGGTGACATTTTGTGAACGTATGTTTTTCTCCATTTTTGCCGTACATACCATAATCTTTTTATAGAAGTTTTAAATGACAAAGAAAATTTGGAAAAGCTAAAAGCTGAAAATTTTGATTTGGGAATTGCAGAATTTTTTGAAGCTTGTGGAATTGGAATTTTTCATAAAATTGGATTAAAAAAGTATGTTACAACTTTTGCGGGTCCCCTTTCATCATCAGCTGCTTCATCCCTTGGAATTCAAATGCATCCATCCTATCTTCCTGGTAAAAAAAATGGATACTGTAATCCAATTACTGTAAACGTTTGTTTAGGTTTGATGTCATCATGTACCGATCAAATTAGATTCATTGAAAGAGTTGAAACTTTCATTGCATATTTTGTTGAAAATTTTTTTCTAATTCCAACATTCACAAAAGGAAGTGAAATGGCAATTAAAAAAATATTACCGAATTTTAGTATGAGTGTAAGAATTGAATTTATTAAAATCTTTACATAGGAATCACTAACAAGGGACCGCCTGACCCGCTGCTTTTTGAACAAGACTTATGCTATGAGATAGCCCAGGACAGTTATGAACAACCCCATAATATTTTCAGTAAATGGGATTTGTATATGCAAATTTATGGACTTGAAGTTCGCCAAATCCACAACCCAAGGTCGATGATTTTTCAATAGCCCTTGTTTCACGTACATTTGGCAAACTTCAAGTCCTTAAATTTGCATATAGGAAGATCATTCACCAGAAATATTTTGGGGTTATAGCCCGATTTTTGAAAAACTCAAACATTCCTTGGCACAGGAGGCTGAAAGTCATGTCAGAAGGGTATAAAAGGTATTTTCTAGGTAAATAAGGTCCAAAAACGTCATTATCGTTGTCATTTTTGTCCTAAGTGCTCTAGTTTTCGATATGCAAATTTGTCAAGTCAAAAATGAAAAATCGAGGTCTTTGAAGATAAAAGTACAAATTTGGTATCATTCGAAAGCCCTTGACGAGCTGAGTTCAAAAAAATTAGAAACTAAGACATTTGACCCTTTTGAAGGGACGATAACTGTCACAGAACGCCAAAAACAGTAAAAATTTGCAGAAATGTCGTTGTAACTCGTTTTTTCACACTGTCTCACCTGGTTTTCTCAACGGAATCGGATTCCCCATCATTTTTTGCCCTTAGGGCGAACAATATCAAAGAAATCGACAGGGGCCCACGGGTTGCCTGAATTTTTGAAAGTACTGCGTTATTTAACTCAAAAATGCAAAAATCGTCATTTTTGATCCAGTTGACTCAAATTTGGGTGGAAACGATAGAGCATAGTTAGAAATGATTTTAGCAAAACATTTTGTACCAAAATATGCAAATTTGGATTTTTCAGAACGCGATTTAGGTCAAAACTCATAAAAATGGCATATTTTCGGGATAAAATCCCTAAAATGGTTACAGTCAGGTATTTTTGTGTCCAGATGGTTCTATAATTATTATAAGTATGTCTACTAACTATTTCTAGCATACAAACATCATATACTCCCGGTAACCCAGTTTTTTAGGGTAATTAAAAACCCTCATTTTGAGGCAAAAAAACGCGATTTTTGACTGATATAAAAATAAGTAAAACTTCAACTATAATTTCGAAATTTGTGTTTACAATGCTCGTCTAGGTGTCTAGTACTTACGGATATTTTTGACTCTGCTAAAAAAGGTGTTATTCTTTTTTCCCTTGGATCTGTTGTTGAAAGCTTCAAAATGCCTTCGGAATATAAGAAAGCATTCTTGGTGGTTTTTGTAGAATTTCTTGATATTAATTTTATTTGGAAATACGAAAAAGAGGAAGATGAAATTGCAAAAGGATATTCAAATGTTTTTACTGATAAATGGCTACCACAGAATGATATTTTAGGTAAAAAAGCTTATAAGGGGTTATCTTACACAAATTTTTTTACTTTAAAGGAGGAGACCCATTGTAAATAAATTTTCTTCCCTTTCATTCATTGGAGGTCCCGACACGAAAATTTCAAGAATTCCGAATCGAAGAATTCTGATGATATTATTTCACGGCAGATTCAAAGCGGAGAAAAGAAGTTTGCAAAAAAGTTTACATTTTCGTGTTGGGAGACTTTTTGCCTCTACTATTCAAAAAAGATGCAATATTTAAGAAAAATATGAACGTTTTCTTATATCTTTTTAAAGTTAAATTACATTTAAATATATTGTTTTTTTATTCTAACGTTTTTTAAATAACTATTACAAACATTTTAAGCCCATGCACGGTTTTGCAGCTTCACATATAAAGTTTTTATACAATATTTGAAAATGGAAAAAAGTCTTAGGGCAGCCCCACTTTTTAGAATGAAGATATGGCTTAATGAATCATACCATAAGATTCTCCACAAAATTCTCTATTGATCTCCCAGATCACTTTTTTTAATTAGCACCCTGGAAAAAACAGGCTATTTTTAGGAAAAAATGTAAGCAAAAAAAGCTCTTTTTTACTGTGTATTTTGGTCAAAATTGACAAAAGTCTTAGGGCAGCCCCATTTTTTAATTTAAATATTTTTAAAATCTGTCTAGCCAGGGTGATAAAGAAACATATTTTCTATAGGTTTACCAGTTCAGATTTTTAATTTTTGACCTAATTACCGTTTCCCAGCCTTTATAGTCAAATTTTTACGCAAAAAAATTTCAAGGCACTTCTTTGCTTTCTTCCCCCCTGCAAAATTTTTCATTCATTTTTTGACACTTAGAAAATTTTCATTCATTTTTTTTGACACTTAGAAACTTTTCATTCGTTTTTTGACACTTAGAAAAATTTTATATAAAAAAATCAACCAAAATATTTGGTGTTAAATTTTTTAAATATATTGCATCATTTTTATGTAATTTTATTTTTCGATACAGACTTTTTGTTTATGTCTACTGTTTCTAAATATTGAATCGATCTCGTATTTAAATGACTCGGTTTTCTATTTTTTATCATTTTTGTAAACCGGTTAACCATGAAAAATCATGTTGCATTAACTGAAGTAGAATATCAGGATCGACTTATTCTTGTGTTCTTGTAGCTCAGTTGGTAGAGCATCTGACCGGAAATCAGGAGGTCGCTGGTTCGAGTCCAGCCTGGAGCCAGCGCAAGAACTAACTTTTTCGGTATCTTTTCGGTTTAAATTTTCATTTGTTTATTAACCAAAATGGTGGAGATGTTGATGTTTGTATAAAAACAACTATAAGAATAACGTATTCTGATGGTAGTGTTGAAATAAAAGTCGTATGGAAACATACTGCTATTTTAAACTTAGACAATTTTTTGTTTTTTTTACAAAAATTTATCTATTTGCATAAAACATCATCGGTTTTTCATTCATAAAAATAAATTTTCTTCAAATTATCAGTGCTGGAAAAAAAGAATGCTTCGAAAAATGTAAATTTTTGTGATTTGAATGAAAAACCTTCAAAAACGTATAAAAAGGATTGATGGTCATTCAATCGGGTTTCTTCTTCGTTTTATCGCTCCTTCGTGAATGGTCGTCAAATCTCAAGCTTTTTCCAAAAAGTTTCTAAGTTTTTTCTTATTGCAAAAGTTGTTCAATTTTTACAATAAGAAAAAACTTAGAAACTTTTTGGAAAATTTTGAAGGGGGGAAGAAAGCAAAGAAGTTCCAATTTCAAAAAACAGTTTTCTTTTTTTCTCTGTCGCTCTTTCTTTTGTTTTTCTCTTTTTTGTTCTGCGGTAACTCTTAACTTCGCGCAAAAACAGAAAAGAATCTGCCGTGATTTTTCATAATTATTTTTTCTGATTCCAAAATGGTATAAACTTTTAAAAATGGTTGGACAGAAGCTGAGTTTCCACTTTTTTGTATCAATTCTCGAAAATTCATGGATTTGTGCAAAAAAGTGGAAACTCAGCTTCTGTCCAACCATTTTTTATGGTCCATACCATTTTGGAATCAGAAAAAATAATTATGAAAAATAATATAATCAGAATTCTTCGATTCGGAGTTCTTGAAATTTTCGTGTCGGGACCTCCAATGAATGAAAGGGAAGAAAATTTATTTACAATGGGTCTCCTCCTTTAAAAGGGAGCGTCTCAGATAGAATAAGTTTATTTTTTTTAACACACGTCCTCCCACCCCGAAAGCTCTCTACTAATCGAGTATAAAAATTTTTTCAGCCGCAACTTTTCAAAATCTTACTCGATTAGTAGAGAGCTTTCGGGGTGGGAGGACGTGTGTTAAAAAAAATAAACTTATTCTATCTGAGACGCTCCCTTTAAGCTGATTAGAGGTTCGGACACGAATATTTTAAAAACTCGGAATTGAAAAATGTTGACGATATTTTCTTTTATGACTATATTTTTGGATTCCAAAAATGGTTTGAGCATAAAAAACGGATAAAAGCTGACAAAAACGTGTTTACAACTATACAATATTTTAGATCACCCAAAACTTCTTGCTTTTATTTCCCATGGAGGAATGAATTCAGTGATGGAAGGTTCAACAAAAGGTGTGCCAATGATTTGTATCCCGATTTTGGGGGATCAAATACGAAATTCTCAACTGCTTGTTCGTCGAGGAACAGCAGTAAAAATTGATAAAAATGAAATCTCAAAAAGCTCCATTGTTTCGGCAATAAAAGAAATAATTTCAAATGAAAAATATCGAAAAAATGCCAAACTTCTTTCAAAAACGGTTAATGCAAAACCAGTTCCTGCAGTTGAAAGAGTTGTAAAATATGCTGAATTTGCTGCACAATTTGGTGATATTGGAACTTTACAAACTCAAGGAAGATATCAATCTTTTTGGGTACTGTATTCTATTGATGTTATTTCATTTTTAGTTGGAATTGTTGGAGTTCTTGTTATGCTTACAGTATTTCTTGTTAAAAAGGTTTTTACAAACTAAAGAAAAGAAAAATCAATAAATTTTTAACCATAAGTGAATTTTCTAATTGTTAACATAAAAAGCATACAACACCAAACAAAACAAAAATGGATAAATCAGTTTTTTAAATAACTCAAGGATTATACCCTTGTTCATAAGTATTCATTTATTTGTATTACTGTATTATTTTGGCAATGCGTTCCATTTGCCAAACTCTTTGTATTTTTACTTTGTTCCTTTCTTTTTATCCAATTTTATGCTTTTTTAGAGTTAAGGTACTTTGGCACTGTATCTCTCTCTCTCTTAATAAATATTATTATTATTAGTTGTTTATTTCGAGGATATAACACAAGTATGTATATATATACATCTTTGGGTAGTTTACCTGCAAAAGTTGGGCACTTCTTTGCTTTCTTCCCCCCTTCAAAATTTTTTATTCATTTTTTGACACTTTGAAAATTTTCATTCATTTTTTTTGACACTTAGAAAAATTTTATATAAAAAAATCCACCAAAATATTTGGTGTTAAATTTTGTTTAATATTTAAATGTTTAGCATTATTTTTATGTAATTTTATTTTTCGATACAGACTTTTTGTTTATGTCTACTGTTTCTAAATATTGAATTGATCTCGTATTTAAATGACTCGGTTTTCTATTTTTTATCATTTTTGTAAACCGGTTAACCGTGGAAAATCATGTTGCATTAACAGAAGTAGAATATCAGGATCGACTTAACCAAAATAGTGGAGATGTTGATGTTTGTATAGAAACAACTATAACAATAACGTATTCTGATGGTAGTGTTGAAATAAACGTCGTATGGAAACATTCTGCTATTTTAAACTTAGACAATTTTTTGTTTTTTTTACAAAAATTTATCTATTTGCATAAAACATCATCGGTTTTTCATTCATAAAAATGTAACCCGCCTTTAGTGCCTGGGGGCTCGACAGTAGCACCGCCCACGGCCGCGTCCTTTATAAGGCGCGGACGAGGAGCTGGTGATTGTCTCCTTTTCTGGCTTGGTCGTAGACCGGAATAAATGTATATCTTTAACTAGGCCTTTTTGGCCCTGTGTGTAACACCATTACAATTGGAGGTCCTATCCACGGCCCGATGGTATTTCCGTTTAGGGAATACCGGGAAAGAGTCATTGAGGAGACCATTGTTAGCTAACAATTTTTTTCTAACCATGGCGAAAGCAGTTTTCACATTTTTTCTTGAGAATACTAAATTTTTTATTTAAAATCCAAACCGTCGATTCTAATTTTGCTTGGGGAAATTAGAATCAAATTTTTCGACCTATCAAAAATAGGAATAATAGTAATTACTTGAATTTATTTGAGCTTGTTAAAAACCGCACACTGTAATATATTGATAATGATTTTGTTGTAACAAGCGTGGCGTGTTATATTTAGAAATGGTTGGAACCCCAGAAGTTGACGGAACTGGGCAATTTTGGCAAACAAACCCGGGTGAACCTGTAATAGTTAAAGTCCAACTCCGATGCAGATATAATTGATATGAAATTCATTGCGGTCAGGTTGGTTTCGTTTAGCCAAAATTTTAAAAATCTCAAAACAAGTCATCGGCAAATTGTTTTGAGTCACTCCACAAAACGGTTTGGTGGAATAACGAGATTACTGTCATCATCGTTATTCTTTCGAAAAATATTTTTTATAAAATTTAATTTGTTTTCGGCTTTATTTTATTTTCACCGTCATAGACAGTCACAGATGCACCCAAATTTTTTATACTCAACGGAAAATGATGAAAACGAGTTTAAAATAAAACTTAGCTACTTTTATTTTTGCTCACAAAGGCTTCGCTACTAACATGTTTTAGTTAAAAACTAGTTTTACGCTACACCTTAACATCTAATTTGGAAAGAAATCACATCATCAATGATTTAATATAATTTTTATTTATCAAAAAGGAAACCGGTTCAATCAACAAAAAAAATGATAAATCAAAAGTTAAAAATTATAAATGATTTTTTCTCTTTTCGAAAACTAACAACAACGAAACCGAAGTACGGTAATCAAAGAAGGGAAAATCTTCCACCAAGAAAGAAAAACAATTAAACAGTGGTTTTGGCGAGGGAAAAACAGTGACATTCTTGCACCACTTTTTCGCTTTTGGCTCTGGTTTCTTTTTGCAACTTATTTTTGCTTGCTCTGTTCCCTTTTTTTAACATTGGAAGTGTCCAGCTAGCTCACTGTTATTTAAATTTAACCTTTTTGCTTTGATCGCAAATCTTGTTTTCTTTATGCCCGTTTTTCTCTTCTTCGTCATTCCTTGACGACGGCAATCAAAGAGACAAAAAATGATTTCATCAGCGCAAAAGTTGCGCATCAGTTTCTTTTCTTTTCACTTTTTCGAAAAATATAAAACAAAAAGGAAGAAAAAGGGACACAAAAAAAATCTTCCAAAATTTTTCGAGGGACCATTTTCAATTAAAGTTGTCAAGGATAACAAAAAAAAAGGTAATAAAAACTTTCTCGCCCCAGGCAACAGTCAAAAGTTGCTTCATTAATGGCCAAACAACTTCATTAAAATATGGAATGTGGTTTTGATCATCAAACCATAACCGGTTCACATTTTTACACATTTTCAAGGCCATCAACCACCAAAAATTGAGTAATTAAATAAACAAGTTTCGGTGGTAATTAAAACATGAAAAGATAGGAAATTAAAGTGGTCACATCATAAATGTAATTAAAGACCAGTTTTAAAAAAATGTGATGGCAAAATTAGACATGGCCTTAGGCCATAAAAAGAAGTTAGATGTGAATAGGTAAGTAAAGGGCGGAGCAGAAAGTAAATAAGAAACTGATATGAAAAGAAAAGAATTTTGAAATAATTCTTCATTATGTCCCAACCCGAAGATTTTGGAAACAATCAAGGGTCCAACAACTCATCGTCACCCAGCACTCCCATCAACCGAATCAACACAACATTTTCCATAGGAAGCCGTTTAGCAAATTCAGTTGGTGAGTATTTAAAAACTTTTAAAACTTTTACTCCAACCACGGATAAGGTGGGGGAATCTTCAAGGGTTCGTAGGAGAAGCTATAATCCTCATTATTCCACCCCAAAAACATCAGAACCGAAAATGGCCGCTCTAAATTTAGACGACCTAAAAACAATTTTGGATACCATTTCGTCACCTTTATTACCCTTGGCACCTTTCGAAGGCCATAAGGATTCAAGGCCCCTACAAACTTTTGTTGGAGATTTTAACCGCTTTGCAACTGCAAGTGGTTTAACAAAAGAAAAATGCGCAAAAGTGTTTCCCGCGTACTTACGTGGTGAAGCAGCGGCTATCTATGAAAGTCTTACGGATCAAGAAAAACGGAGTTTTAAGACAATTGTAGATAAATTAGCCGAAAAGCTTCGAACACCGAATGCTTCTGCAACCACGCGGCAAATTCTACACACTCGTAAACAAAAGTCTGACGAAAGTGTAGTAGAATTTGGGCGTTCTATCCAACAAAATATCATTAAAGCCTACCCTGATGGGGATGGTTTTACCAATGCTGCAAGGGATAGAATTGCAATAGACATTTTTCGGGCAAACATTAACCCACGGCTACGGCCACACATCCTTCGGAAAGAGGCACCAGCAACAATGGAGGAAGCAGTGAAGGATGCCATGTTGGAAGAAAGTATCCAACTAGCAATCACTGAGGAAGCCCTTGGTGATGCAGCAATAATCAACTACCTGAGGGATCGCCAAAACCCTCAGGATGAAAATTTTAGCGATGATAATCTAAACAACTCATCCAACGATCGTGATTTTGATGATCCAAGACAAGGTAGGTTTCAACGTTTTGTTGGTCGATTCCAAAATTTTAACAGTCCTTTTCGAAGATTTCAAAACCGTAGATTTAATTTTCGGGGAGGTTACGGTAATCAAACACCCAATTATGCTTATAATAACACTCGCTTAAACCCTGATTTTATATCTATTAACCAAAATGCAGCAAATACAACTAACCAACGTGGACGCGGTAGAGGTTCTTATAGAATCAATGCCATTTCTTCTTTTCTCCCTCTCTCAGTAATTTTTGTACTTGCTATGATTTTCACTTGTCTGACCCCAAGCAATGCGCTGGACCAGATGGGACACGAATTGCTTCCCCCTTCATTTGTCACCCCAATTTATATTTCATGTAACCCTTCACATTTGCTTAAACGTTACCGGCTGGAGCGGCCGGAACGTATCGATTGTCGCTTACCTAAAACACCTGAATATGAAAGAAAGCAGGCCCGAGTTTATGTCCCACGTACACAACAGCTGGCAATCAACCTTCACATTTGCTACCAGCGGGAAAGTGAAGTCGAAAAGCTGAAATGGTACCAGTTCTTCTCAACAGCGGAAGTTCGACAACTTGATGATCCCATTGTTACTCCAGAACAATGTAAAAAATGGGTGCAAGAACGACACGTTAATGAAGTTGCGTTCGAACCTTATGGAATCGATAGATATCGTTCACAAGGACACACGTATGATACCCCGGAAGCCACACACACAAGAAAGACAGCATACTATATTCGTGTTGGTCTGGCCCGTACAGTAGATTTATCATACTTGGCAACTCCGATCCATGATATGCGGCATTGCAAAGTGACAACAGGACATTGTTTAATTGATAGTTTAACAGTCATTTGGACAATACCAACACAACAACAGCTTTGTCCAGTGGCTTATGCAGGAACTTACACCGCATTAGTCACAAAAGATAAATCAATGGTGTTGGAGGAGCCTCAAACTGGATTATTCTTTGATCCCAACCCAAAGAAGACGGATTGCATCCCCAGCACCTCAGTGGGCATGAAAAATGGTGTATATCTGAACTTTACTGAAAGTGAAAATGACACCCCCATGATCCCGACACCGGCAAAATTACGCCGAAGAAGAGAAGTTCAAAAAAACACTCAACGTGAACGTACCACAAAAGTTTCACGTCCAATTACAAATTTTGCAAAACAACGGAATACAAATACAGCAACAACCTCCACTTCACCACCCACCACAACTACATCAATGCCTCCACCTACGTCCACTGCAACTTCCACTTCTACTTCCACCTACACAACTACAACCACAACAACTCCGCGACCTACAACGACATCCTCGTTGGCACCAACAACCACCACCTCTACGATGCCTACAACCACAAGTACTTCGACCACAACGCCTCTACCCACAACGACGTCAACCATTCCTACCACAACAACTACCGTACCACCCAGCACAACAACTACCACGACCACTACCATACCCACAAGCACAACTACAGTAACTCCCAGCACAACCACAACTGCCACTACAGTACCTTCAACCACAAGCACAACCACAGTAGCTCCCGCCACATCTACCACTACCATAATCCCAACTACCAGCACAACTACAGTAACCCCTACTACAACTACTACGACAGTAACAACCACCACTAATTCAACAACAGAACCACCAACAGGAAAAAGCACATTCACAACTCCCTCACCAACGACAGATTTACCGGATATGGCACCGGATTGGTTTTTAAATGAAAATGAAGCCACCACAACAACAACACGAACAAAATATTCAGCAGGTTTTCAAGTTAACCGAAAACGGTTACATTCAGCAGATGCAACACGAGACGATTTACGTCTAGCAAATATTAGTGACCTCAGGGCAGCAACATTATCCCGAATTTTACGGCAATATGGATTTTCGGAATCTCAGGATCTGCCAGTTCCCCAAGCACTGACGCAGGATCAAGCAGAAGATTTAGCCCTGACCCTCCAAAATGCATCAGATTTACCCAATGCTGACACAACACAACTTTCAAATGTTGTGAATGCTCGACTACAGTATGCCATTACCAAAACATATGAACGATCATTAAGATCATACCAAGTACTTTGGCAACAAATCTGTCTCTTACATAATCGAGATTTGGACACCACACTCTCCCTCCTGGCATTGAACCCTACGGAAGGTGTTCGTAAATGGTTCAGTGATAGGGCACTGACAGCAAAATTTGAAGGAGAAGTGATTTTGGTCCAAAAATGTGCTCATGTCAAACCCCATAAAATTTACTGGAATATGGAATTCAATGGCACGTGTTATGATAAACCCATTGCAGTAGTTGGAAATCGACATTATTTCATTGATTTAGCTAAAAAAGAATTAGTATTAAATACAGATACTGTAAATTGTTGGGATAAACCGGCAGCCATTCGAAAATTAGATAATGGTTCTTTTACTGATGGAACAACACTTATACGTGTACATTCAATCAATCAATCAGTCGGTGTTCAAAATGAAGAAAAAGAAGTCGAACTGATGGCCACGTCAATTTTCCAAAGTGACCTTAACAACAATTTAGCGGCAACGGCATTAATGGAACAGTACCTAAACAGAATCATTACTTATCATTTGGAAGCTTTACCTGAAAATGCATCACTTGGAATTGATCCCAGTTTCTTTGGAGTTTTGGCATCACTTGGCGAAGCTTTATCAGAAAGTTCAGATGAATATCTTTCAAGTTTTAAAGGATTCATTGAAGAACCATTGGCGGCTATCAAAAATTGGGCAGCAAAAGCAAAGGATTTACTTTTTGGATGGTACAAATATGTATGGTATTTATGCCTCATAATCTTTATTCCTGTGGCTCTATTCTTTACAAAGGCATGTTGGTGGCCTTGTATTTATCGATGTTGTATTAAACGTGCAACAAAAGCATCGACGAAGAGATTTAAAACAGCTCGCGATATTGAAATGTTAAGAAATGCTATTAGGAAAAGAGCTTCTAAAAAAGGCCCCATTATTGGTCAGAACCCCACTGGCAAAGAACTGGTAACAGCATTCATCGAAACAATCAATGAAATTGAAGAAGATCAAACTTCGTTGGACGATGGTTTTCATACATATATTCCCCACATTTACTCCATTCAAAATAAACGTGGCAACGAACCTGAGATTACGGTATTTTTGAATGGTCAACCAATTAAAGCTTTGATCGATACTGGGAGTAGCATCACATACTGTAGGAAAACGACAGCAGTCGAAGCAAAATTAACAATTGCATCAAAAAATGTGCCACAAGCTAAAACAGCCAATAATACAGTTTTACCTTTCCTTGGCGGCAGCAGAACATTGATCCAAATTGGAAAGCAGGCAATGATGACAACCGTATATGTGTCAGATGATGATCATTGCCCTTCACCTTTGCTCATTGGCCGAGATGTTTTGTCCAGATTACGACATGGCGGCGTTCAATTTAACTTTGCCACAAATAAAATCAAAATTGGACATGATATTTTTCCCGTGGAAAATCAGATGATTGGAAAAACGGAAGAAACTTTAAAATATAAACTCCCTCTCACTGATCCTGACGCAGTGGTACAGCAGAGACCCTACCGTATACCTTTAGCGTTGCGCGAAAAGGTTGAGAAACAGATCAAAGACATGCTCGAACAAGACATCATTGAATCGTCCAATTCGCCCTTCTCTTCGCCTATTGTCATGGTCAAAACAGATGACAAGAAAAATTATAGTTGATTTGCTCATTCTCTTTGTATAGCTTAGCTTTTATTTTTGTATGACATTTTCTTTCTATTTGCTGTCCCTCTTCAATTTTATACGTATTGACGTCTCTTTTGAATACAAACTTATTGCTTTCTCCATAAATATATTAAAAAAAATTGTTTTATCTTTGTCTTTTTTTTTCTGCTCACTATTGTAATATTAAAAGAAGACAAACTGGCTCGGAGCGCCAGACACCGAAGGTGGGGGGTATTGTAACCCGCCTTTAGTGCCTGGGGGCTCGACAGTAGCACCGCCCACGGCCGCGTCCTTTATAAGGCGCGGACGAGGAGCTGGTGATTGTCTCCTTTTCTGGCTTGGTCGTAGACCGGAATAAATGTATATCTTTAACTAGGCCTTTTTGGCCCTGTGTGTAACACCATTACAAAAATAAATTTTCTTCAAATTATCAGTGCTGGAAAAAAAGAATGCTTCGAAAAATGTAAATTTTTGTGATTTGAATGAAAAACCTTCAAAAACGTATAAAAAGGATTGATGGTCATCCAATCGGGTTTCTTCTTCGTTTTATCGCTCCTTCGTGAATGGTCGTCAAATCTCAAGCTTTTTCCAAAAAGTTTCAAAGTTTTTTCTTATTGTAAAAGTTTTTGAATTTTTACAATAAAAAAAAACTTAGAAACTTTTTGGAAAATTTTGAAGGGGGGAAGAAAGCAAAGAAGTTCCAAAAGTTGTTATTGTACTTGTTTTCTCTAACGAAACCAAGTTAGTTCTATTAATGCCGGACTGACAGACAGAGCCTTATTCAATCTATTCCTTTCTTTGTGTCCCTTTCATTATTGATTTTTACGTTCGTTTCTTTTGCTCTGACCAAATAATGTTTTTTATATCCTTTTCCATTCCAAAAAAAAACAAACAAGACCTATACGTTTTTTAGCATAAAAAGTTTCATTTTTATAATTAAATCGTCCCTTCTTATTCGTTCGATTTTTGTCGCATTTTTGTTCTTCGAAAAACGTTTTGATTGTTTTATTATACGCTCTGGTTGAATCGGTTATACAATTTAATATTTAATTATTTAACGAATACTGTGTAAAAAAGTCCATCATTGAAATGTCTGAAAAGAAGCCCAAATCTGTAACTGAATTTAAAAAAAGTAATCATGAAAAGCTTCCACAACCTGAACAACATATCCTTTCTGAAGAAGAAGGACAAAAATTTACCTTCAAATCTCCATTTCCACAAGAATTTTCAATTCCTTCAAATATTCTTTATTATGTTTCTCGAAATCCGGTGTTTCCAAAGGGACATTTAAAATTAATTTCAACATGCAAATCTTTTTTTCGAATGAGTCGAATTATTCCTATTGAATATTTGGAACATTATAGTCGGAGTGATGATGATGACGATGATGAATATACTTGGGAAGCAGATAGAACAATGATTACATTAAACAATAAATTTTACAAATTTTGGGGTCTTAAAATGCTTTTTATTAAATCTGAAAGATTTCATAATATTGCTTCGAATTTGGTTAAGCATAGTTGTAAATTTTCTTTTAGAGAAATGTTCATTCATTATCAAGTTTTGACATTTGAAGAACTTCAAATTCTTGTTTCTGGAGATAATTTGGAAGATGTATGTTTAAATAAAACTGTCGTCAAAAATTCAGATGGAAGTATTACAGAATTTGAAAGAGTCTTTGAACTTCTTTGTTGCCGCAAACGTTTTGATGTGCAAGTTTTTGGCTTTCAGTTTTCTAACAAACACATAAATTTTTTAGTCGATTTCATCCGGAAAAACATGGAATTAACAAAAATACAACAAAGAAAATTATTGAAATTTTATCATCTGATCAAGTTCCAGATGAAAGGAAAATTAATTTTTCGAATATTCCATCACTTTTTAATTTTTTCCTTTTTTCTGATTTTTTGAAGGTTATTTTTGCATAATTAGTACGTAAATATTAAAATTTCTTCCATTTATAGTCAAATATGACTGGTCGACAACATACAATCGATCTAAATTTTAAGGATGGAATTTCAGATGCCTATAAAAATCAACTTCAAAATTTTGTGAATGAAATTATTCAAATTCGTGGAATTTATGCTCATACTGTTCCAATGATTGATTTTCCTCGTCAAGATTGGGAAGCGTACAAAAAACTTTGGAAAATGCAATTTGGAAAAGTTGATGGAATTTTAAAAAAAACCATGAATTATTTATAAATATCAATCATTCTCTAAAATGCCGTCTTTTTTTGGATCTAAAATTTTCATAGTCTCATCCATTTGTTTTCTTTAAGCATTCTTTTCCTTTTTCTTACTTTTTCTAAACATAATTAATTATCTTCTACATCTTAACTGTTATAACCTAAAAATTATTGATGTAAATTTTTTTTCTGGCTTACTGTATTAGTTAATCTCACAACACTTTGGCAAAATCGTGATTGCGCAACAAATTTTTGCTTCCCATTAAGTCGTTTTTTTATTTAATTAAATTCTGTTAATTTATATAGTTAGTCCACATGCTTAACTAATATAAGTACGAGGGATTTTGCGATGCTTTAAGCTTGAGCGATTTGCCAGAACGATGAAGCTATTTTTTGTCAAAGGTTTAGCTTTCGAGCTCCGTTGCTCTAGCAAATCGCTCAAACTCAAAATATCGCAAATCCTTCGTACATATGTTAGTTAAGCATGTTGACTAACTGTAGAAATTAACAGAATGTCATAAAATATAAAGACAACCAAATGGGAAGCAAAAGTTTGTAAAATGCTAATCGGTCTCGAACATGCTGTAATCTTTGAACTCTTAAAGTTTTTTAAAATCGTTTATCATCTTTGTTATTCCATCACTTAGTTTTTCCCTTTGTCTCAAAGTTCTGCACGTTTGTAAATTCTAAGAGCAACACAGGTTATTCTTCCTTTGTTGCGTTTTCTTCGTCGGCATTTGGAAAAAAAAATTTAAAAAAATATCGTTACTGTACTTTTGGAAATAAAAAAATGATAAAAAAACGTTATATAATTTTTGATATATGTTTATTCGTTTTTTTCTACAGTAATCATAAAATGACTATTAATGTTTGCATTAAGTTTCTGAAAATCAAACATTTAAAACGTATTCCACCAATTTATTCTAATATTTTGACAAAAACGGCACCGCCAAAAAATCGTATATTTTTTTATTTTACATATGTTTTCGACCATGCTTAAGAAGCTGGAAAAAATACTTTTAGGTCAAAATTTGGCAAAATGCCGTTTTTACAACATCAAGAATGCCAAAGTCGACATATTAAGTTTTAAAAAAAAAGTAAGTCAAGGAAATTTTGCCTAGACTAGTTATTGTTACCATCGGATTCCCCGTAGTTTTTACCCCTGGGGGTAAATTACCGCGAAAAAACAAGGTATGACCGATGGTTGCCGAACGAATGAATACAGCCGATTCTGAATTTCAAGAATTTTAATCACTTATGAAAAATCGAATTTCTATCCAATTATGCTAATTTCCCATATGTACAGGGTGTTAAAAAAAATTGTGCAATTCAATTTTTAAACAGAGACCAAGGGTTCCCAAGACCCATTGATGGGTGGAATATAAACTTGGTCCAAGGCCACTTTTGACCCTACAGTATGACCTCTCGAAACTTTTCGCTTCGGGAGATCCAGAACTTCAAAGTTAAAAAAGTACCGTTTTTGGTGGTCTTTTTTCGAATTCTTCTCCTCCGGTCCCAGAGCAGTTGGCAATCTATGGGATTGGGGATATGTAGACAAGGGGTCACACTCGTCGTTAGGGTATAGTATGACTTTGGGGGACCTCTGCTCCGACTCCGACTCTGACTCGCGAGTCGGAGTCGAATGAGTCGACTCAGAGTCGACTCGTGAGTCGAAAAGCGGCCTTTTTCCTTTGATCTTTGGAATTTTTCGACTCCGACTCTGACTCGCGAGTCGGAGTCGATAAATGAGTCGACTCATCGACTCGTGAGTCGGAGTCGCAACAGCACTGAACATCATATTCGTGTATCTTAAGATTCATTATTTTAATTGGTAATTTCAGATTAATAAATTCTTGAGCAGAAATAATTTTTTGATAAACAGACTCGGTTGCAAGGATAATGTTGAATAATTTGCACATAGTCAGTTAAAATTGATAATATTGTGAATTTCGCTAATAACCAAAAAATTATGAATTTGTTTTTCATTTCTTTCTAATACAGTTTTTAAAAAATGACTCAATTTGTATCCAATATGTAGTAAAACGCAAATTTTACAGCATTACTGTAGTGCTTTTTTAAACATGAGTTCATGAAAATTTTTATAATACTTGTTTTTGAACAGTTTTTCTACTTTAAGATTACTTTATTTCTCTTTTTTATTGTGACATTTTTCAAAAATTGATCCACGTTATAAAAGGATTCATGATATCCACAGTAGAAACAATATTGAATGAAAAATTATCAGGGATACAAAATACGGCTGGTTTGCTTTTTCAGGTCGCAAGGCCGGCCGGACCGCCACAATCTGGTAGTTTGGCCGGCCGCGAAGAAAAACAAAAACAACTAATGATTGTTTAAAAGTTATAAATCTTAAGGTTCATTACTTTAAACCGTCAAATTGTTAAGTTTCTTGTTGAAATAAAAGTGAAAAAAATGAAATAGGCTAAATTTAAAAAAAAATTAGTACGTGAAAAATATGGCCGGCCGCGGCTTCTCATGCCTGAATGTTATCCATCACCATAAAAACATGACCTTTCCAAAAATAATTATTCATCCTCTTTTTTATCCAATGTATTGAGTTATTTTTTGTCTGGCCTTTTTCCTTGATTATTGATTTAAAAATTCACTTCGTTTGCTCTGACCAAATAATATCTCATTTCTTCCATTTTAATTCATTGCAAGCAAACCAGGCACATTTGTTTTTGTTCATTCTCAAACCTTTCGATATTACATCAAAATTGTCTCTTCTTTTTCAACTAATTTCTGTTTTTTTTGCTGCATCTAAAGTAACTATTGCTTGTTAAGATAAAGTTTTTTCCTCATCAAAATGCCTGGTAAAAATCATAAATGTGTAGTTGATGTCAAAGATATTTCTGTTATTTCTGAAAAGCTTCGAAAACGTGCACCTCCAAGACTTACAAATAAAGAACGAAAGAAATATACTTTCAAATCACCATTCCCCCAGGAATTTTCAATTCCATCAAATATTATTTATTATATTGCTCGAAATCCATTATCACCAAATGGTCATTTGAAATTAATTTCAACATGCAAATCTCTTGCTCGTATGAATCGAATTCTTCCTGTTAATGGATTGTCCACTTATAATAATAAAGACATCAATGAATGGAATATATGCAAAAAGGGTAAAAAAATTAATTTAAAAAATAACAATTTCAAACTATGGGTGTATGATATCCTTTATATCTCGGATAAAAGAATGCATTACCTTGCGTCAACTTTGGTAAAGCATATTTACAAATTTTCACTTCGACAAATGGATATTTATAATCAATTTTTAACTTTTGAAGAACTTCAAATTCTCTTTCCTGGTGATCAATTAGAACGTATTGATTTCAAAAAAAACATTGTCATAAACTCTGATGGAACTGTTACAGAATTTGCAAAAGTTTTTGAACTTCTTTGCTGCTGTAAATCTTTGCAAACGCAAGTTTCATCATTTCATTTTTATAAAAATCCATAAATTTTTAGTACTCTTCCTAGCAAGCATGGAATTGGTAAAAATACAACAAAGAAAATTATTGAAATTTTATCATCTGATCAAATTCCTGTTGAACGAAAAATTTGTTTACGTCGTATTCCACAAGATTTGGATTTTGACTTGTTCTCTGAATTTTTAAAGGTTCTTTAATTTTTAACCATTTTTTATAATTTTTTTCTGATTTAGACAAACATGACTGGTCGGCAACATAAAATCAGTCTTCATTTTGTTGATGAAATTTCTGATTCTTATAAAAATCAACTCCAAGAATTTGTTTACGAAATTATTCAAATTCGTAGAATCTTTGCTTATGCTATTTTATTGATTTCATTTGACGGTGAAAATAGGGAAGCATACCATGAACTTGAAAAAATGCGATATGGATTAGTTCAAGGAATTTTTCAAAAGCCTTATGCCCAGTTTGTGTGAAAATACATTTGTCAACAAATTATATCTTTTTATCTTTTGATATCTCATTATTTTGCGTTGGCTGTATTCTTGTTGAAGTACATTTTACAGCAGTTTAAAATAAATACAAAAATGAATCAATTTTCTTGCCTTTATTGAGTGATATCCTATTGTCAATTTGCATATTTTAGTTTAAAGTTTTAACCGGTGTAGTAAAGTGAGAAAACCAATTAAAGAACAGCTCATCGATAGTAATATCACTCTTCAGGTTACCATTAACGGATATCCATCAAAATGTACAAGGCCTTATTTAGGGGATCATTCGGTACCTGTGCCTCCTCCCCCAAAATCGAGAAAATCCTTTGATCTTTTGCCGCCGCCGTGTTGGAAAAGATCAAAGGGGTGCTGCCCTGAAATGAAAATGCCCACCCCAAAATTTTTTTCTTCCTACGGCCTTGTACATCCATATGACAAATATGCAAATAAGACAATAGACTTTAGGTTTGCATATTGACATATAAGAATAACGTATCGTTGTAAATAAAACAAAAAAAATTGATTGTAAAAAACAAAACTGAGCTCGGATTGAAATTCTAAGACAAAATTAAATTTTGCGAAATTTTAGTTTATTTACCTCCTCAAAGTACGGTAATAACAAAAAAAAACTTTCATAATAAAAAATAAAAATGAAAAAACAAGAATTTTTTACACAATTTCAATGTGACAATGAGCTGTTGATTCAAATTCAGTTTGACCAAACATTTCAGCAAGTAAATAATCATTTTTTGAAACTTGATATTTAGAGGCAAGTTTCGGAAAACCATCATTGTCATAAACTAAATACCAATTAATTTGAGTTTTCCATAATAATGGACTTGGAGTTGACGGGATTACAGATTTTGAACTCCATCGGACTAATCAGCGGTATCTCATTTTAGTACCGTTCATTTTAGTACCACTCATTTTAGTACCAAAAATGTTTCATTTTAGTACCACATGGCCAAAAAGGTATTTTTAATGGTAAAATATTACTAATTTTTGTCAAAATAACTTTGATAAGATTTACCAAGTATCCCCATCACAAAATTACTTGCATCCACTTGAAAATTAAGCTTTTTGGCCAAGTGGTACTAAAATGAAACATTTTTGGTACTAAAATGAGTTAGTACTAAAATGAACGGTACTAGACATGGCAACGGGCCGATTTTTTCGAAGCCCGGCCCGGCCCGTAGCCGGGCTTTTGCATATTTTTTTCAAAATTTTCTTATTACTGTTTTTCGAACCGATGAACGAAAAAAATTATTTCAATGAATGAAAACATAAAAATAATGCAGTTTTAGATGAAATCTATTAAAAGGTTATGAAATTATAAACGATTTTTGAAAAGACTTTATTAGAAATCACCCAAAAAAGTGAATTTTTTTTAAAAAATGATGTCATTCTCGAATTTTAAAAGCCCGCGGGCCTGTTTTCATAAGACCGGCCCGCCCCGTAGAAATTAAGGCCGGGCCGTTCTTCGGGTTTTTTCAGTTTAGGCCCGGGCCGTTGCCAGGCTAAGTGTAGGCTAGAAACGACGATCTCTTTAATTATAACATGCAGTTATCGTTTTAGTACTTTGTAAAGTGTGTCAAAAACCAATGTTAAAACATCATCAACCCTTTAATAAATTTATTTCTTGTGTTTTAGTTTAATTTTGTATTGGGGATTGAATTAAGAAGAACATGAAAGATTTAACAAAACAATACTGATTTAAAAAAAACAGAGAAAAAACGCATATTTCCAAAACAAAAATTAACAATTTTGCTGTGTTTGTAAACTTTCAATGAAAAATAAATGCCAAGTGAAAAAAATATTTTGAAATTGCAAAAGGAAAACCTTTGCTTTTGAATGCTTTATCGATCGTCGTCGTTCATCGAACAATTAAGGGGAAAGAAGAACACTATTTTTACACCCAAAGTTGTTTCAAAAATAACGAAAGAAGAAATTTCTTCCCGCGCGATGCTGAATAAAAAAAATTTGGACAGCTTTTTCTCTCTAAAAATTATTTGATTTTTTTCACACATCTTCTGTTTCATTTTTTTCTTTCAAAATAATATCTTTGCGTTTTTTTAAATGATTTTAAGTCAGTGCTTTTTAATAAATTTTTAAACAGGGTTTTATGGCCTTAAATTTCTGTAACTTTACTGATTTGAGTTTTTAACCTTTAAGCCATTAAAAGAAATTGTCCGTTAGTTCTTTGATAAATCCAGAAATTACGTTTTTGTAATTTTTATTCTTTCATAATCGATTTGACCTTCGGGGTGTGCATTAAGCATGGCATCGGGCCGACTTTTTGGAGGCCCGGGCCCGGTAAAACAAAGCCCGGCTCGCTCCGCCCCGGAAATTTTCGCATCTTAATCTTAAATCGTTGCATTAAACATCCTTATCCACCTCAGAAAAAGAAGAATTTAAAAAAAACATAAGGCGTCGATTACCATAACCCCTACATAATTATTACTGTAAAATAAGCTTGTATTCCTTTTTTCCCCCAACTTCACTTTCGATAAGTTTATTAATTTGAAAGTAATTAAATAAAGAATTTATTTGGGTTTTTCCATTTTCTTGTTTCATTTCATCATTATTTCTTTTTATTATTAAACATGTTTACGAGATCGAGTAAGACCGTGTAACACACAGCCTTTAAACAATGAAATTTGCATACGTTTTTTGGCATTTCTGCAGTTTTGCACCCTCTTGCAACTTCCTTTTTTGATTTTGTCAAATTTGCATCATTTTTGAATCGTTCGCGAAATGAATAAGTAATGCAAAACTACAGTAAAAAGAGCAAATCAGGGCTACACTACTGTACATTTTGCATTCGCTCACTCGTAAATTCAAATTTAACAATGTAAATCATGTTAATGCTTCAAAATAATATAAAAGGCTGGCGAATGTCAATTATCGAGTTCTTTCGACATGTTTTTTCTTTCCTTGAACGGTGGCTTTCGTTGTTGTTTTTCTTCAAAATTTTTAAGTTTTGTAAAAAACTTTGAAGAAAAACAATAAGGAAAATTACCGTTCAAGGAAAGAAGTTGCAAGGGGGTGCAAAACTGCAGAAGTACCTTTTTGGCATTTCTGTAGGTTGATCTTTTTTAGGGTAGTAGCTTCCGTCAAAAGAATGTCAGAAAAGAAGAATATTTCTGTCAAGAACGTCAAAGACGGTGCTGCTTTTGTTGTTCAACATCCTCCTTCACCTGTACTTTCTGATGAAGAACGACAAAAATATACTTTAAGATCTCCTTTTCCCCAGGATTTCACACTTCCATCAAATATTATTTATTATATTGCAAAAAATCCAGCTTTTCCAAATGGACATTTAAAATTAATTTCAACATGCAAATTTCTTGCTCGTATGAGTCGAGTTCTTCCTGTTGAAAAATTGTGGCATTATGATTGGTGTGAAGATGATATCGACAAATGGAATGTAAAAAGTGAAGTATCAATTAATTTGAAGGATCATTTTTTCAAGCTTTGGATCTGGGATAGCATTAGCATTTCGGGATTATTTAATCTTGCTACAACATTGGTAAAACAAATTTACAAATTTTCGATTCGAAATTTGTTTATTCACAATTATGTTTTAACCATTAAAGAACTTCAAATTCTTGTTTCTGGTGATCAATTGGAAAGTGTTCGATTTATGTCAAATATCGTCAAAAATGATGATGGAAGTATTACAGAATTTGAGAAAGTTTTTGAACTTCTTTGCTGCAAAAAGACGACAATGCAAGTTTTGTCGTTTCATTTTTCTATCAAAATGAATAAATTTTTAAGTGCATTTCATCCTGAACATCATGGCATTGGCAAAAATACAACAAAGAAAATTATTGAAATTTTGTCATCTGATCAAATTCCAGTTGAACAAAATATTACCTTAGGTTGTCTTCCCCAGGATTTTGATTTTCATTCATTTTCTGAATTTTTGAAGGTTTCTAAATCTTTTAAAACCATTTGATTCAAACTATTCTATGTTATAGGCAAATATGACTGGTCGACAACATACAATCGATCTATATTTTGCTGATGAAATTTCTGAAGAATACAAAAATCAACTCCAAGTATTTGTTAATGAAATTATTCAAATTCGTGAAATTTATGCCCGAACTGTTCCATTCATTTCGTTTCATGGTCAAAATAAAGAAGCATGTAAAGAACTTTATAAAATGCGCGGAGAAACTGTTGAATGAACTCTTCGAAGGCCATTTACATAGTTTGACTGATTATTTTAAAATTTTTGTCAACAAATTATGTTTTTTTCCATTATTTTTTCTGATAAGATTATTTGCATTCAAATATCTTTCGATATCTCTGTTATTGTTTTAGACTTACTTTTTTTTAATATAATTCTTTTTTTTGTTTTGACTGTTTCCAAGCTGTAATAAATTTTACAGAATTTTTTTTTAAATAAATAAAAATAAAATATATTTTCATGCATTTTATAGAAGTATATGCTTACCAAAAAAATTAAATCAACAATTTTTGCCTCTGAAGAAATAAGCTCTTAGAAAGAATGCAAACATGTGTTTTTAATTGTTAATATGTGAAATTTTAATTTCCAAAGAAAGTCTATTCTCATTAATACTGTCAATTATTAATATCATGAAGTTTCACCCTTATTTCTGCATTTTTTTGTTTTAATTTACTACTTAATTTTCGATCACTGTAATAAAAGTTGTGATAGAAGTTTGATTATTGGTATAATTCTAGAATAGTGGAACGATTTTTTTTATTTCTTTTCAATGCACACACAATAGATGTGCGTTCATTCCTTCATTCTTTTTGTGAATGATTGTGTAGAAAAGAAAACAAAAATGGAAAATGATAAAAAAGAAAAGGGTTTTTTCGTTGAAGAGAGAGAGTGTCTCTTTGGATGTCTGTCGTCAATGACGACTTCATTGTGCAACACCAACGAAAAAAGTATAAATACATTCGAATTTTTGGTTCAAAACATATTTTGAACTCGTGCTTACGGTTTTATTACCCAACATGAGTTCAACACAAAACATTTAAATGTTGTAATAAACAACGTGAAATGCTTTGTGTTAAAATTTTGCATTTGTCTGAACGGCTTTTAGTCGTTCAGACAAACCCAAAAAAAAATCGTTCCACTATTCTAGAATTGTTCCTGATTATTTTTTTTCTTACATTTTGCAGCACTTTTTTGTTTAATAAAAATGTGTACTTTGATTGATATTAATGTGACATTTTTTATAAAGTTGATCCATGAACCAGATTTGGAATCATATTTGAAAAAATAAAATAATCCATCACCTTATAATAAGCATGGCACCGGGCCGGGCCAACCCGAAAAAGCCCGGTGCCCGGCTTGGCCCGCGGGCTTCGGGCCGGGCTTTGATTTTTAAAAAAATTCCAAAGGGGGGACCACGTCAAAATTTACAAAAAAAGAAAACGGGCCGGGCCGGGCCCGCGGCGAAAAGTTCCGGGCAGGCCGGGCCTTCATACAGTCAGCCCGTTGCCATGCTTACCTTATAAACATGACCTTTGCCAAAATAAAATTTCATTTTCATCATTTTTTGCTTGATTTATTGATTTATTTTTTGAGGGAAAAAATTATATTATTTTGTGGCATATCGCACTTCTTCTATTTTTATAAATGATATCGACTCATACTTTTTTTCCATTTTTTTCACTACAAGCAAGCCAGGTTCATTCATTGTTGTTCATTCTCAAACCTTAAATTTACCATATTAATTCAAAATTGTATCTTCTTATTCGTCTAATTTTTGCAAGACTTTTCTTTTTTGTAGAAGTGAGTTTCCCGCGGCGACGGAAACTCAATTTCTGCCCGGCGGCGGCGGTGGCGGCGGTAATTTTAAAAACGAAAACACTGGTAGAAGCTTTTATTTGTAGAAAGCCAAGGCCGTCATTTGGAGGATTATTTAATGAGTAAAATTTCTCATAGTTTTTACAAGTTTGAGTAACGGTTTTCAACGTGTATTTTGTAATTTTCCATTTACAACCTTTTTACTGTCTTTAAATTAAATAAAATAATTGATTTAAAGGGACACTGAAATTTTCAGTACGAAAACTTTAGCCAGTTCAGTTGCGAAAAGCATGCAACAAAAATTAAAAGCATTATAAATGTTGCGGATGAGTGTAATAGATAAAACTAGTGATAATGTATCTGAAAAACGCATCCGCAACATTTATAATGCTTTTAATTTTTGTTGCATGCTTTTCGCAACTGAACTGGCTAAAGTTTTCGTACTGAAAGTTTCAGTGTCCCTTTAATACAACAATCGCATTTTTAGACAAAATTATCCATCATGGACAAGCGTCGCCCCGGCTAAAGCCGGCGCTCTTAAACAAAGCGATAAACACCGGTATTACCAAAATTACAACATTTTTAGTCACTTTATTGTCCACTTATCCAACAACTTCTCTTCAAAAACTTCTGCAAATTTGCAAAACCTTTTCATTCTTATTTTACTGATTCCAAAAATATTTGCATGTCACTTAAAAGCCTAAAAACTACAAAATTTTAAATGTCTTATTTTTGTACACTCTTAGAAAAAATTTTTATTATTCTTTTAACACATTTTTGCATTCATTATACAAATCTTTTTCATAAACTTTTGCTAAATTTCAATCATCAATTTTGGATTCTTTCTTAAATTATTTGCATAATCCTGCCATTAACGTTAATTTAAAAACTACCCAAAGTTTAACACCATATTCGTTAAAGCTTTTTAACAATTATTGTCACATCTTTACTTATTCATTAATATGATATTAATACATCATCGGCGCCCTTCGGTCGCCGAGGCAGTTCATATCGCATTCAAAGGCAGAGAAAGAAAATGCAGTAAAACATTATCACATAACCTTTAAAACATCTCTAATAACCAAATAAAATAATAAATAATTCCTGCGGAAGCCGAAATTAATCTACCTTCATCGTTAAACCTTTGCTCTCTCTCTCATCAACCACCACCTTTTCTCACGAAAGAATGCAACAAATGAAAAGCAATGAAAAACAATACATTCTCATTCTAATCATTGCATTCTCTTTTCATTTGCATTCCTTTTCCATCATTCCTCCATTCACTTTCACTCACAATCATTTATTCCCCCAAAAATTTGCATCTTTCCTTTCATTCTTTTTTGGATCCCACTTTCAAAGCTCTTAAACACAGTGTTCCGGACTTCTCCGGAGCACCGGACATATTTCATCATTATCCCCATCTTATCCTCAACATTTTGAATCCAAACATGGCATAGTTTATCAATAATGTGACAGACAGACAGACAGACAAACATCCACATTTTCAATTACACAAAAGGGACAAGCGTCGCCCCGGCTAAAGCCGGTGCTTTTTAACAAAGCGATAAACACGTCGATTGCCAAAATTACATAAGTTTTTATCAATTTTTTGATAACTTATCTTTCCACTTCTTTTCAATAATTTCTGCAAATTTGCAAAATCTTTTCATTCTTTTTAACTTATTCCAAAAAACATTTGCATTATCGCATAAAATTTAAAAAAAAATGCATGTGTTTTTCTTTTAAATTTTAATCAATAAGTTTTAACTCATTCTTAACATATTCTCATAATTCTGACATCAAAGTAAATTTAAAAAATGCTCAAAGTTTAACAGCTTATTCATCAAAGCTTTTTAAACAATTGTTTTGCAAACACTTTATACAATACCAAATCTATTTTTTTCATCTTCACCTTTTCATTAATATTTACATTAATAGGACCTCGGCTCCCTTCGATCGCCGAAGCAGTTCATATTGCATCAAAGGCAAAGAAAAATAATGAAAAGTGACATAAAACATTATCTCATAACTTTTTTAACATCTTCAATAACTAAATAATATTCAACTTATACAAAATCGGCTTCCTGCGGAAGCCGAAACTAATCTACACTCATCGCTATGAAACTCTCTCATCAACCACCACCTTTGTTCATGACAGTTTGCAACAAATGAAAGACAATGAAAAATGATGCATTCTCATTCTAATCATTGCATTCTCTTTTCATTTGCATTCGCTTTCCTTCATTCCACCATTCACATTCATTTTCGCTCATTCATTCCTCCAAAAATTTGCATCTTTCCTTTCATTTTCACTTTTGATCCCACTTTCAAAGCTCCCAAACGCAACGTTCCGGGCGCCTCCGGAGCATCGGACATATTTCATCATCATTACCATGTATTCCTCAACATTTTGAAACCAAACATGACATAGAAAATCACATATGTGACAAACAAACTAACAAACATCCACATTCACAATTACACAAAAGGGACAAGGGTCGCCCCCGCTAAAGCGGGTGCTTTGTCACAAAGCGATAAACACATCGATTAACAAAATTATACCATTTTTGATCAATTTATTGTCCACTAATCCTTCAACTTTTTTTCAAAATTTCCTGCAAATATGCAAAACCATTTCATTCTTTTATTACTCATTCCAACATTTTTTTTCATTAGTCTCTATTAAATTGCAATCGCCAATTTTATATTTAAAAAAATACATTCTTTAATTATTTGCATAATTCTGCCATAAAAGTAAATTTAAAAACTGCTCAAAGTTTTACAGCTTATTCGTTCAAGCTTATTAAACAATTATTATGCGAAAACCTTTATACAATACCAAACATAATTTTCACATTTTTAATTATACATTAATAAACCCTCGGCTCCCTTCGGTCGCCGCGGCAATCCATACTGCATCAAAGGCAAAGAAAGATAATGACAAATGCAATAAAACATTATCACATAATCTTTTAAACATCTTTAATAACGTAATAATATCCCATTCATACAGCATCGGCTTCCTACGGAAGCCGAATCTAATCTACATTCATCGCTGAAACACTGTAATCGCTCATTAACGACCACCTTTCCTCACGAAAGAAAGCAACAAATAAAAGACAATGAAAAGCGATGTATTCTCATTCTAATCATTCCATTCATCTTTCATTTGTATTCCCTTTCTTTCATTTCTCCATTCACATTCACTCATCTTTCTCCATTCCCCCAAAAATTTGCATCTTTCCTTTCATTCTTTTTTGGATTTCACTTTCTAAGCTCTAAATCGCAATGTTCCGGCAGCCTCCGGAGCATCGGACATATTTCATCATTATTACCATTTTATCCTCAACATTTTGAATCCAAACATGACATAGAAAATCACATATGTAACAGACAGACAAACAAACACATTCACAATTACACATAGGGGAAATTCCTTTAAGAAAGCGTAAAGCTAAAATTGATGCCACAGATGTTGCTGATTTTTGTAGAAAGATTCCAAAATTTGTACAACTTGTACTTTCAAATGAAGAACGAAAGAATTATACATTCAAATCTCCATTCCCTCAAGAATTTTCAATTCCTTCAAATATTATTTATTATGTTGCCCGAAATCCAAAATTTCCAAATGGACATCTCAAATTGCTTAAAACCTGTAAATCCCTTCTTCAAATTAGTCGAATACTTCCTGTTAAAAGATTGGAATATCATAATAATAATCTCCGTGGGAATGATATGAACAAATATAATTTAAACAATGAAGCATCAATAAATTTAAAAAATAACTATTTCAAATTTTGGCTATACGAAAAAATTTGGATCAGTCATAGTAAACTACGAAATCTCGCCTCAAATTTCGTAAAGAATGTTTACAAATTTTCAATTCGAGAATTGTATGTTTCTTTCCATGTTTTAAAATTCGAAGAACTTCAAATTCTTGTTTCTGGTGGTCACTTGGAATGGATTCATTTTAAAAGAAATGTCATTGAAAATGATGATGGAAGTATTACAGAATTTGGAAAAGTTTTTGAACTTCTTTGCTGCAAAAGTTTGACTATGTAAGTTTTTGGACATTTTTCTAAACAATATGCAACATTTTTAGTGCTCTTCCTGATGAACATCATGGTGTTAGCAAAAACACAACAAATAAAATTATTCAAATTTTATCGTCTGATCAAATTCCAGCCGAACAAAAGATTACCTTAGGTTGTCTTCCCCAAGATTTTGATTTTCTTACATTTTCACAATTTTTAAAGGTTAGTTTTATTTATCTGTCCTATATTTTTTGATTTTAATTTCAACATTTTTAGGCGAATATGTTCGGTCGGCAACATTGTTTTGATCTTACTTTTGCTCGTCTCATTTCTGTGGATTATAAAAATCAACTTCAACAATTTATTGATGAAATTATTCAAATTCGTGGAATTTACGCTCATACTATTCCGTTGATTTCATTTGACGGTGAAAATTTAATAGCGTATCAAAAACTTTGTAAAATGCGATATGAAAAAGTTGAAGGAATTCTTCGAAAGCCAAAGATTTAGTTTGATTCCCGTTTTAAACACGTTTTTTCAACATTCTTTCTTTGTTTTGTTCATATCACTTATTTTTTTTATGTAAAATACATTCATTTTTTTATTGACGGTATTCTTGTTGTAATATTTTTACCTTTCTAGTTGTAAGGTAGACGATGCTATTTGGTTTATCAATCAATAGCATCCTCTACAAAGGTGTGTCATTGATCATTACAGTATGTCTAATGAAAGTGCGTCACAAACAGTTTTTTACTAAAATAAAACGATACTTTCATTAACATCAATCAGGAGTTGTATGCGCAAAAATTTTCACTTCACCAGCGGCCTTTCCTGGAATATAAAAAGTTCAAGCTATAAACATTTAACAGCTGTATTTTGAAAAAATCGTTACTGTATTTATGGTAACAAAAACTTGAGGTGATATAGTTTTCGAAATATGACTATTTGTTTTATTTATCTACTGTAATCTGAAAATGACTAGAAATGTCTCACAGTTAAATTCTTTAAATTCGACATCAAATGATTATAGACTAAAAAATATATAATATCGTACGTCACCAAAATTTAACTTTTTTCAGCAGTGCATTACTGTAAATAACTAAAAGCTATTCTAACAGGTTTATAATAACAATGATATCGCTTCTTTTCCCGAAGCCACATTTTATGTACAAAAAATTTGTCTAGTAACTCTGTTATCAATTCACCAATTTTTTCCTCCTTGATATCTTCTTTTCTTACATTTTGTGTGTGCTTTTTTTCTGTCTTTTCATTATTGATTTTTTCCCCTTTTTTTTATTCGACTGACTCACTCAAATTTGTTGTCCTTTCATCATAAAAAAAGCAAATCATTTCTGTTCTTTGCAGAATATTTTGATTAATAATTTTGTATTTTTGTTGATATTACGATAAAACAGAGTCCAAAAATACTTTCATCAACAGAATGCCTGGAAAGAAGTGTAAAGTTGTAACCAATGTCAAAGAAGTTGCTGTTTATCGAGAAAAGTTTCGAAAACGGCCATCGCCTCCACCCTTGAAGCTTACAAATAAAGAACGACAAAAGTTTACTTTTCAATCTCCATTTTCTCAAACATTTTCACTTCCTTCAAATATTATTTATTATATTTCTCGAAATCCATCATCACCAAAAGGACATCTCAAATTGCTTTTTACCTGCAAATCCATTCTTCAAATAAGTCGAATTCTTCCTGTTAAAACTTTAGAACACTATGTTGGAAATGATTTTAAAACATGGCATGTAAACAGGGTAACTGTTTCATTAGACAATGAAATTTTTAATTTTATAAAAATATGGATTAATATTGGACTTTGGATTAGTTCTGGAACATTGCCAAATCTTGCTTCAACTTTGGTCAAAAGAAATTATAAATTTTCACTTAAAAATTTGAGACTGGAAAATCAAGTTTTAACTTTTAAAGAACTTCAAGTTCTTGTTTCTGGTGATCAATTGGAAAGTGTTCGATTTATGTCAAATGTCTTCAAAAATGATGATGGAAGTACTACTGAATTTGAAAAAGTCTTTCAACTTTTTAGCGTAAAAGACTTTATTATGTAAATTTTGACTTTAATTTTTCTAATAAGTACTAACATTTTTAGTACATTTCATCTTGAACATCATGGAATTGGAAAAAATACAACAAAGAAAATTATTGAAATTTTATCATCTGATCAAGTACCAAGAGAACAAGATATTTGGTTCTGTAGTCTTCCAGAAAGTTTTGATATTTCTTCGTTTTTTGAATTTTTAAAAGTCAGTAGCCTTTTATAGGTTATAATTTTAAGCCATTTCATTCATTTTTTTGTTCAGGCGAATATGACAGGTCGACAACACTCATTTCATATATCTTTTGCTGATGGACTTTCTGATGCCTATAAAAATCGACTTCAACAATTTGTTAATCAAATTATTCAAATTCGTGGAATTTATTCTCATACTGTTCCAATGATTAATTTTCCTGGTCAAGATGAAGAAGCATTAAAAGAACTTCATAAAATGCGATATGGAATAGTTGTAGGAATTTTAAAAAAACCAGGAGCACTTTATTTACATAAAAGTGCTCCTGGTTCATCGACAGTGAAGTACCCATTGATGAAAGGACATTTTCTTTACAAAGTCATAACAAATATTTATGTACGTATTATCAAATAAATAACCACACGTTTTTTAAATAAGCATAATTTTGCTTTTAATACGTCTCTGCCGTCTAAAAATAATTGTACATCATTCTACACTTATGCCGTAATATTAAGATTCCATTCACTAAATTTTTATTGTATTTCTTCTTCTTTCTAATCCATGAATTTTCGATAATTTATACAAAAAAGTTGAAACTCAGCTTCTATCCAACTATTTTTAAAGTACATACCATTTTTGAATCAGAAAAAATAATTTTGAAAGAAAATATCATCAAAATTCTTCGATTAGGAGTTCTTAAAATTTTCGTGCCGGCACCTTCAATGAATGAAATGGAAGAAAATTTTTTTGAGTCGGTCTCCTCCTTTAATAAACTTTATTTTTTTATTTAAAATAATTAAATAATAAATAAAAAATTTAAATTTTTCGTTTTTCATTTTCTTGAGATCTCGCTTTTATTGTATGATATTTGAAGAGACAAAAAACACACTTTTCCAAAACAAAAAAAGCAACAATTTCGCTGTGTAATAAACTTTCAATGAAACGGAAATGTCGAGCGAAAAAAATATTTCAGATTGCAAAAAAATAGTCGTTTTCGAATGCGTTATTGATCGTTGTCGTTCATCGAACAGTGAAAAGGGAAAAGAAGAGCATATTTTCTAACAATAAAATGTGTTTTAAAAATAACAAAAGAAGAAATTTGTTGCCGCCTAAAAAATACTACTTCGAAGATTTTTTCTATCTAAAAATTGTTTAATGTTTTTCCCACTTTTCATTTTTCTTTTCTTTTTCTTTAACACTTAAAACTTATTTTTTATATAATTTTACATGACTTCTTTCTAAAAACTTCTTTATCCAGCTAAATATGGTCTAAAATTTCTGTACTTTTGCTTATTCGAGTTTTTCACCTTTTTAAAATATTATAAATTATTAAAAGTAATTGTTAGCCTTTTATTTTCATTTATTCTTTGAATTGCCATTCGTTTACCACAACTCCAACATAACTATTACTGTAAAATAAGTGTGTGTTGATATTTTCCCCCAACTATAACCTCGAAAAGATTATTAATTTTTAAATAAAAAAGATAAATGAAGAATTTAATTGTGCTTTTACATTTTCTTATTTCATCATTATTTTCTTTTATTATTTAACCTCTTTTCATGAGATCGAGTACACCGTCTAACGCAGGCTTGAAACTATCAAATTTGCATACGCTTTTTCTGCATGTTACTCTTTATTTAGACAAAAGTTTTAAGCAACAGAATGTCAGAAAAGAAAAATTTTTTGGTAAAGGACGTTAAAGTTGTTGCCGTTCGTAATCAACATCCTACTCCACCTGTACTTTCTGATGAAGAACGAAAGAAATATACCATAAAATCTCCATTCCCTCAAGAATTTTCAATTCCATCAAATATTATTTATTACGTTGCTCGAAATCCAGCTTTTCCAAATGGACATTTAAAATTAATTTCAACATGCAAATCTCTTGCTCGAATGAGTAAAATTCTTCCTATTAAAAACTTGTGGCATTATGGTGGGTGTGAGGATGATATCAACAAATGGAATGTAAACAATGATATGTCAATTAATTTGAGAAGTCAATTTTTTAAGCTATGGATCTGGGATAGCATTTGCATTTCGGGATTATCTAATCTTGCTACAACATTGGTAAAACAAATTTACAAATTTTCGATTCGACAAATGATCCTTAATAATCAAGATTTGACTTTTAAAGAACTTGAAATTCTTGTTTCTGGTGATCATTTGGAAAGTGTTAGTTTTCGTAAAAATGTCGTCAAAAATGATGATGGAAGTATTACAGAATTTGAAAAAGTTTTTGAACTTCTTTGTTGCAAAAAGACAAAAATGCAAGTTTTATTTTTTCATTTTTCATAATAATACAGTAATTTTTAAGTGTATTTCATCCTGAACATCGTGGCATTGGCAAAAATACAATTAACAAAATAATTCAAATTTTATCATCTGATCAAATTCCAGTTGAACAACACATTGATTTATTGAACGTTCAAGAGGATTTTGATTTTCATTCATTTTCTGAATTTTTGAAGGTTTGTAAATCTTTTTTTCAAGCATTTGATTCAAATTTTTCCATTTTTAGGGTAATATGACTGGACGACAGCATAGTATTGATATTCATTTTGTTTTTAAAATTTCTGATACCTATAAAAATCAACTTCAACAATTTATTGATGAAATTATTCAAATTCGTGGAATTTATGCTCATACTGTTCCAGTTATTTCTTTTGCTGGTCATGATTTTGAAGCATTTGAAGAACTTCGTAAAATGCGGAATGGACATGTTGAAGGAATCCTTCGAAAGCAATGTACTTTGTTTGTCTGATTATTTTAATATTTTTATCAACAAAATGTATCTTTTTCCATTATTTTTTCTCTGATAAGATTATTATTAAGTATTTTTGTCTACAAATTATATCTTTTTGCATTATTCTTGTAATAAGATTATTATTATTATTTAAATATCTTTCGATATCTCTGTTATTGTTTTAAACTTACTTTTTTATTCTTTTTTTTGTTTAGACTATTTTGAAGCCGTAGCAAATTTTACAAAAGTTTTTTTAAATAAATAAAAATAAAATCATTTTTCATACATTTTATTGAGTTATTTAGTAGTCCTACCAATCACGTGACCAAAGAATCGTGATATTTTTAGATCCTCTTCCCTCCCCCCGTTACCAAAGATCAAAGCTTTTTGCCGACAACATGAAAAACGCATCTCATTTTGGCTAACCATCTCCCTCCCCCCACATGGTCATGTGATTTCTGGACAATCCCTTTTCGCCCTTATTTAACAAAATGAAACAATTTTTGTGCATTTTTTCAGTGATATTTTTACTGTCAATGTAAATCAACGATTTTTGCCTCTTAAGAATAAATTGGAAAGAATGCATTTTAGTTTTAAAAAATTTTAATTATTTAAAGTTTTATTTTAATAATTTATGTGTGAAAGTTTGAAATAAAAATTTGTATTCTCAAAAAAACAGTCAATATTTAATTGCATAAAGTCAGAAATTTGTTTTTTACCATTGTTTCTGCATTTTTCGTTTAAATTTATCATTAATTTTTGATATTTAATATAAAGTTGTAATTGTAGGAAATTTTAGTTACATATCTATGATATTGATGTTAAAGAAAAAGCTGATCTTAATCACAAAATGATCCAAAGTGTCCTTAATCTGAATTTTATTTAATAAAATATTATCTTCACCTGTGCCTTTGCAAAAAGCTACAATATTTTTTTTATTTTATCCGTTGTCTACGTCTGACGGTAAAACTTAAAACATTTATTGGCAAACATTTTTTCTGTTCCTTTTCATTATCGATTGCTGTATACATTCTTTATGCTGTGGCCAAAAAATATTGGTTCACACTCATCCATTTTATTCATAGCAGACCTTATACCGAGTGAGTCATATTTATTTTGTTGTTACTTAAGAATTTTAATGGGAGTAACTAAAATTTACCGCTTCCTATAAAAAAGATAAAAAAAATTAGAGGAGATTAAGTGGGAGTTTGATAATTTAGAAAAAAAATCGGATATCTTTTCTGGACAATTCCTTTTCTTTCGATTTTCGTGATATTTCTGCTTTTTGTAATAATTTTTGATTGTTTTGTGAATATTTATTCGAGTTTTTTTGTGTTATAAAATTTTATGATTTAAAAGTTTAAGAGATATTCGGCCTCCAAAAACTTGATTTACTATGCCAGGAAAGAATCTTGAGGTCAAAGTTGATGCCAATGAAGCTGTTGCTTATCACGAAAACCTCACTGATGAAGAACCCAAAAAATATACTTTTGAATCTCCATGGCCCCAAGAATTTTCAATTCCTTCCACAAATTTTCAATGCCCAAGAATTTTCTTACATATGCATTAAATATTTAGTTATCTTCATGATGAACACCATGGCATTGGTGAAAATACAACAAAGAAAATTATTCAAATTTTATCATCTGATCGAATTCCGGCTGAACAGTATATTTGTTTAAACAATATTCCCCAGGATTTTGATTTTCTTTCGTTTGCTGGTTTTTTAAAGGTTTTATTTTGTTACATAATCTTTTTTTCAAGCATTTGATTCAAATTTTTTCCATTTTTAGGCTAATATGACCAGCCCACAACATTCAATTGATCTTGATTTTGCTCTTGAAATTTCAGATGTTTATAAAACTGCAATACAAAATTTTGTGGATGAAATAATTCAAATTCGTGGAATTTATGCTCATACTGTTCCAGATATATATTTTCCTGGTATAGATGAAGAAGCATTTGAAAAACTTGGAAATATGCGTTATGAAAAAGTTGAAGGAATTTTAAAAAAATGAAAAACATTTCATAATGTGTCTTCGGCGGGCCGAAGGCTCGCCCTCCATTAATTAATTCTGAGCACCATTGTCCTGTACATGAGTCAAAAACATTTTATTATTTTCTAGCAAAAAAATCAATAAAAAGGCAATCTCTTCTTTCTTTGATCTGTTTTCATTCTTCTTTCAAAACCCCGCATCTTTGTATTATATTTTCACAACTCATATATTTGTTTTTTTTATTATGTATTTTTCTTTTCGGCTTTTCAATAAATAATCAAAAACTTTTTCCATCAAAGATTTAATCAAGCATATGCTAATTTTATACCCTTAATTTTAATGAATTTTTCCCATAAATTTTTTCAATACTAAGAAGATAATCAGATTATTGATCGCCTTTTTTGTGTAACTTTATTTGTTTGATTTGAATAAATTCTTTTTATTTATTCAAATCAAACATCCATTGAACTCAAGCTTTTCTAAAATAAGACTTTGTCTTCTTAATCACCAAATTTTTTATATAACAAAGAAATTATATTATTTTTGCTGGTATCCCTTTTTCCTTCTTGATTCATCAAAAATGGAAATGGTAAAATACTTTTATGATCTTTTTAAAAAAAAATACTACAACACCTCCCAGATGGGACCTGTTTTCAGGAGGGCAAGCTAGGATTTTAGCTTTTTTGTAAACAATTTGACACACCCTTTTTCTAGCAAATGAAAGAAAAAATTCAGAAAATCATCATCTCTCCAGCATATTATTTTCTTCATTTGCGTAGAGATAAGAGCTGCTGTAATGCACTATCACTTTTGACTTTCCAAAATGCGATAAGAATAAAAAAGACTTTTTCGTGTAAAGAGAAATTTGCCCTTAACTCTTTCAACGTTAACTTTACAGAAAAGTTTGATTGTTTTTTGTGATAGTTCTGTTTTCACGGTCGTTATAAATATATGTAGAACTATATTTAAGTAATATTGCGCCCAAAAACCTTCATCAAAATGCTTGAAAAGAAGCAAAAATCTGAAATTGATGTCAAAGAAGTTGCAGTTTATCGAGAAAAGCTTCAAAAACTTCCACCACCACTTCCACCTTTGATACTTCCAAACAGAGAACGACAGAAATATACCTTAAAATCTCCATTTCCACAAGAATTTTCCCTTCCATCAAATATTATTTATTATGTTTCTCGAAATCCAGCATTTCCAAATGGACATTTAAAATTAATTTCAACATGCAAATCTCTTCTCAAAATGAGTCGAATTATTCCTGTTAAAGAACTGGATCATTATTGCGGTGATGATGAAAACAAATGGATAGCCGATGGACTACGAATTAATTTAAATAATGAATTTTTTGAATTTTCCAAAATGTGGAATTATGATGACCTTTTTATTAGTTTTGGATCGTTCACAAATCTTACTTCAACTGTCGTAAAAAAGATTTATAAATTTTCGCTTCAGAAAATTTTTGTTTCTTGTCAAGTTTTAACTTTGGGTGAACTTCAAATTCTTGTTTCTGGAGGTCATTTGGAAGAAGTTGAATTTGATAAAAATGTCATTAAAAATGGTGATGGAAGTGTTGCAGAATTTGAAAATGTTGTTGAACTTGTTTGCTGTAAAAAATTAATAATGTAAGTTACTGTACTTTATTTTTTTATAAAACATATTAGTTTTTTAGTAATCTTCCTGATGAAAAACATGGTATTGGCAGAAATACTGCAAATAAAATTATTGAAATTTTATCATCTGATCAAATTCCAGCTGAACAAAGCATCCGCTTCGATAATATTCCTAAAGAATTTGATTTTTCTGCATTTCCTGATTTTTTAAAGGTTTACTGTAATCGATTATTTCAAAATAATGCATTTAAATTTTTCGATGTTTAGGCAAACATGACTGGTCAACAACATACCTTTGATCTCTGGTTTTCTGATGAACTTTCTGATGCTTATAAAAATCACCTTCGACAATTTGTTGATGAAATTATTCAAATTCGTGGAATTTATGCTCATACTGTTCCATTAATTTATTTTTGTGGTGGAAATCTCATACCGTATCAAAAACTTTGTAAAATGCGTGACGGAACTGCTGAAGGAATTCTTCGAAAGCCAAGTATCGTTTGATTGAATGCATTTATCAAATTTTTTTGAACGTTTTTTTAAAAATGCCCTTTTTAAAATTGATAATCACTTTTTTTAGTTTTGATTTTAATCTGTCCACTTAAATTTTTCTTTTCTTCTTTTCTTTTAATAGTATCGAACAGAATCTTTTTGTCTTGTAATACATTTTTTGTGTAGTTTTCTAATAAAATCAAAAATGGATCAAATTTTATACATTTTTTGATGGATATGATTTTATAAATTTTTGTATGTATTTTAATAGTGTTTTTAAACTAAACTCGGTGACATAATCTGGAAGGATTTGCACAGCTGAAAATTGACGTTTTGGAACCGATTTCGGGTCCTCTATACTATAATGGGGTATGTTTTTCGGCATGCTTTTTAATGGAAGAACCAGTCTGTTTTTTTCAATAGTGCCATCATCATTGTGTAAGATAAAACATGCTTTTTTGCAGTTGCATATACATATTTTCCTGTTTAAAATCCAAGTAATTTTCCACAGATACATTACCTCGGATCTAGGCTGTCCGGAAAAAAATAATCCGGAATCCGGAATGCCAAAAATCAGCCGAAATCACGGAATCCGATCCGGAATTCCGGACAGCCTTGCCTCGGATTGGATTGTAACAAATTTGAATTTTATTTTTTTATGTGCAAAAACCTATTTTTGTATACGAGACTATCTAAACAGTGTTAACATAAATGTGAGATATCCCTTTTTTATCCGAGTTTACTTTTTATGAGCAATCGAATTTTATGTTGTTTAGTTTTGCACACCTTTAAAGCAAAACTTTGCTATCAGTTCAAGGTTTTTTTTCTCTCTCTGTTTTTTTTCTCTTCTTTTTTTACATTTTTTGTTTGCTTTCTTTTCTGTCTTTCAATATTGATTTTTTTTTCACTTTTTTTATTCGACTGGCTCATTCAAGTTTGTTGTCTTTTTCATCATAAAAAAAGCAAAAAATTTCTGTTCTTTGCAAAACCTTATAATTATTTTTTGATAATTTTATGTTTCCGTTAATACTGTAATAAAGTTTTGTAGCGTACCACTGCTACCAATAAAAACTTCAACATCGAAATGCCTGGAAAGAAAAACAGATCTGTAAATGATGACAAAGAATTTGGAGTTTATCTAAAAAAGCGAAAACGTTCATCATCCCCACCCATGAAACTAACACATAAAGAACGAAAGAAGTATACTTTCAAATCTCCGTTCCCACAAAATTTCTCCATACCTGCAAATATTATTTATTATATTGCCCTAAATCCTTTTTCACCAAAGGCTCATCTAAAATTAATTTCAACATGCAAATCTCTTCTCAAAATGAGTAAAATTATTCCTGTTAAAGAATTGGATCATTATTTCCGTGATGATGAAAACAAATGGGAAGCTGATAAACTACCAATTAATTTAAACAATGAATTATTTAAATTTTTTAAAATATGGATTTATAGTGGGCTTGGGATTAATGCTGAATCATCATTGCCAAATCTTGCTTCAACTTTGGTCAAAAGAAATTATAAATTTTCGCTTAAGAATTTGACACTCAAAAATCAAGTTTTAACATTTAAAGAAATTCAAATTCTTATTTCTGGAGGGCATGTGCCACATGTTACGTTTTATTCTTGTCATATTCATAACGATGATGGAAGTACTACAGAATTTGAAAAAATCTTTCAACTTTTTAGCGTTAAAGACTTTATTATGTAAATTTTTGACTTTTATTTTTCTTACAAATATGTACGCTATTTCAGTACATTTCATCTTGAACATCATGGAATTGGAAAAAATACAACAAAAAAAATTATTGAAATATTGTCTTCTGATCAAGTATCAAGAGAACATGATATTTGGTTCTGCAGCCTTCCAGAAAGTTTTGATATTTCATCATTTTTTAAATTTTTAAAAGTTAGCCTTTTATAGGTTATAATTTTAAGCCATTTCATTCAATTTTTTTGTTTCAGGCGAATATGACGTGTCAAAAACATTCTTTTCGTATATCTTTTGTTGATGGAATTTCAGATGCTTATAAAAATCAACTTCAAGAATTTGTTAATGAAATTATTCAAATTCGTGGAATTTATGCACATACTGTTCCAATGATTAATTTTCCTGGTCAAGATGAAGAAGCATGTAAAGAACTTCATAAAATGCGATTTGGATATGTTGATGGAATGTTGCAGGAAACAGGATCACCAGAACGATTAGACTGGGAAGATTTTTAAAAATATCATGTTTTTGTTTTTGTTGATGATTTGGTTATTATTTTACAGAAAGGTTATGTCATTAATATCAATGCAACAAAAACATACCCCCCCCCTCTCATTCAAATTTGTATTTCATCCTTTGTTTAAGATTAAAAATGCCATTTTTGCTGTTGCATACATTTTTCTGATTTTAATTTTAAAAAACGTTTAATAAAATCCAAGAAATTTTCTATAGGTTTTAAAAAATTTGAATTTCATTTTTTATATGCAAAAACGTATTTTTTGATATATGATCCTGTTAAAACAGCATTTGTGTAAGTATGTGATACAACTTTATACTCGTGGTTATTTTTATGAGCATTTGAAATTTGATGTTCCGTAGTTCCGCCCATCTTTGCTATCAATTCCACCCATTTTTTTCTCTCTTAGTTTTTTCTTTCCATTTTATATACGGTTTTTGCACGTTTATTATCTATTAATTATTGATTTTTACACTCACTTATTAGACAAAATTTGACACCAACAAATTCTTGTTCAAGTTGTTTGTTTACAACAAACTACAGTAACCCTGTAGATGTTTATTGCTGATAACTCTCAGCAATTATTTTTTAAATATGATATTGTTTACAAAAATGCAATAAATTTTTTTTAATAATCTATCTCAAAGTTCAATTTATTAATGATACTGTAACCAGGGAATAAGAGTAAATGTTGCTGAACTGACTTAAAAAATACATATTTTGTTTATGGCTATTTTCTCTTTTTTTGACAAAGAAAGGAAAAAACTGCAATAAAAAATTTTGTTGAAAAAGAAAATGCCAACAAAAAATTGTCTCGATAAGTAATTGAAAAGAAGATGGCAAAGTTTCAAGTATTACTTTATAAAAATCGGAAGCATTTGCATTGACGTTCTCAGAAGCATCATCTTTTGTGTTTTTTAAGAGAAATAATGAAAAGTTCACCAGGTGGAAACTATAATAAAATGATCAAATAGAAAAAATAAAATTTAAAAAATGATACAGGGTTAATTTGAAGAGGTATTGGCTTGTCTAATAAGTCTTGTCACCTGTTTCACCAGCTGGCATTTTAAAATTAACAGAACAACTTGAGGTGAAATTTGGCACAATGATAGCCTCAGGGGTTTTAACAATGGAATTAAAATCATTTTTTGTGGAATTGGAATTTTTATAGGATTTTCAGGAATTTTCGCGGAGAGATCCGAAATTTGGAAAACCGTGCTTTCCGAGCTCATTAAAAAACGGATTTGGCACTTAAAATCACAAATTTGTGCCATGTGGGTAGCCTGGACATGGGTCTTATAGAATTTATGAATTTTTGAATTTTTGGGCGATTTTTGGAATTTTAATGAAACTAAAAAAAAAAAAATTAATCTCGCTTCCCGTCTTACAGCCGATTCAGAATCTCTTTTTAATCTCTTTTCCCGTCTTACATTGCAACAGCCGTATTTGTTATAATTTTAAATTATTGTTTCCCCGTTGGCTAGTCTCCTGAGCTGTCTGCTGCGAAGCAAAATACCATAATACCGCTGCGCGGCAGACGGGATTGGCTGCTTCTAACGTTTTTTCCACTTATTTTAACTTATTAAAAAAATAATATTTTAGTTTTAATAAATTTAATAAAAAAACTAAAACATTATTTGGGCTATTTCCCCCAAAAAAATATAAACACCCAAAAGATCGAGTAAAAGCGATTTGCAATCGCCATCTTTACTTTTAAAGAAAACATATGACCCTGACATCGAAAAGAACATATTTTGTCTACGTATTTTTGATATGGGCTATCGAATCCAATATTCATTTAAGCTCGTACTCGACAAAAAATCTCAAAACCCTGCGAAACCCGTTTTTTAAATAAAAAAGTGGTCCCCTGGGGTCAAAAACGAAGATATCCGAAAAAACCCAGTGTCGATTTTTATGTAACTAATTACGGGCTATCGATTCCAATACTTATCTAAGCTCGTACTCGACAAAAAATATCAAAACCCCGCAAAACCCCGTTTTTTTAAACAAAATGGGGTCCCCTGATCCCCAAAATGAAGCGTTCGGGACAAACCAAAAGTCATTTAGTACTTTTTGGACCATGCCCGATTCATTCCGATACCTCTCATTATTCCCCCATGTCAAAAACATCGAATTTGACACTCGTCCGGGCGTTTTTAGGGGATATCTTGGGTCCCAGGGGTCGAGGGGGGTCAAAACCAAAAAATTATCAAATGCGATTTTTTTCTCTACATACCTGCCAAATTTCATAGCTCTACGATTAAAACTGACGAAAATCGATTTTTAAGGGTAGAAAAGTAGGGAAGTTGAGTCGTAAACAGCCGCAGCGCGCCCCTTCGGGGCGCGCTGCGTCTGGTATTTTCAATGCAGGGGTACCGTATGTATACAGTCCTCCTCTTAAATTTAGAGCCACCCCAGAATATGCAGATATTGAGATTATGAGTAAAGATAAAAACATATGGATTACGGATTCGGATTCAGCATGCCAAAAAACCTATAAACCCACAAAGTTACCTAAAACGCCCTTGTGGTAATGTTTCTACAGTAATAAATGTTAAAAATTGCTTGCTCTTAAATATAGAGCCACCTATGAAAAAATTTGCATACGACATGATATAAAGTAACTGGCTATCAAGGGTTGTTAAACATGCTTATTTTAGCTCATCTGTGAAGAAAAAACCAAAAAATCTCTATTGGCATCAATTTGGCACCATATTGAAAATGGCATTTTTGCCATTTTTGGCATTTTTTGAGTGCTCACCAAATGGCATAAAAGTGAGTTTGCCAAAAACAACCAACTCTATTTTGTAGTCCTATATATTGCTAACAAATCCCCAAAGTTTCATAGCTCAATATTACCTGGGTTTCTGTAGCCATAATTTCAAAGTAACTGCAAAACGTCAAAAAACATGAAATTTTGCTAAAAAAAGCAGAAAAATGGCTAAAGTCAAGATTTTTAAAATTATAGCTACGGAAACCCAGCTTAGATCGAGCTATGAAACTTTGGGGATCTGTTAGCAATATATAGGTCTACAAAATAGTATTAACAGTTTTTGTTAAACTTGCTTCTTCGCCATTTTGCAGGCATTCAAAAAGTGCCAAAAATGGCAAAAATGCCATTTTCAACATGGTGCCAAATTGATGCCAATAAAGATTTTTTGATTTTTTCTTCACAGATGGGTTAAAATAAGCATGTTTAACAACCCCTGATAGCCAGTTTCTTCATATCATGCCGTATGCAAATTTTTTTGTAGGTGGCTCTATATTTAAGAGCAAGCAATTTTTAACATTTATTACTGTAGAAATATTACCAGAAGGGCGTTTTAGACAATTTTGTGGGTTTATAGGTTTTTTGGCATGCTGAATCCGAATCTGAAATCCATAGGTTTTTATCTTTACTCATAATCTCAATATCTGCATATTCTGGGGTGGCTCTAAATTTAAGAGGAGCACTGTATGAAAAAAGTCAAAAGTAGGAGTTTCGATTTTTTAGATAATAAAAAGATTCTAAGGTGTGATGAAGTATCCTTTATAAGATTTTGGTATGAAAAAGTTAATGCAATCTTGTTTTGAACTTATAAATTCAGTTTTTCTGCAATTTCGTTAAACGAAAATTTGGAAGGTTTTGGGTCTCGCAGCGAAAATTCCAGAAAATTCCACGAAAATTCCAACTCCATAAAAAATGATTTTAATCCCATTGTTAAAACCCCTGAGGCTATCTTTGCGCCAAATTTCACATCAAGTTGTTCTGTTAATTTTAAAATGCCGGCTGGTGAAACAGGTGACAAGACTTATTGGACAAGCCAATACTTGATGCCGTTTCAACTTTTATTTTATCGTACAACAGATGAATGTCTTTTTTTAAATATTAGATGAAACTTTTCATTTTGCCGACGTTCTCAGAAGCTTCGTCTTATATATCTTTTTTTGTGAGAAAAAAAATCACCAGATGACACTATAATAAAAAGATTAAATGGATTTGCTATGGTAATGATTCAAAAAATCATACATGGTAAATTTAAAGAGTACTTGATAAATGCGTCATGTAATGTTCTGTTTATTGCACTTTTTATCGTTCAACAGATGAATGTCTTTCTTTAAATGTCAGATGAAACTTTTCTTTTTGCCGTTTTTTTCTTTCGTTTCCATTCCTTCACCCTTACGAAACACAAGCATCGTCTTTCAAATGCTTTTTTGGCCGTCGTTGTTCAATGCGCAGAAAGAAAAATTTTGTTAAAACAAAATGTGTTTTAAAAAAATCAACAGAAACAATTTTTTTAGGTAACGATGGCCGATAAAATGTCTATTAATGTATTTAATTAGTGCAAATTTGAAAAAAAAACAATCAAACATTTTCTGAATGTAAACAAAAGAAAAAAGAAAACATAATAAATAACTTTTCAATTTTATTCAACAAAAAAACAGGGCAAAAATGCAACCAAAAAATTTCAAATAACATTCAATTATTGGGGAAAAAGAATGAGATCAAAAAAAGTTAATTTGGTTTTCGAAGAATTCCTTTAACATGTCCGAGCTCGCATTTTCCAAAGTTCTTCATATGCTTCATGATTTTCTCCACGAAAGTGAATCATAGGTACAGTATGACCAAAGATTCCACGAAGTTGAATTAATTCATTCACAAAATTTTGAAGTTCATTCTTATAAGCATCAGAAATTTGAACACCATAAAATTCTAGATTAATTGAATGTTGACGACCAGTCATATTTGCCTGAAAAAGAGAAACTTGTCATGAAATGTTTAAAAATTAACAAAACAAATATAAAACTTACTTTTAAGAAATTTGAAAAAGATTTAAAATCGAAAATTTGAGGAATTTTTACTAAACAAATATATTGTTCAGCGGGAAATTGTTCAGATGACAAAAATTGGATCATTTTGTTGGCCGTATTTTTGCCAAAACCATGTTGATCTGGATGACACGCACTGAAAAATTATGTTTTTAATCAATATAATGAAATTCAAAAACTTACAAAATAAATTTTTTGCAGCAAAGAAGTTCAAAAACTTTTTCAAATTCAGTTACACTTCCGTCACCATCTGTAACAACAGTTTGTTCAAAATTAACATTTTCCAACTGTCCCCCAGAAACAAGAAATTGAAGTTCTCCAAAAGTTAAAACTTGATTATCAATTACAATTTCATGAAGTGAAACTTTGTGAACATGTTTGATCAAAGTTGAAGTGAGATTCAGAAATAATGTTTCAGGCAAGATACGAAGTTCATTGTAAATCCAAAATCTGAAGTATTGTTTTTTCAGATCTTCAGCTTTCCATGGGTTGCCATATTTATTAAAGGGACGATGTTCTAAACATTTAACAGGAAGGATTCGACTCATTCGAGCGAGAAATTTGCAGCTTGAAATAAGTTTAAGATGTCCTTTTGGAGAAAAAGGATTTCGAGCAATGTAATAAATAATATTTGAAGAAAGGGGAAATTCTTGTTGATAAGGAGATTTGAAATTAAACTTCTTTCTTTCTAGATTTGTGAGTTTGAGAAGTGGACGTTCAGGTTGACGAAGTTTTGCTTGATATGCAGCTACTTCTTTCGCATCAATTACAGCTTTGCGTTTTCTTCCAGGCATTTTGGGTTCTGAATTTCTTTACCTAAAAATGATTTAAATAAATATTAGACCATCTGTAACGTAAACCACGACAACAACATCAAATACAAAAGTGACACATAATTATGTGGATGAAAGAAGGAAAAGTTCTACTTAAAAATATATATTCAGTTAAATGGTGGACAAGGATAAAAAGAAACAAATTAAATTTTACATATTGCTTTTTCGTAAACAAAATACATGTGGGAATTTTAACAACTTAAATCAAGAATTAGTAATTAGAAAATGACACAAAAATACTCAGAGAAAAAAGAAAGAAAAAGTTTTATTAAAAAATTAATATTTTTTTTACTAAACAAAAGCAGAAAAAACACAGCCTTTCTATTTTCGCCATTTTGCCTTATTTCTATTTCACCACTGAAAAAACGAAAAGCACCAAATTTATAAGAACTAAATTTCTTTTGAAGAAATTTTATCATAGAGAGTAAAATTTCTTCAACAGATGTTTTCGATGACTAATTCTGCTCTTCTTTTGTCACTTTTAACAAAATTATGACAGAAGAGGATCTAAAAGAACAAAAAAGTCAAACATTTACTAAATCGAAATCTTTGCATTTGGATGTCTGTTTTACTGCGTCCGTTTTGACTGTGTTTCGTTGTTTTTCTTTTCAGACCTTCTTAAAGCCTTTCAATTTTGTTTTGCCGCCAAATGTTGTGTCCTGCATATGATATGTTAGAAGAAAAGAAACTTTTTTATAGAAAAGAAAAAAGGCGAAAGTGGGAACCATTTTTGAAAAAACATTCGCAATCAATATTGGATGATTTGATGGTTCATCAACAAAAACTAACAAAATTCGATTTCCAATAATTGTTGTTGAAGTTGTGGGCTAACAACAAACTACAGTAACTTTGTAGATGAATCTTGTTAATAACTTAGAGTAATTTTTTTGAATATGATACTGTTTACAAAAATGCAATAAAAATCTATCTTTATGTTTAATCTATGATATTAATGATACTGTAATCAGGGAATACCAGATGACTTTGCTGGATTGGTTTCAAAATTTGAATGCATAAACCATTTTTTAATGCCACGCCAGGTTGTAAATCTTTGAATTCCTTTCACAAAAAATTGAAAAAATTGATTTTTCTTAAAATATTAAAAAGATGAATTTCTTTTTTTGACAAAAAGTTTTGAGTTTTGAAAGAAAATATCAAAATATTTTTTCAAACTTTTTGTTTAAGGCTTATGTCTTTTTTTCATAAAGGCAAGAAAGAAAAACTGCAATAAAAAGGGTGATTGAAAAAGAAAATGCCAACAGAAAAGATTCACCCGAAAAATGATTGAAAAAAAAGATGGCAATGATTTGAAGTATTATTTTACAAAAAAACAACAAACATTTGCATTGACAGTTTCGAAAGCGACATCTTTTGTGTTTTTTAAGAGAAATAATAAGAAGATCAAATGGAAAAGATGTTTTTTAAAAAATCATAAAGGGCAAATTTGAAGAGGTACTTGAAAATTTGTGTCTATTGTTTATTGCACTTTTTATCGTTCAACAGTTGAATGTCTTTTTTTAAATGTCAAATGAAATTTTTCTTTTTGCCGTTTCTTTCTTTCTCTTCCATTTTTTTACTCTTACGAAACAGAAACATCGCTTTTGAATGCGTTTTTGGATGTCGTTGTTCATTGAGCAGGCAACGGGAAAGAATTTTATTACAACAAAATGTGCTATTAAATAATCGACAGAAATAATTTTTTTGGGGTGACAATGGCAGAACAAACGATATATTCATTAATAAAATCATTTTTTCCCAACAATTCACTTTCAAACTTTTCCTTGCAATTTTTTAATCTTCGCATTTTTTGTTACTTGGAAATAATTAATAATTGTTACAGTCCTAATCATGTTTTGAAATTTCTAAAATTTTAATTCTTTCCAATTTTAGCTGCCATTTGTTTCAATAAAAAAAATTTAGTTAGTTAAAAAAAACAAATTTGGTGCGTTTTTTTGTGTCCTATTATTGCTGCCTCATATAATCATATTTTTTGTTATTTCTCAGTTTCATTCATTCACTTGGATATTCCACCATTTCATTCAAATGAAACCAAGTACTATTCTTTGACTGTCAAAACTTACCAAGGTAATTTTGAAGTGTCCCTTTACAGTTTTTTTTAAATTGCGTCCTCCAACATAGGAAATAGTGATTTTTTTGCTCACCATTGCTTTCGTTATTGTTGTCCAATTTGTGTTTGTCAATTTATTTATTTTTATTACGTTTTTGTAATATTTTACATTTACAAACTTTAATTTTAAGTTAAGTCTCTTTGTGTTGAATTTTTAGCATTAATATTTTAATTGTTTTTCTTTTTATTGTTTAGTTGTCTATTTTGCCTTTAAGGATTCCTAGTTGGGGATTGTCCAGATCTGAAGACGGGTATTTTGTCGAAATTCCTCTCCTTTTCCGTCAAAATTTTTTTTTGATATTTGCCGCTTTTATTTGTTTTTTATTTTAGCCAGCCACTTTCCCCCTTAAAATACCCGACGGCAGACCTGAACAATCTCTATTTTCTTGTTGAGATGATATTTGGAAAAAATGCACCATTGCGTCCATGGCCCCAGACTTTACCAATATGTTTTGACGCGCTTTTTTTCTGCCTATTCATCCCTTTTTTTTGCGTTGACTCACTTTCGTATTTTTACACATTCTTCCATTTCAGTAAAAGAATACCAGACACTTTCACCTTTTTTTCCACTGTCAGAACTTATTGTGACAAAAGAGGCAGGTTCTTGAATGTTTTTTTTTGGCAAAAAACGCTGTTTTTTAGTGTTTTTTTCTGATCTTTTTTTCATTTTAATTCTTCTAAGATTCGAGATGCAAATTTAAGAGTTAGGGTTACTTAAAAAATATCACGCTTTAACCAAAAAAAAACAAACATTTTTTTCTTAGAAATTAAAGAAGGAGATCCATCGTGAATAAACTTTTTTTCACAAAAATCAGGGACTCATTGGGGCTGATTTTTTTATTCATTTTTTCCAGCTGCAGTGAAGGTGTTTTCGGTTCAAGAAATGCAATCGAAATCGCGAGTAAAAAGTTTTTTCACGATGGGGCTCGTCCTTTAACAATAAATATTTATTATATATTTCTTGTCTACTTTTTATTCTGTTGAGTTCTTTCATTTTTTAAACATCCTAAGACAAGCAATCTTTAACATTTTTTTATCTGCTCAAAAAATTGTTTAATTACAATGACAAATTTTTGACAAATAGCAGAAAAATTTGGAATCCCGTGTAGCCACTTTTCCTCTCATAAGGGATTGTCCAGAAATCACGTGACCATGAGGAGGGAGGGAGGGGGTAAGCCAAATTGTCACCCGGCTTTGATGTTGTCGGCAAAAGGCTTTGATCTTTGGTCACGGAGGGAGGGAGGGGGTCTGAAAATCACAATTTTTTGGTCACGTGATTTCTGGACAATCCCTAAAACTGCCACTGTTAGTTTGTTGGTTGGTGTCTGCGTCTATTTTTATTTTAAAGAAAGCGCTTTGTTTGGCAAATTGTGTACAATGACAATAAGATGCAAGGAAACATTTTTTGCTGATTTTTTTGGTGTAAAAAATAAAGCAAATATGATTGCATTAAACTTTTTTAATTTTTTTATTATTTTTTGTTAAATGTGAAACAGCAATTGTTTAATGTTATTTTACAGTAAACAAATGCTGGCGGGCCGTAGGCCCGCTTTAACCCCTAGTTATTTTAAAAACGATAAAAGAGAAAAGAGAAAAATTTCGATTATTTTTAAATTGTTAATGCTATCGTAGTTTTTTATATTATCAATTAGGGTATCAAAGTCTACAAAATTATTTTTTGCAGACATTTAAAACAGATATTTGAAAAAAATGACGTTTTTCTTTGAAGCTTTTAAGTTAAAAGTTTTAACGGCCAAAAAAAATTTAGCCATCTGTAATGCTTGAAACAATTACGATATTTGCTACTGTAGCACTCAAGTTAAACAAAAAGAGTTGTCATTGTCTACTTTTATTGCCTTTTTTATTCTTTTTTTATTCAACAGTTTCTAACATTTCTGCCTTTTGAATTTAAATAAATGAAAGAATTTAATTTTTCCTATCATGTTTTTTTTGCCATCATTACTTGTTTTTAAAACTGTATTTTGAAAAAATTGGTTAAAAACCTCCACAATGATTTTTTTGTTTTGTTACATTTAATATAAATGCCAATGATTTTCAGACAACTTCAATCAACGAAATGCCAGGGAATAAGCGAAAAGCTATCAAATTTGATCTCAAACAAGTTGTTGCTTATCGACAAAAACTTCGTCAACCTGCTGATACACCTCTGAAACTCACAAATCGAGAACGAAAGAAGTTTACATTCAAATCTCCATATCCACAAGAGTATTCCATTCCTTCAAGTATAATCTACTATATTACTCAAAATCCTACATTCCCTGATGGGCATCAAAAAATGATTTCAAGCTGCAAATCTCTCTTCCGAATGAGTGCAATTCTTCCTGTTAAAAGATTGGAAAATTTTCATTGTGTTCCAATCTCTTTTGGTTTGGAAGATTTTACAGCTGATGAGGATCTTTGCTACATGTGGTATGCAGATAATCAGAGATCATTTAATTTCAAGAAGCATGTTTTCAAATTGTGGATTTGTGGTTGTCTTCGTATTAATTATACAACCCTTTCTAATATTGCATCAACGTTGACTGGATTTGCATACAAATTTTCGCTTCAATCATTCAAACTTGAAAAACAAATTTTGACATTTGAAGAATTAAAAATTCTTGTTTCTGGAAGTAATTTGGAAGATGTTGAATATAATCAAAATGTTGTTAAAAATGATGATGGAAGTATTACAGATTTTGAAAAAGTTTTTGAACTTCTTTGTTGCACTGATTTGACGATGTAAGTTTTTTTTTATTTGATTGTTGCATTTGTATAATTTGATTTTTAGTGTTTTTCCTGATAAACATCATGGTGTTGGCAAAAATACTGCAAACAAAATTGCTGAACTTTTATCGTCTGAACAAACACCTGCTGAACACGAAATTTATTTATCCCGAATTCCACAAACCTTTGATTTTTCACTTTTTCCTCAATTTTTAAATGTAAATTATAAAATTCTTTGAATACGCATGATTTTAAATTTTCTTATTTTCAGGCAAATATGACTGGCCGGCAACATACAATTGATCTTCGTTTTGTTGATGGAATTTCTGATGCCTACAAAAACCAACTTCAAAAATGTGTTAATGATATTATTCAACTTCGTGGTATTTTTGCTCATACTGTTCCAGATATATCTTTTCCTGGTCAAAATAAGAAAGCATATTGGGAACTTTGGAAAATGCGACGTGGATATGTTGAAGGAATTCTTCAAAAGCCAGGAATCTTTTGATTACATCTATCGAATATTTGTTTACGTTCTTTAAACAGTTCAGTTTTTTTTCATTTTTTAATACTTTTGAATACATCTTTTTTTTATTTTGCTCTATATATGTTCAATTTAACGTTTCTTTCTTTAGTTGCTGACAAACTTTTTTTAAAGTTTCTTGTAAAATAAAATAATGAATTAATTTTTAAAAATTTTTTTTGAGTGATACAATTATCTAAAGTTTAGTATCAATTTTAAATTGAATGAAACACTTTTTAAACTCTTTATGCCACTGAAAAAAAAACCTCCGCCACATGTGGCCAATGAAATTTGCCACATTTTTTGGCAAAAAAATATGCCGAAACATGGCGAAAAATTTGCTTTTTTCCGACAAAATTGCAAAAAAATTGGCTTTTTTCCGACGAAATAGCAAAAAAAGTTGCCACTTTTTACAAATTGCAAAAACTAATTTGCCCATTTTTAATGTTTTATTTCTCTGTAGAGAGAGAGTGGCTCTTGTGTTCTGTTTTGAAAATGTACTTCGTACTTGCATTCCCAATACAAAAAACATAAGTAAACCCAAAATGGTTTCTTACCCATCAAGCTTTTTTCTGCGTTCTTTTTAAGGATGTACCAATGAGGTACAATTGCAGAAAAAATGCTTGCACCGCATGGTGCGCACACCGGTGCACAGGGACCATCCCGTGCCCTGGGGCGGTACCGGTCCAAATTTTGCGCAACCCCTCGGGGGTGTGCAAAATTTTCCTAATTTTTGGACATTATTTGGGGGGCGCACCCGAAGTTTTACAAATCTATGATTAATTAATATTTTGTTTAAATTTCAAGTTCAATAATTTGCCACAATGTGGCCAATTTTATTGCCAAAAAGTTGTAAAAATTTTTGCTAGCTTTTTGGCAAAGAATGATTTTGCCGGGGCTCTACAACGCATATTTTTATGCTCAAATGTGGCTTTTTTTCGCCACATTGTTGCTAGTTTTTTTTCAGTGTGGCATAACCTGCCAGATTGACATATCCAAAAAAACTTCGAAAAACCAAATGAGTCTTCTTTACTTTGGTAAGATATGTTTTTGAGGATGCATTTTTGTGAAAGCACTGGTTCATCAATGTCATTTGGGCATATTTTTGTGCCAATGAAATTTAATTCAATGGCATAAAAAACGGCAGAAATAAGTTTCTTGTGTCGTTGAAGGTAAAGGTGTTTTTTCTATTGTTGATTTTTGTTCTACTAAAATTAGATTACTAACATTCAAATTTAAAACTTCATTTGGTTTGACAGTTGTATTATTTTTTGTTTTTATTACTAACAGCATTTGAAAAATAAAAAATTTCTTTGAATTATGAAAATATCTCTATGTTTTTTTATCCTGCAGAAAACAAGGTCATCTTTGACATTTATTAATTTTTCCTATTTACCTCATTAGAATTGACAAAATTCCCAACAGGCAATTACTTCATTTTTTACAATTTTACAAGAAATAATCTTTAAAACAAAACTTTATTTTCAATGATTACATTTTCTTTTTATTTTTTGCTGTGAAAAGTTCGTTACCATAACACCCTGGGTACCTCCAAAAAAGGGTGTTGTGAAAGAAAAGGCGGAGAGCAAAGTTTTATGGCAAAAAAATAAGTTTTTTTTCATTAATTTTTTTCTTTGCTGCTGTTGCTTTTTTAAATTTGAGATTAAATTTTCACGTGGTTTTGCATTTTCTTTAATGAATGCTTCAATAAATTTTGAGCTGATTTTGAAAAAGAATAATAAATTAATAATTTGTTATTGTTTGATTTGTTTATTCAAATTAATAAAAGATAAAAGAGTATATTTGGGTGGTAATAAAAGTTTATTTGAGATGTTTTTTGTTGGTATTAAACAATAAATTTTTATTTAAAAAATAAGGAAGTTTATTTTATGGAAAAATACATAAAAAATGCCCTTTTTTAATGAAGTTGTAGTTCCAAAAAAGTAAATGTAATTGAAGTTTTCAAAATGTGACTCACTGAGGAAAGGTACACTATGGTATTTTTCCGAGAAAAATCCGTCACACACTAAGAAGACATTTTCGTGTCGAAACATTTTAATGCATTTTTTTCTGCATTTTTTTCAAGCTTGTTTATTATTTTGGCTATTCTTAATTATTTAAAATAAGAATAATGCCTTTTAAATGATAAAAATTGGTCTAGCTGAGATCTGCAAAAATCGAATAAAACAGAAATTTTTTGTTGTGGAAAAAAATTCATCAAAATGTTTCAACGCGAAAATGACTTCTTAGTGTATGACGGATTTTTCTCGGAAAAGGAAGAAAAAATTCCATAGTGGGTAGTCTGGAAAATTTAATATTTTTCTATCAGTGGTTTTTATTCAATGACCATTTATTTGAATGATTATGAATGGTAACCCGAATTAGATAAAAACAAATTTCAACAAATTTTGAGCTTTTTTTTTCTTTTAATGTATTAGGTAAGTCAATAATTCCGTTCGCCTGTTTGACCAGCTGGCATTTTAAAATTAACAGAGCAATATGGGTTAAAATTTTGCATATGGGTAGCCAAGATAATTTTACGTTCGGGGTTAAAAGGGTTTTATGAGGAATTGGAATTCTCATAGAATTTTCAGGGATTTTCGCGGCAAAAACGGAATTTTTGGAATTTTCGACTGAAAAACATTGAATTTGGCAGTTTAAAGCATTAATATGACCTGTACGGATAGCCCAGACACTGTTCTATTAGAATTTTATGAATTTGGAATTTTCGGGAATTTTTTGGAATTTTCGTGGAATTTTTAATGCTGAGAGTACTGTAACTCGGAATTTTCAAGAAAATTTTTATCTCTAACACTCCAATATCATTGGAAATGATGAAAAAAATTTATTAAATGATTAGTGAACACAATAGTATCAATCAGAATGCACAAAAACGGTTTTACAGATTTTTTAATCTTCTTGAAAAAGATACGGTAGGTTCATGAACTTCAGATATATCTAAAACGCCAAGTTTGCATTTTTATGCAAAAATCTTTTGCAGGGCCCTTCAAAACACTCCCTGGCATCTATTCTGATGAAAAAAATCAAAAAATAAAATTTTGATTTTTTTCGACTTTTTCACGTACTCCCCCACGTGAAGAATCTTTGACCTTAAGGGGGGACCACGTGAAAAAGTCGAAAAAAATCAAAATTTTAATTTTTGATTTTTTTGATTAGAATGGATGCCGGGGAGTGTGTTTAAGTGCCTCGTGAAAGGTTTTTGCATAATTATGCAAATTTGGCGTTTTGGAAGCTTCTGAAGTAAGTATGCATACCGTAACCTTTTCATGAAGATTAAAAAATCTGTAAAAACGTTTTTGTGCTTTCTGATTGATATTAATGTGTTCAGTAATCATTGTATAATGTTTTTTTTATCGTTTCCAATGATAATGAAGTGCCACAGAAAAAAATTCTTTAAAAATCCCGTATTACAGTACCCTCAGCATTAAAAATTCCACGAAAATTCCAAAAAATTCCCGAAAATTCCAAATTCATAAAATTCTAATAGAACAGTGTCTGGGCTATCCGTACAGGTCATATTAATGCTTTAAACTGCCAAATTCCATGTTTTTCAGTCGAAAATTCCAAAAATTCCGTTTTCGCCGCGAAAATCCCTGAAAATTCCACGAAAATTCCAATTCCACAAAAAACCCTTTTAAGCCCCATCGTAGAATTATCTTGGCTACCCGTATGCAAAATTTCATCCCAGGTTGTTCAGTTAGTTTTAAAATGCCAGCTGGTCAAACAGGCGAACGGAATTATTGACTTACCTAATAATTAAGAACGGATGATTTACCTTTGATGATGAGTTTTAATAGAACTCAAATTTGAACTTTGAAAGATAAAAAATGTTTCAAGGTTTAATTTTTGAAACATTAAAAATCTTGACAAATTTTGTAATAATTAAAAACTATTTCGTTTTTTCAAATAAATCTTTCGCTGAAGTGACAAAATAAAATTTACATAAAAATGAGTTCTGTCAACCATCGAAATTTGCACTTTTTTAATCTTTACTTTTTGTAAGCTTTCATTTATGAAGTGAAATTACTGTAGCGTGAAAAAAATTTTCTCTGTAAAGTTTTAATTGAAATTTTTCATTTTTCTTTTAAAAATTACATTACCGAAAAAAATATACTGCAACCCTTTTATGTAAATTTTGTATTTTTAGTGTTAAATTACAGTAAACCGCTTTGTTATGGTTTTGCCTTCATCTTGTAGTTAGTTAGATGCCAGGGATGAATAAATTTTACCACTTGAAAAACAAACAATTACTTGGGAAACATCTGTTTCTTATTTTTTTCACTTTTTAAAACTCATGCTTTTCAATTGACAGATTTTTTCTCCCTCGAAAACATTTTTTTGAAAACAATAATTTTCACTTGTCGAAATTGAAGTGAAAAAACATTCACGTTCCTGTAATTTCTATGGCAACCGATCGAATTTGGAGCGGCTGCCAAATTTGATTTACAACTTTTTTTCCCACTTTTCTTTTTCCCACTTTCGAAAGTTTTTGAAAAACGTTGGATAAAAAATGTGTCAACTTTTTGTCAAAGGTGTTGCTTTTAAAATTTATGGTTGTAGTAATTATGGGATAAAGTAGATTTCTTGGAATGTAAGAAAAACGGCAGTTTGTATTATTTTTTAAGTTTTGTAATTACTATAATTTTAAGTAATTTCTTAAAAAACTTTTTTTGCGACATTTGTTTATGAGGGTGGCAATTATCTTTTTTAGAATTTAGTACTTTTTTCATCACTTCTAAAATAAATGTTTAGTAATTTGATATTTCTACAGTAAACTTATTTATAAACATAAAGGTGGTTGGTTTCTTTAGCAACTCATTTTTATGGCAAAATTTTGATTTTGATGATGTTGTGTGTAAATTTTTTTCAATTGTAACAAATTTACTATCTCGCTCATATTAAATTTTTTGTGAATTGCTAAAAATGTCAAAATTTGGTATTATTCAGGTGTTTGTTACGGTACAAATATATATAAGAGCTTCTGAAAGTTTCAAGAAAAAGTGGCCACCCAAAAATGAGCTACAAAACAAAAAACTAAATTTCTATTTGCCCTTATTTATTGCTAGTTTTGTAGTTATAGTTTTCAAACATTGCTGATCAAAGGTGCACCAAAATGACCTTTTGCTTTCAGCATCCCTTTTGTTCTTTTTAAAGTTTTCTCCCACAACTTTTTTTTAAAAAATTTTGCATGCTAAAAAATTTGTATTTGAATTGTTATATTTTTCACAAAATTCATTAAAACTTGACATTTACTTTTTTTCCTTTTTTTGTATTTCCCACCACGCCATTCTGAGTAATTACTTTAAAAAAAATTTTTTTTCAAATTTTTAATAACTTTTTTCTTCGGAAGTTGAGTATTATTTTTTTAAAACACCTTTAAAAAAATTAAAGGAACTTAATGTTAAAAATATATTTTTCGTTTTACACTTTGTTTTTTAATACTGTAAAAATTTATTTTATTTCTTTTTTTAAATTCAGGTAATTTTTAAATATCTCAAAAAGAAACATGGCATTTTACACGACAAAGAGTAATTTCTTTGACTATGATGGTTATGATACAATAACAAGGACACCATTTTTGATCAGGGATGTCCTGAAATTTTCTGTGATTTCAGTGATATTCCTTTTGGGAGTTCTTGGAACTTTTGGAGTTCTGATTTTGATGATGGCCAAAAAAGGCAAGCATTTTCGTGGAGTTCGATGGTACTGTATTAATTTAATGCTTTGTAATATACTGTATTTGGTAAGCTTCTTTGTACCCAATTTCGAGCAACTATTTTGACTCTCACTTTTCACAAGTGAATTTGTCCTTGCACGACTTTTTGAAAGATTTCGTCATTCTTATGTCACTTTTAGACATTTGCAATCTTCAACAATACTCAATATCCGTTTGCTAATATGGTCAGTAACAATATTCGAACAGTCTTCAAAAACTATCATCAACCTGTCAAACAATGGTATTATTCAGTTTACTGCTTTTCAACAGTCCTTCTCTTCCTTGAAACAATTTCTCGGTAAGAAAACAAATTTTGAAAATTTGCATAAATTTCGTCCTACAAATTTTTCAAAATTGTTCTTTTGTCAAAACACCAGTGCAAATTTTTTTGTTACAGTGTTAAGTTGTTTGTCACATTTTTAGGGTTATCCGAGAATCAAAAGGGATATTTCATATCATTTGGATTGCTTTCCTTTTGGCAATTGACATTCTTCCAGCAGTTTTTGGATATCTTCGAGTAAGTTTTACCATTGATTTTTCTATCACAAATTACCATAAAATTTGCATATGCTTCATAAAATGATTTTTTAGACAAGCACTTGGCGATATGTTGATATGGATCCTGAACCTTTCTCAATTTATCACTGCGTTGGATTTATTGCACTTTGGCTTTCCTTTGCTCTCATGTTTTTATCCTTCTTTTGTTGTTTATGCCGAATTTCATCAAAGCATGCCGAAAATGGTGTAAGTTATGACTTTATGAAATTTATACAAATTTTGGCAAAAATATGTTTGATAAATTTGTTGTGCAAGTTTTTTTAAAGTCAAAAATTTGCATAAGCTACAATTTATGTAAATTTTTAATTACTTTTTAAAATAAACAAATGCCACTAAAAGTGAACAAGTAGGCACTTCCTAAAGTAATCTGACACCTATAGAAAATGCCAAGAAAAGACCCAAGAAATTATGCAAATTTCCCATTTTTTAGCTATTACGGTTCTCTCGTCGCTCATTCATCTTTATCTTCCTTTATGGAATTGTGACAATTTGGTGGCAGTGCCCTGCAGCCTATGAAATTGCCAATGGCATTTTAACATCTAAAATTGGAACTCAACAAATCATTGAATTTACTTCCAAATTTAACGTATGTTTTTTTAAAACTATATTTGTGACAATTTTAAAACCATGTGAAATTTTTTTAGGGTATCATTGCTCCATTGACGTAAGTGTTTTTTATTAGATTTTCTGAAAAGTTTCGTAATCTGAAACATTAACCTTTAAATTTCACTTAAAAAGCAGTAAAAATATTGTTGTTTTTAAATGGGACAAGTTCCATAAAAATGAGATTACGAAATACAATTTTCTAAATTTTTATGATTCAGTATTGATGCCTCAAGGGTGTTACTGTAGCAAAGATGACGTAATACCATAAAATTTGAGATTTCGTGCTGAAAATTTATTAACTTGGAATCAATTTATGCAAATTTTATGAAGACATATTTTGAACAAGAAATATATTTTCTATGAATATTTGCATAATTTTTTTTAGTTTCAATGGGAGTCTCTGATTTTAAATAGCTAAACATGCGTTTACGAAATTAGCTTAAATTTTAAGTGCTCAAAACAATTTTCTAAAATGTTTTTAAAAATTTGCATAATTACCAGTATAAATATTTTAGTACCTAAATAAGCGTTATTTTGCTATAGTAATCTTTTAAAAAACAATAACAGATGCTTGACATCCCCAAAAAATCCTTCTAATCTTATTTTTAGAATTTCAAAAGACTATGCCGAATATTCCATTCCAGCTGTGATAGCTTGGGCAATGATCATTTTAATGCCATCTGTGTCAATCGTCAATTTTGGCGTCAGAAAAACGACAACAATTACGCGAATTAGTGACTCGCATGAACATTTAACTGCCGTCACAGTCCCAAAGGCATAAATAACCTTTTTTATCTTTACGAAATTGTACAATTTTACTGTCTTCTATATCATAATCCCCTAAGGATATAATATTATTTAAATGACTATTTTTGTGATCTCTCTTAGGAATTTAATACCATATGACATATTTATTTTTTGTTGCATTTTCTTAAAAGTTTTTTCCAAGAATATTTTGCATTTACTCATATCATTTTTTTTACTATGTTTTTAAAGTTCTCTGTTTTTCTTTTTTTCTGTTACGCATTTACACTTAAAAATTATAATATGTAAAATTTAAAGGTGAAAATAAAAAAATAATTACAACTCGGATGTAATGGATTAATGTGACGCATTCCCAGTTTTTTTACATTTATAAAAGTACAACAACAAGTTTTACCTAAATTTTTTATTGCTATTAAATTTTGACAAAGCAATGGTTGTTCTGCAGAAGAATAAGGGCTGCATTTTTAAAAAGTCATTTTAATTACACACTTCTTCACTTTTTCATCCCTTTTTCCATTCACAAAAAAGACAAAAAAATGCAAATTTTACAAAAACAAAAACAAAACAAGGGGGCAAAAGAAAAAAGTGTCCATAATTCTGTTAAATAATGAAGTAATACAACGAAACTTTGTAGTCGTTAAAGCGCGACAACAAACAATGAAAATATATTTCTTTGCAATCAATCAACAAAACATATTTTCAATGTTTTTTCTTTATTTTTAAATTTTAAATGATGCATTTTATTTTAAAAAACTTGCACAATTATGATAAACTTGTTTTTCTGTTTTGATTTCATTTTAGTGTCACAAAAATCTTTTGATTAAAAAAATTCTTTTAAAAAAATGCAGGTCATTAAATTATTGTTATCGATTATTTCTTTATTAGGTTTCTGTAGAAAAAGTACAGCAAAAAATGACGAAAGTGGAATACAAAAAAAGACTCCATTTTTTTATGGGACCATTTTGTATGGTATGTTTTATAAAAAACCTACTACTTTTTTTAAATTGTATAAATGTGCGATTTGATTTTAGAAAAATTTTGTTATGTTTCGGATAAATCTTTAATATGTGGAAAAGAAAATAGTGGTAATGCAACATTTCTAGAATTAAATAATCACCAAATTGAAAGTGTTGCAGTGTATTCAAATTTTACAAATATTTTAAGAAAAGTGTGTTTAAAGGAGAATTTGGATTCAGTAAATGTCGCATTTCCCAAAAAAAAGTTTAAGAAAATTTAAAATGTCTCTTTAAATGGCAGATGACATCTCTTTTCTGTGCCCCCATAATATAAAAATTTACATAATTTATCTTTTTTTAAATTTTGCATGTTTTTTGTCTGTTTTTTGCGATCCGTAATCTCGATATCCTTTGGGGGGGGGGGGGGCAAATCAAATTTGCATTAATATTATTTTGTCACAATTAATTGGGATTTGTTATGCCCGAAACAAGAAAATTTTAATCACTTATTTCATGAAAAATATATTTTTAGGATCAATTATTACTTGGGCGGGAAGAATCAATTAAATCCCTAAAATTATCAAATAATTCAATTACATTTATCGAAGATAAAACCTTTGACGCTTTTGTATCTCTAGAAACCTTATATTTTAATTACTCAAATATTACAAGCATTGATGAAAAAGTTTTAACAAAGAAAGTTGGTTCTCATCTTGTGACTTTGAGAATGGATGACTGCAATATTTTATTCCTTTCGCCTTCAACATTCCAGTTTTTAACAAATTTATTTGAATTAAGTCTTGATGGAAATCTTCATGTTGGTAGATTTATTAATAATGGAATATTTACAAAATCTTTAAAGAAGTTGTCATGGTTATCTTTAAAAAATTGTAATATTACTGTATTGGATGAAGATGTTTTTGCAAATTTAACGTAAGTTTAGTAAAGGATTTTAGATGGGGTTTACTAAACAGTGGACAAATCTTACAAATTTGCATAGAATTTTTTCAATATATGTTAAAAAACCTTTTGAATTGTTATCACATTGTTTAACTAATTTTTGTTGTCATAAATGGATCCCCTTTCCACTACGGCTGGTATTGCACACTTTTGATCATGCGCTGCGTCTCTTCTTTTCTCTGTTCTTTTTTTTTCTTTCACGACAGAGTTAAAAAAAGAACAGAGAAAAGAAGAGACGCAGCGCATGAGCAAAAGTGTGCAAAACACGCCGTAGTGCCTTTCGTCCTGAGCGACAGATAAAAAGATTTTAAATAAAATTAAAATAAAGTCTACTGTTTGGATTTGATCTTTTGCCGTCATCGTTTTAAGGCGGCAAAAGATCAAAGGTGGCCCCTCCAAATGAAAATGTCCACCCCAAAATTTTTTTCTGTCTACGGCCTTATACTTTGCAGTTGTATAATGCACACTCCTGACCCACATTTATATTACCCCCCCCCCCGAGTGGGAGGAAATACTGTAATTGTTAATATTTTTCAGCAATTTGGAATATCTACTGCTATCACGTAATCCCTTCACATCCATCCCAAAAGCAATCAATATTATTCCAAAATTGTTTTTACTTTCACTTGGATTTTCAAATATAAAATCTATTCAAAAGGATAAAGAATTATTTAACAAAAATTTGAAAATTCTTTCAATTGGAGGATCGAAGGAATTAACAAACATTGAAGACTGTGTATTCTGTAATTTTCCAAGCTTATATTCAATTGAACTTTCACAAAGTTCTAAACTTTCACAAATTCACCCTAATGTTTTTGGTTCAGTTGAAGATATTCCAGGATTGTTGGAGGTTAGAATTGAATCATGCAATATTTCATCACTTCCTGAAATGCTCCTTCAACGAAAGATAAAACTTTATCTCGCTGATAATCCTATTAATGGCAAAGGGATCGTAACCGTAAATGTGTAAAAATAGATTTGTTGTTAAAATTAATTAGATTTTTATAAATTTGTTTTGTTGTCAAAAAATTCACATTTTTAAATTGTTGTCATTATGTCATTATACCGTGTTTGAAGATGAAAAAGTTGATTTTTTTTGATAATTCTGTGCAAAAATGTATGAAATTTTAGAATTGTGGTAAATTTTTTCTGCCATTTGGCGAAGGTTTTAAAATGCCAAAACTTTGTATTTAACAAATAAGGATATTTCAAAGGCAAAAAAGTTTTATGCTAATTTTTGTGATATATCCATCAAACGGATAAAGCTTATCTGATTTCAATATACAAGAGATTGGATAAATTTAATCCTTTTTTTGTGACTATAAAAATTGAGCTTATGAAGGCAAAAGACAAATTTGCATATTACTTGAAACATCATGTATTTTCGAGGTATGATTTTCTTTTCTAACACGACCTCATTCTTTTATTTACTTGCAAAAGTAACAATTCAAAAAAATGAATTAAAATTCTGTACAACAAAACGTACTTGAGACAACTTGATTCGGACTGAAATTAGAATTGAAATATTGGCAATTATTTTGTGGTTTATATGGATCTGTATCGGTAATCATTCCCACACCATGTTGGAAAAATAAACGACCAACAAGTTTTGTTTGGCTTTCAATGATGCCGTCCCAGTCAACAGGAATCGTACTATTTTCATATCCGGTATTGACCAAAAATTTGGAATCACCTTGAGGAAGGATAAATGTGCAAGGTTTATTGGACGCTGCTTGACTAAAATAAGTATAAGTTTGAGCTTTTTCAAACTTAAAAATTCCTAAAGGTATTTCTTTATTATGCAAATTTTTAATGATTTGATAACTATGATTTAATATATTTTGTTTTTCAAAAGATCAAAGAAAACGTGCCGACGAAAAATGTCGGATACCACACTATAAGGGAATGCCAAATACTCTCTTTCACAAACCCTCGATGGTCGAAAAATTTGCATAATTAATTAACCATTTTCACCCCATACTTACACATAGCAAGATTCATAGTTATTGATTTTAATCCAAATTTTTAATTCTTCGGGTCCCATGGATGCTCCTGTTACAGTCATATTCCCGCCACTAACAGTATAATTAACTTGTGCTGTTGCAAAAATACTGTAATTATCATCGACATTGTAAATCGTTGTTCGAGACTTAAATCTTTGGCAATTTGTCAAATTTTTTGGAAAAATTTCAATTGGTTTAAAAGTTGTACAGCATTGATTTAATGAACTTTGGAGTCGGCCATGTCTATCTGAAAATCTGATGGAAAGGAATTAATCAGAAATGTGTGATATGCAAATTTGCAACACCATGGAGTTTATCTTTACAAAGTTTTGCAAATTTTTTGTTAAACTGCTTAATCGTAAAACTTCAAAAACAAATTTTAGAAACTTTTTGGCATAAGGTTTTGTGTGCCAAAAAAGGATTTGTCCAAAATTATGCAAATTTTTTCGCAAACTGTTTTAAGAAAATCCGGTCTAAAATGAAAGAAATTTTAGAAATTTTTGGCATAAGATTTCTGGTACCAAAAAAAGTTAAAGCCCTAAGTTATGCAAATTTATTTGTGTAAAAATAGATTTTCACCTTACCGTAATATCCGCCACCGTAACAATAATTAATAGCATTATAGATTTCTCCGGTATCCAAACTAAAAAATCCTTGATCAAAAACTTGTGAGAAGAGATGATATTTATATAAATCTTCAGAAGCCGAAGATTTATTTACAATCATTTCGATATGAAAAATGGAAGTGCCATTTTGGAGCGGGAATCGAAGAGGTTTTTCAAAATCAGATTGGCAAATATAATCTGCATCATTTGGGACAACACAAAGCACTCGATCAAATTCGGTACTGTAGTTAACACTGATATTACTGATAATTAGATATGTTGGATCAGGATCAACCGAGAATGTTGCTTTGATTTCGATGGATGATAAGCCAAGGGGACCACTTATATCATAATATGTATTGGTTACTTCTGTACAGCCTTGAGAAGTTGAAGCATATGTGGCAATGCCAAAGGTTGCAAGAAGGTATACTGTAGCAATAGCTAATTTCAACATTTTTTTTGATGTTCACCAAAAATCTTATACTTTCAAAAATTGTAGTACAACTTTTATATTAACATGAAAGTCCGTGAATGATATCATTTAACACATGTGTTGACGGAAAATTGATAAGCAATAATACCTAAAACAATGTTGGAAAGAAGTTGGGCGTTGATTATCTGAGAAAAAAGAGAAAGGGTATGGCCTACATCGTTTTTCTTTAAAAGACACAATTTGTTTACATGTGGTTATGTTGAGGGAATTAGGTACATGGGTACATGGGTACAAAGGTAGAAATACAAAGGGCGAATTCCAGGTGATCATTAAAATATTTCGATAAGTAAAGAAATTCCTGATACGTAAACATATTGTAAAACTTTATTTTGGTAATTTTCACAAGAGTTGATGAATTATTTAAATTTTGTTATTACAACAAAACTTTTAAAATATCCAAGCTACAATGCTTTCAATGGATCTGTGTTTAAAAAGCATTAATTTTGTTTATGAATTTTAGGATTTTAAGTTAATAAGGAAATAATTAAACATGTTTAGCAATTGTAAAATATTCAGTGACATACATGGGAAAATTTAATTTTGACATTTGTGGTTGTAGAAAGGCGGGAGGCCTCTCACCGTAGACATACTCAACGAACGCCGGGATTGGGGCTTCATATTTTGCCCATAAACTCGTCTAGTATAAGGTATAATTGTGTCAAAAAATTAGCTGCGGAATCCTCATCCTGTGGGTTTACCAGGGACTCAAAGTTACTGTAATACAGTAATCCACAATGTGAAATCCACACCTTTAATTTGCATATTCTGCAAATTTTAGAAGCTAAAACGTTCCAAATCTGTCAGATTCGGATTCAGCATGCCCGAAAACCTATAAATCCAGGAAACAAGGCCAGTAAATTAGAACTTTCTAGAAATCTAAACAAATGTACGGAAAAATGGTGCTTCAAAATTTTATTCGCTTCTCTGAAAAAATTTGCATACAATTTTTTTGGAGAAACTAGTGTTTAAATGTGGTTAAATATTCTTTATTAATCATATTTGGGAATCTAATAGGGAAAAAAGTCAATTGTACTGATTAGTCATCAAGGTTAAATTTCGGTATTCGGTGTAAATCAGGGTAGTTCATATTACGGTGCAGCGATGACGAATTGGTTTTAGTGAATCTAAACATTCCATTTCGTATTTTTACCATAATTATTACATCCACAGTGCTTCCGTGCAGGTATATCCGTAAGGGTAAATATAAAAAAAAAAAAAAAAAAAAACAGTAATCCACAATGTGGATTTCACATTGTGGATTACTGTATTACAGTAACTTTGAGTCCCTGGTAAACCCACAGGATGAGGATTCCGCAGCTAATTTTTTGACACAATTATACCTTATACTAGACGAGTTTATGGGCAAAATATGAAGCCCCAATCCCGGCGTTCGTTGAGTATGTCTACGGTCAGCCCAAACAGAACTGAGAAAATTCTTTGATCTTTTGCCGCCGCCATGTGAGATCAAAGGCGTGCCCCTCCGAAATGAAAATTCCCAAAACGATTTTTTTTATGCCCTTGTAGTCATTCGATAAATTGCCTACGGCAATCTTCTCTTTTTCCATATTTCTAAACCCAACAAACGATTACATTCTTTTGCATAAATTTTTTGTTTTTAGAGCATTTGTGATCGATTTTCTCATGACCCTGCCATAAAAATAAATGAACAGGTCAAAACATGGAACAACTAAAATTTTTATTAATAGAAAGTCATCCCCGAAAAAAAAGTATTTGGTTTTGTGATTTTTTTTTGCATAATGGCTTCTGTTAATAAACTTCAAGAAATACAACAAATTCAATTTAATTTTTTTAAATCTCAAGATCCTGAAACTGGTAATTTTGATGTTGTTTTTGAAGTTGGAGGAAAGGTATATAACGTTATTTTTTATAAAATTCATAAAATAAATGTTTCAGAAACTTTATGCTTACAAAAGCATTTTGCCTGTGCTTTCTTCAACTTTTAAATCAATGCTTTCGGATTCTTGGACAAAGAAGGATGAACCATTGAAAATTACTGGTTACAGCTTCAAAGATTTCTTTGAATTTTTAACTTTTATCTATTCTGGTGACTGTAAATTAACTGATAAAAATATTTTTGTCATGGTTGATATTGCTGAATTTTATCAAATTGCTCCATTTAAAACGTATTGTGATGAATTTTTGTCAAAAGTGACATTAAACATTGATAATATTTTTCAATTTTTGGATTTGACAAACAAATATTCCATGATTCACCTAAAAAATTCTGTAAAAACTTTTATCGCCCAAAATTGTGTTCATCTTTGCAGCTGTGATAACTTTTTGATGCTTAATAAATCATTTATTACAGATATTATTCAAATGGCCCATGATGTTGTTAAACAAGAGGATTTGTTTCAAGCTGTAAACTTTTAGATTTTTAATTTTTATAAAACATTGGATTTTTATAGATTTACAAATGGGCAGAAAAACAAGCCAAGGATAACCGAAAAGTTGATCCCAACTTTAATCTCAACGATTCAATCAAAAATGAAATCTCAGATTTTCTTCCTCAAATTGCCTTTAAAAAAATGAAAATGCAATTTTTGTTAAAATTTGTTGGTAATAAATCCTTCTGTTTTTATACCATCTAAAAATAACATTTTTTTAGTTCCCCGTGGCTTCATTTTTCCGTCCCTTGATGATTTGAGCCAAATTTTATCTAATATCTATTCAACACCGGAGCGTAAAGGTTTGTAAATTTTTTTTTAAATTTGAATACAGTGTTGTTGCGACTTCGACTCCGGAATCATGGAGTCAGAGTCTAGGGGTCAGAGTCGACTCCCGCACAAAATTTTAAAAATTGCAAGAAAAGCTGTTTCCGTTTAATTTAATCGTTGTAAACCTTTCTTACCGATCTTATTAGCATATTAGGTAATAATACATAGGGTTTTTAAAATTTAAAAATAAGTTTATAAAGGTTATTCAAAACCTTTATAAACGAAAAAAATTAAAAAATATGTAAAATTTTTTTTGGTTAACAGAAGTTGATAAAAAACCCCCTGAAACAGTTAATATATGAATTAGATATATTAAATGACAAAAAGCAGATTCGAAAAAGCATTTTTAAATATAATACAAGATTTTTTTGAATCAGACTCTGACTCCGGAGTCGGGGTCAGGGTCAACAAATAGTAAAAAGCACAACACTGTTTAAATAATGTTTTTAGTTATGGTAACAAATAATCGCGGGCAAAAATTACATGGATCTCTTATCCCTGACGAAACTGTGATTGAATCGATCGAATCATTAAAAAACATCTTGTCTGATAATGTCATTTACAATGGATTAGTCGGCGGTATCTCATTTTAGTACCGTTCATTTTAGTACCAACTCATTTTAGTACCAAAAATGTTTCATTTTAGTACCAACTCATTTTAGTACCACTTGGCCAAAAAGCTTAATTTTCAAGTGTATGCAAGTAATTTTGTGATGGGGATACTTGGTTAATCTTACCAAAGTTATTTTGACAAAAATTAGTAATATTTTACCATCAAAAATAACTTTTTGGCCAAGTGGTACTAAAATGAACGGTACTAAAATGAGATACCGCTGATTAGTCCGATGGAGTTCAAAATCTGTAATCCCATCAACTCCAAGTCCATTAATATGGAAAATTCAAATTAATTGGTATTTAGTTTATGACAATGATGGTTTTCTGAAACTTGCCTCTAAATATCAAATTTCAAAAAATGATTATTTACTTGCTGAAATGTTTGGTCAAACTGAATTTGAAACAACAGCTCATTGTCACATTAAAATTTTGTAAAAAATTCTTGTTTTTTCATCTCTATTTTTTATTGTGAAAGTTTTTTTTGTTATTACCGTACTTTGAGGAGGTCAATAAACTAAAATTTCTAAAAGTTTAATTTTGTCTTACAATTTCGATCCGAGTCCAGTCTTGTTTTTTACAATCAATTTTTTTTTGTTTTATTTACCACTATACGGTATTCTTATATGCCAATATGCAAACTTAAAGTCTATAGTCCTATTTCCATATTTGTCATATGGATGGGGACATAATTATACAATTTTTCATGAACTACTAGTCAAAATATATAATCTATTCAAAGACAAATATGGCAAAAATAATTTTATTTATTCGATAAAATGCCTATGGCAATCTTCTTTTTTTCCATATTTCTAGACCCATCAAACCAATGCATTTTTGTGCATAAACTTTTTGTTTTTAGGAAATTTGTGATTGATTTTCCTGTGACCCTGCCACAAAAATAAACGAAACTTGGTAGGTCAAAAAGATGGAAAAACAAAAATTTTATTTATAGAACGAGTCACTCCTGAAAAAAAAGTATTAAGTTTTGTGATTTTTTTGCATAATGGCTTCTGTTAATAAACTTCAAGAAATTCAACAAATTCAATTTAATTTTTTCAAGTCTCAAGATCCTGAAACTGGTAATTTTGATATTGTTTTTGAAGTTGGAGGAAAGGTATGCTTACTGCTGTTTTAATTTTGACTTAAAAAGTAGACATTTTGTAGAAGTTATATGCCTATAAAAATTTATTAACTGTTTTATCTTCAACTTTCAAATCAATGCTTTCTGAGCGATGGACAAAAAAGGATGAACATATTCAAATCAAAGATTACAGTTTCGAAGATTTCTTTGAATTTTTGACTTTTATTTATTCTGGTGAATGTAAATTAACAGACAAAAAAAAATATTTTTGTCATGGTTGATATTGCTGAATTTTATCAAATTGCTCCATTTAAAACGTATTGTGATGAGTTTTTATCAAAAGTGACCATGACCAATGAAACCATTTTTCAATTTTTGGATTTGGCAAACAAATATTTCATGATTCACCTTAAAAATTCTGTCAAAACTTTTGTCACCAAAAATTGTGTTCATCTTTGCAAATCTGATAACTTCTTGATGCTCAATAAGTCGTATATTACTGAAGTTGTTCAAATTATCAAGGATGAAGTTAAACAAGAAGATTTATTTCAAGCTGTAACTTTTTAATTTTATTTTTTTTTTGTAAAATAATGTATTTTTAGATATATAAATGGGCAGAAAAACGAGCTGCAGACAAACATGCAATTGAACAAAATCTTAATGATTTGATTAAAAATGAAATCGCAGATTTTCTTCCTCTTATTGAGTTTAAAAAAATGAAAATGCCGTTTTTGTTGCAGTTTGTTGGTAATACCCCTATCATTTTTACAGTATCTTTAAATTTCATTTTTGTAGTTCCTCGTGGCTTCATTTTTTCTTCCCTTGATGAAATGAGTCAACTTTTATATGGTAGCTATACTATGCCACCGGATTTCAAAGGTAAACAAATTTTTTAAATTTATGAAAAAGAAATAAGCTTTTTTTCTTATTTTTAGTTGCAATATCAAATAATACTGAACAAAGCATCTCTCAAAAGTTTCATGAAATTATACAAATTATTGGTTTTATTATTGGTTGTATTTTTTGTTTCTTTTTTTTATTATGTTTATTAGCGTCAGTTGTTGTAAAGCCATAATGGTTGTTACAAAAGATTGTATTTTTTTCATCTCACCACAAATCTTTTTTTCTCATTTACACAAAATGATATTGCATATATGCATACCTGCAGGTATACCTGGTCTTATATATACAAATTTGCATATATATATATTTTCATTGTATTTATGTCAAATTTTTGTACATAAACTTTTTTTTTCAGAAATTAGTTAAAAAGGTACTGTATAACAAAAAATAGTAATAATACAAAAATACTTTCAATAAAATAAGTAAGCAATGTTGTAATACCATACGGCAAAAATAGGTTAAGAACGTTTAAACAATATATCGATTGAAGCGTGCCCTTTTCAAATAATAACTTTCTGTGCTCGGTTTTTGCTTTCATTTTAGCAACTTTTTTCCTTCTCTCAAAATAGTCACTTCTCTTTTTTGGAAAGACAAGAATAAACAATGTTGTTTATAATAAAACTCTTTTTTCAAGAGCTTATTTTTTTATATTTTGGACTTTAAATGGGTCATATAAAAATCATATTTTATTTCTTACTCTGCCAAATTGGTGTAATATTTTCAGAGCCATGTTTGTTGTTTTTCTTTTTTAACTGTTTAAGTTATTTGAGTTTCAGTAAATGATACTGTTCAAAATCTTCTTAATAAAATTCATGACCGTAATTTTTCAGCTTTTCAAAACATGTGGCTAGCTACCGATGCTACTATTAATGGATTATCTGATGTTTATCCAAGTGGTATTATCCTTGGAAAACTTGCAACTAAATTCCTTAAGGACGAAATTGCCGTACATAGCGTCTTAATATGAATTACACTTAATTTTTCTTGTTTTTAGCCAAATTCTGATGAATATTCTGCTATAAAGCTGATCTTAAATTTAACAATGTCGACAATGGATGAGCCTAAAAATAATGAATTTAAAATAGAAGATAAGCCAATTACATCAGATCTCAAATATTACCACTTTTTAAGTGATTATGATGCTGTGAGCTTTATGCAAAATTTATTTTAAAATTTTATTCAGCGTTTGCAGAAAGTTGGAATAGTAACTTTAAGTCTCCAAACAGGTTTACACTATTTAATTCATCAGATTCATTCGTCATCGAGATGGAATGAATTTTGTACAAAGAATGGAAACAGTATTCCGCAGGCAATCTTAGATGTAAGTTTTTTTTACAATTTATAAAGTATATTTTTTTGTAGAGATTATACAAAAGGGTGGTAGTTGGTTGTCAATCTATAGATACTTTTTCTTCTGAAACTTGGTCAAAAACTTCTTCTTATGCAAAAAGTTACAAGTTTTTTCAAGATTTGGAAAATGAGGTTATTGGTTTAGTTAATTCTTCAATTTATGCAAATTACAAAACTAGTAAGCCCTTAATAAATAATATCGTGAATTTTTCAGATAATTTTGACATTTTTTTTTAGAAATTTTATATCCTTTGTCCAAAATTACGAATATTGATCAAGTTTTGCTTTTATTGAAACATGGTAATTGTTTAAAAGAAAACACGTGCATCCCATAAAATTTTTGCCTACACATTTCGTTATAGTCCCGAAACGAAAATATTTAAATTTCCAAATTGAAGATTTCTGATGACATTTTCTTTCATAATTATTTTTTCTGATTCCAAAAATGTTATGGACTTTAAAAAAATGGTTGGATATAAGTAGAATTTTAACTTTTTTGTACAAAAACCAGCATTTTTGATAACCAGTAAAAAACTCATCTTATATCAAATCAATTTTTTATGTTCATACTATTTTTGAAATCAGAATCAAAAAAAAAGTTATGGAAGAAAACATCAACAGAGTATATCAATTCAGAGTTGTTAAAATTATTGTATTGAAGTTAAAACGGAACGTTGAGGTAAAAAATTTATGAAACGTGCGTGTCCTCCTTTAAGTACTACTTTAAAAACGTTTTTATGATATAAAGAAGTTGTAGATGTTCAAGGTAAAACTTATAAGCAAATTATGGAAGTTTTGTCATATGCAGTGCATAAATTTATTGAAAGTGGCATGTGTGCTTTTCATTATTTATATCAATATGCAGAATCTAAATTTTAGTTGTTGGTTAGATGATATCCTAGAAAAATATAGTTTTAAATTTGATAAAGTTTTATTGGATATTGCTGATATCACCGAAGATTTTCAAGTTATTGTGAGTTTGTTTGCCCTCAGGGGTCCAGTTTTTTAATGAATAAAATAATAAAATTAGAAAATTGCTGCTATACTTTGTATTGAAGAAATTGCTGGTAACAAACCTGGAGAAGACAAAAAAGTGCTCAAAAATATTTTGGATAAATCCGTGGAAATTCATCACTTTGTCAAACGTAACATTCTTGAAAAATATGTGAGTTGTTGTTTTTCTCAGCCAAAACTATCTAAATAATTTTCATTCACGGTACAAAATCAAACATTAAATTTAGAAACTTTTAAAAATTAGGTATTCAGTTATCCAAAAATTCTTGATTTACTAATGCGGATTCTGGAGTTTTTTCGTCTCTGTTATCAGTTTTGTGTCGCCTGAGTATTCCTAAAAATCAAAGAAAAAATGCCGCCTTTCGCATCCATAATAATTTTTCATACATCACATAGAAACAAAAAATTTGCATATCTATTATAGGATAATTATTTTAAAAATGGTAAAGCTGTTATTGATCTTCGAAATTGGATTTTGAACGATTACAATGAAGATTTAACTCGGAATCTCAATCACTCAGCTGAAGCAATTCAACATTTTCTTGAAAATCGAGGTTGTCAAACGTAAGAACTTTTATTCAAATTCAGGTTTTAGAAATTTTAATGTCTTTTTTGCGACCCCGCGGGATGGCTAGCCGAGTAATTCGGCTGAATTTTTCGTTCTTGTTAATCGTAAAATTTTTAGATATCTTTTTAATGTTTTTATAACTGGGAATTATGTTCTTGGTCGAGAAATTGAATTTTCATGTGTTGATAACAAATCGTGCTTTTATTTAACTGATATCAAAGAAACTCACATCTTTATTTCTCGACATACTTTTGAATATGGACGGGCAAGGAGATCACGAAAATATTTAACGAATCTCGAAATAGCAATCAAAAATGTTCTTTAGTTAGTTTAAATATTTATATTATGTAAATTAACATAAATTAAAATCCAACCCCAATAAAAAAACGATACAATAATTTCAATTCTACAAAAATTTATCATTTTTAGCGAAGATTTTTCTGAAACTCTTCCGACTTTATTAAATGACATCGAAAATAAATTCCCCGCAGCGAACACTATTAATTCATATCGAGCTTTGATTGCAATGCATTATTCAGTAATTTTTGGAGAACCGTACAAATTTGGTTTTGCAACATCTGAGCTTAACAAAATTCCAACTTTTTATTCTGTTTTTAATTCTACCTCCAACTTAATTAAATCTCATCAAACTTATTTAGCTTATATGCTGTAATTTTTTCAAATTCATTTTCGATGTAAAATAATTGTGCTACAGTATTCCAGTTTATAAAAAATCCATGTTTTATTACTTGACAACATTACATGAACAATGACCCCAAATTCAAAGAAAAAACATTATCAATATTACTGTGACAAAATACGATAGAAGATACCATACCCCCAAAAAACAAAAATTAAAGTAAAAAATTAATAAATACCAGAGATAAATAATGATTGATTACTGTAAATGGAATAAAAATATATCTACAAATTCATAAAAAAGTAAAGACCTCGTTGAATGCGTATTTTTTCTATCTCGCATTAAAAATTCATAAGAAGCACAAAATAGAGATAAATGAATACGGTAGAAAAAACTAATAAAACGATAACAATTAAAGTGCGTAAAAATGGAAGAAAACTTAAATTTCATTAATTAAAAAGTTTCAAAGCTACAGTAAGTAATTAAAAAATGTCAATTAATAAAAGAGTTTTAAAGAAGGCGGTGGTTTACAAACTTTTTAATTCCTGATTTTCAGGTTGATTCAACATGATAATTAGGGTCTTTTTTCGAAACAAATCCATTCAAAACTATTTTCGTTTTGGAACCCAAAATAATATAGAAAGTAAATGAACCACCGCCATGTTTAAAGTAGTTACTTGAGTAAATGATATTTAAGATAAAAATTAATAATAACCAATAAAAAAATGTGTTAAAGCTGAAAAAAAGTATAGACAGAAAACACAAAAGTATACTGTAAAAGGAATATTCAAATTTTTCGATCAAAAGGTAACAAATTTTACGGAAATTTGATTACATAAAACAGGTTTGTTCATGTGATATGCAAATTTCCAGATCAAATATCAATGAAAAGTTATCTAAACATGTTGTAAGGATTATATGGAAGATTATATGGATTTGCAGCAGAAGCACCACCAGGATTTGGAGGTTGAGGATTTTGTGATGATGATAACATTGAACTTTGTGCCCATTGAGCAGCAGCAGCAGCTTGGGCAGCGGCAGCAGCATTTGGTTGAAATGGATTTGGATTAAGATTCATTGGATTTTGAGATGGACCAGCTGTTGAAGGTCCTGCACCACTACTACCACCAAGTCCAATTCCACTACTTCCAGCTGCACCACCCATTCCAGGAAAAGTTGGGTAAAGCTTTGAAGAAGATGTTCCAGCAGCAGCTGCACCAGGCATGAAAGGTGGATATCCAGGATATCCAGCAGGAGCTTGAGTTGGCCATTGCCCAAATGCTGTTGCAGGATTAAATTGTGGATTTGAATAGGAAGCCGGATTTGGCATGGATGAGGGATATTGATTTGCATATGGATTTGAATATCCTGCAGGTCCTTGAAAATGTGCCATTTGAGCTTGTGCCATAAATGATGGATTGAAAAGGTTGCCGAAGTTTGCTGCATCGTAGGCATTTGGATATTTTGGATGTGGAAACATTGGATGTGGGGAAATTGCACTTGCAGCTGTTGAAGTAGATGATGATGGCAGAGATGTCGTGGATTCCTTCTTTTTCTTCTTTGGTTTTGGTTTTGGCTTTGGTTCTGGAGGCAGTTGTTGTTGCTGCAATGTTGGGGGTTGAGGTGGTTGAGCTAGAAGCATTTGTTGTTGGAGTTGTTGTTGAAGAAGTTGTTGTTCAATGGATTTCCGGGCTTCTGATTGTTGCTGTTGTTGGAGGGGATAATGTGATGGTTGCTGCTGCTGTTGTGGAGGCATATGAGATGGCATAGTTGGAGGTGGTTGGGATTGAACAGAATGCATTGAATAAACTGAATTTGGATCTGACATTGGCATGGATGGAGGTTGTTGTGGGGTCATCTGTTGCGGGGTCATTTGTTGGGGATGAGAATGGGGTTGTTCTTGTAATTGTGGAATTTGTTGCTGTTGGGCAGCAAGTTGTGGCACTTGAGATCCATAAATTTCATTTTGTAATTGCCATGCCTGCTGCTGCATCTGTTGTTGTTGAAGAGGTTGTTGCATTTGAGCTTGTTGTTGCTGCGGTTGAGGCAAAGTTGGATGAATCATTGACTGACTTGGTACTGAATGACTTTGTTGCTGCATTTCTGTACTTGATCTTCGACTTCCTTGATTCTGTAAAGATTCTGGAGCTCGATGGGATGGAACTGATTCAACTCCTGGAATCGAAGAAGAAGCAGCATTCTGAAGCATTGGAGCAGATTCCATCATTGGTGGTGGATCATTACTATTATTATGCAAATTTGGTGGAGTAAATTCATCATCCCCTCCTTCATCTTCCATTGGTGATTGAGTAGGATTAGCATTTGCAAAATTTGGAGATAACATTGGTGGAGCATCATCATCTACATCATCGTCATCATTGCTATCGCGATTATCATTAATTTCCATTCTCTGCACTGGCACTTCTAAAGCTGTTGGCAGCAATTTTGGCATTTCTGTTTCTTCTTTCCCCGGAATTTTATTACTACTTTTTGGATGAGGTCCAGTAGCAGTAGTAGCACTTCTATTATCTGAAAATGGATGATAGCTTTGATGATGAAGATTTTGATTTTCTTGTTGAAGTTGTCGCTGCTGTTGTTGGTAAATATTACTTCCACTTCCACTAGCCCCATATCCCATATTCAATGAATTATCAATAACAGCCATAGACTGTTGCAGAGGTGGTGGTCCACCTTCTTCATAATCTGATGAAGTTCGAGATTCTTTCAAATTTCGAGAAAATGACACAGATCGATTCCGAGATGATCGCTTTTGTGATCGTCGAGGTGAAGTTGTTGGTGACATTTGAAAGGTATCATCCAAAGATGGCGAAAATGTATGATGATAATCAACTGGTTGTTGTTGAAGGGGAAGTGGTCGAAGATCTTCACTATCCGAAGATTCAACCGATGAACCTCGAATTTTCACCCGCATTTGATGTTCTGTTGGATCTTCTTCTTCTTCATCATCTGCAAACGGATTTGGGGATTACGGTAAATCAAAAACTTTTAAATTAATAAAATTTACGGCGTTACAGCTTAATTAAAGAAAATTTATGCTAATTTTGAAAAGGGATATGCTAATTTTTAAAAGTGTTTTAATGAGTTTGTGGTACCTGATAAATTACTGTAAACTTAAAATTTAAAAATGACGTTTGAGAAGTCATTTGTGATGATAAGAAAATATGCAAATTTTTGGATTTTGTTTTTCTACAAGTTGTTACCGTATGTTTTAAAATTTAGAACGATTGCTCAAAATTATTATGTTCCTTTCTTTTGAATTTTAAAAAAACATTTCGCCAAAAAAATTTAATTATGCAAATTTTTAACATAGTTGACAAAATCTTATTACTACCTTTTTCAACTACCGTAATCTTCGAATAACTTACCAGATGATTCTTTCTTCGTTGGAGCAGCACCTTTCATTGGCGAAATCCTTGATCTTGATAAATCTGGCATAACATTACATGATCCTGGAGCATCGTCACTTGCAGGTTCAGATGCCCTTGTAGCAGCAGCAGCTTCTGACTGCTTCTTTGATTCTTTTGGAGTTGTTGTTCGCTTTCTTCCTCGAGATTTTGATGAAGGTTTTCGAGATGATGGTCCAGGTTTATCATCATCATCATCAGAATCGTCATCACTGGATTCAGAAGGCTTTTTAGGTGGTGATTTTTCTTTGCAAGAAGAACCTGCAGGTTTTCGACCTCGACGTTTTGGTGGGGATTTCTTTTTTGCAACGGATGGTTTTCGACCTTTTGATTTTGGAGCAGGTTTGGAGGGGGCCTTGGAAGTGCTGGGTTGAGGTTCATCATCATCTTCTGAATCTTGTTCTTCAGGAATCACCATATCACTAACTTCATCATCAGGATCAGTAAGCCAATTTGGGATATCTTCTTCTTCAGATTCTTCTTTGACTTTTGCGGCTTCTGCCGCTGCAGCAGCAGCTTCTGAAGCCTCCTTCTTCTTCCGAGATTTTCGTCTTTTTCCAGTCGTTGTCGGTCGCTTCTTTTGTTTCTTTAAAGGTCGGTTATACGGTAACGTCTGATACAAGAAATCCTTATTCGTAAAAACTTGAGATCTCGTTAAATCTTCATATGGATTTTTGGCATCAAATTCTTCATTGGTATCACCATATCGGAAATGAATCACAGTCTTTTTCTTCTTTCCCTTTGGCGCTTTCTTTTCACCCTTCTTTTTTCGACCCTTTTTAGCTGGTTTTGGCGGAGATTCTGCTTCTTTTTCATCTTCGAAAACCATATTCTCAAAAAGTGTCCCAGCTTCTCGAGCTTCATATTCAGCTTGAATCAATGGGAAATGCATCCGTTCTTCAATATTCCCAAAATCTGGCTTCCAATTTAAATATTTCTTTTTAATCCAATATCGATTCTTTTTTGCCATTTGTCGTTCCATATGATCAACTAGCTCTTGTTGATCAATATGGAATTTGAGTTTTGGCTGTTTTTCCGGTCTAAAAATTAGTTAAATTTTTTTTTTTTTCGAATTGAAAAAGACGGTTTTATGCAAATTTGCAGAATTAAAAAAAATACGGGTTTTAAGAATTTTTGCTATCTCAAAATCAAGTAATTGTTAATTAGTATATTTCAGCCAGAATGGCATTTCGTAATAAAAAAAATTATGCAAATTTTTGGAATAAAAAACTTACTCCTCAGGAAATCGAATAATATCAATCATGCCTTCACTATGAAGTACTTTTGCCATATCTCTTTTGTTGATGCCAGTCCATTGCTCGATCACTAAAAATTTATGCAAATTTTATATACTACTCATTATTAATCAGTATAAATATTTATGCAAATTTTTAACATGCGATCATTCAAAAATTTGCATAAACTTTTCAACTTTTTTGATGAGGACCCTGGGGAACTTTTAAAAATTTACAGATAATATGCAAATTTTTAGAAGGCAGTGAGTGAAGTGAGGTAATATGGAGAGTATTGAATGAATTATGCAAATTTTATCACAACTTACAATCAAGATTAAATGATTGCTTTTCAGAATCAATGCCATCCCGTTCATTGCATTGCCACCATGCAAAAACCATTTCCAAATAACTTTCATAATAATATCGATAATATAAATAATCTGCTGCTTCCGAAAGGGGTCGTTCAGGAGTGCCAGGAATTTTTTCAACTCGAGACAATAAAAAGCTAAAATCCACAATATATCTTCCATAACCCTTTCCTTGATAGCATGGCAAAACAAGCAGACAACAAAGATTACAAGTACTATGACCATATTTTTGCTAAAAATTTGCATATGATTAGGCTAATCTTCATGGATATATCCAATCCCCACCTTTGAAAAATATCCAATAAAATGATAAAAATCTCGATCCTTTTCTTTCTTTGCCAAAACATAAAAAAGGAATGGTTCAATATCGGTATGAAGGGATTTATGTTCAATATAGGATATACCAAGGCAGCAAAGCATCTGACAATAGGAGGGATATGATAATGCATCAATTTCAAAGAATGCAAATCGATTCTCTTCATCCTTGTAAATCATATCTCCTGGAGGTGTTCGCATTTGGCATTTTTTCTGAAATTTGAGAGATATAGGGATTTGAAGGAATTTATAATCACGGATTTATGTAAATTTGTTGACTGAAAGCTATCATGCGATAAGAACAATAGTAAATCGTGCAATTATTGCTGTTAAGAAATTTGCACAATTTTTCATATTGTATTGGTATACGAAAATTTGCATATTTGTAAAATTTGGAAGCCGATTTTTAATAAAAAAATAACTTTGAAATAAATTTGCATAAATAAGCTTTTTTCAGATACAAAAATTTCTCTAATTAAAAATTTGCATATTTAGGTTATTAAATAATTATGCCTCATTTACTTGAAACACAATCTTTAAATTTGCATAAACAAAAAGCCGATTAATTTCCGACAAGCCCTAAATTTGCATAATTTCTTTCTCAAAATTCTGTGTGCTTAAAGAAAAAAAGAAAAATTTTAAAAACTAGTAAACTTGCATATTTGATCAATTACAACTTTTGTATTTTCGTATTCTTTTCCAAAAAAGCCAAAAACTTACATAATGCCGTTCATAAGTATCCCGATCAAGCCATGCATCCAAACATTGATCACAAAGAAACAGTTCATCTTTTGTCCTCAAATGAAATGGCAGAGGTGAAGTGTAAGAAGTTTTCATTTGATATTTACTAATATAAATAAATTTTGGGACAGGACCATCTTTGGCAGCTTTATCATATGCACGAATTCTTCGAACATCATCTCGATGAACTTCATTGAAATGTCTAATCAACAATTTTCTTTCCTCCGGGCCTGCTTCATTTAGGATATCTTTAACTGATTTATAATCTGGAATTTCCATTAATTCATCATCATCCACAATAGCTGGCGGAATGCAGGTTGGTAATGGTGAGATTGGTCGTTTTGGAGCATAAGTACCAATTTCAAGAAATTTATGAATTGCTTTTTTTCGTTTATTTGATTTTATTATTGATCGACATGCCCTCCGAATATATCGTCGATACATAATTCTTTCATTGTTGGATCGATATATTCCCCATTCTGGAGGTCGAATTTGTGGAACTGCTGCAAGGATACTCCAATCAAGAGGTTTTGGATCCTGAAAAATTTGCATATTTAGTTGATTGTTAGTGAAATTACTGTAGCAATATTAAACTAAGAAAGAATACAGTATTTTGTAAAATATACTGTAAAAAGATGCTTATTTTGCATCACAGCTAAAAATTTGCATATTTAGTTTAGTGTTAGGGAGATTACTGTAGAGATATTAATCAATTGGGAAAAGATACTGTATTAAATTCAAAAAATGCACTGGTAAAATGTACATTATTTTGCTAAGCTTTAAGGAGTAAAATTTGCATAATTTGAATATATGCAAATTTTTAAGAGAAAAAATTAACTATAATTTTATGCAATCTAGCTAAAGCTTGTGTACAAACCTCCATAAATGGCATTGCCAAAATAACCAATTATGCAAATTTTTTAGAAATAATTATATCCCCAATATCGATTACTGTAACTTACATCATCACTATCAGTTGTAACTGAAGATTCTGAAGAAATTTCATCTGTTCCATCTTTTTTGGGTTTTGCTGTAAGAAGTTCCCGCCAATTTCGTCCACCCAAATGTACCAACGGCTTTAAATCCATTTCACTAAATCTTTTGCTAACTGAAAATTGTAATTTTTACTTTATGCAAATTTTCTAAAGTCCTGCAACTTACAATCAAGAACTTCATCATCACTTCCATTTTCAGAATCATCTTCCTCGTCCGATGGTGATGAAGAAGGTGAAGATGGAGAACCTGATGGAGGTCCAGATGAATCTTCTCGAAACATTTCTCGCATTGCTTCTGGATCAGTAATAGCTTCATATAATGGATGCTTTTGTTTTGGAAGATTTTTCATTGCTTCATTCATCCGATGTTGAGCTTGTGCCAAAATTTGCGACGAAGTTCTACCCTTAAAGCCCGCAGGCGGAACAAAAGGTTTTGAAAATCTTTTTAGCGTACAATCACAATATGCAATATGTTGATCCTGCAAAGCTTCCAACAAATCCCGAAATTCAAGAGCAAATTGTCGATGTTCACGTCGTTGAGCTCGAGTCATGCCATCCACAACTTTAACTAACTTTTTTGGTCGTTTAGAAAGATATATCAAATAATCCCGATGTGAATCAAATTCGCTAGGATCTGGATTTGGTTCAGGTTCATATTCGGTTTCAGAATCCACATCATATTCCTTAAAATCAGGATTCATGCGATTTACTTCTTCCATGGATTTTATTGATTCTATCAATTCAATTGGACCTGCTTGATCTGGTTCCCTTGGGGCATCACGGCATTCTCGAAAATAAAATCCTTTGTAATAGTAATTTGGATCAGGCATTACTCGAGTTGGATAATCTTCGCCACTTACACATCCATCATCATCAGCTTCAGATGCTGAAGATGAAGCTTTTCCAGATTTATATCCTTTTGGAAGGTTTCCAGGTTCTCGAAATTGAAGTTTCTTCTTCTTTTTCTTTCTTGCTTCTAATTCGGCATTGGTAGTTTTGGAAGAGCAGGGTTCAGGGGAAGAAGATTTTGGAGCTGTTGAAGCTGATTTCCTTATTATCACTGTTGGTGGTTGATTTCCACCAGTTCTGTAGGTAATAATTGTTGTTCCAGGTTGTTGATCAGGACGAGGTGGTCCATGTTCGATCCTACTTTGACCAGGGAAGGAAGTTTTTGGTGTCTGTCTTGCTTTAGATTTAGCTTCCTTGGTCACCTTTGATGGACCAGGCTTGGGATCCTGGGATACCCTAGATGGGCCAGGTTTAGGTTCTTGAGATGTTTGAACCCTGCTTGGTCCAGGTTTAGGATCCTGAGATACCCGACTTGGACCTGGCTTTGGTGGAGATACTTTGCTTGTGCCAGGTTTAGGCTCCTGAGATACCCTTGATGGTCCAGGTTTAGGCTCTTGAGATGTTTGTTGCACCCGACTTGGACCTGGTTTTGGAGGAGAAGTAGATTTTGAAGGTCGTTTCGAGGGTCCAGGTTTTGCCGGTTTTATAGGTGGGGAAGATGAAGATGATGGCGCTTCACTTGATTCAATATCTCCAGGAGTTTGAGATCGTTCAACACTACTTTCAGGAATAATTTTAAGTTCTGGAGGGGCATGCCGGGATCGACGGGAACTTGTTGGAGTAAAAAAGCTGCTTAATGAATCCTAAAGATGGAATGGGTTATTAGATTTTTAATTAAGGTTTAACATATATATGTATATATATATCACATTCGTAGATTATAAAAGGGTCAAGTTGGAAATGTATAAATTAACATTTCCAACTTGGCCTTAAATCCAGGGATAATGACTTTATATAACTGAAAAGTTATATAAACTAATTAACTCCAGATTTAATATATCCAAGCATAAATTAGGGTGATATCTTTAAAATAGAAAGGGAAAGTTTAACATAGTAATTATTACAAGATTTAATATATCCAAGTAGTTAAATACAAACCTGAAGCTGCTTTATTTCAGTTTTCTTTCCATCAACTAATTCCTTCTTTTTTGCAGCTGCAGATGGGGCATTTGATTTTTTGTCATTGCTATTATGACTGCTGGCAGTGGATGAAGCTGAAGATAACGGACGTTTTGGGGGTTTCTTTTTAGCCTTTTTTGGAGGCATTGTTTAATCTTAAACCCCTAAAAATTTATATATTAAATTTTGATGGTAATTATTTTACCAAGATCGATATCATTAATAAAATTATAATGACAAAAGCGAAAACAAAAACAACTTTAATAGCACGTAAATGAAACAGATTTCACCAAAAAATAAAGTTGAACAAATTACACTTATTTTTTCCGGGCAAAAAAATCTTTCTTCCCCCTCAAAAAAGGAGTGCCAAAAACACCAACTTTAACATTTGTCTCGCAGTTTTTATGATGTTTGTTAACTCTAATATGTGCCTCTTATTAAACCTATAAATGGCATTTATGGCATTTCTAAAACAAAGAGAAAAAGAAAAACAAAAGGGTATAATTAAAATCAATAATAAAGTTAAATACCCTCTAACTAAAACACTGAAAATGGAAAAGAAAATTTTGAGGTTGTTAGATTTGAGGGAAAGAACATGTTTTATATACATGCTTAATTTACAACTAATACACAAATATAGTTTTAACAGAATAATAACTGCTAATGCTATCATAACAAAAATATAAGATAGTAAAATATATAATCACTTTTTAATCCTTAAAAGGTAGAAATAAATTTTGCCCGCCAAAAGCATTGTTCTTAAATTGTCAAAAAAACATGCTGTTTGATGGGAGTGGATGGAATGGAAGATGTTAGAAAAGGTTTTGGTAATTAAAATCAATAATAAAGTTTAACACCTAACGCTTATTTAACATTTTTGTTGGTGTCAAAAAAAGAAAATGTTCACGTAAAACCAAAACAAAGCTTTTTTTAAACGTAAAATTTGCTGCTAATTTTAAGCAAAAACCGCCCTTAAAACTTTTACTGCTTTTTATGGCAAAATCAAAGTTTCTCGAACTTTTTTTACGCGCCATAAGCCATTGTTCTTCCTTCTTCTAAACTAAAAGATAGATGTATTATATTTAAAACATGTTGTTTAGTGGAAGATGCAAGGATGGAAGGATCTATTTATTAGTAGTTAAGAGAAAGTGTAGAAGCAAGAAGAAAGAAAGAAAAAGAAAGTTGAATTTTTTTATGGAATACATCATGTTCAATTGTTTGTCCGTCATCGACCTCCTCCTGCTTTCTTTTCTGCAACCCAAAAAAAACACGAACTTTTTCGTTTTTGCTTTTTTCCTTCCACCATCTTTTTTTTTGATGTCGCAAAAATCGTTTTTCAAAAAAAACAACACTAAAAAATTGAGAAAGAGATTTTTTTCTCTTTCTATTTTTGGCACGTGTTTTTCAATCACTATGGTCCATTATATTTTTTTTTGATGTGTGTAAAAAGTGTTGCATTGATTTATTAAGTTTTTGAGACTTGAATGTTTTTGTTATTTTTACTGCTGCTGGCAAGGGATACAAAATTTTAGAGGAACGAAAGAGATTTTTGAGAGCCTCATTTATGATTTTTGGAAGCATAATTTTATTTAAATCCCCTCTGGCAATGTTTCTGGTATTAATTGCAGTAATTATTCTTGAACATATTTCTTCTTTATCTTTATGCAGATTTTTAAGTTGCTGCTCAAATCTGTGATACAAAAAAATACTTATGTGTGTTCAATGCTGCCCTCATTTGATGAGGAATAAAATGTTTGTGTAAAAACTCATCTGTCCGACCTTAGTTCTGACGGATGAACTTTTACACAAACGTTTTTATTCTTCATCATTAACAGCAGCAGCAGCAACAAATCGTTTCGGTACTTTTTTTTATCAGAGATCATGACGTTCTTTTTGTAATTTTACAAAATTATACGTAAACCTTTAAAGTCATCAATCAATTGTAGTGATGATGTTGAAATATCAGCTGATAAAAATGGATAGGTTGTTCCTTTATTTTTTTTGTTGTTGTGTTTATGTGAGACACAAACAACAAAAGCTTTAACCCACACCTGTCTCTTTTTATTTCTCTACCTCTAAATTCCTCTGATGAATGAACATCAAAGCTTAAACCACTTTAATAATAGAAGAAAAAAGAAGAGGGGAAAAAAGATTGATTGAAAATAAGTTGAATTTCAACTGTTGAAATTTGAAAAATATAGAGTTGGTTGTTGCTGTTTGTTGCTCGTGTTCTATTGCCTTTTTTTGTTATTTTGTTTTTGCTCTATTTTTTTTTTGTTGTTGCGTGACTTTGTTTTCTTTAAGTTTAACCCTTCCAGACTTAAATTATATTTGCCGGATTAGAATGCAGCTTTTAATTAGAAGCCCTAACATAGCTATCCATATCCCATTTGCATAGGCTTTCAACATTGCTAATAACAGCTGCTGGTGCTAAAAAGGAAAAATAATGCAATCAATATTTTTTGCCTTTCTGTATCTTTTTTTCTTTTCCTTCGTCAGAGCTTTATTCAAATTTTACCTTCCCTTCAATTCTATGCAAATTGCTTTTCTTATTCACGGGTTCATTTTTTATGCCAACACGTTTCCGCGTTGTATCTTTTGCATTCAATCATTTCATCAAAAATTGACTCGTACTTTCTTTGCAGACGAAAAGCTGGTATATACACAGAAAAGAAGGGCATTCCAAATATAGCAGCTTCAGGTAATGCTTTTTCTTTGCAGGATCATTTTTTTTCAAACTGACCGCAAAATAAAAAAATTAATATTTTTCCATTAATTTTTGTAAACTTTCACTGATCAAAAATCAACTATTAGCCAAAAATTAATATCCGAGCTTTTTTCTAAACTTGGATATTATGCAAATTAGCCCGAAGGCTGATTTGCATAAAGCAAATGAAATTCAAAATTTACGATTTAGCGGCGCAGGGTAAATTAATTCAAGCCACACAACCAGAACCGGAGTTTATTCATATATATTATATATGATTAATTTTTTTTTCACTTTCTTTTTTGCATTTTTTGAATTAAAAAAAGTGTTGCGGAAAAAAGATTGTTTCTGTTTTAAATTTAATTTTTTATAATTAAACTTTTGTAAATTATTTTATATAGTAAATTGATAATTTCAAAATCAGTAATATGTGATATTTGTGGCAAAATATATGGTAAGTTTGGGAAATGCATTGATTTCTGTAGCTAACATACATCTTTCACCTTCTCTTTCAATCCTTAAATTAGGTTTTTAACATCCATCAGTAAGAAATGGCAAAAAATCAACAAGAAATTGGACTTACAAGTTTTTACAAAGTTGCATCATTCTTATTAAAAAAAGCGGATAAAAAACAGCAATGGTGTGTCGAAAAAGGCGAAATGTCATTTTTGTTATAATTATATTTTATTGTAAAAATATTTGTCTATATTTTTATTCTATCTTTTCTTTTAATCATTCAGTCGTTGCCTTTTGGCCATCTTTAAAGGGAATCATTGCTCTTAGTTTGTATAAATCTGTTATTTCTCTTTCTTTCATCATTCTTATGTAAAAGCTGACAAAGCTCTTCCTTCGATCAGTGGCTATCGAAAGCTGAGCATTCATAAATATCTCTTATGTTTCAGCTTTAACAGTCAGTTTTAGTCAGTTTTAGCCAGCTCTTCTATCTTATTTCTTTTTTTGCTTTTCTCAGAATAAAGCTTTTAATTAAGACACAACGAGGAAGTATTTAACATCGCATATACCTTCCTTCGGGTATAATAATTTTGGCTTTAGATTTTTCAATCGTGCGGTTTTCTTTTTGATTTTTAATGTTTTTTAAAAAAATTAACACCATGAGATATTTTGTAAATGTATTATTTAAAAAAATTAAAGCATTTAAGATGACGGCAAAAGAAGAGAAAATATCTTTGAAGCTGCGGAATTCTGATCGTTTTATCGTTGATAGAAATAACAGTCAATTTTCCAACCTTAATTTAAATCAAAGTCACCAATGTTCAAAAGAAATATCACATGTTCAATCTTTTAGCAAATTAAATATTGACAAAAGATCTGGTACAAATTAATGCGATTCTACAAAAATAGTTTTCCAATAACACCTCATTTAAGTGCTTAAAATATTTTATTGTTTTCGGAGCTAGGAAATGTATGGTTCTTGAATGAGTTATTAAAACCACAGCAATTTGTAGAATTGCATCAAATATCTGCAATGTTAGGTCATACAGAAACCAATAATTTTCAAGAAAAGGGTAAAAGTTGGGATAAACCAGCTGGACTTTGTAAACATTCAATTACACATCGTGAAGCAGATACAAAAGAACCTCGAAAGTGGATAAAGGATAAGAATGAAGGATCAAATAAAAAAAGTAGTAGCACTCTTTCCCTTCATATTGCAGCTTATGAAGGTTTTGTTGAAGCTCAAACTAGTGATATGATTGATAAAGAATTAAAAAGCAAAAAATCATTGCAAAATCCTGAACAAAAATCAACTGGTTCAACATTGAATGTAAAAGAATGTTTTAGTATATCAAGATTCTGATTAAAATATTACAGGATCTCTACGAATTCCCGAGACAACAAGAAAATGACCCCCCACCACCAGAAGTTCAACAATTTACGGCATCCCAAAGATTATTTGCACCGAATCAAGGTGTTCCTCCCGCAATGCCAGCACCTTCTTCCGTAAGCTTAAATGCCCGTAAATAATTTAAAATAATTTACCGTAAATTACACTGCTTAAAAAATGTTATTCATATGTAATATATATGAAAAAAACTCCGGTTTGGGTTGTGTGGCTTGAATTAGTTTACCCTGCGCCGCTAAATCGTAAATTTTGAATATCATTTGCTTTATGCAAATTAACCCAGAGGCTGTTTTGCAAAATCAAATTCTGGCACTTTGCTGATTCTTATCAGTTCATAAATAAAATAAGATGAAAAAATTTTTATTTAGTCGTTGATTTTTTGCATTTTATTTTTTCGTGATACAAAAAATCGGCAAAATGTGCAAAATATTATCAAGAAAATGCAAAAAATCAGCACATGCACAATGAATTATTTTGTTTATGACACTTTGTTCTCTATCCATTAAAATAACAAAGCTTTTTAGTAACCTAATAAAATTAAGTAATATAAAAATGTATGTACTTCATTTTTTATTGTAAATTTTAAAATGTTTAACGCTTGGCAAAGGGTCATAAACAATATAATTCATAAAGCATGTGTTGATTTTTTGCATTTTCTTGATAATTTTTTGCAACGTCAAAGACCTTTTAAAAAAGTCCATATATATTTTAGTCAACCCTTGGCGAAAAGAAGAAGAAGAAGATGAATTACAACGATGATGCTGGATTTTCTGGGGATGAATTTGATGAAGATTGTTATGTATCAGAAGATGATGATGGAATTGGAATAAGAAATAGTAACAATGCAACACCTGAATCTCCACTTAATGATTGCCAAGTTTGTTTTATATATCTTTTTATTGCTTTTATTAATGATTGTGATATATTTTTAGGTATTAGCTCAAGATTCACTAAATGATGAAATGAATAAGATCTCTGCTGAAACCTCTGCCGTTCTTGGATTCCCTCCACAAGTTTGCAAAATTCTTCTTCATAAATATCATTGGAATAAAGAAGTTTTATTGGAAAAGTATGTTCTTTTTGTGTGGAACCTTTTTGGGGAGATCAGTGGATAAGATACTGTCGGGTATTGCTGTTGTAATGTAACGCTTATCTACTTCTACTTTTTCTAGTCTGTTAGATGCATTAAGGCACCGGTGTTATTCCGATGAACTTTTGTGATGTTGGTTTTAGACATCTGCGAGACGGGGTGTTAGTAGATCAAATCATGGATATTTTTGTGCGCCTAACAGTTAAGAAAATACTGAAGGAATACTTAAGTGTTGGGCAATAGCAATTTCACTGAATATCTGTCCCTAGGATCTTAAAGAATTATTCTCCTTTTTTTAATTAGTTGCTATATATTGTTTTTTTAGGTTCTATGAAGCTGAAGATTCCCAAAAATTCTTTGATAAACAAAAAATTCAAATTTCTACAAAAGTTACGGATATCGGGCAACCTCTAAATTATAAATCGGGTTTATGTCAAATTTGTTTTGAAATCAAATCTCTTACTGGTCTTTCATGTGGTCATCGATATTCTCCAGATTGTTGGGATTCATATTTAATGGCTACAATTCAAGAACGGGCTGATCCATATGTTCCATGTCCAGATCCAGAATGCCATTTAATTGCTGATGATGAATGTGCAATGAAGCTTTTGCTAACAGATGATCATAAACGACAATACAAGAGAATGGTTGTTAATTCCTTTGTTGATTCAAATGAATTACTAAAATGGTGTCCTGCAGCAAATTGTAACAAAGTTATCAAAGTTAATCTTCCTGAATCTCGTGCAGTTACATGTGATTGTGGATTTACTTTTTGCTTTTCATGTTCACAAGAATGGCATGAACCAGTTGATTGTGTTATGCTGAAATATTGGTTGAAAAAATGCAGCGATGATTCAGAAACATCAAATTGGTTGAATGCTAATACCAAAGATTGTCCACAATGCCATGTAAGTATTTTGCTTTTTGGGTTGATTAGAAGGATTAGGCTACAGTATGCATATCTGAGTATGGGGATCACTAGAAGGATTTGGGTACTGTAGTTATCTTATTATATCTTGTTAAATCTGACTGTACAAATTTATCCTTGATTTTTTTAGGTTACAATTGAAAAAGATGGTGGCTGTAATCATATGACATGTCGATCTGTTACCTGTAAATTTGAATTTTGTTGGATGTGTTTGGGACCTTGGAAGCCTCATGGTTCTGGATGGTATTCCTGTAATCGTTATGAAGATAAAGAAGCCAAGGAAGCTCGGTCTGCACAAGAAGTCTCACGAGCTGCTCTTCAAAGGTTTGCTTTTTTGTTTAAATTTAATGATTCAAGCGGTGTTAGTCATTCTAATTCTAGATATCTCCATTACTATAATCGCTTCGTCAATCATCAAAATAGTTTGAAATTTGAAAATAAGGTATGCTTTTTGTTATACATTTGTACCTTTTAATAATCATGGTTATATTTTTCAGCTTCAAGATCAAATTAAAATTAAGATGCAACAAATGCAAGCTCATAATTTTACATGGGTTGAAACGCAATTTTTGGCTAATGCTGTCTCGGTCTTGAATAAATGCCGTCGAACTTTGATGTACACCTATGCCTTTGCATATTATCTCAAACCAAATAATGCTTCATCAATCTTTGAAGATAATCAAAGGGATCTTGAATTTGCAACTGAACAACTTTCTGAAAAATTGGAACGTGAATTGGATATAGATACTGATGACTTGGTTAAGATTAAACAAGAAGTACGGTATTTGATTTGGGGATTATTAGGGGCTTTATTTGAGGTTTAAATGTTTGGTCTTATTAGTTTGAGGGTACTGTAGGAGATTAGAAGAATTACCGTTACTAATCTCGTTAAATTTTTTCAGGTTCAAGATCGTTACCGATATGTTGATCAACGTCGTGATGTTCTGCTTAAGCATTGCTTTGAAGGATTAGAACGTGGTGAATGGCAATTCTCAATTCCACCTCAAAATCAACAGAAACAACCACCACAAAAAATGTAAAGAACTCTTTTTTATATCAATATTTTTTCATATGTTTGTGTATGGTCTTCATTCTATAGTATTTTCTCTCTCTCCTGATAAAAAATAAATTCTTAATTGTAAATCTCTCTTATTTTTCTTTTCCTTTAAACATCAACGTAACATAATTTTGTTTGGTGCAAATAAATAAAAAAAGCCTTATGTATGTCATGGAGATTATAAATTTTTGTAAATGTGCATCATCTTTTTTTATGCTTTTGTATTTTTTAAAGTTCCAATTTCATTATTTTGTTTTACATTTTTCTCACTCTTCTCTTTTTCCTGACATTAATTTTAATGGGTATTTTGTTTTTTGTAATCTTTTGAGTAAAGTTTATGATATTTGATGGGAATATGCAAATTGGATAAATTAAGAATCTTCGAAATAGATATCAATCTCACAATATTATTTGATAAAAAAGTTTGAACTACTGTAACTGAACTTGTGACTACAGTAATATTGCTGCATCAGATAAATATTACTGTAGTTTGTATTTTTAGGATTACTGTAACCGTTCATGAATGAATTAATGGCTCCAATACGTTAGTTTGTTGTTGGGTTACTGTAAAGTTTATAGTTTGAAAATTTATTCTTCACGGTTGCGGTAACTTATCAGTTCTCAGTTAACACGATAAATGAAGCACACAAATTTTAAAAGCATAATGAAAGAGACGGCTCATATTTGAAAGCTGATAAAAATTTTGGGTTGGTTTATTACTTTCAACAATAAAATAAACAACTTTTTCATTTATTCGTTTTTTATCATTTTAACAATGAAATCGATTGTTTTTCTTTTTTTCTGTTGCTTTTTTGTTAAAGCTGATGCCACATGCCCGGATGGAAGTGTTGAATTCCAACAATTTTGTTATTTTTTTGAAGCAAATGCAACAAATTTTCCAAATGCTGAACTTGCTTGTAATAAATTGAATGGACATTTAGCTTCTATTCATGATGGCTTTACAAATGCGATTTTAACAGGTAAATTGAATTAAAATAGGGTTGTATGGTACCCCATACTCCGATATCAGATTTTGTCAAAAATTAAATCAAATCAGGCAAGAGTGGGGGAACGTCACGGATGTCTCACTCTTGCTTCATTACAGTGGCAAGTTCAGCCTCCTAGTTGTTAAACTTTTTAGGTCAAAGTGGAAACTATTTTCATGAAAGTACAGTAACAAATTTTTGGGACGGTTTGAATTCATTGTTAATTCCTGGAAATTGGACATGGACAGATAATACCACATTTAATTTCAAAGAATGGGCACCTTCTGAACCACAGAATTTGACAATGGCATGCGGAACTGTGGCAATTCAAAACGGTTTATGGGCATCTGATGATTGCTTTAAGATGAAGCCATATGTGTGTGCCGTTCCATCATCGGCTCCATCCACTGCACCCCCATACGGTGGCAATTGTTCAGAAGGATGGATGTACTTTGAGCCAACAAATTCATGTTATGGACGAAACGGTTACGGCCACAGTTCCGGCAATTGGACAACTATTGAAAAGTATTGTGAATCAGACAAGGGTGCACATTCTGTTTCGATCCACAGTTATAATGAACTTAAATTTGTTTCAGGTAAAAGTTTTTCCCTTTTTGTTATCCAAATAAAGTTTTTGGTTTTCAAGTGATCAAAAAAAATTTGATTACGAAGTTTTGCTTTGAGATTTTAACTAATTGTTTGAAAGTCACAGATTAAAAAAAAATACACTTGCCCGATAAAATAATGAATTAAAAGTCATAATACAAATTTAGATCTCATATCGATTGGAAGTAATTATGTATGGACAGGGATGTTTTCAAATGATGACGAAAAATCATGGAAATGGTCAGATGAAAGTGCAGTGGATTATCTGCCATGGTGTTCAGGATATCCGACCAGAAATATTTCCAGTTGCGTGGGAGTATGGAATGAATGTTTTGTCGATTTTGATTGTAACAGTAGTTTATACACACTGTGTAAAAAACCTTCGCTTACATGATTTATTTCTACGCCAAAATTTGAATTTTATGAAATGATACAACAATATGCAAAATGCAATAAAAATATTTCTGGAACTTTTTATTTGTGGAAGTTATCAGAATGCACTTTTATACAATATTATCATATTTTTGGTTCTATTGGAACAGTATAGGTCTTTCAGTGACCAAAACATTGACCAAAATTATAATTTGCATATCATTGAACGTGAATTCAATTAATTAAAGCCACATGTTACTCAAAAATAGTATGAGGCATCGGTTAAAGCACACTCATGTTACAGTAATCGATAAAGGAATCAAATAAATTTTTAATCTCAACTTTCTTTGTTAAAATATTTTATAGGGTTTGTCTCAATTTGTGTTACATATTGTATCAGCATGTACATTTTCTGGGTAATAATTTTATATGTACTGTCACATCAAAATAAAATTGATTGATGGATATTTGCCTGGTTTTTGAAACAAATTGTTAAATGTCAAAAAATTTATAACAACAAAATTCAGAAAATTATTCTGTCACTTTATTTTTTTATCCATCCAATTTTTTTACGTCAAACGCAATTTTTTGGATAACAAAAAATGCTTCAAAGAAAAAACCAAACATAAATGAAAGGTTTTTTTCTTCTTTGTTTTCTTATTTCAGAATGACGGAAGACAAAAACGAAAAGTCAAAATGAGTGGCATTTTTGATGACAACTTCTTCCTTCTCATTTTGTATTTGCATGGATGTCTCCCATCCCAAAAAAAAGAAGAAAATAAATAAATATATCCAAAAAAATGCTCATTTTCTAAACGGCTCCACCAAAAAAAGAGACACATCAAGAAGCAAGTCCTCGGCAGGCAGGCATAGGGCTAAAAAGCTTGGAGAAATGAAAATGCCAAGGCATGGACCCAATTTTTCTAACAAGGATGACAAGAAAAATATATCGAAGGAGGATGAAATGAGTGAAGAAGTGGCATAAGCATATTTTGGTTGGGTGTTGTTAAAAGAAGCGAAAGTCTTTCAGAAAGAAATTAGTTATGATGAGAGAAAGAAAGATATTGAGTTTGAAGAGTTTTGAGACATGTCCAAAATTGACTTTTTTCTTTATTTTTCATTTCATAAAGATGCAAACATGGAATTTTTGGCATTGACGATAGAAAGATCTGTTTTTATCTTTTTTATCTTTTACAGTTTAAAAAAAGCTTTTCCGTTAAGGTAAAATTATTGAGTTTATAAATAATGAAGTTTTTGTCACACAAAAATGTATGCCAAAAACTGTATCCAAGTTTTGGATCTTAATAACCGCGGGCCGGATTGTTAGAAAAACTTTCAGAATTTAACAAAAATTTGTTTTATGACTTGTAAAGTGACCGCCGCAGATGATAACCATACCAAAAACACAATTTTTTTATGCAAATTTAGGCAAATCTTTGATCGAACCGATCTCGTTGAGATTACAAAAAATATTTGTTCAACGGTATTGAAATCTCCATAAAAAAACTGAATACCGTAATCGGCTTCAGAATTCGAGGATTGAGAATTCTTGAAGAAAATGAAATTACAGAAATCACTATTTTTAGTCAAATTTTGAAAATTTTTCCAACGGTTTGGGATGCTATTTAGTGGACGGGGTCGCAGTTTAGTAATACCCATGAGTTTTGTCTTTAGTATTTTCTTGTGTTTTAGTTTAATTTTGTGTCTTTCTTTTGTCTGGGACAATCCTTTAAGGGATTTATTCGAATTTGGTATTAGCAGTATGAAGGGACGCACAATCTCTAAAATGCGGCAAAGATCAAAGCAAAAATTCTGACGGAGTTATAGTTTGCAATTTTCGTTGATGTCAGACAATTTTTTTAAAGTTTAAAACATGTTTATTACTAAAAAAGATAATGAATTCTTCTTTATTTTTCATGTATGCGTTTCAAAAATTTAAAGTTTAACTAATCAAAAAATGAACTTTTATAAGTGTGCCATTCGAAGAACGTTTGTGTCCCTCCAGTCTCCGGTGTTTAAAACATGGAAGTTCATGGTTGTCCTTGTTAGCCACCTTTTAGCAGCAGCAACAACAGCAAACATTAACAAAAAATGAAGAAGTTAGAAGTTGCTGCTGCTGCCGCAGTTTTGGATGGCACATTTTTTTAGGTTAAAGCTTTTTCCATGCTTGAAATAATAAAAGAAAGATATATACTTTTTTTCAACTAGGCACACTTTTTTCTTCTTTCATATTTATAAAGATGGCGAAAGATGACTACAATCCCCCTCCAGGAAGAGAGGAAAGAAAGAAGCTTAAGAAGGGCCATCCACAAAAAAAGAAAAGAAAGACGACTTTGAAGAAGATGAGAATGGCTCCTTTTCTCTTTCTTTTCTTTCAATTGAATTTTTATCGCTTTTTAAAAAAATTTGCGTGTCTTATTTTTTTTTCTTGACGAAAATGAATGTGTTCGAAAAAAGGGTGAATTTTGTTTTTTTAGATTTTTATGTGTGTAAAACTTAAAAAGTCAAACTGGAGTTTGACTTGAGTTTTGCTACTCTGGAAAAGTTGCAAAACTTAGAGAACAAAATGTCAGAGTCAATTATCTTCAGATATTACATACAATTTCAATTTTTGTAACATTTAATAGCTTCTGTAAAAGAATTTAATATTGATTTAGAATTTTAATATTTATATTGATTACTTTAGTTTGCCGCATTTTAACAAGGTGTATACCGATATATTTAACGTGGGCATTTTTATGTTGTAAAACAAAGCAAAATCGACAAAACATTCAGATTTTTGTGTTCTTGTCCAATTTAGATCAATGATCTATTTTAAATTCCCGGCATTGCAATTTCCGTTTAAAAATTATTTTATTTTTAAATTCCATCTTTTATTTCATAGGATTGCATCATTCGAATGCAGGAATGAATCAAGAATATTCCATGTTTTACAACAAAAAATTTAAAATTAAACAAGACATTTCGGTCTAATATTCTTCACTTTTGTACATTCTTGGATGTTATGATTTTTTTTCATACTATTTGGCATATCAATATCCCTTCAATTTTACTTTATAATGTAAAATTCAGCTTATAATTCAAAGTTTGGACCAACTTTTTTTAGAATTTTTGAATGAATTCAAGTTCAAATAATGCAAAACTCCCTACACCCAATGTAAGCTTTCTTACTTGCTTTTATTCCAAAAAAAGAGATGTCCTTTATCCACTTCATAAATATCTACTTTTTTGCTCTCTTTGTGTTTGTCATTACTCTTACTCTTTTGCCATTTTATAAACTTTTTTCTTATTTTTGTGCCCTTAAAGTTCAAGATGCCCATTTCTTTTCTTTCATATTCATGTTATAAAAATGCAGCAGTAAAAATGAAAAAAACCTCCCAATTTCAAAGCCGTTTTCTAACTTTTTTCTTTCCCGTTTTCTACTTTCTAAAAAAGCTTTCATTTATCCATTATTTTTTTCTTTTCTTTTTCCATGTTTTTACTTTTTTACTTACTTTTTTTTCAAAATAAAGGAAACTCTAGAGTCATCACCGCTTCAAATTTTAAAAAAGAAACCAAAAAAATTTTTTATGCCTGGAGGGGATGCCAAAAATTATGCCATCCCGTATTTCATTTTTGGCATTTTTTCTTCTTCTTTTTTACTTACTTTATTTATTTCTTTTTTTCCAGAAACTGAAAAATGAAAGAAGAAAAAAGTCCATGAAAAATAGTAGAAGTATGAAATTTTGTTGTTGTTGTTATTTGATTGATTGATGGACATGAAAAGCGGACAACCGACAACAAAAAAAAGAAAAATATGCATGCGCGTAGAAGTAACAGTAGTAGTTTTTGCCTTTCTTCTTCTTTCTTCTTTCCTTTTTTGTTCATGTTTTTAAAAATATAATAATAATGGCAGGCGCTAAAACTGCTTCTTCTTTTTTTTCTTCTCGATACTACTAAAAATATGCTTTTTGCTGTTTTTCTAACAATCTTATATACTTTTATTATTCCTATTATTATTGCAATTTTTGAAGGAAGCCAAAAACCGTTAAAAAAACATCTTGATTTAATTTAATTGATTAGTTTCCATGTTATTATGAAATACTTATGTACACTTTCTTGTTCCTGTTCCTCAACTAATTTAGATTTTTAATGTTTATCATTTTAGTCATGCCTTAAAGGATTTTCTTATGAACTAATTTATATCCCATTTCTTATCTCAAAGTTTTTCTCTTCTTATCACTAACCTTTTAGGCATTTAACAAGTCCAAAACATTCATTTTCTTCCAAAAATACCGTTTTCCATTTTTAAATACCATATTTTATCCATAATTTTAAGGCACCAAAAAGTCCAAAACTCTCTATCATTATTTTTGTTAACAAATATTTCAAAAAAGGACATATTTCTTCCCCCAATTTTTTTGTCTTTCTCTATCATTATCAAACACTTCTTTTTTCCTGTTTTTTTCCTTTGTTTTGCGCGATATATTAAAAAATATCATATATATTTTCGAAGCAATCAATCAATCTTAAAAATTTTTTATGTCTATCATTTTTCTTCCAAAAAATCTTTTTTTCCCAAAAAAAATTGTTTTAAAAAAAGAATTTCTTTTTCTTTTGATGCTTTTTAAGTTGTCATAATTGCATCAAATGTTTTATAACATACATATATTTCTATCATAATAGCTAGAAAAAAAGTATATGCCAAAACATTTGTTCAGTTTTTGAATGTTGAGATTTTTTGGCTTTTATTTTTAAATTTTCTTGTTTTTAATACATTTTAACTCTAATCTGCCCTTATTTTTGTTTTAGACAACAGTAGTTACAGTATGCAAATTTTTAATAGTACCTTACTGTAGCTCTTTTTTTGAAAAATCATACCCTTTTTTCAAAATGAATAATTTTGTATTTTTAATATCTCTTGTTATATTTTTGTACGCTCTATATCCTAAAGTGTATTTTGTTGCCATTTTCAAATCCATCAAGAGTTTAAAATTTTGGATTTATAATAATGTTTTTGCTTCGTTTTGTTGCTTCATGTGCATTTAATTATTTCTCTGAAAATCTTATTCATATAAAAAATACTAATCCTTTCACTATTACTGAAAATTTTTATAAATTAAAATTGTATACCCTTGTGTTCAAAATGCAACATTAATGATTTTTTTTCCTTTTCATAGGTGCTAATTTTTTTCTCCATTTAAATAAGTTTATATGAATTGGCATAAAAGCATTTTGGCCAAAAAACTTTGAATTAGGAGGTAGATTGCATAGTACCAAGCTGTGTTTTAGTGACAACAATGTAACTGAAATAAAGACATATGCAAATTTCATTGTGTAAGCTTTATTTTAAAAAAATGAATAAGATATAACCAATTTGTGCCTAATTTACATATTCTCTTTTTTGTTATCTAATTTACCATTGTTAAGTAAAAAATACCGTATTCATTTCTCATAAAGCTTATTAAAATTTTTGTACCTTTCTAATAACTTTTATTAATTCATTATTTTCAAAAAACTAAAAAATCCTTTTTCATCCTTGATATATTTGCCTCCTCTTATTCCAGTAATTTGAAGCATTTAATTTCTTTTCATCTTTTTTAATAACATACAAAAAATTAAAGAATAAATCTTTACCAAGAAAAAGGAAAACTACTTTTTTCTCATTTTCAAATTTTTACTCATTTGACTTTTTTGTTTGAAAAGAAACAAACCAATTTTGTGTATAGCTTTTTTCATCAGGAAAGGAAAAAAGGATAAGTTAGAGAACCATATTTCTTTTATAAATTTTATTTTCCATGAAAAAATAAAAGTGTTAAAAAAGATGAAAAAAGTGAATAAATAAATTTTTTCTAAAGAGATGCTGCTCCTTGTTGCTGCTAATGTTGATGCGGCTGAGGCGACTGCAAAAACGGCAAAAGTGAAAAAGGTTCTTCAAGAACTGAAAAAAGTGAAAAAATAGGAATAATGTTTAAAGACTTTTTTCTTCGAAAACGGAGACTCCTTTTTTTTCTTCTGCTTTCTTCCATTCCAGAGGGAAGAGAAGAAAAAAAAGATATATATGGTTGCCATGGAAGAGCAGCATACGTTTATATTTTTATTTTTCGATGGTGGTAAGGCTTATTACTGCTTGAAACAACAACCTGAAAAAAATGTAATATAAAAATTTGGTGAAAATGATGTTCTAGAAGTTTACCATAAATCTTCATTACTTTGCCTTTTTTGGCGCTTAATTTTGTAGTGTCTTGTTTTTAAACTTAAAAGTCTGGGTGTACTCAAATGTTGAACTGTTAAACTTAATTTTATGGTTTGAAAAGTAGCCAAAAATGAATGATGAAAGTAGTAATTTTGACAAAATTTGCTTACAAAAACAATTTAGTCCACAAAATTTTATTTTAACAGTTGCTTTTTTTGTGATAATTACTGTATTTTTATTTATTTTCGTGAAACTGCCGTTTTACCAGATTTAAATAAAAGGGCGATATTTATTATTGATAAATATTGCCCTTTTATTTAATAGTACTTTTTCTTGATCTTACTATAATTTTACCTTTAAAATTTTTTTGACCTATATTTAATTACCGTAACATTTGCGTTGACCCCATTGTATCCTAAATTTGAACTAGCCAACGGGGAAACAATAATTAAAAATTATAACAAATACGGCTGTTGCAATGTAAGACGGGAAAAGAGATTAATGGTTGCAGACGGGATTGGCTTACTGTAAGACGGGAAAAGAGATTAAAGAGAGATTCTGAATCGGCTGTAAGACGGGAAGCGAGATTATTTAATTTCTGATAGACTACCGTACAACAGCCATCGCCCTCTGCAATAAAAAAGGCGGACACGTTGATGATCGCCGCTTCGCGGCGATCATCCATGCCCACCCTTTAGTTGTGCAAGAAAACGTCCCTGAAAACCACCAACTGTTTTTTGTTTTATTTGTTTTAGGTCTAAAAAACTAGAATAAATTTATTAAAATTTTGTAATTATTAGAATAAATTTATTAAAATTTTGTAATAATTATTAGATTCCCTATATTTCCTACAGATCTTTTAATTAATTATTTTATCACATAAAAGAACCCGGTATTTATGCTTTTTCGCATTCTGAATTTGTATCGTAGCCCATACAATAGGTTAAAATTAAGTTTATTGAAAAAATTGAAATTTAAATCACTCTAATAACATTTGTCCATAGAACTAATTTTATTTCATTTACCAGTACTTAATTTTTTATGCAAACCCCATGTTAAAAAATAAATTGGAGGGCTGAATGATACAGTTTTTTTTATTGCAGAGGGCGATGGCTGTTGTACGGTAGTCTATCAGAAATTAAATAATCTCGCTTCCCGTCTTACAGCCGATTCAGAATCTCTCTTTAATCTCTTTTCCCGTCTTACAGTAAGCCAATCCCGTCTGCAACCATTAATCTCTTTTCCCGTCTTACATTGCAACAGCCGTATTTGTTATAATTTTTAATTATTGTTTCCCCGTTGGCTAGTCTCCTGAGCCGTCTGCCGCGAAGCAAAATACCAAAATACCGCTGCGCGGCAGACGGGATTGGCTGCTTCTAACGTTTTTCCCACTGATTTTAACTTTTTAAAACTAAAAAAATAATGTTTAGGGCTATTTCCACCTCAAAAAATACAAACACCCAAAATATTGAAAAATATCGATTTACAATCGCCATCTTTACTTTTTAAGAATACCGATGACTCTGATCTCGAAAAAACATTTATTGTCTGAAAAAAGATCGTTTTGTACGTATTTTGATATGGCTATCGATTCCAATACTTATTTAAACTCGTACAAGACAAAAAATCTCGAAACCCCGCAAAACCCCGTTTTAAAAGAAAAAAGTGGTCCCCTGGGGTCAAAAATCAAGATAAAACAGTAAACCAAATGTCGATTTATATGTAACTAATCACGGGCTATCGATTCCAATACTTATCTAAGCTCCTACTTGACAAAAAATCTCGAAACCCCGCAAAACCCCGTTTTTTAAAAGAAAAAGTGGTCCCCTGGGGTCAAAAATCAAGATAAAACAGTAAACCAAATGTCGATTTATATGTAACTAATCACGGGCTATCGATTCCAATACTTATCTAAGCTCCTACTTGACAAAAAATCTCGAAACCCCGCAAAACCCCGTTTTTTAAAAGAAAAAGTGGTCCCCTGGGGTCAAAAATCAAGATATAACAGTGAACCCAGTGTCGATTTATATGTAACTAATCACGGGCTATCGATTCCAATACTTATCTAAGCTCCTACTTGACAAAAAATCTTGAAACCCCGCAAAACCCCGTTTTTTTAAAGAAAAAGTGGTCCCCTGACCCCAAAAATGAACCGTTTGGGACAAACCAAAAGTCATTTAGTATTATTTGGACCATGCTCGATTCATTCCAATACTTCTTATAAGCCCCTCTTATCGATAACATCGAAACTCTGATTCGTTTTTTTGTTTTTGGGGCATATCTCGGGTCCCCGGGGTCGATGGGGGTCAAACCCAACAAATTATCAAATGCGATTTTTTTCTCTACATACCTGCCAAATTTCATAGCTCTATGATTAAAACTGACGAAAATCGATTTTTAGGGGTAGAAAGGTAGGGAAGTTGAGTCGTAAACAGCCGCAGCGCGCCCCTTCGGGGCGCGCTGCGTCTGGTATTTTGTATTATCCCATATTTTTGCACCCATTTTTATCCGAATTTAATTTTTCCCCAAAAAAAACAATTATTACCGTGAATGTTATTTAAATTACGGTTTTCAATTAATTCATACTTATAATCCCCAAAATTTAGAAATTTGCATATTCTTCCATACAAAAATATGGGTCGGCGAAAACAAACAAATCCAGTTCGAGTTGGTCCAAGCTTTGATGAGCAAGGTCTTGCAGCAACTTCTTCAACTTCACCATCCTCCACAACCACTTCTTCCTCATCAGCTGCTTCCCTTCCCTCCTCAACCCCTCCACCAAAACTTTCACCATCAACTCCATCAGCGACATTCTCAAAATCAAAAACAAATGGTTTCCCCTCCAGCAATGGTCCAACAGCAAAAAAGCCAAAAACTGATTTTTCAATTAAATCTCATTTGGAGGCATCTGCAGCTTCTGCAAAGCCAACAACATCTTTTAATCCTTCGCTTTCGCCACATTCTTTAACAAGCGCTTTAAAAGCTTATGAAACTCTTTTGAATGAACTAAATCGACAACCAAATGGCCTAAAACCTGGACCATTGTTGCAACTGACAAAACAAGTTGATAAACTTGCTTCAAGAGATGGCAAACGTGATCCTGGTAAGTTTTATTTTTCGAAAAGTTTACCTAGAAATTATTACTGTAGTTTTAAATTAATTAATCTGAGGTTACGGGAGCTCGCGTGATTGACATTTTTCTAAACAATACAGCTATATCAAATTTGCATATATTTTTGTGTATTGATCGTTTGTGATAGCAAAAAATTTGCATATGTTAAAAAATAGCGTTTATTTGATTACGGTATTAATTTTGGCACTAAATGCTTTGGCAAAAAATATAAGCAACTTTATTAATCAACACATTTTACAAATTTGCATATTTCAAAACATTGTTAAAAACTTTGACATTTAAGATTTAGTTAATTTCAAGCTTTATTTTTGAATCAAAACTTATTTCAAGTGTCAAACATGCAAATTTTTTTGATGCAATAACTTCATGGCACTTATAATTTAGCTATTTTTGGCATTTTTACTACAATGTCGATACATGCCAGAAAATAAAAGATTTCATAAACGGCATAAATCATATTTTTTGCAAAACTTAAAAAGAAGAAAAAATGAATGACAAAATTGAGCGATTTTCGATATTTCTTTAAATATATGTATTTATAAATATGAGTCTCCCAACAATTCCAATAACCAACCAAAAAAACTTTTTTCCGTCTTTGACAAGAAACGTCAAAAAAATATATAAGCATTTTTGAGGACAACGAAAAAATGCAGCTTTTCATATTTCTTTTTTTGAAAAATCAAAATGATGGATTGATGTTGTGACATATTTTATGTTTGGCTATTTTGCTTTTTCTGCTTGCTGCCATCAAAAATTTGATACATACTTTTTTCGCTTTGTTTCAAAAACAAAATCCAAATAAAAATTTTGAAAAAAATGAGGGATAAAAAAACAGAAAGATGCAATTTATGATTGTCAAAATTCAGGAGATAGATAAAATTTGAGGATAAAGCAAAAATGGATTTATTCGCTTTTGGCACTGATCGATTGTTCGGGTTTTTGAGGTATACGGTATACTTACTGCTTACAGTATCCTAATAACTGACATCAAATTTATTGAAAAGTATAAGTTCAAGTATGTTTTAGTTCAGCACTTTAAAGTCAAAAACGAATAAAAAAAATTATGCAAATTTGAATCTCTGTAATCAAAAACCCCTGCGGAATTACGAAGCTTAAATTAATTTCGCTCAGGTTTTGATTAGGCATGAAAGTTAAAACGTAAAAAAATTATGTAAATTTTAATTCCGATCTTTGAGGGGATTATGGATCACGGGACCCCTAAAATCAAAATCTTTACATAAAACTGATCATAAATCATAACTCAAAAACAAACTTTTGTTAATTCTTATTTTGGTCTCCCAAGGGCCAAATTTAGGATATTAGAAGTATCGAAATTATGCTTAAAATCCGTTTTTGTACCGTAACTTAATTGAAACATTTCCAGCAACCGAAACCGCTTTGGATTTGAGAGTCAAGAAACCATCCCCATCTACCCATTCATCAACCCTTCCATCAACTCATTCATCAACATTAAAAAAATCTTCTTTCCAATCTGACAATACTGATTCACTAAGAAAGTTATCATCACTAGTTGGAAAAGCTGGAACATCAATGAATGCTTCGATGGCAGCGGTGGTAAAATCTCCAACAAATTTTATCAAAGATGATAATGATCCATGTAAAATTTTTACTTGCCTTCAATGCTTTGAAAGATTCCCTGGGATGCAAGAATTGGTGGATCATATGAGTAAAACAAAGCATCATTTTAATCAACCTCCTCCGTCTTCTTCTACGACAAAACCATCGACAACAACACCATCAGGAACAAATGGGTAAGTTACGGTAATCAGGATACTGTAGTATGAATCATTCTGGGATATAAAAAAACAAAGATAAAAAATATGACCAAGAATTTGCATAAATATTAGTATTTTGGCGCTTTTATATTTTCTAAAACAAGGTACCAAAAAATTTGCATAATATCCTCAAAATTTATGCTGTTAGAATTTTTAAAAACAACATATTTTTCAGATTCCTCGATCCACATTCTCTTCTTCGACAGACACTTCTTTCATCACAAAAAATTCAATGATCACTAATTAAATAAAATCCTTCAAAAAAAGCTTTATAAAAATTTATATTACTGTAATTAGCAATCCTTATTTTGTTTTTAAGATATTAATTTTTTCTGCAAATTCAAGTTACTTTTAGTTTCTTTTGATCTCATTTTTTGTTTTAATTTTTAATAAAATTTTTTTTACACAAAATACGTTTTTTTTTTGACTTCTTGGGTTGACTACAGTACACCCAAGAAGTCAACAAAAGCTGAGATACATTTATGAGATACAGCAAAAACAATAACAAACATTGAAACATCAAAAACATGAAAGCAATGATATGATAAAAAATAATAAAATTGGATTATTCAGATCCCAAATCGGTGGTTTCAGAAACTTCAACCCTTTCATTCCTGTAAAAGAAAAACATACAATTAATTTTTAAAAAATTATTTATTTTATTAAATTAAGCTTGAAAAAAATTAATTCAACAAAAAAAATTAATCGCCAATACATAAAAATAAATATCACAGATTTAGAGAGAGAGATACAATACTCACTTTAATTTTTCAAGAACTTTAACACGTTCTGGAATCGGTGGATGTGAATGATGAACTGCAGAATATAATGGATCATCAACTGGAAGGGCAAGATTATCAACACCAAGTTTGATAAGAGAATTTGAAAGAGTTTCAGCATATCCAAGATCAGCAGAGAATCGATCAGCAGAAAATTCCATATGTCGAGATAAAAATGATTGAGCAATTCCAGCAATTTCATTATAGATTGCAAGAGCAAGTTGAAAAACGAGTAAAAAGCCAATTAAAGTTGGATGTTGTCCATGGAATCCAAAAGCTTCAAAGAGGGTATCATTCTTGTACAAGCTTCCAAAGATATAAAGGGATAAGAAGAGATTAAGTTCAGCAATAACAATATGAATAACAGTATGCTTCATACTCCAATGTCCAAGTTCATGCCCAAGTACCGCAACAACTTCATCATCTGTCATTCCCTTCTTTGTACGATTCTTTGCTTTACTGGCATCAGTTTCTTCTTCAGAATCTGAAACTTCAATAACTGGAAGATTTTCTTCTGTTGGTTCATCCTTCTTTTCAGATTCACCAAAAAGTTGTACAATTGTTTCTGGAGCAAGAAGAGTATCATAGAGGACAATTCGCTTATTATTCCAAAATCCATACATATATGCATTACTGTGAGATGAACGTTTTGAGCCTATAAGATTGCAATAATCAGAAGATGCCAAAATAATAAGGTGTAACAGGACCAGCATATACGCAGATATATACGCAAGGATAAATTTAAACTACAAACCTTGTACAACATAAAGTTTAGTCAAAGGGAATCCAACTTTCTTTGCTAAAGCTTCAATCTTTTGTTTAAGTTCACCATCTGGAAGTGGAACATATTTATCAAATAATGGAGCAATAAATTCAGGATAGATTGTCATCATTACCTAAAACACAGTTGGTCATTCAAAATTCTAACACTTTGATCTTAGTTCGGGCGACTATTTTAGCCAGCTAATAAGCCGGCTAATTCCCGAACCCTACATCATAGACAATACTTCAAGAAGTGATTCTTGAATAGCAAAGAAGAAAAACTTACAAAGATAATAGCAGATATGAAAAGCCAAAGATAGAAGAAGAAATATTCTCCACCCCATTGAACAAGCCAAATAATTCCAGATAGAATTGGAAGAGTTAAAACAAGATTAAGAACAATCTTTTTTGCTTTATCTTTGAGGAAGAAACCAAATGTCTAAAAAAGTTTATAATGAAGATGGTGAAGAAAAGAGAGAGATATACAAACTTGTTGATTGAAGCCATGCTTTTGTTCAATGATAAAAGTGTCATAGTAGCTGAATGGGAAGCTAATAAAGACATCAACAACAGTAAGGAAAAGAACAAAATAGATTGATTGAAGGATCTGAAGATGATTATAACATTGAAACGTTAGTAAAAAGAGTAATAACATACTTCATTGGTTGTATAGTTGCCACAGTAATTCCACAGCAATGGCATTAGACCACCAAAAACAAAGATCTAAAAATTAACGATATAATCAACTATGATAAGCAGCAAAGATCCAAGCTTACAGTTGTTTGTACTTGATTGAAGATATCCGTAACAAATCCATAACGATCTCGATCAAGTTTATAAAGTCTTGCACGAGCATAATTCCGTTTTGTCATCAAATTTGAGAGAAGAGCAGGACGCTTTTCATTCTTCAAATGTACTTGATACTAAAAAAAGTAGTGATATAATATATTTGTATAGTTTAAGAATCCTAAGATGGTTTACCTGTCTCCATGCAAGATATTGTTCAAACAAAAATATCAACCAATTTATGGCAAACAACGACCAAAATATGGTCGATGGATCCATAATGCTATTAATTGGTTGAGATCCTAAATGATAGGGTTAATTAAATATAAACTAAATTGAATAAAAAACAAAACAATTAAATTTAACGAAGCAAAAACAAAAACAAGAGAAAAAGCGAGGAGGAGGAAAACGTCAACGAAGAAAAAAATAGAACACGTTCAACATGAGGCAAAAAGTCGTTTCAAGAAAAATTTGAATGACAATAAAAAGCAATGGCAAAAATTTAAATAAAAAAATGGCGTAAAAATACTGTAAATATGTAAAATAATATAAATATTACTGTAGAAAAGATTGCTCTATATTATTTTTAATAAATAATGCAGATTCGAAAATATCAAGAGTTTTCATGGCTCCTTTAAGATTATATATAAACTATTTTTTGCTCCAAGCTGTTTTTCGAAAAAATTATTTACTTCACACTAAGGGTGGACAAGGGCCCAAATTTTCGGGCCCGGGCCCGGCCCTGGCCCTTTCAAATTACTAAAGCCCGGGCCCGGCCCGGCCCCAGGGCCGGGCTCGGGGGCCCCAGGGCTTTGGAAAAGCCCTAAAAAAATTTTTGAACGAATTATTTTTTAAGTGAGAAAAAATTAAAGAAACTTAGAAAAAAAATCAGTTATAATTCATCAGTTCATCAATGTTTCTTTAAGTTTAATCATTACAGGGCTGTGCGATACCAAAACCGAGACTTTTTTAATTTTCGTTTGACAAAAATTTATCTTTGCATTGTTTTCTTTATAAAAATGAAAATATTGTGTGCCAAACAGCACAGAACAATAATAACTAATGTTTTTATCTTTATCTTACATTTTACATAAGTTACGGTAAGAGTCTCGGGTCGAGTCTCGGTCTCGGGTACCCGAGACCGAGACTCGAGACTTTTGTAATTTAAACGACCAGAAAAAGAGTAAAACTCAAAAACGCTTTAGAATATTATTTTCTGAGGTATTAGGCATCATGTAAAAAAAGAAATTCATACAGAAAAAGCATAGGTTAAAAATTACAGCAGTTTTTAAAAAATCTGAATTTCGGTATCGCACAGCCCTGAATCATTATAAAAGTGTTTAATTCAAAATTAATACGAACCTTTTTCGTGGAGTCTAAAAAAATGCGTCCTTGAAAAAATCAGTGATAGTTAATGTGCCGAAAAAACGACTCCCTGCGCAAAAAATTTGAGCCCTTTTGGGCCTAAGGGCCTTGGTAGGGCCCCAAAAAGGCCCTGGCCCGGCCTTGGTCACAAATGTTTCGGCCCTGGGCCCTCGTCCACCCTTACTTCACACAATTGCAATTAAATATTCAAAAAACTATTGAAAAATATTTTTTCAGCATAAATAAAACACAGACAATTTTTCTGCGCTGATGTAAAAAATATGCAAAATAACAGATAAAGGGCAAGAAAAAAATTTGGACGAAGATGTCATCGTCGTACGATGATTTTTAAAAAAAAGAATGTTCTAGAAAAATGTTTTTTGGTGAAAAATATCAAAGTATCTGATCACAAAACATTCGTTCGGCTAAATATTTAATCATTGTTTTTTTTGCCAGCATTTTCTGCTCTGTTGAAATTTTAAATCAATTTTCACAATGCTTTGGACAAATTTTTGTTTAATAAATTTGAATATTTAACATTGTTTGTTGAACTTCTCTTCATTTTTTTATGCTTTTTTTATAAGACTTGTTCAATTTTTATTTAATCATTGATTTTTTATTGTAAGAATTTTGTTAATTAGTTTCTTTGTCATAATTTTGAAGCAAAGATAAAACGTGTTTGAAATTTGTTTTATCTTTGTTATTAAATAGTTTAATTTTACAAGTTTGAGTTTGAGATCGGAAATATGACAGCCAACGATTTACACCTTTTGTAAACAGATTATATTATTAAAACACATCTTTTATAACAAGTGGTCTTTTTCTTCTTTTTCTTCCCTTCGTTTTTTGAGAAAAATGCCAAAAAACAGTGTTATGCTTTGCCCGCGCCCGCGCCCGCGGGCGGCGGGCGGGCGCGGGCAGATTTTTTCTAAGTCAGCGGGCGCGGGCGCGGGCGCCCGCGAGTACAAAAGTAAAACTCATTTTTATTCAACTTCGAGCACATGCTGCAACGACGAAATTTCAGAGTTGTCCAAAAAGGCTGAAATTTTTCACAGAAGTTCCTTGGGACATTCTAAGATACTTCCATGGACGGTTTTTCGTTCAAACCCTCTGGGGGGATAAAGGGGATATCCTTTATCCCTTAGGGCATAAAAAATCAAAATCACCGGATTAAGCCAAAATAACCATCCGGGAATGTTTTTAGGACCCCTGGGCAACTACTCAACAAGTTTCAGAATTTTTGAAAAATTTTAAGGTACCCTTTGGGCGATTAGAAAATTTGCATATTTGGTTTTTGGGGCATAACTCAAAAATTTACATATTATCCTCAACTTTTTATTTTTTCCCTGGATAGCCCTTTCAAAGAGCTACACGCTGATATAAAATTTATTTTTCTAGGACCGGGGGAACATCGAAAAAATTTGCATAAACCCTATTTTTTCATGTATTTTGGGTGTTTTGTACCTAAAATAATTTTTTTAAAAAAAATCTAAAGCCACCATCGAATTCCCCGTGGCCGATTACATATACATGCCAAAAATTAGCTCAATCGGAGACAAAAAAATTTTCATTGTTCCCCGGCGCACTCGAACCTGCGACTTTCGGTTCGCAGGCGTTGCCTGTTTTGTCGACTTGTTTCTTTGACGCCTGCGAACCGAAGGTTGCAGGTTCGAGTGCGCCGGGGAACAATGAAAATTTTTTTGTCTCCGATTGAGCTAATTTTTGGCATGTATATGTAATCGGCCACGGGGAATTCGATGGTGGCTTTAGATTTTTTTTAAAAAAATTATTTTAGGTACAAAACACCCAAAATACATGAAAAAATAGGGTTTATGCAAATTTTTTCGATGTTCCCACGGTCCTAGAAAAATAAATTTTATATCAGCGTGTAGCTCTTTGAAAGGGCTATCCAGGGAAAAAATAAAAAGTTGAGGATAATATGTAAATTTTTGAGTTATGCCCCAAAAACCAAATATGCAAATTTTCTAATCGCCCAAAGGGTACCTTAAAATTTTTCAAAAATTCTGAAACTTGTTGAGTAGTTGCCCAGGGGTCCTAAAAACATTCCCGGATGGTTATTTTGGCTTAATCCGGTGATTTTGATTTTTTATGCCCTAAGGGATAAAGGATATCCCCTTTATCCCCCCAGGGGGTTTGAACGAAAAACCGTCCATGGAAGTATCTTAGAATGTCCCAAGGAACTTCTGTGAAAAATTTCAGCCTTTTTGGACAACTCTGAAATTTCGTCGTTGCAGCATGTGCTCGAAGTTGAATAAAAATGAGTTGTAAAGGCATTTTCTTTTTTTTCTCAATGCTTTTTTGACAATATTTCTCAACGAAAATCTACGAAAGAATATTTTTTTGCCATAAAAATCACACGGAAAGACAAATCATCTAATGAAGAAAGAAAAAAGTTTATCACCGCAATGACCTAAATGCCCTATGAGAACATCCAAGATTCTCTGAAATAATTTGCGTTTTTTCACATTGGTGTCAATCTTTTTTGCTTGTCGAAAAAGAAAGAATAAACTGCTATGAAAAATTTTCCATCGTTATTAACTTCACCTGGATTTTGACCGATTTATGACATTATATACAGTACTACTTTAAGTAATTTTTGTTAATCAATATATCAATTATTGATATGGTCAAAATTTAAATTCATGATAGGTGTTGAAGATATGCTTTTGACCTATAGTATGCCAAATAAGCGATATGACATACTGTCGGTTTATGTATACATTGTCTTTAAATATTGAAAATAATAGTTTAAAATAAATTCAAATCGGAGTCCGTGTTATGCTTCGCCCGCGGGCGCCCGCGGGCGCCCTTTGGCGGGCGCGGGCGGAATTTTTGAAAGTAAGCGGGCGGCGGGCGGGCGCGGGCGATTTTTTGGTAAGTACGCGGGCGCGGGCGCGGGCGCCCGCGGAAAAAAAACAAAAGCATAACACTGCTAAAAAAGATCGTAAAAATCAAAAACAGAAACCAAATAATTTTGGTCCAAATTCATTCCAAAAATGTTAGAGTTTTTTATGAAGAATCATCTTTTTCCAGAACGTTCTTTTTTGTGAAAGACATCGTTACGTAAAATTTTTGACGATGTTTTTGTCATAACATTTTTTGTGTTTATTTGTTTTTTTATCGGAGGTTTTTGAATATTTTATTGCACGGAAACTATTGGTGAAAATAAAAACTTTTTTCAAAACAAAAATAATGCTTTTTGTGTGTTTTAAAACTTTTGATTTCAGAAAAAGCCCATTAATTATGTAAAAATTAAATCAATTTCTGACGGATATTTATTTTTATTTTGTAATTACAGTATAGGATGAAAGAACAGTGGCAAAAGGGCCTAATAAATTTGCTTGATAATGTTTTTCATTAAAAAAAGAATGCTATTATAAGATGCTTTGATGGAAAAAAGTCAATCATGCAATTCTAAAAACAATTTGGTTTATTAATTTCCATCATTTTTAGTTAATTTTAAAGGTTTTTATTGCCTCAAGATACAGTAATGCGATTTTTTATATCAGTCGCAAAAATGCTTTTTTCTTGTAAATAATATACGTAAAATATCATCTTTTTCTTGGAAATCGTATAATATTTTTTTCAAAATAGTCGTAATTTTATATTGAAAATGATATAGAAAAATGTTGCAGCAATAAAATATTAAAAAACATCAAACTTTGCCAATTTAAAAAAAAATCAAAAACAGACTAAACTGACGGTCACAACAAAAAAAATTCGTCGAGCAAAAATCTTTTAAAAGTAACTTCCAATTTCTTTAAAAACGTTAAAAATTTTTTTTGTTAAAGTTGTTTTTTTCTTCAAAAATACCTTTATTTTAAACAGTTGCAATTAAATATTCAAAAACTGTTGAAAAAATTTTTCCATCAAAAATATAATCGAATACAAATGTTCTGCACTGCAATAAGAAATAAACACAGCAGCAGATGGAAGGCAAGAAAAATTTGGACGAAATAAAAAAGTACCAAAGGTGCAGCTCTCTTTAATTTTTAAAATTCGTCCCGTTTTTAGACGACAATCATTGCACCGGTTCAGGGCTGTTCGGATCTTGTTCCGGATACCGATATTTAGCTGATTTTTGGCATTCTGGAATTCCGAATCATAATTTTTTTTCCGGGCAGCCTTACTCCGGACTATCATTGTGGTGAGGCATATAGCAGAAACTTGAAAGTGACAATATATATTGTGATAATTAGTTTTATGCAAGCAAACAAAAACTTTTTGTATCTTAATTAACACTCTTTTATTTCATGCATTTTTCAAAGTTTTTTTTCTTAAACATAAGTTGATAATATAATTTTACACGAAACATCATTCTTAACCTTTTTTGATTTTACGTTTACCACACATGAATGGTATAAGTGCAGATGCCAGCATCGGCCTTCCACGACCTCTGGTCTGATTATGGGGTTCTTTAATCTTTTACCCTACAAATCCTTTGACCAGAAGTAATATTCATTCTTGCAATAACATAAAGTTCTTGAATTTTTGTTACGAAAGCAACTGTTAAAAATGAATAAATTCGTTAAATAATTTTACCGACTTAACATAATTCTCATAAAAACTGTTAAATAATTGCAGATACTGACAAGAATTGGATGAAATAATTCTAAATTTGGTTTTTTAAATTGCACCACCTCGATAAGTAGAACAATACTATAGTTTTGTTTAGGTTAAATTCATGGCTCTTGTAATTATTTCGATTTCATTATAAAGATGAAATTGAAATTATTACATATAATGCAAAAATGTCACAAATAAAATATTTAAATTTAAAAGACAATTTTTTGCGATATTAAGCAGAAAGAAAGAAAAACACACACATTTTGTTTTAGAAAAAACAGAGAAATGTTAGAAAGTAACACAGCGTCGATCTTTCGAAACCCGGACATTTGATTTATTTTGTGTGCAAAGAAAAAACCAACAACTTCTTTGTCGACAACAGACAATATTTTTTGCAATCGAAGCATCTTCTTCCAACATCCTTTTTATGGAAAACGGTGTCGTCCAAAGTGTTATGGTTGCTTTTTCAATAAATTTGTTTCGCTGTTTTTTTTTGCGTTTGAATATTTCATTGAAGTTATTCTTTAGAATAATCGATAAAAAAAGGTTTTTCGACTTTAAAGATGACGAAGAAAATTTAGGACGCTGTTTACTTTAGTTATAAAAATAAAATTTGCTATTTTCTACAATTTCATGATATTTTCAAGCACCAGGGCTAGTGGTTACGGCAAAAAAACCAACATATCGATTGGTCAATTGACCGGTCAATGCACAACACTAACCAGGGCCAAAAGTAGTTCACGAGAAAAACATTGAAATTAAAAATACTACTTACAAATTGCAAAATTTTCTCATTTTTGCGAAAAACTTTCTTTTCAAAAATGTAAAAAAAACCAACATAAAAATTTGCTTTTGCTTATGGCAATGCTGAAATTTATTTTGTGTCAGATTTTATTTATGCTGTAAAGCTATTTTTACGAACGTGATTTTAAATAGTTTGAAATATATAAATTTTTTGTAAACTTTTACAACATTGTTTTTTGTGTTAAGAAAAAATGTCGTGGTCGCAACAAATAAATTATTTGAAACACAACAATTCAATAATCTCCACAGTTTTAATTTTTATTTTTTAACAACTACAGTTTTTTCATTCGATCCTTTCCGACTGTTTTGGGCTGTAGCCGCACTCACTCACAAATGTACTAACCAGGCAGCATAAAAAAATCCGCAAAAAATTGAAAAATATCAGGTATTGTTGATAATTTTCAACTGTTTGCGGATTTTTTGCAAGTTCAAAGACCCGTGTTTGAGCAAGCTGTTGTTGTTGCTTTGAAAAAGAAACAAAAAAAATGAAAAAATGAAAGTGCAACACCAGGGGTGTTCATAGATCTATTATTGTTTCCAAAAATCAACCCCGTAGCGAGGGGGGGGGCATTCGGTGCCGGTGCCCTTTGATGTTTTGCCGACACGTGCCGTTGTCGGCAAAAGATCAAAGCGGTGACCCCCAGAATTAAAGTGTCTCCCACCCCCCTCCTCAAAACATTTTAATTAGTTTTAATTTAGTTTTTAAAAACGGCTGTTGAGAATCAAAACAGCTGGAATCGAAAAGTTTAATAATTTAAATTATTTTCGAAGCTGTAAAGCAGACATCACAAAACTTCTTTTTTTGTTTAATTTGGTTTTTTGATTCTTTGTCGTTTGCTTTTACATTAAGCCTCTTTTATTGTTATTGTCATTGTTTTGAAAAAGATTTGAGAGGAGTCGAAAGTTATGCCAATTCCGTATTGCAATTTTAACTTAAAAAGGTGTGCACCTTTTTTCCAAGATATAAATCAAAAAGCATGTTATCAATGTAGAGAACAAAGTTAAAACTGAAGCTATAATAATAAGGTGGAGCAATAAATATATTCTATTGTCAAGAGACCGGCAAGGAAAACTTTTTCTTTCTTTTTTCCTTTCTTTTTCTTCGTTACAGTATGATAAAAACGAAAAGTGTAGCGCTGATTGCTTTATTTTTTACACTAAGTGTATTCTCGCCTCCATTGTTCCACCTTATTATTTTTGCTTCAGTTCTACCTTTGTTCTCTTCATTGATAACATGCTTTTTGATTTATATCTTGGAAAAAATGTGCACCTTTTTAAGTTAAAATTCCAATATGGAATTGGCATAACTTTCGACTCCTCTCAAATCTTTTTCAAAACAATGAGATAACAGTAAAAGAGGCTTAATGTAAAAGCAAACGACAAAGTATCAAAAAACCAAACTAAACAAAAAATGAAGTTTTGTGATGTCTGCTTTACAGCTACGAAAATAATTTAAATTATTAAATTTTTCGATTCCAGCAGTTTTGATTCTCAACAGCAGTTTTTAAAAACTATATTAAAACTAATCAAAATGTTTTGAGGAAGGAGGGGGGGGATACATTTTAATTTGTGGGGGTCACCGCTTTGATCTTTTGCCGACAATGGCACGTGTCGGCAAAACATCAAAGGGCACCGACACCGAATGCCCCCCCCTCGCTACGGGTTTGCGTCCTTGCTTCGTGGCAGCAACTTTAAAAATTTAATATTACGGCAATATTTAAGAAATTCAAGTCACACCTCTTACTTATAATGGTTAAAATTCTTAAACAAATACATTTTCATTATAAAAAACTTGGAAAAAAAACGAGTCCCAAATAATAGAAAAACTACAAAACTTTTGTTTTTTAAAAAAAGTTTATTATGATAAATGCATAAATTAATTAAAAATATTGAAAAAAGATAATTTTTGAAACTTAAAAAATCAAATAAACAAAAAAATGCTTTGCTATTTCATAGGAACGCATAGTTAGTTTGAACTAACACCCTTAAAATTAGCATACAATTAAAAAAACTATTTTACATGTGGTCTAGTGGTAAAGTCTTGGCTCTTCGTTCCTGCCTTGGTGGGTTCGAATCCGGGATTGGGCATATGCCACACTAGTACTGCGGAAGCTGGGTGCTCGGTGAAACCGAGGTTAAAACGAATTCCATGGGTGGCTCCCAGGTTAAAAGTGAGCCACTTCTTCAGAAGTTCCGAGGACTTAGTCCTCACAAATCAGCACTCACGGTTATGCCATTAGGGATCATTAGGTGTTAGAGCCCATACAAAATAAGTCTTATTTTCTAACTATAAAATAACATTCATTGATAAAAAAAGGAAAAAATTTTTGTTAGTTGAAACTAACTATTGTCAGTTTGAATGTAACTTTTTGTCAATTGGTTCAGAGTACTGTTTTCACCGGTGACCCTTTTTTTTCATCGGTTCGTGAATAGAGAGAATGATTCATTTTCAGGCTTTACTTCCTTCTTCACCCCTATGCTGATCAGTTGATTCTTCTTTTTCAAAAAATTTCAAGGTCTTTTTTGCTGAACAATTTGAAAGTTTGATTAATTGCTTCTTTCAAACTCTCAATTTCTTCTGCAGAAAAAAACATTGAAAGTTTTTGAAAAAGATAAGGAAATAGAAGGGAAATTGCAATAAGTACCCTTTGTTGATGATGAATTTGTGTTCTGGTGTGCTAAACTGTGGGTGTGCAAAAGTCATGAGTTTTGGTAAAAATAATCTAAGCTTATTTTCTTTTTTTTATGTATGTGATTATTGTACACAAAGTGATTGAATGATTGATAACAAAACTCCGCCTTATGACAGAAACGACTCTTATATATTTTACATTATCAAGTAATATAAATACACTCATTTTTTTTAACTTTTAGAGCCCATTTTTTTTAAACGTACAAATTTGTTTATATTTTTTCTGCGCTAAATATGCCTATGATTTGTGCTGCTGTTGCAGCTGTTGCAGTTGCTGGAGCTGGAGCCGTTGCAGTTGCTGGAGTTGGAGCTGTTGCAGTTGCTGGAGCTGCTGTTGTTGCCGGAACTGCTGTTGTTGGTGCGTCTGGAGCTGCTGTTGGAACTGCTGCTGTTGGTGCGTACTTGTTGCATAAAAGTAAGAAATTTTTTATTTCCTACAGTATCCAGGACATAAGTTCTAATTGTTATTTTAAAAATTTTACCGAGGAACATAGTTTTTTGTCATGAATATTCAAAATCAAAAAATGCACTTCTTTAGTTTTTTCATTCACCATTTTCGAAAAAACGTTTTTTGTTTTTTTTTCATTTACGGTTTCGATTTTTTGATTACGGTCGCCCAAAATATCGAACCCACTGACCGGACCGTTGACCAAAAAACCTCCAGCACTGCAGTGTTGTTGCATCATCATTCACCATGCATTTTTCAAGATTTAAAAACTTTGAAATTTTTCTGACCGTAGACATATCCAACTTCTGATGAGGTTAAGGCACCATATTTTGCCCATAATCTCGTTTACTATAAGATATAATTGTGGCAAAAAATCTGCTGCCGAATCCTCAAACAGTAGATTTAACGCGAACTCAAAGTTACTGCAATATTACGGTAAAAACACACGATGAACGTATTTTTATCCCACCACGAAAATTTTCGACAAAGTTATAATTGTTTTATGGCATTATAAAAATTGAAAATATGAATTATACAAGTTTTGATGTTTGGTAAAGCCTGAAAATTCAATACCGTTAGAGTTTTATATGCTGAATACGTTCATGGTATGCTTTTACCGTAATATTACAGTAACTTTAAGTTCGCGTTAAATCTACTGTATGAGGATTCGGCAGCTGATTTTTTGCCACAATTATATCTTATAGTAGACGAGATTATGGGCAAAATATAAAGCCTCAACTCGATCAGAAGTTGGATATGTCTACGGTGAGAAAGGTTGGTGGGAAATGGTGTTCCTATCTTCCCTGTATCACATTCCACACACAGTTTTTTATCCTCGTGGAAGTTCATCTCCCCCCCCCCCCCCTCCCTCCAGTCCCATGATTTTTGATTTTCAGGGAGGCGAGAGAGAGGAAGAAACACTATTGCAAAAGTTAAAGGGACTGTCGCAGTCAGTATAAAAAAGACGGACAATGATGGGGAATGAATGTTTGTTTTTTTGACGGACGAAGATAACAAACGATGCATTCTTCATCATTGCTTTCTTTCGTGTTAAAACCACTTTTGGCTAAATCAGGCAACACTTTTTTATACTGACTGCGACAGTCCCTTTAAGAAAACCCTAAAAAAATATGTTTAAAAAAATATTTCAGAAAGAACAAAAATGTGTGTAAAAAATTTTGTATTGGTATATGTCTTTACTCAAGATGATAAGCTATGTTTGACGCAAATGTTCATAGAAAATGACAAAATAATTTCAACAAAAACCACTATTGGAATCTCTGTTATGGAATTATTCGATTTGTCAAAATTAGGCTGCAATGGTGTAATATTAAATATATTTTCATTCCAATCACCATGTCATAAAAATAATTTGGGCCTTTGGGAAGAACTTAAATCTAAATTTGATGCTGATAATATTCAATATTATTTTATTTCACATGAATTATACTTATTTGGATCTGCATTAACAAAATGTGGCATTAAATTACATCCAAATTTGGTTTTTGTTATTGTTGATAAAAATAATGCTACAAGTTTTTATTTTTCATTTACTGATTCGGGATATCAAATAGATACCCATCGAAAATGTACGATTGCAAAAGACGATGAAGATTTACAAATTCTTGCAAAACTCTTTCAATTTCCAATACCAGAGCATGTATGTGCATTTTCAAAGTCATGCGACAATTTTATTATTGATTCATTAAAAAGAACTATTCCAAACCTGACATTTCTGCAAGATGTTAATTTACTACCAGAGAATGAAAAATTCTTTTTAAAATCAGCTAAACTTTTTGTGCATTCATCTTACACTAAATATTTTATTCATCCATTTTGTACAAAATCATATTTCATTTCAAGTAGCCCTGATCTCTGCGATATACTTGCTGAAGCAAATTATGGCAAAATCTTACCTCAAAATGTTTCAACTAATTTAACAAAAATTTATCCAAAAGTTTTTGTATGTATGCAAGATATAACAACTATGAAGACCGAAGTTTTAAGCGAAATTGAACTATCATCATGTCATCAAAGCGAAATTGTTTTTTCAATTGATGGTGATAATTGTCCAAGCTTTCGCTTTGGGTCATTAATGCTTCCGGAGATTGAAAGTATACCAAAAAAGGATAATATTACTCACAAACCTGACAATTTAGTAAGCCGTGGATATGAATTTGTTGCCAACTGTGAATTGGTTAAAAATTGTGAATTGCTTAAAAAGTGTGAATTTGTTAAAAAATATGAATTTGTTAAAAAGTGTGAATTTTCATTAAAAAAAAAATTATAAATTTAAGCAATTGCATTTCTTGATACTTTTCCTTTCCCTTTTTTGAGACAGTATTTATTTTGTGTTTTTTTTAATTTAACATAAACTTCGTATTAATAAAATACTTTTAACATTTTGTGGTTGTTTTTGATCAAAAACTAAAGTTACGAAAAGGATAAAAAGGATTATCAGCGAAAAGTCTTTTTTTGTTCATGAAAAGATCGCATTTCAAAAGCATATGCTGCAAATGTGATATCTTTTTTTACAGTGAAATACAGTGATTAAAAACAATATGTTTAGAGACCACCGACGATGGTTCAAAACATTTTGCCAAAGAAAAAAAGTCTTCTTTTTTGTTCCATTTTTTCAGACAAAATTTGAATTTTTCGTGTTGAGAACAACGAAGGCTAAAGCGGTTTTTTTAAATTTGTGAAGAAAAAAAGTTTTTTCTTTATTGTTTGTCGAAGGAATGTTGCATGCAACATGCAAAAATGTTTGCAAGCGAAAAACAAAAGCATTTTTTTGTATCACTTTTTCTTTCAGAAGTCAACTTCTGATGACAAAATACAAGCTTCTTATTTATTTTTTTTATTTTTTTCTTCTTCTTTTCGAATTCTCCATATCCGAAAGTATCTGAAAAGACATTTCACTAGCACCGAGGCTAACATTTTTTTTTCGTCGGTTGTCTCTAAATATGTTTGTTATAGTTTTTTAAGCAAATTTTATTGTTTTTCTTGGAGGTAAAGATCTAACCAAATTTTTAAAATACTTTTTGGAAGTACCATTTTCCTTTTTATTTTATCCCTAATTTCTTTTTTGGCGAAAATAGTGGTTACTTTTTTTGTTGCTTAAGTATCGTAATCAAAAATCGTGTGTGAGATCATAATGCAAAGTAAGAATAGTTGTGTTTTTTTTAACATTTAAACTGATAAAATGAAATTTAGAAAGGTCCAAATTCCCTTTTTCTGTTATTTTCATAACGCCAAATTGTTATTTTTTTTTGTCGGTGAAATACAGTAATCAAAAACAATACGTTTGACATATTTTTTTTGATTAAAATTTGATAACTAAAAAATTTTGCAGTCAACTCAAACATTTTTTATCATGTTTTGATTGAATTGGGAAAGTAAAAGAGCTACAAAAACTTATGATTTGTAAATTTATTAGATAATGTAAAGGAAAGAAGGTGAAGAATCAAATTTTATGTATTGAGTTTGATCCGGGCGTGTGGTTGCCTCGTCTTTCTTTCTCTTTCCTTCTCATTCAAGAGCAATTATTCTTTTCTTTCTTTCCTGCAAAACCTGCAAAGAAATGATTCACGTCAATCATTGATGCATCACTCACTCTCTCTTCATTTGCAACTACTTTTGCAAAGACAGTGATTCACTTTCATTCCCGCGACCATAGTCTTTGTCCAGAAGGAATCATAACCTTGGATGTTCGTTTTTATGTTACAAAGGGCCAAACATTTTCTTCTTCTTTAAATAAAGTCGTAATAAAACTGTGATTATGCATAATTAAAATATAAATGTAGAAAATTGAAAAGTTGTCATTTTTATAACTAAAGAAAATGACAATCAAATTTCTACGTTATCTTTTACCTCAAAAAAGCTTTTTTTACGTCAAAGTTGTTTTTTCAAAAATCGATTTTTTAATTTATATTCAATTAAATATTCAAACGCAAAAAATCACTGCTATAAATAAAAGAAAATTGATTGAAAAAGTGACCAAAAAAATTGGTTTTTTTTTCCATAAAAAAGGTTTTTGAGAAAACATGCTTCAATTGCCATTGCAAAAAATAGGGTCTGTTGTCGACAAAGATGTTGTTGGTTTTTTCCTTGCATTACACACAAAAAAATTAAATGCCAGCGTTTCCAATGATCGACGCTGTGTTGCTTATGAAACATTTCCCTGTTTTTTCTAAAACAACAACATCTACTGGCTCAATGTTGTGTGGTTTTTTCTTTATTTTTGCACAGAAAGCGAAAAGGGAGGAAAACGTCAACGAAAAAGAAAGAACACGTTTAACATGACGCAAAAAGTCGTTTCAAGAAAAATTAGAATGAGATAAAAGCAGTGAAAATTCAAACAAAAAATGGTGTAAAAAAACCATAATTGTAATAAACATAGTGCTTTATTCTGTTTTATTAATTTTGTGGTCATTAATAATAAAAAATAAATTTTATAACAGTTATCTATTAATATTATGTTTAATAAATACGGTATTGGATCAAAGAGAAGAGACAAAAAAATGTTTTTTTTTCAGTGAAGTATATTTTATGTTTAGATAAAGTTTTAGAATCGCAAAAAATATTGCAATTTTAAAATCTATTTGGTTTTTCATTTTCCACAATTTACAATCATTTTTACAGGTTGTGTTTTCTCAAGATACAGTAGTGTTTTTTTGAGACAGATATTTATTTTTTTATATCAATTGCTTGTGAAGACTTGTTTTTGTTTTATTAATGTATCATCTAACCAAATTATCATTGGTTTAGGGAATTTTTTTATAACGTAAATAATTTAAAATTTAAGTTTTTTGGTATCAAATTTGTTAAATAGTAAAGAAAAATGTTGCACCAACAAAATATTAAATATTAAAAAAAGAACTTTACCAATTAAAAAAACCAAAAAACGAAAATAGCGCACACAATAAAAAATCAAATGTAAGTGTATTTCCAGGGTATCGAAAAATAGATCGATGATGAGCTTGCCGCTGTCCCTTTTTTTCAACTAAACAACAATAACAACAACTTGCTCAAAGATGTTCGTCTTATTCTTTCTTTCTGCAAATTTTTTACCGTGTTTACAAAACAATTTTTTGTGCAAACAAAGAAAATTGCCTTTCAAATTTGAATGTTTTAAGTTTTACACATTTGTGAACAACGATGATCTTTTAGAAAAAATCACAAAATCCATAAATTTTAAGTACCATCAAATTCATCGTCGACCAATTCTAAAAACTTTAATTTGAAATATTTTCAATCAATTTTTGTAAACATTCGCAATCATTTAACAATTTTCTTCAAAGTTTAGTAAAATTGCCCTAATTAATTAATTGCATCCCTTTCTTGTAAATATGGGCAGTTGTGGAACAGTTTTCGTTAGATTAAAATGAAATTGGTTAAATAATAATAAACTTTTTTTTTCTTTCTTGCAGTGAAATTTATTTGTGCTACAAAAAACGGCAACTATTTTTATCCATTCTAAGAAAAAGTGATCGATTTGAATATTTTATACATACAAAAAAAATGAATTAAATTTATTTTATATATTTATTTATTCAAAAGAATATAATAATTTTTTACATACTGCATTACATATAAAACAAGAGCATTTTTACTCTAATTCGAAATTTACGTTTTAAAAATATGCCAATCAGTACAAATTTCAACAGAAGAATTGTTTTTAAATTGTAAAATTAATCATCTGTTTAAATCAAAGATTCATTCGACTAACATAAAAAATGTCAATTACTGCCGGTATTGCCAAAATAAAGGGTTTGATTTACAAACTTTTAGTTATACTCTTACATATCAGTTGTTAAAAAAAGATGTCGGGCATTTCCAATGTTTTTTTCAGAACTAAAACCTGGCATTTCACCTAACAAAAAATAATTGTCAGAATTTCGAAAGATCAAAGCTGTTTTGCTTCGCAACTTTTCTCCGTTTTTTTCTAAACAACAGAAACAGCTTGTTCAAAATTGTATGCTTTTTTCTTTCTTATTGTAGACTTTTAAGATTGTGTACTAAATTTTTTTATTTTAAAAAATTGCCTTTAAAATTGAAATATTTAATTTGCGACATTTATAAAAAATTACAAAGACCATGAACTTCTCCCAAAAGAAATTTTGGTATGGCAGTATCCAGTGAACTTGAGCAATTTAAAAAACCAAATTTCGAATAATTTCATTCAAAAACTTTCCAGTAATCAGAATGACAAAGGAAGAGAAGCAAAAAATTTATATTTAGAAATGTTTAAGAAATACTGTAATTGTATAAAATAACAAAAATATATTACTGTTAAAAATTTCGTATTTATTTTATTTTTTAATTATTAATGAACGATAGGATGTGCAAATCTTGCAGAGCGTAAATATTCTAGTTTTCTTTAAGAAGATAAAAAACTTTTTTGTAACAAATTTTGTAATTTTAAATTCCCTTTTTTTTGAACAATTGCAATTAAACATTCAAACCCCTCCAAAAATTTTTTTTCAACATAAATAAAAAAGCAGACAAATTTAATGCAGTGTAATAAGAAATAAGCACATTGGCAGATGAAGAACCAGAAAAAAATTGCCCGTCAATGGGTTTTCATGAAAAAGAACGTTCGCGAAAAATGGCCTGGCTTCAATTTTAATAAAGTCAGGCGTGTCAGGTCCCCAAGCATTCGTCGAGCTAGTGTTTCGTCGTTTATTTTTCTGCCAGCTCTCTTTCTTTTTTTGCAGTGTTGAATTTTTACAATGCTGCAAATTTCAATTTTCTTTAACAACTTTGAATATTTAATCGTAAGTCATTATTTTTATTAAACAAAAATTTGAAATTACAACTGACGTCTTTGGTTTCGTGTTACATATAATTTTGGTTATGTTGTCATTGTTGTTAAATAAATACAATATGAAAAATAGCAATAAAGAAATTTGCAACATCTTTTAAGAATACTCTAAGTTTTACGATTACAGTGTTCTCAAAAGGTAAATTCATATTTTTATTTCTGCTTTTTACTTTACAATTCTTTACCATAATATTAAAACACACCTCTTAAAATAATTTTTTCATTGATTCTTTTCTTTTAATATTTGTTTTTTGAGAAAAACACAAAGAAATTGAAAATAAATCAAAAACATTAATTCAAACAGTTTCTAGAATTGCAAAATATTTATAAGCACCTTTTCCAGAACGTTTTTTTTTAAATAAAAAACATCGTCGCACAAAATTTTTTTGTGGTTTTTTTGTCATAAAAAGTTCCTGAATAGTTGAACAGTTTTTGTTAGATTTAAGTTAAATAGGCTCTGCTTTACACGTTCAGCAAAAATTTGCCGAAAAAATGTGCATTCAAAATTTCTGATTTTTTGGTTAAATTGCTAGCCGGGAAAAAACGCACCATTATTTTTCTGTAACATGAAACAAATTTAAATTTATCTTTTATTACTTTAAAGTTTGATTAAATAATCAAAAATTCGATTATCATATTTAATGATGGCAATGGGATTCATCATTTAATATGAATCATTGTATCATAAATTGGCACAACCTTACTGTTTAGAAATTATTTGTAAAATATAAACCGCAACTAACTATTCAAATATTCAAAACATTTTTTCTGTGGAAGAAATCTCGGGTTAGTTGTTTTTCAACGCCGACATAAATTGGTCTTTCGTTTGGGAAAAATCGTTTTTCCAGGCACTTCATTAATATTTCAACAACATCAAAAAATAGACAGACAAACGTGGCTGTCCACTTTTTGTCGGAATTCACCAACATTTTTGGCGCCACATTTTTCGTTTTTGTTTTTGTTTTTTTAATTTGTTTTTAAAAGTGTTAACGAAAGTAATGGTTTAAAATAAAAAACAATACTTTTGTTAAAATAAAAATAAAAACGTGGAGCAGAAAAATGTCAACGAAAAAGAAAGAACACGTTCAACATGAAGCAAAATATCGTTTCTAAAAAATTTGAAAAATTTAATTTAAAATGGTGTAAAAATACTGTAATTGAAAAAAAAATTAAAATAACACTGTAGAAAAAATTGGATTTATTTTATTTTAAAATAAAATAAAATAAATAAATTCATTATAAAATTTTTATAATGAATTTTTAGGGCAAGGTAAAATATCCTTCGGAACACAAAAACATTTTTCTTGTCAAAGTTGTATTTTTTAAAAAAACCATTATTTAAAAAATTGCCATTAAATATTCAAACATTTTTTTTAAAACCATCATTTTCCTGCATAACTTATAGTCGGAGACGAATTTTGCGAACTGCAATAAGAAACAAACAAAGCAGCAGAAAAAGGTTAAAGAAAACGTTTGAATGGTGCCATTTTTCATATAAAAAGAATGTTCTGGAAAAAATACCCTGCTTTTTTGGCGAAAAAATATCGAAATGTCTGATCACAAAAGCATTCGTCTAACAAAGTGTTTCTTCGTTTTTTCTGCCAGCTGTCCTTCATTTTTTGCAGCGTTGAATTCTTTTTTTTATGAAAAACATCGTTCCTCAAAAATTTTTTGGTTTTTTGTCACAAAAAAAAGTTGCGCCTATTTCTTTTTGTTTGTGGTGTTAAATTTTTAGTGTTTCATCGTAAATAATTTTCAAAAAGAAAAAAATAAATTTACATATTTTTTGAAAAAAATGAAATGCAAAGCGACACAGCGTCATTCTTTTTTTGTTCTGCACAAAAAATTAAATTCTAGAGTCATTCTTTCGAAACTCTAGAATTTAATTTTTTGTTGCCGTTTGTTTAGTTTTCTTGGTTTTGGAAAAAAATTGAAATGGTTCGATTTAATTTTTAATATTTAATACATTTTTTCGCAACAGTTTTTGTACAGTTTTTTAATCCAAAACTATGTTTGTTGTAGAAAATGCATTACCATTCTATTGGATACTAGTGCACATCAAAAAAAATTAAATAAATTTTTTTAAATTTTATCCATTTTTAAGTGTTTCTAATAAAAAGTGTTACTTTTTTAGTTAATGAACATTAACATTACTCACTGAATGCAATATGACTTAAAAAATAAAATTGAAAATTATGCATCCTAGTGAACGTAAAATCCAAAAGAAATTTTTTTTAACATGAACAAATTTTTGTAATATGTAAAATATTCAAACTAGAACAGTGACAGAACAATATGTTGAAAATGGTAAAAAAAAGATCAGGGAACAATTTTGGATAATTTTCAATGTCTTTGCAAAGTTAGAGCGATTTAATATTTTGTTCATATACCCCTCCATCAAGGGTTATTTTAGGTCATCTGAAAAAATGGTTCTAGCGTCCAAATAATTAAGGTATGATTTGATTTTGATAAAAACATTATTTGTGAACAATAGTCAACACTTTTTAACACTTCAAACACAAAAATAAATGTTTTTTTGTTTTAATTCATTATTTTTTAGCGGTTTATTGAGTCCGATTAATAAAGTATTATATTATTTCTCTTGAATGTGACAAAAATTACATAAAATTTTGAAATTAGATCGATGTTAAAGGCATATTTTTGTTTGATATTTAAAAAAATCTAGTTTCGACAACATTGAATGCTAACAACCAGGCTTAAAAATAGACAATAAATGACAGAAAATGATAAACTCAATTGTTTGAAAAATATCAAGAATTTTTACGATTGAATTACGGTATATGAATGTTGAAAACCATGATTCTTTTACTTTTTTTTATTAATGAGTAATGTGTCAAATTCAAGTTGCTGATCAAAGCTGTTCACACCAAAAAACATAACTTTAAATTGAAAACGGTAAAGAAAATGATTGCAGCCCTAAAATATTAAATATTTGAAAAACAACAAACTTAATCAATTTTTAAAAAAAACTAAACAAACGAAACTTTTAGTCAAAACAATGATATCAAATGTAAAATGTATTTCAAAAGTTTTGAAAAATCGACTCTTTGTTGCATCATTTTTCTATTTTATTTTTTTCAAAGCTGCAACAACTTTCCCGAAATTATTCATTTTGTCGCCTTCTTTCTGTAGATTTTTTACGATTTTTGCAGCATTTTTTGTGCAGAACAAAATTTTTTTTGAAATTTTGAATATTTTTTTATTTTTTATCATCTAAATTTTATTCTAAAGCTTTTTAAATAAATTTAAAAAATTTGGACTGTATGGAAAAATAATTAATACATGCTAGCTGTTGGCTGAAGAATCCAATTTTAAAAACCAAAATTGAATAATTTCATACAAATCTTATTCGCAGCCATTTAACAGTTTTCGACAGATTCTATTTAAAATTAAATCATTTTCTTCTATTAATTCTCTGCAGTAATTTATCAGTTTTCGAAACAATAAAAGAGTGTTTTTTGGAAATTTGTTTTGTTGTACAATTCTGTGGCATTGTACACCACAAACTCTCTGTGTGCCGGCTTCTTGCTTTTTCCGAGAAGAAAAGGGAAGAAAACGGAAGAGATTGTGATTTCGGAGGAAATAGTACAAAAATAGCCTAACAACATCACTGATGATGAGCGTTTGCGTCATATATTTTCTACTTTTTAAGAAGGAGCATCGTCATAATGTCCCTAAAATCACATTTTAAAAATGTAGTTATTTTAATTTTGGGGAGTTTTTCCAATTTCTTAGATTGTTTTGGGAAAAATATAATAATATAAGAATTGAGAAGATAAAAAAGGCATAAAAAGGGCTTTAAAATATTTTTAATTATGATGCAAAAAGCATTTTCTGTGTTTGCAATTTTGTTACTTTTCTTTTATTACTTCAAAGTTTGATTCATTATTCAAAATTTCTATTTTCATATTTAATGACCAGCAGAACAAAAGGAATTATATTGATCGTATCATCAATCGGACACAACACTACTGTTTAGTAATTTATTTGTAAAAAAAGTGAAACAAAAAATTCAAATATTCAAAATCTTTTTTCTCCGAAACAAATTTAGCGTTGTTTGTTTTCCAACGCCGACAAAAATTTGTCTGACATTTTTGACAAAAATCGTTTTTCAGGTACTTCATCAAAATTTCAACAACATCCAAAAAAAATAGACAGACAAACAAGCGATGGCTGTTTCATTTTTACATTGGATTTCAACATTTTTGGCTCCGAATTTTTCGTTTTTATTGTTTTTTTTTGCAAAACATTAAATTAATTTTTTTTTAAAATTTGTGTATATGTTTAACATTTTGAATTGTAAACTAAATTGAAGCATTAATGCATGCTTCTTGTTCATTATCAAAAATAAGAAATTCCTAAGTCGAACAAAAAACTTGCTATAGAAGTTCAAAATTAATCATTTGCTAAAATCAAAGATTCATTTGACTAAAATGTTTATCAATTCTAAAACTTAAATATGGAATAATTACTTGCAAAAACTTGCCAATATCAATATAGCCGTTTAATCAAACTAAAGTTAAAAATGGGTTTCTATCATTTTCCCTTTTAATTCTTTGCTGCAAAATTTCGATTTTGTAACAAAGTTTTATTTTTGATTTTTAATGTCCCATAAATTATTTGCTTTTTTGCATTGTAAATTTGGCACGGTTAAAATGGCTTTGAAATTATTCGTAAGAAAAACACTTAATAAAACTGAATCAAATATTCAAAACCATTTTCTACATAAATAAGCTCTCACAGCTTTAAAAAACACAACAGCTGCAAAACTGAAAAGGCAGCATTAACGACGGTTTCTATTCATTTTTTTCATTTCAAGGGTTTGTTTTATTCCAAAAAATTAATGGTGCAATTAATTTTTTAAACAAAAAAAACAGAACATCGAAAGCAACACTGTTGACACGGATTTTTTTATTTCTGTTGTTCTCTTCGAATTCTGAAGAGTGTAAAATGAAAACATTTAATTTTTATAGCCGGATTTTTCAGAAACTTGAGCAAAGCTTGGCACAGAAAAAAAATGTCTTAGAAAAAAGGTGTAAAGTAGTTTTTCTAGGTAAACAAGGTGCGAGGAATCCATTTTTGTTGTCCGTTTAGTCCCAAACTGTCTGGATTTCGATATGCAAATTTCTCGGCTCAAAAATGAAAAATTGTCAATTTTTAAGATAAAATGACCAAAGTGGTACCATTCGAAAGCCCTTGACGAGCTGAGTTCAAAAAAGTTTGGATGTAAGACATTTGACCCTTTTAAAGGGGCGATAACTGTCACAGAACGCCAAAAACTGCTTTTTTCCACATAAATGTTGATGTAGCAAATTTTTTTACATGCAAAAAGATTCTGGAGTTTACGGAATCGGATTCTCCATAGTTTTTTGCCCCTGGAACTGAGAATATCAAAGAAATCGACTGGGGCCTGCGGATTTCCCAGGGGGTCAAACACTGTCGATCGTGCAACTCAAAAATTCAAAAATCGTCATTTTTGCTCCAAACGACCCAAATTTGGGTGGAAATGATAGATAATGGTTAGAAATGATTTTAGCAAAACATTTTGGACCAAAATATGCAAATTTGGATTTTTAAGACCACGATTCAGATCAAAACACTTAAAAATGGCATATTTTAGGGATAAAATCTCTAAAATGGTTACGGTAAAGTATTATTGTGTCCGGATGGCTTTATAATTATTATTAGTATGTCTACTAACTATTTCTAACATATTAACATCATATACTCCCCATAACCCAATTTTATGGGTCATCTAAAAGTACGCATTTTTAGGCAAAAAAACGCGATTTTTGACATGACGCGAAATCAATATAACTTCAACTAATAATTCAAAATATGTGTTTAAAATATTCGTCCTGGTGTGTAGTATGTATTTTAATCATGATATACCCTGTACTTTATCTTATTTCAAAATCCCGCCATCGTAAACATATCTCATTTTTGCAAAAAATACCAATTTCATTTGAGGTTATTTTTACCTAAGAATTGATTTTTTTGTCAGTTAATTAATGTTAAAAATAGATAATAATAAAATTACTAAATGCATAACATGTTGAAATAACTCTACCTACGAAAAAACTTTCAAAATGCCACTAATATCCCGGACTCACCAAAAACCGAAAAAATCAAGGTGAATGTTATATAAGAAAATGACCGTATTTTGGTCAAATTATGTTAATGGTGATAAAAATAGACTAATAATATATTATTTACATAAAAATATAGCATAAGAGCTTAAAAAACTTATACAACATGCCTATGCTTCCACTCAAAAGAAATTGGTATTTTTTGCAAAAATGAGATATGTTTACGATGGCGGGATTTTGAAATAAGATAAAGTACAGGGTATATCATGATTAAAATACATACTACACACCAGGACGAATATTTTAAACACATATTTTGAATTATTAGTTGAAATTATATTGATTTCGCGTCATGTCAAAAATCGCGTTTTTTTGCCTAAAAATGCGTACTTTTAGATGACCCATAAAATTGGGTTATGGGGAGTATATGATGTTAATATGTTAGAAATAGTTAGTAGACATACTAATAATAATTATAAAGCCATCCGGACACAATAATACTTTACCGTAACCATTTTAGAGATTTTATCCCTAAAATATGCCATTTTTAAGTGTTTTGATCTGAATCGTGGTCTTAAAAATCCAAATTTGCATATTTTGGTCCAAAATGTTTTGCTAAAATCATTTCTAACCATTATCTATCATTTCCACCCAAATTTGGGTCGTTTGGAGCAAAAATGACGATTTTTGAATTTTTGAGTTGCACGATCGACAGTGTTTGACCCCCTGGGAAATCCGCAGGCCCCAGTCGATTTCTTTGATATTCTCAGTTCCAGGGGCAAAAAACTATGGAGAATCCGATTCCGTAAACTCCAGAATCTTTTTGCATGTAAAAAAATTTGCTACATCAACATTTATGTGGAAAAAAGCAGTTTTTGGCGTTCTGTGACAGTTATCGCCCCTTTAAAAGGGTCAAATGTCTTACATCCAAACTTTTTTGAACTCAGCTCGTCAAGGGCTTTCGAATGGTACCACTTTGGTCATTTTATCTTAAAAATTGACAATTTTTCATTTTTGAGCCGAGAAATTTGCATATCGAAATCCAGACAGTTTGGGACTAAACGGACAACAAAAATGGATTCCTCGCACCTTGTTTACCTAGAAAAACTACTTTACACCTTTTTTCTAAGACATTTTTTTTTCTGTGCCAAAATCATTTCAAATTGCTTGAATTTCTCAAAAATCGAGCTTTATTTTAAATATTCAACGTTGAAAAAGTCTCATAAAAGCTGCGAGATTTTTTATGCGGGAAAAAAGTTTTGAATATTCAATTCAATTTTGTTGAACTAAATTGTTACAAATAATTTCTAAAAATTTGTTCTGTGTGCGATTTACCATCTCCTTCTTCAACTGCATTTTTTATGATTAATAAAACTTTGAAATTAAAAAAATTGACTGCAGAGAATTAATAGTAGAAAATGATTTAATTTTAAATAGAATCTGACGGAAAATGTTAAATGGCTTCGGATAAGATTTGTATGAAATTATTTAAAATTTGGTTTTTAAAATTGGATTCTTTAGCCAACAGCTAGCATGCTTTAATTATTTTTTCCATAAAATCAAATTTTTTTTAATTTATTGAAAAAGCTTTAGAATAAAATTTAGATGATAAAAAATAAAAAAATATTCAAAATTTCAAAAAAAATTTTGTTCTGCAAATGCTGCAAAAATCGTAAAAAATCTACAGAAAGAAGGCGACAAAATGAATAATTTCGGGAAAGTTGTTGCAGCTTTTAAAAAAATAAAATAGAAAAATGATGCAACAAAGAGTCGATTTTTCAAAACTTTTGAAATACATATTTTACATTTAATTTTTTTTGTTTTGACTACCAGTTTTGTTAGTTTGGTTTTTTTTTAAAAACTGATTAAGTTTGTTGTTTTTTAAATATTTAATATTTTATTGGCCCAATTATTTTCTTTACCGTTTTCAATTCAAAATTATATTATTATTTTATATGCAAATATTTGTGCTTTAATAAATATTCTTCTATTGTAATATTTGCTAGGATATTACATCCATCGATGCGGCTCTGTTTTGGATTAACTTATTTTGGTTTTTTCAAATCAAAATTTTTATTAATATTATGTACGTCAAGTGAAGTTTTATCATATTTTAATGACATCTATATCTTCTGATTGAGTTATAAAATATTTTCATTTTAAGAAATTTAGCGCTATAGAATTAAATTAAAAAGTGAAAATATTTGTTAAATTTAATATTCAAATTTTGACCCAAATGCTCACAAAGTATTTTTTATAACCGATAAAAAAAAACTTGACAAAGTCAGCGCCGAAAGTTTTGCTGAAATGAAACATAAAAAAGGCACTGACATTCTTCGACAATCTTTTTTTTCAGCAGATGTTTAAATTCAAAGTTTACAAAGAAAAAATAAATTTGAAGCATTGTAAAATTTCAACATTTTAGACAATGAATGACAACCAGCAAAAAATAAAATTAACGAATGCTTGGCGACTAAACATGTTGCCATATTTCCCCAAAAAATCGAGCTAAGTTTTTCTGAAAAGTTTTTTTTTGGTTTTTTATCTGCCTCTTTGCCTATTTCTTAATACACTGAACAAAACTTGTGTGAGTTTTTATTACTGTTGGAAAAATAATTTTGAACGGGTTTTGAATATTTAATTGCAATTGTTTAAAATTACAACTTTGATAAAAAAAAGTTTTTTATCTGCTTAAAGAAAACTAGAATATTATGGTAAATATTAATTATTATTGGCAATCATTAATTACTAAAAAATATAATAAGTACTATATTTTCAACAATAATATATATTTATAATTTTATACAATTACAGTATTTCTACAATATTTCTATATTGTTGGATATATTCGAATTGAAAGTTTCTTAGCGAAGTGAAAACCTTTAAAAAACAACAAAAGTGAAAAAATCACCGCGAAAAATGTTGTTAAAATCAAATAAAAAAATGTACACAGCTGTCGCTTTTTCCTTGTATTTTTCTGTTTTGCAGCCGTTAAAATTTAATAACAAAAATGTTGAAATTCATGTATAAAGGATTTCAACTAAAAATAAGAAATAAACTTTATCTGTGTTGAAAATGTCATATTAAAGCCCTGCAAAATTTTTTATGCAGAAAAAAAGTTTTGAATGTTTGATTTAGTAATGTTAAGTTTCTTTGTTAAAAATAACCAAGGATTTCTATAGTGTGAACAATAAATTCAAATTCCCCATTAAATATTTAAAATAAAGCTCGATTTTTGAGAAATTCAAGCAATTTGAAATGATTTTGGCACAGAAAAAAAAATGTCTTAGAAAAAAGGTGTAAAGTAGTTTTTCTAGGTAAACAAGGTGCGAGGAATCCATTTTTGTTGTCCGTTTAGTCCCAAACTGTCTGGATTTCGATATGCAAATTTCTCGGCTCAAAAATGAAAAATTGTCAATTTTCATATGATTAATCATTAATCATATGCAAAAATCAAAGATCCTTTCACCTATTTTTTTTTTTGGCAATAAAGCTGATTTTGACTGGTGAAATTCATAAATTTTTAGATATAATATTCTGAGTTGTGAAAGGAAAAAAAGAAATTGGAATGACAAAAAACCAGCGACGAAAATTTAAAATAATTTAATGTTGTAAAAGTGTTGTGTAAAATAAAAAGAAGTACTGTAGAAAATATAACATTAAATTTATTTTTAATTATTAACATTGTATAAAATACACCACGTTCGGGCTATAAAACATTGTTTTTGTCAAAATTGTTTTTTAACAAAAACTCCTTTAGTTTAAAAAATTTCTGTTAAATATTCATAACCCATTTTCTACAATATTTATTTAAATCGAAAAAAACAGGTGTAATTTTTTTTTACTTTTTTATAAAAATGTTCTTCATAAAACCGAAAAAAAATTGGAATTGCAAAACATTTTTCTTTTTTTTGTCAGTTTTGTGAAATGTCAGAGGAACAAAGAAAAATGGCAAAAAAATTGCGATGTCTTTTATAAAAAAAACAAAATGATTTGAAAAGATTCTTCAATGGTAAAAAATCTTGCATTTCAACAAAGAATTTGGTTCATAATTTTTTCCTCACTTTTAGTTTTTTTAAAATGCATTTCATTTGCTAGAAAAAATGGATAGTCCAATTCTAAAATGAAAGAAGGGAATTATTTTATATGAAAACTTGAAAATATCCACAAGTTCAACAGTTTTCGTCGGATTAAAGTTAAAATGGAGTTAATTAGTTTTTCTCCGCAGTAAAATTTGCATTCGTATCAAGTTTTTCATTTTTAATGTGTTTAAGATTAAGCTGTAGATCAAACACAATACAGATTCTTAGAAAATATTTGTACAATAAGTTTTAACAAACCTAAATCGAATATTCAAAATTTTTTCCTGTATAAAAAATCTCCCAGGGTTTTGGTCTGCGTTGAAAATATAACATTTTCAACGCCGACAAAAGTTTATTTCTCATTTTTTGCAGAATTCGTTTTTTTCAGACATTTCAACATTTTCGTTAAAACATTTCTACAGCTGCAAAACAAAAAAAGGAATGAGAGTGACGGCTGCTTACTTTTTATGTTGGATTTCGACAACGTTTTTGGCGCAGAATTTTTCTTTTTTTTTTGCTCAATTCGTTTTTTAAGTTTTCAAAAATGGATTGCTGTTATGAAAATATTTTTTCAAAAATAAGTTTAAAAAAGGGATCAGATTTTAATATTTTATACAAAGCGTAAAATAATTTAAAAAATCAAATATGTTTATTTTTTACATACTGCTTGATATGAGAAATAAGGGCATTTGTATTTGAATTACAACCGTTACAAAGCAATAATATACACTTATCAAAAATATGTCATTGCTTTGTTCAACAGAAATATTGCTTTTACATTTTTAATGTCAGTTTTGAGAAATGTCAGAGGAACAAAGAAAAGTGGCAAAAAAAGCAAAACAATTAGCGATGTCTTTTATATAAAAAATAAAATGATTTGAAAAGATTTTGCAATGGGATCATCCAGATATGACGTCATACATAAATAGGAATTTTCGAACCCCTCACTCCCTACCCCGGCGGCGTCATCAAAGGTGCCGCCTTTGAAGTAGCGGCAAAATGTCAAAGAACGTCAAAATTGGCTGACCACCTCCCTCCCTCTTTTTGAATGATGTCATATCTGGACAATTGCAATGATGAAAAATCTTGCATTTCAACAAAGAATTTTGTTTCTTAAAAACGTATTCCATACACCAGAAAAAATGGATATTCCAATTGTAAAAACCAAATTCGAAACTATTTCATGTAAATGTAACAAAAATGAGACATACGATTTCGAGTATGCCGAACCAATATTTTTCTGTCGTTAACTTTGTCTCAAACACTGTTACCATTTTTTTGAATATTTTATATCTAACAAATGTTTGTACAAAGCTAAAAAATTTTAAAATTTATTCGGATTTCAAGCTCATCAGGATATGAGTATTTTTTTTATATGATAAATTGAAACCGCTGTCCGTCAAAAACGAGAACATTATTTATTTAAAAAATTTCTTTTTTGTTTATCAAAAACTTAAATGGATTAGGAAGGAGGTTGTTACATTAAATCAATGTTGAAACCCATTATCCTTCAATTTTATTATTAATGTGCCAAATGGAACCAATAAAATTTTTTCGCAACAAATGTAACATTAAATCAAAAATGGGGTAAAGAAAATGGTTGTGGCAATAAAATATCAAATAAAACCTTTTTTCCGCGCATTAATAATAAAAAATAAAATTTTTGACAGTCATCTATTAATATTATGTTTAATAAATACGGTGTTGGATCAAAGAAAAGTGACAAAAAATATGGTTTTTCATTCAAAGAATAATGTTTATAAAAAATTTTATTGTCGTAAAAAATATTGCAATTTTAAAATCAATTTGGTCCATCATGTCATTGAAAATTTTTTTAAAAAGGTTTTTTAAAATTGTTTATGGTGTACAAAAGCGTATTCGTTTTTTGTAAAATACCGCCGCTGTTGTCAACGGCGATGGTCCGAATACAGTGGTGTACAACATTGTGGGCATTGCACAGCGAAACGAATGTTGATTTTTAACAAAACGCCAAAAACTGATTTTTGCAAAAAAAGAGATGTTTTTGTTTTTATTCTAATTTTATTTCTATCAACTCAAATTATATTTTTATTGTTCTTAGGGTAAAAAACAGTGACAAATCTGATTTTTCCATCCGTAATATACCTAAAAATATGATATATACCGGTTTTTTGAGCGTGTTGAAAAATAGGGTATTTTTCCAAGTCTAAAATCTCAAAACTGTGTATTTTTTTCTCTTCGCCAATCATCTTACCATGTTCAGCAGGTTCATTTTTATGATTGGAGAAGACAGAATTTTGATTCTTCTATACAAAAAAATTTGCCATCAACTTGAAGTTATACACTTCACCCAAGTACCCCAACATCATTTTTTGGATATATATTCTTCAATCAATGCTTGATTCAACTATATTTTATGTTATTATGATGAATTAAATGTATTACACTCAACAGAAACACCAATCAACTCCAATTGCAAGCTACAAAACAATTCAAAGTCATCAATACTTCCAACATCAAAATATCAACAAAAATCGATCAAATTCATCAAACAGTGCTATCTGAAATGTTTTAATGGATTATTTATGATATTTTAACACTAAAGTAAGTATTAGATGTATAATTTATACTAATTTTGTTCTCTCAGATTGCTTTCTTATACTCATCAATAACACATATATACACTGTATCCGTTGAATAATTTTTTTGACAACTATTTGTGGTCTGTGGGGCTATTAAAGCTATTATGTTGACGAACCACAATTGTTTTGATTGATAACAACTTTTTTTATTTATGTAAAAAGTATGTCAGCACAATTCTTGTGTGAAACATGTACAGTATATATATGTGTTATTGATGAGTATAAGAAAGCAATCTGAAAGAACAAAATTAGTATAAATTATACATCTAATACTTACTTTAGTGTTAAAATATCATAAATAATCCATTAAAACATTTCAGATAGCACTGTTTGATGAATTTGATCGATTTTTGTTGATATTTTGATGTTGGAGGTATTGATGACTTTGAATTGTTTTGTAGCTTGCAATTGGAGTTGATTGGTGTTTCTGTTGAGTGTAATACATTTAATTCATCATAATAACATAAAATTTAGTTGAATCAAGCATTGATTGAAGAATTCAACTATATTTTTTTTTGGGTACTTGGGTGAAGTGTATGACTTCAAGTTGATGGCAAATTTTTTTGTATAGAAGAATCAAAATTCTGTCTTCTCCAATCATAAAAATGAACCTGCTGAACATGGTAAGATGATTGGCGAAGAGAAAAAAATACACAGTTTTGAGATTTTAGACTTGGAAAAATACCCTATTTTTCAACACGCTCAAAAAACCGGTATATATCATATTTTTAGGTATATTACGGATGGAAAAATCAGATTTGTCACTGTTTTTTACCCTAAGAACAATAAAAATATAATTTGAGTTGATAGAAATAAAATTAGAATAAAAACAAAAACATCTCTTTTTTTGCAAAAATCAGTTTTTGGCGTTTTGTTAAAAATCAACAAAAAACAGTTTTTCGTTTCGCTGTGGCATTGTACAACATAAACTTCCGGTGTACCAACTTTTTTCTGGGTTTATAAATTTGTTACTTTTCTTTTATTACTTCAAAGTTTGAGCTATTAGTCAAAATTTCGTTTTTTCATATTTAATGCCAAAAAGAGGATTCAATTCAGTGTAATCGGATACAACCTTACGAACATTACAATGGTTACTTTGAAAACTGTTTTCGACTTTAAAAAAATGTAAAATACCTAATAAAGACGTGTTTTTGCAAAAAATGAAACAACAAAATTTATTTCATAAAGTTTTTTCCGTAAACATGGATTTATTAGAAAGAGATTTTAAAAACTATTCAGTTAATGTTAAATAATTTCTTCAATTTTTTTATTAATGTGCAAATGTAAATAAATAGTTGCATGAATTTATCACAACAAATACAATTTACTATTGAAATTGGAAAAGAGAAATGTTGCATTTTAAAATATTAAAGATTAAAAAAGACGCCTAAATGTTAAATGTGTTTCCCAAGTTTCGAAAAATTGACGTTGCACGTGCTGCAATTTTCTCTACAAAAAAACAACACCATCTTGTTCAAAGATGCTTATTTTCCCTTTGTTTTTGCCGATTTTTTTACGATTTTTAAACAGATATTTATGTACAAAGAAAATTGCCTTCCAAATTTGAATATTTTATTTACGACGTTTATAAGTTTGAATCTTTATGATTTTATTTAAATAACTACAAAAACCATGAATTTTATTTGAACACAATTTTGGTATTGGTTCGACGAATGAAAATGAGCAATTTTAAAAATCAAGAATGAATCTATTTTGTGATTAGTTTTTTTCTTTTCGTTGAATTAATAACAAACATTGTATCATTAATTGTTGAGACAACAAAACCGTGAAATACTACTTTATTAACGTATCAATCCTAATCAATTTTTGGATCAACAATAATAATAAAAATATTCGTTCTTGTTTAATTTAAGTTTTAACATTTATAACCGAATATTTTCCAAAAAAAGATTATTATTAAAACTTCAAAAAAACTTGAATGACTAAAGCAATGCAACAAAAAAGAAGAAAGAAAAAAGCTGCGCAAACGTGCCAAAAACTTTGTCGATCGATCAATGAAACATCTTTATTAATTTTTCAGGAATAGATATAAGATTCCATTCACTAAAATTTTTATTGTACTAGGGTGCCCCGCCCCTTCGGGGCGGCCTACCGCGTTTATATTTTATGACTGAAGAATCTAAGTTTAACATATCATTTATTTTTATTTTAGGGCGTTTACACGGCAGATTCAAAGCGGAGTTGAAACGTTTGCAAAGAAGTAAACATTTTCGTGTCGGGAGTCGCTTTTGCCTCTACTATTTAAAAAAGCTTAAACGTTTTCTTATATGTTTTAAAAGCTTAATTACAGAAAAAGATAAACGTTTTCTTATATGTTTTAAAAGCTTAATTACATTTTAACATTAATTTTTTTTATTCTAACCTTGTTTAAATAACAATTATAAACATTTTAAGCCATTACACTACTTTACAGCACCAAATATACTGTTTTTTATCAGTGTTCAAACTGAAAAAACTCTTACGGCAGGATTTCGGTTCCCAGATAAGATATGAAAATTCTGTAAAGATATTATTGTAGCCATGATATTTTTATGTAAAACGTATAGAAAAAATTTAATTTATATGCGCTCATATATTTTTCCCGATTTTTTAAACAAAAAAGTGCGACGAAAACGCATGATTTTTGCTCAAATTGAAAAAACTCTTACGGCAGGATTTTAGCTTCCAGATAACATATTAAAATTCTGTAAAGATATTATTGTAGCCATGATATTTTTATGTATAACGTATAGAAAAAATGTGAAAAAAGTTTAATATTAACCCTACACCAAAAAAAATTAGTAAAATTTTGGATAAAAAAAAGTAAAAAAACTCTTTTTTCTTTTCTTTTCTTTTTCTTTGTTTCTTTTCCTTGCGTCGGTGATCTCTAACCATTACGACATGTTTTAACTCCGCGCAAAAACTGTATTGAATCTGCCGTGGTTTCTTCATTTTCTATGAAAAAATATAATAAACTAATGTTTGAAAATGGAAACTATAGAAAAGCAAAAAAAGAGTCTTTAAAAATTTTAATTATGATGCGAAAATCATTTTTTGTGTTTGAATAAAATAAATTTTGTACTTATTTTCAAGTTTCTGTCGTGGAAATCGTAAAAATCAACATATGGCCTCACCAAAAGGTTAATCCGTTGACGTTTTCGTGTAAGCAGTGAATGTATTTTTTAAAATTAATAAATTTTGAAAACTTATTTTCTGGTTTTATCAGTTTGTTGCTTTTCATAAAAAACTTCAAAAGTTTGATTCATTATTCAAAAGTTCTTTTTTCATATTGACCAAAAATTTTTGATCGAAAAACAAATTGATCGTGTAATCAATCGGACATAACATTATTGCTTTGAAATTTATTTGTAAAAAAGCGCAATAAAAAATTCAAATAATTAAAATCTTTTTTCTGCGGAACAGATTTCGTGTTGTTTGTCTTTCAAAGCCGACAAAAATTGGTTTAACATTTTCGACAAAAATCTTTTTTTCAGACACTTCATCAATATTTCAACAACAACAAAAGCAAGTAGACAGACAAACAAGCGATGGTTGTTCCCTTTTTATATTGGATTTCAACATCGTTTTTGGCGCTGATTTTTCAATTTTTCTTGTTTTATTTCGTTTTTAAAAATGTTAAAAAATAAACAGATTTGAAATATTCTTTTAAAAAAACGTTTAAAATAACGAAGGGATTGAATTTGAATATTTTATTCAAAAAGTAAATTAATATTAAATGAACTCAAAATTGTTAAAATTCATTGACTTTCTGAATTTTTTACAAAATGAAATGATAGATACTTGCTTTATGACATTAATAAAAATATGTCTTGATTAAATTCAACAAAAACCTTGTTTTAGAATTTTATAATTAATCATTTGCCTAAATCAAAGATTCGTTCGACTGACATATTAATTTAATTTATTAATTTTAGCGAAAAACTTGACTATACGGAAAACATTCATACATTTATAGATAAATACTCTGGCACCAAAAATTAAAAAACATTTTTGATAATACTTTTTTAGTTATTTTTTAGGCAATAACATTTATCAACATTTTGGAACAAAAAAATATTTTGTAATGAAAAAATAAATGTCTGTTGTTTGAATGTTAAATATTTTAGAGCTGCAAAAAATAAGACTGACAACAGTGAAAAGTTTAATTTAAAAATCATGTTAAAATACTGTATTTGTATGAAATAACAATTAATACTGATGATATTATTGAATTGTGTTGGTTTAAAGAACTAACATGTTGCAACCAGAACCAGAAAATTTTTTCTTCACTCAAGAAATTATTTTGTCAAAGTTCATCAAAAAACTTTTTGAATTTCAAACACCTGCCATTAAATATTCAAAATATCACTTACTTAAAAATACACTGAAAAAAATCGGTACTGAGCAAAAAGCAACATGCTTGCATTTTTTTTAGAAAGCTATAGGTTTCCAGAATCAAAAAATTTGACACAAAATTTTAGCAATGCAACATTCAATGACGAATTTGGAGATTTTTTTCATCTTTTTTAAACAAAGCTCTGCATTAACAATCGACAATTTTACGCTTGCAAAACATATGTCCTTTTTGTGTCAATTTTGTGTAAAGTGGCAGGGATTCGTGTAGAAAAATTGAAAAAAAATTTCGCGACGATGGTTTTCAAAAAAAATGTGAGATGTTTCTTCGATCGTAAAAAATGCTGAAATACTAAAAACAATTTCTTATACGTTTTCTTATTAATCCGTTTTTAAGAATAAAACTTAAAGACCAATTATATTGAAAAATAAAGCTTTAAAAAATTAAATCGGGTTAGTAGATATCTGTATTTGTTTTTCAGATTCTTCCAGCTTTCATTTTTTTAATATTTTGATATTTTGCGAAAAATTGTTCAAAATATTTTTTTTTGGATTTTATGCTCATCATCAAGATGCGTATTTTTTCAATTTTGTAAAATCCGATACAGAAATAACATTAAAAATCATTTTTTCGAAGTATTTTTTACAAAAAAGCCTGGAAAATTTGAACTTTTTTGGTCCCGCAGCGATTGATTGCTATTTTTTCTAGCAATTTCTACACGCGCGGAGTTTGTAGAAATTGCTAGAAAAATATTTTTTTTTCTTTGAACAAAGTCGTAATAAAACTGTAATTATGCATAATTAAAATGTAAATGTAGAAAACTTCAAAGTTGTCATTTTTATAACTAAAGAAAATAGCAATCAGATTTCTACGTTATCTTTTACGTCAAAAAAACTTTTTTTTGTATTAAAGTTGTTTTTTTAAAAATCGATTATTCTTAAGAATATTCAATTAAATATTCAAACGCAAAAAATCATTGCCATAAATAAAAGCAAATTGATTGAAAAAGCGACTATAAGAAAATTTTTTTTAAGGTTTTTGTGAGAGGATGCTTCAATTGCAAAAACGTTTGTCTGTCGACAAAAAAGATATCGGGTTTTTTCCAGCATTGCACACAAAAAAATTAAATGCCAGAGTTTCAAAAGATCGACAGTGTGTCGACCTTCTTCCTTGTTTTGTTATTTTTATATTTATTGAATTAACAACAACAGCTTGCTCAAAATTGTTGGTTTTTTCTTTGTGTAAAAATTAATTGCAATCTTTATCACAAATTTTTGGACAACAGAAAAAAATTGCTCTATTTTTTTATGAAAGTGGGGTAATTATAATTTAACTCAATCATTCATCCATGAAAAAAAGATGTCATTCTTAAATTCAACAAAAAAATTGTTTTAAATTTCAAAATTAATCATGTACTAAAAAAGATCCTTTTACCCAACTTTTGTAAAAATGTCAATAAATGCAAGTATTGAAGAAAAAGTTCATGTTGACGAATAAAATTTATAAAGTTTGAGATGTACACTGGCATAAAGGAAAAAATTAGAATGACAAAAAAGCAACGACAAAAATAAAAAAAATTTAATGTTGTAAAAACATTGCAGTTGAATAAAATAAAACATATTACTGTAAGAATCACTGAATTAGTTTTAAATAATTAACGCTTCTTTCAATAAATTTTTCACCTGCAGAACAAAAAATAAAAATTTTAATCCAAAGGTGGTATTCAAAATAAACGTTAAATTTTAATGGATAAATATCTTAAATATTAAAAAATCCAAAAATAGTTAATCAAAATCAGATGTAATTTTTTTTTCTTTTTGTGAAAAAAAAATTCTGCCCGAAAATTTTATAATATTCGCAAGAAATGTTTGTTTCAATTTTGTGTAAAATATCAAAGATCTGTGGAACAAAAAATTGTGGCTAAAGCGGGTTATAAAAATTGCGGTGTATTAAAAAATGTTCTGGAAAAATGTTTTGATCATAAAAATGTTGCATTTTAACAAAGAATTTTATTTATGATAAAGCATCATCTAATAGTCTGTATTTTTTCAAAAAACAATCAATTTAAAATTCTGAATTTTTTGGTTAATAACTGTGCCAAAATGCGCCATTGACTTTTTGAGACAATAATTACTGCATTTCATCAAAACAAAACTATGGTGGAGCTTTGAGCAACTTTTAAAGTCAATAATGAATCTATCTTGTGATTACCATTTTTACTTTCAGCAATTTGTCTAAAAAATAAATAACATAAATTTAAATTTTTTGCTGGATTCATAGCTGTTTTAAACATTACATCATTAATTTTTGAGACAATTATACCTTCCAAAAATATATTCTTATCGCTCCAATTACACCAATCATTTCTGGTTCAACGATAATAAAGAAAAAATTCTTTCTTGTTTAATTTATTTTTTAACATTTATAATCGAATATTTTCCGAAAAAGCAGTTATTAAAACTTCAAAAATTGGACTGACTGATGCAGTACAACAAAAAAGAAAAAAGAAAAAAGCTGCACACATGTGCCGAAAAAGTTTTTGATCATTGATCAATGGCACACCTTTATTAATGTTTTTTGAAGAATGTTTTCGGTTAACTTAGTTGCACATTTTTCGATTAAAGAATGACAGCTGTACATATGTATAATTTCTTTATTTTATAGTTTTTATTTGAACAAATTTGAATATTTTATTGAAAAAAGATATGTTTATTAAAGAAAATTTTGTATTCTTAAAGAGTGTTGTTTGGTGAACATTCCACGTATTTAATTATGATTACGCAAGAGTACTCGAATATATAAAATATGAAAAAGACCACTAAAATCGTTTGTTTACAAAAGTATTTTTTTACAGTTACAGTATTCTTAAAACATAAATTAATATTATTATTGTAATAATTGATGCTGATTTTTGCTTCTCAACACTAAATCATTTTATTAAAACACACATTTTTCAATAATTGATCTTTTTCTCCTTCTTCCCTTGGTTTTTTGAGAAAATGACTAAAAAAGATCGACAAAAATAACACAAAAACATAAACCAAATTCATTGCAAAAATGATATATTTTTTATGATCGAAGAAGCATCTTTTTCCAGAACGTTCTTTTTTCTGAAAGACATCGTCGCATAACATTTCTTATGATGTTTTTTGTCATAAAATTTTTTGAATATTTCATTGTTGCATAGAAACTATTGGTGAAAATAAATACTTTCTTCAAAACAAAAATAATGCTTTTTGTGTGCTTTGAAACCTTCAGATTTCAAAAAATGCACATTAATTATATAAAAATTAAATCAATTTCTGACCGATATTTATTTTTATTTTGTAATTACAGTATAGGATGAAAGAACAGTGTCAAAAGGGACAAATAAATTTGCTTGACAATGTTTTCATTAAAAAAAGAATGCTATTAAAAGATGCTATGGTCGTAAAAATCAATTTTGCGATTCTAAAAACAATTTGGTTTATCATTTTCCATCACTTTAAATCTATTTTAAAGTTTTTCATTGCCTCACGATACAGTAACGCACTTTTTTATATCAGTCACAGGAGAAGGCTTAAAAATACATTCTTTAAATTGCATACGTAAAATGTAAAATATCATCTTTTTCTTAAACATTATACAAGATTTTGGCAAAATAACCATCACGAAAAATTTCGATTTTTTACCTGTGAATTTTTTTGTGCTATTCAGGAAATGATCAGGTGGTTATTACGAGTAGTTTAAGCCCAAAAATAAAAAAATCGAAAAAAATTATTTTTTTGTCAAATTCCATGTGGTCCCCCTGTGAAAAAAATCTTCAAAATTAAAACTGTGATTATGCATAATTAAAATATAAATAAAGAAAATTTCAAATTTGTCATTTTTATAATTTAAGAAAACGACAATTATGTGATAAATTTCTACATTATCTTTTACGTCAAAAAAACTTTTTTTTGTATCAAAGTTGTTTTTTCAAAAATCGATTATTTTTAAGAATATTCAATTAATTTTTTAAATGCAAAAAATCATTGCCATAAATAAAAGCAAATTGATTCAAAAAACGACCAAAAGAATAACGTTTTCCGTAAAAAAAAAGTTGCGAGAGGATGCACCGATTGCAACAAATGTTTGTTTGTTGTCGACAAAAAAGATGTTGGTTTTTATCCTTGCATTGCACACAAAAAAAATTGAATGACCGAGTTTCGAAATATCGATGCTGTGTTGACCTTCTTTCTCATTTTGTTTTGTCATTTTTATTGAATTAACAACAACAACTTGCTTAAAATGCTAGGTTTTTTCTTTGATTCAAAAATTTATTATAAAAATAAAACAACAGAAAAAAAAATTGCTCTAAAATTTGAATATTTTATTTGCGACGTTTTTACTTTTTTAATCATTATGATTACATTTAAAAAATTACAAAGACATTGAATTTCTATTGAAAAAATTTTGGTATGGCATTAAACAGTGAAAATAAGCAATTTTAAAAACCAAATGTTGAATTAATTCAAACAAAACTTGTCAATATCCGGTGCCTTTTAACAATTTTAAAAAGGAATTTTGAATAATGAGTCAACGTTTGAAGTAATAAAGGAAAAACAACAAACTTATAAGCTCAAATCATTTTTCAAAATATGTTAATAAATCAAAACATTTATTAATTTATAAACGTTTTTTATTACCATTTGCTAAAAATAAAATACTTTTAATAATGCTATTTACAATGTTATTGTTAATGCAAATGTATATACATTTATGTAAATTTTGATATTATTAATATTTAAAATATTCAAATTCGACCCAAGTTTTTCAACTGCACACAATTTATTGTTTCATCGCAAAAAATTTTCAAAAAGAAAAAAATAAATCTACATATTTTTTGAAAAAATGAAACGCAAAGCGACACAGCGTCATTCTTTCGAAACTCTAGAATTTAATTTTTTGTTGCGGTTTGCTTAGTTTATTTGGTTTTGGAAAAAAATTGAAATGGTTCGATTTAATTTTTAATATATTTCTTCGAAATAGTTTTTTTACAGTTTTTTAATTTAAAACTATGTTTGTTGTAGAAAATGCATTACCATTCTATTGGATACTAGTGCACATCAAAAAAAATTAAATTAATTTTTTTTAATTTTATCCATTTTTAAGTGTTTCTAATAAAAAGTGTTACTTTTTTAGTTAATGAACATTACCATTACTCACTGAATGCAATATGACTAAAAAATACAAAATTGAACGTAAAATCCAAAAGAAATTTTTTTAAACATGAACAAATTTTTGTAATATATAAAATATTCAAACTAGAACAGTACCAGAACAATATGTTGAAAATGGTAAAAAAAGATCAGGGAACAATTTTGGATAATTTTCAATGTCTTTGCAAAGTTAGAGCGATTTAATATTTTTTGTGCATATACCCCACCATGTTTTTTTGTTTTAATTCATTATTTTTTAGCGGTTTATTGAGTCCGATTAATAAAGTATTTTATTATTTCTCTTGAATGTGACAAAAATTACATTAAATGTTGAAATTAGATCGATTTTGAAGGCATATTTTTGTTTGATATTTTAAAAAATCTAATTTCAACAACATTGAATGCTAACAACCAGGCTTAAAAATAGACAATAAATGACAGAAAATCATAAACTCAATTGTTTGAAAAATATCAAGAATTTTTACGATTGAAATACGGTATATGAATGTCGAAAACCATGATTCTTTTACTTTTTTTTATTAATGAGTAATGTGTCAAATTCAAGTTGCTGATCAAAGCTGTTCACCCCAAAAAACATAACTTTAAATTGAAAACGGTAAAGAAAATGATTGCAGCTCTAGAACATTAAATATTAAAAAGGACGTCAAATTTTACCGTTTTTTAAAAAAAAACTAAACAACCGAAACTTTTAGTCAAAACAATGATATCAATGTGTATTTCAAAAGTTTTAAAAAATCAATTCTTTATTGCATCATTTTTCTATTTTATTTTTTTCAAAGCTGCAACAACTTCGCCAAAATTATTCATTTTGTCTTCTACTTTTGCAGATTTTTTACGATTTTTGCAGCATTTGCAGAACAAAATTTTTTTTGAAATTTTGAATATTTTTTTATTTTTTATCATCTAAATTTTATTCTAAAGCTTTTTAAATAAATTTTAAAAAAATGGATTTTATGGAAAAATAATTAATACATGCTCGTTGGCTGAAGAATCCAATTTTAAAAACCAAAATTGAATAATTTCATACAAATCTTATCCGCAGCCATTTAACAGTTTTCGACAGATTCTATTTAAAATTAAATCATTTTCTTCTATTAATTCTCTGCAGTAATTTATCAGTTTTCGAAACAATAAAAGAGTGTTTTTTGGAAATTTGTTATGTAGTACAATTCTGTGGCATTGTACACCACAAACTCTCTGTGTGCCGGCTTCTTGTTTTTTCCGAGAAGAAAAGGGAAGAAAACGGAAGACATTGTGATTTCGGAGGAAATGGTACAAAAATAGCCAAATAAAGAAAAAAGATATATAAATTTTATAAATTAAATTTAACAAAAATTACACGTGCACGATTAGCTGTTTCGCCTTGGATACAACTAGACAGCTTTTAAGGTATAAAAATTTTTTATATAGCTTTTATAGGCTCATCAGTAGTTGTGATGAAAAAAAGATAAAAATAAATGAATAAATTTGGGTAAATTTAGAGTCGACAAAAAATTGAATTTTTTGGTTGAAAAAAGAATGAATGATTTTGACTTTTTTTGTTGAAGAAAAATTGTTGTGAAAGTTTTTTTGTGGCAAGATGTGAAAGTGCCAAAAGGCAGAATTTTTAAATTTTTGAAAAAATTGTATTTTGATGTTGAAAGAAAACTAAATCTTATGTGTTTGAAAAGAAGTTTTTAAGCAATTTCCCCGAAGGGGAATTAAGAAGTTATCGGTGAGGATACTTATCATTTACTTTAGCTAATGTTTTTTCCCAAATTTTTTCCGGGTATCCAGCATTTACTAGTTCGTTTTTTAATGTTTGAATTCTGTTGTTGAAGTTTGTGGCATCAGACGATGCTCTTTTTATTCTGAGTATCTCACCGAAAATTAGAGATTTTTTAATTGTAATTGGCACAAATGATGAAAAATGTGTATATTCGAAAATTATAATCATCTGTTTTGTTGTATATTTTATTGTTTTTGATTTCTAATGTTAAATCCAGAAAATTGGAGGATTGATGAGTGGAATTTGTTTGTTCAACGTTTAGCTGATTACCATAGATCTCTTTTAAAATTTTTTTATCAAATTTATTATTATGAATAATATTTAAATCATCCATGTATCTTGCTGCCAGTAATATTCCAATATTTCTTTGATCAATTTTTTGTAGGAACGTGAATTCTTTCATTGACAATGTCAGATCTGCTATTTGTGGTGATGCGTTACCTCCTTGTGGGATGCCTTTAGTTTGTTGAAAAATCCAACCTCCATATGTGGTGTAACTTTCTTTAATTATGGAATTTATAAGATCACAGACCTCATATTTTTCCAGAGAAATTCCTTCTTTTTTGTTACTGTACCAACATTAATTTTTTAAACCACATCACTGATGATGAGCGTTTGCGTTATATATTTTCTACTTTTTTAGAAGGAGCATCGTCATAATGTCCCTAAAATCACATTTTAAAAATGTAGTTATTTTAATTTTGGGGAGTTTTTCCAATTTCTTAGATTGTTTTGGGAAAAATATAATAAAATAAGAATTGAGAAGATAAAAAAGGCAAAAAAAGGGTTTTTAAAATATTTTTAAATATGATGCAAAAAGCATTTTCTGTGTTTGCAATTTTGCTACTTTTCTTTTATTACTTCAAAGTTTGATTCATTATTCAAAATTTCTTTTTTCATATTTAATGACCAGTAGAACAAAAGGAATTATATTGATCGTATCATCAATCGGGCACAACACTACTGTTTAGTAATTTATTTGTAAAAAAAGTGAAACAAAAAATTCAAATATTCAAAATCTTTTTTCTCCGAAACAAATTTAGCGTTGTTTGTTTTCCAACGCCGACAAAAATTTGTCTGACATTTTTGACAAAAATCGTTTTTCAGGTACTTCATCAATATTTCAACAACATCCAAAAAAAATAGACAGACAAACAAGCGATGGCTGTTCCATTTTTATATTTGATTTCAACATTTTTGGCGCCGAATTTTTCGTTTTTGTTGTTTTTTTTGCAAAACATTAAATTAATTTTTTTTTAAAATTTGTGTATATGTTTAATATTTTGAATTGTAAACTAAATTGAAGCATTAATGGTGTTTTTCGAAAGGAAAAAATGTTGTAAAAAAGGCTTCGATCGTAAAAATTTTTTTGCAATCTTTCAAATCATATGAATTATGATTTTCCAAAGATTATTACACGAGCCGATAAATATTCATTCTGTTTTCGGCGATTTTAACAAAGTTTTTTGTTTTGAAGAAAAATTGTGTTGAAATTTGGAAGTTTTTTTGCGAGTTTTTTTAATGTTTAATAATTTTAACTTTATTTAAAAGTTTTTTCAATGAATTGTAAAAATACGAATTTCATGAGAAACAGATCTAATGTATTCTACATGTACCGAATTGAATGCATAAATCAATTCTAAACCTTAAATTTGGAATAATTACGTGCAAAAACTGCCCAATATCGTAGCCGTTAATCAAACTAAAGTTAAAAATGGGTTTCTGTCATTTTTTCCTTTAATTCTTTGCAAAAAAATTTCGATTATGTAACAAATTTTTATTTTAAATTTTTTATGTGCCATAAATTATTTGCTTTATGCATTGTATATTTGACACGTTAAAAATGTCTTGAAATTATTTGTAAGAAAAAAGCTTGACAAAACTAAATCAAATATTCAAAACCTTGTTTCTACATAAATAATCTCTCACAGCTTTTATGGGACCTTTTCAACGTCGAAAAAAGTCTATTTCTCATTTTAGAAGAAGTCGTCTTTTAGGCATTTCAACATTTTTGTTAAAAAAATTCAACAGCTGCAAAACTGAAAAAAAAAACAGAACATCGAAAGCAAAACTGTTGACACGGATTTTTTTATTTCTGTTGTTCTCTTCGAATTCTGATGAATGCAAAACGAAAACATTTTAATTTTATAAGTCATATTTAATGGGGAATTTGAGGTTATTGCTCGCACAATAGAAATCCTAGGTTATTTTTAACAAAAAAGATTAACAAAACTAAATCAAATATTCAAAACTTTTTTTTCTGCATAAAAAATCTCGCAGGGCTTTAATATGCCATTTTTAATCTTGACAAAGTTTATTTCTTATTTTTAGTTGAAATCCTTTATACATGAATTTCAACATTTTTGTTATATTATTTCAACAGTTGCAAAACAGATGAATGAGCGACAGCTGTGTACTATTTTTTTTTGATTTCAACAACATTTCTTGCGTTGGTTTTTTCATTTTTGTTGTTTTTTAAAGTTTAAAAATGGACTGCATTTATAACAATTTTTTCTAAAAAAGTTTAAAATAAAATACGGTCCGGATTTGAATATTTTATAAAAAAACAAATTAATTTGAACAAATTAAATTTGTTTACATCTTTAATTTATTCCATGATATATATGTGTATATAAGATGCATTTTTATTCGAATTCGATGTGCACGTTTTTAAAAATATGCAACTTCTTAGTACGACACAAAAATAGTTTTTAAATCTTAAAAGTAATCATCTCCTAAAATCAAAGACCCATTCGACTAACATAAAAATGTCAATTATTCTTAGTTATTGGCGCAAAACCCGAAACAACTGTCCGCAAAATATTCTATTAATTTTTGAGACAACAAACCCAATAAAAATTACTTTTTTAACGCACCATGCCCTATACCCGGCGTGGATTTTTCGTCAATGCTTTACGAAAAAACCAAAAATAGTTAGGTATTATTTATTGTTCAAAGTTCAGCATTCAAATTTGATAAAATATTAAAAAAATCTTTTTTAAAACTTCAAAACACTAGTCTGACGCTGTGCAACAAAAAAGTGGAGAAAAAAAAATTGCACAAACATAGAGACAACCGACGAAAAAAGAAATAGTATTAATTTTTTTTTGTTAAAATTCAGGTACTTTTTTGAATATTTTTAAAGATTTAGTTCATTTGAAATTTGCATAAGCCTTCTAACCAATAGAATAAACGATGTTGATAGAAATTTTATTTTAACTATATAGAAAAATGTATATTCCCCCACTCATTTAAAATCGAGTAAATACTATCATTTTTCACGTGAAACAAAAGTTAGAAAAAATATGGGCCTTCAACTCCGACGACTTCTGAAAACCTCTAAGGTTAAATATTTTTCATCCTGGTTTGAATAATTTAAATTTCACAAAAATTCATTCAAGTTAAATATTTTTTCTTCTGGATTTTATGCATGTCAGGATCTTCGATTTAGTATTTTATAGTCATATTGCATTCAGTGCGTAATTGTAATATTCATTAACTAAAGAGGTAACATGTGTTCCCCGTTTCAGGGTGTAATTCTCTGCAGTCAAATTTGCTATAGCAGATTTGACTAAAGGTTTAATTTTCATTTTTTCTTCATTAAAGAGTTGATGTGCAGATTACGTTGTATATCTCACACAATATAAATTTCTAAAAATAATTTGTATCAATTAATTTTAACAAACCTAAGTCGAATATTCAAGACTTTTTATCCTGGATAGAAAATCTCGCACGGTTTTTGTCGGCGTCAAAAACAAGACATCTTTAATGCCGACTAAAATTTAATTCTCATTTTTATCCAAAGTTGTTTCTTCAGACATTCCAACATTACAAAATTTCATCAGCTGCAAAACAAAAAAATAGGAAGGTTGTCTCTTTCTTTTATTTGGTTTCAACAAGGTGTTTGGCGCCGATATTTCCATTTTTATTCTTTTAGTCGTTTTAAACAATGTTAAAAAATCGACTACTTTTAATTATTCTTTCAAAAGTTAGTTTAAAATCAAAAAAGAAATCGATTTTGAATATTTTATGCAAAACAGTAATATAATAATAAAATCAAAATTGTTTATTAAACATACAGCATAACATATGAAATTAGGACTATTCTATTTGAATTCCCTACAGTTTATATATTAAGAAAAATATGTTTTTCTTAAATTCAACAAAAAAATTGTTTTAAATTTCGAAATTGTGACGCCATCAGGCGTGGATCAACTGATGTTGATCAAGAGAGAAAGAGATCGTGGGATCAAGAGAGAAAGAGATAGAGAGAGCGAGAAGGCGGGATGTCGAGAAGAGAAGGTATAAAGGTGGATCAGGAGGTGGCTCCCGTTGCCCCGGGAGCCATATCGTTAATGGTAGCAGCGAGCTGGAGACGTCCAGCCGCGTTTATTTTTAAAGTTATCGTTCCCTTTTAAAATTGTTAAAAAAGAAAGAAAATCGTTTTTTGTTTGAAAAGAAAAAAATATTGAATTGAATTGAAATAAAATAAAATAAAATTTATCGTTGTTTTTTTAAAGAAATTGAAAGAAAATTTAATAAAATAAAAGTTAATATTATTAAAATTGAAAATTGAATTAAAAATTAAGAAAATTATTTTGTTCTGAGGAACGTTTCCCCTGCCCCATTGCGCAAGTTCTGCGGAACTATCCCTTTTTTCGGTGCTATTGTTAAAAGTAGTACAACTCTTTGTTTTCGGTGCTATTGTTAAAAGTAGTGCAACCTTTTTTTTGGTGCTATTGTTAAAAATAGTGCAAATCAGTTTTTTTTTAGTATTATTGTTAAAAATAATACTAATTTGATCTCCTGTCAATAAAAATCTCATTTTTAGTGCTCTTTAAGCATTCCAAAGTATTACAACCGTCTTTTTAGTGTCGCTGTTAAAAGCAACACAAAATTTTTTATAAACATCCGTTTTTTATTTCTCTTAAATTCCTTTTTTTTGTTTAGTTTTATTGTTAAAAATAATACAATTTAGTTTCTTTTTCTTCAGTGCTACTCATAAAATATCTGTTTCCTTTTGACATAAAAATAAAATTTCAAAAAAAAAATATAAATTTTTCGTCCTTTTCTCTGTTTTAGTGTTCAAAGTAACACAAATTTTTTTTAAATTATTTTTCTGGTGGTATTGTTAAAAGTATCACAAAAATTTCTTGTAATTGGTTAAAGTGTTGCTGTTAAAAGCAACACAAAGATTTTTTGTATAAATTTCTTTTCGTAATCTTATAATCATAATCCAAAAACAAAAAAAAATTATCAATAAAAATTTCTTTTTTTTAAACAAAATTATTTTATTATTTTTTAAATAAGCTTACTGATATTCAGTAGGATTTTTCACCTCCTAAAGGTGACAATATTAATATTTACTTGTCCTTTGTTGGAAAAGAGGACATTAAATTAATTTGATACAAGGCAAGGTGCCACTCAACTGAAATTAACTTAAACAAAATGAGCTCTATCACTAAATTTGGTTTTGGAACAGGTGAAGGGCCAATCAGGACGAAGATAATAATTCCTGACCTTAAAAGAACTCGGAAAGTGGTTGAAGCACTTAAAGGAGTAAAAAGAGGGATTGATCATTTTGGTGATGAAGAGAATCCCAAAATAAGAAAAGTGCAAAAGGAATTGGATAAATTAATATGTGAAGAAGGAGAGACATATGACAGGAATGAAGAAGAACTCAAAAATGTTACAAAAGAGTCTAATGAGTTTAAAGCAAATACAAAAGAAGAGATCAAATTGTTAAATGAAGAGATTAATGAGTTACGAAGAAGATTAAGTGAAGCAACAACTGTTATTGAGCATGTAAAAGGTATTGTTAAGAAAGTTGAACAAAGCACAGAAATGACTACTGTAATACAACATTCGATGACGACACATAACCGGAAAAGCGAAGAAGGTGATCAAAATTACAGCTTTGAGATCAAAGATCAAACGGATGCAAGAAAACATGAAAACATGGTAGAAACAAAAACAGAACAGGATGTTTACATTGATTTGTGTGACGATTTTTTGCAAACAGAAGAGCAAAAAGAAGAACAAAGTTTAACAGGATATGTTTTAAATTTTGAAGAAACAAACAGCAAAACGATGAATGAATTTTGTAAAAGAGAAGATAAAGATGGAAAAGATATTCATACACTTGCAGGGGGCAATAAAAGTGAAGGAAATGATTTAAGGATACCAAGAAAGAATAATGTTCGGGATGATGAGATAAATTTAATGATAGAACGAGTAACAGAGAATGAAAGGACAGAAGACATAATTATTAAGGATACGGTATGCACTCTCATTAATGAAATGAAAACGAGAACTGTTGCCATCACAGCAGTGGAAGTGAACAATGTTTTTTTGGCAGGCTTGATTGATACTGGAAGTTCAATTACCTTATGTCCCTTACCAATTGCACAAACATTGCATGCTCAGATACGTGAAACAGATCGGGAGGTTAGCGGACTTTTTGGAAATTCAGGAAAAATATGTGGGTCTATAATTGGAAACATTAGGATAGGTGGTTCTTTTTACAGAACAGAAGTTTTTGTTTTAAATATCCCAAAATTAACTCAATCAGGGAAATGTGAAATAATTATTGGTTGTGACACTTTAGAAAGAGGATTCGAAATTGGAATTGATTGTGCGAATAGGGTGATGCGGTTTGGAGGAGTACAAGTAAAGATGGAAATTTTCGGTAGAACGTTAAAAAGAACATGTTATTCTGAACAAAGTGTTAGATCTACAGTATCAGATACTGCCCTTTGTGGAAGTAAAGAAGTCTACGGTAGTTATGTTATTGAGAACAGGGATTTAGCAGGACAATCAGGATCATATCGTACAATATATGATGAGAGGTGCAGGATGAGCCGAATGCGTAATGTTAGGTTAAATATGGAAAGATTTCATGATATCAAGAAGGATGGAAAGAGTGATTTGAAAGGAAATGAGAATGATACACTTCGAGAAGTAATTCCTCAAATGCTGGCAAATGGAATTATAGAAAAGCAAGGAGAAGATCATACTTCACCAATCGTACTGGTTAAAAAGAAAAATGGGTCAATCAGAGTAGCAGTTGACAGAAAAACAGCAGAACCAAGTAATCATAAAAAGAAAGCTGTTGAAGATAGATTATGTAGATTTTGTGGCTTAACTGGTCACATGATTGACAAATGTTGGAAAATTAAACATACACAGGCATATCAAGATGGGTTTCGTCAAGGATGGCGTTGCGGGCAACAGTATAACGGTGGACAAGCATGGCTACCAAAAGCTAATTATGCTAATTTGTACCAAGTCGCCGTACGGCCGATTCATAGACAAAGAATATGTTATAGATGCCGGCGTCAGGGGCATGAAATAAAAGATTGTTGGATGAATAAGTGAAGTGAAGTATTCCTTCACACCGATGTGTTCAGTACAACTGATAACGCTACAAATGGAAGACAGACCACAAAAATGAAAGAGTTAAGAACAATGAAAGTAAGGTAAAAAGTGTTGAATGAAAGCATGGATATTGTTGATAACCAGAGACTTTTGAGGAAGCATTTGTAAAAACAGAGTTTTATTAAAGTTAAAAGAGAGCATCAAGGAAAAGGCAGCTGGACATATGGAAAGGTGTAGGGCGCCATGGTAATTCATGCAAATCAGAAGAATTTATTACAACTAGGGCATTGAATAAAAGATTGTTATCGTAATCAAGGAATGTCAACAAATAAATGATGGTTTTATATATAAAGAGTTGTTGGTTGAAAATAAGGGGGGAGTGAGGTGGCAGAAGTCGATGTGATCATCGCACAATTAAGTGATAGCATAGGACGAGGGAAAGAGTCAAAGCTCTTGGCACAGACATGAGAAACCCCTTCCCTTGAAGGTAATTCAATGGTAGACGATATGGAGGTAGATGTGCCTTGGACACAGGTGAAGCGGAAATAATGGAATAGGTAAGATAAAGATTATTAAAAGAGGCATAAAGCCCAACCATAGGTGAGGAGCATGGTGCTCAGCTTTCGAATATCCTTTATTAAAAGAGGCATAAAGCCCAACCATAGGTGAGGAGCATGGTGCTCAGCTTTTGAAAAAACTATTATTAATCTCATGGGACCCTATGTGGTGGGGGAGATGTGACGCCATCAGGCGTGGATCAACTGATGTTGATCAAGAGAGAAAGAGATCGTGGGATCAAGAGAGAAAGAGATAGAGAGAGCGAGAAGGCGGGATGTCGAGAAGAGAAGGTATAAAGGTGGATCAGGAGGTGGCTCCCGTTGCCCCGGGAGCCATATCGTTCATAAATTAATCATCTGCTAAAATCAAAGATCTTTATACCCAGCTTTTGTAAAAATGTCAACTAATAAAAGTATTGAAGAAAAATATCATGTTGACAAATAAAATTTATTAACTTTGAGACATACACTGACATGAAGCAAAGAAATCAGAATGATCAAAAAGCACCGATAAAAAGTATTACTGTAGAAAACACTGAAATTATTTTATTTAAAATAATTGATGCTTCTTTGGGGTCATCAAAAGTTTAAATGTTCACTTTCATGGCAAAAAATATTTTATTGGCCAAAATTGATATTTAAAAAATTCATTATATTAAGATGAATTTCACTCAAATAATCTAAAAGCCTAAAATAGTTATTCAACATAGTAAAATCAAATTTTATTTTTTATTACTTTTGTAAAAAAAAATCTGCGCAAAAATGAGAAAATGACATTTACAAGAAATTTTCGTATCATTTTTTTGAAAACAATCAAAGACCAGTGGAACAAAAAGTTGTAAGTTTTTTGAGACCATGAAACTTTTGAAAAATATTTTTTTAAAAATTCAAAGTTTTTGCTTCAACATTTCAATTTTGTTCTTTTAAAAAATTAATTTTGTTTAGTTTAATACTTAACATTTATAATTGAATTATTTTAAAACAATCTGAAAACTTCAAAAAATATGGCAGACGCAGGGCATCTTGCACAAACAAACATCCAAAACTTTGTCTGTCATCGATCGATGCAACAGAAAATATTTATGGAGTAAAATTTTTTTCCGTAATAAAGTTTTATTTTTAATTTTTAATGCATAAAAGACATGATGGGAAGATTATAATGTAAATCAAACACAGTATAAATTTATAGAAATTGTTTGTTTGGAACAATTAATTTTGACAAAACTAAATCGAATATTCAAAACTCTTTTCCTGCAAAAAATCAACATTTTTAATGCCGACAAAAATTTATTTTTCATTTTTTTTCAGAATTCGAGTTTTTTCAGACATTGCAACATTTTTATTACAAAATTTCAACAGTTGCAAAACAAACAATAGGAATGAGAGTGACGGCTGCTTACTTTTTATGTTGGATTTCGACAACGTTTTTGGCGCAGAATTTTTCTTTTTTTTGCTCAATTCGTTTTTTAAGTTTTCAAAAATGGATTGCTGTTATGAAAATATTTTTTCAAAAATAAGTTTAAAAAAAGGGATAAGATTTTAATATTTTATACAAAGCGTAAAATAATTTAAAAAATCAAATTTGTTAATGCTTTTACATACTGCATGATATATGAAATAAAAGCATTTGATTTGGGAATCCAATAAATTTAACCAATCATTAATAAAAATTTGCCATTTCATAGCTTAACAGATAGAAATTGTTTTTAAATTTTAAAATGAATCACCTGTTAAGATTAACGAAAATTTCTTACCCATATGAAAATATGAATGATTAATTTTTGCCAATTTGACGGGTGGAATCCATAAACTTTCGGATACGCTATAATTGTTACAGCCTATAACAATAAAAAAATAAAAAATGTTGCAAAAATATTGTAATTTTGTAATAAAAAATATTACTGAAGAAAACATAAAATTTATTTTACTTTTAATAATTTATGTTTTATGGTTTTCTCCCATGAAATAAAAAACAATTTTTTTGACAAAGTAATTTTTTTAAAGTCATTTATTTTAAACAATTGCAATCAAAATATTCAAAAACCCTTAAGCTTAATATTTGGGTTTACCATGTAATTTTTTACAACATTTAATTGCATGAACCGTTTTTTTTGCGCATACCACAAAATTTTGCCAAAAAGCAAGAAAAGCTCCGCCGTGTTTACGACCAAAATCATCAAAAAAAAGACAAAATGCATTAAACATTTTCTTACCTTCTTTTTTTTTCATCAAAGTGTATTCACAAAATTTCGAAACATACACGGCGCAATTGCAGTCGATGTTTTGAAATTTTGTTTTTTTCAAATATACACTACCGCCGTGGTTAAAACTGTTTAGTTTTCTATATTTTTACAAATTTATCATAATTTACACAAATTTTGTGCAGTTGAATAATGCTCTTCGATTATTTGAATATTTGAAACATTAATTTACAAAAACATTTGCAACAATAAAATATACTTTGTTAGCAACATCAGTGTTGTATTTCATTTTCGCAAAGCATCTATTGTACAATTTATTATTAAAACTCAATAACTCAATAACTTTTTTTTCACGTGACAAATAAATTTGAAAATCTAAAATAAATCTGACAGCACAAAAATTTTACGAAAAGACATGTAAAAATTAATTATGAAGGAAAAAATTAAATCAATATCTTTTTCTGCGGAAAAACTATACCAGGGTCTATAAATGTCGTTTTACAGAACGAAAAAAATTGCGATTTCAATTTAAGTTTCAAAAAAAACAAAAACATTTAAAAAGTCGTTGAAAAAGAAAAAGTGGAAGGATGCGCAATAGCCGTCCACTCATTTTTTTGACATTGCGTCGATTTTTTGATTTGTTTTTGTTTTTTCTTTTGTCTTCTTCGTGGTTAAAAATGCTAAAAAATCAACAGCTTTTAATTATCATATCTTTCCAAAGAAAGTTTAAAAAAATATTTTTTTTTTTTAAAAGACATTAAGATCGGGTTAGCAGAAACCTATATTGGTTTTTCAGATTTTTTCGAGCTTCTCATTTTTGAATATTTGATATTTTACAAAAAATTGTTCAAAGTTATTTTTTGGTTAAATGTTTATCAGGATACGTATTTTTTTAAGCCTATTCAAAAATAGATTTTTGGTCATGGTGCGACAAAAGCTCGCTTATTAATAAATATAGAAAGAAAGATTGAAATTTTCACAAACACTAAAAAATGGTTTATTGGAAAACTGTTTTGGACTTTAAAATAAAAATCTGAAAAATGAAACAACAAAATGTAATAAAGTTTTTTCCCGAAAACGAGGGTTTAATAGAAAAGAGATCTTACATAAAAACTATTCAGTTACTGCAAAACTGTTTCTTTATTTTTTACTATTATTGTGTAAGTTAATTAATGTATTCATGATATTTTCATAGCAAACACATTTTAATTATTATTAAAATAGAAAGAAAAATGTTTCATTAAAAAATATTAAAGATTAAAATAGACTTTGAACCTTTCCATCTTCAAAAAAAATCATACGTTAAATGTATTTCCAGAGTTTTGAAAAATCGACGTTGCATGTAAAAACAATAACAGTTTGTTCCAAGATGCACATTTTTTTCTTTCATTTTGCCGATTTTTTACAATTTTTACACATAAATTTTTTGTAAAGCAGAAAATATTTCCAAAATAAAAATGTATACAATCGCAAAGTTGTATTTATATAACTACAGGAAACAATTATTAAATTTGAGGTTATCTTATACGTCAAAAAAACCTTTTTTTTGTCAAAGTTGTTTTTTCAAAAACCGATTCTTTTTAAGAATATTTTATATTCAATTAAATATTCAAACGCAAAAATCATAGCTCTAAATAAAAGCAAATTGATTAAAAAAGCGGCCAAAACAATTTGGACGATAATTTTTTCCATAAAAAAGGTTTTTGAGAAAAGATGCTTCAATTGCAAAACATATTGTCTGTCGACAAAAAAGATGTTGGTTTTTTCCCAGCATTGCACACAAAAAAAGTAAATGCCAGATTTTCGAAAGATCGACGGTGTGTTGCTGTCTTAAAATTTCCCTGTATTTTTCCAAAACACAACATCAATTTTTCTCAAAATAATGTGTTTTTTTTCTTTATTTTTGCAGACTTTTTATGTTTGTTTACAAAATTTTTTATAAAATTATTGAATATTTTATTAACGAGAGTTTTGCATTTTTATCTTAATGATTATATAAAAATAAATACAAAAACCATCAATTTAATCTAAAAAAACTGTGCTAACGATCCAGCTTTTCCAATTTTAAAAATATAATGTGGAATTTTTTCTTCAAATTCTTGTCAGTATTAACAATCATTATTTTTTCATGAGAAATATGCTGATTTCTTTCGTATCAAAAATTCATTTAAAAAATCTTGATGCTTTTCGAAAAATTTGGTTTTTGATTTTTCATCATTTGTAGTCTTTTTTAAAGTCTTTGTTGTTTGCATTCTATGTTGCTGATACAAGATTTTTTTGAACACCAAAGTAAAAATGCCGTCGGAATCGATCTTATTTCAACATTGAATGTGTTTTTCGAACAGCTGTCAATTTTCACAAAAGTTTTATATAATTTTTGATTCTTTTATTTCACAAATGATTTTTTAAATTTGATGAGAGATCTAAAAAAATAACAAAGTTATTTGAACACGACCCAGAAAAGTAAAGATCCGATTCAGGATTGTGAAACAAATATTTTTTTTTTGCAAATTATTATTTTTTCTAGCTCCGACACTTTTTTTCGCTTTTTTGAATATTTTATATTATTACAAAATGTTGTAAAAATTTAAATTATTGCTCATCAAGATTTATCAATAATTTTTTTTATCCCATGGCATAAAAGAAAAAGCAGCATTATTCATTTTTAGAAAGTTCTTTTTTATTTTGCCAAAAAACACTGGTGAATTAGGAAAGAGGTTGGAATATTAAATCACCGTCGAATGCAATGATTCGTTTACTTTTTTTTTTATTAATGACCCAAATACTAATCCTGGATCAATGTTGTTTTCCCCCAAAAAATATAATTTTAAATTAAAAATGGTAAAGAAAATGGTTGTGGCAATAAAATATCAAATGAAACCTTTTTTCCGCGCATTAATAATAAAAAATAAAATTTTTGACAGTCATCTATTAATATTATGTTTAATAAATACGGTGTTGGATCAAAGAAAAATGACAAAAAATATGGTTTTTCATTCAAAGAATAATGTTTATAAAAAATTTTGTTGTCGTAAAAAATATTGCAATTTTAAAATCAATTTGGTCCATTCTGTCATTGAAATTTTTTTTATTTTTTTTTTTTTTTAATAAATTACCAGAGAGTTGATTTTTTAAAACTCTTAGAATACACATTTTACATTTGATTTTTTTTTCTTTTGACTACCAGTTTTGTTTATTTGGTTTTTTTAAAAACGGTGAAGTTTAATGGTTTTTTAATATTTAATATTTTAGTAACTACAGTATTGAATGAAAGAACAGCAGCAATAAATGCCGAAAAAAATTTACTTGACAATAAAAAAAGAATATTATGAAAAGACGCTTTCATCGATAAAAGTCAATCATGCTATTCTACAAACAATTTGGTTTATCATTTTCCATCATTTTTAAAGTGTTTTAAACGTTTTTATTGCCTCAAGATACAGTAATGCACTTTATTATATCAGTCACAGAACAACAACAGCAGAAACATCAACTTGCACATCCGATCTTTATCATAAATTTTCGGGCAACGAAAAAATGTTATGAAATTTGAATATTTTAACTGAAGGAACACGTTCACCATGAAGCGAAAATTCGTTTCAAGAAAAATTCGAATGACAAAGTAGCAGCGAAGAAACTTTTAAAATTAAAAAATGTTGTAAAAATGCTGTAATTGTATATGTTAAAAAAAATATTACTGTAAAATAAATTTATTTTTATCATAATAAATAATGGGTTTGTCGTTTATCATGTAGTTTCTAATTTCCTTTAAGACCATAATAAACAATTTTTGTAAAAGATGTTGTTGTTTAAAATGCTTTTATTTTAACCAATTGCAATTAAAATATTGAAAAAACACTTCAAAAATATTCTTCCAGCATAGGTAAAAACGGAAACAAATCTTCCGTACTGCAATAAGTAAAGTGGCAGACGAAAAAAATGTAGCCGTTTTTCATAAAAAAAAGAATCTTCTGGAAAAAATCCTGACGTTTTGGCCAAAAAAATATCGAAAGCTTTCGTCCAACAAGATGTTTCTTCGTTTTTTTCTGCCATCTGTCTTTCATTTTCTGCACTATTGAATTCTTTTTATTATGAAAGACATCGTTGCTCAAAAAACATTTTTTGGTGTTTTTGTCAAAAAAAATTATGTCATTTTTTTATTGTTATGCATAGATTCAGATATGCTGGAATTTGTTGAATATTTCAGTGCAAAATGATGAATTGCTGAAATTAGAACTTTTTTTTGGATAACAAACAAATAAAAAATAGTGATTTTTTGGGTCTTATTTAAATTTCTACAATTTAATAATAAAAATATAATTTTTAACAGTTATCATTTTAAATCATGTTTAATAAATACGGTATTGTATCAAAGAATAATGACTAAAAATATTTTTCATTCAAAGAAGAATGTTTAGATAAAATTTTATGATTGTAAAAAATATTAGAATTTTAAAATCAATTTGGTTTTTCATTTTCCACACTTTAAAATGAATTTTACAAGTTGTGTTGTCTCAAGATACAGAAGTATTGTTTTTTGAGACAGATATTAATTTTTTTATATCAATTGCTGGGGGAAAACTTTAAAATGTTATTTTATTAATGCATCAGCAGTTAATTTTAATTTCATTAAAGAATTAATAATTTAAAATTTAAGTTTATTTCAACCAAATTTAAAAAAAAATTGCATTAATAGAAGATTAAATATTAAAAAATGAGATCGAATTTTACCAAATTTAAAAAACGACAAATAAACGAAAATGGCGCACACAATAAAAAATCATATGTAACTGTATTTCCAGAGTTTCGAAAGAACTTTTTATTTGGCCTGAACGATGAGCTTGCCGCTGTCCCTTTTTTTCAACTAAACAACAACAACAACTTGCTCAAAGATGTTCGTTTTTTTCATTCTCTATGCAAATTTTTTACCATGTTTACACATATGTTTGTGCAAACAAAGAAAATTGCCTTCCAAATTTGAATATTTTAAGTTTTACGCCTTTGAAAATGATCTTTTAGAAAAAATTACAAAACCCATACCAACATTTTCATCGCCGACCAATTCTAAAATTTTTAATTTGAAATACATTCATTCAATTTTTGTAAACATTCACAATCATTTAACAATTTTCTTCAAAGTTTAGTAAAATTGCCCTAATCAATTAATTACATCCCTTTCTTGTAAATATGGGCAGTTGTGAAACAGTTTTCGTTAGATTAAAATGAAATTTGTTAAATCATTTAACTTTTTTTTCTTTCTTGCAGTGAAATTTGTTTGTGTTACAAAAAACGGCAACTATTTTTTGCCACTGCATAGATGAGTTTATTTTGTGGCTTACAGTTTTGCCTTACAAGCTCCAAATAATACGCCATCCGAATTTCTGGTTAAATTACTAGCTGTTTAAAAAATGTTAAATTAAGTTTTGAGATAATAAACCATTAAAAAATTACTTTTTTAATGCACCAGACCAAGGTTTCCTTTTTATCAATGTTTTACGAAAAAACAGAAAATAGTTAAATATCATTTAGTGTTCAAATTTCAATATTTATATTTGATAAAATATTAAAAAAATCTTTTTTAAAACTTCAAAACACTACACAGGCGCAGTGCATCAAAAAGTCTTAAAGGGACACTGAAACTTTCAGTATGAAAACTTTAGCCAGTTCAGTTGCGAAAATGTTGCAGCAAAAAATAAAAGCTTTACAAATGTTGCGGATTTGTTTTTCAGATACATTATTACTAGTTTTATCTATTAGACTCATCCGCAACATTTGTAAAGCTTTAATTTTTTGCTGCAACATTTTCGCAACTGAACTGGCTAAAGTTTTCATACTGAAAGTTTCCGTGTCCCTTTAAAAGAAAAAAAATTGCGCAAACATGTCCAAAAATCGTTGTTTTTTTTGGTTAAAAGAATTTTTAAAAAACGTGTTTTCGAGGAAATTGTAAATGGTGTACGATTCTGTGGCATTGTACACCAGGGCTGTGCGATACCAAAATCCAGATTTTTTTAAAACTGCTGTAATTTTTAACCTATGCTTTTTATGCAGGAGTTTCCTTTTCTATATGATGCCTAATACGTCAGAAAATAATATTCTAAAACGTTTTTGAGTCTTATCCTTTTCCTGGTCGTCTAAATTACAAAAGTCTCGAGTCTCGGTCTCGGGTACCCGAGACCGAGACTCGACCCGAGACTCTTACCGTAACTTATGTAAAATATAAGATAAAGATAAAAACTTTAGTTATTATTGTTCTGTGCTGTTAGGCACACGATATTTACATTTTTATAAAGAAAACAATGCAAAGATGAATTTTTATCAAACGAAAATTAAAAAAGTCTCAGTTTTGGTATCGCACAGCCCTGTTGTACACCATAAACTCTCTGAGTGTCGATTTTTTGCATTTTCCGAGTAGAAGGGTGAATAAAACGGAAGAGATTGTGAATTAGGAGGAAATGGTACAAAAATAGCCAAATCACAGCATTGATGGTTTGCGTTTTCATAATTTTTAGAATTTTTAAATGAAGTATTTTAGCGTCATTATAATAACACTGTAAAATCAAAGTTTAACAATCATTTATTTTTATTTTTGGGCGTTTCTTCATTTTCTTTGAAAAAATATAATAAACTAATATTTGAAAATGGGAACTATAGAAAAGCAAAAATTAAAAAAAAAAAACTTTAATTATGATACGAAAAGCATTTTTTGTGTTTGCCTAAAATTAATTTTGTACTTGTTTTAGAGTTTCTGTTTTAGAAGGCGTAAGAATCAACATATGGTCTCACCAAAAGGTTAATCCGTTGACGTTTTCGTGTAAACAGTGAATGTATTTTTTAAAAATTAACAAATTTTGAAAACTTATTTTCTGGTTTTTTAATTTTCTTACTTTTACTACATCAGAGTTTGATTCATTATTCGAAATTTCTTTTTTTCATATTTAATGACTAAAAGACCAATATAGAAAATTGATCGTGTAATCAATCGGACACAACATTACTGCTCACAAATTTATTTGTAAAAAAAGCGCAATAAAAAAATTCACATAATTAAATCCATTTTTCTGCGGAACAGATTTTGCGTTGTTTGTTTTTTAAAGTTGACAAAAATTGATTTAACATTTGCGACAAAAATCTTTTTTTCAGAGACTTCATCAACATTTCAACAACATCCAAAAAAATAGACAGACAAACAAGCGATGGTTGTTCCCTTTTTATATTGGATTTCAACATCGTTTTTGGCGCTGATTTTTCAATTTTTCTTGTTAAAAATGTTAAAAAATGAACTGCTTTGAAATATTATTCTAAAAGTACGTATAAAATAAATAAGGGATTGAATTTGAATATTTTATTCAAAAAGTAAATTAATATTAAATAATATATATAATTCATTGACTTTCTGAATTTTATACAAAATTAGTTTATATCTGCATGCTACATGCTTTATGACATTAATAAAAATATGTCTTGATTAAATTCAACAAAAACCTTGTTGTAGAATTTTATAATTAATCATTTGCTAAAATCAAAGATTCGTTCGACTGACATATAAATTTAATTTATTAATTTTGGCGAAAAATTTGACTTTATGTTTAAAATTAATACATTTTTAGATAAATACTCTGATACCAAAAATTAAAAAACATTTTTGATCATACTTTTTTAGTTATTTTTTAGGCAATAACATTTATTAACATTTTGGAACAAAAGAGTATTTTGTTATGAAAAAATAAATGTCTGTGGTTCAAATGTTAAATATTTTAGAGGTGCAAAAAATAAGACTGACAACAGTGAAAAGTTTAATTTAAAAATCATGTAAAAATACTGTAGTTGTATGAAATAACAATTAATACTGATGATATTATTAAATTGTGTTGGTTTAAAGAACTAACATGTTGCAACCAGAACATTTTATCTTAACTCAAAAAATTATTTCGATTAAGTTTATCAAAAACTTTTTGAATTTCAAACACCTGCCATTAAATATTCAAAATATCACTTACTTAAAGATTTTCAGAATTAAAAACTCTGACACAAAATTTGAGCATTGATATAAGCAAAAGCAAGTTTTATGTAAAATGTAAGAGATTCGTTGAAAAAAGGAGAGTGGCAAAAAAGACCAAAAAAATTTCTAGACAATGTCTTTCATAAAAAAAAAATGTGAGATGTTTCTTCGATCGTAAAAAATGCTGAAATACTAAAAACAATTTCTTATACGTTTTCTTATTAATCCGTTTTTAAGAATAAAACTTAAAGACCAATTATATTGAAAAATTAGGTTTTAAAAAATTAAATCGGGTTAGTAGAAACCTGTATTTGTTTTTCAGATTCTTCCAGCTTTTACTTTTTGAATATTTTGATATTTTGCAAAAAATTGTTCAAAATATTTTTTTTTTGGATTTTATGCTCATCATCAAGATGCGTATTTTTTCAATTTTATAAAATTCATTCAATAATAAACTTTTGGACAAACTGAATCGATCCTGGTGGTCATAAATGAATTTTTAAAAAAAGATTACAGAAACTAAAAAATAGATAATTTGAAAACTATTTTCTACTTTTAAAAAATCAAATGTACCTAGTAAAAACACGTTTTAGCAAAAAATTAAGCATCAAAATTTAATTAGTAAAGTTTTTTTCTGTTAACATGGGTTTATTAGAAAGGGGTTTTAATAACTATTCAGTCACTGTTAAATAATTTCTTCAATTTTTTTAATAATGTGTAAATTCAAAAGAAAGTAATTAATTTTCGATAACAAACACATTTTTTCATTATTAAAAATGGAAAAGAAAAATGGTGCATTGAAAAATATTAAAGATTAAAAGAGACATCAAATCTTTCCAATTTCAAAAACATCAAATGTTCAATTTATTTCCAAAGCTCCGAAAAATCGATGTTGCAGGTGCTGCAGTTTTCTTCTTTTAGAATGAACAACAACATCATGCTCAAAGATGGTTATTTTCTTCTTTTTACCGAGTTTTTGCAATTTTCACACACGTTTTTTGGGCAAACAAAAAAAATAGTTATAAAATTTGAATATTTTATTTGTGACATTTAAACATTCAAATCATTATGATTATATTAAAACAATTACAAAAACCATAAATTTAATCTAAAAAAAACTATAGTCGAGCTCAAAGCATATTTAAAAGTCAATAATGAATCTATCATGTGTTTAACATTTTTACAGCAATTTGTCTAAAAAATAAATAACATCAATTTAAATTTTTTGCTGAATTCATAGCTGTATTAAACATTGTATCATTTTTTTGAGACAACAAGCCCATAAAAATTACTTTATTAATGTATCAATCCCAATCCATTTCTGGTTCAACGAAAATAACAGAAAAATTCGTTCTTGTTTAATTTTATTTTTAACATTTATATATTTTCCAAAAAACGATTATTATTAAAACTTCAAAAAAATTTGAATGACTGATGGAATGCAACAAAAAAAGAAAAAAGCTGCACACATGTGCCGTAAACGATTTCGCTCATTTTGCAACAGCTTTGTATTTGCAAAATTTCTGTTTATAACTTTTTAAAAGAAAACTATATTCATTCAATAGCAAACTGAAATTAAAAATATTGACAACAAAATTTTTTTATAAATATTGCCGCAAAATTTTTAATATATTGCATTTTTATATTTAATGCATTGTTTTGAAACTCCTATTGTTTTTTAAAACATTAAAATTTTAATAAATAATTTGTAACAATTTATTGAAACAAACCAAAATTGAATATTCAAAATCCATCTTGTTCTTGTATAAAAAATTTCAAAACATTCAAACATGCCATTTATAAAAGCACAAAAATTTGTCAACTTAGGTGAAATCTTACACTATAGCATTTCAACATGTTTTCCATCAAAACATGTTGTGAGAGGATGCTTCAATTGCAAAAAAGTTTGTTTGTCGCCAAAGAAGTTGTTACTTTTTTCCAGCATTGCACACAAAAAAATTAAATGCCAGAGTTTCGAAAAATCGACGCTGTGTTGTGTTTGCAATAATTCCCTGTATTTTTCCAGGGAAATTTTACGAAAACAACATCAACTGGCTCAAAGTTGTATACCTTTTACTTTATTTTTGCACAGAAAGTGAAATGGAGGAAAAAGTCAACGAAAAAAAAAAGAACACGTTCAACATGAGGTAAAAAGTCGTTTCAAGAAAAATTAGAATGAGATAAAAGCAGTGAAAATTTAAATAAAAAATAGTTTGAAAAGACTTTAATTGTAAAAATTAATAAAAATATAAATGTAGAAAAAATTGCATTAATTTTATTCTATAATGTATACAGATCTTATTAATCTCGCAAATTACAAGTTTTCCAGTTTTTTTTTCGGAACACAAAAAACATTTTTCATGTCAAAGTTTTTTTTTTAAAATACCGCTGTTGAAAAAATTGCAATTAAATATTCAAACACACTTTTTTAAAATCATTTTTCAGCATAAATAATAGTCGGAGACGAATTTTGTGCTCTGCAATGAGAAAAAATCGTTTTTAGATGTCCTTCATTTTTTGCAGCGTTGAATTCTTTTTTTATGAAAAACATAGTTGCTTAAAATTCTCTTTGGTTTTTTTTGTCTCAAAAAAATAGTGCCAATTTGTTTTCTTTTGCGGTGTTTAGATTCAGAAATGCTGGAATTTTTTTGATGGTATTTTTGAATATTCCATTGCAAAGGAGATTTTTGAGAAAATAAAAATTTTTTTGATAAAAAACAAATAAAAAATAGTGCTTTCTCGTGTTTTGATAAAAAAACCATTTTTTCCACGCATAAATAATTTAAAATAAGATTTTTAACAGTCATCTAATTATATTATGTTTAATAAATACGGTATTGTATCAACGAGAAGTGACAAAAAATATGTTTTTTTTTCAAAGAAGAATGTTTAAGAAAATTTTATGATTGTAAAAAATATTGGAATTTTTGAAATCAATTTGGTTTTTCATTTTTCACAATTTAAAATGAATTTTGCAAGTTGTGTTGTCTCAACTTGCAAAATTCATCTGAGTCGAACGCACATTTTCATTCTAAATCACTGCACTCTTACGACGGTTTGTCCGTTTTTTTTCTACTGCCTCCGACGTTTCCTTTAAAAAAAGAGATGGAATTTTACCAACTTAAAAAAACCAAAACCAACAACGAAAATGGCACGCGCACACAATAAAAAAATCAAATGTAAGTGTATTTTCAAAGTTTCGAAAGATCGACGATGTGTTTCTTTCTTTTTCATAATTAAACAACAACAACAACTTGCTCAAAGATGTTTATTTATTTTGACTTTTTATGCCAATTTTTACGACAAACAGACTTTAGTGCAACAAGAATAATTGTTTTAAATTTTGAATATTTTTAGTTTTAGACATTTGTGTACAGTGATGATCTTTTAGAAAAAATTACAAAATCCATAAATTTTAAGTACCAACAAATCCATCGTTGACCAATTCTAAAAATGATATACTTTGAAATACTTTCATTCAATTTTTGTAAGCATTCACAATCATTTAACAATTTTTATCAGATTTTAATAAATCAGGTAATTGAATCCCTTTCTTGTTAATAATGGCAGTTGCGGAACAGTTTTCGTTAGATTAAAATTAAATTGGTTAAATCATTTAACTTTTTTTTCTTTCTTGCAGTGAAATTTATTTTTGCAAAAAAACTGTAACCTTTTTTTGTGATTGCTAGAAAGAAAAAAACTTGAGGCCTACCTTTCTGCCTTCCACGTTTAACATGGTTTTGTTGAAAAAATGAAAATTATAAATTACTGATTTTTAGTTAAATAAATATCTGTGCAAAAAATGTTCCTTTTATTTTTGAGATAATAGAAACCCATTAAATTTTATTTTTTTAACGTACTATGCTCGAACCCATGTATGAGTTTTCATCATTACTTTACGAAAAAACAGAAAATAGTATTTTGTAACTACAGTATTGAATGAAAGAACAGCGGCAATAAATGCCGAAAAAAAATTTACTTGACAATAAAAAAAGAATGTTATGAAAAGACGCTTTCATCGAAAAAAGTCAATCTTGCAATTCTAAAAACAATTTGGTTTATCATTTTCAATCATTTTTAGTCTACTTTAAACGTTTTTATTGCCTCAAGATACAGTAATCAGTGTTATCGCGCTACCACTTTTCCCGCTCCCGCTCCGCTCCCGCTCCCGGAAAAAGTTGCGCTCCCGCTACCGCTCCTGCTCCCGCGCTTCCGGAACCGCTCCCGCTACCGGAGCGCTCCCGGGAGCGCTCCTGATTTTTACCGCTCCCGCTCCCGCTTCCAGCTTTTTTAAAGGATAAAATTTTTATAACAGTAACAATAAAATTGTTTCTTTTATTTCTTTTAAACAAACAATAACAATTAATCAAAAAGTGAATTATTTAAATAAATCATTAATTTGTTATTAAGATATTCGTGTTTGGCACGATTCTTTAAGCCTCTTGTGGCAATTGCTGCACTTGAAAAAACTTGTTCACAAGGAGAAGATGAAGCAGGAATCGATAAATGTGTAAATGCTAGATCTTGAAGAAACTTCTGAAAAGAAGCCCTTTATTTTTTATTATAGGAATCTGATTTAAAAAACTTACTGTATCTGTTGGAATTTGTTTCCAAAAGTCAACACTGTTACGATCCAAGTATTGCACGCTGGGAAAAGTGTGGACAAAACGTTTTTTTGAAGCGATGCTTCCATAGATTTGTCCCAAACTTTCACCATAACTTTTTTGAGGTGTCTAGAAGGCATGTACGGGAGGATTTTAAAAAATATGCATTAGTTCTGTTTTTACAGACCCAAATATGACCAAAATCGACAAAAAATGGGTAAAAACTTAAAAAACGTCATTTTTTAAATTCGAGATTTAGGGGAAAAGATCCCGTAAATTTCATCACCTGTAGTAAAAGAGTGATTTCAGAAAAATTTCAACAGTACAAGATTAATAGTGGCTTCAAAAAAATAGCTTAAAGTTTAAAGATTACGGTAGCTCCTCTACTATTTTCGCGGTAAGAAACACGTTTTCCCAGCGTGAGTATTGTCCATCAACCATTTCTTTCACAAAACTTGTAATTCTTGAATCTTGACCATTTTGCGGTTGCTGTCTTTGTTGTTGGATTCTGAATGCAATTTGATCTCGAAGAGATAAAGTTGATTGTGGTTCTTCAGGTTGAATAGCAGCATTATCATTTTCAGTAACAGATGGAAGACGCTGTTTAACAAAGTATGCAATTCTTGCAGATGGAATATCTTGTAAGCAAATTGCTTGTTGAGGATCAAAGAGGGCACATAAAACAAAATGTGGATCGAAATCATCATGTTCAATATTAATAAATTTCCCAAAACGTTTTAAAAGTTCATCATTCATTGAATTCTTTAAAGTTTTTAGCACACCAGTTGCAGCTACATTTGAAGTAATAGCGATAAAATCTTTGATTTCTCCATAAACTGCAGAAGATGTAATACTATGACTTTGAAATTTCATGATCGCATATTGAAATTTTTCCAAGAGAAACGCAAAATCTGTTAAAAGAGCAATATTAGCAGAAGTAAAAGAAATTAGCTTTTTTGCAGGCGGAACTTCATTCAAAATCTGAGCGACTTCTTTCCAATATTTGACAAATCTGATGAGCATAATGAAATGACTGTTCCACCTGGTCTTTGCTGGCAGAATCAAAACGGATTTAGTAAATTCATAAAACCGTGCTTTTGCTTTCGGACTTTTTCGGATAAATTTAACCATCCGGCGAGCTCGAGCAATAAGTTTCCATATTTCGCTATTCTTTTTTTCAACACTCATCGATAAAACACGTTGAAGAGAATGAATTACACAAGTAATCCGTAGCTCAAATTCCATTTCTTCCTCAGATAAGGCATCATCATCAGCAAGTTCATACTCATATGAATCGTCATCATCAGAAATTTCATCGCATTCTTCAACAAAATCATCTGAATCAGATTCGCTATCACTTTCAATAACTTCTGCATCTTCAGCTTGTTTCTCTTTTGGAATGTCTAAAAGCAAAAATCAATCACTGTAAAAGTTTGATAGATATACTTACAAATCTTTTGATTCTTCAAAGCACATATCATGTTTGATGCTCCGTCAGTAACAACTTTTGAAATTTTATCCAATGAAAGTCCATAATCGAATAACAATTCTTCTAAAGCCTGGCATACCACAACACCTGAATGATAATAATGAAGTTAATGTAATCCCAAGAATCGATTTTGTAGTATGTAATCTTTGTCGTAAAAATGGAGAGTAATACCAAGATAAGAAGAAATTCCTGTATCAGCCCAAATATCAATAGTAGCAGCATGTTTCTTTTGGAGTTACAGAAGTTGTTTGCTTCGCAGTCTTGGTGAGAGAGAATTTTCCATCTTCAGCTTCGACTTCATTATAAAGTCCAGCATTACAAGATTTAAGATGTTTTTTCAAATTTGAACTTTTTGACTTGAAAACTCTTTTGCATTTCTTGCATCTTGCTTCATCAGAGACAACATTAAAATGCTGATAAACGCAGCTTTTTTTGTTTAAACATATCAAAGCCTTTTATAATTAACACATTCCAAACATTTGTTAAAACCAAAAAAGAAACAACAAAAAATAGCTGTTTGTTGGCGTTTTTTTATCTTGAGTATTCGCATTTTGCCAAAAAAATGTTGTTTGAAATTTAAAATTTTTGTTATTTCTTTGAGAAGAAAAAAATCTGTTGAAAGCTTTTGGGAGCGCGCTCCCAACAGAACCGCTCCCGCTCCGCTCCCGCGCTCCTGGAACCGCTCCCGCTCCTGAACCGCTCCTTGTAGTTGGAGCGGGAGCGGGAGCGCGATAACACTGACAGTAATGCACTTTATTATATCAGTCACAGAACAACAACAGCAGAAACATCAACTTGCATATCCGATCTTTATCACAAGTTTTCGGGCAACGAAAAAATGTTATGAAATTTGAATATTTTAACTGAAAGAACACGTTCACCAGGAAGTGACAATTCGTTTCAAGAAAAATTCGAATGACAAAGCAGCAGCGAAGAAACTTTTAAAATTAAAAAATGTTGTAAAAATGCTGTAATTGTATATGTTAAAAAAACATTACTGTAAAATAAATTTATTTTTATCATAATAAATAATGGGTTTGTCGTTTATCATGTAGTTTCTAATTTCCTTTAAGACCATAATAAACAATTTTTGTAAAAGATGTTGTTGTTTAAAATGCTTTTATTTTAACCAATTGCAATTAAAATATTGAAAAAACGCTTCAAAAATATTCTTCCAGCATAGGTAAAAACGGGAACAAATCTTCCGTACTGCAATAAGAAACAAGTAAAGTGGCAGACGAAAAAAATGTAGCCGTTTTTCATAAAAAAAAAGAATTTACCGGAAAAAATCCTGACGTTTTGGCGAAAAAATATCGAAATGTCTGATCACAAAAGCTTTTTTTCTACCATATGTCTTTCATTTTCTGCATTGTTGAATTCTTTATATTATGAAAGACATCGTTGCTCAAAAGACATTTTTTGTTGTTTTTGTCAAAAAAAGTTATGCAATTTTTTTGATATTATGCATAGATTCAGATATGCTGGAATTTGTTGAATATTTCAGTGCAAAACGAAAAATTGCTGAAATTAACAACTTTTTTTTAAAAAAAACAAATAAAAAATAGTGCTTTTTTGGGTTTTATTAAAATTTCTGCCCATTAAAAATAAAAATATAATTTTTTTAAACTCAAAAATCGAGCATTAACAGTTATCATTTTATATCATGTTTGAAAAATACGGTATTGTATCAAAAAATAATGACAAAAAAAAATTTTTTCATTGAAAGAAGAATGTTTAGATAAAATTTAAAAAAAAAAAACAAAATGTGTATGAAAGATTCAAATATTTTGTCACCATTATTATTTGCAAAACAACATTTAAAATATTTAAAAACTTGTAACATAAATAACAATATGAAACATATTTTGTGGGTTTAATCATACCTAAATTAGGAGTTCTCAATAAAAGAAAAATATATAAATTTTTTAAAAAAAAAAGCTGAAGAGCTGCATTTTCCAGAACCCTTATGGGTTGCTTGCTACAATCATCAACAACCAAATATTAAACAACATTTGATCAATGCCAACCAAATCAAGCATTAATTTCCTCTATTTAAAAAGTTATAGTATTGCATTAAAGTATTTTCTCAATGTATTTGTCTTAAATGTTAACATTCTGCTCTTTTTTTAATTATAGTATTGCATTTAGAAACTATGTTTTTTTAATTTTGGATCATAAAAGTTTAAAATGCTAAAGTAAGGGTTGTCTGAGCAAATGGGAAAATAATTAAATATATGAGTAATTTTAAATAACATTAGAGATAATCATAGATTTAATAAAAAAAAACAAAAACTTTTAAAAAAAGAACGAAGAAAAAAAAGCAACGGCGAAAGAAAGACTTTTTTTGCAGAGAGATTGCATCTCTCTTTGTTTCTCTGTCGCCAAAGTGAACCGTGTAACGATGAAATTGCGCATGTTGCATAAAAAAAGGAAAAAGGAAAAAAAACCAAAAGAACTCGAATTTCTTTTTTTGTTGAAACTTTTTAAGTTTCACTTAAAAAACGGATTTTTTTAATCCGCAATTTTTGGGAGGAAGAATCCGGAAGGATTCCGATGAGAGTACGGTAGAATCCAAAAAAACTTGAATTTTTTTAAAAGTCAAAAAAAATCCGTCCACCGTTTAGCAATCCATCCACCGTTTAGCAATCCGTCCACCGTTTAGCAATCCGTCCACCGTTTAGCAATCCGTCCACCGTTTAGCAATCCATCCACCGTTTAGACGTCCACTCCACTGGACCCGTCCATCCACCGTTTAGTGAGGCCCTTAATTCGGGTGGAGGGCAATATTAAAAAATACAAAAATTATATTCTATCAAATACTCTAAAGTACACCTAAATTGTTCAGCACTAAATGATTGTCAAAGTAATTTATTTATATCATAATCAACAATAATGGAGAATCATACTTATCCCTTTCAAAATCCATTAATAAGTTAAATAACTTTTTTGTTTAGGCATTCAGTTCAAATTGATAGGTTGAACTTTTGAAATTATTTCTATATTTTATGTCATCATAACAATATACTGCAATTTCGTACAATTTTTTTGATTGAATCATGAATGTAAATGTTTGAACATTTAATTCTGGACATAATTGCAATTCTCTAATAAAAACATTTCCATTTTCTCTTTCATAAGAATATCGAATTTTGGTTTGAGTATTAAAAGGAATTTCTTCTAAAGCAGTAATTTTAATTGTACAATTTTGGGTATGATTAGATTCAACAAAAATACTGTAAGAAAATCCTTCGGTTAAAATAATTTCTCTTTTGATGGTAGAATTGTTATTTAATTTTTCAGGAATAATTACAGTAATTGAAAATCGGAATAATGGAGATATTGATAAATTTGAAGAATCAGTTCCTTCAATTTCAGTGAAATAAATGCTTCCTGATTTTAACAAATCGGTATTAATCTTTACAGTAAATGTTCCATTTTTTGTTGATGGATTTGTAAGTTCAACAAAGTTTTCACCTTCTTTTGTTAGATTTAAATAATATAAATTAGTGTGATTTTCTTTGTCAAAATCATTAGTTTCAATAACAACATTGAAGCTTTTGCTGGTTTGATCAGTTTCCTTTTTGACCCAAAATATCCCTTTTTTGTTTTCACAATGCAGTTTTGGAGTTGAAATATCTCGGTTTAAAACAGATTTACAGTACTCAAATGCATTTAAAATTTGAATATTTCCATTTCCAAATTCAAGTTTGCTGCATTCTTTCGGTAAATACGCTGTATTTGATAAAGCCAATTTTATCATTTTTGGTGAATATTTAATTGAATTTGCTTTTAAAGCTGAAAGTAAACAAGCGATACTCCCTGCGACAATTGGGGCTGTGATACTTGTTCCACCACATTTTGCAATTGATTTTGTTGACCATTTTGGAAATGAAATAATCGCAATCCCATCACCTACAAAATCTATTCCATTTTTATATTCGTTTGTTAATCCTCTGGAAGAACTTTGTAACAGAGTTTCAGATTCTTTCGTTCCAAAAAGTTTTGATTTCATTTCTGATGAAAATGTTGATCCAATAACAAACATGTTTTCGTCAACATAATTCCTTTTAATTGATGAATAAAGAGGACCATCATTCCCAGCAGAAGCTACAACAATAATTCCTTGATCAGTCACTTCTTTAACAATTTCAGAGAAGTCTTTTCCGCCCAAGGAATTTGAATTTAGAGCCGTACTGATAATATGAACTTTCAGTTCGATACATTTTTTAAACTAAAATATTTATAACAATATAGTCAAATATCGTTTGCGGCTACGCTTTGCAAGCCAAGTCTTTTTGTTCAAAAGTACCGTTTTGGCACTTTTGGAACCTTTGCATTGTCATTAGTGGCAAAAAATATTATTAGCGGAGGCCTTATGCATCACCATTGAATTCTGCAGATTTTCTTACCCCAAGGGATCAGGTGCCAAAAAACTAACAAATTTTGGCCCCTAATTTCAGAAAAACAAAAAATGTCTTTGTAAAACTTACAGCATTTTTGTAAATGTTTGTGTCATAATTTAGGCGCATTGAAGGATGACGTAAACATGCAATTGAAATAATTTGTGCTCCTGGAGCTAAACCATTTTTATCAGGTTCATTAGGAAAATATGCTGCAGCACATTTTGAAACCATTGTTCCATGATCGAAACATGTGAAATTTAATTCAAGTAAATTCCCATCATTATGAATTGTAACACAAAATGATCTTTTACCAGCAATAATTCCATAATCATGTTCATCACGAAAATTTGTTAAAACTTTTACATTTTCAAGATCCATAGAAAAAGAAGTATCAACACATGTTTGCCATTTTTCACCATCAAACCAAACAATGCAATCAACTACAAGATTTTCTAACAAGAAGGATGAAGATTCAACAGTTTCAATAATTATTCCATCTTCTTCGATTCTTTTAATTAATACTTCACAATCCTAAATGTGTTGATTAAAACTACGAATAGATAATTATAAAACAATTTACTTCTGGCTCATTTATTTCAGAACACAAATCCGCATAAAGTTTGCTCCCAAGATGCCATTTTCCAGAAGGATTTTTCCAACGAGAAGGAATCTGAAAAGTTTTGATGAGTACTTAAGAAAATTTGAATACATTACCAAATCTAGGGAATAATTTTCATTTTTGACATCCTAGTCCAGAACGTCAAGAACAATAAAGGCTATTTAGAATAATTTTTTCTATCTTTTTTCTCTTTACCAATTTTTTGACTTATAGTACGGTTTACCCTATCAAAATAATCCAAGTCTCGAAATAATTCTAGAATAGTGGAAGGATTTTTTTTTATTTTCTTCAGTGCACTCATAATAGATGTGCGTTCATTCCTTCATTCTTTTTTTGAATGAGTGTCTTCAACAAAAACAATGAAAGGAAAATTTTCGAAAATGATAAATAAAAAGAAATGTTTTTTTTTCTTTCAAGAGAGAGAGTGTCTCTTTGGATGTCTGTCGTCAACGGCGAATTCATCGTGATGTAATAATGAAAAAAGTATAAATACATTTGAATTTTTGGTTCAAAATGAATTTTGAACTCATGGCTACGGTTTTATTACCCATCACGAGTTCAACACAAAACATTTCAATGTTGTGAAAAACAACGTGAAATGTTGTGTGTTAAATTTTTGCGTTTGTCTTGAACGAATGTAGTCGTTCGGACAAACGCAAAAAAAATCCTTCCACTATTCTAGAATTGTTCCAATTTTTTCTATCTTTTTTCTCTTTACCAATTTTTTGACTTATAGTACGGTTTACCCTATCAAAATAATCGAAGTCTCGAAAGAACTCCATAACACCAGTTTCATCAAATTTTGTTGATCTCGGTAACAAATGGACCAATTAAAATGGTCCAATTTTGATAAGGATAACTATAGTATAAGCAAACTTTTGGCGTTTTGGAATGGGATGCCAGAAGTGAACATTTATCCATGTCCTATATCTTTAAAAATATTACTTTTAATTCTCGACCACTTATTCCAATTAATGTACCATTACTATCAACTTCTTTTACAATTGAAGTATCAACATTTCCTGCTCCTGTAAAATCAAAGCAATCAAGAATTTTTGGAAGTCCAGTTGTTGTTTTTTGTAATCCTGGCATACAAACATCAACACCGCTATCGAGAATTGCAATTAATTTTAAGTCCTCTTCCATCATATTCTGGATATTTCTGTAAAAATTCAGGCTAAAAACGTTTGTTATGCTAATTTGTTATTATTATCAAAAATGTTGTTACTTGTTGAGTAGCTTTCTTGGGAATATAATCTTCCAAAACAGGCAATTTGGCAACTGTGAGTTGTTTCTTGTCTAGTAATTCACTCTAAAAATGGATATTTAAGTTTTTTATTTATTTTTTATTAACAAAATTTTACTTGTGGAATAGCTTTAATAGGTTCTTCTGTTACAGATATTTTATTTTCCCAGTTAGGTCGAATTACATTGTTATGCAAATTCTGAACGGAAAACATATTTGTCTTTGCAAAATTCAAATCTGAAATATCAAAAGATGAATATTAATTACAGCATTTGACATCCCGGTAATATGCAAATTTACAAAACTTTGAAGCTTAATTCTTTTACAAAAAACATAATAATTTAAAAACACGTATAAATTTTACAAATTTAAATATTACCACTCTGTAAATATCCGCTTTCGTTTCGTTAACAGAGGTGACTCTAAAATTATTTTCTTAAATGTATGGTTGAAAATTTTTCTCAATGTGATTCTTTTTAAATGGCAAAAATTGTTCCTGAATGCCAAGTTGTTTTTCATCAATCCATAAAAAAATGAGTTTTGCATTTATCGAGCCAATAAAAAACAAATGTTTATAACAGCTCTGTAGTTTATTGGTTCTTTTCATTCTCATGACCTTCTTATAGTATAATAGTCCCTTCTTGTAATTTTTTTCCACTATATCCTTTGCCTTAAATTTTAACAGCATACAAATATAAATGTGCGTCTGTTTTTTACCCATACAAATCTCGAACAAAATCATACAATTATATATATTGAAGGATGGACAATGATGGAGGAAAAACACAAAAAGCATTATTGATTGATAAATTGTTGTGTGTGTAAAATTTTTGTCTGTCCTTTTTTGAGAGAAACACGGTGTGTCGATGCATGCAGTCACTTTTTTTCATCGCCTGCTTGTTTTCCATACTAAAATTTAAAAGACATTTTCCGGAAGAACCAGGTTGTTTAAACGAATTCTGTAAAAACACAAAAAAAGGTTATCACTATAAAATTAATCGTGCATTGAGAAAATAAAAATATCTGATTCAGATTCCGCAGGATTCAGAATTAAATACAAAATTCATACAAAAAGCATTAAAAATTTTGTGCATGCGCAACAGTTTCATTTCGCCAAAAGAAGATTTTCACTGCATTTTTACAAAGGAAAAAAGAAAGATTCTGAATCCTGCGGAATCTGAATCAGATATTTTTATTTTCTCAATGCACGATTAATTTTATAGTGATAACCTTTTTTTGTGTTTTTACAGAATTCGTTTAAACAACCTGGTTCTTCCGGAAAATGTCTTTTAAATTTTAGTATGGAAAACAAGCAGGCGATGAAAAAAAGTGACTGCATGCATCGACACACCGTGAGAAAGAGAGAAAAGAAATGTTAAGTTGCCAGTTTGAAGCACAAATAACGTTTCCGTTGCATTCTTTTCACCTTTTTTTAAATATTTTATAAATATTTTGTAAGCAATTGATAACAATATTTCTTTTCCTTCTTTTTCCCTTTCTTCTTCTTGAATTTCTCTCTTTGACATTGTTTGAGCTTTTGCTGTAATTCATGTGTTTATCATTTGTTTTCTTTTCTTATCGTCCTTTTTTCACGAACGTTTCTAGTTTAAAAATATTGTAACGGAAAAGGACAAGGATGTTGGGAAAAAAAACAGGAAGGAATTTCGTGGATGGAAAATAAAATAGAAAAAAAAAGTGTTATGTTTTTGATTAGACAAAGGATAGTGTTACTTTCTTTGCCATTTTCCATTGTTTAGTTGTTTTTTTTGTTGTCAGCTCTTCACCTTCTTGCTTTCATACTTTATGTTTTATTTTTTTGAATTGTTTTCTGTGATATGGCTGTATTTGTGCCAATTGCTGAAAGCTCACTTCTTTGTGATGGGGTCAAATGTTTGGATGAGATTGAGACTTGTGCTCGTCTCGCTGGATATTTGGATCCAATTTACTGTGTTAGAAACGAATTTCTGAACCATGATTTTCGAAATATTTTTCCTTCAGCTTCCACTGTTCCTGCAATTGTTGATCCCATTTCTTCTAATACTTCATCTGCCCCTCCTGTCATTTTGAATATCCATGAAAATGTTAGTTTTTCTTTTTAATCTTTTCCTTTGTCATTTTCTGAATTTTTCAGAATTCCATTCATCTTCTTCTCAACATGGGGATGATTTTCCTTTTATGTTTTTGCTTACTCTTTGTTGCTGTATTCGTCCTTTATCGCCGCCATGGGTCCTCAGCTGGTATGCAAGAGCTGCACATTGTGCACTCACCTATCGATGCCATCCTTCGTAGTGGACCTCTTCTCAATGCTTCCATTATTGTTGGAGTTGATCATGTTTCCGGTGAAAGTGGAGCTGATGAACTAGAATTGCAATCAATTACTTGTCTGAGGACATGGGCGGCCGTGTACTTTTACGATGTTTAATTGATTTTACATAAAAGTTACTTACCAGTTTTTATATAATTTGTAACATTTGTTTACTTAACAAATGTTCCGAAATGATTTTGTATATGCTATTCTGACAATACTTGATTCAAACGCAAAAAAAACCATAGTTTTTTTTTGAAATAAAAAATGAAGCCGAAATTTCACAATTTTCATTGCAAAAAAGTTAAGCTAAAGAAAGAATAAAAAAATCTTTCGTCATTTAAAAAAGTGGAGAAAAGTCCTGTCCGAACAAAAAATCCTTACTAAAAAATTACGAGCTGTTGTATCGAACCGGGACAGACATACTGCTCAGAAAATTTTTAAACAATCACAGTGTTCTCCATCACAAATCCATTTTCTCACTATCAATGCTTTTTACTTTCTTTCTCTACATTTTTATCTGTGTTTTCGAACATTACTGAAGTAAATTTTATGTTTTCACTTCCTTTTTGCTACAGCTTGAAAAAACTTCGATTTGCTTCATTGTATATTGTATGCATATAAGAGGCCGCTAATCTTGTTTAAATAATATTTTAGAAATACTTTTCAATTCTTTTTTTTAATCTTTTACACGACAAACATAAACAAAATAAACTGTTGTGAATAAGCATAAATTAGCAGTGACAATATGAATTTATGTTAGAGAAATATGGCTATTGTATAACCATATTTTGTAACAAATGAATTTTGCGTTAATTTTTTATTTATTGTATTCATCTCGATTGACGATGAGATAAAACATTAATGAATTTGAACAAAAACATTTTTTGCAATTCTTGCAATTGTTTAAAGCGAACTTTAACGTATGATTAAAAATTCAATACTCTAAAAAACATTTTTTAACAAACAAATGAAAAACTGAAAGAAAAAGACAAAAAAGAAAAAAATTTTGCACATTTTCAATCAAAAAAACGGCAAAGCCCGGTTTCGCTTCTCTTTTATTTTTTTGAACGTTTTTCTTCGTCAATTGAACGAACGGATTAAAGGATGTAAAAATTGCTTGCTTACATTTTATTTTAGAGGATTTTAAAAACAAGTAACATCTCATTTTTTCCATATTTAATGTTGAATTTGTTGACGTGGATATTCAACACATACCATGCATGTAGCTTATTTATTGCATAAACATGCATATTCAAAGGCTTTATAATATTAAAAATTCAAATTTTAACAAAGAAATTTGTTGAACAAAAATTCGTAGACAAGCCTTATTCAAGTTTTCGCAAGAAGAAGACAGATAAACAATTTTGAGCAACTTGTTGTACAAAAAATGAAATTGCTGCAACTGCGACGCTGAACTTTCAAAACTCAGAAAACAAAATTTTTATGTAAGAAAAAGATGACGAAAATGTTTCAAATTTGAGCATCCAAAAAAAGAAAAAAATAGCGAAGTTTTTCTTTTTGGCAAAAAGAAATGAAAACTGCGAAGGAACCAAAAACATTTTTTTACACACACAATGTTTAATGTCAAACACAGGATTCTTTGATACTAATTTTATTTCAAACAAAAAAATGTTTGTTGCATTGCTGTTTTCATTTGATTTTTGAATTCTTTATTATTTGTAAATTTTTTTTACTTTTATATTGTTGGGATTTTTTTGGCTAAATATAAGCAAATAAAATAACTAATTACAAAATTCAATGAGAAAGATACATTTTTAATTTATTTAAAAACCTTCCGAGACAGCAAAAAGAGAAAAAAAATGATTTCTTCTTTTCATAATATTTTGACATAAAATTTACAACGCTTTCTTTATTTTAATGAAATATTGTTGCTAAAAATGTGTGCCGTAAAAAAATTAGAAAAAGCAATAAAATGTTTAACATTCATTATTTTAGATGTTAAAAAATGAAAGAAATTTAACAAAAATCTGAATTGGAATATAATCATTATACAAAGCGTTTTTTACTTGGCGCTGAATTGTACTTGTATAAATAATTATTAATGGTTGTTGGATGACTTTCGCATATATGTGTAAAATTGATTAAAGTCCACATTAAAAAACATTTTGCAACTAAATTTCAAAACATGAGATGTTTTAAATATTCAAACAAAATTTAGCAGCACAAAATTTATGAATTTTTTTTCACATCATGAAAACAGAGCGAAAATGTTTTTTAAAAGATTCGTTCACTGATTTCATCATAGAAGATGTGTCTTTTTCTGTGCCTATAAACGGTTGCTTTTATTAGATTTTTGAAATTTTAATAATTTTTATAACAAGTGTTTTGGGGTATATATGTTTAAAATGGACTAAAAAAACTTTGATGTCAAATTGGAATGAAAGAGCACTTTAACGTTTTAAATTTAATAAAGAAAATCTGTGCCAACAAAAATAAGAATATATTTGTATTTTTATTAATTTTTTATAATAAAATTAGAGATTAAGACAACATTAACAAAAACACAACACTAATATTTTTTCTTGAATATTTTATAAATATTTTGTAATCTATTGATAACAATAACATTTTCGATGTTAAACTTTCACAAAAAATTTGCAAAAAATCTAGAAATCGAAAACAAATTAAAAAAGCATGCTCAATAATAATCTGAAAATAAAACCCCTTCATGCAGAAAATATGTCTATTTAAAAATTTTTTCTTTTCTTTAAAAAGATGTTTTCCATCAACGAATTTTCAATTAAAAAGTTTGACCACCATAAAAGTATAAAATTTAAATAAAAGGTATTCCAATTATCAATATATTTATAGGAAAAATGAAATATTAAAAACTCTTAAACGTCACAAAGTTTTTTCCTAAAATTATACACTCGAAAAAAATGAGCTATTTTTGCGAGTGTAATGTTTAAAAAGATGTGTCAAAAAAAAAGAATCCATCGAAAATGTTTTGAAGAGCAAAGACAAGTGCAAAAAAGACAATTTGTTAAAACTTCTTTTACGAATTTCGACAAATTTTAGGCCCTGATCAAGGCCCTTATATTTAAAACGTGCGAAATTCCAGGCGCTTGACCCAAAAATGGGTAGCCCTACTTGTTTACCATATAATAGTAACACAATATTCTGTAAATTTAAAAAAAAACTCAGGCCCTCGGCAAGGCCCCTAAACGTCGAAAATGGGCCCTCGTCCACCCTTAAATTTTCGAACATGAAAATTTTTAGGTTTATGTACTTTAAATCTTTGGGATTAGCCAGATATCATTATTTTTGACTCCCTCACCTAGTGCACAAAGATCCAACGTTTTCGACGACAACATGACAATCGGGTGACATTTTGCTACCCCCCCCCCCTCCCTCCCCCTTCATGGTCACGTGATTTCTGGATAGACCCTTTTAAAGATTTTTTATACTGACACTATCAGGTTGTTCAAAAAGTTTTTGCGTTTTTTAGTAGAAAAGAACACTTTGCCAAGTGTAATCGCATTTTAATGAAAGAAAAAGCGATGGATTAAAAATTATTTTTCAGTGAATTTCTCCAGTCTTCTGCTTTTTGATCACATATGTTGGGCTAGCACTATTATCTTAAACTTTTTGCTTGTCTTACATCGTAAGAATCCTTTGTTTTTGTAGATATTTAATATGTCTTAATTGTATTATTTTTTGTAGTAATTGGTTTTTAAAAAAATGTTTAAAAAACTTGTGTACTTCGAAAAAATCCAAGAGAGAAAACGTCATCATTGTAATCAACCATTTTATAATTATCCTATACAAATATAACTCTACTACAATTAGCCCTTTCCCACTTGATTAGCACTGTCGAGGGTGTCTTTTTCTTTAATGAAATTTGAATACCAAACTTTCAACAGAAAAGACAGAAAAATTTCAAGTGAGGAACAAATTTTGAATTTCAAGCTCCCACAAACTTTGTTCGAAGTTGACATTAAAGTGCTTTATGAAAATTTTCGGGTTTCATTGGGTTTAGTAAATATTTGGTTTACAGAAATGGTTGTTTTTATCCCTCCAGGGATTCATCGATAGTTCAACTCGAAACTGCTGGATTCTTCTAATGTTTAAATGGGTCAACATATTTGTTGCTTCACGGGAAGCATACAAAATATGTCGACTTTTTTACTTCAACATTGAAGGTCTTTGTTAAATCTACAATTCAAGTTAATTAATAAAGTTTAAATTAGTGGAATATCAATGAAAAAATATTATTCTGTTCGTTTAAAATTTAATTTGCTAAACATTTAATTAAAATTGTCGAAAATTTTTTTCTTTCATTAAAATTATTAAATCCATATGGTTTAAAGACATGTCTATGTTTTTTTAAAGAATCAAAACGAACAAGATTTTTAAAATATTCCAACAAAACCGGGTTGTAAAAATTATGAACATCGGCGAAAAGCAAAGAATGAATTTTGAGTGAGATGTGATATTGCAATTTTCATTAAGGGAACAAAAAAGAATGGTTTTTATAAATACATTTTTCGATGTATGGCATTCAAAAAAAGAGAGAAATAATTTTGAAATATATATATTTTTTTGCAAATTTCATCATTTTTTTGAATTGCTGTTTCCTATGGAGTTGAAATCGCATTTTAGATTTTAAAAATTTTTGTTTATTTGAATGTTTAATTATTTTTAAAATTTACTTATTTATTCGAACATTTTTTGTGTTTTCTTGCTAAATATGATTATGCAAAACCAACATTGATGCTATGTCTGATCCTGAAATGAAGACAATTTTAATTGAAAAAACTCGTTTATGACATTCCTAACAAAGTTTGTGTTTGAAAAAATCAATGATTTTAACTTTGCAATACAAAACAAAAGACTCTTTTCTCAAAACTCTAAAACCGGCAAACAATTCTTTAATTATTCCCTGTGAAAGCACAAAAATGCGTAAAACTTGTTTGACTGTCCGGAAAACTATTTAACTTGTTTTATTTCGTTTATTTCCGTGTTTTTACAGAATTTTAAAGCATTTGTTCGGAATAGTTTATATCAATGTTTTACATTCAATTTTTTTTCAAATAATTAATGCACAATTTTCGTTTGGACATTGGTTCCATTTGACAATTGTGCAACACAATGGCATTTTGAGACAATAAAACTGTTGATTAAAAACAATTTATTTTAGCAAAAAAAGAATTAAATTTTCAAAATATTTTATTTTGTAAAAATCAAACATTTTACTTATTTGCCATTTTTTGCGACGATTAAATCAAAGGGAAGCAAAAACGAATTAAAATTTTTCATAGAAAAATGAGAAGAAAGAAGTCGGGGATGAAAAAAGATTTTTTTACACAAAAAATGTTAAACAGCTGCAGTGTAATCAATCAATAACAGACAGTATTTCTCTTTTATTTTATTACTTTCTTCAGTCCATCTTTCGAAATCCTAGGAAAATATGAACAAAAGGAACGAAAAGTGATGGAACGGCAATAAATCATCCGTTATTTCAGTATTAAAAAAAAAGCAAAAAACATTTACATTTTTGCGCTTTTTATATTTTTTTTAGCTTCGATGCATAACATTTGAGGGGTTATTTTTAAAAGATTTTTTTGAATATTTAAAAATACATCGTTTGATTAAAAGTTCTAATCATCAGAGCTGGGCAATAGCCGTTTTTCGGCTACGTAGCCGTTTTTAAAAACCTTAATATCTCGCGTTTTTTGTAAGTAAGGAAGCTGATTTTTTTTATATAAACTAAAAATGTGAATAAGAAAGTATATACAGGGTGGCCAAAAAAAAAGTGCAATTCAATTTTTGAACAAAGGCAAGGGGACTTGAATAACTTGTGATGGATGGAAATAATACTTGGTGGGGAAGCGCATTTGACCCTACAGTATGACCTCTACAACATTTTCGTGTCGGGAGTTTCGCCGCCGCCAAGTTTTGAAAAGTACGTTTTTCGACCTTTTCGTAGAATGAGATAGTTGGGAGAACCAGAAGGGCTGGGGAAAAGGTGATGGTATATTCGGATAGCCCATATGTTAGACTCGTAGACGCAGCAAAGTTTTGGATTATATATCTTTTGCCCTGGGTTTAATCGCTTCGAGAAAAAAGTGATTTCCGATTTTTTCATTTTTTGGTCAACTTTGACCGATTGCCCTGGGTTTTCCAGAAGGAGTTGGAGGCTCATATTTGTTACTAACAAACTTCAACTTGTTTGTGGTTGATTCCATTCCAAAATATTGAAATCTGAAAAATTGATTTTTCAAGCAGCCGTATTTTTTGTATGTAAGTAAGTATACGTAGTATATACCGTAATTCTATTCAATAATAAAGTGTCCAAATTGGTTATAAACGCTTAAAATTCATTTTATAGTATTTTTCTGATATATTTTTATTGATTTATAGCACATAACAACATTTAAAATTTTTTGTGTATATAAAATTACTTGCTATTTATTAGTATACAACTACAAGCAGCCGTTTTTTGCCATTTTCGAGTATCGAAAAAAGGTCACCTTTCCAGATTTCAATATTTTGGAATGGAATCAACCACAAACAAGCTGAAGTTTGTTAGTAACAAATATGAGCCTCCAACTCCTTCTGGAAAACCCAGGGCAATCGGTCAAAGTTGACCAAAAAATGAAAAAATCGGAAATCACTTTTTTCTCGAAGCGATTAAACCCAGGGCAAAAGATATATAATCCAAAACTTTGCTGCGTCTACGAGTCTAACATATGGGCTATCCGAATCTACCATCACCTTTTCCCCAGCCCTTCTGGTTCTCCCAACTATCTCATTCTACGAAAAGGTCGAAAAACGTACTTTTCAAAACTTGGCGGCGGCGAAACTCCCGACACGAAAATGTTGTAGAGGTCATACTGTAGGGTCAAATGCGCTTCCCCACCAAGTATTATTTCCATCCATCACAAGTTATTCAAGTCCCCTTGCCTTTGTTCAAAAATTGAATTGCACTTTTTTTTTGGCCACCCTGTAAAAAATTGTATAACGTTTAACGCATTATTAAAAAAGATATTAATGTTTTTAAAAACGGCTACGTAGCCGAAAAACGGCTATTGCCCAGCTCTGCTAATCATATTCAAATTTAACACATGTTTTTGTAAATTCTTTGTTGAAAAATGTTAAATCACAAAACTGTTAATTCGGGTGGACGGCAATATTAAAAAAATTCAAAAATTTTATTCTATCAAATACTCTAAAGTATACCTAAATTGTTCAGGATTTTATTAATGTCAAAGTAATTTAATTATATCATAATCAACATTGTTCAAGAATCATACTTATCCCTTTCAAATACAAAAAATTAAGTATTGTTTTGTTAAATCTTTCATGTTCTTCTTAATTCAATCCACAATACAAAATTAAACCAAAACACAAGAAATAAATTAATTAGAGGGTTGATGATGTTTTAACATTGGTTTTTGACACACTTTACAAAGTACTAAAACGATAACTGCATGTTATAATTAAAATTTTCTCCCTTTCAAATACAAAAAAATCACAGTAATTAAAAAAATAAGGATGCATAATCTAACTTATCCTTCCTTTCAAATCCATCAATAATTTAAATTTTATTACTGTAAACACTCAAAAAAGTTCATATCTTACATTTTTCATGAAATCCGAAAATCATGAAAAATGACCAAAAATGAGGTATTTTAAAAAATTCCTAAAAAATTCACATGTGTTCAAATATCGTTGTTTATGCGTTTATCTATTGCAGAAACATGTACTTTAAATTGATAAACCACAAGAAACAATATCTGGAAGAAAAAAATCAGTTTTGCGATTTTTTGTATTTTGGTGTTAATTTAGGTAAAAACCAGATATTTTAAGCTGATCCCAAATGCACATATTTGATATAGGTGGACTGAAACTTTCCAAAAATGCTACAAATATATTATATTTCATCATAACAGTCACCGGAAGGCAATTCACAATCGTTTTCCAAAGTTCTGAATTTTTTTTGATGTTGGAGATATTGAATTTTGTTGAAGTCGACAAAAGTAGCACAGGAAAAATTTTTTTTCTTCCCTCTACTTTTTCAACCTTATGTTATTTTTTGATGCCCAACTAGTTAAAGTTTATAAAAAAATATGAATGAGCTTTCGGTAAGTTGTAAAATGAGATTCTGGAGCCGAATTACCGTAATTTTAGACCATTTTTGAACTTCTCAGGGGCATAAAACCCATAACAAGGGTCAAATATGAATATATTTGCTTTTTCCTGACTAAACACGTCCAGTTCTTTCGAATAGTATCAGTTTTGAGATTTTCTAAAACTTTGGCTTCAGAATCCACATTCTGGGTCATGGATTCTGAATCTCAGAATCCACCTGAAAAATGTCAAATATTATGACGAAATTCGGATTCCTGGGCCAAAATTACCCTAGGAACACATTTTCAGCCAATTCTGAGACAAAAAATTTTTCCTAATGCCAAAAAATTCTCGATTGTTACAAAAAACGTCCTTTATGTCATCATAACAATATACTGCAATTTCGTACAATTTTTTTGATTATAGCATGAATGTAAATGTTTGAACTTTTAATTTTGGACATAATTGCAGTTCTCTCATAAAAACATTTGTATTTTCCCGTTCATAAGACGATCGAATCGTTGTTTGAGTATTAAAAGGGACTTCTTCTACAGCAGTAATTTTAATTGTACAATTAAGGGTTTGATCGGATTCAACAAAAATACTGTAAGAATATCCTTGGGTTAATATAATTTCTTTTTCAGAAATGTTTAGTTGAGTGTTTGAAGCCCGAAATTTGATTCTGTTGCATTTTTTACCTTTTTTAATATTTTATAAATATTTCGTAATCAATTGATAATAATAATAATATTTTGGAAATTTAAAAATTTTTGTGAGATCATTGATTTTATTATAAAAATGAGGTATGCTAATATTCTGCTCGAGTTGATACTGAACAGTTTTAAATATTTTTTAAAGGTATAATTAATAGAAAAATAGGACATTTTTTCTTCAGCTTCAATTGTGCTGCATTAATAAACATGTTTTGTCTAATTTAATGAGGTCATAACTTGTATAATAATAACTTGTAGGAAGCAGCAATTTCAATAATGGAATGCATCGTTATTTAATAAATTTAAAAAACATCTTTTCCACATAGAAATATTTTAGAAGCTGCATCACTACTTTTGTATTAATTTAAAAAAGTGTGAGTATGTTTTCACAAAGTTATAATATTTTATTAGTAAAAAAGCTGGAAAACAGAGTAATGTTTGTTCGTTTTGTTTTCTAAATTTAAAAAAAGCGTTAAGCTCTTTGGCTTTGTTGTACAAGTTGTTTAAAAGATTGCATTCATTTTGCAGTTGTCTTTCATTTGATTAGGCTTTTTTTTTTTAAATTTTTCAAAAACGACGGGGAATCTAAACGGGATAATACCTAATCCCGGCCGTTACTTTGAATGGCACATTTGACGTGCCGAAAAAAGAAAAGTGCCAAAATCGGGTCTCGCAGCGAAAATTTTGATTCAGGGACGTCAGATTCGGATTCCACGGTACTTTACTAACGTGCACTTTTTCCAACCTGCACCTTACCACAACCTCGAAAACCTATATAGGTCTGCAAATAGTAACAATATCTCATACACTCTAAATATGCCATCTGATCGAAAAAAATGCCGTTTTTCGCTTTGAGACCATAAAAGTATGGGTTACTGTAGGAATTGAGCGCTAGTATTTTAGTTTCAGGCTTGTTAAGCATGGACGAAAACATGGGTTCACTTATTGAAAAAATGAATTTTTTTCGATGCCAATGTTTTTTGAACAATTCAGAAAACTGGTATTAAACAAAGTTTTTATGAACAAACGAAAAAGAAGAATGACAATGACAAAAACAATAATCACTACGTCGATCAAAAATTGTTAATGTTTTTACTTTCATTTTTAAAAAGCTGAAATTTTAAAGTAATTATTTTGTTACATGCCATTACGCATGACGAACAAGTTAATGCATAACTCTGAATTTTTAAATAACCATTAAACAATGCATTTATTCTTCAGTCGGTATAAAATTTTCAATTTGATCAATTAAAAATGATTGTCGCTTCGTCGTTCACCAAGAAAATTAAAAAAAGCTTTCATCAAGAAACGTTTTTAAACTTTAATTCAACGAATTCGAACCCAGTGGTTTTTTTAAAATATTCAAATTAATTTTTGCAACACAAAAAATAGTAATTTCGTCATAGACAATTTCAATGTTTGGCGTGGAAAGAGAAAATGTTTTGAAAAAAAGTAGTTTTCAGCTGGTTGATTTTCTCATTTTTTGAATGACGAGCTGAGTTCACAAAAATTAGAAACTAAGACATTTGACCCTTTTAAACGGGCGATATTAGGCACAGAAATGTCTTAGTTTTTGATTTTTCTGAATTCAGGTCGTCAAGAGCTTTCGAATGGTACCATATTTGTACTTTTATCTTCAAATACGGCGATTTTTCATTTTTGACCTGAGAAATTTGCATATCGAAAATTAGGGCAATTAGAACGAAAATGACAACGAAAATGACGTTTTTGGACATTATTTACCTAGAAAATACACTTTATACCCTTCTGACATGACTTTCTGCCTCCTGTGCCAAGGAATGTTTAAGTTTTTCAAAAATTGGGCTATATAGTTTTTACAATTTTATTGACTATTTATCATTGTACAATCCTGTGATATGACAGATTAAAAAATGCTTTTTAAAAATTTTCTGTAGCAAAAAGGACATTAGTTTTATTTTTATTAACTAATGACTTCAGCAATATGACCACTTTTTTAAAGAAAATAAATTTTGTAGTTTTTTATTATTTAATAAAGAAAAAGTTATTTATCCATTCAAATATTGAAAATTTGTAATGTAAAAACTGTATCCCAACGATGTGGAAATTATTTCCGCAACTTTGATGATGACAACAACAAAAAAAAGGAAGTGAACACTGTCGGTCTTTCAAAACTTTGAAAAATGAAAGAAAAAGAGATGGATTAAAAATTTTTTTCAATGAATTTCTCCAGTCTTCTGCTTTTTGATCACCTATGTTGGGCTAGCACTGCTATCTTAAAATATTTGCTTGTCTTACATCGTAAGAATCCTTTGTTTTTGTCCATATTAAATATGTCTTTTTGGTAAAATTTTTTGCAAGGTTTTGTTGTAAAAAATGTTAAAAAACTTGTTAACTTCGAAAAAATCCTAGAGAGAAAACGTCATCATTGTAATCAACCATTTTATAAATATTATGTCGACTTTTTTACTTCAACATTGAAGGTCTTTGTTAAATCTACAATTCAAGTTAATTAATAAAGTTTAAATTAGTGGAATATCAATAAATTAATATTATTCTCTTTGTTAAAAATTTAATTTGCTGAACATTTAGTTAAAATTGCCCGTATTCCCCTTCTTTAAAATATTCAAAAAAAGGCCGGGTTGTAAAAATTATGAACATCGACAAAAAGCGGAGAATGTAATTTGAATGGAATATGTTGTTGCAATTTTCATTAAAAGAACAAAAAAGAATGGTTTTTATAAATACATTTTTCGCTGTCTGACATTTAAAAAGAGAGAGAAATAATTTCGAAAGAAATATATTTTTTGCAGATTTCATCACTTTTTTTAAATTGTTGTTTTGTATGTAATAACATTTTAGATTTTAAAAATGTTTGTTTGGTTGTTGATAGAAATGAGTCGTTTTTTTGGTTATTTGAATGTTTAACTTTCAGGGTGTTTTATAAGTTTTGTCCTCTTTTTATATGGAATAACACTTTGCCAAGTGTAAAAAGAGGACAAAACTTATGGCAAACCCTGATATTTTTAAAATTAACCTTTTTATTTGAAAATATTTTGTCTTTTCTTGCTAAATATGATTTTTCAAAAATAAAATTGATGCCAGATGAAATCTTAAAATTACATTTATAATTTAAAAAATATCTACTTGACAACAAATTTGGATAACATTGTGTGTCTTTTTGAAATTTTTTGGATTAAAAATTTTAGACAGTGTATTCGCGCCGTCGCCGCTGACGGTGCCTTCGACGGTAACGGCGGTATTTTGGAAAACTTCAAAAGACTTTGCCGCACGTCAAAAGAAAATCACTTTCTTTGTTTGGTGAAGTAAGTTTATCCAAAATATTAATTGCCAAAACTGGTAATGATTGCATTTTGACTTCCGCATGTTTGAAATATGGAAGAAGTTTTTCCTCGCCGATGTCATTAAAATAAAATGCTCGAATACCATTTTCTTCAACAATAAAATCATAAAGTCTCGAAATTCCCGATACTGCAAAAAGTTTTTCAGTGGTTTTTGGTCGCTGTACCGTGCCGAGAGATACGGTAGTGATGTGATTATTTAATTTGTAAAAAATCTTCAAATTATAATATCTTTTTTTTGTTTAAAGTTGTGCTCATTAAAAAATTAAATATTGTGGACGGACATGGCTATTTCCATTACGGTAAAAAATTAATGAGATTTCGATATCCAATTTATACTTTTTTTAAACAATCAAAACACACAACTATTTTATAAATATTCAAAAATAATCTTCCCCAAATGCTCAAAATTTTTCATAGAAAATGGAAGCGAAAGAAAAACATATTGTTTCGCAATTTCATCATTTCCTTTCCGTCAGTGTACAACTGTTTCAAGCAAACGTTAAATAAATTTTGAAAAAAATATATTTTTCCCTTGTTATTAGAAATGATGATTTTATGGGATTTTTGAATGTTTAATTATTAAAAAACTGTTTATTTGTTTTAAAATTTTTCTGTTTACTTTTTTGGGGAAGGAAGACAATTTCCAAATTAGAATGGACTCATTTTTAAAATTTACAAAAACGCTTTTGTGACATCAAAAATTGAAAAATTATGTGTTTTATGATTCATTTGTGTGGTATAAAAACGTAATAATGAACTTTGTTTTACGTTTACGCAAAAAAAACATATAAAACGACCAAAAAAATATGCATATTCGTTCCTCAATAAAAAAGAGTGTTTTTACACACATGTTTTCTTAAATAAAAAGTATTTCATCGTTTCATTTTTGTTAAATCATTTCAACAGCTGCTAAACGAAGAAAAGAAAAGAAAGATGAGAAATAGGCAGTTTACGTTTTATATTTCATTTCAACAATATTTCTGGCGCAAATCTTTTCGTCTCCGTTTTTGTTAATCTGGATGGATAAAAAACTATTTGCTTTTATAGTTTTTTTACACAAACAGAAAAATTAAAATAAATATTAGGCAGCTTTTAAATATTTTATAAATAGCATAACCCAGTTTTTCGATAAAATCAAATTTATTTGGATTTCAAACAAACTACCCTATATAAAAATTTTATAGCATTTCCTCATGCTACGAACATCGTTTACGAATTAAAAATATATATCTGCACAGTTTCACAAAAATATTTTTGAAATTTTGAATTTTATTTTAAAAATCATGTGATATAAAAAATACTTCAAATTTCTAACTGATTACCCATTTTTAAAAAGTTTTGTTGTAAAATCGAGAAAATTACAAAAAAAGTAAAGTTTAGAATTAAATTTTCTGAAATACATGTTTGATTTTTCACATAAATATATTTCGGGATAATTTTGTAACTTAACGGAACCATGTATAAATCTTCGTGTAATTAAATTACAAGTAAGAGCAGAAATTCCTATTCGTTCTGCTTTTAAAGAAATGAAAAAACACTTTTCGGAGGAAACTTATTTTTAAAGGTTTTCTTTCGCAAAAAGTTTTTGATATAATTGACTTCTCTTGTCGGAATACAAAAATTAAAACTTTTTAGAATTGTTTTATTAACTTCACTCGTTTGTTGCAACAAATCAGTAAAATAATTCAAGTTTTGTTTAAATTTGAATCCTGGTTTTTATAATTTTTTTATAAATAATAATTATTTCAAATGGTGTAAATTAACCAACTGAAATATTCAAATTTCTAAAATAATTTTTCGCTTCGTAGAAATTTGTGCTCACGTCTTCAATAAATATGCACAAAAAAGAAACAGCGATTTTTTTCGAGAAACTTTTTGTTGCTTTGAAGAAAATAATAAATTGCAGCAAATGCGACGATGAACTTTCAAAACAAACGCAACCCTCTTTTTTGAAAACAAATCTCAAATATGCCCCTTTTAACGTTTGGTAATGAAGTGAACGAATCCTCCGGATAAGTCACTGATGTTAATAATAAAAAGAAGACGTTAATAAAAGTTAGTTTATTAAACAGCAACACACGCACCTGATCGGTAAGGCTGCGGTTATCTTACAATAAAAATACAAACGTTAAAAACGATGACAAAAATAAAGAGGAGAGAGAAAGTTAAAACGAGAGATAAGTTTAAGTTGCATTTCGCCAAAAGAGGCTATCTTTCGAAAGATTTTTTTTTTTTTCAAATATTCTCAACAGGTAAAGAAAAGGATAAAAAAATTATTTTATCGAAAAAAGTAAAAAAACGAAAACTAACAAGAAGTTTTTTAAAACAAGTCTTGTTGCTTTGAACCGTCAATGATCGAGGTTTTAGGGTTTGCGTTTTCGACAAAAAATATTTGTTGCATTGCTATTTTCACTTGAATTTTTGAATGTTTAATTATTTTTAAAACACTTTAGGATTTTTCTTATGTAAAATAGGTTGATAAATAAACGAATCAAAAAAATTAATGAGAAATGGAACATTTTTAATTCTAAAAACCTATTCTTTGATAACAAAATGAGAAAATAAAAAAATTTTTGATTATAATTCATAAAATATTTAAAGAAAACTTCTTTGCTTGAACCTAATACAGTTGATAAAAATGTGAAATCCATGTATTAATGTTATGTGACAACTAAAACATTAAATGTTTCAAAAGCAAGAATTTTCTAAAATTATTAAATTTGTAAAAAATCTTAAAATTATATATTCTGTTTTTTGTTTAAAATTTTGGTCTTTTTCAAGTTAAATACTGTTTACTACAATCGTAACTTTCGGTTAATTAATTAATTCAATTTCGAGATCCATTTCAAACTTTTCTTAAAGAATCAAAACACACAAATTTTTTTAAATATTCAAAAATTATCTTCCACAAATGCTCGAAATTTTTCAATGAAAATGTATTGTTGCAGTTTCTATTGAGAGAAACAAAAAAAGAATATGTTTTATACATTTGTTTTATTAATAAACAATGTTTGGTTTAAAATAGAATAAAACATTTTTCCGCAGATTTCATCATTTCCTTTCCATCGGTGGACAACTTTTCCAAACAAGCTTTAAACAAAATTTGACAAAAAAAAGTTTCACCTTATTTTTTTTTGTCAACAAAACAAATGATGTTTTTTTGAATGTTTAATAATTTATTATAAAAACTGTTATTTTATTTAAAAATTTTTTCTGTTTATTTTTAGGAGAAAGTAGTCAATGCGCAAATTCATTTTTTTATTTGGAAAAAACGCATCTGTCACATCAAAAACTGAATAATTATGTGTTTCTAGATTATGCTTAAATTAAACTTTAAAATAACAAAATAATCCATAAAAACCAGAAAAATTATATAAAAGTGACTTCGAAGTAAAAAAAAAATATTAGTTTGGTTTGAATAATTGTGTAGCAGTTTATTACATCAATGTTAAACATTCAACTTTTTTAAAATAATAAATGGATAAGGAGTCTGTTTGTGAACTTTGGCATTTCGAGACAATAAAAGTGTAAATAAAGGATTTTGAACAGTTTATTTTTGCAAAAAAATGAATTAATTATTCAAAATATTATTTTAAGAAAAACTTAGCATTTTATAAGTTTGCCATTTTTGACGATGACTTAATTTAAAAAAACCAAAAACATTTTTCATCGAAAAAAGTGAAGAAAGAAGACTAGGATGGAAAAACTTTTTTTTACACACACAATTTTATAACATTACGCCGCAGCTGTTTATAATCAATCGCTCAGTGACAGACAAAACTTCTATTCCAATTTTTTTCTTTATTCTGTTTTTTTGCACTGCATCTCCTGCTAGAAATGACTTTAAGTATTTTAAACGAGCAATCCGCGTTTTGCATTCTCTGAATTCAAATGCTTGCAATTTTAGTTCAGTTCTTAATATCGTTATTTGAATTTTTAAAATGAGTATTTAAATTGTAAACCCTTTTAGAAATCAATTTTTATACATGTTTTTTGTGTCTTTGTTTTAAAAGTAAAAACAAAACAATTTAATTATTGTTGGTAACATTGATTAAAAAATTAAAAAATCTATGGCCCGTTACATAAATATATAAATATTTTATTTATTATTATATATCGTATCAAAGCGAATAAACCGTCGGAATGAATCCTTTTCATTTGATACACATAAAATTTACAGCGTCGAGTTTTTCAAAATGAACTTTCTCATAAAAGTGTTTGACGTAATTGTTAAATGTTTTATATTTATCTGGAAGGTGTATTTCAACATATTTTCAAATATTGTATTACAACGACAGAAATTAAATATTATTTTAATATCGAAAACATGCAGCATGCATATTTTCTTCTTTTATTATTGCACAAATTCTTAAATAATGCAATTTTAAAATGTTAAAACAAAGTTTTTTCTGTTGATTAAAATATTTGTTTAAATTTCAGTCGCAAAATATGACTAAAACAAATATTTAAAATATTCAAATAAATTTTTCAGGCTAAATAAAGTTTTAGCTCAAAAATTTTGTGTAAAGTGTTTTCGGTGTTTACTAAACACCAAAAACAGTCTGCAAGATGAAGAAGAAAAAATGAATAATGTCAAGCAAGCTGGCGTTGTTGTTTTGAAAAAACAAAACTGAAAATGCGTCGATCTTTTAAAATCCTGTGAAAATAAGAACAGAGCGAAAGAAAATAGATGGAGTTGCTGCAAAAAATCACCCACAATTTTAATATTTAAAACGATCAAAAGTGATGCACGCGGTTTTGCTCATTTTTTATTTATTTTTTAGCTAAACTGCTAGCCATTTTAGGGATGGTTTTCAAAAAGTTATTTGTGAATATTCAAATTACATATTTTAATTTAAAACTCTAATTATATATAAATTTTACAGTGGTTTCTTAAGATTGGTTATTTTAATAATAAAGCATTTTCAAGCGGTAGAACTCATTATTAAAAAATTAAAAATTTATGACCTATTAAAAACTCTAAAGTAAATCTTCATTTTTCATATATCAAATTAAATAAATATAGTTATTTATTTATTTCGTAATCAACAATATTTGATAATCATAATTATCCCTGTCAATTTAAACAACAATTTTTTTCGTCTATGCATTCATCTCAAATTGATAGGTTAAACTTTTGAAATTATTTCTGTATTTTATGTCATCATCACAATATACTGCAATTTCGTACAATTTATTTGATTGAAGCATGAATGTAAATGTTTGAACTTTTAATTCTGGACATAATTGCAATTCTCTGATAAAAAGGTTTCCATTTTCTCTTTCATAAGAATATCGAATTTTGGTTTGAGTATTGAAAGGAATTTCTTCTAAAGCAGTAATTTTAATTGTATAATTTCGGGTTTGATCAGAATCAACGAATATACTGTAAGAAAATCCTTCGGTTAATGTAATTTTTCTTTTAATGTAAGTATTGTTATTTAATTTTTCAGGAATAATCACAGTAATTGGAAATCGAAATAATGGATATATTGGTAAATTTGAAGAATCAGTTCCTTCAAGTTCTGTGAAATTAATATTTCCAGGTTTGAGAAAATCAGTATTAATTTTTACAGTAAATGTTCCATTTGTTGTTGCTGTATTTGAAAGTTCAACAAAGTTTCACCTTCTTTTGTTAGATTTAAATAATATAAATTAGTGTGATTTTCTTTGTCAAGATCATCAGTTTCAATAACGACATCGAAGCTTTTGCTCGTTTGATCAGTTTCACTTTTGACCCAAAATATTCCTTTTTTGTTACCGCAATATAATTTTGGAATTGAAATATCTCGGTTTAAAACAGATTTACAGTACTCAAATGCATCAAAAATTTGAATATTTCCATTTCCAAATTCAAATTTGCTACATTCTTTCGGTAAATATGCTGTATTTGCTAAAGTCAATTTTATCATATTTGGAGAATAATTAATTGAATTTGCTTTTAAAGCTGAAAGTAAACAGGCGATACTCCCTGCGGCAATTGGACCTGCGATACTTGTTCCACCACATTTCGAAATTGATTTTGTAGACCATTTTGGAAATGAAATAATTGCTATCCCATCAGCTACAAAATCTATTCCATTTTTATATTCAGTTGTTAATCCTCTGGAAGAAGTTTGTAACAGAGTTTCAGGTTCTTGCGTTCCAAAAAGTTTTGATTTCATTTCTGTTGAGAATGTTGATCCAATAACAAACATGTTTTCGTCAACATAGTTCCTTTTAATTGATGAATAAAGAGCGCCATCGTTGCCCGCAGAAGAAACAACAATAATTCCGTGATCTGTTACTTCCTTGATAATTTGAGAAAAATCTTTTCCGCCTAAGGATTTGGAGTTTAGAGATGTACTGATAATATCAACCTTCAGTTCGATACATTTTTTAAACTAAAATAAAAATTTTCAGTCATATATAGTTTCCGGGCATGTTTTACACGTCCAGAAACAAAGTGTATTTCGCAAAAATTGCTGTTTTGTATTAGTGAATTCTTAAATATGGCATTTTTGTATCCTCTGCCATTGAGGTTGTTGTATAAATACTGGTTTTGGTTAGGGATAATGAAGGGCTTTAAATCCGAATTTTTGTTTTAATAAATGCCAGAATTCCGGCAAATGTGATTTTTGTCACGTTTAGCCATCAACAGTGGCAAAAAATCTTTCTGGACGATATCACTTTTCGATTCAAGCCCGTATCCAAAATTGTTTTTGATTGGGGCTGAAAAAATTTATGGGAGGCTTTCCTTTTATCTTTAGCCGCCGGCTACTGTCAGCAGCAAAAGATCAACGGATTTTGTTCCCCCTTGGGAGGACTTAAAACCTTTTAAAACTCCGTAAAACCTTTCGCTTCCTGTTTCGGAGCTTTCAAAAGAACCGTTTTTAAAAATGTCTCTGTAAAACTTACAGCATTTTTGTAAATGTTTATGTCATAATTAAGGCGCATTGAAGGATGACGTAAACATGCAATTGAAATAATTTGTGCCCCTGGAGCTAACCCATTTTTATCGGGTTCATTAGGAAAATATGCAGCAGCACATTTTGAAACCATTGTTCCATGATCGAAACATGTAAAATTAAATTCAAGCAAATTTCCATTTTTATGAATTGTGACACAAAATGATCTTTTACCAGCAATAATTCCATATTCATGTTCATCACGAAAATTTGTTAAAACTTTAACATTTTCAAGATCCATAGAAAAAGAAGTATCCACACATGCTTGCCATTTTTCACCATCAAACCAAACAATACAATCAACTACAAGATTTTCTAACAAGAGGGATGATGATTCTACGGTTTCAATAATTATCCCATCTTCTTCGATTCTTTTAATTAATACTTCACAATCCTAAAAGCTCTGATTGAAACTATGAATATGTATTTAAAAAATAATTTACTTCTGGCTCATTAATTTCATAACACAAATCCGCATAAAGTTTGCTCCCAAGATGCCATTTTCCAGAAGGATTTTTCCAATGTGAAGGAATCTGAAAGTTATGCGATTTATTTTAAGTAAAATTTGAAGCAACCTTAAATTCAGTACCGAAAAAATAGAATTGTGTTCATTTTTGGCATCCTTGCCCAGAACAATAAAGGCTATTTGGAATAATTTTAGTTTTCTTTTCTTTTTTTTCAATTTTTTTGATGTATAGTTTACCCTATAAAAATGATCGAGATCTCGAGAGAACTCAACAACTTCACTTTCATCAAATTTTGTTGATCTCGGTAACTAATGGACCAATTTTGATGAAGTTAACTGTAGCATACATCAAAAAATTAGCACGGATACAGAAAATAAACAAAATTATTTTTAATAGCCTACATTATTATTTGCGTTCGGGATGGGGATGCCAAAAATGACATTAATCCCTGCAATATGTCGTTAAAAATATTACTTTTAAGTTTCGACCACTAATTCCAATTAAAGTACCATTGCTATCAACTTCTTTAACAATCGAAGTATCAACATTTCCAGCTCCTGTAAAATCAAAGCAATCAAGAATTTTTGGTAGTCCAGTTGTTGTTTTTTGTAATCCTGGCATGCAAACATCAACGCCGCACGTCGAGAATTGCAATTTTAAGTCCTCTTCCATCATATTCTGGATATTTCTGTAAAAATTCAGGCTAAAAACGTATGTTATGCTAATTTGTTATTAATATCAAAAAAGTAGTTACTTGTTGAGTAGCTTTCTTTGGAATATAATCTTCCAAAAGTGGCAATTTGGCAACTGTGAGTTGTTTATTGTCTAGTAATTCAATCTAAAGATGGCTTTTAAAATTTTTTATTTATTTTTTATTAACAAAATTTTACTTGTGGAACAGCTTTAATTGGTTTTTCTGTTACAGATATTTCATTTTCGCAGTTAGGTCGAATTCGAATTACTTTGTTATGCAAATTTTGAACGGAAAACATAGTTATCTTTGCAAAATTAAAATCTGAAATATCAAAAGACAAATATTAATTACAGCATTTGACATCCCGGTAATATGCAAATTTACAAAACTTCGAAGCTTAACTCTTTCACAAAAAACATAATTGTTTAAAAACACGTATAAATTTTACAAATTTTAATTTTACCACTCTGTAAATATCCGCATTCGTTAACAGAAATGACTTGAAAATACTTTTCTCAAATGCAAGATAGAAAAATTTTTTCAATGTGATTTTTTTTAAATGGCAAAAAAACGTTTCTGACTGTCAAGTTGTTTTTCATCAATACATAAAAAAAATTAGTCATGCATTTTTCAGCCAACAGGAAAAAATGTTTATAACAGCTCTGTAGTTTAGTTCATTGGTTCTCGTCTTTCTCATAACCTTATTTCTCTTTCATTAAAATAGTCCCTCCTTGTAACTTCTTTCCATCGTTTTCTTTTCCTTTAATTTTTATCAACATACAAGTCTACAAACATACAACTCCCAAACAAAATTGTACGATTGTATTGAAGGATGGACAAAAATGGAACAAAAACAGAAAACGCATTATTGATTAATAAATTGATGTGTGTGTAAAATATTTGTTCGTCCTTTTTTGAGAGAAAGAGAGAAAAGAAATGTTTAGTTGCAAGTTTGCACCAGGAATTTCGTATCGGTGGCATTCTTTTCACCTTTTTTAATATTTTATAAATATTTTGTAAGCAATTGATAACAATAGCATTTTTGATGTTTTAAAAATAAAAAATAAATTTAACAACAATTTTAGAAATCCAAAAATCAAAAGATTTCATTAATAATTAGAAATCAAGAACCTCTTCTTCCATAAAAATATGTTTATTTTTAAAAAATTTTTCTTATCTTTTAAAAAGTATATTTATATTGCTATGCATCAGTTAATTGCCATTAATAAAATTTTAAACACATTTTGCGTAATATTGTGGGCCCAAATTTTTTTATTAAAAATGAGCTATGCTAAAATTCTGCTCCATTTACATATTAAGTGGCTACTTATAAAGTACAAAATTTAAATAAAAAATATTTCAATTTTCTCTAAAAAATAAAAAAAATTAAAAATTTTAAAACGTTGCAAACTTTTTTCATATAATTATACATTTGCAAAAATAAACTATTTTTGGGGGTGTAATGTTAAAAAAGTTTGTCAACAACGACGCATCTGTGGAAAATTTTTGAAGAGGAGAGGCAACCCAAAAAAAAACAATGACTTTTCGTATTTATTGTCTTCATCATAAGAATTGTAAAATTAAGCAAAGAAATATTGTTTGCTGTTTTCGCAACTGTTTAACATATGATCAAAAATTCAAAACACTAAAAAAACATTTAAATAAAAAACTGAAAGAAAAAATTGCGCATTTTTGATCCAAAAAACGGCAATTTCAGGGATGGGTGTCGTTTCTCTTTCATTCCATTTGAACATTTTTCCTTTTTTATTGAACTTCAGCAATGTTTGTGAATATTTACTTTAATCTTAATTAAATATCACATTCGTATTTCTAAAATATTAACATTCAATTTTTATTTTACTCTTAGTTAAGTATTCAGAAACGAGCATCTATGTTTCTGTTCCGCGTTCACGTTTTTGAAATCAATGCTTTTATTGTCTTCATAAGTCTAATATTAAAAAGAAGCGTCAAGCTCTTTAGCTTTGTTGTACAGGTGGTTTGATAGAAATAAGCTTCAATGAGCTTCCGATTTTGGCAGTTGTTTTTTATTAGCCGTGAATAACAAGGTTTTATAAAAATAAATTTTTACAAAAGTTATTAAAAATTTTAAAAATAAAATAAAATCATCGTTTTAAGTATCATCGCGAATAAACGGTTTTTATTCAAATTTGGTTTTTAGCTCGTTTGAATAAGACTTACAAAAAACACCAACTAAACAGAAGTGATGAAATCAGTAACTATTTTCCACAAAAAATATCAACATCCAGAATGGTTTTCAAAAAAAATATTTTTTTTCAAACTTTTGTTGTGAAAATATAAATCTTTTTTAAATTTAAAATGTATGGGTTTTGAATTGTGTTCTGTCACCGCTGTGGTTTTGTAAAAAATATTTTACAGAAACACCCAAAGAGTGTTTAAACAAAAAAGTTTGTTAAAATATTAAACATTCAAAACTAAAAACTCATTTCTGGCAACAACGCATCAAACATTTGTTTTAATTTAAAAATGCAATTTCAGCACGTTTAAATAAAATGGAAGAAAAAAGCACTTGAAAAAAAGTAATGAAATCTGCAAAAAATGTATTTCTTTCAAAATTATTTCTTTCTCTTTCGAGACAGCGAAAAAGACCTTCATATTTAGGGACTGGCAGGTCAAAAATAAAAGTTGGAAAAAAATTATTTTATTGTTCGTTCTAAGTACTTTCAAACCTGAATAAACCGAAAATAAGATTAAAAAAATTATTAAAAATATTTAAAATGCCGAAAATAACGATTTAAAATTAAAAAAAATAAAAATTCTTCGTCGAAAAAAAAGAAAAAGGAACACTTTTTTGTCGTGAAAACTTTCGTGGTGCGTTCATTTTTGTCGAGAGAAAAATGTTTTTGCACTTTTTTGCAACTTTTTTTAACACTTTTTTATACAAATCTAGCTCTGCGATTAATGCCATAATTTTTCCCATGATTTCCCATGATTGAATTTTTAAGCTAAAATGCAGTTTTTCAAGGGCTATCGAATGGTATAAGTCGCTAAGCTTAGATCGGCTTAGATGATGGTCAAAAAATTAAAAAACATCTAAAAATGCAAATTTTGGGTATTTTTCTCAGAAAAAATTTTTTCAAAAGTGGCATAATCGGAATCAGCGTAAAAAAATACGTCTGGTAGGATAAATAGTTAATTTGTAAAAAAAAGTATGCGCAAATTCAATTTTTTGTTACGGTAACGAAGAAAAAAAAGGAAAAAGAAAAGGAAAAAGTGTTCCCTGCCAGTCTCTATGAATCATATTAAACATTCTTCTTTCGTTTTTCCTGAAAAATGTGGTGGCTATTAATGCGGTCAGCAGAAAATTTTAATGTTTTATATATTTTTTGTTGTAAAATTTTCTTCGAATTTTTCTTAAAAAATAAACATTTTGTAAATTATGAAATTATTTGTTCAAGGAAAAAATCGCAAGCTATGAAACGTTAAATTAAAAACTTCAACATTGACTGCAGATCTTTTTTGACCTCTCTCGTAAACAAATTAAATAATGCATTTAAACGAATTTTTAATTTTACAAAGACCAAAAAATAGTATATATCAAGTTTTTGTGTGATTTTTTCAAGTTTTCAAATTTAAAATCAAAAAATTTCACGCATATTCAAAAAACAAAGAATTAGAAATTTGATTGCTACAAGTTTGTTCCAATATTTCTTTAAATCATTATTGAAATCCATGGTATCTTTTGGAATGAAAATTAATTTTACCATATTTGTTTATTTTTTGTTATATTGTTCGACATTTTAATTCAATTACAAAATCAAGAGATTCTTTAAAAAATTTAAAAAAGCACATTAAAAATGAACAGAATAAAAAGAGAATAATGCACGAATTTTTCCATGTAGTCGAAACTTCTTTCTTACTAACATTTGAATAATCAGGCAGATTAATTCATAACAGTTTGGTTGCTAGTCTGCACCACGAATTACGTTTACTTTGCATTGTTTTTACTTTTTTTTAATGTTTTATAATTTTTTTGTATCCAATTAATAACAATAATATTTTTGTCATTAATTTCAAAGACTAAACAATTAAATAGGTCGTACAATAACTAGATATAAAATTTACTGATGAATCCTTTTTTAATAAATTTAAGTAGCATATTTTCCACTTAGAAATATTTTAACAGCTGCATCACTATCTTTGTATTATATTTTAAGGAATTTGAGAATGTTTTCATGTAGTTTGAAATTTTTTAAATATTTTATTTGAGTGAAAAAGCTGAAAAACAAAGTAATATTTTGTGACATATTAGCTCGATTTTTTTACATATTATATGTTTCTATCATTATTTAGTTTCATGTTTGGTTTTACATGAACATGACAATCGGGATTTTCTTTTTGATGCATTTCCATTCATTTCTATTTTGTGCTACAAAACCTTACAAAAAATTAATAAAATATTCAAATACTAATTTTTTTCTTAAATAACAAGCATTTTTTACAAAAATAGCAACAAAAAAAGCCAAGAAAATTATTCGTAAACAAAATCCAACTATTTTATTTATGGACGGACGACCTCTCCAAACAGAAAAGGAATTATTGATTGATAAATTGTTGTGTGTGCCGATTTTTGTTTATCATTCTTTTTTCAGAAATAAGAGAGAGAAACCACAATTTTAATAACAGTTGTCAATCGCGAATTTTATTTGCGTTGCATAGTTTATATGTTTTTTTTAAACTTTTAATGCACCGATAATCAAGTCAAAGAATATTCTAAATAAAAATATTTTAATATAAAAATTAATGGATTTGCTACAGCTGAGTGTGGCATAACAGACATTATAGAAAATTTTATTAAAAGGGAATTTTTGACCTGAAAAATGTATATTTAAATTGTTTCGCATTAAAGCATTTTTTATTGTAAAGTTTAAAACAGAGTTTGTGTACAACTATGAAGTTGATGGTGGAGTAAAGAAAACACAAAAAATTTGATAAAGTTTTAGCTACCTAAAAAATGAAGTGTTGTATACGAATTTACGTGTTTTTTCATGAATTTTGAAGACCAAATTTTTAAACATATTTTATGTAATAATGTAATGTCATTAATTTATTAAATAATGTTCCATATTCAGGATCACGAAGTTTTTTTTCTCTTTCTTTATTCGTGATTCTTCACGACACATTTTGCGACATTTGATTGCAGATGTTACATTTAAATAAAATTTTGTAAATTTGGTTAGAAATAAAATTTCTTTTTTTTTAAATGTCATTTGCTTCTTTTTGATTTTTTAACAATTTTTATATTATATTATTAACTTTGGTTTTTTCGTTGACTTTTTTTAAATTTCGTCAAAAGTACTGTTTTAAAATATTCAAATGCAATAAAGCATATTTTTACTTTGAAATAAAAAATGACTCACACATGTTTGTCTCATTTTCACATTTGAAAATAGTTAAGCGATGAAAAGAAAAACGAAATGTTTCTTCATTCAAAAAAGCGGAGAATAAAACCAAAAATAATTTTTGAAAAAAAGGATTTCAAGCAGTTGCATTAAACCGGGACAGACAGGGCCCCAGTGATAGACATGTTGGATTGAAATTATTTTTTTGGTTGCACTAAATCCGTTTTTTTTTGATGGTGGAACATAAATGATTAAAATTAAAAGTTTTTTAAGTAATGTTCATTTCTAAAGAGAATCAAAAATCTTCATCTGAAAAATGTGTTTTGCCATTTTTTGTCGGCAATGGTCTGTGATACAATTCGGCTCGACTTACAAATATAGTGACCACCTCAAATGTATAGAATCTTAATAAAAAATGCAATTATTACTGTATTTACAGGAAAAATAAAATATTAAAAAAGTTGAAATGTTACAAACTTTTTTCTTAAAATTATGCACTCGCAAAAATGTGCTGTTTATGGGGGTGTAATGTTTAAAAAAATTGGATCAACATTAAAACATATGTCGAAAATTTTTGGATCGCATAAAAGAAAATTCGTTAGCAATTTTATGTGCGAACAAAATTTTTCTTTTGATTCGTTTTGGAAATTTTTTATATTTTTTTTCATTTTTTTCGTTTCACCATTAAAATATTTACTGTTTTAATGACATAAGGAAGGTACAATATCTGTAATCAAAAAAATAAAAATTCTCAAGAGAGAAGTACGATACATTTTAAAATAATTTTATAAAGTTTTGATTAATCAAAAAATAAGATCTATTTTATCAGTTTCAATTGCTCTGCATTAATGAACATTATTTGTGTAATTTAGTGAGGTCATCGATTGTTAAATATTGTACATTTGCTTTATTAAGCATAAATCAAATGATCCCTTTAAACCTAAAAAATTTAAATAAGAAATATTCCCATTATAATGTGATTACAGAAAAACTAAAATATTTAAATATTTAAACATTACAGAAAAAGCTTGATAGTGGCAAAAAATGAGTCATTTTTGTGGTTCTAAAAAGTGACTCAACAATATTACATCATCTAGAAACATATTTTCGAAGAGCAAAAAAATGCAAAAAAACACTTTTTTTAGATGAAAATGCTTTCTCTGCTTTTGATTTGTTGGGAACAAGAGAGCAAAAAGAAATATATTTTATTAACAGTCGTCTATCGCGTCTTTCATTTGCGTTGCCTTTTTTATTTACTTTTTTTAAATCTTCACGAACATTCTGTATAAAACTATTTAAATAAAAAAATAATGGATTTGCTAAAACTCAAAACAATAAATCTCGACATTATAGAAATATTTGTAAAGAGGGTATTTTTGACCTTGAAAAAGAATATTTAAAAGGGTTTGCATTAATGAACTTTAAATTGTTAAGTTTAAAACAGCGTTTTTGTAACATAATGAAGTTGACGGTGGAGTTAACAAAACACACTTTTTAAAAATTTGATAAAGTTTTAATTAATCAAAAAATGTGTTGTTTTGTTGGAATTTAAGTGCTTGTTAATGCATGTTGAAGACCCAAATTTTAAATTTTTTTTGTGACAATAGGAAGTTATATATTTTGCTTAAAAAGAAAGTAAATGTCAGATGCAACTCGATTTATTGTGGTTTTAAAAAGTATATTAACAACGATGACACATTTTAGTATTTGAAAACAAAGACAAACGCAAAAAAAGCAAATAAGAAAAAGGTGGATGGGAAAAATTTTTTAAGTTGTTTTAGATATTTTTCATTTTTATTTCGTAATTTAGTTACAATAAAAATGTTTATAGTTTTAATGAAAAATGCGGAAAACGCAATATTTATGCAATATTTTAAAAATCTACATATTTTCAGATGTAATAAATAATTTTAAGTAATATTATGATAATTCAAGTAATCAAAAAACAAAATCTTTAAAATTTTTTCTCACCTCAGTTTTACTTTGCTCAACATTAATAATTTTTTAAGTTCCAAATTTCGGATATATTTATTGGAATGTTGTATGGTTTTAAATTTTATTAAAGTATTAATTATATAAATCAATAATGGAGAATATAAACAGTATAAATTAATGTTATTGTATTTCAATTGTTTAAAAAATGAGATCTCTTGTTTATTGTATCTTTCATTCAGGTTTAGTTGCTTTCCATTATTTAATTCATAAACACAAATTTTCAACATATTTTGTTAAATATTATGATGTCATAGATTTTCATTAAAAATGACCTTTAAATAATAAATCTCCACGTTTTTACATTCAAAATTTTAATCAACAAATCATCAATTACAACGTAATTACAGAATAAATAAAACATTAAAATCCCAAAAATTTGACAGTCGCGACAAAAGAGCTATTTTGGTTGTTCAAAAAATTATATAAAAAGTGTCAACATCTATGCAAATGTTTTTTTTTGAAGAGCAAAGACAAATGAAAAAATAAATTCATTTCGACAGAAATTTTTGTGTCTAAAAATTTTCTAGTATTTTTTAGTTTTTTATTAGCAATAAAAATGTTTACGATTTTAATGATTTATGAAAGACAAAACATCTTGAAAATTTTAGAAATAAACATATTCCCAAATCAAATATTAAAGTTGTTACCGTTTAAAAGTTTGTACTGATATTTAAATTAATCAAAATATGAAATCTTTAATTTGTTTTGTTCCATTTCAGTTCCCGTTTGTTCATGAATTTTTTAACCCTAAATTTCAAACATTTTTTGTGTAATATTTTGAAGTCATAAATTTAAAAAAAATGTAAAATGACGAAATTCAAATGTGTTTAAATAAAATGGTCATTTTTCAAATACGAAATTTAATTAAAATATATTCCAATTATCATTGTAATTTTAAAAAAATAAAATATTAAAAGGCTGAAATGTTACACACTTTTCGCTGAAAATTTTTTTTATAACAAAAATTGGGCTGTTTTTGTGGTTGAAAAATCAAAAAAGTGTGTCACCATTACATCTATGAAAACAATTTAAAAGAGCAAAGAAAAACGCAAAAAATACTTTTCGATGGAAGTTTGTGTGAAAAGAAAATTTTGCTATTGATTCGTTTTGGAAATTTTTTATTTTTATTTCATAATTAAGTAACAAAAATTTTATACAGTTTTAATGATTTGAGGAAGTTGCAATATCTTAACAACATCAAACCTGTAACTCGGAACATGATCAAAACAATATTAAAAAATGTTATGATAATTAGATAATCAAAAAAAATGAGATCTTAAATTATTATTTTTCTTCATTTTCAACTGGTGCTGTAGTGACAGTTTGTGGATGACCACCTCTTCCGCCATGTCGTCCATGAAACCCGCGTCCATTAAAACGTTGTTGTTGTTCACCGCCATATCGATTTTGATTGAAGCGTCCCCGACGGCCACCGCCGTGATGTAAAGATTTAAGTTCTTCTTTAATTTCATCTGAAGCCCCTTCAAAAAGAGCTTTAATTTGTTCACGTTCTTGTGCCTTTGTAATTTGCATATTATCATGAATGGCTTGAATTTCTGAGAAGAAGCTCTTGGCTGCATCAGATAAATTTGCATTTGCTGTCCAATTACTGATTTGAGCTTTGTGGGCTTCAATTTTGGCTTGTTTAGCATTGAAACGGGTCTAAAAAAATAAATTTTTGGTTTAAGTTAAAAGTTTTTCATTTATGCAAATTTCTTTTCAAACTTGACAATAAAACTTTTGTTTAACAAAATCTTTGATTATGCAATTTTTAAAATTAAGAAAATATGGAATGTTGCTCAAAAATGTGGTGCAAAAATAACAAAATCTAGCCGACTTTGATGTTTTTTCGATTTGGCGTAAGATCAAAGACAGTATAATTTTGAGGGGGAGGTTAATAAATTTGGACAAAAATAGTAACAAATTTGAATAACACCGTATCTGGTATATCATTACCGCAACTTTTAAAAAATTATTTTGCATAAAACTCTATCCAGCTTAAAATTTGTTAATAATTACTTACCAATGCATCTCCACCAACTTCTTCAAAGAATGCCTGGAGGCTTTCCTGTTTTTCTTGCTTTGTGACATTATTATTTTGTAAAATAATTCCAAGCTTTTCACGTTGTTCTTCAGTTAAATTAGCGCCTTTTAAATATCCAAATCCACGACCAAATCCATGTCCCCGAAGAGATCCATCTCTTGTTCGTCCTTCTCTAAAGTGATGTCGATTCTGTTGGGAAAATTCGCCATCAAATTGTCCAAAAACAACTGTTGAAGCAAGAATACAAAGACCAATTGAGGCAAATAAAATAAATTTTGTAGAACACATTTTTTATTAAATTATAAATCGAATAATCAAAAATTCTGATATGATTGAAATTGATGTGTTTTTCTAAATGCTTTTATATTAGTGAAATCAAATTTTGACTATTTCATAAAAGTTCAATGTAAGACCGTCAAAGAGTCAAAATAGAGTGAGAAAATAGAAATTATGCAAATTTATTCCATGTTTTTCCTTTTTCCGTGACATTGATGATGATGAAAAAAGCACTCGAGAGAAAATGACTAATCGTATTTCATTGTTTAGTCAAACAAAATATTAACGTTGGTCATTGTTGTTTGTTTCCGTTTCTACTCTTTCGTTACATGTTTTTGTTAATCTTTTTTTAATTCAATTCAGTTGAAACAGTTCTATCAAAAATGTTATTTTATTGAAAAGAAACGACTTTTGAAAATATTCAAATTTTTGTTTCATAGTTTGTGTTACGTGACACTAGAAATTTGAATTTCTTTTATTAGATTTTTTTAATACTGGTCTTCAAATCTTGGCATTGGTGCCAGAAGGCCAAAGACACAATTTGATTTTTTTCGTGCTAAGATTAAAAACATCTTTATTAGAAAATTTGCATATTTTGTTATTTAAAAGAAAAATGTTTGTTAAACTATTTCCATTTTTTATTACCAATCGTTTCCAAGACATTAATTATGACAACCAAAAATATCAGTTTTCAACATATTAAAAATCACCATAAAAATTTAAATAACTTAACATTTTGTTGCAACAGTTGCATTTGAATTAGGATTTTGGATAACGCTGTCATCGATAGGTTGTTGGAAGAGGGTACATTTTCCGCGATTACTTGCTTCAAATAAATATGCAACACATTTAAAAAGACCAAAACTTTTTTCACAAAGTTGTTGACAAGATGATCGATATCCAAGATATCCACCAAATTTGCCTTTTCCTGCAAGGGATGGATCTGCTGAAGCTGAGAGGATCTTATAATTTTCTGCATCACATGGTGACGGATTTGCTGGAGTAAAAACAATGCCAGATGATGTTCCATTTTTGTTGATATCTCTTGAAGTGATTGAAGGTTGTTGTTGGGGTACGGTAGTTTTATTAGTCGAGTTTAAAGGTGCATCAATTATAGATGTTTGTCCTGCCATGACAGGTTTTGATGAATTTGTATTTAAAGCAGCTTTAGCAATATCATTTCTAATATTGTCAGCGATCATAGCAGTATTGCAACCGTCAGTGTAGCAACAGCAATTTGTTTGATACATACTGACGTTAACACATAAAGAAGAATCAACTACCCTACCATTAGACTAAAATTTAATTATGTTAAAGAAAAAGTAGCTTTTCTAAATCTTCTGCTTACGGTACAATTGGAATTACCGCATGTAAAAGTTGCAAATTTACTATAGGAATCATACATTGTTTGACAGGTGATTGCAAAAGGATCTGCACATACTGTTGGAACAGCGGTAATTGCAAAGGATGTATTATATGACCCTTGAACACATTTTAATGGACCTGATGAAGGTTGTTTGGGTGTGGTTGAATTCATTGGAGGAGGTGGTGGTCCTGGCATAGCTGGATTTGATGTATTTGTATTTGTTGTATTTAAAACAGCTAAAACTGTGCCATTTCTAATGTCACCTGGACCAGGTGGGGGTGGATTAGGTGCAGTTGAATTCATTGCAGGTGGTGCAGGTCCTGGCAATGCTGGTTTTGTAGTATTTGAATTTAAAAGAAAAGTGTCATTTCTGAAGTCAACTGGTAAAGGCGGTTTAGGTGCAGTTAAATTCATTGGAAGGGTTGGTAGCCCTGGCATAGCTGGATTTGATGAATTTGTATTTGTGGTATTTAACACGGGTAAAGCAATGTCATTTCTAAGGTCAACTGTTGGAGGCGGTTTAGGTGCTGTTGAATTTATTGCCGGAAGGGTTGTAGCATTTGAAACAGGCAAATTTATTGCTGGAAAGATTGTAGCATTTGAACCTGATAAATTCACTCCTAAGGGGGTTGTTGCATTTGAAGTAGGCAAATTCATTGCTGGGAGAGTTGTAGCATTTGTAATAATAGGCAAGGATGTTTTTGGTGGACCATTCCAAAAGGCAGAACTGCAGCCATCTGTATAACAACAACAATTTTTTTGACTTGTGCTAATATTCACACATGTTGATTCTCGAACAATTACGCCATTGACCTGAAATTACAAAATTTCTATATTTTTTACCATCATCAAAGATATTGAAAAGTTAGAGGTTTTAAATGACGGTAACTAATAACTATTTTTGATGTTTCTACATTAATCTGAACATTTGTACCAAAAAACTGTTCTCCCTTTTTTAATCATGAATCAGTGATCACACAATTTGAAAGTGGTCTCTTCAACACAACGGAAATATCGCACAGTAATTATAGAGATAAACCTGTATTTGATTCAGCGCGTTCTCAGTTGCATTTATTCTAATTAAAATAATTTAAAGGGAGCGTATCAGATAGAATAAGTTTATTTTTTTTATCTCACGTCCTCCCACCCCGAAAGCTCTCTACTGATCGAGTAAAAAAATTTTTTCAGCCGCAACTTTTCAATTTTTTACTCGATTTTTGGCACATATTTAAATGTTCAAAACTTATCAATCCTTCTGCCAAATTTCGTGCAAATTTTTGGAACAAGTTTAAAGGGAGTGATGAAAGTAAAAAAATGCCCAGATTGAGAAAGTAAATTCTTCGATGTTATTTTAAAAAAAAGGGGCCTCGTTTTTAAATATCACGAAAAAACTTACAGAACAATTATTATTGCTGCATTGAAAGTTTGCTTCATTTTTATTAGCCTCTGAATGCATCACACATGCAACATCATTCGATTTTGGGCAATCTACTGCAGCTCCAACGGTGCCATTTGTTAAATTAACCAATCCTTGAAAACATTTTAACGCAGAAATATGGCAAAAAATGGAAATAAAAATTAAAAACGTTAAATTCGTTTTCATACTTTTTTGATTTTATGAACAAAAAAGTAAAATATTGGCTACAGAGAAACAATTATTAAAATGAGATAAATGAAAAGAGTTCGTGACTAACAAAAAAAGGAGAGAAAAGGATTTTGAGTTTTATGAAATCTTTTTGAGGGAAAAAGGATTATAGCTTTTTTTATTATCCGATTAAATGTCAAAAATTTTAGAAACAAAAGCAAAAAAATCTGGTAATCCGTTATTGACGCAAAGAAAGACTTATTTTAAACAATTTCTAAATTAATTTTTAACAAAGAAAAGATTTATTTTAATTAATTTATAAAACAGTATGAAAATCCTTTTTTGTCTTCTTGGTATAGTTTTACTTCTTTTTTTTGTTACTTACAGTAGATTAATTCAGATAAAAAAGAGTTAAAAATGTTTAAAAAAATCATTCTCAATAATTATTGTTATATTTTCACATTCACTTTGGTTGTATGTATGTTCATAAAACTTTATTTTAAAACATATTTACATAAATTTCTCTTCATTTTAACATTTCAATCAATAAACCCTAACAAACATAAAAAATTCAAATAAAATTATATATATTTTGAAAAAAATCTAACTTAATTTGAAACAATAAAAATGTGTCCAAGGGCAAAGATAAAAAATAAAAAATCAAAGTGATACATTCTTTTTTTTGTCAAAAAATTTGTGTAAATTGGAACACTTATTCTCTAACTAACATTTCTTCGTCATTGTTTTCTAACAACAAACAAAATGATTGTTTAAAAAACGTCGAACTGCCACAAAATGCAAAAAGTGTTAGACACATTAGTCTGTAGGTTGTCAGTCGGATATATGCTGTTCAGTATTTCGACAATTTTTTGAAACAGTATGAAAATCCGGGAATTTTTTGCTTTCCCTTCTTTTTCCATTTTGTTTTTTACCGCAACTGATTCAGGTAATAAAGTAATATAAAAAACAATATAATATTTTTTGCTAACGTTTTTTCTGTTAGCCTTTAGTCTTTATTTTAGAAAAGGATATTTTAATATGGTTTTGTGTGACAGAAAATGTTTATTTAATCAATTAATACTGATAGGGGCATGATTATGGCATATGTGTCAACGGTTTTAAGGGTTTTTTTCAAAGGTTTTTCACAAAACAGAAAAACAGTTATTCATTATTTTAGAAGTACAAGCAAACATGCAATAAAAAATTCAAATATAATTACTATTTTAAAAAAATCCGACTAACCATGATGAAAAATGGTTCTAAAAAGTCGATTTGAATTTTATATAAATTTTTTTATTTTGTGTAAAATGGAACTTGCTTTTCCAAGTGCAACGATAAAGAATAAAACATCGATGTGACACATTCTTTTTTTATTCTTTCGAACAAACAAGTGGTCAAAAAATTTGTGTAAATTGAAACACTTTTCTCCTGACTAACATTTCTTCGCCATTGTCTTCTCAAAAAAACAAATTGCCAAAAAAATGCGAAAAGTGTCAGACACACTTGTCTGTAGGCATTCAGTCAGAGGGGTAGCTAGCTGTTCAGCGTCTCGACATTTTTTTCTCCAGTTTTATTCACATCTTGTTGCGAAATCGTGTAACTTTGAAAAATAATTTTTCTATCTGCAGCAGCAACCAAAGAATTTATTTTGATTTTGCATAAAACTCTTTTTTTTTTTTGAGATATCAAAAACAAAATTTTTTGAAGTTTTTAAATCTTTTTAATTTGCAACTTTGATTGATGTCTAATTTTTCTACATTATTTTATTATCATTAATCAATAACAAGCATTTGTATTAGCAAAAAAAATAATATTGTACATTAATTAATGAAGTATTAAAAAAAGGTGAACAAGAATTTCAATTAAACTAATGGAAAGAAAAACTACTAATTTTCAATAAACCGAAATAAACTTTTGCGAAAAAACTTTTTTAAAATAATTTAAAATATTGATTCTTCTGGTGCTACCAAAGTGTTACCTGGTGACCATGGATTATCTTAAATATTATATTCTAGCAATTCAAAAAACGAAAGAAATTTTTTTCCAAATAGTTACTTAAAAAATAACAAAATATTCAAAAGTATTAAGTTTTCATTTAGGGTTCTTTTAAACTTTAGAATCCAAAGATAAAAGTTGTTTCTTTTGTTGAACACTTTTAAAGGTAGAAATATCGCTGCCCAATACGCGCCACAAACATTTTCGCCTTTTCCTTGTTTTGATTCAGGCGTGGTTATTTTTTTTCCTTTTTTTGCAAAAAAATCATTTTTTAATAAAAAAAAGTATTATTGTTTCTCTCACAGTTTTGCTATAAAAAATTTACGACATGTTTTGATTGTAATTTTCTTTTATTTTTTTGACAAAATGAATTTTTTTTCATAAACTTGCTTAAAAAGCCGTGAAATCAAACTTTTTTCTATATTTTTAATGGTTGTGTCCACATTTTAGACGTACAATTCAAATCTAGAGATTAAAATAATACTTTTTTGAAAACACTTTTTAAAGATAAAAATTTTTTTATGGAACGCAAAAATCTTAATCAAATATTCAAATATACAAAACATAGACAGTGATTTGGTTTTTCACGGAACTGATGTTTTTTTCTTTTAAATTATGACGTTTAGATTTAATCAAGGAATAAAAGGCTTGTAAACTTTTGTTGATTGACGAAATCAACAACATTTTTGTCTCAAATTTTGTTCTGTCTTTCTTTATATCATTCTTCCAACATTGAAGTGCCAAAAACAAAGTTTTTTAGAAAAAGAAATGTTGCACAATAACAGCTGCAATTTAATAAAAAAACATTTCGAAACAATTTTTTTATTTTGTGCAACAGAAAAAAATCGAAGAAATTCTTTGAAAGAATTGAAAAAAAGTTTATGTGTGAATTTTTTAGTCAATTAATAAATGGATTTTTGAGTTTTTCATGTTAAACATGCTAACCAATTTATTTTTTAAAACTGGTAAAAAATTCCACCAGCACAATATTGTTTTAAATGTTTATTAACAAATTTTCCAATTTGTAAAACAAAAATTTTATATTATGTTTTTCCGTTGATTTTGCTAAGCAAAATTTGTTTTTGACATTATTCAAAGTTTTTTTGCAGTATTTCATTGAACAATTTTCACCAATTATTCCAACAATGAAATGAAGGCATTGGTTCGTGTTTCCAAATTGAGTTAATACCATCAATCAAAAAAGTTTTGATCGAATTAAAAGTTGCAAGTGTTCTATCATATCCTTCTTGAAAATTATTTGGATTTTGTAATTTAAAATCAACACATATTTCACATTCAGATGAAACATTTTTCTGTAAAAAACAATTTTTTTAAATTATAAATTTTGGGTTTTGCATTTCCTTTTGGTAGAAAAAAACGAAAACTTACTTTGAGAAATTCCAAAAATAATTTGGAATTAAAGGTGTCTAAAGTAAAATGTTTAAGATACAATGAATCAATTTTATTGTTGAAATGAATGTTTAACAAAACTTCAAAAGTTTTAGAAGTGGTGGGGATTATCGGTGAATGGTGTGTTGAATAACTAAAACTTGACAGATATGGGGACGGTTACAAAGAAAATAAACTAAATTAGCAACAAATATGAGGGCACAATTCCTAATTTGTTTAACAAAAGTTTGAAAATACTGAAAATACCCCAAAAAACGTTTACAGATACCTAATATTTATGCGATAATGGAACTTGAAGAGGTCGAATTTGTTCCAGCGTCTCAGATTTGGATTGAGCATGTTCGAAAACCTATAAATCCGTGAAATAATATTGAAATTTGGACAATTGCCGAATTCGTCCTTGAAAATGTGAAAAAGTAAAGGGGTATTTTCAGTATTTTCAAACTATTGTTAAACAAAAACGGTGCGACCTCCGCCGCTAATATTTGCCCCATAACTATCCCTACTCAAGGCCAATATATATATGGGCAAAATATGGGGTCTTATTTCCGGCGTCCGCTGGGGCCGTCTACGGTGAGTATTTAAAAAACTTACGATAATTCCTTAATATTTGGGATTAATTCCATGATACTTTCCAGCACAACTTTTGATTTATCTTCATTAAAAATGTTTACGTCATGAAGTCCCAAATTCACAACATTTCCATGTCCAATTATAATTTTAAATTCCTGATAAGTAAAATCTTGATGATGAATATAAACATATTTGGCGGCACATTCAGCAATTCTTGGAATAATTGTAGATAAAATATTTCTTTTTGTACCCCAACTATTTCGATAAATTTTAAAAATTGTTGAAATGTTTATCTTTTTCAATTTTTTACATTGCAAATTTTCAATGCTCAGGCTTGTAGAATGTGGGATGTTTTGTTGCATTAGACAACCAGGCCCTTCTGCATAAAATTGGTAACAAATAAAATTTGGATATGTTGTTTGAAAATATTTGCATGTTTTTTGTAATTTATGTTGGATCAGAAGATTTGCATTTTCAATGATGTAATCCATTAATGGCTTTCGAAATGATAAGGTTCTAACAGAATCTGTCGTTTTGATATTTTCGAGTCCTGTATTTTTATTTTCAACATGTTTTGCAATTTTTGTTGGCTTGTTGTCAAATATTGCATTTGTGTCATAAATTTCAAATGAATATGTATTGGTCCAAGGCACGGCAAAAGGTTTTCCATATTTTGTCACTTCATTTTCATATTTCTTTTTCATTAAATTATCTTTCAAAAATAACCGGCAATATTTGGAATATAAATGTAACATTTTCTGAAATCATATGTAAATTTTATCGATCTTGGTCAAACATAGATAAGGAAATAAAGAAATGTATAAAACGTTTTAATATCTTTAAAACGCCCTCTGGCTATAAAATGAGTGCTATGTGCTATGGCCATAGTAGAGCACTATGGCAAAAACGTGAAGAATTTGATGGCAATTTTCGCTAAGGGCTACGGCAAAATGCCAAAGTAGGAGAATGGCAAATAGCCGAAATTTCGATTTGATTGTTTTTGATACCAAAAAGGATTTTGAATCACGAATATGCAAGATTTGGATTCATCGACATTAAATATTCCTGTAACAAAAAAAATTTGTGACATATCTTCAATGGCACCTGTGATACAAAAACGCAGTTTTGAGCTTCAACGGCACTTTTGGCAAAAAAAAACTTGGATTTGGGATTGTTAAATATAGTTGAAAATATGGGTAAAGTTTCAAAAATACTCATTTTTTGCCGTGCCAAGCCTTTCAGAATTTCATCCAGACTGCGTTTTCTATCATTGCCGTAAAATAAAGCATTGTTCTGCCTATCCTTTGTCAAAGATTTAAAGATATACAACAAACCTCTGTATTTCGATGTTTCCAATATTTAATGTAAAGTTTCCAAAGCATTTTATTTGTAAATTCTTTGTAAATTCGATATTCAACGTTTTCAATCAAAATTTCTTCATCATTCCTTTCAAGCAATAAATAAAACCATGCAAAAATATTACTTTTAATCGAATCCAATTTTTCATAAAATGTTTTTAATTCTTTGTACAGTTTTAGAATATTTACAAGTGGAAAAGTATCTGTAAAATTTACATATTACAATATGAATCATGTTCTACTTTTGCCAAATTTAGATAAATCATCTATTAAGAACAATGATTTTAAAGGTCAACTGATAATCAAAAAAAATTAATTCTTTCTATAAAAAAGTTTAAAACTTACATGAATTTAGTTCGTATGATTTCCATGTTTGCTCAATATTCAAATGAGGTGATCTTAACTTTTCAACTAAAATGTCACAAAAAAATATTATTTTTGATAAAAAAAATTAAAAAATTAACCAATATTTTGGCTAAATTCATTATGCCTGCAGGGGTAATATAAGTGATAGGCAAACATAGGGTTAAAATCAATGTTCCCATTATAGCCTCTAACACTGCAAAGTTCTTGTTAATTTAAATAATTAAACTTATGTGTTTAAATCTTACCAAATAAATGCTTTCATAATATCTGGTGAAATTAAATAATTTTCTCCAAATTTTTTCCAAATATCAGCAATTTCTTGTCTGTATTGATGATATTTTGTGGGTTTTATTTGAATTCGACTAATCACACGTCGAAGCTTATTTATTCTTTGAAGATAAAATGGATCAGCATTTTGAAGATTAGATTTTGGTAAAACAAATTTTTGCGACATTTTTAAAAAATACAAAGAAAGAGAAAAAATTTTTGGGTTTTTAACAGAAAAAAGAGGAAAAACCTAATGTTGTGCAATATTGGGAAAAGACAGAAAAAAAAACGCAAAAAAAGGATAGTTTTGTGCAAACCAAAAAAAGGAGAAAGTTTTATAGTCATATTTCCTTACAATTTTATGACATAAATTTATGCAAATATAAAAGTTTTACAAAACACATGATAAAACTATTGTATAATATTTGAATAATTCACAAGATGTTGAACACAGATATTTTATATCGGCAGTTTCAATCTTTGAAAAAAGATTTTTGTTGATTGCTTTGTTGAAACAGATTTGCCATAACGTGACCTCTTTTTTTCCTTCAATATTTTTCACTTGTCACTATTTATTTATCCAAAGATTAAAGTCTTTCTATTTTGATTCTGGTTGACCCGAAAAACCACTTTGCTGCATTTTTTTACATTACTAAAATAAAAAGTCATTGTTCTCAAAAAAATTTTTTTTTGCTGAAATATTTTTATTAAAGTTTTTATAAAAATATTTTACTCATTTATAGTAAAATCAACTGACAAAAATGTCTTACGGCAGATAGAAAATTTTTTCAAGCTTCGGTATTTTTTAGGGTCATATGGATTCTTAAAAACAAATATGGAAAGTAATACCGTCGGGTGCAGTTTTTCTAAAAACTTTGTCTTACGGCAGATAGAAAATTTTTTCAAGCTTCGGTATATTTTAGGGTCATATGGATTCTAACGGTAGAATATGGAAAGTAATACCGTCGGGTGCAGTTTTTCTAAAAACTTTGTCTTACCGCAGATAGAAAATTTTTTCTAGCTACGGTATTTTTTAGGGTCATATGGATTCTTAAAAACAAATATGGAAAGTAATACCGTCGGGTGCAGTTTTTCTAAAAACTTTGTCTTACGGCAGATAGAAAATTTTTTCAAGCTTCGGTATATTTTAGGGTCATATGGATTCTTACGGTAGAATATGGAAAGTAATACCATCGGGTGCAGTTTTTCTAAAAACTTTGTCTTACGGCAGATAGAAAATTTTTTCAAGCTTCGGTATTTTTTAGGGTCATATGGATTCTAACGGGGGTATATGGAAAGCAATACCGTCGGGTGCAGTTTTTCTAAAAACTTTGTCTTACCGCAGATAGAAAATTTTTTTAGCTACGGTATTTTTTAGGGTCATATGGATTCTTAAAAACAAATATGGAAAGTAATACCGTCGGGTGCAGTTTTTCTAAAAACTTTGTCTTACGGCAGATAGAAAATTTTTTCTAGCTTCGGTATTTTTTAGGGTCATATGGATTCTTAAAAACAAATATGGAAAGTAATACCGTCGGGTGCAGTTTTTCTAAAAACTTTGTCTTACGGCAGATAGAAAATTTTTTCAAGCTTCGGTATTTTTTAGGGTCATATGGATTCTAACGGGGGTATATGGAAAGCAATACCGTCGGGTGCAGTTTTTCTAAAAACTTTGTCTTACCGCAGATAGAAAATTTTTTTAGCTACGGTATTTTTTAGGGTCATATGGATTCTTAAAAACAAATATGGAAAGTAATACCGTCGGGTGCAGTTTTTCTAAAAACTTTGTCTTACGGCAGATAGAAAATTTTTTCTAGCTACGGTATTTTTTAAAGTCATATGGATTCTTAAAAACAAATATGGAAAGTAATACCGTCGGGTGCAGTTTTTCTAAAAACTTTGTCTTACGGCAGATAGAAAATTTTTTTAGCTACGGTATTTTTTAGGGTCATATGGATTCTTAAAAACAAATATGGAAAGTAATACCGCCGGGTGCAGTTTTTCTAAAAACTTTGTCTTACCGCAGATAGAAAATTTTTTCTAGCTACGGTATTTTTTAGGGTCATATGGATTCTTAAAAACAAATATGGAAAGTAATACCGTCGGGTGCAGTTTTTCTAAAAACTTTGTCTTACGGCAGATAGAAAATTTTTTCTAGCTACGGTATTTTTTAGGGTCATATGGATTCTTAAAAACAAATATGGAAAGTAATACCGTCGGGTGCAGTTTTTCTAAAAACTTTGTCTTACGGCAGATAGAAAATTTTTTCTAGCTACGGTATTTTTTAGGGTCATATGGATTCTTAAAAACAAATATGGAAAGTAATACCGTCGGGTGCAGTTTTTAGAAAAACTTTGTCTTACCGCAGATAAAAAATTTTTTCTAGCTACGGTATTTTTTAGGGTCATATGGATTCTTAAAAACAAACATGGAAAGTAATACCGTCGGGTGCAGTTTTTCTAAAAACTTTGTCTTACGGCAGATAGAAAATTTTTTCTAGCTACGGTATTTTTTAGGGTCATATGGATTCTTACGGTAGAATATGGAAAGTAATACCGTCGGGTGCAGTTTTTCTAAAAACTTTGTCTTACGACAGATAGAAAATTTTTTCTAGCTACGGTATTTTTTAGGGTCATATGGATTCTTACGGTAGAATATGGAAAGTAATACCGTCGGGTGCAGTTTTTCTAAAAACTTTGTCTTACGGCAGATAGAAAATTTTTTCTAGCTACGGTATTTTTTAGGGTCATATGGATTCTTACGGTAGAATATGGAAAGTAATACCGTCGGGTGCAGTTTTTCTAAAAACTTTGTCTTACGACAGATAGAAAATTTTTTCTAGCTACGGTATTTTTTAGGGTCATATGGATTCTTACGGTAGAATATGGAAAGTAATACCGTCGGGTGCAGTTTTTCTAAAAACTTTGACTTACGACAGATAGAAAATTTTTTCTAGCTACGGTATTTTTTAGGGTCATATGGATTCTTACGGTAGAATATGGAAAGTAATACCGTCGGGTGCAGTTTTTCTAAAAACTTTGTCTTACGGCAGATAGAAAATTTTTTCTAGCTACGGTATTTTTTAGGGTCATATGGATTCTTACGGTAGAATATGGAAAGTAATACCGTCGGGTGCAGTTTTTCTAAAAACTTTGTCTTACGACAGATAGAAAATTTTTTCTAGCTACGGTATTTTTTAGGGTCATATGGATTCTTACGGTAGAATATGGAAAGTAATACCGTCGGGTGCAGTTTTTCTAAAAACTTTGTCTTACCGCAGATAGAAAATTTTTTCTAGCTACGGTATTTCTTAGGGTCATATGGATTCTTAAAAACAAATATGGAAAGTAATACCGTCGGGTGCAGTTTTTCTAAAAACTTTGTCTTACGGCAGATAGAAAATTTTTTCTAGCTACGGTATTTTTTAGGGTCATATGGATTCTTACGGTAGAATATGGAAAGTAATACCGTCGGGTGCAGTTTTTCTAAAAACTTTGTCTTACGACAGATAGAAAATTTTTTCTAGCTACGGTATTTTTTAGGGTCATATGGATTCTTAAAAACAAATATGAAAAGTAATAAAGTCGGGTGCAGTTTTTCTAAAAACTTTGTCTTACGGCAGATAGAAAATTTTTTCAGGCTTCGGTATTTTTTAGGGTCATATGGATTCTTAAAAACAAATATGAAAAGTAATAAAGTCGGGTGCAGTTTTTCTAAAAACTTTGTCTTACGGCAGATAGAAAATTTTTTCAGGCTACGGTATTTTTTAGGGTCATATGGATTCTTACGGTAGAATATGGAAAGTAATACCGTCGGGTGCAGTTTTTCTAAAAACATTTGTCTTACGGCAGATAGAAAATTTTTTCTAGCTACGGTATTTTTTAGGGTCATATGGATTCTTAAAAACAAATATGAAAAGTAATACCGTCGGGTGCAGTTTTTCTAAAAACTTTGTCTTACGGCAGATAGAAAATTTTTTCAGGCTTCGGTATTTTTTAGGGTCATATGGATTCTTACGGTAGAATATGGAAAGTAATACCGTCGGGTGCAGTTTTTCTAAAAACTTTGTCTTACGGCAGATAGAAAATTTTTTCAGGCTACGGTATTTTTTAGGGTCATATGGATTCTTACGGTAGAATATGGAAAGTAATACCGTCGGGTGCAGTTTTTCTAAAAACATTTGTCTTACGGCAGATAGAAAACTTTTTCTAGCTACGGTATTTTTTAGGGTCATATGGATTCTTACGGTAGAATATGGAAAGTAATACCGTCGGGTGCAGTTTTTCTAAAAACTTTGTCTTACGGCAGATAGAAAATTTTTTCAGGCTTCGGTATTTTTTAGGGTCATATGGATTCTTACGGTAGAATATGGAAAGCAATACCGTCGGGTGCAGTTTTTCTAAAAACTTTGTCTTACGGCAGATAGAAAATTTTTTCAGGCTACGGTATTTTTTAGGGTCATATGGATTCTTAAAAACAAATATGGAAAGTAATACCGTCGGGTGCAGTTTTTCTAAAAACTTTGTCTTACGGCAGATAGAAAATTTTTTCTAGCTACGGTATTTTTTAGGGTCATATGGATTCTTACGGTAGAATATGGAAAGTAATACCGTCGGGTGCAGTTTTTCTAAAAACTTTGTCTTACAGCAGATAAAAAATTTTTTCAGGCTTCGGTAGTTTTTAGGGTCATATGGATTCTTACGGTAGAATATGGAAAGTAATACCGTCGGGTGCAGTTTTTCTAAAAACTTTGTCTTACGGCAGATAGAAAATTTTTTCAGGCTACGGTATTTTTTAGGGTCATATGGATTCTTAAAAACAAATATGGAAAGTAATACCGTCGGGTGCAGTTTTTCTAAAAACTTTGTCTTACGGCAGATAGAAAATTTTTTCTAGCTACGGTATTTTTTAGGGTCATATGGATTCTTAAAAACAAATATGAAAAGTAATACCGTCGGGTGCAGTTTTTCTAAAAACTTTGTCTTACGGCAGATAGAAAATTTTTTCAAGCTTCGGTATTTTTTAGGGTCATATGGATCCTTACGGTAGAATTTGGAAAGTAATACCGTCGGGTGCAGTTTTTCTAAAAACTTTGTCTTACGGCAGATAGAAAATTTTTTCAAGCTTCGGTATTTTTTAGGGTCATATGGATTCTTACTGTGGTATATGGAAAGCAATACCGTCGGGTGCAGTTTTTCTAAAAACTTTGTCTTACCGCAGATAGCAAATTTTTTCTAGCTACGGTATTTTTTAGGGTCATATGGATTCTTAAAAACAAATATGGAAAGTAATACCGTCGGGTGCAGTTTTTCTAAAAACTTTGTCTTACGGCAGATAGAAAATTTTTTCTAGCTACGGTATTTTTTAGGGTCATATGGATTCTTACGGTAGAATATGGAAAGTAATACCGTCGAATGCAGTTTTTCTAAAAACTTTGTCTTATGGCACATAGAAAATTATTTCAAGCTACCGTATTTTTTATGGTCATATTGATTCTTAAAAACAAATATGGAAAGTAATACCGTCGGGTGCAGTTTTTCTAAAAACTTTGTCTTACGGCAGATAGAAAATTTTTTCAAGCTTCGGTATTTTTTAGGGTCATATGGATTCTTACGGTGGTATATGGAAAGCAATACCGTCGGGTGCAGTTTTTCTAAAAACTTTGTCTTACCGCAGATAGCAAATTTTTTCTAGCTACGGTATTTTTTAGGGTCATATGGATTCTTAAAAACAAATATGGAAAGTAATACTGTCGGGTGCAGTTTTTCTAAAAACTTTGTCTTACAGCAGATAAAAAATTTTTTCAGGCTTCGGTAGTTTTTAGGGTCATATGGATTCTTACGGTAGAATATGGAAAGTAATACCGTCGAATGCAGTTTTTCTAAAAACTTTGTCTTACGGCACATAGAAAATTATTTCAAGCTACCGTATTTTTTATGGTCATATTGATTCTTAAAAACAAATATGGAAAGTAATACCGTCGGGTGCAGTTTTTCTAAAAACTTTGTCTTACCGCAGATAGAAAATTTTTTCTAGCTACGGTATTTTTTAGGGTCATATGGATTCTTACGGTAGAATATGGAAAGTAATACCGTCGAATGCAGTTTTTCTAAAAACTTTGTCTTATGGCACATAGAAAATTATTTCAAGCTACGGTATTTTTTAGGGTCATATGGATTCTTAAAAACAAATATGGAAAGTAATACCGTCGGGTGCAGTTTTTCTAAAAACTTTGTCTTACGGCAGATAGAAAATTTTTTCTAGCTACGGTATTTTTTAGGGTCATATGGATTCTTACGGTAGAATATGGAAAGTAATACCGTCGAATGCAGTTTTTCTAAAAACTTTGTCTTATGGCACATAGAAAATTATTTCAAGCTACCGTATTTTTTATGGTCATATTGATTCTTAAAAACAAATATGGAAAGTAATACCGTCGGGTGCAGTTTTTCTAAAAACTTTGTCTTACGGCAGATAGAAAATTTTTTCAAGCTTCGGTATTTTTTAGGGTCATATGGATCCTTACGGTAGAATTTGGAAAGTAATACCGTCGGGTGCAGTTTTTCTAAAAACTTTGTCTTACCGCAGATAGCAAATTTTTTCTAGCTACGGTATTTTTTAGGGTCATATGGATTCTTAAAAACAAATATGGAAAGTAATACCGTCGGGTGCAGTTTTTCTAAAAACTTTGTCTTACGGCAGATAGAAAATTTTTTCTAGCTACGGTATTTTTTAGGGTCATATGGATTCTTAAAAACAAATATGGAAAGTAATACCGTCGGGTGCAGTTTTTCTAAAAACTTTGTCTTACGGCAGATAGAAAATTTTTTCTAGCTACGGTATTTTTTAGGGTCATATGGATTCTTAAAAACAAATATGGAAAGTAATACCGTCGGGTGCAGTTTTTCTAAAAACTTTGTCTTACGGCAGATAGAAAATTTTTTCAAGCTTCGGTATTTTTTAGGGTCATATGGATTCTTACGGTAGAATATGGAAAGTAATACCGTCGGGTGCAGTTTTTCTAAAAACTTTGTCTTACCGCAGATAGCAAATTTTTTCTAGCTACGGTATTTTTTAGGGTCATATGGATTCTTAAAAACAAATATGGAAAGTAATACCGTCGGGTGCAGTTTTTCTAAAAACTTTGTCTTACGGCAGATAGAAAATTTTTTCTAGCTACGGTATTTTTTAGGGTCATATGGATTCTTAAAAACAAATATGGAAAGTAATACCGTCGGGTGCAGTTTTTCTAAAAACTTTGTCTTACGGCAGATAGAAAATTTTTTCAAGCTTCGGTATTTTTTAGGGTCATATGGATTCTTACGGTAGAATATGGAAAGTAATACCGTCGGGTGCAGTTTTTCTAAAAACTTTGTCTTACGGCAGATAGAAGATTTTTTCAGGCTTCGGTATTTTTTAGGGTCATATGGATTCTTACGGTAGAATATGGAAAGTAATACCGTCGGGTGCAGTTTTTCTAAAAACTTTGTCTTACGGCAGATAGAAAATTTTTTCTAGCTACAGTATTTTTTAGGGTCATATGGATTCTTACGGAAGAATATGGAAAGTAATACCGTCGGGTGCAGTTTTTCTAAAAACTTTGTTTTATGGCAGATAGAAAATTTTTTCAAGCTTCGGTATATTTTAGGGTCATATGGATTCTTACGGTAGAATATGGAAAGTAATACCGTCGGGTGCAGTTTTTCTAAAAACTTTGTCTTACGGCAGATAGAAAATTTTTTCAGGCTTCGGTATTTTTTAGGGTCATATGGATTCTTACGGTAGAATATGGAAAGTAATACCGTCGGGTGCAGTTTTTCTAAAAACTTTGTTTTATGGCAGATAGAAAATTTTTTCAAGCTTCGGTATTTTTTAGTGTCATATGGATTCTTAAAAACAAATATGGAAAGTATTACCGTCGGGTGCAGTTTTTCTAAAAACTTTGTCTTACGGCAGATAGAAAATTTTTTCAGGCTTCGGTATTTTTTAGGGTCATATGGATTCTTACGGTAGAATATGGAAAGTAATACCGTCGGGTGCAGTTTTTCTAAAAACTTTGTCTTACGGCAGATAGAAAATTTTTTCTAGCTACGGTATTTTTTAGGGTCATATGGATTCTTACGGTAGAATATGGAAAGTAATACCGTCGGGTGCAGTTTTTCTAAAAACTTTGTCTTAAGGCAGATAGAAAATTTTTTCTAGCTACAGTATTTTTTAGGGTCATATGGATTCTTAAAAACAATAATGGAAAGTAATACCGTCGGGTGCAGTTTTTCTAAAAACTTTGTCTTACGGCACATAGAAAATTATTTCAAGCTACGGTATTTTTTATGGAAATATGGATTCTTAAAAACAAATATGGAAAGTAATACCGTCGGGTGCAGTTTTTCTAAAAACTTTGTCTTACGGCAGATAGAAAATTTTTTCTAGCTACGGTATTTTTTAGGGTCATATGGATTCTTACGGTAGAATATGGAAAGTAATACCGTCGGGTGCAGTTTTTCTAAAAACTTTGTCTTAAGGCAGATAGAAAATTTTTTCTAGCTACAGTATTTTTTAGGGTCATATGGATTCTTACGGAAGAATATGGAAAGTAATACCGTCGGGTGCAGTTTTTCTAAAAACTTTGTCTTACGGCAGATAGAAAATTTTTTCAAACTACGGTATTTTTAAGGGTCATATGGATTCTTACGGTAGAATATGGAAAGTAATACCGTCGGGTGCAGTTTTTCTAAAAACTTTGTCTTACAGCAGATAGAAAATTTTTTCAAGCTTCGGTATTTTTTAGGGTCATATGGATTCTTACGGTAGAATATGGAAAGTAATACCGTCGGGTGCAGTTTTTCTAAAAATTTTGTCTTACGGCAGATAGAAAATTTTTTCAAGCTTCGGTATTTTTTAGGGTCATATGGATCCTTACGGTAGAATTTGGAAAGTAATACCGTCGGGTGCAGTTTTTCTAAAAACTTTGTCTTACGGCAGATAGAAAATTTTTTCAAGCTTCGGTATTTTTTAGGGTCATATGGATTCTTACGGTGGTATATGGAAAGCAATACCGTCGGGTGCAGTTTTTCTAAAAACTTTGTCTTACCGCAGATAGCAAATTTTTTCTAGCTACGGTATTTTTTAGGGTCATATGGATTCTTAAAAACAAATATGGAAAGTAATACCGTCGGGTGCAGTTTTTCTAAAAACTTTGTCTTACGGCAGATAGAAAATTTTTTCTAGCTACGGTATTTTTTAGGGTCATATGGATTCTTAAAAACAAATATGGAAAGTAATACCGTCGGGTGCAGTTTTTCTAAAAACTTTGTCTTACGGCAGATAGAAAATTTTTTCAAGCTTCGGTATTTTTTAGGGTCATATGGATTCTTACGGTAGAATATGGAAAGTAATACCGTCGGGTGCAGTTTTTCTAAAAACTTTGTCTTACGGCAGATAGAAGATTTTTTCAGGCTTCGGTATTTTTTAGGGTCATATGGATTCTTACGGTAGAATATGGAAAGTAATACCGTCGGGTGCAGTTTTTCTAAAAACTTTGTCTTACGGCAGATAGAAAATTTTTTCTAGCTACAGTATTTTTTAGGGTCATATGGATTCTTACGGAAGAATATGGAAAGTAATACCGTCGGGTGCAGTTTTTCTAAAAACTTTGTTTTATGGCAGATAGAAAATTTTTTCAAGCTTCGGTATATTTTAGGGTCATATGGATTCTTACGGTAGAATATGGAAAGTAATACCGTCGGGTGCAGTTTTTCTAAAAACTTTGTCTTACGGCAGATAGAAAATTTTTTCAAGCTTCGGTATTTTTTAGGGTCATATGGATTCTTACGGTGGTATATGGAAAGCAATACCGTCGGGTGCAGTTTTTCTAAAAACTTTGTCTTACGGCAGATAGAAAATTTTTTCAAGCTTCGGTATTTTTTAGTGTCATATGGATTCTTAAAAACAAATATGGAAAGTATTACCGTCGGGTGCAGTTTTTCTAAAAACTTTGTCTTACGGCAGATAGAAAATTTTTTCAGGCTTCGGTATTTTTTAGGGTCATATGGATTCTTACGGTAGAATATGGAAAGTAATACCGTCGGGTGCAGTTTTTCTAAAAACTTTGTCTTACGGCAGATAGAAAATTTTTTCTAGCTACGGTATTTTTTAGGGTCATATGGATTCTTAAAAACAAATATGGAAAGTAATACCGTCGGGTGCAGTTTTTCTAAAAACTTTGTCTTACAGCAGAAAGGAAATTTTTTCAAGCTTCGGTATTTTTCAGGGTCATATGGATTCTTAAAAATAAATATGGAAAGTAATACCGTCGGGTGCAGTTTTTCTAAAAACTTTGTCTTACGGCAGATAGAAAATTTTTTCTAGCTTCGGTATTTTTTAGGGTCATATGGATTCTTAAAAACAAATATGGAAAGTAATACCGTCGGGTGCAGTTTTTCTAAAAACTTTGTCTTACGGCACATAGAAAATTATTTCAAGCTACGGTATTTTTTATGGAAATATGGATTCTTAAAAACAAATATGGAAAGTAATACCGTCGGGTGCAGTTTTTCTAAAAACTTTGTCTTACGGCAGATAGTTTTCCCAGCTGCTGATAAAGTTCAGAGGTCATATTAAACCTATAAACTAAAACTTAGCTGCTAAATCCTAACAAGGGAATCGTACCGACTGTAACACGCAATTTGAAATAAGATATATTCTATCGTGTTCCCCATGTATTCAAATGTATCCATGCAAATTTCCATTACCAAGTGGCATTTTCACCTTTTTAGTAATGTACTATAATTTGGTATATAGTTCAATCCTCAGATCTTGAAAGCGTGTTTTTGGTTTTCCAAGTTTCAAAAAGCAAGCAGCAGATAAAAAGGGTCATGTAAACGAGGAATGACACACTTCTGACCATATCAAACTTTTATAAACAGATGAAGATAATTCAAAATATAATGATTGAACTATTTACCAAATTAAAGTACAATACTAAAATAAGGTGAAAACGGCACTTGATAATTTGCATGGATACATTTGAACACATGGGGAATACGATAAAATATATCTTATCTCAAAATGCGTGTTACAGTCGGTACGGTTCGCTTGTAAGTCTGTGGGTTTCCAAAGTTTGTTTTACGCCTACCCATATATGTGTTTGTTACTCATATAAGGAATGCATAAATGATTGAAAATTACTTATATTTAGAAAGCGTGTGAGAATGTAGTGTTATATGGACGTCCAGATCGTTAAACCAACAAAGAATGGTTTTACTATCTGGACGTCCGTTTCACGATCTGGACGTCCGTTTTACGATCTGGACGGTGTAACGATCTGGACGTAACATATGCACTCCCTATAGCCACTTATATCGGTAGAGATCAATAGTTATACAGAACTGCAGAAGCATCCCAAACCATTATCTTTATTGAAAGGACGACTTCTTAAATGAAGGGGGTAGTATATGCATGCTGAAATTTATCATCATCAATTTTAATGATAACGTTTACTTTTTAGAAAACCTTTACGTGATCAACTTCTCACATTTTATGGGTATAATTTCTTGATTTCAAGAGCATTCTGCAAGACGTCTCCCATTTCAACTACTCGTGTAATTTTTATCAAACCAAACCAGAATGCTTCTAAATGAGGTACATAAAATGAATTCGAAAGACTTTTTTTGTTGCTTTTTTTGTTTTTAAATAAACATTTTAATTTGGATACTTTAACGTGAAAGAATAAAATATTAACAAGGAATACTCAAAAACTTTTTGTCACATTGTTAGATGAGAAATGTTAGGAAGTTGTAATCATCGTGAATCACGATGATTAAGATTCGTGATGTTAGTGATTGAATATCTAAAAAAAAGATAATGTTTTTGTTAAGGGGTTAAGTTAACTTGTATTATTGTATGTTTGGCTAAAGGTCTCTTAACGACTCTCTCACTCTCGCTCTCTTGTTTTTCTATTTTTATATTTGTTGAATGTTGCCACTTTAATATTGCAGTGTGGTGTTGAGCAGTGCTCTCATTTGTGGAATAAATACTAATAATTATTTAACCTTCTTATTTGAATTAACCCTAACAGTTATAACAATTAAAGGAGCCCTTTAATTTGTTACATATTTGGTGACGAGCAGTTGTTGGATTCGAATTCCGCTTGAAGCTGGATTCGGGAGACGAATCGGAGTCCGATTGGTTAGGGAATATCTTTAGCACCACAAATAATCTTGTTGAACTTCCTTCTATAAAAAGCGATACCAAGATGTCAACGGTTGGAACAACAGTTTGGCCTCCTCCTGCATACAATGGTAAAGTGAGATTCGATGTTTGGGAGACCCAACTCAATATGTACTTGTCGGAACGACAAATTACAGATGGAAAAGCAAAATCAAAAGCTATGCTGCAAGTCATTGGAACAGAATACTTACAGAAGATCATCGATTGGACTTCTCCCACCAAGCCACAAAATATGGATTTTGATGAGCTTATGGAAAAAGTTAAGGAAAAGCTGGAGAAGAAACCGAATTATTTTGCATTGCGGGTCAAGTTTTTCAATGAAAGGCAGCAACAAGGTCAGTCGCTTGAAGATTATTTTTTGCATATGTCAAATTTAATGGTACAATGTAAATTGGATAAGATGACAGCAGATGATCTTGGGGTATTGGCAATAGTCAAAGGTTTAGCAAGCGATGAAACAAGGCAATTTCTAATGACCTCAGCAGCAGATAAATCTACAGTATCAAAACTTCAAGAAGTGGCTTTTTGTTATGAGCAAGGGAAAGCAACGGCCAAAGAAATCAAAAGCAATGGGAATACCGGTGGTAAACCATTTAGCATGAATGTTGTTGGTCGAGGTTACAAATGTTCCTATTGCGGTGGAGCCCATCCAAAAGGTAAAGATCGTTGTCCGGCAAATAGTGTAACTTGCAACAAGTGCAAGAAAAAAGGTCATTTTGCAAAAGTTTGTAAAAGCAGAAATATCCAAGAACCATCATCCAATCAGCAACGGAGTAGAAATTTTCCTCCAAGAAGACAAAATCTCGTTGAAGAAGCAGAATCAGAAGCAGAAGCTTTGAATATGAATGGTTTATATACAAAAACGATTTTGAATATTTATGACCTTTATTAATTTGTATAATTTGAAATCGATTTTCAAATCCTTTTTTTGTTGCAGTTTCTTTAAGGTTTAAAAATTACTTTTATCTTTTTTCAATTAAACACTAATTTTGATGTTAACATTCAGGATTGTCATCCATTAATTAATACAGTATTTCAGAAAAGTAAACGGCAAATGTTGAAAAAAATGATTGCTAGAAAAAGATATCAATGATTGTAAAATTTTTTTATTAATTTTATTCAAAATGGCTTTTTGCTATTAGCTCGAATATTTTTTTGCTTATTTGAAAAATATAACAATAAATACTTTTTGGGTTCTTTTTCTGGCTGGTTCTATCTATTTTTTTGGTTATTTGCAAATATAAAGTGAATAATGAAAATCAAATATTAAAAAGTGATAAAACTAAGATTTTCGAATCAGCCAAATATTCGGGGAATTCTATAGAGAGAAAGTTTTTTGAAAGTTAAAAAAAGTGAAATAACTAACTAAATAAAAAAACAAATTTGATTTTAATAAGGTTTAATATTTTTAAAATGGATTTTTGTGTTTAAGATAATTTATCCAATATTTTTACCTTTTTAAAAATATGTGATAAATTTTTTACGGGTTTACCGTTTCAATTAATTAACATAAGCAAATAAACCGAAATATTCAAATGAGTATTGGTTTGTTGTATTACAAAAAAAACAATTTGATGAAAGAAAGAATCGTTTTCATTTTACACAAAATGGAAAGAACTCGTTGAATTAAAATTTTGCGATATTTGAGATTTGGAAACGGTGTATTGCTTTTTTTCGCATATAAAATCAATATTCCTGCAATTCTTTTGTAAAAAAATATTTTTTTAAAGCAGAAGTGCAGATCAAAAGAAGTTGAATGAAATGAGCCTTTTAATGAAAATATTGGAATAAGCATTTTTGAAGTTTTAAAATTTGTTAAATTTGCAGTTCTGATAAATGTTTTATAGGGCGGTGGATGGACAGGTCTGGTGGAGTGGACGTCTAAACGGTGGATGGATTTTGATAATTAACATTAAAACAATGAAATTTACATTTTTCACACATATTGTTTCCATCGTTTCGAAAACAAAAAACATGTTAATTTTCAAAATCCATCCACTCCACCGGACCCATCCATACACCGTTTAATAAGGCTTATTTATTTCTTTTGTAAATCTTAAAACCATTAGTCAACAACAAATTTTTCGGCCTGAATCACAAGCTGCAACTTTATTAATTAATAAAAGTATTAAAAGAAATGAACACAAAACACTAAAAATATTAAATTAATAAAAAGAAAAGACACAAACGTGAAATAAATTGACATATAATTTCGTAAAACTTCTTTTTTATTTATCACAATATTCTATGTGTTTGTATAATCATAATAACGGTACGTAATTTAAGCGATACAATTTTTTCAAATTCAAAGACAATTTTAACGGTATATAATTTAAACAATATGCAAATACATTTGGGGTTTTATCGCCAGATGTGACACTTTCGACATGTTTGATTTTTCTTTAATTTTTCAGAACAAAAACAAGTGAATAAAGAGCGTTCACCTGGGCAAATTTCTTGCGCTTGTTTTAATTTTAAGACAAAGTTTTTAGACATCAAAAAATGTAGATCAAAAAAACTTGAATGAATGTGAGATTGCAAAAATAAAGTGTTTTTTTTTTCAAGTGTTCAAGATACAATTCTACTTGATTTATAACTTTTTAGCATTTAGCAATAACAAACATTTCAATAGAAACACAAAAACGCAGATAAATCAACCAATAATTAATAACATATTTTTTTTAATGATAATCGACTTAAGATTTATCAGATTTAATATTTTGTGAAAATTAAGTATTTTTTTTATAATTAATAATGCATTCGATTGTCATATTGTATGCCTCAAAAAGAATCATTTACTTATTTAAAAAACGAAATTAATTCTCAAAATTTTATTTTTAGTACTTGCTTTGATTACCTTCCATAAAATCAAAAGCGATTTAATCTATGAAAAAATATTTCAATTTTTTATAAAAAAAATAGCAATAGCATTCTGCTCAATAAAAAAAAGCAGTGAAAGAAGTCATTTACACAAGTTTAAACGGAGAATAAAACAGTTTTATGATTTTTATCATCATTTTCGATCTTTTTTCCGTTTGGAACACCTTTTTTCTTTCACGTACAATTTTGATATCGACGGCAATTGATGAATTTGCTACAAGCCTATGTCCTGCTTCGTCTTTAACACATTGGTGGCTGAAAGGCCATTTTATAAGAACAACCTTTTAAAAGTGGAAACAGTTGAATAAACATTTTTGAAAATTCAAAAACGTCTTTTCAATGTAAAATGCACTAGTTTTTTCGGTAATGATTTCATAATAAAAAAGCACTATTAAAGAAATATCAATTAATATTATACATGCTTTGCAAACTAAACTAATAAGAACCTAATTATTAATGTGCTTTTCCATTTTCGACCTCTTTCAGAATATAATTTCGAAAAAAAATAAATTTTTTATGATTGTGACTTTTAAAAACTCAATCGATTGAAAAATATTACCAGAAGCAGAATAAAATAATCAAAAAGAATTTTGAGCTAAATTCATTTAGGAAAAAAACGCCACACATAAAAATGACACTAAATTCTGATCAATCCCCTCCCCACAAAATGTGTTTGTCCTGGAAAAAAAGAGCGATAATTTTAAAAACAACCCAATGGCAGTATAAATGCCGCATCTGGACGCAAAAAATTAATAAAGAACAAAAAAAATTTTGGACTAGAAAGTGTGAAGCTCAGCCAACTTGTTAGTTGATCCTTTAAATATTTTTTTTGCGCCACAAAAAATTGTGTTAAATTTTTTCAAAAAGTTAAAAACAAGTGCCAAAAGACACAATTGTAAGATTTTTTTAGCTTCAGCAAGCTTTTTTATAGGAAAATACTCAACAATATTATATTCACTTTGTGAAAAATAAATCCGATTTGTCATCTGATTTTATTTGGTTGTGGACATTTATGCTTTAAAAAAAAGAACCTAAAATCTGCAAACAACCAAAATTGAACTTTTTTGAAAACAAAAATGATTCACTGAAAAAAATTATTTCTTTTGGCTTTGGTTCTTTCTTTAATTTTTTTTTCTTTCAAAATAGATTGCATTTTTTGTTTTTTTTAGAGTTCATTTGTCTTTGGCTTAATATTTTTTTTGCCGAAAAAGCAATTTCAGTTAAAACTGGGCATAAGAACATGCAATTTTGAATATTTAAAACCCTTATTATTTTGTGATACTTAATTACGATTTTCTTCTTAATATCTTTAACAAAATCGTTTTTACTGTATTTTTAGATATGACAAAAGATGCTTTATTTTTCGGTCATTTTTCATATAAGCATTTCTTCTATTACTATCAGGAAAAGTTGAAACGTAGTGTGCGGATTATCATCATAAGAAAAAGTTTTATGTTTTTTGTTTTCTGTTTTTTATCAATGTTTGCACAGTTTACACTCCAAAACAAACATGGTTTTTGAAGGCAATGAAACATTGTTTCTTCAATTTTTGTGTGTTGAAATATTTAAAAAATTTTAAACGAAAAAAGAATTCCTGTCGAAATAATTAAGTTCACGCGTGTTTATATAAAATTAACAATTGTGTTATTACACAGTCGAATTTTTATAAATTTATTCCATTTTAGAAACTCACTTTTAAAAACAAAATTAAATTTGACGGTTTTCTTTTCGTGTACTTTATTTTACAGGGTGTTCAAGCAAAAATGGGGGTGGCGCTGTTAAACAAAGACGTTAAGGGCGCAATATATGGTTATTAGTAACATAGTATGACGCTTTGAAGAGTAATTTAGGACAGCAATATCATGGATCGAAAACTTTCGCTTCGGGAGTTACAGTATTCAAAATCAAAAAAAGGCCGTTTTTGGTGGTCTTGCGCGAGCGAGCATCACAATATTTCCAGAGGGCATAAAAAGAAGCTTTTGGGTAAGTTTTGTGGGCCAGAGGACCTAGTCGTTCATATATATATTAGTTTGACACCATAACTCTTCTAGTTGATTTATGGCGAATTTTTTTCTAAACTCTTGCGCAAAATTTTTGATTTTTGGTCAACATTAACGTATTGCTATAATTCACAGAGAACAAGATGGGAGCTCATATTTGTTGCCAACAAACTTTAGCCACTTTGTTGTCAATCCCACACCAAAATATTAAAATCGGAAAGAATGAATTTTTAAGCACCCATAATTTTCGTATTTTTTTAGTATCATACTATTCCACCAATAACCATATATTGCGCCTTTAACGTCTTTGTTTTATAGTGCCACCGCCAATTTTTTTGATACCCTGTAAATGGAAAAATTCAATTATTACTCTAACATTCAATCTCATTATTTGTAAGTCTTGTTTTTAATATGGAATGGTTGACCTAAAAAGGAATGTGTCAAAATTGCAAAAAAAGGAAGAATGGCGGTCTTCAATCATCAAATAGAAGTTAAACAATGTGTGTTAATCAAAATCAAAAAAGAAATCCACGTTTTTCGTCTGGTAAATATACAATGTAATGTACAGCAGAAAGTTAATCAATATTTTTATTCATCGTAACAAGACCTTCAAAACTTTTAGAATAGATATAGCAAAACTATACTCGGCCAAAAATGACCAGATAAAATTAGATTTAATATTTTTAACGGGATAAAAAGTCCATCTTGTAAATCCCAAATTAAATTTATTATGTGTCCTGTTTTTATGTTATTTAATGTTTTAATAAAAAAAGAATTATGCAAAAATATTCTAAAAATTCAAAAACGAGAAATCGATTAAAAGCTACTTTTTAATGCTAGAGCAGGCACCGTTTTCCAAGCAAAAAGAACAACACAGACGAACGATGTTTAAAAAAAATATGTCTTTCTAAAACACCCATTTTTTCCAACAACAAAAAATCTATTTTAAAATAATACATTTCTTTTAACAAAATGTTTTTGATTTGTTTGAATTTTTGATATTTTTTACAAGAATAATGCATTTATTGTAATCAAATTCCCACACATTTTTTGTGGAAAAATTGTAATCAAATTTGTTTTTTTTAAATGCAATAAATTCTTATGATGATCAATAAATAAAAATTAAAGAACAAAAGCAACAACTTTTTAAGCTTTATATTTGCATTTTGTGATTTACACAAGCATAAATCGGATCAGTATCGCCGCCAAGTTGATTTTTTTTAATTTTTGATTTAGTTGTATTTTATTAAGCTCGAAAGTAAAACAAAATTAATGAAAAAATGTTTTTATCATTTTATTTAATGAGCTTATTCTGACCGTAGACGACCCCAGAGGACGCCGGAGATAAGACTCCATATTTTGCCCATATATTGGCCTTGTGTAGAGATACTTATGGGGTAAATATTAGCGGCGGCGGTCCCACCGTTTTTGTTTAATAACAATTTGAAAATACTGAAAATACCCCTAAAAACGTTAATAAATACCTAATAAATAGGCGATTCTGAAACTTGGAGAAGCCAGATTTGTTCAAATCTTTCAGATTCGGATTCAGCATGTTCGAAAACCTATATATCCGTAAAACAGTGTCGGAGTTTCAAAAAATGTCTAATTCCTCCAGCTAAATAGGAAAAAGTGAATCCAGAAATGTATACCAACACCGCCGAAAACAAATTTGCATACAGTAAGTTATAAATGAGTTATTGTTTCAGGATTGTTAAATATGTTCAAAAAAGCATATGAAAGAAGAAAAAGTGTAAAAAAATTTTTTGGCACTAATTTGCCATGGAATTCAAAACACCCTTTTAGTACCCACTTTTGTGGATTCATTATTTCCGATTTTCATGTGCGAAATCGACACTTTTTGAAATTTCAACACTATTTCACGGATATATAGGTTTTCGAACATGCTGAATCCGAATCTGAAACGTTTGAACAAATACGGTTTCTCCAAGTTCCAGAAACTCCTAATTTTTAGGTATTTTTTAAAGATTTTGGAGGTATTTTTAGTATTTTCAAACTGTTGTTAAACAAAAACGGTGGGACCTCCGCCGCTAATATTTACCCCATAAGTATCTCTACTCAAGGCCAATATATGGGCAAAATATGGAGTCTTATCTCCGGCGTCCTCTGGGGTCGTCTACGGTGAGTAAGAGGTGTTAATAAATTTCGAATAGCAAAAATAGCAAGTGCTATTGTATCATTTGATTAAAAGGATTCCAAAAAATTACTCAAAATTCAATGTTTTCGAATGAAGACCAATCTTAAAAAACCTGACTTAACACGAACAACTTCTTTTGTTTCCACAACAGTTTACGATGCATAAACCAAATAAGTTTTTGACAAATAAATGAAAAATGAGATAAAAAAAACAAAACGGGTAAAAAATCAATTTTTTCTTTTTATTTTCTTAAATAATGCAATTGTGTTAGAATCATTTTGTGAGACAAAAAAAATATAATCAACTATGAAATTGAATCATTAAAATTTCTGTAAAAATAAATTTTGCAAACAATTAAATATTTAAAAGAACTTGAACAAACTGCATTAAAGATTTACCATTCCTAGGATGCGACGATCAAAACAAATTGTGAAAATAGATAAGTTGTATCTTTTTTGTTCCTAAAAAACAAAGAAAGAAATGTTTAATATATTTCGCAATTTTTGTGTAAAATCAAAAAATAGGGGCCTAAAACTGCTCACTGAAAAAAAAGAGTGCAAGTGTTAAGAAAGCCCATCGGAAGAAGGGGCAAAATTAGCCCATACAAGGGGGCAAATTGCCTGTTACAGAAAGGGGCTTTTTGGAAAAGAAACCCTTTACGTAGCATTTTTATTTCTATAAGAAGAGAGAGTCTCTCTTTGGCTGTCTGCTTTCCTTTTCGACTTCGCTTTGCAATTCTATCTCGGAAAAACATAAATAAGCCAATGCGGTTTCTTACCCATCAAGCTTGTTTCTGCTTCCTTATTTCAAGGAAATAACCTTGGGATATTGTATAAGCAGAAAAATAGCTTGCACCACCTGGTGCACGCCTGGTGCAGCGGGGCAATCCGGTGCAGCAGTGCTGGCGCAAACGTGGCGCATTCCTGATTGGAGTGTGCAATATTTGCCTGAAATTTTTGGATATTCAGAGGTGTGATTAATACCTCGGGATTTAAATAAATATATATTTAAAGTTTTAAAAAATAATTTATGATATATCGACGTACTTTAAAAAAAGCCCCCAAGTAGGGGCAAATTAGCCCCCTTCTTAGGGGCTATTTTGTTTTGTAAAAAAAGCCCCCACCTTGAGGGTAGTAATGCAGTTAAGGGTCCCAAAAAGGGGGCAAAAAGTGCACATTTTTGGGGGCTAAAAACGCATCCTTTTTTTTCAGTGCTGAATATCGCCGATGAAGTTTTTCTTTTTTGCTTCATAAAAGTTCTTTTTTTGTAAATTATCCTTTTCATTCTTATTTGGTTGTGAAAAATATGTTACTGAAATAAATTTTAAGCTTTTTTGAATATATTTTATTTCGAAATCTGATAGTTTCAGCAACGATTTTGTATAAATAACAAAAAAATTCTTATTCATAAAATTAGATTGGCAAAAATGAACTTCATGCGTTATTTAATATAAAGCATGTTAAAAAATGCAATATTTATATGAACATAGGGATTGTCCAGAAATCACGTGACCATGAGGGGGGGAGGGAGGGGGTAAGCCAAATGGTCACACGGCTTTGATGTTGTCGGCAAAAAGCTTTGATCTTTGGTCACGGAGGGAGGGAGGGGTCTGAAAATCACGTTTTGTTGGTCACGTGATTTCTGGACAATCCCATACTGTAAAATTTTTCTAAATGTAAAATTATGGAAGCATATCTGGAGTGATAGACAATTTTAAACAAAGTTACTAAAAATCAATAAAAATATGAATAATATTGTGGTGTGTTGTGTAAAATTAAATTAATATTGTCAAATTTCAAATGACAAAGAGTTTTTAACAGTAAATACTGATGTGGGATTATAACTTTTAAAGTTTACCCAGTTAAACGGTTTTGGTTTTTTAATTTAATTATAACTATCGAATATTCAAAAATTAAATAAAATATCATTTTTGTTGCACTTTTTTTGGTCCACCCTGTATTTCACAAACTTTTTTTACATTCGTGAACTTTGAAAGACAAAATTTTATTTGAAGAAGCTCGTTTGTGCAATATGATTTTATGTTTTTTTGTTTTGTCGAATTGCGCTTAAAATAAAAATGGAGCAAAAAAATTTTTTTTTTGCTGCATTAAAAATATTTTGGAACCATTTTAGTTGCATATAATTGCATTTTGCAAAATCTTTTTTTTTTCAATGTTTTTTTCATTTTTTTTTGATATTTGAATATTCTGCAATAATTATTTCATTCACAAACTGAAATAAAACAAATAATCAAGTTTAAACAGTAATAAGCTTAAAAACCAGCATTATGGAAGTTTCTATATCAGCAATAATTAAAAAAAATGGATTTCGATATTGAAAACATAAAAACCGTTGTTTATAAAAAAATCGCCGTTTTAGCAACAACAAAATTTAAAGTGCTTGCTTTTTTTCCGTTCTCAGAGGAATTCATGAATTGATTTTCTTTAAAAAAATTCACGCTATATTTTTTTGGTGAGTAAAGATATACCAAAAATTGACAAAAAAGAAGCTTCTTGTAGTAACGGATTTTTAGCATTTTCATTGGAAAATATTGTGTTAAGTGAAATTTCATTTTTTAAAAGTTATTTGTTTATCTCCTTCTATGCAATTAATTAATAATGCAGAAATTGGGATCTTGCCAACGGACCATTTTATACAAATATCTGTTCAGCATATAAAAAATCATAATTTATATCAATTGTGTTATAACAAAATATTCAAAAAACCTATTGAAAAAAAGCAGCGGTTAATCCAAATGTAATATTATAATTTCATAATACAGAAAATATAAAAACGAAAAAAATTTATGTTCGGTTTGGTTCTTTTTCAAAATTTAATGGTTCTTTGAATGACTTATTTTGTAAATTTTGTTGCGAAAAAAGTTGATTTCTTTTCTAGCTATTCTATTTTCTGACAAGCTTTTCTGAATATTTAAAACATTACCTTCGATTTGTATTTTATTTAAATATGCTTATGAAATGTAAAATTTGTTTTGAAGATCAACAGAGGATGATTTATTTGATAATTGCTTCATATTAAAAAATCGTGTTTGTTAAGATTTCAATTATTTATTAGAAGTCAAAAATTACCGTTAATCAATACACGAATGTAGAGTTGATAATTGCATTAAAATACAAACAGGCTGTGAATAGAAACGTTAAAATTGAATAAGATATTTACTGCGATCTTCTGATTATCAGTTTATTTCATTTTTCGTTATTGAACATTGAATTTGTTTTTATTTGTTATATAAATATTTATGTTCCTTAAATTTTTAAGTCTAACCTAATTTTATCAAATATTCAAAAAATTAATCACACAAAAAAGCAGCATGTCGTATCGTATGGTGTAGCGGTATCTTTTATGATTATATTTATTTATTATCTCATAGTCAAGGATAATTATATGATAGAAACATGAGATATTAAGATAGAGACTGATACTGGATGTTACTGGAGCGGGGTCATCAGGACTGGATTGGGACTGGAGCAGGAGTAGACTGGGACTGGAAGGACAATTCTGCTTTATCAGAAGAAGTATTTATATGATTCCAATATGTGTTGGCGTAAAGGCGTGGTTGCTAGAAGTGTGTAGGTAGTAACGTCGTTTACACTGGAGGCGTTATCTTGAAGATATAATGTTTAACCTTGAGCATTGCCTGAGGCATTGCTTGATGAAATAATGTTATCTATTTCGTTAAGCATATCTGATAGCTTTCCACGGATTGAAGGTAATGTGGTTTGGTGGAATGTGTTGACGCAAACCTTTGTTGATAAGATTGACCTTTGCTTTAAGGTAACAAATGATCTTGGTCGAAGGTTTCGTAACCTAATTTCATGCATGCCTTTATGAAGAATGATGACTTACTACAAGCGTATAGGCAATATTTCGAAAAAAAATAACTTGTCGCAATCGAAAAGTCAATGATTTTTTTTCGTTCAATATCGTCACCACAAAAGTCTTCCTTTGATCTTTAGCGCGATCTTTAGAACATTTCGAAATGCCGTCGCTAAACGTAACTTTGAAAAAAAATTTTTTATTCGGTTTTTCTTTGAAATTTTTGTTCTTCCAAAAGAGACTGCGCAAAAAAATGAATCAAAAACATAATAAATTTGTGATATAAAACGAAGAACGATCAACAAATTGGTCTTTCAGGGGAGACGTTTCTCTTGCCATTTATGTCCTCGTAAAATTTATTTTTATTTCTCATTGTCTTAACAATTCTCTCATAAAATGATTTTTTTCTGGGGTATGCATTTTTTTAAATGTAATAGTATATTTAATTTAATAAAATCTAAAAGCGCAAATTGAGTTTTGTTTGAATTTTTGATACATTTTTAAAGAATAATGGTAAAAGATTTAAAGTGCAAAATCTGCCTTTGAATATAATCCACGACCATGTGTGCGTTATTAATTAAAAAAATTATTTTAACAATTACAAGTTTTCCTATCTTTTTTTTTAAATCAAAATTTTAAAATTAATAAAAAGAAATCAAACATTAAATAATTCCATTTTTTCATTTTTGAAAAAACGGCATGGTTGGATTTAAATTATTAATAACAAAAATCTTATCATGGACCGGGTATATATGTGTCATGTTTTGTCTTTTAAATTCTTTAAAATAGTTGCTGCAAAATACCTTTTAAAAATTCAAAAGCAAAGAAGGTTTGATTTTTAAAAACAAACATAAAACAAATGGTTTAAAAAGAAAAAATCAAAAATGCCCTTTTTTCAAACCTCTTTTCTTTCAAAAAAATTTGTTCGTTGAAAGCGTTTTCAATAAATAATTTGTCAGCTGAAAGTTAGAAACCAAATATAATATTTACTGTGCCGAATTACTTGTTCTTCAAGATTCAATTAAAGATTATTACATCGAAATAATTTTACTCTTTAAAAAATACATTGCACATTTTACCTAATTTTATCACATATTCAAACAAATAAAACGAAAAAAAATCCTTTTCAAAATGGTCAATTCGGGTTTAATAAAAATCATTTAAAAAACTAAAACATATCAAACTTTTTCTTCAAAAAAAAAAACTGAAAAATCGAAGAAAGACCAACAAATTGTTTTCTTGGCACATATTTTTCCTGCTATTTGTTTCATCAGAAAATTTTTTGAAATTTTTTTTCTTATTTGTTGCGTCAAATTTTTTGACACATTTACTTTTTTGCAAGCACAATAATTTTATTTTGTAATTCGGTTGTGAAAATTGAAATGTTACATATGTTTGTGAATATTTTATTTCTATGAATAATATTTGATGTTCTTATAATAAACGGGGCAGTAATACTGTCACAAATAAAAATGTTTTTGGAAAACATTGGATATATAAGACGCGGATAAGAAAAATGTTTTAGGCAGGGGGTCGAAAATGGCCGTTTTAAAAATAAATTTTCACCCCTTTTTCAACTAGAGTTTTGGACCTTTTTCTGAAGATCAACACACATTTTTTTTCGAGTTGGGTTTTCAATGAATTTGTGTAACTTTTTTCACTGCCTTAGGTCAACTTGAGAACTCAGGGAATTTGTGTAACTTTTTTCACCGACTTGGGTCAACTTCAGTTTTGCCTCTTTTTCGGAATGTTTTTTCACCCCTTTTTTCTCGACTTGGGAAATCAACAGTTTTCCGCAAAACTTGTAATTCTTCAGTATTTTTAAAATTTTGTACCATTTCTGATGTTGAGATTTTTTCAACTTCGGAATTCATCAAATTTTGAAAATTCAACTCATTTTTTTCCAACGGTTGGAAATCCATCACTTTTCCAACCGTTGGAAATTTTTCACTTTTCCAACCGTTGGAAATTTCCGGGTCATTTTGGGAAGAAATGCAAAAAGTCAGAGCTGGGGGTCGAACCCAGGTCTTGAACCTTACGCACTACCAACTGCGCCATTGAGACATGTACTTTGAAGCTCAAAAAAGGTTTATCAAGAGAAGCAAATGATTTTTTTATTTGTTCATTCTTTTTGGCAGAGTGCGACCGTCATTTGCTTCTCTTGATAAACCTTTTTTGAGCTTCCAAGTACATGTCTCAATGGCGCAGTTGGTAGTGCGTCAGGGTTCAAGACCTGGGTTCGACCCCCAGCTCTGACTTTTTGCATTTCTTCCCAAAATGACCCGGAAATTTCCAACGGTTGGAAAAAAATGAGTTGAATTTTCAAAATTTGATGAATTCCGAAGTTGAAAAAATCTCAACATCAGAAATCGTCTAAAATTTGAAATTCTGCGTCAACTTCTTGGAACTCAATAAAATTGGTAAAATTCTTTCACTCTTTTGAAAAAAGTTACACAAATTCCACCTGTTCTCAAGTTGACCCAAGTCGGTGAAAAAAGTTATACAAATTCCTTGTGGAGAAGAAATGCTCTTTCCACAGATGAATTGTATTGAGAGAGAGATAAATATAAAACGTTTATCACCACACAAAAATATATAAAAGAAATGCATACAAAAAGAAAGACAAAAAGGGTTTATATAGACATTCAAAGAGAATGTAATTGAAATTTATGTAAATTATTATAATTGTGGATTTCCTCCACAACATTGCCCGCCCGAGAGAGAGAGAGAGAAAGTATCGGCTTCCCGATTACTTTTGATCTTTAACATCTTCTTTAGCAAATTCCCAACTTTCACTAAGATATTGAACTTCTTTTGCTTTCTTTTGATAATTATCAACAGCACTTAAAGTCTTATCAATTATATCATGAAAATTACGTACTTGTTTATCATTGACACGTTTTCCACGTTTTATCATTATTTCCATTTCTCGAATTTGTGTCTTTGCTTTTTCCAATTTAACCAAAGTATCATTAGCATAAGAATCCTTATGACGTTTTTCACGTCTATAAGTGGTACGGTAACTTTTGACACGAAGTTCTGCTTTTCTTCGAATTTCAGCTTCAGAAAGTTTTGGAGGGGAGACTTTGATCTTTTCAGCTTTTGAAGAAGACTTTGAAGATGACATCGACGAAGGTTTTGAAGAAGACATAAAGAATAATTTGGGAGTTGTGTTATTCAACGATTGATTTGAGATATCCTGAAGTTCAGTTGATTGAGTTGAAATAATATTGAAAGAGGAAGAAAAAATTGGTTTTTCACCAAGTGAAAAATAATGAAGGAATGACTTTTCCTCATTCGATTTATTCAACCATCCTTTTTGTGTATGTTTATTGCCTTGATATATGCAAATTTTTTGATTTTTATTCTTCAACTCAACTTCTTGAAGATGATGTTCTGTTGTTATGGATTTCCCAAGAACAGGCTTTACTAATGAAATAATAATTTATTTTCATGCTCTAACACATGATAAAAAAACAAACAAAATCAATACAATGAAAAAAGAAACAATAAAAAAATTGACATATATGTACAAACAAAAAGAAAAGATAAAATTTAAAAATTCAATTTCAACAATAAAATTTTACATAGGTAAAAAAATACAATTCAAACAATTTTTCAAAACTTTAAACTTTTAATGCCATAATGCCTCTCTTAAAAAGATTGGGGGTGGTATATTGTAAATGACGTGGTAGTTTTGTGTATTTGGAAACAGTTCTAAAAGTAAAAAAGTTTCTTTTAATGACTTTTTTTGAGTTTGGAATTTCCAGTTTTTTGGAAGATCCTCTAGTTTTTGAAGTTCGAACTGATAGATCCAATTTACAATTTATTTTTCCCGAAAGATAATCATTCAAAAAAATAAGATCAAACTTATTTCTTCGAATTTCTAAAGATTCAATACCTAACATTTTAAGTTTTTCTTCGTATGGAGCATTAAAATGAGGACGAAGTTCACGAGATCTGAGAAAAATAAGTTTTAGAGCTACTTTTTGGACTTTTTCTAATTTATCAATCAAATAAACTTGGGTTGGATTAAAGACAGGTGTCGAAAATTCAACCAAAGGACGAACATAAGATTGATACATATGAAGTAAGAGTTTAGGAGAATGAGATTTAAGAGATTTGAAAAGAATAAAAAGACGAGATAGAGCTTTTTTTGAAATAGTTTTGATATGAGCTTTCCAACTCAAATCATCCGAAACGATTAAACCAAGATCCCGGAGGGAATTTTGATTATTTGGTAGTTTTTGATTTTTCAAAAAATAAGAAATTCTTGGATTTTTATCTGGAAGACAATGTAGAACATTGCACTTTTCGATAGCAATCTCAAGCTCATTTTGATCCATCCATATTTCAAGTTTTCCAAGGAAAATTTGAAGTGGAGGATTTGTTAAAGATAAATTAGAAGAAAAAGCTTTTAGATCATCAGCAAAGAGTTTATTTTCAACTTCTGGAGTTTCACAAAAAGAAATAAGATCGGAAATGAAAAATAGAAATAAAATTGGCCCGAGCTTAGATCCTTGTGGAACCCCAGAATTTGCATCAAAAGAATCAGAAAGAGAATCCCCAATTTTGACCCTAAATTTTCGGTTAGAGAGAAAAGCTTGAATCCAAGCAATGATAGAATTTGGAACATTTGCATTTTTGAGTTTTCGAAAAAGTAAAAAATGTTTCATTCTATCGAAAGCTTTTTTAACATCAAAATAAATTATATCAACAGAAATATTTTTTTCAGCTTTGGAGGTGATAAAATCAAAAGTCTCAACTAATTGAGTTGTGACAGATTTAGATTTTGTAAAACCATGTTGGCATGGAGGAATAAGATTATTTTTAGAAAAGAAATCATTCAAAAAATCTATTACAATTTTTTGAGGAATCATAGAAAGAGAACAATTTAGAGAGATTGGACGATAATTAGAAGCAAGGTGTTTGTCACCTTTTTTAAAAATTGGAATTACGTGAGAAGTTTTCCATATTTCAGGAACTTTAGATTGCAAAAAAGATAAATTGATGATTTTAGTAATAGGTTTTGCCAAAGTTAAAAAACATTTTTTGAGAACAATATAAGGAATTCCATCCGGTGAAGTGTTACATTTAGGTTTAAGTTTTTGAAGGAATTCCTTACATTGTTCTACAGTAAGAAAAGAAAGAGAGCTATCTTTAACAGGAAAACAATCCTCAAAAAATTGTGATTTTTCAGAGTGAAAATTGTTCAAAAAATTTTTACCAAAAACAGCAGTTTTTTCAAAATCCGAAAATAAAGTTTTTGATTCAGTCGAAATTGCAGGAATAGACGAGTCGTTTTTGAGGTATTTGGCAAGATGATTAAAAATGCCTTTGCTACCGTATTTTTTCAAAATATTTTTTTCTCGTTCTCGTTTTTCCTGAATTGTTAATTTATTTAACTTTTTAGAGATAAGAGAAATGGTTTTAAAATTGGCTGCTGTTTTTGGTAAAGATTTTTGAAAGTTGATCATAGATCTCATTTTTGGAGATATCTTATCTTCAGAAGAAGGAGAAACAGTTTTAACGAAAAGAGAGATCGCCTCATTAACAATTTTACAAAATTGAGAACAAGCCTGATCTACAGTAATGTTTTTTTGGTCCAAAAATCCCCATTTTTGTTCAAAAAAGAAAAAGTTCATTGATAAAAAGTCAGCTTTCTTAAAATTTTTAAAAGAAAGAGAAGGTTTTGGAGGAGGATTATCAGAACATTTCAAAGAAAAATTAACAACATTATGATCAGAGCCGAAAAATCCTGGATCTGTCGAAACGTTAAAAATATTTTGAGGAAAATTAGAAATGACAAGATCCAGGATTTTTTCTTTTCTGGTTGGAAGTGTTACAGAATTTGACATCCCAGATTCAAAAAGAAAATCAAGAAATAATTTTTCTTTCAAAAAATTACTTGACTTGGTTTCCCAGTTAATTTCTGGCATGTTAAAATCCCCAACAAGAATAATATCAGAAGAAGAGTTTGATTTTAAAGATAAAAGAGTTTCACAAAAATCTCTTACAGTATCCGTTAGGATATCTGGAGGGATATATGTGACAATTAAAGTGAAGGAAAAAGTTCCGAAAAAGATGTCCAAAACAAGATATTCGATATTTTTGATAGAAGGAGTTTTTCTAACCGTAAAAGGAAAATGTTTTGGAATGAAGGCGCAAACACCTCCACCCCGAGACTTTTTCGAATTGGATCTATCAGCTCGAACAACAATAAAATTAGAGTCTCCGACAAGAGTTGAATTGTCATTAAAAGAAACATTTTTGGAATTTAAAAAAGTTTCCGTAACACAAAAAATTGAATTTGGATAGGTTTTTAGAGTGGAAATCAAAAAGGTTTCTTTTTTAGAGAGACTTCTGGCATTAAAAAGCTTAAAGTTAAGAATAAAAGGATACAATGAAAATGAATTTAAAAAATCTAATCTACTACTACAATTAATATTCAAATTTTCAACCGACCTAATTATTTCCACTTGGCGTTGAGCGGCTTGAATGAAAGTTTTGAGAGGAATTGAGAGGAGTTGAAGGAACACTTGGAGCAGAGACTTTTGAGTATTTCAATTCATTTAATGGATCACGAATAACTTCAGGTTTCTTATCAACAACTTTGATGCATATTTTACCAGCATAAATTGTATATTCTTGATGGCCATTTGAATGTTGGAGTTCTCGAACACGAGCTTGTTGCTTTTTGAATAAATCATTTTCAAATTTGCGTTGTTCAGCAGACAAGGATTTTCGAAGCAGAATTTTCTTATCTTTGAATGAAGATGAATCTTTAATATTTTTTGCATTTGAGAGAATAGCTTTGGCTTGAGCACTGGTTTGGAGCCTAACTTTCAAGAGTCGAGGTTGAGGTTTAACAGCTTTTTCACCAGCTTTCTTTTCTTTAACAGTTCCCATACGAAAAGTTTCAACAACACAGGCTTCAACTTTCATTTCATCAATTAATTGCTTGACATTTGCAGTATCTTCAGCCATTCGCTCGGATGGAGTTTCTTTCGTTGATTCAGGAAATCGAGCAATGACAATACATCTTTTTCGTTCTTTTTCTTCAGCATTTATTGATTCAGTTGGAAATTGTCGATAATTTTCAGGTTGTTTTTCAATCAATAATTTTTGAGTTTCAATGAGTTCTTTTTGAGTTTCAATACAACCAGCTTGAGTTTGAATCACATCATCTTTAGCACTAATAATTTTTTCTTTCATTTGAATTTCAGTTTTTAATCGATCATTTTCAGCTTTCAAGGAATCAATAAAATTTAAAATACCATATTTTGATTTTTCTGAAATAGCACCACGAGCATCTTTCAATTCTTTTTTCAAAGTTTCAATACTCATATTGAATTAATAAATATTTGAGAATAAATAAATAATAATAATTTGAGAGCAAAAAATTTGATCACCAGCACAGACGAAAAAAATTTGAACTGTGAAAAAAATTTGAACTGAAAAAAATTTGAACTGAAAAAAATTTGAACTTTTTCACTTTTCCAACCGTTGGAAATTTCCGGGTCATTTTGGGAAGAAATGCAAAAAGTCAGAGCTGGGGGTCGAACCCAGGTCTTGAACCTTACGCACTACCAACTGCGCCATTGAGACATGTACTTTGAAGCTCAAAAAAGGTTTATCAAGAGAAGCAAATGATTTTTTTATTTGTTCATTCTTTTTGGCAGAGTGCGACCGTCATTTGCTTCTCTTGATAAACCTTTTTTGAGCTTCCAAGTACATGTCTCAATGGCGCAGTTGGTAGTGCGTCAGGGTTCAAGACCTGGGTTCGACCCCCAGCTCTGACTTTTTGCATTTCTTCCCAAAATGACCCGGAAATTTCCAACGGTTGGAAAAAAATGAGTTGAATTTTCAAAATTTGATGAATTCCGAAGTTGAAAAAATCTCAACATCAGAAATCGTCTAAAATTTGAAATTCTGCGTCAACTTCTTGGAACTCAATAAAATTGGTAAAATTCTTTCACTCTTTTGAAAAAAGTTACACAAATTCCACCTGTTCTCAAGTTGACCCAAGTCGGTGAAAAAAGTTATACAAATTCCTTGTGGAGAAGAAATGCTCTTTCCACAGATGAATTGTATTGAGAGAGAGATAAATATAAAACGTTTATCACCACACAAAAATATATAAAAGAAATGCATACAAAAAGAAAGACAAAAAGGGTTTATATAGACATTCAAAGAGAATGTAATTGAAATTTATGTAAATTATTATAATTGTGGATTTCCTCCACAACATTGCCCGCCCGAGAGAGAGAGAGAGAAAGTATCGGCTTCCCGATTACTTTTGATCTTTAACATCTTCTTTAGCAAATTCCCAACTTTCACTAAGATATTGAACTTCTTTTGCTTTCTTTTGATAATTATCAACAGCACTTAAAGTCTTATCAATTATATCATGAAAATTACGTACTTGTTTATCATTGACACGTTTTCCACGTTTTATCATTATTTCCATTTCTCGAATTTGTGTCTTTGCTTTTTCCAATTTAACCAAAGTATCATTAGCATAAGAATCCTTATGACGTTTTTCACGTCTATAAGTGGTACGGTAACTTTTGACACGAAGTTCTGCTTTTCTTCGAATTTCAGCTTCAGAAAGTTTTGGAGGGGAGACTTTGATCTTTTCAGCTTTTGAAGAAGACTTTGAAGATGACATCGACGAAGGTTTTGAAGAAGACATAAAGAATAATTTGGGAGTTGTGTTATTCAACGATTGATTTGAGATATCCTGAAGTTCAGTTGATTGAGTTGAAATAATATTGAAAGAGGAAGAAAAAATTGGTTTTTCACCAAGTGAAAAATAATGAAGGAATGACTTTTCCTCATTCGATTTATTCAACCATCCTTTTTGTGTATGTTTATTGCCTTGATATATGCAAATTTTTTGATTTTTATTCTTCAACTCAACTTCTTGAAGATGATGTTCTGTTGTTATGGATTTCCCAAGAACAGGCTTTACTAATGAAATATTACAAGCTTGTGAATCTGGTAACATTGAGGGCTCTTCAATGGGATACAAATGATTAATTGCTCTTTTTGTAATAAATCCATCATTATATTCAATTTTTGCTGATCTAATTTCTTTATCAGAACTTTTAATCAATTCAATAATTTTTGCAACTTTCAATAGTCCTCTAGGGATATCAGGTTCATATACCAAAACAGTTTCATTCAGTAAAGGTTGTCGCTGAACTGCTCCACGACGTTGTTTATGTTCATTTACATTTCTTTCACGTAAATAATTCAAATAATCTTTATTCCAAAGATTCCAAAATTTATCAAGATATTCCACAGTTTTTCTGTAATGCTCTGCAAGCCGCTCCCCGCCGCAAGCATTTGTTGGCAAATATGTTTGATCTTCACCTTGGTCATTGGAGGGTACTGTAGGAAGATTGATTTGAATTCCAGGTGCAATAAAGTCGGTTGGACGGATGACGAATGGTTCTTTTGAATGTACATATGTCAATGGACGAGAATTCAATGTTGATTCAACTTCACAAAGAAATGTCCAGAATTCAACAAAATCAACAAATTTACGACCAATCGATTGTTTTAATGCATTTTTAACCAATGCTACTAATCTTTCATATAATCCACCTTTCCAGGGAGCTCTTTCAGTTATGAAATCCCAGATAATAGAATTTCCATTACAGTATTTCACTGTATGTTCACTTTTGATGGATGTTTTCCACAATTCATCAAGTGTTGTAGCTGTTGTTTTAAATTGTTTGGCATTATCGCTCAAAATATATTGTGGTGCTCCTCGTCTTGAAACGAATCGACGAAATGAAAGTAAAAAATCTTTCGCAGTCATTGTTGTAACTGGTTCAAGATGGATAAGTCGAGTTGTAAAGCATGTGAAAAGGATGATCCAGAGCTTCTCTTTATCACCTTTAATTTATTTTCCTTGTTGTCTTGCGACCTGTTTATAAATGTCTTGGTTTCGCATTTTGTGTATGTTACGTCCAGATCGTTACACCGTCCAGATCGTAAAACGGACGTCCAGATAGTAAAACCAAAAATGTAGTAGTTATATGGACGTCCAGATCACAAAACGGACGTCCAGATCTTAAAACCATTCTTTGTTGGTTTTACGATCTGGACGTCCGTTTTGTGATCTGGACGTCCATATAACACTACATTCTGGTTTTAAGATCTGGACTCCGTTTTACGATCTGGACGTCCGTTTTACGATCTGGACGGTTTTACGATCTGGACGTAACATGTATAATATTGTGTAAAATACATCCTTACAAATTAATATTGTTTAATTGTTAAATTAGAAGCGTGATAGTTTGTCAGGATACTGTAGATGTTTTAAATCTTTTTAACTCTAAAAAAATGTCAAAGTAACAGCTTCGATGATTTTTTATTAGGCGTCAACCGGAATTTTATTTTATGTTTCTTGTTTGAAAAATACTTTTTTGCATTTTTATTAATAATGTTCAAAGTTTTCTTTTTATTGATGTTTAGGGAAGCAATTTTTTTTATGGTCGATAATATAAATCTTGAAATAATAGATCAATTACTTGTGCTTAATTTTAAAATATTCAAAACAAAGAAAAGAAATAGTTTTCACAGCATTTTTATTTGATTTTAAAAGTCCTATAAGATAGTTATCAAGTAGCTGCGAAAAAAAATAAAAAATTTTTGCAAGTAAAAAAAAGCAATTAATGGATTTCAAAACTGTCGTCCTTTTTTAGACACATTCTTTCCGAAATTGTACCATCTCGTTCGACTTCTTTGAAACACATTACTAGTTGTAGTCAAGCGGAGACATCGAAAGCGCAATAAACATTTCGAAACAAAAAAATTTTTTAAATAACTTTTTATGATCTGAGTGAAATGTATAAACGTGACATTTCGATATTAAAAGCGTATCTTGCAACATTCTAAATTTTAGAAACTACTTTCCGCTTCTACAAAAAACATTTTTACTTTTTATAGGACGTTTTTTGTAACATTTGAGAATTTTTTACGATATTTGGCATTAGGAAAAATTTTTTTTCTCAGAATCGGCTGAAAATATGTTCCTAGGGTAATTTTTGCCCAGGAATTCGAATTTCGTCATAATATTTGACATTCTTCAGGTGGATTCTGAGATTCAGAATCTGTGACCCAGAATCTGGATTCAGAAGCCATGTTTTCAAAAAATCTCAAAAATGATACTATTCGAAAGCCCTGGACGTGTTTAGTCAGGAAAATGCAAAAGTATTCATATTTGACCCTTTTAAATGGTTTTATGCCCCCGGAAAGTCCAAAAATGGCCAAAAATTACGGTAATTGGACTCCGAAATCCCCCAAACGACTTAGGGAACGGCCATTCATATTTTTTTATAAACTTTAACTGATTGGGCATCGAAAAACACCTTAAACTCGAAAATCGATGAGGTAGCGGAAAAATTTTTCCTGTGCTACTTTTGTCGACTTCAACAAAATTCAATATCTCCAACATCAATATAAATTCATAACTTTTGAAAACGACTATGAATCGTCTTCCGGTGACTTTTATGATGAAATATAATGTATTTGTAGCATTTATGGATAGTTTCAGCCCCCCGACATCAAGTATGTACATTTGGGATCAACTTAAAATATCTGTTTTTTACCAAAATTAACACCAAAATACAAAAATTCGCAAAACTGAATTTTTGGTTGCAAATCTTTTTTCTTGTGCTTTATTAATTTAAACTATATGTATCTGCAATAAATTAACGCATAAACAATGATATTTGGACCAATATGGATTTTTTACGAATTTTTGAAAATACCTCATTTTTGGTCATTTTTCATGATTTTCGGATTTCATGAAAAATGTAAGATATTAACTTTTTTGAGTGTTTACCATAAAATATATGCTAATTAAAAATTTTAGGCAAAGTTTCAATCCATTAATACCCATACACGATATTTGGGATCAAATATTATTTTAGCAATGTTATCACAAATTTGTAATTACCTTGGTACTGGTTTTTAAGGGTTGAAACTTTGCCTAAAATTTTTAATTAGCATATATTTTATGGTAAACACTCAAAAAAGTTAATATCTTACATTTTTCATGAAATCCGAAAATCATGAAAAATGACCAAAAATGAGGTATTTTCAAAAATTCGTAAAAAATCCATATTGGTCCAAATATCATTGTTTATGCGTTAATTTATTGCAGATACATATAGTTTAAATTAATAAAGCACAAGAAAAAAGATTTGCAACCAAAAATTCAGTTTTGCGAATTTTTGTATTTTGGTGTTAATTTTGGTAAAAAACAGATATTTTAAGTTGATCCCAAATGTACATACTTGATGTCGGGGGGCTGAAACTATCCATAAATGCTACAAATACATTATATTTCATCATAAAAGTCACCGGAAGACGATTCATAGTCGTTTTCAAAAGTTATGAATTTATATTGATGTTGGAGATATTGAATTTTGTTGAAGTCGACAAAAGTAGCACAGGAAAAATTTTTCCGCTACCTCATCGATTTTCGAGTTTAAGGTGTTTTTCGATGCCCAATCAGTTAAAGTTTATAAAAAAATATGAATGGCCGTTCCCTAAGTCGTTTGGGGGATTTCGGAGTCCAATTACCGTAATTTTTGGCCATTTTTGGACTTTCCGGGGGCATAAAACCATTTAAAAGGGTCAAATATGAATACTTTTGCATTTTCCTGACTAAACACGTCCAGGGCTTTCGAATAGTATCATTTTTGAGATTTTTTGAAAACATGGCTTCTGAATCCAGATTCTGGGTCACAGATTCTGAATCTCAGAATCCACCTGAAGAATGTCAAATATTATGACGAAATTCGAATTCCTGGGCAAAAATTACCCTAGGAACATATTTTCAGCCGATTCTGAGAAAAAAAATTTTTCCTAATGCCAAGAAATTCTCGATTGTTACAAAAAACGTCCTTTATAAGAAGAAATATTTTTTGCAAGATTTAAAAATCTCATTTTTAACATTTTTAATTTATGCATATAATTTTTATAATTTATAAATTTTAAACTTTTATAAAGAACTTTTAGAAATAATAAGTGATTAATCACAACAATAATAACTTTTATCTTGTTTTGATGAACATTCTATGTTGAAAAAAGTGTTTTAATTATTTTGTAAAAAGACATTGTTCTTTAAATATAACTTAATTGTTGTTAACAGATAAGTAATTATAAATTTTAATTAACATAACATTAATCGCAAACTATTTGCGATTAATGTTATGTAGTGCTAAATATTAGATAGAAGGTTATCACATTTAAGCCATTTTTCTCTTTAAAAAATTTTTTATAATTTGAACAAATATTGAACAAATATTCAAACAAATAGTAATCAAACAATTTTGTAAAATGTTTACTAAAACAAGTGAATGAAACCACGCTCGTCAGAACTTATTATTGAGCATTTGCGCTTGTTTTTTTAAAGGAAATAATTTTTAAACATCAAAAAACGTAGGTTAAAAAATTAGAATGAATGTGAGATTGTTGGATTGAACATTTTTGAAGTTTAAAATCTTTTTTTTATTATTCAATTTTGCCTGATTGATATCTTTTTACTAATTAAACATGTCAATAAAAACCCGACATTCCAGATGAGTTAGCCAATTATTAATAAAATATTTAAAAAATGTGAACAATAAATGTTGGAATAAATACAATAAATGAAAACACATAAAGTTAATTAGAGATAAATTATATTTATTATTTTGTGAAAATCATTTTTTTTTATATTTTAATTAAAACTAGTCCAGAAAAATTAATGACCATGCTGAAAATTTTTAAAAAGATTTAAAAGTATTATCTTTGATTATCTTTCATAAAATCAAACACGGTTTAGGCTACATGCAAAAAATATTTTATGTTTTTATAAAATGAAATAGCAATCGTTTTCTGCTCGTTGTCTAAAATGCAGTAAATTGTTATGGAAAATTGCTGAACTTGGGTTACTTTTTTTTATTAATGCCAGCACAGTACCAAGCTTGCTCTTTTTTGCAATTTTAAAAGTACAATTAACAACTCTGAAATTATTATTTTTAATATATTTGTTTTTTTTTTCACATTTAAATATTTAAAAGTTTTAATCTGCTTTTAGGGAACAGATTACTAAAACTAAAATGTGACAGAAAAAACTAAAAAGCTCTGACATTTTTAAGCAACAACAAAAATGATGCAAACTGAAAAAATATGTTGCATTTTTTTCAAAAGTCTAAAATGCTGAGTGATTCAAAGTTTTCAAATTAAAAGGATCATTTTTTCGTTTTGTTTTTTATTTCGAAATGGCTCACAAAAAAACGCGTCGAAATCGTGGAAAAAATCAAAGAACGAAAAACATCGGTCGTCAAAAAAAGAATTTTTAACAATTTGTGAGACTAAAAAGCAACAGAAAGAAAAAAACATATGTCTGCAAAAACGTTGCAGCCCTAAAAAAATATGAAGATGTTGAAATTTCAAAAAAATGTGGTTCCTCTTTCTCTTTCCATAGTAATCAAATTGTTTTTTGTAAATGTAAAACTTGCAAAATTTACTTTTGAATATTTTGTAAATTTAAAATCATAGTATTAGTTTTTTTAATAAATAGTTAAATATAAAATGACATTCAGCAAATTTAAATGTTAAGCTTTTTAAAACCTATAACAAAGGATGTTCAGGCGCTATTAATTTAAAAAAAATTTTTTTTATCAATAATCCCAATTCATACGTTTCAATTCACCAACATTTTATTTTCAAAACAATGCAATTCATTTTCAAATTTTAGACGGATAATGTTGAGAGAGTGATTAATCCAAAGCAACTTGTCTAGGTTGTACTAAAGATGAAATCATTCTAATATGTTGAGCAACATTTGGATTATTACCATAAGCCACTTTTAAGCTAGCAATATTTAAGAGAAGATAAAAAAAATATTGACATGCTTTTAATAAACATTTTTTCACACAATTGCAATAACTATTTTTTTGTTCCAAAAACCAACATTTTTTGTCGAGAGAATTTCAAAAAACGATTGCTATAATGTCTCACAAAATTTGCTCTTTGTTTTGATTTGCGTTTTTGATTTGAAAACAATCCGTTAATAAAAGGATTTTTAATTAGTGTTTTTTAAATATTCGAAAATTAAAAAAGTGGTTGAACCAAAAAAAATTTTTTCTATTAGTTATCATTCATAATTCTGTTAAATTGAGATGCAAATTATATGATCAAATGTTTAAAAAAACAATAATAAATAATGTAATTATTCGATGATCTTCTGAACTCTTTAAAATAAATGTTAATCATTGCAAAAAACGTTTCAGAACTTCAAAAACTGTGAAAACAATTTATTAGAATCAATTTTTTTTCAATACAAGTAAAATGAATATTAGTTGGAAAAATGAAATCATTTTCAACAACAAGTTTATTATTTCTGCTGTAAGATAATAATTTTTTTTCATTGGCATTGTTTTCAAAAACAGAATGTTTTTTTAACTGAAACAATTGTGCTATGAAATCGAAATCAAGGATTGTTAAAAAAATATCATTTATTGAAAAAATTCATCGTTAATTTTTTAAATTAAAAATGGTAATTTGTGTTGCTTGTGATTGAAGCAATACTTTAGTTATTAAAAAAACGAAAATAATTTTTAACAACTATACACTGAAAAAAACCGATGACACAAAACTCTCACCGGTGACTATCGGTTACGAATTAATTTAATTTGTGGCAGCAAAAAAACTCACGAACAGGTGATCACAAAAATTGTGTGAAGAAAAAATTAAAGTGAAGAAGAAAAAATTTATGAGAGGTGCATGTCCCGTTTAAATGAGATATCAGAAATAAATTTTTTTGAAGTTTTCAGTTGTTTTTGATTCGAAGATTTGCAACAAGTTCTTAACGTTTTAAAAAGTATAATATCCTTTTTTTATCGAAATCTCATTTTGAAAATCCGGTGCAGGATAATCAAGCAATTTTTATTAAACTATTTGTTAAAAACAAGCGAACAAAGAATGTTAAAAATATTAAATAAGTAAAAAAAGGAGACCAATTTGCCTCGGAAAACATAGATATAAATGGATTGTAAAAATCGTTTTTTGGCATTTTTAAAAATGGAGGTCGCTTTTTGTAACTTTTTGAGTATTACTTTACTGATGAGAAAAATAAAATTAATTCTTCATAGTTTTACCGTTACAATTAAAGAAATTAAACAGAAATATTCAAACGTATTTAATATTTATTTTTGTGATTTCAAAATGAAAAAATCTTAATAATGCAAAATGTTTCGAATTTATAAGATACATTCCACTTTTTGGAAAAAATAGTGGATTGAAACAGCTTTTGTGACTTTTAAAAAGGGATGTAAAATAAATTTATCGTTTTAATTTTTTTGTTCTTTCTGGTACGCCACATTTTTTCTATTCGCTTACGAAATCTTTATGTCTGCATCTTTTTTAGTTTCCTATCGAACTGAACACTTTGAAATTGAGAATTCCTATGGTTTTTGGTTTTGATCTTGTTGCATTTGGTTCGAATATTTAATAATAAATATGTATGATTTTGCAAATAGCAACATTTGAACTAAAATTCATAAAACAATTTTGTAGCATTCTGGAAGAAATATTATTTCCAAACAATAATGATAAAATGAAGATGAAAAAACAAAACAAAAAATGACATCTTAAATATTTAAAAGATTTTCATTGCTCTTTGCAACATTTTTTCATACAATGTGCGTTCGCGCCAGAAGTTCTGGCGTGAAGTTCAAATTAAGAAGAAAGATGATCATGCTTCTGGGGCCCAGAAGCATGATCATCTTTCTTTTTTAAAGCTTATATAAATATATCCCCTTTTCCTATATCTTTTTATTAATTATTTGTCAAGTGGCTCAAAAAGCAGTTTCTTTACTTCCTTTCCCTTCCCTTCTTATATTGTATTTCTTTTTCATGCTTGCTTTTTCACATTTTTTATTAATTTATTTTTTTTGTGTCATTATTATTTTAATGAACGCAAATACAAATATTTTCTTTCAAAACTCTTTTAATTGGCGAAACTCACAATTTGTTAAACGAAATGGGAAAGCGGGTGTTACTGTCACAAAAGAAAAATGTTTTCACAAAATTTGCGAAAAAGTCGTTTTTCTTTGACATGTTTCTTTTTGGGCCATTTCAATCAATTTTATCCTCCTTTGGGGAAAAAAACTCTTAACTTTTATTTTGAATATTAAAATTAGTTTTGTGTGAGACATTCATAAAATTATTTCAGTAAAAATGTCAGAGATTAGCAGTAGTTATATACAGGGTATTACCCTGTTTTTTGTACCGTAATCCTTCCATTACGGAGGGCGCTATTTTTAGTAGTTTAGTAGTTTCATACTGTAGGTTTAGTAGTTTGGGATACTGTAGCTGGATACTGTAACAAGGACTTCAGAATCTCGGAACTTCAGAATCGTTTTACCAGTAATATTTTACCAGTAATATTTTAACAGTAATATTTTAACATATCATTGGATCTTATCATTCCAGCTATTTTTTATCAGTGAACATTTTTTATCACTAAAAATTTTTATTTTTTTATTAAAATTCGTTTTTGCGATTATCATTTATTAGCCTATTTGATTTCTTATCATTGACCCTTATCAGTAAAGCTTTTTTTTTGGCAATGGCATTTTTTATTAATTTTTTTATTAGATCAGATTATCGAAGCTTATAAACCCTGATATTGACCTTGGCACAAATATGCCCTGAGGCTATGATCTTATCAGTAAATATTTTTTTTGTCTGATATTGCTTATTTTATAAATGGATTAAGATCGAATATAAACCCGTGGCCCAAATATACCCTGAGGCTATGATATTATCATTCCTTATCAATAAAATATTTTTGCTTATTTTCATTTTTATTTTTTAAGCTTTATACATGTGTTATCAATTATTATCACTTGTTATCAGTCCGTTATCAGTTACAAAATTTTTATTCAAATTATTACAATTAAAATTGTTACAGTCACAATATTACAATTAAAAAAGGTTACATTTATAAAAAATTACAATTAACAATTTGGCGCCATGATTTCAAAATCCGCGTCCTTTTTCAAAGTCACAGCAAAGCAGAAAGGAACAAAAGGAAAACTTACGATCAAAAGAACTTGAGTCTCGTTCATGGCGCGAGAAATTTACAATGGAAATGAAACGTTGGTGGATTGAAATGTATGAATTCGGATGTTTAATAAAAAACTTTTTTTAAAAATTAATGATGAAGTTGTTGTATGGATCAGAAAGCTTAACATTAAATTTTACTGAAATTTTATTTTAGGATTTAGAATTTACAAAATATTCAAAGGTAAATTATACAAGTTTTACAATTCACAAAAACAATGTTTTAAAATTGGGAAAGAGAAAGAAAAGCCACGGTTTTTTGACAGTTCAACATCTTCGTATTTTGAAGGGCTGCAATGTTTTTTACAGACAAAATATTGTGATTTTTTCTTTTCTGTTGCATTTTTGTTACACAAATTTTTAAAGAATGGTTTCTTTGACAATCGACGTATCGACGTTTTTCGTTCTTCCATTTTTTCCGACATATTTTTTGTGAGCCATTTCGAAACAAAAACAGAACTAAAGAATGATGGAATTAAATACACTAATATTTGATTTTTTTAGTGTTTGATTACGTGTCTTGATTATTAAAGTAATAATGTTTCAAAAATTTAGGTTAAGATCACAATCTATAAGCGGTCTTCCGTCCTGGAACACGAAGCTTCTTGATACGCTAAAAATAAAAAGAGTTTAATTAAAACATGGCAAAACGCAATTTAAAGTATGAGAATATCTGCGCTTTACCAAATATTATTTTAATTGATAACGACCACAAAATTCATATCATCTTTATCGAAAATCACAAAGTAAAATAAAATAGGCACAAAATTGGTGCTAAAAATCCTAACGCATGATTTTGAATTGTTTTGTGAATATTTGGTAAAAAGTTTTTGTTTGTTGTTGTTAAAAGAGACTAAAGGCAATAAAGCAACAGAGTGTCAAACACTTCAATCATTTTTTGCAATTTTGAAATTCAAAAATAATTACTTAAGTTTTTATAAAATGGAGGGGCTTCAAATTCTTGTTAGTTGAATCTTTAAATGCTGCTAATAGTAGTTATATACAGGGTTTTTTGACTGCTGGCATACCGTAACCCATCCAAAACGGAGTGGGCTATTTTTAGTAGTTTAGTAGTTTCATACTGTAGGTTTAGTAGTTTGGGATACTGTAGCGGGATACTGTAACAAGACCTTCAGAATCCTTTTACCAGTAATATTTTTACAGTAATATTTTTACAGTAATTATTTCAACATATTAATGGATCTTATCATTCCAGCTATTTTTTATCAGTGAACAATTTTTATCACTAAAAATTTTTATTTTTTTATTAAACTTCATTTTTGCGATTATCATTTATTAGCCTATTTGATTTCTTATCATTGACCCTTATCAGTAAAGCTTTTTTTTTGGCAATGGCATTTTTTATTAATTTTTTTATTAGATCAGATTATCGAAGCTTATAAACCCTGATATTGACCTTGGCACAAATATGCCCTGAGGCTATGATCTTATCAGTAAATATTTTTTTTGTCTGATATTGCTTATTTTATAAATGGATTAAGATCGAATATAAACCCGTGGCCCAAATATACCCTGAGGCTATGATATTATCATTCCTTATCAATAAAATATTTTTGCTTATTTTCATTTTTATTTTTTAAGCTTTATACATGTGTTATCAATTATTATCACTTGTTATCAGTCCGTTATCAGTTACAAAATTTTTATTCAAATTATTACAATTAAAATTGTTACAGTCACAATATTACAATTAAAAAAGGTTACATTTATAAAAAATTACAATTAACAATTTGGCGCCATGATTTCAAAATCCGCGTCCTTTTTCAAAGTCACAGCAAAGCAGAAAGGAACAAAAGGAAAACTTACGATCAAAAGAACTTGAGTCTCGTTCATGGCGCGAGAAAAAAAGGGAACATGGAAAGGTAAACATTAACGATTGGAAGGGTCAAAACAAGAGATTTAATTTGAGCATTTCTTTATAAGTTTTTCGATCTCGATTGTAGTTGTTGCAAATTTTCCATCTGTGAGAATAATAACAGGAACAGTCAAAGCATAATTGTCATAACTGGTTTGGCCAATGAATTTTTTGTTGGTATAATCAAATATGTGAAATACGAAAATATTTTTATTTTGAGAAGCAAGATTAGAGAATAACATTAACTGCTCCATTGGTGCCATAACTGAACCATCCATTTTGGTAACATCTTTTACAAGAATATGTTTTCTAAGTGCAGGACAAATTCGTTTTTTCCATATTTTATCGTCTTTATATTCTGGATGTATAAAACATAAAAGTTTCCAAATCATTGGTTCAGGTCTTCTAACTAAATCGCATCTGTGAAACGGATTTACTGTAATATCTCTTAGAAAATATCCCATAAAGGCTGCCATTAGCGGTTGAATTTCGGTAGGAACTTTATCAGACACAGGAAAAAATTGTTTCCTAGGAATATCCATTTTTAATCAGAGAGCAGGAAAACAGCTGTTCTCGGTAGAATAATTTTCTAATAATGAACGATTCCAGCGTTTTTTGTTCTTTATATACTGTAGCCAATAACAAAAATTGGTAGTTTGCCAAAAATGATTACGAAATAACAAAAAAATAGAATTTTCATTGTTTATTAAATTAAAAGCACTTGAAAAAAATAAAAAATACAATAATTTTACAAAAGTTGATTAAAAATTGACACTTAAAAAAATACAAAAACGAAACAGTTTTTATATGGTTAAGCATAGGAAACTGTTTAAAAATTATTACAAAAAACGACACAAAAACGATACAAAAATGAAACAGTTTACAAATTTAATGAATTTCCTTTGATCTTTGCCGGTATTTCAGGGCATGGGAGGGAGGGAGGGAGTGAGGGAGCGAGAGCAGGTGCGAGGGTAGGTGCAACTTTTGTTTCACATTTGAAAATATGTCCAAATACATTTTTCTTTGTTGTTGCGAAATATTGACCATCGTTGTTGCGAATAATTGCAATTCTCATTGTTGCTTCTTTTACATTACCAATAACATTAAGTAGTTTTCCATCATGAAATAAATAACAAACTAATTGAATTCCATTTTGTTTGATTTTTTCGATAAAAAGTTCGATTTGTTCAGTTGGGTTCATAATACTGCCATCTTGATGTGTAACCGTTTTAATAAGATGACCTTGTCGGAATGACATGGGATTGTCATTTCTCCATTTTTTATCTCCTTCATACTCCGGATAAAACAAAAACAGAAGTTCGTTTATCATTGTCCGACTTCGTTTAATCGCACCTGTTCTGTTACGATGCTTATTAACATGTTGTTTTAAATAGAAACTCATAAAAGCAGCTATAAATGGATTTATTTTTTCAATAATCCCACCTGGAACAGCGTAGTAATAAGAACGAGTTTGCTTCATGATTAACGAATTTAATAATAATATTACTGAGAGCTTAAAATAAAACCACCGCTTTTGATAGCGTAATTTTTTAAAAATAACCGATTTTACAAAAAAGTTTGCTTTTATACGGTATTTTCCAGAAAACTATTTGTGTTTAACACATTTTGCCAGAAGAAACCATGAGCAACCAAATGTTCAAATACCGTATTTATTAAGAAAATTTATTCGCTATAACTTTTCTATCTGTCTCTCTCACACTCCTTTTTACAGTTATCTCTGGTTAAAAATTTACATCTTAGCTTAAATTCAAATCAATATTTTAATAAGTTTTATCAAATTTTATGGGTTATTATCTATTCCAAATGGATAATTTTGAAAAAATTTTTGATCTAGAAGATCTGTGCTTCCATCATCCTTGTAATATCATTATTTCAGGATCAACTGGAGCAGGAAAATCGACTTTGCTTGGGAATATTTTAAAATATAGAGATCAATTGTTTTGTCCAAAACCTGTTGATTTATTAGTTGCTTACGGGCAAAATAGTAAATTAATTGAACAGCTTAAAGAAGAAGGGATAAAAACTTGTAAAGGGCTGCCAGATTTCGATATAATTGACGAGCAATTGAAAAAGCCATCTCTTGTTGTTTTTGACGATTTGATGGACGCGGATGAAAAGTATTTAAACACATTATTTTTAAAGAAAGGAAATAATAACAATACTTCGATTATTTTTGTTGTCCAAAGCTTATTCCATCCAAAACTTCGATTGCTAAAAGCAAATTGCCAATACGTTTTCTTTTTAAAAAGTCCTAATCAAACATTGAATATCCGAACATTTTTCTCTCAAATTTACGGGAATAAATTTAAAGAAGCTTTAAAAGTTTACGCAGATTGTGTCGAAAATAATAAAATCGGAAGCTATTTAAGGATTTCATTGCATCCTAAAACAGATCCGTTATTTAAACTTGTAGCTGGAATTATTCCAGGAGAAGAATTTATTTCTTATACAATATGATTTCACAACTAAAATCGTTAAAAAAATTTGCAAGAATTCAATCTGCAATTACATTAACAAACGCTGAAGAGGAAGAAATTGAATTTATTCACAATATTTTTATTTATTATGTTAATAAACATTTTCCTGTACCAGAAAGAGTTAAAAATCTTGTGCAAGAAGATAAAGTTTTAATTAATTGTTTTGCACGAGCACGAAATTTAACTTCAATAAGGAAAAATTCTCTATATTTAAAACCACAAACCATTCGAATAATTTGTAAATGGGCTTTAAAAATTTACAAGCAAAAGAATAAACAAGAAAATATTAAATATCCCACCGCGGCATGCGTATAACTTGATATTTTACTATATTTTGTAAGTTTTTTAAGAAATAAAGTTATATTTTACTGATTCTTATAGTGATATTTGATAAAAATGGCTGAAAAAGTTGTCGTGATACCGTTTGCGCGGTATAAAGCAATGAAAGAAAAAGAAGAAAAAGCCTTAAAATCTATCCATGATATCAAGCAAGATGTTTCTGCAACAATAAAAAATCAAGAACTACAAGAATTAATTGCCAGAAAAGCTGAATATAAGGAAACTAATGAAGAAATTCCTAAAGGATTGTATAAGAAAATTCCGCAGAAAGCCGTTACTATAATTCCACCTCCCAATAAAAGAAGTGATTGGGAATTTCCAATAAAGAAAAAAGTTCAAAAACCAAGATCAAATGCACCAAGACAGAAAACTGTCAAGAACGTTTTAACGAAACCCATAGTTAATACAGAACCAAAATCTTTTTTCAAATGGAAATTTATTCAACAAGATTAATCCTCCCTCACTCCCTCCCACCAGCCCACCTGCCCTCTCGCTCTCTCCCACCTTAAAATGCCGGCAAAGATCAAAGGAAATTCATTAAATTTGTAAACTGTTTCATTTTTGTATCGTTTTTGTATCGTTTTTTGTAATAATTTTTAAACAATTTTCTATGTTTAACCATATAAAAACTGTTTTGTTTTTGTATTTTTTTAAGTGTCAATTTTTAATCAATTTTTATAAAATTATTATATTTTCAAGTGCTTTTAATTTAATAAACAATGAAAATTCATTTTTTTGTTATTTCGAAATATTTTTTTGTAAACTATCAATTTTTGTTATTGGATACAGTATATAAAGAACAAAAAACGCTGGAATCGTTCATTATTAGAAAATTATTCTACCGAGAACAGCTGTTTTCCTGCTCTCTGATTAAAAATGGATATTCCTAGGAAACAATTTTTTCCTGTGTCTGATAAAGTTCCTACCGAAATTCAACCGCTAATGGCAGCCTTTATGGGATATTTTCTAAGAGATATTACAGTAAATCCGTTTCACAGATGCGATTTAGTTAGAAGACCTGAACCAATGATTTGGAAACTTTTATGTTTTATACATCCAGAATATAAAGACGATAAAATATGGAAAAAACGAATTTGTCCTGCACTTAGAAAACATATTCTTGTAAAAGATGTTACCAAAATGGATGGTTCAGTTATGGCACCAATGGAGCAGTTAATGTTATTCTCTAATCTTGCTTCTCAAAATAAAAATATTTTCGTATTTCACATATTTGATTATACCAACAAAAAATTCATTGGCCAAACCAGTTATGACAATTATGCTTTGACTGTTCCTGTTATTATTCTCACAGATGGAAAATTTGCAACAACTACAATCGAGATCGAAAAACTTATAAAGAAATGCTCAAATTAAATCTCTTGTTTTGACCCTTCCAATCGTTAATGTTTACCTTTCCATGTTCCCTTTTTTTCTCGCGCCATGAACGAGACTCAAGTTCTTTTGATCGTAAGTTTTCCTTTTGTTCCTTTCTGCTTTGCTGTGACTTTGAAAAAGGACGCGGATTTTGAAATCATGGCGCCAAATTGTTAATTGTAATTTTTTATAAATGTAACCTTTTTTAATTGTAATATTGTGACTGTAACAATTTTAATTGTAATAATTTGAATAAAAATTTTGTAACTGATAACGGACTGATAACAAGTGATAATAATTGATAACACATGTATAAAGCTTAAAAAATAAAAATGAAAATAAGCAAAAATATTTTATTGATAAGGAATGATAATATCATAGCCTCAGGGTATATTTGGGCCACGGGTTTATATTCGATCTTAATCCATTTATAAAATAAGCAATATCAGACAAAAAAAATATTTACTGATAAGATCATAGCCTCAGGGCATATTTGTGCCAAGGTCAATATCAGGGTTTATAAGCTTCGATAATCTGATCTAATAAAAAAATTAATAAAAAATGCCATTGCCAAAAAAAAAGCTTTACTGATAAGGGTCAATGATAAGAAATCAAATAGGCTAATAAATGATAATCGCAAAAATGAAGTTTAATAAAAAAATAAAAATTTTTAGTGATAAAAATTGTTCACTGATAAAAAATAGCTGGAATGATAAGATCCATTAATATGTTGAAATAATTACTGTAAAAATATTACTGTAAAAATATTACTGGTAAAAGGATTCTGAAGGTCTTGTTACAGTATCCCGCTACAGTATCCCAAACTACTAAACCTACAGTATGAAACTACTAAACTACTAAAAATAGCCCACTCCGTTTTGGATGGGTTACGGTATGCCAGCAGTCAAAAAACCCTGTATATAACTACTATTAGCAGCATTTAAAGATTCAACTAACAAGAATTTGAAGCCCCTCCATTTTATAAAAACTTAAGTAATTATTTTTGAATTTCAAAATTGCAAAAAATGATTGAAGTGTTTGACACTCTGTTGCTTTATTGCCTTTAGTCTCTTTTAACAACAACAAACAAAAACTTTTTACCAAATATTCACAAAACAATTCAAAATCATGCGTTAGGATTTTTAGCACCAATTTTGTGCCTATTTTATTTTACTTTGTGATTTTCGATAAAGATGATATGAATTTTGTGGTCGTTATCAATTAAAATAATATTTGGTAAAGCGCAGATATTCTCATACTTTAAATTGCGTTTTGCCATGTTTTAATTAAACTCTTTTTATTTTTAGCGTATCAAGAAGCTTCGTGTTCCAGGACGGAAGACCGCTTATAGATTGTGATCTTAACCTAAATTTTTGAAACATTATTACTTTAATAATCAAGACACGTAATCAAACACTAAAAAAATCAAATATTAGTGTATTTAATTCCATCATTCTTTAGTTCTGTTTTTGTTTCGAAATGGCTCACAAAAAATATGTCGGAAAAAATGGAAGAACGAAAAACGTCGATACGTCGATTGTCAAAGAAACCATTCTTTAAAAATTTGTGTAACAAAAATGCAACAGAAAAGAAAAAATCACAATATTTTGTCTGTAAAAAACATTGCAGCCCTTCAAAATACGAAGATGTTGAACTGTCAAAAAACCGTGGCTTTTCTTTCTCTTTCCCAATTTTAAAACATTGTTTTTGTGAATTGTAAAACTTGTATAATTTACCTTTGAATATTTTGTAAATTCTAAATCCTAAAATAAAATTTCAGTAAAATTTAATGTTAAGCTTTCTGATCCATACAACAACTTCATCATTAATTTTTAAAAAAAGTTTTTTATTAAACATCCGAATTCATACATTTCAATCCACCAACGTTTCATTTCCATTGTAAAAACTACTTGTTTCTTTATCATTTCTTTTTAAAGTTAAAAAAACATTTATTTTGTCAAAATATTTCCAATGTCCTTAAAAAAATCTGTTTAACCGAAAATGGATATGTTTCTTGTTGTGCAATGCAACAACTTGTGATTTTGGAAGAAGTCTTAAATGATTGCAAGGAAAAATAAATGCTTTAGTGTTGTATCAAAAATCACATTTTTTAAACATAAAAAATTCATCAAACAAAAAAGATCGAAACAAATAGAAAAAGGAAAATAATCTTTTTCCCTTGTTTTGGAGAACACCACTAATTTTCACTTTTATTTTATGTATAGAGAATTTGTATTTCAGAAAAAATTAATAGTGTTATCATTGTTTTGCTTTGGTTTCATTTTAGATTAATATTACTACAGAGTAACTTTATTTTTAATACCAAGTTTGCATAATTTCACAAGCTAAATTTGACTCAAAATAAAATATTCAAATACAAAATTTATTAGAACACTGAATGCCGTAAAAAGCTGTGTTGTGTCTCTACTTTTTTTTGTTCAAAATTTAAAAAATGATTTTGTTAAAGAAAAAAATGTCAAAGACTCTCCCGATTTGTTCCATTTACAAGGGCTGTCGGCCGACAGATAAAAAATTTATTTTTTATCTGAATTAAAATTTATCTTTTCACATTTTTTAAATAAATACTGTTCCATTGAATAACGAATGTATGCCAGATTTCACATGTTAAAAATTTTAGTTTTGTAATTAACGGAAAATAAAGGTCTTATTACCTTGCAAAATTAAAAATATAATTAAAAAATATTAAAAAATTAGGATTTTGAAATGATATCGTTGCAATTTAAAAAATTTATCTCAATATTGTCAATTTGGGTTCAATAAAAAATCTTTAAAAAACAAGAATATTACATAGTTTTTCACAGAACGTTTCGGCTCTTAAAAGAAATAAACTGAAAAAAGCGAAGAACACAAACAAAACAAACTGTTTTTGGGAGATGTTTCCCCGTTGCTTGCGTGATCAGAAAATTTGTTTAAAATTTTTTTTCATATTTGTCGCGTCCCTTTTTTTGACACATTTCCTGTTTTGCAGGCGAAACAATACTATTTTATAATTCATTTGTGAAAATTTAAATGTTACTTATGTTGGTGAATATTTTATTTATATGAATAATATATGATATTTTTATTATAAATGTGTCAGTAATAGTGCCATGAAAAAAAATCTTCTTGCAATAAATTGGGTATTTTCCTGGAGATTCAAGAAACATCCGGTGCCCATTAAAAATATTAATTGGAGTTTTGAATTTTAAAAAGTAAAATAAAATGCAGGACTTTAAAATAAAAATCATAAAACAAAGCCTGAAAAATCCTATATTTTTTTTTCTAATTTTTATAAAAATTGAATTCATGTGGAAATTTTAAGGGGTAAAATTATTCAAAGGAAATGAAATATTGGATTACCTCCAAAGGTAACTTTAGTAAAAAGAAAAATACAACAAAATATTGAAAAAAATTAATCAAACTGCAATAAACAAATTTTTTATTAAAACAAATGCTATAGAGACTAATATTCTCTTGCTTTTCATCGTACTTTGTTTCTAAAAAGATCAAAAGCGAATTTCGTAAATGTTCTGCACAAATAAGAAGTCGAAAGAGGCGGGATCAAAAACGAAGGAACTATGGCGTTTTAGTGTTTCGTTTTTTGATTCAACATATTTCTTATTCATTTTTACAAAATTTATTATGATGTTTTTTGAGAAATGCGTTTTTCCAGTTCTTCAAAATATGTTTTTTTTGAATATTTTTATTGAAAATAAAAAGTGCTGGTATCGAAAAAGTAGAAATTAGTAAATAATCTTTTTTTTATAAAATTTGATTATTTATTATATTATAACAATTGATACCTTAACTGCGTTATCAAAAATTTATTCATTACTCATGTCATTCACTGATTCAACATTGATTTTTGAATCACCAACAATGAAATTCATTGATCAGCGGTCTGGTTTTAAAAATTGATACTGTTAATCACTTATCAATTAATTTTAAAACTTTGTTGTAGAACAAAAAATATAGGAACCTAATTCATTATGTTCTGACAGAAAATTCATTCTTTAAATTTGCTTATTCTTTTTCCTAAATAACCGGTGGCTTTTGGCTAAAGCACTCTTACAATAATTCCGAATTCAGCCCCAAACCTAACAAACATCATTAAAACAGTTGTTTCTGATGCTTTAGTTTTAATGCGTTATTTGGAAGAAACGATTTTGCTGTAAGTATTTACTATATATATCAATTTGTAAGCTGAACTTTTAAAAATAAATAATATTTTACTGATCCCTTTCTTGAAATACCTCCGAGATTCGATTTAAGATTATTACGACAAAATAATTTTTCTCTTTGAAATATATAATATTACATCTTACCCAATTCGATCAAATATTCAAAAAATGAAAAAAATGCAATCCGTCAGATGGAAAAATTTTCCAATAAAACGATTTATTAATTCATTTCATTTTTAACGTTTTGATTCTTTCTTTAAATCTATTTCGTCTTTTTTGAAAGATTTCATCTTTTTTTATTGCATTCGTTTTTGACGCCCCATTTTTTGCAACAAAAACATGTCAAAAAAGTATTTTCGTTAATAATGTTTTAAACGCATTTTTATTCAACATTATGAAACGTCACAAATAAAATCGGACTGGCCGGCCATTCTTAAAAACACTTCAAAATATCCTTTTACAGTTAATTTTTGTGGCTAATAATATTGCTTTCACCATTCCAGATATTATAGATAAAAAAAAATTTTGTATGAACTATTTGTATTTATTATTGTTATAGCCTGCAATCCGTATCATGCGTTTCGGATTGGGTCAAAAATCAAGACAATTAACACGGATTTTGAAAAACTTTTGTATGTTAGTTATGGTAATAGCAATATTTTTACCAAAAAATAAAAATACACCTGCAAAAAAGTTTATGAGCCTTTTTCAAAAATCTCACTGATCGGAATGCCTTCTCATATTCAATATATTTTCATCTGGATGAGCGCCTCTTTTTTCTTTTCAATACGTTTTTGGAATATTTGATCTTAATAATTCCATAATTTTATTTTTTAAAAAATAAAATAATTTTAATATGAAAATCACAAATCTACAACAAATTTGTTCCGAAAGCAATACCATTCTAATTTCATTAATTATTTTATAACATTTATTTTTCAGATATTTCTATCAGAAATCTATTTGTATTAAAAGTTTTTGCCAACAACCTTTTCATACGGAACCTTTATGAAACCTAAAGCTTCACCAAAAAACTACAAAAAATAACTCTTTTCATGCTTTTTAATTGTTCGAATTTTTCCATATATTCATTAAAGAAACACATTTCAAAAAGAAAGAAGAATGATGTTGCTGGTGACATAGAGGAAATGTTTATTTAAAATTTTTTTAATTTTGACATTGTTTCACACTTTTTTTCACACCTTTTTTCACACCTTTTTCACACCTTTTATCACACATTTTATCACACCGAAAAAAAATAATTTGGTACTTTCGAAAAAAAGGGTTTGATTCAGACATGAACCCTATCATAAACAAAACCTTCATAGAATCCTCGATTCTCAATGTATCATTGGAAAATATATTCTGTTAAACGGAATTTCATTTTAAATTACTTATTTGAGTTCTTTTTAGCAATTTTAATAAATAATGACGAAAATTCTTCATTAATTTAATCGAAGATATATTTACAAAATCCGTGGTAAATTTGTTGTTTAGACAAAGCAACTTGATACAAATTTTTAAACAATACTTCATTTTCTTATTCGTAATTTTTAATTATTCAAAACAAATTTCATAAACACTTTATTTAACAACATTTTTATGCTTCGTTTTAAAAATCCAAAAGATGGTTAAAAGTGACTACTGATGGGTGGAAAGAAAATCGATGTTTTGACATTATTTTTGTGGCATTACGAAATATTGTTTGTTTTTATAAATCAAAAAAGTATTTCCATTTGATTCGGGTGCTTTTTATATTTTAATTTGTCTTTTTTGGAATATTTAATTAATTAATTCATTAAATTTTGTATTGTAAAATAAATACAGAAAGCATCTCAAACTTGATTTTAAATATTATTCATTGTTGACCGATGCATGGGCAATATTAAAAAAATTATTTTAATAATTAAATTACGAAAGCATTTTTGATAGAAATAAATTAGTCATAGAGTTTTAATCTAAGCTCAGGATTTTAATTTAAAGCAGCGCTATTCGTGACAACCAGCTTGATTCCAACATGTCTTGGAAATTTTTTAAAAAATAAAGAAAGATAAGATAAAATACAACATTTGCACCGAAATGACAAGAAAAAAGTATATTTAATTTGTGTAACTAAAAAGCAACAGAAAGAAAAAAATCACATTATTTTGTGTGAAAAAACGTTACAGCCGGCTGGGCTAGCCCTAAAAAATATGAAGATGTTGAAATGTCAAAAAATTTATCTTTCCCAGTGTTACCGAGGCGCCGACGCCGGCGTCGACGCCGGAGACAGTTTTTTTACACAAAATGTTTTAATTTTCAACTGTACTATTAGATTTACCATTAAACATGCATTATTAATGCTATTATTGATTGTTTTGAATACTTTTTTTCTGATGACTATGCCACAGAATACTATTGTGTAGATTTTTGTTGGGAAATATTGTCAAAAAAACATTGAGAAAAAAAAACACAATGCTTTTGCTTTTTTTCTGTTCAATTAACCGAAAATGGATATGTTTCTTGTTGTGCAATTCAACAACTTGTGATTTTGGAAGAGGTCTTAAATGATTTGAAGGAAAAATTAATGCTTTAATTTTGTATCAAAAATCACGTTTTTTAAACATAAAAAATTCATCAAACAAAAAAGATCGAAACAAATAGAAAAAGGAAAATAATCGTTTTTCCTTGTTTTGGAGAACACCACTAATTTTTACTTTTATTTAATGTACAGAGAATTTTAAAATTCCAAAAAAATTAAAAGTGTTATCACTGTTTTGCTTTGGTTTCAATTTAGATTAACATTTCTACAGAACAACTTTATTTATAACACCAAGCTTGCATAATTTCAGAAGTTAAAAAAGACTTAAAATAAAATATTCATACAAGATTTTTAGAACACTGAATGCCGTAAAAAGCTGTGTTGTGACTCTGTTTGTTTTTTTCGAAATTAAAAGAAAATGTTTTAAAAGACAAAAATGTCGAAGGTGTTTGTCTTTGACTAAAAAAAGTCTTCTGATCAAACCAAAAATAGGAAGTCAAAACACAGAATTAGAAAATAACACTTTTTTCCAGTTTTATTTCACCTAAAAAAGTGTTTATGCAAAAAATCATAATGCTGAATGCATTTATTGAAAAAACAATTAGCAGAGCAAAAAATGAAATTACGCCGTCTTTTTTTTGTTTTTCTTTCAAAATGAAATCGGTTGCTTTTGAAATATTATTTTTACACAGGCTATTTTTTGTTAAGTTTTCACTGGAACAAGTGAATAAAAAACTTTCATCGGAACAAATTGTGAAATATTTGCGTTTGTCGTTATTCATAAAAATAATTTTTGAATATCAGAAATTGTAGATCAAAAATAGTTAAACGAATGTGAGGTTACTGGAATAAGCATTTTTGAAGTTTTTAATCTTTTTTTGGGTTTCAGATTTAAGGTTTAAGTTTATCTTGAAAATCTTGAGTTACCGTACCTCCAGCATTGAAACATCCATAAAATTTAAAAATCCTTGCGTTTTAAAAGAACAATGTCCGGGATATCCATACAGGTCAAATTGATGTTCTTTGCCCCCAAATTCAATTTTTTTGGATAGAAATCTCGAAAATCCCGGAATTCGCCCTAAAAATTCCCCAAAATTTTATGAAAATTTTTTATTCAACAAAAATCATTTCTTCGTAAATATTTTATTTATGCCCAGAATAAGTTACTTTTTATTATATAATATATAATTTACGAATATCAATGTTTTATTCAAAAAAAATGAAAAAGATTTATCTTTTTCGTTTTTTTTGAATAAAACATTTATAAATAACAAAAAGCTTAAAAATGCAGTGATATTTTTCTGGTTTTTTTAAATAAAGCCAGAATTTGTGGAAATGCAGTGAATAAAATCAATCTTTAAAATTGAAGTATTTTTTTCAAAAGCTAAAAAATTTCTAAACAAAATAACCAATAAAATATTCAAAAAGTCTAAAATGCGAAAAACAAGTTATTTATCTTGAATGAAGCGAACAAAAAAAACAAATGCAATGAAAACTAAAGTTTTTGTGCCTTCCATTTTTTCTGTCTTGAAAAAGAAGAAAAAAGTATTTTTTATGTTTCACAAAAAAAGACATCAAAAAAGTCGGGCGAAAACTGTTGAATCAAGTCGTTTTAGTGTTTGGTTTTTTGGACTTTTTTTCACAAAATTTCTTTATTCGTTTCTTGTTTTGAAAAAGGTGCTATAAACTTTCTTTATCGTCTAATTTCGGCAGTTTTGAATATTTTACTCCGAAACAAAAAAAAAATGTTGGGAATAAAACGATTTATAAAAAATAAAATTGTCTTTAAAATTTATTGTCTTCGATATTAATTGAAATAAAATTTTTGCATCAACATACCGAGAAAAATATAAATTTTAATCATATGTCAGATTTTACTTTCTTTGGAAAAAAGAGCACATTTATAAATACTTGTAAATTGTTCTTTTAACAAATGTAAATAGCACAAAAAAATCAATTTACAAGATCATGTTAATGAGAAAAGTCAAAAAGTATTTTTATCAAGTCAGAAATAGTCGGAAAAACACCTCCTACGAACAGATCTGTGCAACATCTGATTTTTAGAATCAAGAATTTGAGAAATCAGAAATCGAGATTTATTTTTTCAAAATCGAGATCGATTTTTTTTTAATAAATCAGAATTGAGTATCAGAATCTGTTGCAGCGCTTACAAATAATATCTTTTTTGACCTTTTTTGTCTGTTTTTAAAGTATAAACAATACCAGTTTTGGAGTTGGCTGGATATCTGTTTTTTGGGGAGTTCAGTGCACTTTTGTTTGATACATTTTTGTTTAAAAAATAAAGCAACGATGTAGAACAAAAATTTTTTTAAAAAAGCAACAAAAGGATCAGGCGGTTTTTGACAAAGAAAGAACAAAAAGAGAAAAAAAAATGAATTTGTTTAACATTTCATTGTTTTTTGATAAATTTTCTTTTGAATACTAGCGACTTTATTATTTAAATTTTTTTGAATATTTAATATCAATTTTTAGATGTTAATAAACAGCAAAACTGGTTTTTAGTCAAAATAAAAGCATATTATTAGGTTTTAGTGCCCGATCACTTATCCTGATATTTACAGTATTAAAGAAATAAAATTTACACAACTCATAATTATTCAATTTTTTTGTTATTTTTTACTCTAGTAATATCGATACCAAAATACGATCTATTTTTTTTCATATTTTTTCACAATTTTTAATGTGTATACATATTTCATGACATCGGCCAACAGCATTGCAGGGCACATGTTTTAAAAAAATTTATTAGCCGGCTAAAATAAATTTTTTTTATCGTCGTCCGAATCGTATAAAAATGGTTAGAATAAGTTGCCACTATTTAAATAAAAAAGCCACGAAAAAGTTGGACTAAAAATTTAAAAAAGAGTACGTTTTCTTCCAAAAATGAGGTTCGCAAACTGCCTGTATTTGACGGCCTTTACAAACAATATTCATATTGATCTTGAGTGGCACTAACAGATAAAAAACTTGAACTACTCCAATTGGTTCTAATTCTTAAATCTATATTTCCCTCCAGGAAAAGATTCAAGTATTTTGCTGTCTTTTGTTAATTGTTTTGGCACAGACAAATATATCTTTTTTTGGACCAGCAAAAATTAGTTCCTTCTTCACTCTCATCAATTTTGTTGTTAAAAAATATGACATTTCCAACTCGAGCTCAATTTAATGCAACCGTTAATAAGCAATATTTTGTATTACCAGATTCAATTATTTATTATATCTCTAAAAATCCAACCTCTCCAAAATGCTATCGAAAAATGGTTCAAACATGCAAATATTTTTTTATTCAAAATTCCATTTTAATCTTAAAATCATATAACCAGGATATGAAAGGAAAAATATTTTTCGATGGTCAGCCAAAAAGTTTTGACCTGAAAAATATTTCAATAACCAAACTTTGGATTACTGAAGAATTTGGGATTTCTTCATACAAATATTTATCACCAGTGCTTCTGAAAATTTATCGCTGTGAAGCAAAAGTCCTGGATCTTTGGGGTCAAACAATTTCATACAATCAACTTTTGCTTCTTTCTTCCAAAGTTGAAAACATTCGGGGTTGGCATGTTACTGTAGAATACGAGAATGGTTCACTCGTACCTTTCGAAATTTTTTTTGAAGCTTTTTCGAAGATTAAACAAATCATGTAAGATTTCCATATAAAGCTCATTTTCTGTAAGCTACGAGCATTTCGGATTATTCTTGGCACAGGCGCACCGAATTGATACCAGAAGGGTGTAAAGTGTTTTTTCTAGGTAAACATGGTTCAAAAACCTCATTTTCGTTGTCATTTTTGTTCCAAGTGACCTAGTTTTCGTTATGCAAATTTCTGAAGTCAAAAATGAAAAATCGCCATCTTTGAAGATAAAATCACCAAAATGATACCACTGAAAGCCCTTGACGAGCTGATTCCAAATATATAAAATTTGTTAAGGTTTGACCCCTTTTTGAAGGCGAAAACAGGCACAGAACGCCAAAAATCGTGTTTTTTCACTTTTTTGTGATTACGAAATCTCCAGGACCACTCCGACGAAAAATTTTTTTATACTTAATTCTTCCTTAACTACTTGGGCATCAAAAAATAAAAACATTTGGAACATCCATTTGGTCCTGTATGGTGTTATCTATGCTCGAACATGCTCAACTCTAACATGGTCAGCATGAGTCGCGGGGCTTATCTCAATGAACATGTTAGATTTTGACTTCCGGTGACTTGTATTATGAAAAACCATATCAACAGAGTATGTTGGGTCAGTTTCAGCTATTTTGGTAACGATTTCGTAATAGGGGAATCATTTGAAACTCCAATATTGTGCAACATCACCCGTTGAAGTATTAATTCAAAAAAGGTCAATTTTTCTTAACAAATGAAGGAAAATGTGCTTCTACAATAAAAATCAGATGCCAAATTAGTATTTTCAAGCATTAAACAATGAAATTGTGCAATTGCTGATATTTGGGAACTATTTGAAAAATAGGTGTTTTTTGGTCCATTTTCAAGGTAATCAAAAACTGTAAATATCATCATATATCAACTTTTTGTGCTTATTACAATGAAATATAGCTTGTTTAGAGTAATTATGCAAATTTTCAGGCACGGAAAAGGTCTAGTTTTTATTTGGCTGCATTTTAAAAATTTGGGTATTTTTTTGCAACTAAAACTATCATAAAAAATGGTGGGAAATTAAAAGTGGGTATTCCCAGGTGTTGAAATTGTACCTACTAATTCTAAACATGTTATATTTGATTGGTAACGGCAAAAAACGTTAATACGTATATTATTTTATGCCATTTTGGCAGTCAAAAAATGGTCAAAAATACGGTAAATTTTGATGCGGCCTGAAAAATCATAAATTTCCGATTATTGAATGTTTATTCCTTATAATTACTTTTATTATACCTATTTTATGTTTTAAAAGCATTAGTTCTTTTGTTCTTAACCAAAAACCAAAATTACTTTAATTTTCCCTTCAAAGTCTAACGTTGTTGAATTTCTAAATTTCACATTGATGGCATATTTCTAAATAATATCGAAATGTCATGAAACTAGCACAGATTACTCTTATTACATGGTATTTTATTGTGTAAGTCTTTGCATGTCAATATCTTACACCATACACAAGTTTTACCCCAAGGTTGATGTTGGAGATATTGATCACGCGCACCTTTTTTACTGGCTATCGCTAAGTACTCCACTCATTTCAATAAGTTTTATATATTTGGAAAGCCCATAGACTGGGCTATTTGATGTGATATGTCTTTGCTTTAAATACTTTGATATGCAAATTTTTCTTCTGTGCCGAAAATTGCAGTACCCGAAATTTCGGCATTAGGGGTCAGATAAAATTTTTTTGAAGTATACATTCAAAATTCCTAACTTATATGTACAATCTCGGATAATAACTTTTTGAGTGGTTTACTTTTGGATTTTTCCCGAGTTTTTCCATTTTTGGCAATATAGTAACTTTCAATTACCCTGAAATCAAAAGTGCGAGATAAATTGTCCCAAAACTTTCAGAATAATGTTTTTTCACCTAGTTTAATCGAATGGACCAAAAAAATTTTCATATAAAAATTTCACGTGCCGCAAGATTTGAATCCTGTTGTCTCTTGAACCCAATTTGGAAAAATTCGATTTTTGCTATTTTTGGATTTTTTGAAATTTTATTAATAAAAGGGGATTATAGTTGAAAATGCTGAATTTATTATAAAAAAACAAAGAAAAAATGTTTTTGATAAGATTCATGTAGAAAAAACTAACTTTTTGATAGTTTTAGTTGCAAAAAAATACCCAAATTTTTAAAATGCAGCCAAATAAAAACTAGACCTTTTCCGTGCCTGAAAATTTGCATAATTACTCTAAACAAGCTATATTTCATTGTAATAAGCACAAAAAGTTGATATATGATGATATTTACAGTTTTTGATTACCTTGAAAATGGACCAAAAAACACCTATTTTTCAAATAGTTCCCAAATATCAGCAATTGCACAATTTCATTGTTTAATGCTTGAAAATACTAATTTGGCATCTGATTTTTATTGTAGAAGCACATTTTCCTTCATTTGTTAAGAAAAATTGACCTTTTTTGAATTAATACTTCAACGGGTGATGTTGCACAATATTGGAGTTTCAAATGATTCCCCTATTACGAAATCGTTACCAAAATAGCTGAAACTGACCCAACATACTCTGTTGATATGGTTTTTCATAATACAAGTCACCGGAAGTCAAAATCTAACATGTTCATTGAGATAAGCCCCGCGACTCATGCTGACCATGTTAGAGTTGAGCATGTTCGAGCATAGATAACACCATACAGGACCAAATGGATGTTCCAAATGTTTTTATTTTTTGATGCCCAAGTAGTTAAGGAAGAATTAAGTATAAAAAAATTTTTCGTCGGAGTGGTCCTGGAGATTTCGTAATCACAAAAAAGTGAAAAAACACGATTTTTGGCGTTCTGTGCCTGTTTTCGCCTTCAAAAAGGGGTCAAACCTTAACAAATTTTATATATTTGGAATCAGCTCGTCAAGGGCTTTCAGTGGTATCATTTTGGTGATTTTATCTTCAAAGATGGCGATTTTTCATTTTTGACTTCAGAAATTTGCATAACGAAAACTAGGTCACTTGGAACAAAAATGACAACGAAAATGAGGTTTTTGAACCATGTTTACCTAGAAAAAACACTTTACACCCTTCTGGTATCAATTCGGTGCGCCTGTGCCAGGCGTTGATTGAGTTTTAAAGAAAATGAGCTATAAGATTATTTTAGCACTACTTTGATTTTTTCAGCTATTTTGATTTTACTCTTTTAAGCATTTCATCCAATACTTTCAAAGAACTTCTAAAAATTCCACAATTTTTAAAACTTGATAAATGTGGAATTTTCTTTGTTCCAGAGAATTTCGATATTGAAAGTTTTTGTATTTATATGAAGGTATGCAAATTTATTTTTCTGTTTATGAGGTCGACCTCTACATTAACAATAAAAATTTCAACACAAACACAGGAGTCGGAATTTCAGCAACATTATTTTTCGGTAAATAAAATTTTTTTATTTTTAGAGAAACAAGAAAACAAAATTCTTTTTAAATTTTTCCGATTCTATTTTTCAAAGGTATAAGAATCGGCTAGAAAATATCATCGATCAAATTCTTGCAGATGAAAATCGTGATTACAAACTACCATTTATTTGGTTTCCTGGAGTAAATGCGGAAAAAATAAAAAAGTTAGGAAAACTTTGATTTTTTTCAAGCATTCGTTTTTGTGTTTATTTTTTGTTTAAATTATCTTTTTTCTGCAACAAATTTTCTCTACATGTTTTGTGATCAACAGGCTTTGCAAAAAGATAGATATGGTTTTGGTTTTCGAAAATGATGTCATTGTATTCATTAATTGTTATTTTTTCCACAAATAAAAATTTGCATGATTTTATTATTCAAATAAACTTTTTTAAATATTGGTATATTATCCATTCTCGGATTTGTGCATTTAATTTATCATATGTTATGATACAGTTATTTTTTTTCGAATAAGTTTTTATTAAAAAAAATTACAATCAAATATTCCAAAAAAAGAATTGAAATAAAATGCTCACAGCGAAAAGAAATTATTTGCAACAAAATGATTCATTTAAACCAAAAAAGTTTTTGTTTCATTTGTGTTTTTCTTCGTTGAAATTTTATTTATTTCAAAGACAGATTATGTTTGTTATTTTTGTGAAAGATATTCTTTTTTTATTTTAAAAGAATTAATTTTTTGATTTTAAGTGCAGAATAAAAAAAAAATATTACTATAATACGAAATATTGCAAAAATGTTCATAACCGGAGATTTATCTGCTTTCGAAGTCGGTGCATTTGAATGTTTTTGATGCCTTACATTAACTTAAAATTTAACATTTTTATGATTAAAAAAAGTGCATTAATCAAATATTCAAAAAATGGATTGAAAAGATTGTGAAACTTTGTTTTTCAAATCTTTAGATGAGCACAAAAAAAATTAAACAAAGCTAAATTCGATTTTAAAATATGCTAAAATAAATAATGATGTTATCAATAGTTCAGGTGCTTACAAAAGTAATATCTTTGTTAAAAGATATTTTCGTTTAGTAATTATAATAAAACAACAAAATCTAAACTTTCGGAACATTCAAAAATTCAAACAATATTAGGCCATACTTAAATGAAATTTTTTTTTAAATTTTAAATTTTTATTTGCGCTGAAAACAGAAACTAAACAGAGAAAATAAATGTCTGGAAATTACATCTGCGGCATTGCGAAATTTTGAAGGTTTTTATAGGGGCTGTCAATTATTTAATTTCGCGATAAATATAGGCAGATAACTTTGTCAAATAAAAATCGCAAAAACTAATGGACTGTCCATGAATTAAAAAATTTTTATTGCAAATTCTTTCCAGTTTTTTTTAGAATGTTTGATATTTTTAACAATAAATATATCTGTAACCAGCTATAATAATAAAAAATGCAAAAAAGTACGCTTAAATTTTGTAAAGAAAATGAACAATAAAAATAAATTTACTATGAAAAATAAAGCCACAAACTTAAATTGTTTTTTCTGGTTCTCAAATCAATATTTCCCTCCAAGAAAAGATTCAAGTGTTTTGCTAGTCTTTTATTAATTGTTTCTGCACAGACAAGTTATATCTTATGTTTTGGCCAGTCAAAGTTAGTTGCTTCCCCATCCTCATCAATTTTGTTTTTATAAAAGATGGCATTTCCAACTCGAGCTCAATTTAATGCAACCGTTAATAAGCAATATTTTGACTTACCTGATTCAATTATTTATTATATCTCTAAAAATCCCATTTCTGTCAAATGCTACAAAAAAATGGTTCAAACATGCAAATATTTTGTTATCCGAAATTCTATAATAATCGTAAATTTTTATAATCGATATAAAAAAGGAGAAACATATTTTGATAGAAATCCCCAAACAAATATTTCTTCATGCAAAATTTGGATTACTAAAAAAGCTAAAATTGATTTTGTTGGTGATTTCTCTTTTGTGCGTTCTAAAATTTATCGTTTTGATGCAAAATATTTGTTTCTTATGGGTCCAACTAGTCCATCTATGTCATATAAAGAACTTTTATTTATATCTTCAAAAGTTGAAAAACTTGGTTTTTGTGCTGTTGTTAAAGATGCAGATGAGTCAGTGGTTCATTTTGAGAAGATTGTTGCAGCATTTCCAAAACTTAAATTTATTGAATAAGTTTTTTATGCAAATTTTAAAAAACATTTTTTGTTCTCTTTTCAGATATATCGAATCCAAAATTACGACAAGTTTTTCATCTAAAACTTTTAAAGAACTCTTAAAAATTCCACAATTTTTAACACTTGAAAGGTGTGGAGTTGTGTTTATTCCAGGAAATTTCGATATTTAAAGTTTTTATGTTTATATGAAGGTATGCAAATTTACGTTTGATATAAATAATACTTAAAAAGTTTTTAGAAAAACACACAAACAAAATTCTGTCTTAACTTTATTAATTCTGTTTCTGAAGGGTTTAAGAATCGTCTGGAAGAAATCATTGATGAAATTCTTGCCGATGAAAATCATGACTATAAACTTCCATTTCTTTACTTTTGGGGATTTAATAGAGAAAAAGCCAAAAAACTGAGAGCACGTTGGGATCAACTTTGATATTTGACGGTAATAGCAATTTTTCATATGATTTTAGAGTCAAATGACTTTAAAGCCCATATCCAGGATTTTTTTGCTGGTGGCTGAAAAATTAAAGGGGAACATTCCTTTGATCTTTTGCCGCCGGTGGCAAAAACAAAAATTTTTTTTCTCGATTTTGGGGTCTTCTGCCCCCCTAAATACGGGCCTGATGACTTTTTTGATAAAAATACAAAACGAAACTGTTTTCAGCAAAATGCGCTGTTACCTCAGTTATTCCAACGTGAAAAGCCTTCGAAAGTGCATTTGTGTTTATGTTTTCACGATTTGTTTGATTTGTCTTTTATCTTCAATAAAATTATTTTCAACTAGTTTTGTCAATTGTTTTTATTTTCAATCTTTCCCAATTTGACAACGTGTATTTGGGAAACTCACGGTGTGTCGAATTCCTTTAAAACTGTCGGTGCCAAAACGACTTTTTCAGTATTAAATTTTAAAACCTAGATTCTGAAGGACTGAAACAATTTAAACGAATTCTGTAAAACCAGAAAAAAAGAGCATCATCTCTTTAGTATGAAAAAGCAGGAAATTGTAAAATTCGGATTCTGAATCCTGCAGGAATCAGAATCCAAGAAATTTTTTTTCTCCAGAATCCATAAAAGTGGTATCACTAGATTCGTCTCGACGAGTAGATTAGGACAGGAGAAAAAAATTTTAGTTTTCGACGATTCTGAAGCTTGATTCAGTGTTTTAAAAATTTCTACTGTATTTTTTTCTTTTGAAGTTTACGGCTTCAGAATCTTCAAAAACTAAAATTTTTTTCTCTTGTCGTAATCTACTCGTTGAGACGAATCTACAGGGTGTCCCAAAAAAAGTGGCGGAGGGGCTGATATACAACAACGAAGAGGAATGAATTTATAACTATATGTGGACTGGTATGACCCTACGAAGAGCAAATTATTACAGTAATCTCACTTCTTCACAACTTTCGCTTCGGGACCCACAACGTTCACAAATTAAAAAATGACCGTTTTTCGTGTGTTTCGTAGGTACACCATCATAATTTTTCCAGAGGGTGCTTTAAAAATCTGTTAAGTAGGTTTTTTAGACAACCGATGGAACTCGTCGGTAGGCTTTATTTTGAGGCTATAACTCTTTTCTTCGAACTACACCGAACTTTTTCCTGAACCCTTGCGCAAAATTTTTCATTTTTGGTCAACTTTGACGTATTGGTGTAGTTCACAGATGAGAAGTTGGGAGCTAATATTTGTTGCCAACAAACTTCAGCCCATTTGTGACTCATTCCATACCAAAATATTGAAATTCAAGACAACACACTTTTTTCGATACCTGAAAATGCCCAAAAACGGCTGCTTAAACAAGTATACTAAGAAATAGCGAGTAAGTATGTATACATGAAAGTTCTAAAATGTTCATTTTTGTTACAAATCAATAAAAATAGTCCAGAAAAATACTCTAAAATACATTTCAAGTGTTTATGACCAATTTGAATACTTTAACATTGAAGTGAATTTCATCGTGTTTTAAGTATACTTACTTACATACGAAAATTACGGCTACTTAAAAAGTCAATTTTCAAGATTTCAATATTTCGGCATGGAATGAGTCACAATTGGGCTGAAGTTTGTTGGCAACAAATATAAGCCCTCAACTCCTCCTGGAAAAAGTAGGGCAATCCGCCGAAGTTAGCCAAAAATGAAAAATTTTGCGCAAGGGTTCAGAAAAAAATTCGGTGTAGTTCGAAGAAAAGAGTTATAGCCTCAAACTAAGGCCTACCGACGAGTTCCATCGGTTGTCTAAAAAACCTACTTAACAGATTTTTAAAGCACCCTCTGGAAAAATTATGATGGTGTACCTACGAAACACACGAAAAACGGTCATTTTTTAATTTGTGAACGTTGTGGGTCCCGAAGCGAAAGTTGTGAAGAAGTGAGATTACTGTAATAATTTGCTCTTCGTAGGGTCATACCAGTCCACATATAGTTATAAATTCATTCCTCTTCGTTGTTGTATATCAGCCCCTCCGCCACTTTTTTTGGGACACCCTGTAGTGATACCACTTTTATAGATTCTGGAGGAAAAAAATTTCTTGGATTCTGAATCCTGCAGGATTCAGAATCCGAATTTTACAATTTCCTGCTCATTCATACTAAAGAGATGATGCTCTTTTTTTCTGGTTTTACAGAATTCGTTTAAATTGTTTCAGTCCTTCAGAATCTAGGTTTTAAAATTTAATACTGAAAAAGTCGTTTTGGCGAAAGGTCTCACCGACACGTTCGACACACCGTGAAACTGTTATTAATTTTCACGAATAAAGGTTCCAGTGTTTTATTATTCAAAAAAAAACTTTTTTAATATTGCAAATAAAATATACTGGTCTCGATGCTTCGTGCCTGTATTTCATTTTAACCTATGAGTGAAAATGCAATGTCGAATAAATTTTAACTGTAATCAAATATTCCAAAAAAATTGAAACAAGTTGCTCCAACTGAAAGCAAAAACTTGTAACAATAATGATTTGCTTTAACCGAAAAAGACTTTGTTTCGATTTTGGGCATTTTCTTCGAATCTCTGTTTTTTTCAAAGACAGATTTTTTTGTGACAAATGTTCTATTTTAAAAAAAATTTCTTTTTATGATTTTTTAGTGCAACAAAAAAACAATTACAATAATTGTATAAAATAAAATTGTCCTAAATTATAATTGTCTAATGCTTCTTTAAATCCTGCAATTTTTGTTGCATTTTAATGTTTTTGATACTTTACAATAATTTACAATTATACATTAATATCTATGAAAAGTGGATGAATTAAATATTCAAAAAACAGCGAGACGAATCAATCCGATATTAAAAATATTTAGAAAGAAAATGATTTTTTGCAACCGAAATTTCTTTGTTCTTCCTTTTTTATTAAATATCTCCCCTTTTAAAAAAGAGCACCAACGTTTTGTTAGATCTTTGAAAGAGATTTTTTGATGATTTCGAAATGTTATGTCGCTGCAGCCGTTGTAATAAACATTGGAAAAATTAAATATTAACAAAACAGCGATGAAATATGAATTAATTAAATATTCAAAAAAATGTTGACGAATATTGGTTTTGGTCACTTTCAAATTCTAACAAATTGTAAATGAAATAATCAAAATCACAAAAAATATTTGTTGTAATAAAGATCAGTTTCAATTTGGATTTAATTCTTTTTTGATTTAATATTATTGATTTAGAAAAATTTTAGAAACAAAAGAATTTATTGTGGTTTGCATAATATAAACAAATATTCAAAAAACTTAAAACAATAAAGTAATTTCCAACCAAATATTGAGAACGAATACGAATCGTTCAGACCAAAAATTCAACGCTTTTCATTTTTGTAATGTGAACAGTGCTGCGGCCCTTTTTTGATCTACGGCAAGACACTTCAAACTTTTTTAAAAAATATTCGCTGCTGCCACTCACAAAAAAGATCAAGAAAAAAAGCAGTGATAATGATGTGGTTGTAAACAATAGAGTTGGCAAATTATGGTAGCTAATAAATACAAACAATAACTTTTACATGTCTCTTAAAAAATAAATTAAATTTTTATTGGTTCCATGATTGTTCAATTTTGAATTCAAGATCACCAAATTTTAAAAATTTTTCTCTTTAAAATATTTGTTAAATATTACCGCAGGTAATAAAATATTCAAAAAATAAAATATATAAAGCTCTCAACAAAATGAAACTATTATCCAACAAAATGATTTATTAAATTCAAAAAATCAATGTTTCTTTTTTATCTAAACATATCTGTCAATTTTTAAGAAAAGAGCAAACGGCTTCCTTTTGATCTTGATCTCTTGTTGCTTTCGAAATATTATCGCCGCCTGTAACAAATATTGTAAAAATTTGAGACGAATTCAGTGTTTAAAACAATATAGTTAAATGAATGATGCTGCAGGTCACCATGAAAAATTAAAAATTGTTAACGGAATTTTAATAAAAAATTTAAAATATTTAATGTTAATAGAACGAAATCATTAATTCTTCATTAATGATTTCGTTCATTTTTTGTTATTCGATACCAAATTAAAGGCTTTCATATTTAAATAATTTTGATGTTTGAATAATTTGTTTTCTCCTTTAAATTTATTAAATATTCAAAAAATTGATATAAAAACCCGTCCAACAAAATGAAAATGTTTCCCACAAAAATGATGTTTCTTAACCAAAAAATCAATAATTTTCTTTTTTTGCAGTCGAGACTGAACATAAACGCTAAAACAAATAAAAAGAAAAGGACTGACAATTATGTTGCTAAAAAGAATGAAGGGGACAATTTCTGAAACTAAAAAAATTTATGTTTGTTTAACATCGAATTTGAAAACTTAAATTGTTAACGGCATTGTTTGAACTTGCGAAAAATCTTTTGATGATTTCAAAATACTTTTGCTTTTCTGCCACTGTAATAAACATAGAAAAAATTTGTGATGCAAAGAAATGACAAATTTTTAGTTTAAATCATTAGAGATAATGAATGATGCTGATGACAGAATATTAAAAAATTGTTAATATAAAAACATATAAAATTATTACTGCAATTTTAATGTTACCGAGTTGTTTCATTTTTTTGTTATTTTATATTGTATTCAAGATGTTCATATTTAAAAAATTTTATTTTTTAAAGAATTTATTAACTCTTACCAAATTTGATTAAATCTTCAAAAACTTGAAGCACACAAATGTGTACATCTAAACAGAAATATTTCATTCAAAAAGAATGTTGTTAAACTAATAAGACCAGCGACCTGAAGATTTTCTTGGGAAAAAATCACAAAAAAAACAATGAAAAAAGATCACAAAAAAAATGACAAGGATGTTGTTGGAAAGATTGAAGTAGACGAATGATGTTTGCTTTTAGATGTATTTTTATTCAAATAAATGGTTTTTAGAAATTCAACAAACAAAATATTTAATGGTTAATTGTTTTTTCTCGATGTGTAAAGTTCTCGATTATCATATTTAAATAATTTTACCACTCAAAAACTTGTTAAATATTTCTTAAAATTTGTAATCAAATATTCAAAAAAATTAAAGATAACAATAAAGCCCTGAAAAAAAAATGTATTTTAAACAAAAATGATTTGTTTAAAAATTTCTATTTTATGGATTGGTTTTTTATTCGAATCGTTGTTTCCTTCTTCAAAAAAAATGTTTTTTGCCCTTTTAAAATGGTACCTTTTTATTTCATTGAGAACCATTTTAGAAATGAACAATTTCTTTGAACAAAAATATTTCAAAAAAGTGCTTAGCTTTGCTTAAGTTAAAACAAAGGAATATTTGTTATGAAAATTTTTTTTCGATGTTTGAAGTTTTTCAAAGCAGCAAACTGAATAATGTGTTTTTGCCCTAAAAAAAAGGAATATTTATTAGAAATTAATTTGATTTTAACATGACGAGATGATATATTATTTTTTTACAACAACAGTTGAAGAAATGAATCAAAATAAGTAATGTTAGGGATAAATTGGTAATATTTCCTATCAAAAGTTCTAAAAAATTTTTAATTTTCTTGTTTATGTAATAATTTTTTTGCATTTTAGTTAATAATGGTTGATAAAGTACATTTCTGCGGTGCAAAAAAATTTCAATGAAAGCAATTTGTATGTGCGATATCATTAGTTTAAAAAATAATTTGTTTTTCATATTTTTAATTTTAAAATATTCAAAACAAATTTCTTAATGTATTTATGTACGGGGAAAAATCCTGCAGGATTGTTAAAAGTGGCTGCTGAAAGACTAAAAATAGAAAGACTCTTATTTTTGTTGCAAAAAAAATCGGACAAGAGAAACAAAAAATTTCAACAAACGCAGTTTCTTTTTAAAACACTTTTAATAGAAACTGTACCATCCAAATCGATGTGTTTAAAAGAATTTGTCAGGTGCTGGCCGGGGACGTTATAAGCGCAACGAGAAATGAAAGATTTCGTTACAAAAAAAGTTTAAAAAGTAGCAGAAAGATTTTTTTGATTTTTGTTGTTCAAAAAAACGTAAAAAATAGATTTTTAATTTTTAATAAAGCCATTTTTTGTGTCAAGGAATGTAAAACATTGGGATAGAAAAATTGTTTAACTTTTTTGTGATAATTTAAATTTTATGTTTGTTTTTTGAATATTTAATAAAACAAGATGAAATTTAACAAATTTGTTTAAGAAAAAAATTATTTAAAATTTAGTAATCTCGAATTCAATATCAAAGCCTACGATTTCAATCAAATAAACAGTAAATATTTTTTTGTCTTTAAAAAATGTTTTAACAATTTTGTTTGTATTTAATACTTACCTTAATTTATCAGCTCCTCTCACTCAAACAAAATCCTTCTCATTCTTATTCTTTTTGATCTTTATTGGGGATCGCTTTAGCCCCGACACCATCGGCAACACTTTTTTAAAAAGTTTAAAGAGTCTTGGCGAAGATCAAAAATAAAAAAGGCTTTAATCAAATATTCTAAAAAAAATTGAAAAAAAGTTGCTTCCAGTGAAGCAAACATTTGCAACAATAGTGATTTGCAATAACCCAAGAAGATTTTGTACCAATTTCGGGCATTTTCTTCGAAACTTTAATTATTTCATAGACAAATTTCGTTTGTGAAAGACGTTCTATTTTTAAAATTTTAAAAAAGAAATTTTTTTTATAATTTTTTAAGAGCAAAAAAAACAATAATAATAATCGTACAAAATAAAATTATCCAAATTTATAATTGCCCAAAGCTTCTTTATATCCTGCAATTTTTGTTGTATTTTAATGTTTTTGATACTTTACAATAGTATACAATTTTACATTATTCTCTGTGAAAAGTGGATGAATTAAATATTCAAAAAACAGTGAAACAAAAAAGCATCATCCATCCCATATGAAAATATTTAGAAAGAAAATTATAATTTTTTTGCAACCGAAATTTCATTGTTTTTCTTTTTTTTTGTTAAACATCTCCGCTGCCATTTTAAAAAAGGGAGCAAACGTTTTATTTATCTTTGAAAGAAATTTTTTGATGATCGAAATATTGTGTCGCTGCCGCAAATGTAAAAAATACTGAAAAATAATCCTTGGTGAAAAAAACAATGACAAAATTGTATAAAACTTTTATAATAAAACATAAGTTTTTTTAAATGATTGTTTTGGTCATAATGTTAAAAACACATAAAATATTTATTGAAATTAAAATTTTGGCAATTGTTTGGTTTTTATTGTAATTCGATATTATCGTATTAGAATAATTTTATTATCTAAAGAAATAATTGTATCTTGCATTAACAAATATTCAAAAAATAGTCAAAACAAAAAAAGCATCATTCGTCCCATATGAAAATATTTAGAAAGAAAATGATTTTTTACAACCGAAATCTCTTTCTTTTCTTTTTTGTTCAACATCACCACTTTTTAAAAAAAGGCGCAAACGACTTTTCATTTTGAAATAGATTTTTTGATGATTGTTGGACGAAGATGAATAGAGGTTGGATTAATAAAGATGAAGTTTATTGATGAAACATAATCGGAGAGAAAACCATAAGAATGGACAACTTTTGAGGGACAATTTTCCCTTTTATAGAAAAATGGAGGAGGAGCGAGGTCATTACTGACATAATGCCAACACTTTTACAATAGAAATGAGAGAGAAGAAATACAACAAAGGAATACAACAATGTACAAGTATAACTAATTCCCAATGTTCCAACATGCCCCGTCCCCGATGTAAATAGCGTCCTCGCTATTGTTTCTTTTTGGTCACGAAGAGGATTCTTTAACACGATTGAGAGATCAACAGGATTCTTCCATACGACAATCGAGCATAAATATTTCCAAGCATTACAGATTCATACTTTGATCAGCTGGCTAGACAAATCTAGAGTTGATATACTGCTACCACAAGGGACATCTATTCATTCAGACGAGCAGCGGGATCCACAACATCACATAATAATCATTTGTAACCATTCCATATATATCACGATCACATTTCAAGAGCATATCACCATCGGCCATATACGAGCAACAAGCAGGAATACATTACGTTGAACAAATACCATCAGCAATCTTTAGCATCAGGTCCAATAACCATATCACAGATATACGCGCAATCTTAGCTAACGTAATCAAAAATAAAAGCACTATCGATTTACCATGTCCACCATGAACGATAAAGTACCATCACCAACGTGTACATCACGAGGATCAACAAAAAAATTCAACAAAAATAAACTACATACCAACTTGAGCCATTTGTACCAAGATTTTATGCCAATACACGAGCTGTTGAAAAAAAAACATCTTTATCAATCAGAGAATTCCCGCAACGAAATTGAGACGGACGTCAAAAATTAAGTAGAGAGCAATCACGACAGGATCACCATTTCTCGAGTTTCTTCCATTAATAAATCTTCACCTGGGACATTCCATGTCTCTTCTGTCCGAGCCACAAATAAAATCCATCTATTAATAACCAATATTCACATATCATGTCTGCATCCATAATAATAATCTTCGTATTCTGATTCATTTCTTCTTTTCCTTCATCCACGCGAGATGGCGATATTAATCATCGACAGCAGAAAGTTGTAAGAAGAAGTGGTGGGCCCTCCATGTTGGACAAAGATGAATAGAGGTTGGATTAATAAAGATGAAGTTTATTGATGAAACATAATCGGAGAGAAAACCATAAGAATGGACAACTTTTGAGGGACAATTTTCCCTTTTATAGAAAAATGGAGGAGGAGCGAGGTCATTACTGACATAATGCCAACACTTTTACAATAGAAATGAGAGAGAAGAAATACAACAAAGGAATACAACAATGTACAAGTATAACTAATTCCCAATGTTCCAACATGATTTCAAAATGGTGTCCCCGTTTCCGTTGTAATAAACATAGGGAAAAAAATTTGATGAAATAGACAAGCATAAGATTGTAAAAAAACATTATAGTTGAATAATGATAGTGTTGGTTACTTTAAAATTACAACAAATTGTTAATAAAATTATCAAAAACACATGAAATTTTTCTAATAGAAATCATTGGTTTCAATTTAGGCTTCGTTCTTTTGTAATTCGATATTATGGTATAAGAATAATTTCAATATCTAAAGAACTTAATCAATCTTGCAAGACATTAACAAATATTCAAAAATTCAAAACAAACAGTTGATTCCAACCTTAATGGAAATATTGAGAACGAATAGGAATCGCCAACAAAAACCAACAAAGTCAATGTTTTTCATTTCTGTTATGTAAACAGGTATTTTAATTAATAATGATCACCATTGAAGGTATAAATAAATTTCAATGAAAATAATTTGTTTGTGCGAGAACATTAGTTTAAAAAATTACTTGTTTTACATATTTTAAATTTTAAAATATTCAAAACAAATTTTTTTTCTATCTATGTACGGGACAAAAATCCTGAATGATAGTTAAAAGTGGTTTTTGAAAACATAAAAAAAGACTCTTCTTTTTTTACAAAGAAAAATTGGAAAAGAACAACAAAAAATTTTTAACATCGGTCGTCTCTTTTTAAAACGTTTTTTTTAGAGATTTTGCCATCCCAATCGATGTCTTTTAATGACTTTGATAGATGTATTTGACCGGGGACACTTTGGACTTTTTTTAAATTCACAGCTTTTTTGTGCATCCTGGATAAAGCATTTATAAAAAATTTCATTCAATCCGGTTTAAAACAGATATCATATTCTTCAAGCATAAGTGGATTCAAATGAAGGAAACCTTTTTATCGTCATCCGTCTTACAGTAAGAACAAAATAAGATTTATCCATTTTTGGGGCAAAAAAATCCTACAAGATACACATGATAATGAAAATGTTTAAATACATTTAACTGCCATTAGGGTTGCTGGCGCGCCCGATTTTCTGAAAAAGGAGGGCGCGCCTGGGCGCATGCGCCCGTGACCTCAAAATTCAAATTTACTAGTATGTGCAGTATAAAAATGCGAAAAAAGGGTATTTTAGCTATAAATAGCATTATTCAAGCAGGAATTTACTTATTTTTGTCGTTACTAATTTTTAAAGATAAAAAAACGTGAATTTTTTAAATAACATGTATTACAGTATCCTGAGGATACTGTAACACATGCTAAAAATTAAAGACAACATAGCTAATTGTTCCACTCAAGGCCGTAAAGAGGGGGGGGGGGCATTTGGGGCACGTGCCCCCCCCCCGAAACTGGGGAAAACCCTTTGATCTTTTGCCACCACCGTGTTATGGCGGCAAAAGACCAAAGGCGTGCCCCCCTGAAATGAAAATGCCCACCCCGAAATTTTTTTCTGCCTACGGCCTTGGTTCCACTTACCGTTTTTTGGCTTAAAAATGAAAATTGTATAAGGTTATAATTTGTTGTTTTGTCAATCTTTCGGAAAAAATTACCAACATTTGGATTTTGGACCGGGCGCAACCATATGGCGCGCCCAGGCGCGCCACCCCATGACAGCCCTAACTGCCATAAAACTTAAAAACAGATGTCAAAAAATATGTGTTTTCTTTTTCAAATCAAACTTTAAAGTTAATTTTTTGCTGCCTCTTTTTTCTTTCGTTTAAGTTTGACTGGCTTGTTCCAAAAAAGTGTCCAAAAAGAGGGCCATATTCCAGTGGTCTCGTGGTGTAGCGTCTGCCTAACACGCAGAAGGTCGGTGGTTCGAGCCCGCCCGAGATCATGTATCTTTTTTATTTTATCTATTTTTGATTGAGTAAGCCTAAGCTTGTTAGATTCCTTTCGGGTTCATCTAGTCATCATTAAAAGTAATACGGCCCTTTTTTGTATTTACGTAAATACGAATACCACTGGAATACGGCCCTCATTTTGGACACTTGTTTGGAACAAGTCAGTCACATCAAAAAAGCTGCGACCTTTGATTTAAAAAAAAAGAAAAAACTCAAAGAACAGTAAATTTTTAAAAATTTTAAATTTTAAACTTTAAAGTTGCAACATTGTAAATAGCTGAAACTAACCGTTTATTACGAATACCGTAATCAATTGGTAAATGATCAGGAGGTTCTGAAGAACGTGAAGATAAAGTTCGAAATGAAGTATTTGCGGAATTTGCGGCAGTACAATGTGTGGCTGCTTTAAAAGATAAAAAGTCTGGAGATTCAGATCCTGGATAATCTGGTGGCGGAGCAGGAAGAGATTCAATTCGAGGAAGAATTGATGGAGGCTCACTTAATCGCCTTCTAAAATTACAAACTCAAAAATTTTTTAATTAAAACATAGTTAACTAAATACGGTAACCAATTTGTTATATCTTATTAAAATTACCTTTTTTGAGATCTCATAAGTGCATAAGAAGGAAAATAAGCACAAGCAGGATTTTTGAAATACCAATTTTTTGATATAAATGATTTTTTTCGTCGTCTTGTCATTTTTGGATCTGTGTCTGACATTTAAACTTTGAACCGGAAAAAAGCTTGTTTTTTATTTCCGAAATAAAAATCAATAGTTTAAAATTGTTGGTGAAATAACTAATTTGTTGGTGATCATTTACCGTACTCCGGGGCGAAAAAGAGGTAAACTAAAAATGCCAAGTTTTTAAGTTTCAGACAGGTTAAAAATAAACACTTTTTAAATTTTAACGTATAAAAATTTATACAAATACAGTACAGTATAGAAGATTTAAAGCGCCAAAATATAAAAATCAAAATTCTTTTAACCGGTTTAAAAAAGTAAAATACGTTCGAAACAAATTAACTTTCAATAAATTTGAACTATAATCAAAACTACAATTTTTTAGTTACTGTAATTTTATACGCAAAAACAAAGTTTCAGTTTTGAGTGAAATATTAAAAAATATCATCAAGCCAAAACAAAAAAATATTTTGTCAATGACATCGTCGCTGATCAAAAGTAAGGTCTTTTGATGATTTCGAAATACCGTTGCGTTGCAGAAAATTCGTGTTAAAAAGAAACATGAAGAATTTTGTATAAAACGTTGAAGAATGATGTTGATAATTGACATGAAGTATTAAAAGAATGTTAAGAGAGTTGTAAAAAACATATAAAATATTTACTGTTTTTTCAAGTAAAAACTTTATTAGGTTCAATTTTTTGTTTTTTGATTTTGAGTTGAAGATTTATATTTTTATACAACTGTACTCCACAGGCAATTTATTTTATTTAATCTTACCTTATATGATAAAAAATTCAAAGAAAATAGGGAAAAAATTGACGTTAAACCAAAAGAAAGTATTTCAAAAAGAAATGATTTTCGAAAACTATAAATATATACCGATTGAAATTCGTGAATTATGGTTGGTTATAAAAAAAAAGTGGGTTTTTAATAAATAAAATATTTACTGTTATTTTTAGTGGGTTTTTATTATTCGACATTTAATTTAAGATTACAGTATTTTTATAATTTTACTATCCTTAGAACTTATATTAGGTGTTTGCAAAATTTTTTGTGTTTTTTTACACTTGGCGAAGAGTTCCCCCCTGTAAAAAACGCAGAAACTTTTGCAAACCCTGATTAAATGTTGCCTAATTTAATCAAATATTCACAAACAGTGGATCATAAAAGTAGCTGTCAACCAAATGAAACTACTTTGAACAAAAATAAATAATTTAAAAAAATTGTTTGGTTCTTTCTTTAATGCTGTAAATATTGACTTTTTTATTGCTTTTTTGAAAGACTCTTCAGTTCTTTTTTAATGCTTTCGTCTTTGACAAAAGTATATCAAAATGGTGTTTTGCTTTTGTTAAATATGTAATGCGTATTTCTTTTAAAAAAGACATTTTATGACGCAAATTTGATTAATTTTAGTATAATCACACAATCGCATAATTTTTTCCAGCAGTAATTGAAGAAATAAATAGAAATAAATGTTTTTTGGGACATTTTTTATGAAAAATTTTTGGTATGCAAAAGGGTTAAGATCTTTGAAAGAAACGTTTTCTACTTTGTTTTTTTATGAAATTTATGACAATGAGATCGAAAATAAAAAGTTGGTTTAATTCATGAAAATTTTATTTTATCTTTAAAATTAAAATTGTGAAGCGGGAATTGTTGAACTGATAGAACTTTGGCTTCTGAGGTTTCCATATCAAAAAATGCAACTTAAGGTATAACTATTTTTGAATTATTAAACATTCAAAACTGCAAATAAAAATGTGAGTTTGAAAGTTTGATGTGCATTTTTTTAAAAATGACGAAATTTTTTGTTTATTTTCAGCGAAATACTTCACAGCGTTTTATAAAACAAAGTTCCACTTTTAAAAACTTATGTCTCAAAATTTACAGATACTATAGTCATTTTTTGAGTTCAAAAAATAACAACGTAACTGCTGTAATGAGTCCTAGATCTTCCATAACAAAAGCGGATTTTAAACGGAATTGCACTTTAATTTTCTTTTGTTGATCTAGTATTTTATTTTATGACTTTCAATTATTAATGGAAAGATCTGTTTGTTTTGAAACAAACCAAGACTTATTCACAGCTTAAAAGCTGTAAAAAAAAATTTTAAGAAAGTAATTTTTTCGAAGATAAAATAAAGTTCAAAGCATACTTTTTTTAAATTTTAAAATATTCAAAACAGCTTTCATAAATAATTTTTTCGGCATATGCATGGTTGAAAAATCCTGCAGGATAGTTAAAAATGGTTGCTAAAAGACTGAAAATAGAAGGACTCTTCTTTTTGTTACTAAGAAAAATTGGACAAGAGCAACAAAAGATTTAAACAACCTTCGTCTCTTTCAATAAATATTTTTTTCAGAGATTGTATCATCCTAATCGATGTCTTTAAAACAATTTGTCAGGTGTTGTTTGCCGGAGACATCGAAAGCGCAATGAAATATTTCGCAATCAAAAACAACTTTCAAAAAAAGTGAACATCAAAAGTGAAATTTTGTTTTCACTTTTAATTTTTAAAATGAAATTTATTTATACTAGATTTTAAATTTTTAAGACAGTTTTTCAATTTGTTAAATTTAATATATGATAGACATAATAAAAACATTTTACTGACTATTATATTTTTAGAAGCCAGCATATCAACAGAGGTTTTGAGACCTACTGAACATTTTTAATTTATGCATTTGCTGTGATTCAAACAGGAAAATTTAAGAAATTTTTGTTGACACTTGTACTAATAATCTTCACATTAATTTAAAAAAAGTATATAAATTTTATTTTTTATTGAACATTTTCGTAAGCAAAAACGAATATTTTTCGTTGTTTTTTTTTATCAAAAAGAGGTTTCACTGCCACACAAAACAAAAAAATATGAGATATTTAAATTTGCATTATTGTTTACAATTTGACTTTATCATGTCCCTGCAGGGAATAAACGCATAAATAAACAAAATAAATCTTATTGACACATATTCAAATATGTGTTATTCAGTTCATTTATTAGTCATTCTGAGCCCCCACACAAACGCATATATCTCAAAACCACTCAAATCGTTGCCATGAGAGACCTCAACTTTTTAAAAAAGCAAACTCTTTTGTTTTTATTTCTGGAAAAAATGCATTAAAATAATAGCATAAAAAATTGATATGCATTTTTTTTGACAAAATTCCATAGAAACAAAAATTTTTTATATGGATTTTATCAACAGCAAAAATTTTCTTCATAAATCATTTTTTTCAAAAAGTTTAAAATGTTTCACAAAATAAAGTTTTTAACAATATTTTTATCATTAATTTGCATAAGTTATGGAACAACAAATTTTGTGCATTTAATTGGTTATATAATATTGGCAGAGCCTCTTCAAACTATCCCAGGCTTAACCCAAGATGGCTGTGCAAATGAATGTGTTTCAGCTTCAGAAGAATGTATTGGATTTGAATATTCAAATTTGGAGATGGATTGTATTCTTTTAACAAAGATTAGAAATATTGTCACAAATATTTCAGAATGTAATTTTTATATTTTTGATCGAATTGCGGATACTAATTTTACTGGTACTAATTTGTCAACAGATACTGATAAACTTGTTTATTCTAATGCATATTTTAATGGTTCATGCCCGCAGGGTTGTACCGATGAAATTACAGAATGTAGTATTGCGATTACGGTAGGCATATTTTTTGATAATTAATAAGGATGAACTTTATCCGGTTGTGTATACTGTAACTTATTAAAATAGTACATTACCACATTGTGGTTACTGTAAGCACGGGTTGAAAAGTGAAACATTGTAAACTAAAAAAACTGATACTGTGACTATTACTAATATTACTGTAATCATTGTGGTTATTTTGTGACTTTTGCAAATTTTTGATACAATTTTAAATTCTGGATTTTTAATCTTAAAATTACTGGTCATCAGTTTCTACAGTAATCCCAGATCATAAAAAAAGACAAAAAAAAGGTCACATTTCGAAATCAGAATTTTCTTAAAGATACTGTATTTTAAGTAGTAATTTTTGATTATTTTTTTCTATTGATTAAATCGTTTAATCAACAAATCACGCAAATTTTTTACTTTGTTTTCTGCTACAGTAATTTCCGTAGTGATGTCCAAAAATCGTTCAAACGACATGGTAGCTATAAATTTGCATAATGTGAATTTTTTAACTTTGTGCTAAAAATTTGCATATTCATTCATTTATCTCTAATTTTTACAGGAAGAAAAATGCTCCGAATACGCAACCTTCTTTAATGCCAGCTATGATGGAAGTAAATGCATTTTTTCGGTTGTGAATCGATCACAATTTTTCTGTGTTGATACAACATCTCCTGATAATTTTATGTATAAAACTGATACAGAAGCCTATTGTTATTTTAAAACTACAGCCTCTGCGGTTGTTGATATGGCAACTTTTATTCAAGATTGTCAAGCCGTTTCTGCCAATAGTTATCCCGTGACAATTTGTTCCGCAGCAGAAAATGACTTTTTTATGGGTACGGTAATTTTTTGAGATTTATGGGGAGGTTATAAGTCGAAATTGTGTTATGTTAATTTTTTATTAAATAATTGTTAAAGACAAATTAGCTGTTATTAAATTTAAATTTGAAGTTAAAGAACTTCAAGACTATCCTTGAAAACTGAAATTTACATTTTCGACTTATGCAAATTTTGAAAACGATTTGTTCCGATGATCAAATTTGGATAGAACCATTAACACTTGGACCGGACAATCAAAAAAACTCTAAAGTACAGGAGTACGGTCTGGTGTAGTTTTTGATGAGAGTCATATTTTTGCAATCTAATTTTCACAATTAAGTGTTCATTTTCGACTTTTTTGATTGACAAAATCGAAACCTAAAAATCAATATTTCGATTTTGGCCTCGACTTTTTTCTAATTACAGTAATCCACCTAAAATCAATGTAGATATTGCAGGTATTATGAATAACACAATAACAATGATAGGATTGTGGCTTCCAACAGCAACTGCCAAGCCTTCAAGGGTTTATGGATGGGCAGATGGTAGTACATGTCAGTATCGGAATTGGTTGGGTGCAGAACCTGATAGTTATTACAATGACACGGAAACCGTTGTACAAATGGTGACATATGGACGTTGGAGGGATGTAATTTTGACAGGGGTATCAAATATTTTATACTGTAAAGAAGATGCTTTAACTTTACAAGAATATGCAAATAATTGTGAAAGTTTGGATAATTGTGCACAAATAAATTAGTTTTTTTAAAAACTTAAAAATATTTTGAATCGAGACCTTTTCCAAGGATCACCGTAGAAATTATGTAAATGTACTTTCAAAAAAGGAAAATGTTCTTTTCTTTTATTTCCAAAAACAAAAAATGCAAAAAACGAAAAAATTTGTTGATAAATGCATTTGAATTTGTAGTTGCAAACTAAATACGTGGTTTTTTAAGAACTCCTTTCAACAATTCTAAAAATTAAATTAAACCCAAAAAAATATAAAAAATCAACTGATTTGAGCAAAATAAAAGCAAAGGCATCAAAAGATCTCTAAATAAAGGAAAATGCAAATAAGCAAACAGGAAAAACTTATTAACAAATGGTTTTAAGTATTCACGACAAACTAAGTGCCCGGTTTTTGAAGAATTCTTTCAACAATTTCATATCGCATCTTAAGAAGTTGAACATGTGCTTCTTCATTTTGGCCACGAAACTTAATCATTGGAACAGTATGAGCATAAATTCCTCGAATTTGAATAATTTCATTCACAAATTCTTGAAGTTGATTTTTGTAAGCTTCAGAAATTTCATCAACAAATGATAACTGGAAGGAATGTTGTCGACCTGTCATATTCGCATAAAAATAAAGAAATTTAAATCAAATTATTAAGATATGACAAACAAAAATAACCTTTAAGAATGCAGAAAATGAATAAAAATCGAAATGTTGTGGAATATTCCAAAAAATAACATCTTGTTTTACTGGAATTTGGTCGGATGACAAAGATTCAATAATTTTTTTGGTTGTATTTTGGCCAAAACCATGGTGCTCAGGATGAAATGTACTAAAAAAATTATATATTAAATCACAAGAAATTAAATGCTTAAACTTACATTCTAAAATTTTTGCAGCAAAGTAGTTCAAATACTTTCTCAAATTCTGTAATATTTCCATTAGGGTTGTTAAATCTCCCGGGAGATTTAAAATGGCGGGAGATCTCCCGGGAGATCTCCCGGAAGATCTCCCGGGAGATCTCCCGTAATCTCCCGATTTTCCAAAATAGGTAGTCAGGTACCGAAAATGATTTTTTTTGTTAATATAAACATTAATAAAGTCATAATAATTAAGTTTTACAACTTTGTAACCTTTTTACAAGATTAAATGACAGTAAAACATAAAATTGTAGTAAATTTTTTAATATCTTAACAAGTTTTGAGCGACAAAAAAATTATGAATAGGTAATTACAGTCAAATGAGCCAAAATTTATGCTTTTTTGAAGATTTTTGACAGTTTTCGTTATCAATAATTCATCAAAAATGTAAAAAAAATTTAAAAATTTTTGGTGTTGAAAAATTTTTTTCGGGAGATTACGGGAGATTTCCCGGAAGAAATCGGGAGATCTCCCGGGAGATCTCCGGAGATCTCCATTTGACAACCCTAATTTCCATCATAATTTTCGATGACATTTTTATTAAGCTCAATGTCTTCCAAATTATCACCAGAAACAAGAATCTGAAGTTCTTTGAAAGTTAAAACTTGATTTCCAACAAAAAGTTGTCGAAGTGAGAATTTGTAAACATGTTTAATCAGAGTCGAAGCAACGTCATGCGAGTAATTAGTTCTAACGTGAAGTTCATCAAAGACCCAAAATTTGATAAAAAGATCCTTCAAATTAATCCATACTTCATTGTCGATTCTCCATTTATTGCGATCATTGTTAAAGTAACGCTCTAACATTTTGACAGGAAGAATTTTACTTATTCGAAGGAGGGATTTGCATGTTGAAATTAATTTAATATGTCCATTTGGAAATGCTGGATTTTTTGCAATATAATAAATAATATTTGAAGGAATCGAAAATTCTTGTGGGAACGGAGATTTAAAAGTGTATTTCTTTCGTTCTTCATTTGAAAGTATCGGTTGAAGAGGTCGTGAAAACTTTTCGAAAAAATTTGCATTTTCTTCGACATCAAGAACATGTTTTTTATTCTTTCCAGACATGTTGATGGAAATTTTTTTATCTGTAAAATACGATTAACGGTTAAAGAAAAATTTTAAAAACGTTTTTAATGGAGGAAACACCTCGAAAATAAATGTTTTGAGGTATAATTCCCGAATAGTGGAAGGATTTTTTTAACACATAACCAATGGGATTTCAACCAAAAGATTTTGATAAAAAAAAGCAAATTTTATCAAAGTTTTTTGTTCAAGAAATAGCTGTGAAGTGGTTTGCACAATTTTTGCTTGTATTTAAACAACTTTTAAATCAGTTAAACAACCCCTAAAAAATCCTTCCACTATTCGGGAATTGTTCCTGTTTTGATTGCATTTCTCGACGCGAAAACACCTTTTTTGGAACTTGTTTTTTTCTTCACTGCAGTTGCAAAAAAAGAATAAAAAAAGAGTCTCTGATTTTTTTTAAAAAAACGTTTACAGGCTTTTTTTAAATTAGAAAGCCAAAATAAAGTCTATATAAAATGCGGCAAAGATCAAAGGAATCAAGCTTACTCTAAGACTAGGGGAAGTTTCAAAAATTTTGATATTTTGCTTACGTAAGATCTGGATTGTCCCTTATAATTTCAAATTTTTATACCACAACCAAAGTCAAAGTGAATCAGTTGTAATTGGTCAACCGCCAAACAAGAAAAAAATTAATATAAAAAATTTCCATCTGATAATCGAAAATAGTCATTTCAATTTTTATCGATTAAACAAACATCGCAAAAAAGTGATTGTTGGAAACAAATTTCATGCATAACTCCATCATATTTTTTTAATATCTTATCAGTTTATTGACATTGAGTCATCCATTGAAAAAAAGACCAAGCTGACAATTAAATATTTTGTCAAATTTTATTGCAAATTATATTACCATTTTTGAAACTAAAATTTATACGGTTAAACTAAAACATGTCAGCTTGGCAGCTAAAACCTCGCAGCTTCCTATTAAAATTTGCATAAAATTTGCCATAACTGCTATGAAAAATTTTACATCATTATTAAATTCACCTGGATTTTAACCGATTAATGATATTATATACAGTACAACTTTAAGTATTTTTTGTTAATCAATATATTATTTATTGATATGGTCAAAATTTAAATTCGTGATAGGTGTTGATCATATGCTTTTTTTAAATATTTGATGTAAAGCTAAATAATATTGTAAATAAACTAATATTTTTAAAACCTTAATTTTGTATCTTGTAATTGATACTTTTACAACGGAACTAACTGTTCTGGAACTAAGTGTCGGAGAACTAAGTGTCATTTTTTCTTCGCCCGCGGGGCGGCGGGCGGGCGCGGGCGATTTTTTGGAAAGTACGCGGACGCGGGCGCGGGCGCCCGCGGAAAAAAAACAAAAACATAACATTGTTTATGAGTTTATTTTATCAAAAAACTGCGTGATTTAAAATGAATAATTACAAGATGATTTTAATTAACACAATTAAAAAAAATTGACAAACAAACACTTAATTCATGAAATAAATAAAGACTTTGTCATTTTCGTTTACATAAAATAAAATTAGCAAAATCCAAAAATATTTAAGAAAAACCGGTACATCAAAACAAAAAGGCAAATATGTAAAAGATGATTAATAATTTCCAGAAAACTAAAACTAAGTTTGAAGAATGCCTTCAACATTTTCATATCGCATTTTATCAAGTTTTATATATGTTTCCATGTCTTGATCAGGAAATTCAATAATTGGAACAGTATGAGCATAAATTCCTCGAATTTGAACAATTTCATTTACGAATTCTTGAAGTTCTTTTTTATAGGCTTCAGAAATTTCTTCAGAAAAATTAAGACGAAATGTATGTTGCTTCTGATCCAGATTAAGCTGAAATTTGGAGAAAATTTAATCAAATGGTTTCACAACACGTTCGCAAAATCTTGAATGCGCAACAAATTTCTGCTTCCCATTCGGTCGTTTCTTTATTTCATGATATTCTGTTAATTTCTACAGTTATTCAACGTGTTGAAATTTGGGCTTCATCAGGCTTGCAAATCGCTTCAACTTAAAATATCGCAAAATCCCTCTTACATATTTTAGTTCAACGTGTTACTGTAGAAATTAACAAAATATCATGAAATAAAGATACGACGGAATGGGAAGCAGAAACTCGAACAATGCTACTCCGTCTCGAACATGCTGTGGTTTCGAGAAGATAACAAAATTATAATTCCCGAAACTTGCCCTTAAAAAGTCTGAAAACAAGTGAAAATCAAAATTTTGAGGAATATTCTCAAAATCAATAACCATCTCATTTTGGATTTGATCAGAAGATAACATTTCAATAATTTTAAGTGTTGTATTTTTGCCGAAACCATGTTGTTCAGGATGAAATGTACTGAAAACTTTATGTATTAAATAAATTTCAAATGTATACTTAAACTTGCATTCCCATCTTTTTGCAACAAAGAAGTTCAAAAGCTTTTTCAAATTCAACAATACTTTCATCATCATTTTTGACGACATTGTTATCAAAATAAACAGATTCCAAATTACTTCCAGAAACAAGGATTTGAAGTTCTTTGAAAATTAAGTCTTGATATCGGATGTCAATTTTTTGAAGTGAAAATTTATAAACATGTTTTACCAAAGCTGTAGCAACATTGGATATATCTAGAGTCCAGATATTAAGCTCCTCATAAATCCAAAGTTTAAAAAACGGGTTCTTCAAATTTATTGATACTTTTTGGTTTGCTAACCATTTGTTGCATTCTTCATATTCACAATGAACTATTTCTTTAATAGGAAGAATTCGACTCATGCAAAAAACGGATTTGCATGTTGAAATTAATTTTAAATGACCATTGGGAAAAGTTGGATTTTTTGCAACATAACATATAATATTTGAAGGAAGTGAAAATTCTTGTGGATAAGGAGATTCGAAAGTATACTTTTGTCGTTCTTCATTCGAAAGAAAAGGTTGAAGAGATCGCGGAAGCTTTTCGGGAAAAGTTGCAATTTCTTTGACATCAATAACAGATTTGTGCTTCTTTCCAAGCATGTTGGCGGAAGTTTTTTATCTGAAAAAAAGGAATAGAGAGTTTTATATTTCATGCTGCAAAACAAATCTAAATTTGAAACTTTCACATGCAACAAAAACATACTCCACATTACATTTTTAAGACTAGCAATCAGAATGTCCAGATCTGACGTCGGGTGTTTTAATGGGGGGATGAGGTAAGCAAAAATCTGATGCTTACCTTAAAAGCGGCAAACATCAAAAGAAAAAATGTGACAGAGGCGGAGGGGGATTTAACGACGCGAAAAGACATTTCATTGGAGCTTGTTTTTTTCTTCACTGCAGCTGCAAAAAAAAGAATAAAAAAAGCAGCTCCAATGAGTCCCTGATTTTTGTAAAAAAAAGTTTATATTTGCATCAAAAAAACTACAGGCGATGCGCCTCCCCCTTTAAGGGGGGTAAGCGAAAATCTGATGCTCACCTTAAAAGCGGCAGACATCAAAGGAAAAAATCTGACAGAGGCGGAGGGGTATTTAAACATTACGTTAAAATACCCGACGTCTGATGTGAACAATCCCTAATTGATATTAAAAATAAAAAGTTGTGTTAGTTTAGACTGAATATTGTTAATTTTAATGTCTTGTTTTGACAGTTGAATTAAAAAAGCTCTGATAGGAAAAAAATAAAAGCACTACTTTTTATTAAAGTTTTATGAGTTGAGCAGGCTTATTTAAATTTAATTCTTATACCATTGTTTTTAGCCTCGTTTTTTTATTACCACAACTAAAATCAAGAAGAAACGCCAAGAAAAAGAAACAAATTTAGAAAAAAATATTTATCAAACGAAAAAAAAACATTCTTATTTTTATCGATTGAGCAAAAGCAGCAATAAACAGAAAAAAAATTTTGCTATAACTTTAAATTCACCCACTGTCATTTTTTACAACCTTGATTTTTCATCGTATCAGTTTTATTGATGTTGACTCAACGAGTAAAAAAAAAGAACAACGCAGCATTAAAATATTTTGACATAGTTTTAATTCAAATTTTTATATTTTTATGCAAATAAAGATTTGAGATTTGTCGCTCTTGATACTGTAATCCTTGACATATGTAGTAACACAAGATTCCACAAGTTAGGAGAATGAGAGTCATAATTTTTAATTAACTTTCGTTAAAAATGTTGACACTGTTAAATAATGTTAAAAATTTCGAACATCTGAACACATGTTAAATTAAGGACGACACAAAATAAACGAGTATGGTTTAATTTTATGGAAAATTACTGTAAATGAATTGCACCAACAAAACTTTTATTATAGTATACGGTAACTGAGTTATTTATAAAGGACAAAGCCGATAAAATTTAGCCTTTTCGAATAGTTTTAGTATATATTTTTTTTTGCCAATATATTTAACAAGTTTATGTCTTTTTTTTCTTTAGTTATCAAATTCAGAATTCATTCAACATCGCCATTTCGCATTCTACGAAGTTCGTAATATGCTTCTTCATTTTGATCAGGAAAAGAAATAATTGGAACAGCATGAGAATCATAAATTCCACCAAATTGAACAATTTCATCAACAAATTGTTGGAGCTCATTTTTCTATTCATCGGAAATTCCATGAGAAAAATCAAGCTCGAGAATATGCAGTCGACCAGTCAAATTTCCCTAAAAATTGAAGAATTCAAATTAGACGATTCAAAAAAACTAACTAAGCAAATCACTCAAACTTTGAAGCTTGCCGATTCGGCATATTAATGAAAACATTTACAAAAAATCGTTTGAAAACTGTTTCATAAAAAAAAGTTATATCGCCAGCCCAAAGGAGAAGCTTTTTAACGACAAAGTCCCAACGAGCAACAAGTTATTTGTTATTTTCAGAAACAAATATGGTTGTGAAAAAATCGAAATCCAAAGATATTAAAAAGATAACCAGCACATCAAAAGAAAAATGCACCCAAAAAATATTTTATCGTTTTCGAAGAATTCCATTAACGGTTTCATAACGCATTTTAGAAAGCTTCAAAAATGCTACCCGATCATGGCCAGGAAAAGAAATCAATGGCACAGTATGAGCATAAATCCCACGAATTTGAATAATTTCATTTACAAATTCTTGAAGTTGATTTTTATATGCATCAGATATTTCATGAGCAAAATGAAGAGAAAGTGAATGTTGCTTCTGATCTAGATTGAGCTAGAATTTGGAGAAATTTTAATCAAATGGTTTCGAGAAGATTATCAAAATTATAGTTCCCGAAACTTACCTTTAAAAAGTCTAAAAACAAGTGGAAATCAAAATTTTGAGGAATATTCCATAAACTAATATCCTGCTCATTCTGTATTTGTTCAGAAGATAACATTTCAATAATTTAAGTGTTGTATTTTTACCAATACCATGTTGTTCAGGATGAAATGTACTGAAACATGCATGTATTAAATTAATACAAGTGTAATACTTAAACTTGCATTTTCAAGTTTTCGCAGTAAAGAAGTTCAAAGACTTTTTCAAATTCTGTAATACTTCCATCATCACTTCTTATAACATTTTCATGAAAATAAACATCTTCCAAATGACCACCGGTGTTTCTGGTGCACCAGAAACAAGAATTTTAAGTTCTACTAAGCTTAAAACTTGGTTCTTAAGAATTAATTCTCGAAGTAAAAACTCATAAACATGTTTAAACAACGTTGAAGCAAGATTTGGTGATGTTAAAGTCTCAATGGTAAGCCCGTCGTAAACCCAAAATTTAAAAAATTGATTTCCCAAATCAATTAATACTTCACGGGCTCATTTCGGTACCTTTTTTGTTTGGTTCCCGCGGCCTTGGTCAAAATCGATGTAGAACAACTCAGAAACATCAAAAATACACTTTACAACCCAATCGGACCGATTTCCCGAACCTGCAGGTCATCTTTCAAAAATGGCCAAAATCGGGCTTTTTTGGCACTTTTTTTGATGCCATTCCGGAACCAGGGTACATATCAACAATCTGTGAATTCAGAATTTACCCTTACATGTGTTGAGCATATTCCACATGGTAAAAACTTTCTATTTGCTCTAATCACGATTTTGAGATGATAAGAAGTTTGTCAATTTTTACCAAAAATCGGGTTAAAAAAGTGGTTTTTTTGATGTCCTGAAGTTTCTAGCTGGATTAAAAGAAAACCCTGAATACAGAATTTGAAGAAGTATCTAAGAATCATATGTATACAGCTTAAACCTCCTCAAGTCCTTCTTCCGCGATTTGGAGATGATAAGAAGTTAATGCACTTTTTTTTGCTTTTTTCACTCAAGTCAGCCAGAATCAATAATAAAGGCCTAAACTAAAAATCTAATCGCACCAATTTTTTCTAAATTTTGTTGTGCTGATGGGATAATACCACGTACACTTGTCAGAACATCACTCATAAACTAGATCCCCATATACTAAACTGCTTTTGAAAAACACAAAAATCAAAGTTGGGCGGTAAAATCCAAACAAGGGGCTAAATGGAAAATTTAATCGCACCAAAATGTTCTAATTTTTGTGGGGAATTTTTTGAGACCACTTACAACCATCTGGGTTCATCACACGAACACTAGTTCAAAAAATAAGAAATATTATGCTATTTTTCATATCTATGACTCAAATTAGTACTTTAATGTCCATTAAAATAACTAAAAAGGCTTGTGTTGTATTCAGAAATGCCAATTTACTTATAATAAGACCTATGGAGCCTCAGTAATAGACGGAAAAAACTTTTGCAATCAGATTGAAATGCTACAGTAAAAAATTCAGTATCTCCAACATCATTGAAGTGAGAACCAATTCTCAAAAAAACGTTTAAGAAGATTTGAACCGCTTATATATATAATTTTTAGCACGTTTTTTAACATTTCAAAAGATTTTCGGGTTGTAAACATGCCTAATGATTGAATGCGGTAAAATGAAAAATAACGATATTACTAAAGCAATAATTATGAATAAAAACGAAAAATTCGTTATAAAAGTATCATATAGTAAACGATTAATTTTGTTAAGCGTAGTAATAATAAGTAGGATATTTAGAAACCTTACAACAAGTTTTTAAACAATATCTTGAATTGACGGTTTTCCGGTATCATGTGCAATAGTTTTTGGCAAAGTGTTCTATGCTAGAAAAAACCGATAGTACATGAAAAAAATATTATTAATTATTATCAGAGGTTCCAAAGGATTTTACAAGGTCAAAAATCAAAAAAAATTTTTTTTTAATATAAAAATTGCATGTTTTTTATTATATATAATATTTATTAGGTAATCTTTAACAACTTAAATGTAGTCAACTTTGAAAATTGCGTATTCGACGTTCATGGAAGATATCCGATTGAAACCTTTCACACATATAAAAAATATTCTAAATATAATATATCAATAAAAAAATTTAAAAAACAATGACTTTTAAAGCCTTTTTCCCACAAAATTTTATTTTACCTAAAAATTTACCCTGATTCAGGGTTGTAAGTCCGGTTTTTCGTGTCGGGACCACTTGCAGACTTCAGATATTGTAGCCCAAGCTCTAAGCTATCGATTGGTACCATAATCACCCCTGTATGATCATCCACGGCCGAGGCCGCCGGAACCGAATGCAAAATGAGCCCGTGACTTTATAGCTTAAATACCACTTGTTGATATTATCATCACAACGGTGCCACATTCTTTTAACAGGAAGAATTCGACTGATTCGAGCAAGAGATTTGCAGCTTGAAATTAACTTAATATGTCCTTTTGGAAATGCAGGATTACGAGAAACATAAAAAAGGATATTTGAAGGAAGTGAAAATTCTTGTGGGAATGGAGATTTAAAAGTGTATTTTCTGCGTTCTTCTTCAGAAAGAATAGGTTCAAGTTGTCCAAGAAAAAAGGATGCGCAGTTATTTATTACTCTGAGCAAAAATGTATATAGATTCAAAAGAACAGATGTTTTAGTGAACGGCGGCATATATTAAAAGGGTGCATCCAACTTTATTGAATTTTGTATTTAATTCAATGTTAAAAAAGATTTTTCATGAAATAATCAATAAAAAAATTCCATTTTTTAACGAATGAATAGAAATAGCAATGAACAGAATATTGAACAAAAACTTCAAACACAACTTTAAATTATTTTTCTTTCCTTTTTTTTAATCTTATCAATTTTACTTCCGTTCAGTCATATCTTAAAAAAAGAGGAACAAGCTATCACAAGTTGAATTTTTTATCAAAACTTTTATGCAAATTTTTCCATTTTTTGTGAACAAGAATTAGAGACATTGTCAGCATTAAAACAGAGATGCACGAAATTTCATTCCGTTGATGACAAATCCATTAAAAATAGACTTAAACCTTTATGTTTGTTAAAAAAGAAAAGAGAGAAAATAATACACGCGGAAAAAAAACAAGCTGCTCAATCAGCACGCAAAATGAAACCGTAAAAGAAAAACAAAAAGCAGAAGTTGAATTTAGCAGTAAATCTTTTGCAAGCAAGAACAAATACGATCCATAGTAAAGTTTAAAAAGTAATTACACAAAAGTACAAATAGCATAGCTTAAAGCATACCGATTCGGCATATTAATGAAGAAGATATTTGCTAAAAATTGTTAGAAAACTGTTTGATAAACAAAGCATACCCAAAGGAACTGTTTTTTAAGATATTCTTCGAGTTACAAAGCCCAACGAGCAACAAGATATTTCTATTTTCGTAAAAAAAATTGTTGTAAAAAAATCTTCGTTTCTGCTTTTTTTTCCATTTGAAAGATCACAGTCAAAAATACCCTTTTGTTAGGCAGACATATCAAAATAAAAATATATAATTTTATGGTTTTATTAGATCAAAAATACTATGTTAACATAACTTGATGTTTTTAATCAATTCAATCAAAAAACAATGGAAGATAAACACTGGATAATCCAGTGACTGGATTCATGAAATGAATAAAGACTTTCTCGAATTTAATTTACATAAAATAAAATTAGCAAAATACAAAAATATTTTAAAAAAACCAGAACATCAAAAGAGAAATGCAAATATGAAATACATGTTTTAAAATTGCCAGAAAACTAAGTAAATGGCTTTCGAAGAATGCCTTCAACTTCTCCACTTCGCATTTTAATAAGTTGTTTAAATGCTTCTTCATCATGGCCACGAAAAGAAATAAATGGAACACTATGAGCATAAATTCCACGAATTTGAATAATTTCATTAACAAATTTTTGGAGATGATTTTTGTAAGCTTCAGAGATTCCATCAGAAAATTTAAGATCAAATTTATGTTGCTTTTGATCCAAATTGAGCTAAAATTGGGAGAAATTTAAAAGAAGTTGTTCCGAGAAGATTAAAAAAAATTATAATTCCCGAAACTTACCTTTAAAAAGTGTGAAAACAAGTGGAAATCAAAATTTTGAGGAATATTCCATAAAATAATATCCAGCTCATTCTGTATTTGATCAGAAGATAAAATTTCAATAATTTTGCATGTCGTATTTTTGCCGACACCATGTTGTTCAGGATGAAAATAACTGTAAAATGTATGTATTAAATAAATACAAATGTAAAACTAGAACTGACATTCGCGTCGTTTTACAACAAAGAAGTTGAAAAACTTTTTCGAATTCAGTAATACTTCCATCGTCATTTTTGAAGATATTTTCATCAAAAAAAACATCTTCCAATTTATCCTCAGAAACAAGAATTTGAAGTTCTTTTAAAGTCAAAACTTGATTTCCAACAAAAATTTCCAGAAGTGAAAATTTGTAGACGTGTTTAATCAAAAAGGAAGCAAGATCATTAATTTTTTGATTCCGGATTTGAACAATTTCATGCACCCAAATTTTGAAATAGTTATTGTTTATATTTATTGATACTTCCTTGCACACCTGGGCAAGGGGTACGATAGGGTGCGATTTGTCGCACCCAGTCGCGTGTCCCGTGCACGAAAATTGGGGGTCGCGTGCAAAAAAATAGGGAAAAAGGAAGGTAAGGGGGTGGGATATAGACCTGTTTGCAAAAATTGGTTTGAAATAGCACACGTTAAACCAGTAGGACTTGCTTAATGGCTATGTTTAAACTTTAAAATTTAACTTTTAGATTTACATTTTGGGTAAATATAAATTTAAGAGGATCAAAAAATTGTTTTTCAAGTATTAACAAAGCACCAGGAACTAACAGCATAGTAATAACAGATAATAAATTGTTAAAAAAATTATTGGAAAAATTCAACAAGGGGGAGTATGTTGATTTTGCACAATGCCCTAAAAGTCCAGTGCAAAATTTTGAAATTTGTCGCACCCTACTGCCCACGTGTGCTTCATTGTTAACATTCCACTTGTTGATATTATCATCACAAAGGTGCCACATTCTTTTAACAGGAAGAATTCGACTCATTCGAGCAAGAGATTTGCATGTTGAAATAAGCTTGAGGTGTCCATTTGGGAATTTTGGATTTCGAGAAATATAATAAACAATATTTGAAGGTAGAGAGAAATTTTGTGGAAATGGAGCTTTGAAAGTATACTTCATTCGTTCTTCTTCAGAAAGAATAGGTTCAGGTTGTCCAAGAAAAAACGGGTCGTTGAAAAAATTTCCAAAAAAATCTGTATCTTCTTTGACATCAATTACAGATGTTTCATTCATTTTAGACATTTTAATGCTGAAAATCTTTTACTAAAAAATTATAAACAGTTTTATAAAAAAATGCAGGAAAAAATGTTTGTGAATTTGAAATCACAAAAATTATGCTGGGCAACGATAAAAAATTGATCTTTCGGGCTTGAGCGGTTCAACAAGGTGGAAATGTCATTCAGAAAACACACAAAACAACCTCATGCCAACAAAATAACATTTTTTGGGAGAAACTAACTCGATAGAATCTTAATGGTTAGGGATCGTCCAGATATGACGTCATGGGGGGAGGGAGGGGGTAATGACCATGCCGCCTTTGATGTGCGACAAAAAGTGTCTTTCATGTATAGGGGGTAAAATTGATTTTCGGATGACGTCATATCTGGACGATACCTTACTGGCCCATATAAAGCAGTAAAATATAAAAATTGTCCAAAAATTCGTTTACAGAAATCATCATCAATGTTTGTTAATTTTTGCCCTAAAGGCAGATTTGAAGTACTTTTTATACTCTTAATGAAAATTTTTCTACCGTCCGAGAAAAAATTTACAAAGATCGATGATGATTTTTCTAGAAAAACATTTATATTATACCGCATATTATGAATTCAAAAATGAACAAAAATAAATAGAGTTTTAAGTTTTTCATTTTTCGTTGCGAAATGTTCCTTATGGTCCGTTCATGAACATTTTTAAAATAATATTTTTTCATTAAAAATGGTTAACATGATTACCGAAAATTTAAATGCTTAATCGAACAATCAAATTTTTAACGATTGTATAAAAGACGCAGTATTCACAACATTGAAACAAACTTTCAGACACACCTTTAACTTGATCTTTTCTATACCTTGCTTTTTTGAATCTTATCAATTTTTACTGACGTTGAGTCATCTTTTGAAGAAAAAAACTTGTCACAGCATAAATTTTTTGTCAAAATTTAAATGCGAACGATACCATGATTTTTGTAACTAAAAATTTGAGAAAGTATCACTCATGATATCATTATCTCTGACATTTGCATCTTTTATCATATAGAATTTCGGTTATGTATTTTAGAAATTCAAAGAAAAAGTACAAAAATTTGATTTACATTTACATGCTTTATTTTTTTGAAAAATAGTTTTTAACAAGAATTATCATTTGACCGATTATTTCTTTAATCATTTTTTAAGTTTGAAATTTTGGAACCAATATATTTCTAAGAAGCTTCTTATCATTTACCAGTTGAAAGGATTAAAGTTCATCAAAAAAAGGAATCTGCTTTGCCTTTTTTTAGTTTCATGTAAAACACAAAGCGCAAAACAAATTTTTGAGGGATGAATTTTTAATATGCATTTTTTAAACCTTTTTTTTCTGCATATTCAAGTTGCTGTTGTTGCATTTGATGTCAACAATAAAAGAATATGAAAATTTTACTGCCCTTGCAAATAAAAGATTCCTGTCTTTGTTTAATATTCAAACAATCAGGCTAACCTTTTTTGCTTTCGACAGCTACAAGAATTTTTATGGGGTTAACGAGAAAGAAATATAGATCAATAAAGGCAGGGTTCAAACATTCCACTCCATACATAAAAGAGTTGCAAAATTAATGTTTGTTTTGGCACCGAAATGGGGATGTCCAGATATTACGTCATCCGTCATCCTTATGTTCTGTTTTACCTAGGGTTGTCAAATTTCCCGGGAAATCAGCAAAAGCGGGAAATTTCCCGATATCTCGATTTTTCAAAAAACTGATATTTAAATACCCAAAAAGGTTAAGTGTTACATTTTGACGAATAAACCCTAATTTAAGGCTTTGCTACACCTTTTCATATCTTTTATTGCAAAAAGAACAACTTTTTAACAGAAATTTGTCACAGAATTCTATGTTAAAAGTGTAAAAGTTTGCGGGAAATTTGTCTAATTTCCTGCAAAAATCGCGAAATTTCCCGGGAAACTTCCGGAAATTTCCTGGGAAATATTTCCCGAAAGTTCCTTTGACAACCCTAGTTTTACCTCTCTCCATCAAACACATTTTTTGCCGCACATCAAAGGCGGCACAGCCATTTACCCCTCCCTCCCTTCACTGATGACGTAATATCTGGAAAGCTCCAATTCGTCTAAAAAGTTGTATGTTTTGAAACATCATAAAAGGATAATTCAGAATCCAAAAACAAAATCATATCTTTATCAAATCAAAAAGAAACATCCAAAAAAATTTTTTCCATGGGAGATTTTTCTGACAATTTTAGAAAGACAGTAACCAAAAAAATGCGCATTTGTTTTCAATGTGATACAAAAGCACAAAGTATAAACTATAATTTAAAGTACATAGTTTCATCTCTGATGAAATTACTTCATAGGATCCACGTCGTCCATAAATAAGAATTTTTGGCCACGCTAATTTGTTATGGCACCCCTATCTTGTCATTTTTATTTGCAACAAGTTTTATGAAGGCACACATTTATGCTAATTTTTTTCATATTTTTTGCACTACCTTGAATTTATTGCATTTTTGAAGTAATTTTTTTTAAAAAAAATGGGGCTAAAAATTAATCTTCCCTGCCTCCTCCATAAACACTTTAATTTTTTTGGGTAACAACATTTTGAAGGCTCTAAAATTTTACTTTCTTCTTTAGAAAAAAGAGGATTGCCAATTTTATTCTTTTTCTAAAAAGAATAAAATTTTTTTTTCAGAATAATCAGCTGTAATAAGTTTTTCGTGCACAAAAAAATAGTCATTATTGTAAATCGATAAAGCTCTTTTCTTCTTCTTTCGAGAAAAAGCTTCTTCAAAAAGGAGAAAAAAATTATGATTTCTTATCATTTACCTAAAAAAATAAAGAATTTTTACTACCCTTTATTTTGGCGTCGGCAGTAATAAAATATTAGCTTTGAAAAAAAAGAAAGGAAATTGAAAAAGGGATTGGTCATGAAAGCTATGTGACTCCAGCTTTTCAATTTGGAAAGTCTGCACTTTTTTCTTCAATGAAAAAAGGTATTTATGAGTTTTATTGTTGATGAAACTTTAGTGCATTTTTTGCTGTTATCAGTTGACACTTTTTAGGTAAGACAAATCGATCGATTTGAACTTTCACACTTTAGGGGATTAAAAACAGTAAATTCATTGTAATGAAGCGTCCACTTATACATTTTCAGCACTATTTTATCACCTGTTTTTTCCTTGAATTAAAATATTCAAATTGTGAGCAAATGAAGCAATTTAAACTATTCCAGTTCTACGAAGACGGAAAAAAACATTATCACTTCTTTGATATATTGTTGCATGATCGTAAAAGTAGAAATTAAGAAGCTTACAAGAATCAAAATCCACATAAAAGTTTTTCCAGATTCTCCAAAATTGGTATCATTGAATTTGCCTTGACCAGAAAATTACAAAAAAATAACAAATTTTTACTTTTGACCGATTCTGAACAAGGCTGTCCGGAATTCCGGATCGGATTCCGGATTCCGTGATTCCGGACGATTTTGGCGTTCCGGTTTTCCGGATTCCGAATTCCGGATAAAATTTTTTGTTTTCTATATAAATTATTCCGGATCGGATTCCGGATTCCGTGATTCCGGCTGATTTTGGGCATTCCGGAATTCCGGATTCCGGATTCCGGATCATAATTTTTTTTCCGGACAGCCTTGATTCTGAAGCCAATTTGAGGTATTCAAAAAGTTCACTTTGACGCCTTTTCAGCGCTTTTGGCTTCAGATGCCGCAAAACGTTAAAATTCCTAATATTTTGGTAACCTTCTCGTTGAGACAGATTCAGTGATATCCATTTTATGAAATCTGGACGAAAGAAGTTTCTTGGATTCTGAATGCTGTAAGCTTCTGTATCTTAATTATTTAAGCTCATGCACATATACATTCAATGAAAGGTAAGGTTTTCTTAATTTTCACAGTTTCAGTTATTTCAATAGCTCTTTGATCTCATTTTTTCGAAATTAATAATTTGCCAAAAAATTAACTATAATCAAATTATTGTAAAACAAAAAATAAACAAAAACAAATTTTATAAAATTTAAGCCATCAGTAAAAAAGTAACAATTAATTAATTTTTAACAATAATTTGAAAGACAAGTGTAACAAAGAAAAGCAGTGATAAGCTCATGGTTGGAAGAATTCCTGAATTATTTTGATTTGAATCTGTGCAAATATTTGTTAATGGATCGACTGATCCTTTGAGGTTATTACAAATTCCACAAGTGTGTTGATTTTTTCCACCAAAGTATTGGCATTGATCGAGGGCATGCCACTTTTTAGCCATACATCTTGATTGATCTCCACAAACTGAATTTGCATAATTATCAATACATTCCAAGAAAATATCATTCAAGAAACAATCAGGTATCGTGTCACCTGTAGGAATGTTTGTACAATTTAGTACAAATTGTTGTTTATCTGCAAGGTTGTATTTGAAGCATGTGTATGCATCCCGATCAGCTGAAAATGTATTTATTAAAAGGTATTTCAATATTTAAAGACAATGTTTCCAGTTTAGTTGTTCAGGTTTTACATGATGTTGCACTACAACTGATATTTCATTTCAATCACATTCTGACAAAAACTTGCAATTGGCGAATTTCGTTAAAGCGATATTTTGGAACGCTCAAAAGCTTTTGCCAAAGATCAATGGATGCCGCTAGTGACTGCGCTATCTAGTTTTTAGCCAGGCAACTTGCACTATTAAAAGACAAAAACATTGAAAATACGTTTAATAGCTTTGAAATGCAAAGCTAATACTTCCGGAAATTTGCATATGAATGTTTTATTCATATTCGAGACAAATAATAATTCAAAATTTGCATAAGAAACAATTCTTCGAAATATTTCTTATGCAAATTTTTCGACTTTGTAACCATTTAAAATGAAGTATGGTAAAAAAATAACTCACTATTATTCATTTGGGAACACAAATAATTGTACCGAAGATAATCAACAACATATGATTGAGCAGTTTTAGCCGGATTGAGATTGTTGTCTTGTTTAACAAAATCAACATTGGCTAAATCATCGACAGTGATGCAGTCTTCAACTCCAGCATTTTGAAGGCAAGATTTTAGATCATTGTGAGCACCACAAATCTTTGAATATCCTTCCCACATTCCAAACGCAGTATCAAACACTGCTTGATACCTACTATAGAACATGGCAACCGTGGTATCATTTTTATCTTCAATTGTTTTGAACATTGTTTTATAGCAGGCACTAATTTTCTAAAATTTTAAGTTTTTACTGAAAGAAAATAGTTTCGAGATTAAAGGTTTTAAAATCGGATAACACATGATATCGAGCCTGAAAATTTCATCCAGGTCTTATCCGGACCGGACTTAACTGGGTCACTGCTATGCCTAAATCTGTTGCATTTGTTTTGATATACCTAAGAAACGCAGTCATGCATACCATTTTATGCAAATTTCGAATTTTAGATGTGGCAATTAACTTTATTAGCAATGCTCTGTTGGTAAAAATGAATTCCAAAATAATTTTTTAAAAAGTTGAAAATTTTGAATTTATAGGTAAAGCATATTCAAATTTTGACCCGAAAATGGAAATATCAATAAAGGATCAATCCAATGGATTACAGTGTCGAAAATCAAAATTGTAACACAAAAATTAGTTTCATAGAATTATTGTTGCTGTTACAGTATTACCATCCGAATTACAGTACCCCAATCCCCTTCTAATAAAAACAAATTTACATTTGAATCACAGTCAGCTGTAACATCCTTCAACAAAAATACTGTAATAAAAGTAAATAAAATTAATTTCACCATCTTTGCCTTTAAAAAAACACTCTTGTTCAACAAAAAAAATTCTTTAACTTGAAGATGGCAGTAATAAAAATGCACTTTTTCAATGTTTTTAAAGCCTTTAAGTACTTTCCCAAAAATTTTAGGTACCTATAGGTGTTACTCCCAGAAATTTTTTCACTTCCTCCGCCTTTTTATGTGTTTGATAAGATAGTTGTATATTGTAGAAATATATTTATGCTTAATCATCATCACCTTTTTTTAACAATTAAAAATTTTTTATGATTATAACTTCTCATTGCTGACTTTCTTCAACACTTTTTTTATGCACCAAAATGGAGCCATAGTTTAAGCTCTCCCTGACAAAAAAAGAGGTGTCAACAGTCCAAAAAATCAAGCAAGTCTTTTTAATTCCAATGCATTGTAAAAAAATGCGTTGATTTTACACCCTTTTTTAGCAGAAAGAAAAAAATGTTTGCAATGGAGAACAATCAAAAAAATGTAACATTGAAAAATGAATGCTTGGAATTTCTTTGTCTAGCAAAAATGCATTTATGTGACCTAAAAAACTTATAAAAGTGACGAAATGGGTTTTACAAAATTGTTAAATTTCAATTAAAAAAGTCTTAATCAGTAGCGATTGTGCAAATTTCATTAGCCGCAAAGTTTAAATTTTCATAATTTAAAATGCCACCAAAATCTAAATTTGCATAATTTTGTCATTTTTCATACTAAAGAAATTCCAAACAACTAGCATAATTTTTTATGCAAACAATAAAAAAACACGTAAACACTTCATTGATTATCTGTCGTTTTCAACAATGAATCATCGCTAATGAAAAAGAAGATGTTTTCTAAAAATGCTTAACTCCGTTTTGCTTTTTTTTACTTTTCAAAAAAATTTTTTTTCTTGTTGTTTTTTCATATGCGGTGCGTACCATTTGGTAGCAAAACAAAATTGAAAGCCTGAAAGAAAGGTCAGAAAAGGGAAAAAAGAAAGAAAGAAACACAACCAAATATAAAAAAGTGAAACAGGCATCAAATGATCTCTCCAAACGCTAAAAAATGTTTTGGTTCAAAACAGTGCTTTTGAAGGAAAATGTTTTTATTTTTTAAATATTTCAACTTTCTTTTTTCAACATTTTCTTTTCCTTATTTTTTGTCATCATCTATTATATATTTTTTTTTCATACATTGCATTATTTTTTCTATTTTTGCCTTTTCTTTGCTAAGTTTTGTTTTTCTTTCGCGTGGTTTTTTGTTGTCTCCGTTGATTTAATAATTTTATATTTTTAGACCAGGGATATTTTCTGCTCAAAATGGATGGAAGAAAGCGAAAATTTGAAATTAATGAAAAAGAAGTTTCTGTTTATCGAGAAAAGCTTCGTCGACCTGGTGGTTCACCTCTGAAACTCACAAATCGAGAACGAAAGAAGTTTACTTTCAAATCTCCTTATCCACAAAAATTTTCGATTCCTTCAAATGTTATTTATTATATTGCAAAAAATCCAGAATTTCCAAAAGGACATCTCAAATTCATTTCAACTTGCAAATCTGTTCTTCAAATGAGTCGAATTACTCCTCTTGAAATGTTGTGGCATTATGAAGACAAAAGTAATATGAAGAAATTGATGGCGCATCGAGAAAATATTAACTTAAGAAATCGATTTCTTAAATTGTGGATCTATGATCAATTTTCCATCTGGAATGAATCATTAACTAATATTGCTTCAAGCTTCATTAAACAAATCTATGAATTTTCTCTTCGAGAATTAACCCTTTTTAATCAAGTTTTAACTTTTGAAGAACTTCAATTTCTTGTTTCTGGTAGTAGTTTGGAAAAGGTTGGTTTTTACGAAAATGTTGTCAGAAATGCTGATGAAAGTGTTACTGAATTTGAAAACTTTTTTGAACTTCTTTGTTGCAAAGATTTGGAAATGTAAGTTGTTTTTTTGTTTTTATAAATTTATTTATTTTATTTATTTATAACCTTTTATCTGTCACGCAGGACGAAAGGGGACATATTATGACACCAAAAATTAGTTAAACAACTTATTTTATACATAGATTTTTAGTGCATTTCATTCTGAACAAAATGGCATTGGTAGAAATACAACAAGTAAAATTATTAAAATTTTGTCCGAACAGATGCCACCTGAACAAGACATCAAGTTATGGGAAGTTCCTGAGAAATTTGATTTTGTTTCATTTTCTGTATTCTTAAAGGTTGATTTTTGGAAGTGATTTGTTCGCCATACGATCATTTCATTTAAATTGATCAATTTTTAGGCAAACATGACTGCACAACAACATACAATTGAAATTGACTTTAGTGATGAAATTTCAGATGCATATAAGAATCAACTCCAACAATTTGTTGATGAACTTGTTCAAATGCGTGGAATTGAAGCTCATACTGTACCAATTATTCATTTTCCGGATCAAGATGAAGAAGCACATAAAAAGCTTTGGGAAATGCGTGATGAACCTGTTGAAGGAATTCTTCGAAGAGCAAATTAATTTCGTATATCCTTTGTTTTGTATCCAATAATTGAATGTTATTTTAAAATTTGTTGTTGTTTTAATTTTCTCCTTGTTTTTTCTTGAATAAAATTGAAAAGTATTTATTTGTTGTCTTCTTTTTTTCATCGTCAAAGACCCAGAATTCAAACACAAAATTTAAAAGTTTTTAGAATAATTTTCCAAAAGTCGATTTTTCCAAAAAATTGTTTAAAGTCTTTTTTTTACTCTTTAAAAAAAACTTTCTTTTTTTCGTAAATGTCATAAGTCATATGCCGATGTAACATTTGGTAGCAAAATCGAAAAGTCTTTGAAAAAAGGTCACAAAAACGAAACACATTCAAATGGACGCAGGGAACCAAACATCCAAATGCAAATCATTGATTTTGTAAATGTTCGACTTCCTTTGATTTTGATGATGATTTTCTTTCTTTTCGATCTTTTTGTAAAAGTTTGGTTAAGTGTTTAAAAAATGGTTGTATTAGTAACAAAAAAACAATGAAGTTTTCTTCTATTTTAACGGAAGGTTCAGACAGGTTTTGGTTTATTTCTCAAGCCACAATTCCACATTAAAAAAGGATATCGCTTTTGTTCTGATATTTATAAACGCAGATGCGCTAATTCCACTTTTTTCATTTTTCATCTATGCTGTTTTTTGTGAACGAAAGAAGTATTTTCAAAATATTTTGCTATCATTTCTAAAAAAAAGGCTTCCGTCGTTGTTGTGGACTCCAAAAACAACGAAGGAAGTTTTTCCACAATGTGGAGAAAGTCCATAATCACAAATGTCTATAAGAACCTTTTCTCACTTTCTTTTGTTGTTCATTCTTTTATACTTTTATATTTGTAATAAACATATACACTTTTATTTCTCTCTCTCTCAACATCTCATCTGTGGAAAAGAGCATTTCTTCTTCACATTCGTTAAAGAAGATGTTTCATTTGATGTTTTTTTTATTTCGCAAGAAAGATCGCGAACAGCAAATAATTTCAAGGGGCTTTTGCTTTTTTCTAATGATATTTGTTTACGAAAGAAGTATTTTTTAAAATATTTCAAAATCATTTCGAAGAAAATACTTCTTTCTTTAATAATAAACAATAAAAAACAGCAAAATCCCTCCCCCCCCCCCCCCAGAATATCAGACAGATATTCTTGTTTCGAGTTATAGATATTTTTAGCACTATAGTTTTTGAAGAAATTGTGGAAAGATATAATTAACTTTTATTTATAGCTCTTTGACCTTATTATTCAAGAAAGAATTTACATAAAATGTATTTTGGAACGATTTCAACAACAGAAGATGATGAATTATCAATCACTACTTTTGATGACGAAAAAGAAATCTCAAATTATTATGTTCATGAAAAGTATGAATCAACAAAAAGCTTTGTTGCAGATATTCCACGTCGATTTTGTAAAAATCAATACAAAGCTTTCATTCTTCAAATTTTGCGTTATGAATGTTCAGAATATTCAAATTCAATCGAATTTTGTAAAGCTGTCCGAAAACAATTCGATGCTACTGGCATTCCATATCATTTTACAGTATACGAAAGTTTTTATTCGTCATTTTTAGTAGCAGCAAAAATTTTACCAACAATTAACAAAAGTATTTTATGCATTTTACCGAGGAATGAAGATCATTTTGGTCTTATTGAATTTGTTTGCACTGAAAAAGGATATGTCATAACTTGTGATGAAAAACTTTATAATCCATATAATGATAAAGTTATTCAAGAAAAAATTATTGATCGTCGAAATTCTGTCATTATTGTAATTACACTTTTACCAGATGATGATGAATTTATTCGAAAACTTCAATCAAAATGTTTTGATTCATGCTTGTTGAAATTGAATACAATTAATGTGATTGCATATTTTATGGATCAAGCAACGATTGAATTTTCAAAATGGATTTTTGATAAAAGTTATATCAAATATGCAATTCTTCCAACATGTGCAAGAAAATATGCAGTAATGAGTGATTACAAGAATGACCCGATTATTACTGCTGAAAAGGGTGAACAATTACCATTCAAAAAATCATGCATGGTTAAAAAATCAAAGGCAAAGTATACTGTAAGTTGATTATGAATGTGGGCTTTAAACTTTTAAGCAATAAATGCGACAGTAACAGGCTTAACTGAGATACCTTTCAGTAGTACGGGCAGGGGCACACCTTTAATCTTTTGCCACCTTAACACGGCGGCGGCAAAAGATCAAAGGATTTTCTTTGATGTTTCACAATTTTTTCCAATTTCTTCTCTATCTAAAAGAGAGTAGTCCCCTGTGGCACAGAATTCAAAAAAATTGCTGATAAGCTTAAGATTACTTTATTGTTAAAAACTTTACAGTAAGCTCATCTAATGAAAATAACTTTAAACTTTTTTTTGCTCTTGAATTTATTCAAATTTTTTCCAAAAACTTTTTAACCGGGGCTTGTTACGTTTTAGCTTGCAATGGAAGACAAAGCTGCAAACAAGTCCATTACAATTGAACAAATTGATTTACCTTCAAAATGCCATCAATTTCGCATTTCCTTAATTGTCGATTCAGAAAATTTTCCGTCGTGTGAAATTAAGCCACATTTAATTCGAGAAATTGTAAATCTTCCTTCAACCTTGAATGAAAGTATGGATTCCAAAGTTCCAGTAATTGCATTTTGGAATAATTCTTCAGTTATTTGTGTTCACAAAGATGACGAAGAAGGTTATCAATTTTTGGATGGATGGAATGGTGGGTTTTGTCTTTAATTTTTATGCAGATTTGTTTTTGTAATGTGGTATACGGTTAGAAGAAAAACGTTTAGGCAAATTTGTGACACACCTGAAGAAGAAAAAATTTATGTAAATTTGTAACACACCTGTAGAAAAAAAAGTTTATACAAATTTCTTGCATTTATTAAAAAATTTGCATATTTTTCTGATATCCTCGTGATCATATTGCAGATTTTTAAATAAAGAACCAAATTTTCACTTGTCCCCAAAAATTTTATAAAATCAAAATATCCTAAATTTTAGGTCAATTTGGTGAAGAACTTTATGTTAGTTTTGACGAAGAAAAACCAAAATATAATCAAAAAGCTGCAATTTTGCTTGATTCAAAACCTGCTTCCGTTGTTTTTGGTAATCATAGATTTTAAAAATTATATATCAGAATTATCAATATTTTCAGATTTCATAAAACTTTTGTCTTTTCCATCTTTTGATAACATTGAAACTGACGATTCCTGGAAATTCAAAATTACCAAAGATGGCGAAAATCCAATTTTAATTGAAATTAAAAATTTTGATGGAACTTCAAAACTTGCAACTCCAACTTTTATGATGGCTTTAATCTTGAAAGAACATCTCAAAATTATCAAAACTGAAATTGGAGAAAAGCCAAAAGAATTGGCATTTTGGATTTTTGATCATTTTCAAGCTTGCAAATTCAGTGGTGAAGAAAAGCAACAAATTAAAAATGGACTTCCCGGCCTTGCATGCGAGGGTTAAAAGAGACGAATTTGTGTATAACGACTGTAAAAAAGAGGGACTAGTTTGTTCCTCTCTTATCCCTCTTTTTTACCCAAGTTGCACGCAAGTTGCGCCTCTTTCAGCAGACTTGAAATAAAAAACTGTTTTTTTTGCAATCGTAAATGAAGTTTTTTTTATTTTTTAAAGATTTTAATTTCTTTTTTTATATATTATATTTTTTTTAATATTAAGCTAAAAAAGATTGTTTGTATATGTTACGTCCGAACTGAAGAACCATTTAAAAAATTACTTGTTCCTCAAATCGGAGATCCATTTTTTTCCGAAATGAAGAATAGGCGTCCATTTTCAAGAACGGACGTCTATTCTGAAGAACCAGCGTCCGAAATCGATTATTTAATATGCATTGCCAAAAGTATAGCTAGAATTTCTTAAAGGTTAATAAAATTTAGCTAATATTAAACAATGTGTTAAATTTTGATGCTGATTTACGGAAATGAATTCCCATAGGCGGAATGAAAGATTTTACCATTGAAGATCTTTCTAAGAAATAACTTGCAAGAATTGAAACAAATAAGCCGAAATTGTATTCACGGAATGCTTTTAACTGGTTCAAGAGTAGCGATAATTTGATGGGGAGTTAAATCATGAATAACTGAAAAAGATCCCAACCTTTGACGATTAAGTTCAGCTCGAGTAAATTATTTAAATTTGTTTCAACTCCATCGAGTTCAACAACAGCTGCTTCAATGACTTTACGTTTAAGACGACGAGAACTTTGTTTTCTTTTTAAAGATGCAACATTACTCTGCAAATTATTTAAATTATTAGCATTAAGGTTGTTGCTGCATAAATATTACTCTGATTCCATCAACATCTTGCTTTAAATTTGCAACAGTTTCAGCCAAGGCAGCAATACTTTGGGATCCGGGGGATACATATTTCTGCGGTAATATGAAAATTTTCTAGGAACAAACATTTCAATAATGGAAAAAGAGGGCTAAGTAAAGACAATATTAACTTGTGATACTTCATCTTCAACAGCTGCTCCTTATAAAGCATCTTCTTCTCGACAAATTCGATCACCAATTTTAGCTTGAGTACCGTAATCAATGAATTGCATATCACCAAAATTTTTAAAACGAAAAGTTGAACCAGGTGCAACACTTTGAATTTCAGCATACGAAAATTTAGTTTGATATAAGATTTGCAAAATACTAAAAATATGGTTACATGTCTAATTGCACAGATTTTTTTAAAGCAAATCAGCAAAAGATTATCTCAAACAAATGCAATTGCTGAATGGAAAAATGAAAGCACTAATATTGAACTCGGATCTTTGATTCGATCATGTGGATTTCCGCCCTGAATTCTCTTGAAATAAATGGATTTACTTATGTTGCAATTGGGGAATCATACAAATTCATTATGTTATTTCAAAGAATCTAATTACTACAATTGGTAAAAAGATGATGGTCAAATTGTTGCTTATATCCGACCTCTGCCAACAAGATCAATCAATGTTAATCATAATGAAGTTGAGACTCTGAAAGATCCAAAATCTTTATAAATATTAATAATAAATTACCAAATTTTATTACCAAGTTATCCCTTAAGCCAGTGGTTATATAACTTTTAGACAAAAAAATATAAAATATAAAAAAGAAATTAAAATCTTTAAAAAATAAAAAAAACTTCATTTACGATTGCAAAAAAAACAGTTTTTTATTTCAAGTCTGCTGAAAGAGGCGCAACTTGCGTGCAACTTGGGTAAAAAAGAGGGATAAGAGAGGAACAAACTAGTCCCTCTTTTTTACAGTCGTTATACACAAATTCGTCTCTTTTGTCCCTAACCGTTTGTGTTTTTGCAAGGCCGGGTTGAAGAAGCATGTAAATTATTAAAAATTAAATGCATTTTTGTTTAATTATTTTTAGTTGAATCGATAAAACTGTATGTTTTTTGTAGTTGTTTATTATAAAGTTTGTAGAATATTTATAAAAAATTTTAATATTCAACATCATATTGAATTTTTCCATTCCAATTTTGGGAGATTTTAAGTTTAATATCGTCATCATCATAGGTGTCATATTTTTCAATAAATTCTTGTATTTGCCTCTCTGTCGTTTTAATAGTGTCATCTTGTTCAGAAGACTATATGTTTATTAGTTTTTTCATCAAAATGGAACCTAAAAACACCGGCAAAGGAGCGATTCTTGAGGCCACTGTTAACAAAGCGGAACCAATTTCTCCAACATTTTCCATTGGATTCTTAAAAACATTTTGTAGAGTCGGTGGTGTTGGTGATTGTGTTACAAATGTTTTAGTAAAAGTATCAAAACTTTGTTGAGAATATTTTGACTTATAGTTTGTTGAAAATTTGCTGCTGTAAGGTGGCTGATTCGGATTAGCACAATTTTCAGCAATATCAGTTGTAAAAAATATATTAAATATAGATTTGTTCGTTGACTGAATAATATGTGAAGAGCATTGATAGCATTCAATTTTTGACTACAAATATTTAAATTTTAAAATGCTTGCTTTAACTTTAAATTCAAGGTGTTGTACATTTTTATTTCGGTCGCCTTAGCCTTCATTTCCGGAGTCGGAGGCGACAAACTTCAACTCCCGTCGGCTCAGAAATCAAAAAGCGACATTTTTTCTTTCATGTTTTAAAAAAATCGTCTCCGACTTCGCCTCCGAAGGCGGTGGTTCATCAACACTGTTTAAATTCAACTTACTTTTGATACAGTAACAAAATTTTAATACCAATAAATTAATTTGAGCCACCGTTTAAGTTCATTAACATGCGGATTTTTGTAAGGGACTAATTCTTCAAGAGTATCATACATTTGCTCCCATTCTTCAAAATGGGCATATTTAAGATCAGCATTTTTGTAAAGAAATGCTTGAAACGATCCGAATTCCGATTCAACATGAAATTCATCTTTTCCCCAAAGAGTCTTATCGATATCTTCCTTTATTTGTTCAAAATGACACGAACAATCACCGAAAGCCATGTGATAAAAGTCTTCAGGTTTCTCAAATTCCAAAATATAGCATTTGCTCTCTTTTCTTAAAATCATTGGAATAAAAGCTTGTTCATGCGTTCTTGTCAAATTCAACAAACATTTTGAATCTGTGATCACAACAATAGATTTTTTTTGCGTTTCACGAAATATTTTCCAAAATTTTTATAAATCACTTCGATACTGAACAAGTGGTAAAATATCTTTTCTAAAAAATAATTTTGTTTTCTTGAGTTTATTTTGAAAACCTATAGATTTACCGTTTTGTTTGTGCAGAAATATTACTGGTTTTTTCAGTTTTCATTTTTGATAAGAGTAATCCTTCATCGGAAGCTTTCTCCAACAATGTTTTCACTTCAGTTTCATTTAGAAAAGTAACTTTTTTGTTTTCATTATTTACGATGAAGAACGTTTCATCGAAAACGTTAAGAGTGGCAGCAGAATCAATCTTTAAGTTGTACAAAGTGGCAGCAGCTTCATCAACAACCGATTCAAGAGAATGTTTTGCAATATTTTCAAGAACTTGGTCATAATTTAAAAATTCTTTTGAATTCCAGTCATCAGCAGCAATGTCCTCGTCTGAATGTTTCATACTTTCAGCAAATTGCTGCCAATTTTTCTCAAGTTTTTTAATTTCAAACATCGTCTTATCACTTTTTGGAAGTGAAACATATTTTGTTGAAGTTAAAAATAAACAAAAATTTTTTTTTTTTTTATTTATCCGCCATTACCAGATTTTCCTGTATTGAAAGATGAAACAATGATAGAATGTGTTCGATGTTATTTGAAGCATTTACCAAATTCTTTATTTGTTGGAAGTTTTGAAAGATATGTTGATGGGAAGCAAATGAACCGTCAAAATTATTCTTTTGTAAAAGATGACATCATTAAAGGAGTAAAATATAAAAAACTGCAACCAAAAGATACAAGATTTAATGACGAAACAAATGATCAAAAAATTCCACAATGGTCAAGAAATACATGGATAAGTACCATGCATGAAATTGTTACAACTTCGAAGTCAACTTCTCAAGGTTTGCTCTCTATTTAAGTCTAAAAATTGCAACAATAAAATTTTTATTTATAGCATCAAATTTAAATCTTCAATTTAAGAGACACTATACGACAGGATTAGAAAATTTACAGATCGAGCGGCGCATGAAATTTTTAAATGAAATTTTTAGTGGTCCATTCGATTAAACTACATGAAAAAAGGTTATTTTGAAAGTTTTGGCTTTATTTATATCGTACTTTTGATTTAACAGTAAAGTAAAGTTACTGTATAGCCAAAAATTGAAAAATTCGGGAAAAATCCAAACGTAAACCAATCAAAAAGTTATTTTCTATAATTGTACATATAAGTAAGGGCTATTAATTGCACTATACAAAAAAATTTTATCTGACCCCAAATGCCGAAATTTCGGGTACTGTAATTTTCGACACAGAACAAAAATTTGCATATCGAAATAGATGAAGCAAAGACATATCACACCAAATAGCCCAATTTCTGGGCTTTCCAAAAATATAAAATTTGTTGAAATCGGTGGGGTAATTTTCGATAGCCAGTAAAAATGGTGTGCGTGATCAATATCTCCAACATCAATCTCGGGGTAAAACTCATGTATGATGAAAGATATTGACCTGCGGTGACTTGCATTATGAAATATCATGTTGTAAGAGTATTCTGGGTAAATTTCATAACATTTGGATATCATTAAGACATATGCCATCCGCATGAAATTTCGCAATTTAGCAACTTCAGGCGTCGAAGGAAAAATCATGGTAATTTAAGTTTTTAGTAAAAAATAAAAGAGTTAAAGCTTTTAAAACATTAAATAGATGTAATATAAGTTATTATAAACATTGAACATCGATATATCGGTCATTTTTTATTTTTCCGGTCATGTTGAAATTTACCTTGTTTTTGACCATTTTTTGAGGTATCTAAATTCTATGAAATATCATTCTTATCAACTTTTTTTGCCGTTATCGATTATATATAACATGTTTAGAGTAAATAAGTACAATTTCAGCACCTGGGGATACCCACTTTTTATTTCCCATCATTGTAAAAATCATGGTATTTTTCGCATATAAATTATCATTCAAATCAGTGTTTTTTGTATTCAAAAAAGTTCAAAAGGTCTCAAAATTAATTTTTATGATAAATATTGCCAGTAAAATCCATTCAGGAACAAATTTGATGCTTATGCAAATTTTTCGAAAATTTCGATTTCTTCGAATTTTTGAACTATTGATTTTTTATCGATTTGTTTTCTTTTTCTATTTAATGTAACGAAATACTGTTACTAAGTGCGAAAAAATTGTTTTTGTATTGAAAAAAACTGATTTGAATGATAATTTATATGCGAAAAATACCATGATTTTTACAATGATGGGAAATAAAAAGTGGGTATCCCCAGGTGCTGAAATTGTACTTATTTACTCTAAACATGTTATATATAATCGATAACGGCAAAAAAAGTTGATAAGAATGATATTTCATAGAATTTAGATACCTCAAAAAATGGTCAAAAACAAGGTAAATTTCAACATGACCGGAAAAATAAAAAATGACCGATATATCGATGTTCAATGTTTATAATAACTTATATTACATCTATTTAATGTTTTAAAAGCTTTAACTCTTTTATTTTTTACTAAAAACTTAAATTACCATGATTTTTCCTTCGACGCCTGAAGTTGCTAAATTGCGAAATTTCATGCGGATGGCATATGTCTTAATGATATCCAAATGTTATGAAATTTACCCAGAATACTCTTACAACATGATATTTCATAATGCAAGTCACCGCAGGTCAATATCTTTCATCATACATGAGTTTTACCCCGAGATTGATGTTGGAGATATTGATCACGCACACCATTTTTACTGGCTATCGAAAATTACCCCACCGATTTCAACAAATTTTATATTTTTGGAAAGCCCAGAAATTGGGCTATTTGGTGTGATATGTCTTTGCTTCATCTATTTCGATATGCAAATTTTTGTTCTGTGTCGAAAATTACAGTACCCGAAATTTCGGCATTTGGGGTCAGATAAAATTTTTTTGTATAGTGCAATTAATAGCCCTTACTTATATGTACAATTATAGAAAATAACTTTTTGATTGGTTTACGTTTGGATTTTTCCCGAATTTTTCAATTTTTGGCTATACAGTAACTTTACTTTACTGTTAAATCAAAAGTACGATATAAATAAAGCCAAAACTTTCAAAATAACCTTTTTTCATGTAGTTTAATCGAATGGACCACTAAAAATTTCATTTAAAAATTTCATGTGCCGCTCGATCTGTAAATTTTCTAATCCTGTCGTATAGTGTCTCTTAAAGGACGTTTTTTGTAACATTTGAGAATTTTTGGCGATATTTGGCATTAGGAAAAATTTTTTGTCTCAGAATTGGCTGAAAATGTGTTCCTAGGGTAATTTTGGTCCAGGAATTCGAATTTCGTCATAATATTTGACATTTTTCAGGTGGATTCTGAGATTCAGAATCCATGACCCAGAATCTGGATTCTGAAGCCATGTTTTCAGAAAATCTCAAAAATGATACTATTCGAAAGCCCTGAACATTTTTAGTCAGGAAAATGCAAAAGCATTCATATTTGACCCTTTTTAATGGTTTTATGCCCCCAGGAAGTTCAAAAATGGCCTAAAATTACGGTAATTGGGTTCTAAAATTCACTTTTACAACTTACCCAAAGCCCATTCATATTTTTTTATAAACTTTAACTAGTTGGGCATCGAAAAATACCATAATCTTGAAAAACTAGGGGGCTTTGAAAAAATTTTTACTGTGCTACTTTTGTCGACTTCAACGAAATTCAATATCTCCAACATAAACAAAAATTCATAACATTTGAAAAAGGTTATCAATCACCTTCCGGTGACTTTTATGATCAAATATAATGTATTTGGGACATTTCTGAAGGGTTTCAGTCCACCTATATCAAATCCCTACATTTAGGATCAACTTAAAATATCTGTATTTTACCAAAAATAACACCAAAATACAAAAAATCGCAAAACTGATTTTTTGATCTAAAATATTTTTTCTTATGCTTTACTAATTTAAAATACATGTTTCTGCAATAGATAAACACATAAACAATGATATTTGGACAAATGTGGATTTTTTACGAATTTTTGAAAATACCTCATTTTTGGTCATTTTCATGATTTTCAAATTTCATGAAAAATGTGAGATATCAACTTTTTTGAGTGTTTACCATAAAAAATATGCTAAATAAAAATTTTGGGCAAAGTTTCAACCCCTAAAACCCAGTACCAACCGCTTAGGGATAATTACAAAGCTGTGATAGCATTGTTAAAATAAAATTTGATCCCAAACATACAGTATAGCTGTTATTGGATTGAAACTTTGCCCAAAATTTTTATTTAGCATATTTTTTATGGTAAACACTCAAAAAAGTTGATATCTCACATTTTTCATGAAATTTGAAAATCATGAAAATGACCAAAAATGAGGTATTTTCAAAAATTCGTAAAAAATCCACATTTGTCCAAATATCATTGTTTATGTGTTTATCTATTGCAGAAACATGTATTTTAAATTAGTAAAGCATAAGAAAAAATGTTTTAGACCAAAAAATCAGTTTTGCGATTTTTTGTATTTTGGTGTTATTTTTGGTAAAATTCAGATATTTTAAGTTGATCCTAAATGTAGGGATTTGATATAGGTGGACTGAAACCCTTCAGAAATGTCCCAAATACATTATATTTGATCATAAAAGTCACCGGAAGGTGATTGATAACCTTTTTCAAATGTTATGAATTTTTGTTTATGTTGGAGATATTGAATTTCGTTGAAGTCGACAAAAGTAGCACAGTAAAAATTTTTTCAAAGCCCCCTAGTTTTTCAAGATTATGGTATTTTTCGATGCCCAACTAGTTAAAGTTTATAAAAAAATATGAATGGGCTTTGGGTAAGTTGTAAAAGTGAATTTTAGAACCCAATTACCGTAATTTTAGGCCATTTTTGAACTTCCTGGGGGCATAAAACCATTAAAAAGGGTCAAATATGAATGCTTTTGCATTTTCCTGACTAAAAATGTTCAGGGCTTTCGAATAGTATCATTTTTGAGATTTTCTGAAAACATGGCTTCAGAATCCAGATTCTGGGTCATGGATTCTGAATCTCAGAATCCACCTGAAAAATGTCAAATATTATGACGAAATTCGAATTCCTGGACCAAAATTACCCTAGGAACACATTTTCAGCCAATTCTGAGACAAAAAATTTTTCCTAATGCCAAGAAATTCTCGATTGTTACAAAAAACGTCCTTTAAAAAACCGCGTTTTTTTGGCACGATGTGCCTGAGCATTATCGAAAGTTTGTTGCAAAAAATTTTACTATAGTATACCGCGTTATTATGGAAAAAAAGGTGTTTGCATTTTTAATTATTTTTAGTTTACTTTTCTTTCTCATTCTTTCATATTTCTTTATTTCTGTCATTTTCCTTCACGTTCTGAGAAATAACATACCGCGAATTTTTGTTATTTATGTTACAGCTTTGACAAATTCTTTACAACAAAAGATATTTGTAAAGTTTATTCTGTCTTTTTCACTTCTGAATCCATTTCAACTGTTTACTCCCACAATCTGTTTATTTATAAAAAACTATTCTTTTTTTTCTTTGCGTCTTAAATTTCTTTTTGAATGTTTTTAACGTGGTTGTTGTTAGCGTTAATAAAATTATTTTAATCTTTTCAGGTAACTAAATTTGCTTCTCAAAATGCCAGGAAAGAAGCGCAAACGTGTAATTGATCTCAAAGAAGTTGCTGCTTATCGAAAGAAGCTTCGTCGACCTGCTGGTACTCATCTTCTCAAACTCACCAATCGAGAACGAAAGAAGTTTACTATCAAAGCACCTTTTCCTCAAACATTTTCACTTCCTTCAAATATTCTTCGTTATATTGCTCAAAATCCTTCATCACCAACTGGACACCTCAAGTTTATTTCATCCTGCAAAGCTCTCGCTCGAATGAGTCGAATTCTTCCTGTTCAACACTTCAGACATGATGATGGCAACGATGCCGACACATGGAATGCTGATGGAGAACAAGTTAATTTAAAGAATCAAGTTTTCCAAATTTGGATTCACGATCAACTTTACATCAGCTTTCAATCATTGCCTAATCTCGCTTCGACTTTGGTTAATCATATTTATAAATTTTCTCTTCAAAAAATTCAAATTGATTCACAACTTTTAACTTTTGAAGAACTTCAAATTCTTGTTTCTGGTGGTAATTTGGAAAAAGTTTCTTTTGCTAGAAATGTCATCAAAAATGCAGATGGAAGTATTGTTGAATTTGAAAAAGTCTTGGAACTTATTTGCTACAAAGATTTGTTTTTGTAAGTTTTGTTTTTTTTATATTTTGGTTTAATGTAACGTTTAAAGCGGTTTTCCTAATCAACAACATGGAATTGGCAAAAATACAACACACAAAATTATTGAAATTTTATCATCTGATCAAATGCCAGCTGAATCGGATATTTGGTTGCAGAATATTCCTCAGAATTTTGATTTTTCGTTGTTTTCTGAAATTTTAAAAGTTTAGTTTTTTATAATAGCTTTCGTAAATATTGTCTAACAGTGTTATGCTTTGCCCGCGCCCGCGCCCGCCCGCGGGCGCCCGCGGGCGCCCGTTGGCGGGCGGCGGGCGGGCGCGGGCAGTTTTTTCAAAAGTTAGCGGGCGGCGGGCGGGCGCGGGCAGATTTTTTCTAAGTCAGCGGGCGCGGGCGCCCGCGAGTAAAAAAGTAAAGACATTTTGTTTTTTTTTCTCAATGCTTTTTTGATAATGTTTCTCAACGAAAATCTACGAAAAAATATTTTTTTGGCATAAAAATCACACGGAAAGACAAATCATCTAATGAAGAAAGAAAAAAGTTTATCACCGCAACGACCTAAATGCCCTATGAGAAAATTTGCTTTCACATTGGTGTCAATCTTTTTGCCGAAAATGAAAGAATAAACTGCTATGAAAAACTTAACATCGTTATTAACTTCAGCTGGATTTTAACCGATTTTATTGCATTCGATTTTTACTGATTTTGACATTACTTATTTCTAAATCAAAGTGAATTTGTATTGTCTAAACCATGGCATCAAGGAAAAGAAAAGCTGCTAGTATTTCTGCTGCTGCAACTCCCGATAAAAAAAATGAATCTTTATCAGGTAAACTTTATATTGACACTATAGATGATCACCAGCTCATTTTACAGACACAATTTTACTTGAAAGAGAAGAATTTCTTCCGTTTTTGGATATCAACGATAAAAAATGTAAAGAATGCAATCAATCTTTGGTTACAAAATAATATTAAAAGACACTTTGAGTCTCGACATCTTGATATTGTTCAAAAACTGCTTGTTGAACATGCAATGAAAACAGCAGCGTCTGCTAAATCTCTAATTACAAATCACATTGATCGAAGTCATGTTGTTACTGGTGAATTAGTGAATCTTTTTTCTTCTGCACCAATTGGGAAATATGATTCTTTTTTTAATATATATTATCAATAATCTTTTTGTTAATAAATAATGAATAAACTTTTAAAATGTTGAATAAAAACTCAAATATAACATTTGCGGGCGGCGGGCGGGCGCGGGCGGTTTTTTAAAAGTACGCGGGCGGCGGGCGGGCGCGGGCGATTTTTTGAAAAGTACGCGGGCGGCGGGCGGGCGCGGGCGGTTTTTTTCAAAAGTACGCGGGCGGCGGGCGGGCGGTTTTTTTGAAAGTAAGCGGGCGCGGGCGCGGGCGCCCGCGGAAAAAAAACAAAAGCATAACACTGTTGTCTAACCATTTCATCCAAGTTGCCCCATTTTCGGATTACATGGATTGAGTGTAATATTTATTCTTTCTTCTCGGGATGAAATTTCTGATTCGTAATTTCTCCACATTTCAGGCAAATATGACTGGTCGACAACATTCATTTTTTCTTACTTTTTTTGGTAAAATTTCTGATGCCTATAAAAATCAACTCCAACAATTTGTTAATGAAATTATTCAAATTCGTGGAATTTATGCTCATACTGTTCCGATAATTTTTTTTCCTAGTCAAAATATAGAAAAATATAATCAACTTCGGAGAATGCGGCATGGACATGTTGAAGGAATTCTTCGAAAACCAAATTAACTTTTTTTGATTTTTGTCTTTTTTCTCAATTTATTGCATCATTTTTAAGATGTTTGTGTTTTTTTTTGTCATGTTTTTTCATGAATTGTTAAATAAAATAATTGGTTATTTATATGATGGATTTTTTTGATCTAGTTTATTTCTATGCTAATTCCTTTCATTCTTTTTTTTTTATCATTTGCATAGACATTCATATAGTAGGAGCTTATTTTATGCTCGAAATTGAAGATCATTTTTTCATAAAATTCCTCTATGAATTGCTAAAAACACAAAACCCTGTTAAAAATTCCTCCGGAACATTATTGCATCATTTATTCAAATAATACATTTACAAAATATTTTTAAAATTCCATATATCCAAATCATTGATTTTCTATCTTCATTCACTTCCATCTTTTTCTTTTTCCTTTTCTGCGGCTTTTTCTCTTCGATGCCTTTGATTTTTGCCAACTCGTTGTCGAACAGCATCCATATATTTTTTGTAATCTGCAAAGAATTGCTTTGTTTCATCAGTTTCAGCCACAATTTTAGTTTCAATTAAATGATGAATCAAACAAAGATGAATATAAACATATTGAGGATTTGATTGAACGGAATGAACTCGTTGTCTTCGCATTTCATGTACGATCTGAAATAAACAAAAGATAAGATTACTGTAGTCGAAAAAGAAGATAAAACACTTAAGAGAAGATTACTGTAATCAAAAGAATGATTACAGTAATCAAAACTACTAAAAAAACATACTTCAGGCATTTTAATTTTTGCATTCGTTCTAATTCTATCATTTGCATAATCAATACCACAAAAAGTTCCAGTTCTACCGATTCTAAAACAAAATCATACATTTTTATAGTTGATAAATTCTAACGAAAATAAACATACCCTGCAGAGCAGTGAACAACAATTGGGGCACCTTTTGCTTTTTCTTTAACAATTTTCAGTAGTTCTGTTGCAGGTCCGGGTTCAGCTGGTGAAACATGATCGGGCCAATCTGCCCATTGATAATGAAGTACTGTAAGAATTGAATCTTCTCCATTTAGAGGTTTCCTAAAAAATGAAATATGGTTTTAAAAAGGCTTATTAAAAACACAAGTCAAAAGACTACAGTACTCCAAAAAAAACTTACATATTTTCCACTTTTATTGAAGTACATTTAATCGTGTCAATATCGGTTGCTTCAATCTTTTCATTTTTGAGCTTAAATTTTCCATGCTTTGAAACTTCTCCAACTTCAAGTGGCCAATATTGTGAACATTTTTCAAAGCCATTTTCTGTAATTCCACAAAGCATCACGATTACAGGGCATTTTTCTTGAAATATCATTTGCCAAAAATCTGCTATTGAATCATCCATTGGTCCTTGAGCACAGATATATCGTTGTGAACCCGGGACAGGCGCATATAACCATGATGCATGAATGTAATCTTTATTTGGTCGACGATTCTTTAGTATTACTCTTGTTTCATCTGCACATAAAACATCTGCATATCTAAAATAAGAGGTATAAGATAACGGTAATACGATAAACCCATAAATAAGATACAAATAAAATTAATCACTCTAAAAGATCTCTCATACCCCACATATTGATCTCCAAGTGCATATACGAAGTTTTTAAGATTTACCGTATCCCACAAAATCCGGTCCTCATCCCCCCAGGAATAAACTTACCGATTTTTATTTTCATTTGCACTGCACACGGAGAACGACATGACCGGAAAGTATTCTTTTGTCTTTGAAAATTCTTTTACAATTCCTTTCACCCTTTTATCATAGCATGATTGAATCCAATCAACTCGTCCATCAATCATTTGTGACTTTTCAGGTGTTGATTTTTCATCACCAACATTACTACCACCAGGTGGAGGTGCACCAGTTCCAGACCCATTCCTACCAGCTTCTTCAGGTTTATTATGAAGATCTGAAGATATACAAAGTTCATCAGAGCAAATTTTGGCAGGTTTTCTTTTTGCTCGACGAGATGGAGAATCTTGTTTTTGCTCTTTCTTTGAATCATCTCCACCTTGAATCTTCTTTCCCTTTGAAGTTTTCTTTCTTCTTCGAATTGAATCTTGTTTATTAGTTCCAGTTGGAGGCTTGTATTCACTTTGTTGAACTCCTTCTTCATTATTATTATCGTCATTATTTTCTTGTTGCTGCTGCTTCTTTTTCATTTCTTTCTAAAAATATGTCATGGATGAAAAACATTATTATTGAATAAGGATGAATATAAGATGTGTGGATACTGTATGCATCCAAAATTTATCAATGAAACTTAAAATCAACTAATTCGAGTGTCGCGAGATATCATATATGATATAAACATCTAATTTAAAGGGATATATGATATCCGGATACAGTATATCCATATTCAGGTCTACCCAACACCACAAAAAACTCAAATTGGGGTACCACAACTATAAAGACATCCCTTACACAGTTGCAACTATGTTAAAGGAATGTATAAAACCTAGATTTCATATATCCCCATCCCCTTCTAAAAAAGTAACTCACCATTTTCTTCTTCATCTTTTGCTTTCTTGTACTTGCAGGAGAGAATTGAGATTTTTGTCGAAGTGTTTGTTGTGGCTGTTGCTGCAGTTGCTCTTTTCCACTTCCACTGCCACCAGGTTGTTCAACAACTCCAAAAGCTGCAGTTTTTGTGCCATCATCAAACGGTACTGTAACAGGTCCTCCAGAAGGTGGAGTTGGAATTGGTATTTGTGTTTTATTGATTCCTTTTCCAACATCTTTTTGTCGCTTTTTTCGCATTCCTTGAATTGATACTGCTGATTCTTTCTTTTTCTCTCCATTTCCACCACTTTCACTTTTCCTTCTTCGCATTTTTTCAAAAAGTTTTGGTAAAATTTTGTAGTTTTGAAGATTGAAGAAGAGAGAAAAAACAAGTTGCAAAAGAATGTGTCAGTTTTTCATTGAAATGAGAAAAAGCTTTTATGTTTGATGATGAAAGAATGGAAGAAAATGATTGAATGAAATTTGTATAAAAAACGAGTAGCATAATTTTATTTGGTTCTGATTCAAACAGTTTGAAGAAATTGTAGTTTTTGAAAAAATCAAAAAGTTTTTTTTCTTCGTTGTTTACCCATTGTTGCAAAATGTCCCTCGAATGCCAAAACGTTGAAAAAGGTTTTTTTGAAAACTTAAAAAATTTTTAAACTTTAAAATTTCCACCAAATTTTTCTCTCAAAAACTTCTTCAAAACTTTAATCATCTTGATTAGCCTTCAGAAGCCTGAAAATATGTCATCCCTTGTTGATCGAAATCTTCTTGATCGAGATTTAGAAAATACTGCAAATGTTTTCACTGCACAATGTGATACTCCTGGAAATATTTATTATGTCTTGAAAGCTTTACATTACAAAGAAGTAAGTTTTGTTATTTATCTTCTTTTTACAACCTGTGTTAAAGATTCTCTTATTTTAGAAGACAAAATTATATTGTACTGTTAGTGTACAAAATGATGGAATGAAATTCTGTGTTGAAAGCCATAAAAATTTTCAAGGAAATGCATATCTTCATCGACCAATGTTCTCTGAATGGGATTTAACAGTTAAAAAACTTGAATTTCGCATTGGATTGGTTGAAATTATGGTAAGTGTTTTTTTATTGTTGTATTGGGGATAGGATCGGGATAGGTTTTACACTATCGAGAAGGACAACAATGGAGATTGTATTTGCACTTTTCTTGCTGTTAGTTAAAAGATTGAGAGCTTTGATGGGATTGCCAGCTTGTCTAATTCATCAGCTGAACTTATGCGCTCTGCTCATAGGGAAAGAGTAATAACCTGCAAAAGATCGACAATAGCTCCCAATTCCTTCCTCGCTGCTAAAATTTAGATATAAATGGAAGTTCATACTGTAGCGCCGATACATGTTTGTCTCCTTCAGTTTGTACAAATCACGATACTGCTGCTGATACCGTAATTAATCTAAAAATCCATTAGCACCTGTTACAGGTCCATTCATTGGTGGTAAAACAGCTGCGGCATTCTTCGACCTTGTCGAACATTATTGAGGGAGAGGAGGAAAATAACAGTATCGGCAACACTTAAACCGAAAAGTATTTTACCATAGTAAACTTGCACATTTGTTGTATGTATACTTCAGCAAACTTGTAATATGAGCAATAAGTTATGCCTTTACCTCTGTTTTTCGATAACGAAATTTTCTCATTGTAAATCTATCCCGATTAATTTTCTCTAAAAATTTATACCGTATTGATCTCGTTTGCTTTTTTTATATTGTTTTTATTTTAGGAAGCTATCAATTGTCTTCGTTCCAAGACTGCTGTAGTCAAATTCGCAATGCGGGATGAAGTAAGTGATGTCAAAGATCGTCGACTTTATATAAATGTTACTGATCGAAAAGTAAAAGCTAATATTTCTCTTCCAGTCTACAATGCTGTTAATGTAAGTCTTACTCTCTTCATATGCCTTCTTTCTTCTCTAATTCAGTCTTCTATACTGTATTAGGGTTAACAAAAGGCTATAATATAATTAAGCTCATTGTCATAGTACTCTCTTTATCAAATGTTTGAAAAGGGAACCTCCACACAATGAGACATTTTAGGTATACTGTACAATTTTACATTTTATGTTTAATGTTTTTAGGACGCTGAATTTAATTTTGAAGAGCATGAAGTTCGTGCAAAGGTTTTTATGGAAGCAAATACCATCAAAAGAGTTTTTCAAGAGATTGATGTAAAAGAGAATCCTCGTGTTACATTTACCTTTGAACCTGAAGTCTGCCATGTTACAACAAATGAAGAAACTTTACGATCTGTAACTCGCTTTCCAAGATCTTCAACTGAAGTAATTGAAGTTAGCTGTGATGAAGATTTTATGACTTTTCATTACAAATCTCTCTTTATCAAGCGATTGAAGTATGCTACAAGTAATGCTTCAAGGGTTATGCTTACAATGAATGATTTTGGAATGCTTTGTGCACAATTTTATTTTGTTAAAGTTGATCGACATACTGCTGGAGTTGAATTTTTTGTAGGTTTATTATCTTTTAAACTGTCTTGTTAAAATAATTACGTTTTAGACACATTCAGTCGATGATTGTGGTGCGGAAATTTAAATTTGTTCACTTGGCTAATCTACAGTATGCTGGAACAACAAAAACCGGGTTCTTCTTATTTAGTTAATATTTTTTATTGTTCAAAACTATCAACAATTTTTCTTATAATAAATTGTGAAAAGAAATAATCAACGGCATTCATTTGTTTGATGAATTTAGGACACGGATTTGGGGAAAGTAAATGTTTTGAAGCATCTGGGCAATCACAGTGACAGTTTAGAATTGTTTCAACTACTCGAATATCACCATAAGTCCAAAAGTTTGAGCTTTTAATATCCGGTGGTGGATCACAGTCGATAATTGAGTCATTTGAAAGTTTTTGAGATCGATCAGAGTGAATAATTTGAGCCAGTTGAAGCATTGTTCGCTTTGTTATACGGTAATCAGAGTTTAGGACAAGCTGAAAAACGAAAAAGGTATTAATATTTTGGCGATACAGTATGAATATCTGGGAGTAGGCTTTTCTTTAAAGTTTAGGCCTTTACCTACAGTATCCTAAAGTGGAAATACATTATGGATAAGATCATGGGTATATTGAACATCTAATTATAAACACGGAAAATGTTCAACTATTAAACAATAAACAATGTTTCCCATTATTCATATCTCCAAGAATGGCACAAAACTTACTTCCACAGTTTCAGCAAAATCATCTTCACTCCTTAATTCCCTTTGATCATCTAATTCCTTCAACACTGCTGTCAACCTTTCATCCAATTCTTCATAAACTGCCGAAATATTAAAAGCATTGATCGTATTATGATTAATAGATAAACATTCAGTCTAAAATTCCATTGTTTAATCCACATTCAAAATACAGTAATCAACAAACCAAATTTAAAACTTGATGATAAAATCCCGGTGGCATGACCATAATTTCTCCTGGAGCTTGAATTGCTTCAATAAGTTCAAAATCTTCTATCACATTTGGAATCGTTGAAAAATCATCACACTCTGGATACCTTCGAAGAAATTCAGCTTTTCGATGCATTGGTAAAATTAGCCAATGCTTAAATCCAGTAACATTGTAGGACCAACTGAATGAGCGAAAAACATCTTCATGGAGCAAAGTTCTAAAAGCTGTTTTAGTTAATACATTGATAGAAAAGTTGGATTTGTAATTACTGTCTATGATATTAACTCCAACACAAATTTTTATCTCTGATAGGATAGGGATATTGCATTCAAATATACATAGTTTGGGACATACATAAAGTGAGCCCTTAACCATGTCAACGTCCTCATGATTTTAGAATTACGGTAGGCTAAGAGTAGAAATAAAGATATTACAAACCGAGATCCACGAGCGCCAAAATACATAAATCTGTAGTCCCCCTTCAAAGGATGTTCAGCACTTTCTGTCCATTTTTCATTATTTATCCAATCCATTTTCATAAAATACGGTAAATGCTCATGATAGATATTAGAGGGAAGTGAAAATTCTCTGCAAAATAACATACATAAAATATCAGTAATACAAAAAAACAAAAGATATTACAAACTTTTGAGCATGCCAATCCTTCAAATACACTTGGGAATCACCACCTTCTTGAAGCAAATAAATAAAATCAAGTAATGGCATTCGTCTATAAACTTTTTGTTCAGTTTGTGGATCAATTTGTTCAACAGAGACTTCGTGACTTGGATCTAAAAATGAAGCTACAGTAAACTGAAAGTACAAAATTCAATAAAATATCTTACCAAAAATGCTCAAAAACTTTTCATAATCAACTGGCCTTATTCCATGTTCATTTTTGTAATCAGCAAGAAAGATATCAGATTTGAAATTTGTTGTAAAATCTTTGGAGAGAATACATGGTTCTCGTAAACTTCGAATAAAATCTAATTGTGTAATGTCTTGATTGAAGACTGGGACTTTTCTCTGGCTTCTTGGCCATAGATGTTGCATGTTACAGCTTTTAGAAGTAATGTGGTAAAATTTACAGTAATTTTTTGATGAAAAATTGTGGTAAAATTTGATAAAAACTTTGTTCAAACTTTGAAAATTTTTGAACTCTTTGTTTTTGAAAAGCAATGTTTTACAAAATGTCCCAACACGAAAATGAGCTCTGTAAAAAATTTTAAAATCATCAAAAATTTGAACATGTTTTTTTGCAATTTCAAATTGAATTATAATTCTTCCATCTTATTTTTTTACAACATTTTTAAATTATCCGTTAATTTATTCAACTTTTTTTGTCATCACAATCCCTGTCTCTCCCTCGCCTACCCTCTAGCGCATCTGCGGCGCCTTTCTGCTGCTGTTTTTTGCATTGGATTTAGCTTTAACTAAATTTGTTTTTGAATACAAGGATTTTCTAAAATGTGTTTGTTTTTTTAACGTTTAATGCATTTTACCATTTAAAATAACTAATTCTTACATTAGCTAAGTGTTTATTTATCCAGTATGTACCAGTTTTAAGTGGTAAAGCTGACTAACATTGTGTTTGTTTCTCCGGCATCGCTTTGGTACATTTATAAACGTTCTCCTCCACTGCTTCCGTGTTGGAGAAACTTTTAACCTCATCCACCACCTCGAGTTTGATATTTGGTAAAGTTGACGCGAGCACGTTTACAATATTGTCGCGATTTTATAGTTTTATCTTTTTCATTATTGTTTTACCCCATTTCTCAACTAACCTATTCTCTTTTTCAGTTCGTAATAATAATTATCTCCAACATCATTAATGGCTCCTCCATCTGTTGCTTCACCGATTCAAACTCGTCCGCCAGTCCTTACTGCTCCGGCTCCAACCAACTCAAATGAAAATTCTTTAAAAGTTTATTATCGAACTAAGATTGAAGATGCTCAACAACGTTGCGCTGAAAAAATTCAAAATGTTCGACGTCTTCAAGCTCAACGAAATGAATTGAATTCAAAGGTTCGAATGCTTAAAGAGGAGCTAATGCAATTGCATGAACAAGGCTCATATGTTGGTGAAGTTGCAAAAGTTATGGATAAAAAGAAGGTTCTTGTAAAGGTTTGTACACTTTTTTTCTTGCGTATGTGTTTTTCATTGTTACTTCTTTTTAGGTTCATCCTGAAGGAAAATATGTTGTCGATATTGATAAAGGAATTGATGTTGCACAACTTAATGTTGGATGTCGAGTTGCTCTTCGTGCTGATTCTTATGCTCTTCACAAAGTTCTCCCAAATAAAGTTGATCCACTTGTCAGTTTGATGATGGTTGAAAAGGTTCCAGATTCTACTTATGAAATGATTGGTGGTCTTGATACACAAATTAAAGAAATCAAAGAAGTTATTGAACTTCCCGTTAAACATCCAGAATTGTTTGAAGCTCTTGGTATCGCTCAACCAAAAGGTGTACTACTTTATGGACCACCTGGAACTGGAAAAACGTTATTAGCTCGTGCAGTTGCTCATCATACAGAATGTACTTTTATTCGTGTCTCTGGTTCAGAATTGGTTCAAAAGTTTATTGGTGAAGGTGCTCGAATGGTTCGAGAACTTTTCGTTATGGCAAGGTTAGTTTATAACTTTTTGCAGCATTGTGTTTACCGTATCACGATTTTAGAGAACATGCTCCATCTATCATTTTCATGGATGAAATTGATTCCATTGGTTCATCACGTGTTGAAGGACATAGTGGTGGAGATTCTGAAGTTCAACGTACTATGCTTGAATTGTTAAATCAATTGGATGGCTTTGAAGCAACAAAAAATATTAAAGTTATTATGGCAACAAATCGTATTGATATTCTTGATCCTGCTTTACTTCGTCCTGGACGTATTGATCGTAAAATTGAATTCCCAGCTCCAGATGAAAAAGCTCGATGTGATATCCTCAAAATTCATTCACGTAAAATGAATCTTATGCGTGGAATTAATATGCGAAAAATTGCTGAAAATATTCCTGGTGCATCTGGTGCTGAAGTTAAAGCCGTCTGTACTGAAGCTGGTATGTTTGCTCTCCGAGAACGAAGAATTCATGTTACACAAGAAGATTTTGAAATGGCTGTTGGAAAGGTTATGACAAAAGATTCTGATAAGAATATGTCTATCAAAAAGCTTTGGAAATAAAGTTATGGAATTTGTCAAGGCTCTCATATATTTATTTTATTCTGTAAGGTCTTTTTTCACTGATTTGTGCACCAATAATTAAACTTGTATTTGTACAATAAATAAAAAAATTTTCCTTGTGAAATTATGATTGTTGATTTTTGCAAAGTTGAACTGTTGAGATTCGAGTTTTGATATTTTTTACATTTGTTAGATTGCGGTAATCATAGTTGTGTTTGGAGATATGCCAGTAATTGATTTTGCCCAATGTCTTTCCCCTTCCCGAGCCGTTGCAATATTAACAAATAGTCCCTTTGCATTATTGCCAGCAAAATGGCAAGAGATTTGGTCCAAAGCCATGTTTAGATGTGCCACAGATGGAGCAGCAAATCATCTTCGGCCATTTTGTGAGTTCGTTGAAAAAACTTTTCAATCATTGTTACAGTATCTGTTAAAGGAGTTCAACGGGTTTAAAACTTCCGAATCTTGTTTCCGGGGATTTTGATTCTATTAGTGATCATACAAAAACATATTTGCATGAAAATAATGTTGAAGTGATTGAAACAGAAGATCAAAATGAAACAGATTTAACAAAGTTGATTAAGCTTGTTTGTGATCGAAAGGATTTAGAGGTGAGAAGGATAAGATTAAGGATGGGGAGCTAAATACAGTAATCTTTTAGTGGGATGGCATATTTATTCTTGGAGGATTTGGTGGAAGATTTGATCATACAATGGCATCCTTAAATTCTCTTCTAAAATCCCAGCAATGGACTTCTAAACCAGTATTTCTATTAGATCACGAAAATCTTACCACAATGTTACATAAAGTAAGTACTGTGACACATATTAGGTACTGTATTTAGGCACATTATCTAAAATACAGTATCCTCAACCTTGTCGATGAACACAATGAACATGTTTTAGGGTCATACAACAATTTCATTTCAAAACCTTCCATTCCCAGTATTTACAAAAAGTTGTGGCATTATCCCAATTGTTCAAAGAGAAACCATTGTCTCGCTGAAAGGCTTTCAATGGAATTTGGATAATTTTTCCTTGCAATTTGGTGGCCTTATCAGTACTTCAAATAACATTGTTGCAGATGAAGTAGAAGTGGATACAAATGAGTCATTAGTTTTTACACTTCAAGCAGATTGGAAAATGTTTGCTGTTTAGTTCGGGGATTGGTGCAGAAAGAATGGCATTTGGGGATAGTATCAGTTGTATTAGTTTTTTAGCATACTGTAACACTTGAGTAAACTGTAGTTAAGGTATTTTTGTTTTTTGGTACTGATTTTAATGTTCAGAGCTTGTCTGTTTTGTTTTGTTGCAATAAAGATACTGTAGTTTATCTATGTAATGTTTTTTGCTCTGATGGGGTTTATTCCCCTGTTTATATCTTGATTCTTGTGATCGTGCTTTGTAACCTTTATTAACATCTTTTTACATTTACAGATGGCTACCTCAACTCCAACAACTCGAATCCCTATTAACACCACCACACCTTCATCTACAACAGCAACAGCAGCAGCTCCAGCAGAACCCCAACCAAAGAAACCAAAGCAGCAAAGATTCTTGAATGTTGCAATTGCAGGATGTTCACATGGTGAAATGGATCATATTTATTCAACTCTAAAATCTATGGAAAATTCACGTCGAATCAAATTTGATCTTCTAATTTGTTGTGGAGATTATCAAGCTATTCGAAATCTCGCTGACCTCCAAACAATGCATGTTCATCCAAAATATCGCCATCTTGGAACATTTCATCAATATTATTCTGGACAAAAAGTTGCACCAATTTTTACAATCTTTATTGGGGGAAATCATGAATCTTCTAGCTTTCTTGCTGAACTACCAAATGGTGGATGGGTTGCTCCAAATATCTTTTATATGGGATTTTCAAATGTTGTTAAATTTGCTGGACTTTCAATTGGTGGATTATCAGGAATTTTTAAAGCTAATGATTATCATAAAGGTAAGCTCCCTTCGATGCTGTAGCCACCCCTTTGGGACGGGGATCAAGGGTAGCCGAAGGTTGACCAAGATTGAAATTTTCGAGTAACTGAAACAGAAAATTAAACACTACTTGGATTACTGTATCATTAATCACGCTATAAATTTTAGGACATTATGAACGACCACCATATTTTAATAAATCTGAAATCTCAGCATATCATGTTCGATCAACTGATATCTTTCGACTAAAACAACTTGCTCGACGTGAAGGTGAACCACGACCAAATTGTCTTGATATTATGATAACCCATGATTGGCCAGTTGGAATTACAGATTATGGTGATACAGAAGGCTTGCTAAGATACAAAAGTTTCTTCAGAGATGACATCAACAATGGATGTTTGGGAAATCCAGAAACTATGGAAGTTTTAAGGGTAAGCTTTTACATTTTTTGGGGATCAGCATTTTGAAACAAATTTTTTAAAATGCCAAATCCCAACAGTAGCATACCTAAAAATACCGTAATCAACTAACCTATAATTTTCAGGTTCTAAAGCCTCGATATTGGTTTTCTGCACATTTGCATTGTCGATATGAAGCTCAAGTATATCATGAACATCAAGAAGATATTGACATGTTACCAGAAGAAACAAAATTCTTAGCTTTAGGAAAGCCAGCTCCAAAGCAACGATTCGTTGAAGGTATTCAAATTCCAATTCCTGATGATGCCGAACTCAAATTTGAATATGATCCTTTATGGTGTGCAGTTCTACGAAATACTGATCATCTTTTTCAACTTACCCCAAGAGTAAGTTTATTCTGTGAAAATAACAAAATACAGTATCTTCATTTTGCAGAATGTTTATATGCCTTCAGTAACCGGTAATGAACAATGGGATTTTCGACCTACCCAAGAACAAATTGAAACGGTTCATCAACTTTTTGGAAATAATTTTACAATTCCAACAAATTTTCAATTAACAGCTCCACCTCATCGATTGACAGATAGTCCGCTGGAACCATGTCTCTATTATCAGTAAGTATTATTTTGTGTTAAATATTGTATCTAAAAAGTTATCTTTTTTAGGAATCCTCAAAGCACTGAATTTTGTGAAAAGTTGCAAATAACAAATTTCAATGAACTTTTATATCAAAAAACTAAAGAATGCCAAGGCATTCCATACTTTCGACGAATGAATAATACAGCTGCTGCCGGAGGTGCTGAAGAAATTGATCTTGGGGATTTGGATGAAGATGCTGCAGATGGTGGTGATGAAGTAAGAGTTTTTAAACAAGATTGTAAGAGAGAAAATGTAACGAGCAGTTTTAGTTTGGTGATGATTTCTTTGTTGTTGATGGAGAGGATGTTGTTGAAGAAGATGAAGATCCAACACATGATTGTGGATGTGAAGATGAAGTTATTGTGGAAGAAAAAGAAGTTAAAGTTACAACTACTGAAGATGGTACTGTTGAAGAAGAAATTACAACTGTAACAACAACAATAGAAGCAGAAGCATATGTTCCACCACCACTTTCAAGTAGAGTAACAGTTGCAGATCGAATTCTAAAACGTCGACATGTTGATCTTCCACAAGAAGATGATGAATGATCTCTCTCTTGTAATGTCACTGCAGTTGTATAAAAATGTTTTTGTTATACTTTTTATGTAAAAAAAATAAATTATTTTTGTTTAGTAATTTTTTGTGGGACTTTTTCAAAAGTTGACTGCAGACTTTTTTAAATACTTTTTTCCTATAACGAAAATGGTTGCTCTTTGAATTTTGTTAAAAATTATTTTTCCATCGTGTTTTAAAAATTTTTTTACACTTTCTCTTATTACCTTTGTATTACTATTTTATTATTTTTACAAGTAATAATTACATTCTTTACTGTAGTTTGAACCCTTTTTCCTGCAAAAAGTAAATATATTATATTGAAATATGAGCAGCTCTGAAGAAGTTTCATGGATTACATGGTTTTGTGGACTTCGTGGCAATGACTTTTTTTGTGAAGTATGTTTCACTTTTATACTTTCTTTGGATTATTGTAGTACTTATTATACTCTTTTTAGGTTGATGAAGAATATATTCAAGATAGATTCAATTTAACTGGTCTCTCGGAACAAGTTCCACATTTTCGTCAAGCTTTAGATATGATATTAGATCTTGAACCTGGTTAGTTTTTTAGTTGAATAAACTCTGGGGGTTTTTAAAAAAGCAATAAACGGATTACAACTTTAGATGATGATGAATATGAAGAAGGACAATCTGATTTGGTTGAACAAGCTGCAGAAATGCTGTATGGGCTTATCCATGCCCGATACATTCTTACCAATCGTGGCATTCAACTTATGGTTGAAAAATGGAAGAATGAAGAATTTGGTACTTGTCCACGGGTATATTGTGAAAATCAGCCTATGCTTCCTATTGGATTATCTGATGTTGCCGGAGAATCTATGGTTCGACTTTATTGTCCACGTACGGATTTTTTTTGTATCAAATCAGCATTTTTTTATACTAATAAGTTTATTTAGGGTGTTGTGATGTTTATGTTCCTCGTTCATCCAAGCATCATCATGCTGATGGCGCTTACTTTGGTACCGGGTTTCCTCATATGCTTTTTATGGTTCATCCTGATTTACGTCCAAAACGTCCGGCAAAATCATATGTTCCTCGGTAAGCAAGACATTTAACAAGTTAAACTTTAACCATATTACATTTTTAGATTGTATGGTTTTAAAATTAGTCCATTGGCATATGAATTGCAATATCATCAATCACAAGGTCTTCCACTTGGTCAAGTTGCACTAGCTGGTCCTGGTAATGCTCCTGTTGCAGGAGCTCGAGCCCCTGCGGCTGCTGCAGCAGCTGGTGATTTTCGATAATTTCATCCTTCCAAAAAGAAAGCTTATGAATATCCTATAAAATTCAAATCTATTTCAATTATATTTTGTTTGTCTTCTTTTTTGTTCCATATACAAAGTGATTATCTGACATTCGATTTTCTTTGTGTTTAATTGTTTTATTACTATGTTATATCTGAATCTTTTCCCCTTCCATTATTTTTTTATTGAATTTTATGTTTTATTTAAAAAAAAGGTCTCATTGATTTTAAATTTCTTTGTTGATACATGAGCTTTTATTATGGAAATTGTTGTTTCTGCTGAAACATGAAAATTGGTGTTTAAAATAATTAAGCAATACCAACTGGAAAGGACGAAAATTTTGTAAGACCTCTGTCTGGTTAAAGCCAAGACAAGTTGGTGGTTTTTTGGGTAATATCTTTCACCTTGATAGGTAATAAGCATCCTACAATCATGTCGGATGTCTCGATGAGTTTTTGAGGGCCGCTTGTCTGGCTTATGCTGCGCCGTTTGTTTTAAACTTTGAAAGATACTGTAATATAAAAAAAAATATCCAGAAATTTTGTCTGTTCGTTTTTAGTTAGTGTTTCTTTAAAGATCATAATAAAATCAATGATTAAAAAATATTTATTTATCAAAACATGTGTATTATTTTATAGGATAGAACACAGTACTTTAAAAGTATTTATGAAAAGGTACCGATAAAATGAAGTTTTTTCAATTTATATGATTCAAAATCAGCAACAAAAAATATGAATGGATGATCAGCGATAAACTTAATTTTGGGATATTCCATCAACATGGAATCTAGACAATATCCAAATGGTTCAACAAAAGTACCGTATCTATCAACCTTAAAAAATAATACTGTTGCAATTCAATTAATTTTTTTAAGTTACTTTAATTTTTGAAGAATGCAGTGCCAAATCTATTCCATGTGATTGATTTTCATCCGAAAACATTTTATCCAAGCTTCCTTTTTCAAAAATTTTTGTCAATCCCATTTCTTTCAAATGTTCATTTAATACAATTTGGTTTTCAATCTCAAAAACCGGAATGACAGCGTCTATTTCATAACCACCTCTAAAAAAAGTATAAAATATATAATTATATATAAATTTATATAAATTAAAAATTTTGCATATTATGCCCGACGAAAATACGGTACAAAGTTAGGCTTTTATCATTGTTTTATTTTTTACAAATAGTTTTCACCACAGAAACCAGAAAAATGTCTGAACCTACAGTAACCTAATACAGGGTGTGCCAAAAAAAAGTGGAATTTCGTTATTAAACAAATGCAAGGGGACTTGAACAACTTGTGTTGGGTGGTATTAATACTTGGTGTGGAAGCGCATTTGACCCTACAGTATGACCTCTTGAAAGTTTTCGCTTCGGGAGATCCGTAGATTCAAAGTTTTGAAAAGTACGTTTTTCGACCTTTTCGTAGAACAAAGTTCCTGGGAGAACCAGAGGGGCAGGAGAAAAGGTGATGGTAGATTCGAATAGCCCATATGTCAGACTCGTTGACGCAGCAAAGTTTTGGTCTAAACATCTTTTCCTCCGGGTATAATCGCTTCGAGAAAAAAGCGATTTCCGATTTTTCGATTTTTTGGTCACCTTTGAACGATTGCCCTGGGTCTCCCAGAAGGAGATGGAAGCTCATATTTGTTGTCAATAAACTTTGGCTTCTTTGTGGTCGATTCCATATCAAAATATTGAAATCTGGAAAAATGACCTTTTAAGCAGCCATAATTTTTGTATGTTAGTAAGTATATGTAGTATACACCGTAATTCTATTCAATGTTAAAGTATCCAAATTGGTCATAAATTCTTAAAATGTATTTTACAGTATTATTATGTACTATTTTCATTGATTTATAGCAAAACATAGCATTTATAAACTTTTGTGTATACACAGTTACCTGCTATTTATTAGTATACACGTTAAAGCAGTTGTTTTTGAACGTTTTTGAGTATCAAAAAATAGTCATTTTTCCAGATTTCAATATTTTGATATGGAATCGACCACAAAGAAGCCAAAGTTTATTGACAACAAATATGAGCTTCCATCTCCTTCTGGGAGACCCAGGGCAATCGTTCAAAGTTGGCCAAAAAATCGAAAAATCGGAAATCGCTTTTTTCTCGAAGCGATTATACCCGGAGGAAAAGATGTTTAGACCAAAACTTTGCTGCGTCAACGAGTCTGACATATGGGCTATCCGAATCTACCATCATCTTTTCTCCAGCCCCTCTGGTTCTCCCAGGAACTTTGTTCTACGAAAAGGTCGAAAAACGTACTTTTCAAAACTTTGAATCTACGGATCTCCCGAAGCGAAAACTTTCAAGAGGTCATACTGTAGGGTCAAATGCGCTTCCACACCAAGTATTAATACCACCCAACACAAGTTGTTCAAGTCCCCTTGCATTTGTTTAATAACGAAATTCCACTTTTTTTTGGCACACCCTGTATAAATATTCAAAAAATCCGTTTTGTGCGTTTAATGAAAAAAATTTTAACCAAAAATAATAACTTTATGAATTTCATGCTAATTTTAGCTATTCATGCATTTTTATCAGTTTAAACTAACATCAGTCAGTTTAAACTGATATGAGTTAGTTTATACTAACCCATGTCAGTTGTAACTCAGTTTCAAGTTCAACTGACATGGTCAAAATTGTATTTAAATACAAAAGAATTGTATCACAGTACATTTTAGATCCTGAATAACATTAACTGATTAAAAAGTTAAAAAAAATAGTTGTCAGTTCAAACTGATTATTGTTAGTTTTTTGTAAGTTAACTGCAAGCTCTGTTTTTGCACCGTTTTAGAATTTCAAATTTTCATTGACAAAAAAAATTCTTTACCCTTTAGTGCATTTTGTAATCAAAGAAGAATCAAGTTTTTCAATTAAATTTTTCAAGCCATTTCTTTCTTTCGGCAAAAGTATGTGAAGCCGTCATTCTGTATTTTTGTATGGAATTCCCAAACAAGTCCAATCTTCTCCACTCGAATAAACCCAACTATCCTCTTTTTCTTGATATAACATATCAATCATTCGAGGAGGATCGGAATAAAAAAGTGTTGGCTTTTGTTGATCAAAAGGTGGCTGAAATTTTGCTTCAAAAGTTGTAGCACTTCCAATGCAAACTGAAACATCCTTTGGGATATCAGAAGCTGAAACTAATTTGGAAATTCTTTTGTTGGTATCGGTAGATATGAGATTATTGATTTTCTGAAAAATAAGTAATAGTTAGGGATTGTCCAGATCTGACGTCGGGTTTTTTGCTAAAATTTTCAAACCCCCCTTCCCCATCCGTCAGATTTTTCGCTTTGATGTTTGCCGCTTTTTAGATGAGCGTCAGATTTTGGCTAACCCCCTCCCTCCCATAAAACCCCCGACGTCAGATCTGGACAATCCTTTAGAGATTATCAATATTTAGAGATGTAATATTAAGATATGGATATCGGTCTCAAAATATCGATGTTGAATTTTCACAACTCGAATATTAATAGCAAAGTCAAAATTTTTTCACCGATTTGATATCAGCAAAAACAATTCTGTTATTGGATATTGGTTATAGATATTACAACCGATTTTGTGCACCCGCCGATATTGTTCTTTTTTTAGATTATCAGATTTTCAAAACAAAATTTCAAAAATTATTTATTTTCTGCAAAAAGATAAAATAAGTGATTCATCTCGATGAGTAGATTACAGAAATATAAGATTTTTTTTACATTTGGGGGATTCTGATTTCAGATTCAGGGTTTTGAAAATTTCTTCTCTTTTGATGTCTACCCCTTCAGAATCCATTAAATGTAAAATTTTTTATATTTTTGTAATCTACTCATCGAAACGAATCCAAAAATAATTTTTTTGTAGCATCTGGAGAAAGAAGCTTTCTTGGATTCTGAATCCAGAGGATTCTGAAGCTTCATTTTTAGATTATAAGAAAAATATGAACAAAATCACTTTATACCCTTCTGATATGACTTTCAGCCTCCTGTGTCAAAATTATTTCAAAAAACTGTAGTTTCTCAAAAATCGGGCTTTATCAAGTTTAAAATTTGCATAACAAAAAAATGTTGATTACCTCAGTTGCTTTAATTTTATCGTTGAAATCAATAGCTTGAAAGTAATCATCCTTAATTCTATCAGATGCTGCAGCAGGATTAAATATTGAATTATTTGAATAAAACATATAATTAGAATGCAATAAATCTTTAAAACGGTCCTTGTCAAATACCAAATCTTTTCCGAGGATTTCTTCAATCTCTTTTTTCGCGTCTTCTTCAACAACATTTTCAAGTAGCAAAAAAGTTAACGCTCCCAAAATTGCAGAAGGTGAAAAAATGATTGGTTTAGAATTATTTTCGGTTTTTTTATACAACAACTTTAATAAATTTGTTGCAACTTTTAATTCACATTCTAATTCAGCTGGCAAAGGAGAGGCTGGACGAACTTTATTAGAATCAGAAGAATCTCCTCGCAAAAATTTTAGCCGTTCTTTCAATTCTCTGTCTCTGTCCAATTCATCAGACAAATCCATAATAACAATAATATTGTTAATAAATTTTATAATAAATACAACAAGAACTCAAATCAAATGACTGATTCTGGGAAATAAAAAAAAGCAACAAGAGCAAAATACAAATATTGTAGGTTCAAAATTTATAGAAGAAGTTCACATAAAAATTGCAGATTCATTTTTTATTTATTTTACAAATAAAATACTGTAATGCATTTTATGAAGAATACAGTCAATACAAAAAAATTAACATAAAGTGAGTGTAAAGTAACAATAAAGAAATTACAAATATAACTTGTTGACAAAAGTATTAAATTAAGTTACTTAAATCAAGTATGTGGCATTCGCAAAATTCCTTCAACTGTTTCTTCACGCATTTTACAAAGTTCTCTAAATTTATCTATATTAAGACCGCGAAAACCAATAACCGGAACAGTATGTGCGTAAATTCCACGAATTTGAATAACTTCATCAATAAAATCTTGCAGCTGATTTTTATAAGCATCAGAAATTTCACTAACAAAAGTAAGACAAAGTGAATGTTGTCGACCTGACAAATTTGCCTAAAAACGTTTATATTATGATTAAGAGAGAAGATAAAAAACAATTAAAAATCTAACTTTTAAGAAATCAGAAAATGAATAAAAATCAAAATTCTGTGGAATTCTGTATAAACGAATGTCTTGTTCAGCTGGGATTTGATCAGAGGATAAAATTTCAATCAATTTCATTGTTGTATTTTTTCCAATACCATGTTGTTGATTAGGAAGAAAACTTAAAAAGTTGTGTATTGGTTAGAAAAGTGAAAATCAAAAACTTGCATTTTGAAATTTCTGCAAAAAACAAGTTCAAAGACTTTTTCAAATTCTACAGTACTTCCATCAGAATTTTTAACAACATTTTTTTGAAAATCAACAAATTCCAAATGACCACCAGAAACAAGAAATTGAAGTTCGTCGAAAGATAAAACTTGATTAAAAAGTGTCAATTCTCGAAGTAAAAACTTTTGAACATATTTGATTAAATTTGAAGCGACATTCGGCAATGAAAACCGCTGAACAAAAACTGCATCATGAACCCAAAGTTTGAATAATAAATTTTTTAAATTAATTAATACTTTTCCGTCGGCACCCCATTTGTTCATATCATTATCACTGCGGTCATTATATGCTAATTTTTTAACAGGAAGAATTCGACTCATTCGAGCAAGATATTTGCAGGTTGAAATTAATTTAAGATGTCCATTTGGAAATTTTGGATTTCGAGCTATATAATAAATAATATTTGATGGAAATGAAAATTCTTGGGAAAACGGTGATTTAATAGTATATTTTTGTCGGTCTTCATCAGAAAAAATAGGATGTTCAGGTTGTTGAAGATTTTCATGATCAGCAACAACTTCTTTCTTTACAACAATAGTCTTTTTTTCAGGCATTTTGACGGATGTCCTTTGTTTGAAAAAAAGGTCCACCTGCTGCAAAAGCGTATGCAAATTTAAAATTACGAATACAACGTTTGACGGTCTTATTTGTAAAAAATTGGTTAACAAGGGAAGATATGAACCTGCCCCCGACGCTTTTTGAACACAACCCATTCCATTAGATAACCTTTTGGCAGTTATGCATAATCCCAAAATATCTCCGATGAATGGCATTTTTATGCTAATTTTTGGAAATGAAATTTAAAAAATGTGCGTGAAAGAGTGGCTTTTGAAAAATCTTCGGGGTGGTGGATTTTTCGAACTTCATTTCGAAAAATTAGCATAATAAAAGGCCATGCGCCAGGGTATTTTGGGTTTATGTATAACTGCCCTAGAGCTACATAATGTGATAAGTTCCGTTCAAAAAGCGGCGGGCCAGGTTGATACTTTCCCTTATAAATTAAAAAGTCAAATGCTAAAAACAATGTGAAAGCAAAGTTTACACATAGAGTAGTAAAAATACAGAAATATTAAACTTGATTAAAACCTTAATCAATGTTTTAGGAAGCAGTCAAGTTAGAGCATGTTAAAATGAAAAGACAATAATAATGAAATAAAAGAATAAAAAAGAAAAGTTGGAAGAAGCAATGTTGGGCAAAAAGCAAAATAAATAATTTTTAGAAAAAAATCAAAGCATTTTCGATCGGCATTTTTCTTCCAGCAAAAAGAAATTTCTTTTTTTTGTTATTATTAAAACACATTTTTTATGACAAAATTATTCATTTTTTCTTTTTGTCAAAGCTTTTCTTTCATTCAAATGGTGACGACCAAAAAAGTATTCGAAAAGAAAGGTTTTCTTTTTACTGTCGCACATTTCGAAATTTTTACCCAGCAAAATCATTGTTTTTTGTTTTTGAAGAAATGCATATTTTTCTTTATTGCGCGACTAACAATTGTTAAAAAAGATACTTTTATTTTACTATAGAATATGTAAAGACCGATTTTTGAGAAACTACAGCTAAAACGCCAAAAACCGATATAGCTGAAAAGCAAATTTTTGTTTCTTTTAAATATCATATTTAACCAAAAAAAACAAATCAGTGAATAAAAAACACAGAAACAAAAATTATAAATTTTTATAATTTTTGTTTCTGTGTTTTTTGTATTTCGCAAAGAAGTTGAGCATTGTTTAATTGAAAATAATTTTGACCATTTCCATCTTGAAAAAAAATTTTAGATTTTCTTCAGTTTAGAAGGGGCACGTAAAGTTTTTATTAACTTTTTGAATTTCCAAAAATTTGAAAAACTTTGGATTGCGATATTATTTTTTCATCTTTGTACAATGAACGCAAAACTTTTGTTACTATTTTTTTCATTCCAAAAAGATAAAATAATCATTAAAAACGAAAAATAACATTTGCCCGCAAATCTAAAGACGACCCGAAAATTCCTCGTCAACTTTCAAAAAATTTATATTGCACTACATTTTTATCATCAAGAAAATTTTATTCAACGAAATCAAAAAATACACGCATTTTAAAATTTAAAAATGAATAAAGTATACAAAAAATAACCATAGAGGAATTTTAAAAACAAATGCAACTGTCAATCCTATTAACAAATGTTTTTAAGTATACGGATTTATAAGAATTCCTTCATATGTCGCATTCTGCAAAGTATATCAAATGCATCTCCATTTTGACTAGGAAATAAAATAAATGGAACACAATGAACAGCATGAATTCCGCTAAGTTGAATAATTTCATCAACAAATTCTTGAAGTTCATTTTTATAAGCATCAGTAATTCCCCCAGAAAATGTCAGGTAGAATGAATGTTGTCGAGCAGTCATATTCGACTAAAATATAAAATGAAAATGAAAGTAATTTCGTTTAAAAAAATTAACCTTTAAAAAATCAGAAAATAAAATAAAATTAAAATCCTGCGAAATATTTCTTAAATGTATCTTAGATGCAACTGCACAGAAAAATAAGTTTCACATGAACCTCACATCAAAATCACATGAACCTCACATCTCCGGTCTAACTCACATCAAAGTCACATCAACTTCCGAGCAACGTCACACGAGAATAAAATATTCACATGTACTTCACATGTAAAAATAAGTTCATGTGATTTTCGTGTGAAGAACATGTGACTTTAAAGATAAAGTGTCATTTCACATGTGAATCACAGCAAACTCTCATAAACCTCACCCCGGACTTAGAAAAATTTTTTCATTTCGAAATTCACATGTGAATTCATATATTTTTGTTTCTTGAAACGAATTTTCTGCTTTTCTTCAAAACTTTAGAAAAGTTTTTAAACTTCTTTTTTTGGTTCTTTTTCTCAAATTTATAACTATTATTTTGCTTTTTTCTGTATTTCTTCAATCAAATTATCTTCTTCAATTTTCAATCAAATTGTTTTCTATTTAAATTATTTTGAACCGGCACTTTCGTAAGTTTTTTTGGGGATTATTTTGATATCAGATTGTGAAGTTTTTAAAGCGTTGGCATCATCATAATTACGCTCCCATAGTTAAGAGAAGCTGCATGCAATGCAAAACAGAGGGAATATTTTTGAGAGTTTTCTTAATATCTCAAGATCTTAGCCATTAATCAGTAAATTCTTGCCATATTTTCATTTGGTTTTTTGTATTTATGCTGTTTTTAATAAATGATTATTCTTTGTGTCTTATTATCCGTATTATTACGGTTAAATATCTGAATTTATTGATGTTGTTTTTGGTTTGTAATAAATGATTTGTATGTAATGCCTTGTGTATCCCGTATAATTACGGTTAAATATCTTTTATAAACATTGTTGTTGCATTATATGTACTGTTGTCGAATAAAGAATTTAATTTATGTTTTTAAATGGTTTTAACCTTATAATTATCTCTTTTTATTTAATCTATTTTTTTAGCATTTTTTACGAAAGTGAGGCAATTGTTTGCTGATTAGTGGCTGCGCTCTTGAGATATTAGGAATATATCCCACGAACGCATCTTCTGTTTTGCGCGTTTTTCTGTTTTTAAAAAGCACTTTTAAAATCCGTTTTGGCTTGGATCTCTGTTTGGTTGGTTACAGAGTTTTTTTTGTTCTAATTAGTTTATTTTAGATGCTTCTATTGGTATGTTGTAGAAGCTTTATTATTAAATAAAAACTTGCAAAAATGAGAACTTTTGCTGCAACATTGCTTAAAAATTGCATCCGATATAACACATAAAACTTTTCAAAAATACTTTTTCTTACGGGCTTTGAGGAATTCTTCTTCATTCAAGTCAGCGTACCCAAATTTTCCCCAAAAATTATTGCCATTATTTAAAAAGCGCAAAAAATTATATAACTAACAATTTGTAAATCATTTTGAAGTTAGAGTCTTACTGTAGAACCTTGTAAAACATTATCTCTTTGTCCTTAAGAATCCTCAAAAATTTTTGTTTTAGTCGAAAAAAGCAAAATTGTCTAAGTCCGGGATCACATGTGAATTAGATCTGATTCATATCTGAATCAGGTATACTTCATATATGAAGCAGGTCTACCTCAATATCTTTTGAAAAAAGTTTTAGAAATTTTTAACTTTATCCGTTGGATGAAAAAGTTCTCATTTTTGTTTCTTTACTGCCTAATATTTTGTTTTAGGAATCTCTGTTTGGTCAGTTACAGAGTTTTTTTATTTTCATACTTTTATGTTTTAGGTGCTTCTATTGGTGAGTTGTAGAAGTTTTTTTATATTTGTTTAATTAAAAGTTACAAAATTGAGAACTATGCTATTTGCGCCGTTCCCAAATTCATGCGATATAATGACGAATTACAACATTTTAATATGAGTTACTTATTACAGATCGGTAAAATGACGAAATTCGGATTCCCCAAGCGCGATATACCCCAAAATCCTCCCAAAAAAATTAGCCTTCTAAATTAGCCCTGAAATTCTTGAGAATCAGAATCAGACATAAATCAGAGATGCCAGTGGATTACCCATAAAATTCTAAACTAAAACCGTGTAAAAGCCAAAAAAATTTTTGCTGAAAATTTTGACTAAGTCCAGGATCATATGTGAATCAGATCTGATTCACATGTGATATTAATTTTTCACATGTGAATCACATGAAAAAATGATAAAAAATTTTTGATCTGATTCATGTCTGAATCAGATCTTCCTCATGTCAGATTCACATGTGGCGGTATACTAAAATCACATGTGAAAGTATACCAAAGTCACATGTGATTCTGACGGAGGTTCATGTGAATTTGATGTGAAGTTCATGTGAAAATCATTTTTCTGTGTGGTACTCTTTCAGACGATAAAATTTCAATAATTTTTTTTGTTGTATTTTTTCCAATTCCATGATGTTTATCAGGAAAAGAACTGAAAAATTCATACATTTTATTGTTCAAAAAGTAACGAAAAACTTACAAGAAAAATTCTTTGGAACAAAGAAGTTCAAAAACTTTTTCAGTTTCTGTAATACTTCCATCATAATTTTTAACAATATTTCCTTCAAAAGAAATTCTTTCCATTTTTCCACCAGAAACAAGAATTTGAAGTTCTTCAAAAAGCAAATCTTGGTAATAAACATACATTTTTCGAAGGGAAAATTTGTAAATCTGATTAATCAAAACCGAAGCAAGATTAGTCAATGATTGAGGCGAAATTATAAGTTCATCATGGATCCAAAGTTTGAAAAATTTATTACTTAAATTTATTGATACTCTATCTGCATACCATTTGTTGACACCATTATGGTTATAATGATAAAATCTTCTGACAGGAAAAATTTTACTAATTCGAGCAACAGATTTGCATGATGAAATGAACTTCAAATGTTCACTTGGGAATTTTGGATTTCGAGAAATATAATAAATTATATTTGATGGAATTGAAAATCTTTGTGGGAATGGTGATTTAAAAGTGTATTTCTTTTGTTCTTTGTTTTTAAGTTTCAGAGGTCGTTGTGAAGGGGGGCGAAGCTTTTCTCGAAAAGCCGCAATTATGGATTTGAGCTTTTTTTCCTGCCATTATAATAATAAATAAAAGTTTCTTTTTGGATATCCTGAAATTATTACGTCACAGATTTTCATAACAAAAAAAAGATACACTCATTTATAATTCTCAAAACTATTACGATATAATTAAAATTTTTCACATAAAATGATAAATCGAGGAAGGCAAAATCTATAGTTAATATGGCAAAGGATTGACGGTAAAAAAAACTAAAAGTGTATGGTTTGCTTGCTTTCAATGGAACAGATTGTGTGTGTATATGCATATTATTTGTTTGGTCAAAGCAAAAGAAGTGAATGCCATTACAGAAATCAATAACTCGAAAAAAGAGTTCACCAAACATTTTATTGTTAACAGATAAAAAAGATACGTCATTTACCCTGAAAACCACTTTATCCATAGATTGTAATATAGTCGAACCTCGTCATCACGTGCCTTGATAGCTGACCTTTTGTGGTCGTTCCCATATAAACTACATTTTAAGCATTTACTGCCACTATGGACAGTTTAGCATTTAACTGAATTTCATCATTGTTAAGTATACTTACTAACATACGAAAATTAAGGCTGCTTAAAAAGTCATTTTTCCAGATTTCAACGTTTTAGCATGGGAGCGACCACAAAAGGTCTGAAGTTTTTTGGTAACAAATATGAGTCTCCAACTCCTCCTGGGTGGACTACACCAATAAGTCAAACATAGTCAAAAACGTATAAAAATCTGAAAAAGTTTTTTCAATGAACTGGATTTCTTGAAGCGAAAATCCCCCAAAGTCATACTAAGGGGGAACAACGAGAGTCAGCCAACGTCTACTAAACCCCATAACCACAGGTCTTTAGCTGCCCTGGGGCTTTAGGAAAAGGGATTCAAAAAACACCCTAAAAATGGGTGTTTTTTTAACATTGAACTTCTGCAAGAACATCTGAAAGGGTATTTTTTTGGTCTATATTAGAAAGTTCAGGGGTTTAAAGTTGTGCAAGAGCAACAGCTTCATCGATTTTCAATGAAGCATTTTTTCTAAAATATAATTTAAAAAAATGATAATATTAGCTTTTTGGTTTTTATTTCTACTGCATTTCAACAGGCCCGTATTTAGGGGGGGGGGTCTAGGAATTTTCCCCCCAAATCGAGAAAAATTCTTTGATTTTTAGCCGCCGGCAGCAGCCGGCAGCAAAAGATCAAAGGACAGCCCCGCGCTAAAGTTTTTCAGCCTCCACCAAAAAAATTTCGGGCTTGCATTTTAAAGAGAAAAGATAAAAAACAGAACATAAAAATTTTATATTTTTTCGTTTTATATACACAATTTCGATATAGTATTTAATGTGAATCCGACATAAGGGTAAGGACGAAACTGATAAAATAACCCTTTTACTTTTTTCGATTAAATTTTCTTTTTTATGATAATTAATTTTTCTTTTTTCTTCTTTTTGAACGTAGCTTCCAAAGTTCTTCATATAATGTTTCATCTTGGCCAACAAATGAAATAATTGGAACAGCGTAGGCATAATTTTCACAAAGTTCAATAATATCATAAACAAATTCATGCAGTTGATACTTATATTCATCAGAAATTTCTTCAGAAAATGAAAGATTGATTTTATGTTGTCTGCCAGTGATATTCGTCTAACAAATTGAAGAGGATTAAAATTAACGAAATAAAAAATTACCTTTAAAAAATCAGAAAAAACGGAAAAATCAAAATCTTGTGGAATATTGTATAATTGAATTTTTTGTTCAACAGGAATTTCATTACATGATAAAATTTGAATAATTTTATTTGTTGTATTTTTATCAATTCCATGTTGTTTATCTGATAGTGAACTGAAAATTTTACGTTTAAACTTTGAAAAATTCGACATTTTTCTCTGCGGGCATGGTTTTCTATTGTTTTTTAAAGGGGGAGGCGCATCGCCTGTAGCTTTTTTGATCCAAAGTCGATTGCATTTCTCGACGCGAAAACACCTTTCATTGGAGCTTGTTTTTTTCTTCACTGCAGCTGCAAAAAAAGAATAAAAAAGCAGCTCCAATGAGTACCTGATTTTTGTAAAAAAAAGTTTATAGGCGATGCGTCTCCTCCTTTAAGGTCAAATTAACAACTTTATTTTTCATAACAAATGAAAAACCACGTCTTGTACAATATGATAAAACTTACATTCCCATCTTTTTGCAACAAAGAAGTTCAAAAACTTTTTCAAATTCAACAATACTTCCGTCATCATTTTTAACAACATTTTGTTCAAACTCAACGCTTTCCAAATGACCACCAGAAACAAGAATTTTAAGTTCTTCAAAAATTAAAACTTGATCACAAATTTCCAATATTCGAAGGGAAAATTTATAAACTTGTTTAATTAAATTTGGAATAAGATTAAGCAAGACAGAATCAATATGAAGTTCATCGAAAATCCAAAGTTTGAAAAATTGATCCTTCAAAGTTAAAGATACTTGAGAGTTTGCTCTCCATTTGTTGATATTATCATCTTTATCAAAGCGGTCATTATATGCTAATTTTTTAACTGGTAGAATTCGACTTAATCGAAGAAGATATTTACACGTTGATATAAATTTGAGATATCCATTTTTGGATATCGGATTTCGGGCAATGTAATAAATAATATTTGATGGAAGGGAAAATTCTTGTGGGAATGGAGATTTGAAAGTACATTTTTGTCGGTCTTCATCCGAAAGAAAAGAATGTAGAGGTCTTTGAAGCTTTTTGCGATATCCAGCAATTGTTTCGGGATCACTTATAACTTTGCGCTTCTTTCCAGGCATTTTTAAAGAAAAAATTTTTTGTCTTAAAATTAATCGATTGAAACAAAAATATTTGTAAATTTGAATAAATTTTAACGGTTATTCGACAATGTAATTTGGTTTTTGTAAAAATAACTTCTAATTAAAAATAAGAATCAAAAGAAAAACTCGGAGGCAATAATTAAACTCTTTGTTTAATATAAAAAAATCATTAATTTTAATCAAATTGAGGAATTTGCAGGTTAAATTAGGAGGTTAAAAGTCCAAATGTAACACAGCAAAAATAAATTTAAAGAGAAAGAAAAAATAAATCGATAAAAGTTTAAATGTTTTTATCACAAAATTCACCGAGTCGAAAAAAAGGAAATGGTGCTTTCTTTTATTACAGGGATCCAGAAGGGTGTGCCAGGTATGATTGATGCATGCTACGCGTTTTTTAGTCCTTGCTTACTTTTTTTAGCATTAGTTTTTCATAATCGAATGTTTGAGAGAGAAAATTTTATTTTAATAAAGTTTGTAAATACAAAATTTAGGCAACGACGATGTTTGTCGGTAGTCCTCTTTCAACTCACAGCAATTAAAATTACCACATTCATTTTTTAAAATAACTTTTAAGTTCTATATAGACATTGCAACGGGCCGACTTTTTGGAGGCCCGGTTCCGCCCGGAAATTTTTCAACGGGCCGTAAATACGTAAATATTTAAACCTCGCGCAAAATTATAAAAACTCCCGGACCCACGTGCGCACGTCTGACTGGAAACGAGATATCACAGTCGTAAAACATTGATTTGTTTTCAACTATTTTAAATTTTTATTCAAACAATTTCGTTGATGGAAAACATAATAGAAAAAAATCAGTCAAAAAGTCGCAAACTAGAAAAAGTTATCCATGGATTATCTAGCCGTCCCAGTCATTTCCCCATAATCCCTAAAAGCAGATCAAGTTCCATGAAGTTAGTTATATGTATCATTTTTGACATCAAGAAGATTTTATTCCATCAAAAAACAAGAATTTTAAAAATCAAAATGGATAAAATAAACGTAAAAAAACGATGGAGATTTGAAAAGTTAGTAATCACCTGTTGACAAATGTATTTCAGTAAGCAGGTAAACTAATTATCCGGATATCGCATTCGACACAGTAAATTATATGCTACCAAATCAAAACCAGGAAAAGAAATATCGTGAGCCATAAATGCAAAAATTTCGCGAATTTGAATAATTTCATTCACAAATTCTTGAAGTTGTTTTTGATAGGCATCAGAAACTTTACTAGAAAATGAAAGATCAAAAAAATGTCGTCGGCCAGTTATATTTGCCTGAAAAAAAGAAATTTCGATTAAAAAAGTTCAGGTTTCTTTAACCATGCCATTTTTTAAGGGGTGGGCTAAGGGAACAACGCCCCCCCCCCCCCCCCCCCCCCCCCTAAAGGGGGAGACCCACTTCATATAAATTTTTTAACAGAGGGAGCAGAGAAAAAGAGACATCTCTGCCAGTCAGAGAAAAGAAAAGAGTGCATCTTTTTTCTTCTTCTTCCCTGATTTTCAGTACCGGTAAACAAAAAAGATTTATATGAAGTGGGTCCCCCCTTTAAATTTTTCATTCCCCAAAAAAACAATTCCTGGATATGGGCATGTTATTCATGAATGATACAAAATAACTAAAAATATCAGGTAGTTCCAAAAGTTTTGAGCCTTTTTTACATTTGGCAAAGTGTTCTGCCATAGAAAAAAAGCTTAAAACTTTTGGAACGACCTGATATTAACCTTTAAATAATCAGAAAATAATCCAAAATTAAATTCCTGTGGAATGTTTCTTAAATAAATCTGAGATTCAATGGGTACTTGATCCGAAGATAAAATTTCAATAATTTTTCTAGTTGTATTTTTACCAATTCCATGTTGTGATGGATGTAAAAACCTGAAAAATATTAATTTATTTAAAAATTAAAACCGCTATAATAAAAAACTTGCATTCGCATGTCTTTGCAGCAAACAAGTTCATAGACCTTTTCAAATTCTGTAATACTTCCATCAGAATTTTGAAATACATTTTTATAAAAATCAACGCTTTTCAAATTACCACCAGAAACAAGAATTTTAAGTTCTTCAAAAGTCAAAACTTGATAATACAGGTTCAAGGTTTGAAGTGTAAATTTATAATTTTGTTTCGCCAAAGTTGAAGCAAGATTAGGCATTGTTTCAACCTTGATGGAACAACTGATATAGATCCAAAGTTTGAAATGTACTCGAAAGCTTTCATCACCATTGGAATCAAGTTCTGATTTTTTAACAGGAAGAATTTTAATCAATCGAAAGAAGGATTTGATTGTTGAAATGAATCTTCGACGTCCATGTTCTTTTGATGATTGATTTCGAGGAGCAATATTATAAATAATATTTGAACCTTCATCAAATACTTCCCAATTGTTGCAATCATAATTACCGTAATGTTGCAATATTTTAACTGGAAGAATTCGACTCATTCGAGCAAGAGATTTGCAAGTTGAAATTAAATTAAGATGTCCATATGGAAACTTTGGATTTCGAGAAACATAATAAATAATATTTGGAGGAAGCGAAAATTCTTGCGGGAACGAAGATTTGAAGGTATATATCTTTTGTTCTTTATTTCGTTGGGAAGATCTACCAATTTTTTCTCGGAAAGCAGTAACTAAAGATCGGAGCTTCTTTCCTGTCATTTTAATTGAAGTTTTTTGGAAGCAATATCTCCTGAAATTCTTAAATAAAGTAATTTTATTACAAAAATACACATATTTATTTTCTTAAAATTATCAGAAAAAGATCAACAGTATACTTAAAAAATGAAAATGTGTCAAAAACAAAAAAAATAAATTATCACAAAAAAGTCATATCGCAAAAAAATCCGTTTTACCTGACCCTACAGTCATATCCGAAAAAATAAAGTATAAAAGATCCATTATGTTAAGAAAATCAAAGTTTTTGGGAAACAAAACAATTTAAAGTTAATACGCCAAAGATTTTTAGGTCAAAAACTGAAAATGTCTGGTTTACATGTTTTCAGTAAAATGGAACTTTTAGGGGCAAGTGAGATAAAATCCTAGTACTTTGTTTGCCAAGATGCATGATTGACTTGTTTTTAAAAAAAATAAAAATGAAATAGAGTACGTGAGTCTACACTATTTTGTTTGGTCAAAGCAAAAGAGGAAATGGCATTGCAGAAATCAATTATTAGAAAAAAGTTCACCAAAAAAGTTTTATTTCAGACGGACAACAGAAATCAAATTCTCTCACCTTTAGCAAAATGCACAAACCACTTTATTTATATCTTATTTGCCTTTTTATGCCACTTTTATCGCCTCCTTTACTTTGTAAAAACAAACATTTTGGAATGAAGCAAATTCGCATATTTGATCTTTCACCGGTTGTTCAGCAACACCAATTTGTGATGTCTCTTACCGTAGACATACTCAATAAACGCCGGGGTTGAGGCTTCATTGTTAGCCCATAAACTTGTCTATGAAAAAAATTAGCTGCATATGTGCAAATCTTGAAATTGCTCTAAATTGCTTATCCGATCCAGTTTTGCAAAACTTTGCTTTTAGAACAACATTTATATGATGTTTGGACATTATTAATGATATATTTGTGTCTAAAAATGCAAATTAATAGCAAAATTCTAAACCATTTTTAAAAAACATCAAAGCAAAATAAAAACAGAGAATCACAGACATATATAGATGAGCACAATCTTGTTAGAAAAATACAAATGACAATAACTAGTAGACAACAGGACTAAAAAAAAGACAAACAACTTAAGTATGTGGCAATAGAAGAATTCCATCCACAGATCCACGTCGCATTCTCAGAAGTTTTTCATATGCTTCATCATCTTGACCAGGAAAATTAATCTTTGGAATAGTGTGAGCATAAATTCCACGCATTTCAATAATTTCATTAACGAATTCTTGCAATTGATTTTTATAGGCATCAGAGATTTTGTTAGCAAATTCGAGATCGAATGTGTGTTGTCGGCCAATCATGTTTGCCTAGAATATGGAAAAAATGAAATAATTAAAGATTAACAAAATAATTATAAAACTAACCTTTAAAAATTCATAAAATAATAAAATATTAAAGCTCTGAGTTATATTCAGTAAATTAAAGCTTAATTCAACTGGAAATTGATCAGATGATAAAATTTTAATAATATTGCTTGTCGTATTTCTGCCGATTCCATTTTGTTCAGGATGAAAGGTACTGAAAAGGTAATGTATTAGTTAGAAAAATTGAAAGTCGAAAACCAACATTTCCGTTCTTTTGCAACAAAGAAGTTCAAAAACTTTTTCAAATTCAACAATACTTCCATCATCATTTTTGACAATATTATTTTGAAAATAAACATATTTCAAATGACCACCAGTAACAAGAATTTTAAGTTCTTTTAAAAGCAACTCTTGATTGTAAACTTGTATTACTCGAAGAGAAAATTTGTAAATTTTTCTAGCCAAAGTTGAAGCAAAATTGGGCAATGATTCAGGAAAGACAAAAAGATGACCGTGAATCCAAAATTTGAAAATTTTATTACTTAAATAAATTGCTACTCCATCTGCATACCATTTGTTAATATCATCACCGCTATGGTGCACTAATCTTTTAACAAAAAGAATGCGACTGATCAGAAGAAAATATTTGCATGTTGAAATTAGCTTTAAATGTCCTTTTGGAAATGATGGATTTCGGGAAATATAATAAAGAATATTTGAAGGAATTGAAAATTCTTGGGGGAATGGAGATTTAAAAGTATATTTCTTTCGTTGTTTGTTTTTGAGTTTCAGGGGTCGTTGTGAAGGTTGACAAATCTTTTCTCGTAAAGCAGCAATAAAAAATCTGAGCTTCCATCTTGGCATTTTAATTAAAAATTTTTAAAATTAGTATCCACTGAAATTTGTAACCTAACAAAATTTTGTAACAGCAGACTCTCATTTATGTTTCTAAAATTATCTTAAAACAATCTTAGTTTTTCTCAATAAAAGAATCAATACCAAACCATACATATTAAGGTGGACAAAATTTAAAGTAAAACTGGTAAAGATTTGAGGGTCAAAAAATGAAGTTGCTTGGTTCACTTGCTTGGTTCAGTGAATCGGAAGAGGGTGTGTTGTTTTATTTGGTCAATAAACAGAAAAAAAGGTTCGCCAAATAAAACTTTTTTGACTGACAGCAAAGATGAAATTGGAGACTTCATTTGGCAATTTGCATAAACCACTAAATCTTTTGTTTGTCTTGTTTGTCACTTTTGTCACCTCCTTCACTATGAAAAACTGTTTCTTAAGTTTGCGTATTTCACTTTTCAACTTTGAAATGAACGTTTTTAAAATGCTTGAATTTCGGAAAATTCAGGCTATAAATTTGAACCCTCCGATAAAAATAGAGAGAAAAAATTTAAATTTTTTGCAAATTTCTTCTTGAAGGTTATATCCTCATTATTTTGGCTTAACAAGGTTTAAGAAGGTAAAAAGCAATTTGCATGATCGTTTTATTTTTGGCAAATTGCACATTTTTTGCAATTGCAACAAAAATATTATGTATTAAAAAGCAGAAGATTCACAGATTAACTTGAACAAAGAAGCAAAATTTTCAGGAACGGTGCCAAATGAATTGTAATAGATGCCAGAGATAGTACTCGAAATATCGCCAATGCCAAAAGCATAAATTTTGACTCCCCGATCGAGAAGGGCATTACGGGCTGGGATAACACTGCTCGTGTCATTTGCAGTAATAACAATCATAACATTTTGGATTTGACTTCGATCACCAGCAGATCCCCAAATTGGGTCCCCAAAGACATTTTAATGAACTATCGGAAATGAACTATCGGACTACAGTAATCCCATCATACTGTAAAAGATTGAAAAAACTAGATATGATCTCTCTTCATCAAAGAAGAAATGAAGCAGATATCCTTATGGCCTATGAATTTATTAAAGAAAAGAATGGTGAAGTTGAATTACGTTTCTACCAACATGACAGAAGCCGAAATGGAGGACATTTTTGTCCAAAAGCCTTCATTAAAGGAAAGTACTCCAACACTCATTTCTCTGATCGTGTATCTCTGTTGCTGAATGAACATAAAATTTTCTTTAATAAAATCAACTCCATCAATGATTTGAAAAGCAAAATCTCATCTATTAATCTCACTGCAAAAAAATCGAGCAAAAAAGAACATCTATAATTTTATCATTTTTTTTAACTTGTTATATTTTTTCTAACTTTTTATCTTGTTTTTGTTAATTTTATTTTTCTTTTTATCTCTTTTAAATTGTATTTACATTATCTCCACAAATTGTATTTTCTTTATTGTATCTCTTTTTTTTGTATCATTTTATTTCGCTTCTCTGGAGGCATATTCTTTTTGAATAAATAAATATATATATATAACTAGAACCATTGTGCTCACCCGTTACAGTTTTCATCATGGCAAAGCCGATGTCATTTTTGCCACCCATAAATGGTATATTTTGGATGGCAGTGATCAGGTTAGCTGTAGAAGTAACAGATGGGGTACAATTATCACTAGTATTATTTTGGCAGCCATTTAAATCTAAATATCGGTAAGGCGTTGAAGAACCACCTGCGGTAAGTCCACCGGATATAATAATGCCAACATGAGCGTTCTAAAATTTGCTTAATAGGCATTGAAGTTCATGAGGAGTTAAAAATCAATACAGGACAACTTACATTGTCACCCCATTGAATTTGGTTGTCTGTAACAGTTGAGGCCAGCTGGAATTAAATAATATCAAATCGAGAAGCTGTCATGGTATCTGATCCATCAATGACAAATACAAGATCAAGTGCACCAGAACATTTATTGAATTCTTCTTGTTGTTGTTGTTGATGTTGTTGTTGTAGGCTTTTGGGTTGTCGTTGTTGTGGGTGTTGATGATGGCTTAGTTGTAGGTGTTGACGTTGTTGTACTTTGGGTGGTAGTAGTTGGAGTAGCTTTTGTTGTCGTAGTAGTTGTTGTGGTTGTTGTTGTTGTAGGTTTTGTAGTAGTCGTTGTTGTAGTAGTACCAATTGCCAGATTCGTGTTATTCAAATAAGGCGTAACAACTTGAATCGTCATACCACAAAAATTTTGGCCTCGTTTAAACCGGAAATACCCTGCTTCACCCCACCAAGAACCCCAAGAATTTTTAGCTATCCATTCCGTGGGAGTATATCCAACAATTAAAGTTTCATCAGAAAAATCAAGATCAATTGTATGTTTTCGACCAGTTGTCTTATTTGCCTGAAAATAAAATTAACAAAATTAATCTAAACAGTTTGGAAAAAAACCTTTAAAAAGTTTGAAAATGAAAGAAAATTAAAATTAGACGGAATATTTCGTAAACATATGACAAACTCATCCTGTACTTGATCGGATGACAAAGTTTCAATAATTTTAATAGTTGTGTTTTTGTTGATTCCATGTTGGTCTGGTTGAAATGTACTGAAAAATTAATGTATTTCATTAATAAAATAAAAATTTTGGAACTCGCATTCTTAAATCTTTGCAACAAAGAAGTGCAAAAACTTTTTCAAATTTAGTAATATTTTCATCACAATTTTTGACGACATTTTCTTCAAAATAAATTCTTTCCAAATTGTTCCCAGAAACAAGAATTTCAAGTTCTTCAAAAAACAAATTTTGGTTAAAGATATTAATTTCTTGAAGCGAAAATTTGTAAATGTTTCTGACAAGAACCGAAGCATGATTAGGCAATGAATAAGGAAAGATTAAAAGATGACCATGGATCCAAAATTTGAAAAATTTATTCTTTAAATTAATTGTTACTCCATCTGCCAACCATTTGTTGACATCATCGTTGTAGGAATTATCTAATCTTGAAACAGGAAGAATTCGATTCATTCGAAGAAGAAATTTGCATGTTGAAATTAATTTGAGATGTCCATTTGGAAATGCTGGATTTCGAGCAATATAATAAATAATATTTGAAGGAAGTGAAAATTTCTGGGGGAACGGCAATTTAAAAGTATACTTTTGGAGCTCTTTATTTGTAAGTTTTCGAGGTCGTTGTGTAGGCCCCCAAATTTTTTTTCGGAAAGCAGCAATTAAAGATTTGAGCTTTTTTCTTGCCATATTTATGAAAGTTTTTTTTAAAATTTAACCTGAAATTTTTACATTAAAGAATTTAATAAACAACGTTCAAAACTTTTCACAAAAATATAATTTTTTTGAGCAATCAAAATTTTCTAAAAAAGTGAAAATGCGATAAAAACTTAGAAATCGTGAAGGGATAAATTAAAGTCAATGTTTTAGAAGAAAATGAAGGTCTCTGGTTTGCTTGCTTTAGTTAAATGGAATAGAGTATGTGTGAGTCAATATTATTTGGTTAAAACAAGTGAGTGCCATTGCAGAAATCAATAATTAGAAAAAAGTTTCACCAAAAATATGTCATTTTTGACGAACAACATGATGGAATTGGAGTACCTTATTTGCCCTAAAAACAACTTTATTCTTTTTTGAATCACCGTTGTCTTCTTCGATTTGTTTTTTTTTTGCATATTTCATCTTTAAAGCTAATGTTTTCAAATTGTTTGTATTTCTAAAACAATTCCAACAACAAATTGGTTTAAAAAACAGATACTGTATATTTTTTGACCTACAGTAAACAGAAAAATTTATTCAATACAATATAATCAAAACAAACATAAAAATGAATAAATAATTGTACCAGGGTAACAAAGATATCAAAGTAGTATTCATTTCCCTTTGAAATTTCCGCTGGGCAAAAAGGACTAATTTCGAACAATTGAATTTCAAAAAATGAAAATTTTTTTTGATTATACGCTACACAAATTTTTTATGTAGTCTTCATTAGGGTTGTGCATTCCCCGGGGAATCGAAAAAATGAGGGGATTCCCCGGGGAATTCCCCACACTCAGAAAAAAAAGTCACCAGAATAAAACAAAAATGTCACCGAACGGTGGCGGTTGCTGTCGATTTTAGAGCTTTGACGATTTTGTCACCGAGACGTGACTTGTGTCACAGAAATGTGACATTAAATGTCACCATTTTTGACCTAATTAGATCCGAAAAATATTTTTTTAAGTGATTTACATTTTTTATCAAATGCAGATATCCAAAATTTCAAACTGGCATAATCACTCCCAATGGCACGTGAAAAGTGCCAACGGCACAATCTCATGCCATTGGGACATTGCCTTTTCTCTCCCTTATGTAAGATGAAAGGAAAAAATAATGTTTTGTTGTTGAAACTGATTCTGTTTTTATGCTTTTTGAAATGTTAACTGAAGGAGAGGTTGGGCCGTTCTCTTTTTTTGAGAAGTCAGAGAAACAAAGACAGACTCTCTCTCCATTAAAAAATAATTGTAACAGAAAAAATCACAGAATGCGGGTTAGGGACAATGGAATGTCTCGTTTTAGTGACGGCTTTGTCCATGAACGGTGATAAAGGTGACGGAATTTCGCGTGACAATCGGTGACGTTTTTTTCTCAGTGCAGCATTCCCCGGAAGTGCCATTTTGTAATTTTAAAATTACAGTACCCAAAAAATGTTAAAACTTGAATTTTTAACATAAATTAAAACATTTATATATTTTTAAATGGTTTTTTAAGCAAAAATGACCTTCTTTTTACTAAAATATTTAATTTTTAACAATATTTTTTTTCTATAAGGAGAAAAAAACGGGGAATGGAAAGCATTCCCCGCAAAAATCGGGAAATTCCCCGGAGATTTCCCAGGGGAATTCCCCGGGGAATCCCCGGGGAAGGGGAATTGACAACCCTAGTCTTCATCCAAAGCATATTCGATTTTCAAGTTAACAGATACACTGAGAAAAAAACGTCACCGATTGTCACGCGAAATTCCGTCACCTTTATCACCGTTCATGGACAAAGCCGTCACTAAAACGAGACATTCCATTGTCCCTAACCCGCATTCTGTGATTTTTTCTGTTACAATTATTTTTTAATGGAGAGAGAGTCTGTCTTTGTTTCTCTGACTTCTCAAAAAAAGAGAACGGCCCAACCTCTCCTTCAGTTAACATTTCAAAAAGCATAAAAACAGAATCAGTTTCAACAACAAAACATTATTTTTTCCTTTCATCTTACATAAGGGAGAGAAAAGGCAATGTCCCAATGGCATGAGATTGTGCCGTTGGCACTTTTCACGTGCCATTGGGAGTGATTATGCCAGTTTGAAATTTTGGATATCTGCATTTGATAAAAAATGTAAATCACTTAAAAAAATATTTTTCGGATCTAATTAGGTCAAAAATGGTGACATTTAATGTCACATTTCTGTGACACAAGTCACGTCTCGGTGACAAAATCGTCAAAGCTCTAAAATCGACAGCAACCGCCACCGTTCGGTGACATTTTTGTTTTATTCTGGTGACTTTTTTTTCTGAGTGTATGGTAAGGGGATATGAACACTAAATCGAAATATATACCTCCCTTTCCCGTTGATTCGAAAAACTGGATAAACAAAATAATAATGGTTTTCTCAGAATTCCTTCAACATTTTCCTCCCTCATTTTTTGTAGTTCTTTAAACGAATTTCTATTTTGACCAGGAAATTCATTCAATGGAACAGTATGAGCTTGAATTCCACGAATATGAATTATTTCATCAACAAATAATTGGAGTTGATTTTTATAATCATCATGGATTTCATTAGAAAATTTAAGATAGAATGAATGTTGTCGAGTGGTCAAATTTACCTAAAAAAGGTAAATTTAAAAAAAACCTCATGGTTAAGATCAACGAAATAACAAACTTTTAAAAATTCACAAAACGAAAAAACATCAAAGTTTTGTGAAATATTCCAGAAGCCAAAGAGCAGATCAACTGGAAATTGATCAGATAATAAAATTTGAATAATTTTATTTGTTGTCTTTTTGCCTATTCCACGGTGTTTACGATTCCTCAAATGATCAAAATGAATGCGACAAAAGCAAAAAATTTTGAGGAAGGCAAAAATTTAAAGTTAATGTGGCAAAGTTTAGTCAATGAACAAAAATCACAGTGCCTGGTTTGCTGTTAGTCAAACGGAAGAGAGTATGTGAGTCTATATTTTATTATTTTGGTTAACGCAAAAAAACTGAATATAAAAATCAATGATCAATAGAGAGAAAAAAGTTCTCACAAAAATTTTTTTGTAACTGACCACAAAAGCTTTTTTTTGCAAAAGTGGATTCCTCGTGCCTTTTTTACCCAAAACAACTTTATGCAATTTATTCATTTGACAAAATGTTTCCTTACCCGGGGCCGTTTTTGCAGAATAAAACAAAAAAAAACATTTGAATACAGTAACCATTAAAATGATTATTATTCAAATATTTGTGTAAAACAGGATTATAGGTTCTTTTCATGTATTCTTCTGTTCAGACTCAACAATCATAGAAAAGAAAAACATTCTTAAAAACCACCGTAACACAAAACAGAGAACCTATAGGTTAGCAGTAGGGTTGTTCATTTCCCGGGAAATCGAAAAAAGGCGGGAAATTTCCCGGGAAATTCCCGGGAAATTCCCGGGAAATGGCGGGAAATTTCCCGGAGCTACAGTATTCCAAGCTACAGTAATATTTTACCAAAATTAACCTTATAACCTATAAAAGGACTGTAAAATACTCAAATTAATCATTTTTGACTATTTACAGTGTTTTTATTGCATATTTATCCCGTTTTTATATGTTTAATGTAAAAACATAAAATATTACTGTAGATTTCCCGGGAAATCAGAATCGTTTCCCGCAAAAAATCGGGAAATTTCCCGGGAATTTCCCGGGAGAGGGAAATGAACAACCCTAGTTAGCAGGCTATATGAGTTATATGTCTATCGCAATTTTCATAGACTAAAGTTTTGAAACTTTTTTCGGTCGTTTTAGATCAGAGGGATTAGTTTATTTTAAGAATTGGTTTTTGCAAGGCCGTAGAGAGGGCCCCATAACTGAGAAAATGCTTTGATCTTTTGCCGCCGCCATGTTAAGGCGGCAAAATATCAAAGGCGTGCTCACCCCGAAATTTTTTTCTCCATACGGCCTTGGTTTTTTGATAGTGTAATTTCGAAAACGAAATTAAACAAAAATAGTTTAAATAATATTCAAGAAATCTGAAGCGTTAATCCCTTTGAGTTCACTATAAAAATAAATAACAATAAGTTCTACAAAAATTGCTTTTCAAAAAGTGGTACAAATATTTTATAATCACAATAAAAAGAAAATTTTATTCAAGGTGATCAACAAAAACAAACAAACATTGAATGAATAAAGAAAGTCTAAAAGGAATAACAGGAGAAAACAAAAAAGTATTCATTTCCGACAAAATCCAATCCATGGATGTCCAAGTTCCTTCCATGTTTTAGATCTTTGAATTAAATTCTATCGAATGTTTTTTGAAAATTTCGTCCTTTCCAGCTATTCGAATAAATAGGTTCACGAATTAATAATGGCTTTCGGCGAGTTCCATGAACCAATTCATTCCGCATTTTCCGAAGTAAATTAAAAGCTTCATTATCTTGACCAGAAAAATGAATTAGGGGAACAGTGTGTGCATAAATTCTACGAATTTGAATAATTTCATCAACAAATTGTTGAAGGTTATTCTTGTAAACATCAGAAATTTCATCATTAAACCAGAGATCAAAGGAATATTGTCGGCCAGTAAAATTTGACTAAAAACAGATAATGTTTAACGAAATTATCCCATCTCATTTTTTAGTTTTTATCATTTTTTGAAAAATTAACAAAGAAACTAAAAAACCAACTTTTAAAAATTGAGAAAAATTCTTTGATCTTTTGCCGCAGGCGGCATCCGGCAGCAAAAGATCAAAGGAAATCCCCGCCCTAAAGTTTTTCAGCCTCCACCAAAAAAAATTCCTGGATACGGGCTTGCATTTCAAAGAGAGAAAAGATAAAAAACAGAACATAAAAATTTTATATTTTTTCGTTTTATATACACAATTTCGATAAAGTATTTAATGTGAATTCGACATAAGGGTAAGGACAAAACTGATAAAATAAACCTTTTACTTTTTTCGATTAAATTTTCTTTTTTATGATAATTAATTTTTCTTTTTTCTTCTTTTTGCACGTAGCTTCCAAAGTTCTTCATATAATGTTTCATCTTGCCCAACAAATGAAATAATTGGAACAGCGTCGGCATAATTTTCACAAAGTTCAATAATATCATAAACAAATTCATGGAGATCATTTTTGTATTCATCAGAAATTTCTTCAGAAAATGAAAGATTGATTTTATGTTGTCTGCCAGTGATATTTGTCTAACAAATTGAAGAGGATTAAAATAAAAAAAAATTAAAAATTACCTTTAAGAAATCAGAAAAAAGGGAAAAATCAAAATTTTGTGGAATATTGTATAATTGAATTTTTTGTTCAACAGGTATTTCATTACATGATAAAATTTGAATAATTTTATTAGTTGTATTTTTATCAATTCCATGTTGTTTATCTGGAAGTGAACTGAAAATTTTTCGTTTAAACTTTGAAAAATTCGACATTTTTCTCTGCGGGCATGGTTTTTCTATTGTTTTTTAAGATCAAATTTACAACTTTGTTTTTCATAACAATTGAAAAACCACGTCTAGTACAATATGATAAAACTTACATTCCCATCTTTCTGCAACAAAGAAGTTCAAAAACTTTTTCAAATTCTGTAATACTTCCGTCATCATTTTTAAAAACATTTTGTTCAAACTCAATGCTTTCCAAATTTCCACCAGAAACAAGAATTTTAAGTTCTTCAAAAATTAAAACTTGATCACAAATTTCCAATATTCGAAGGGAAAATTTATAAACTTGTTTAATTAAATTTGGAATAAGATTAAGCAAGACAGAATCAATATGAAGTTCATCGAAAATCCAAAGTTTGAAAAATTGATCCTTCAAAGTAAAAAATACTTGAGAGTTTGCTCTCCATATGTTGATATCATCATCTTTATCAAAGCGATCATTATATGCTAATTTTTTAACTGGTAGAATTCGACTTAATCGAAGAAGATATTTACACGTTGATATAAATTTTAGATGTCCATTTTTGGATATCGGATTTCGGGCAACATAATAAAGAATATTTGATGGAAGGGAAAATTCTTGTGGGAATGGAGATTTGAAAGTGTATTTCTTTCGTTCTTCATTTGAAAGAATAGGTTGTAGAAATCTTTGAAGCTTTTTGCGATAATCAGCAATTGTTTCGGGATCACTTATAACTTTGCGCTTCTTTCCAGGCATTTTCAAAGAAAAAATTTTGTGTCTTAAAATTAATCGACTGAAACAAAATATTTGTAAATTTGAATAAATTTTAACGGTTATTCGACAATGTAATTTGGTTTTTGTAAAAATAACTTCTAATTAAAAATAAAGAATCGAAAAAAAAAACACGGAAGCAATAATTAAGCTCTGTTTTTAATATAAAAAAATTGTTAATTTTAATCAAATTGAGGAATTTGCAGGTTAAATTAGGAGGTTAAAAGTGTAACACAGCAAAAATAAATTAAAAGAGAAAGAAAATAATCGATAAAAAGTTAATGTTTTTATCACAAAATTAACCAAGAAGCAAAAAAAAGGAAATGGTGCTTTCTTTTATTAGAGGGATCAAGATGGGTGTGCCAGGTGTGATTGATGCATGCCTCGCCTTTTTTTAGTCCTTGGGTACTTTTTTTAGCAGTAGTTTTTCATAATTGAATGTTTGAGAGAGAAAACTTTATTTTAATAAAGTTTGTAAATACAAAATTTAAGCAACGACGATGTTTGTCGGTAGTCCTCTTTCAATTCACAGCAGCAAAAATAACCACATTCATTTTTTAAAATAACTTTTAAGTTCTATATAGACATTGCAATGGGCCGACTTTTTGGAGGCACGGTTCCGCCCGGAAATTTTTCAACGGGCCGTATATACGTGAATATTTAAACCTCGCGCAAAATTATAAAAACTCCCGGACCCACGTGCGCACGTCTGACTGGAAACGAGATATCTGTGTGTAACAGTCGTAAAACATTGATTTGTTCTCAATTTAAAAATTTTTAAGCAAATCATTTTGTTGGTAAACAGAAAAAAATCAGTCAAAAAGTCGCAAACTAGAAAAAGTTATCCATGGATTATCTAGCCGTTCCAGTCATTTCCCCAAAATCCCTAAAAGCAGATCGAGTTCCATGAAGTTTGTTATATGTATCATTTTTGACATCAAGAAGATTTTATTCCATCAAAAAACAAGAATTTTAAAAATAAAAATGGATAAAATAAACGTAAAAAAACGATGGAGATTTGAAAAGTTAGCAATCACCTGTTGACAAATGTATTTCAGTAAGCAGGTAAACTAATTATCCGGATATCGCATTCGACACAGTAAATTATATGCTACCAAATCAAAACCAGGAAAAGAAATATTGTGAGCCGTTTGAGCAAAAATTTCGCGAATTTGAATAATTTCATTCACAAATTCTTGAAGTTGTTTTTGATAGGCATCAGAAACTTTACTAGAAAATGAAAGATCAAAAAAATGTCGTCGGCCAGTTATATTTGCCTGAAAAAAAGAAATTTCGATTAAAAAAGTTCAGGTTTCTTTAACCATGTTATTATTTAAGGGGTGGGCTAAGGGAACGACCCCCCCCCCCCCCCCCCCCTTAAATTTTTCATTCCCCCCCACTGGTCCAAATGAGACTGTACTCATAACGCCAACATGCGACTATTTTTGCAAAAATTGGTGTGCTCAATTTATCAAAAATTACAAAAATTGTTTAACGTTAATACATTTACTTATTTTTCATGTTAAAATTGATGGATAAGCATAATAGAGACTAAAAGAATAGTGTAGCAGCAAAAATCTGCAAGTTGGATATATAAACATTACATGCATCATTATATTCACTATATTCCTTCTTATGTTATTAGTTTTATGCTTTTTAGTTCTTTTTACTTACAAATAATTATCAAGTATGACTTTTATGACATCAGTAAGAAGATTATTAAGCAATAAAAATCATCAAATGAAAATTAGAAAAATCACAAAGCAGATTTACCTTGAATTTTGCTTGAAGAAGTACGAGAGTATCACCGAAAAGGGAAAGTTTGAGATTAACGGCGCAACCTCAAGCTTTGAAACTTTTTATACACTTGCTTAAGATCATAACAATTAGAATTATCGCGGCGGATTTTTTAAATAAAGCAATATTATAAAATTTAGAACGATTAAATGATTATGATTTTTATTGTTTATGCGAATGCGTCGCCGAAAAGGGAAAGTTTGAGCTTTCTGAGGAAACGTAGAAGCGTGAAACTTTCCATACATAGGTAAAAATACCTGACAAAAAAGATTATCGCGGCGGATTTTTAAAATAACGCTTCAAAAAAGAGGAATCTGGAGAAAGAAGCATAAGACTCTATTCTCTTTTCTCATCAACTTCCATTTGCTTTTGGCGTTATGAGTACAGTCTCATTTGGACCAGTGTGTTCCCCCCAAAAAAAACAATTCCTGGATATGGGCATGTTATTCATGAATGATACAAAATAACTAAAAATATCAGGTAGTTCCAAAAGTTTTGAGCCTTTTTTACAAGTGTTCTGCCATAGAAAAAAAGCTCAAAACTTTTGGAACGACCTGATATTAACCTTTAAATAATCAGAAAATAATCCAAAATTAAATTCCTGTGGAATGTTTCTTAAATAAATCTCAGATTCAATGGGTACTTGATCCGAAGATAAAATTTCAAAAATTTTTCTAGTTGTATTTTTACCAATTCCATGTTGTGATGGATGTAAAAACCTGAAAAATATTAATTTATTTAAAAATTAAAACCGCTATAATAAAAAACTTGCATTCGCATGTCTTTGCAGCAAACAAGTTCATAGACCTTTTCAAATTCTGTAATACTTCCATCAGAATTTTGAAATACATTTTTATAAAAATCAACGCTTTCCAAATTACCACCAGAAACAAGAATTTTAAGTTCTTCAAAAGTCAAAACTTGATAATACAGGTTCAAGTCTTGAAGTGTAAATTTATAATTTTGTTTCGCCAAAGTTGAAGCAAGATTAGGCATTGTTTCAACCTTGATGGAACAACTGATATAGATCCAAAGTTTGAAATGTACTCGAAAGCTTTCATCACCATTGGAATCAAGTTCTGATTTTTTAACAGGAATAATTCTAATCAATCGAAAAAAGGACTTGATTTGTGAAATGAATTTTCGAAGTCCATGTTCTTTTGATGATTGATTTCGAGGAGCAATATTATAAATAATATTTGAACCTTCATCAAATACTTCCCAATTGTTGCAATCATAATTACCGTAATGTTGCAATATTTTAAATGGAAGAATTCGACTCATTCGAGCAAGAGATTTGCAAGTTGAAATTAATTTAAGATGTCCATTTGGAAATTTTGGATTTCGAGCAAGATAATAAATAATATTTGATGGAATTGAAAATATTTGAGGGAACGGGGATTTAAAAGTATATTTTTGTTGTTCTTTATTTCGTTGTGAAGGTGGACGAATCTTTTCTTGAAAAGCAGTAATTAAAGACTGGAGCTTCTTTCCTGCCATTTTAATTGAAGTTTTTTGGAAGCAATATATCCTGAAATTCTTAAATAAAGTAATTTTATTACAAAAATACACATATTTATTTTCTTAAAATTATCAGAAAAAGATCAACAGTATACTTAAAAAATGAAAATGTGTCAAAAACAAGAAAAATAAATTATCACAAACAGTCATATCCGAAAAAATAAAGTATAAAAGATCCACTATGTTAAAAAAATCAAAGTTTTTGGGAAACAAAACAACTTAAAGTTAATACGCCAAAGATTTTTAGGTCAAAAAACTGAAATTGTCTGGTTTACATGTTTTCAGTAAAATGAAATTTTTAGGGGCAAGTGAGATAAAATCCTAGTACTTTGTTTGCCAAGATGCATGATTGACTTGTTTTTAAAAAAAATAAAAATGAAATAGAGTACGTGAGTCTATACTATTTTGTTTGGTCAAAGCAAAAGAGGAAATGGCATTGCAGAAATCAATAATTAGAAAAAAAGCTCACCAAAAAAGTTTTATTTTAGACGGACAACAGAAATCAAATTCTCTCATCTTCAGCAAAGTGCACAAACCACTTTATTTATATTTTATTTGCCTTTTTATGCCACTTTTATCGCCTCCTTTACTTTGTAAAAACAAACATTTTGAAATGAAGCAAATTCGCATATTTGATCCTTCACCGGTTGTTCAGCAACACCAATTTGTGATGTCTCTTACCGTAGACATACTCAATAAACGCCGGGGTTGGGGCTTCATTGTTAGCCCATAAACTTGTATATGAAAAAAATTAGCTGGTATATGTGCAAATCTTGAAATTGCTCTAAATTGTTTATCCGATCTAGTTTTGCAAAACTTTGCTTTTAGAACAACATTTATATGATGTTTGGACATTATTAATGATATATTTGTGTCTATAAATGCAAATTAATAGCAAAATTCTAAACCATTTTTATAAAACATCAAAGCAAAATAAAAACAGAGAATCACAGACATATATAGATGAACACAATCTTATTAGAAAAATACAAATGATAATAACTAGTAGACAACAGGACTAAAAAAAGACAAATAACTTAAGTATGTGGCATTCGAAGAATTCCATCCGCAGATCCACGTCGCATTCTCAGAAGTTTTTCATATGCTTCATCATTTTGACCAGGAAAATTAATCTTTGGAATAGTATGAGCATAAATTCCACGCATTTCAATAATTTCATTAACGAATTGTTGAAGTTGATTTTTATAAGCATCAGTAATTCCATCAGAAAATGTAATATAAAATGAATGTTGTCGAGCAGTCGTATTTGCCTAAAACATGGAAAAAATGAAATAATTAAAGATTAACAAAATAATTATAAAACTAACCTTTAAAAATTCATAAAATAATAAAATATTAAAGCTCTGAGGTATATTCAGTAAATTAAAGCTTAATTCAACTGGAAATTGATCAGATGATAAAATTTTAATAATTTTCCTTGTCATATTTCTGCCGATTCCATTTTGTTCAGGATGAAAGGTACTGCAAAATGTAGGATTAAAGTCATTAAAAAAATCAGAAATAATCAAACCTACATTTGCGTTCTTTTACAACAAAGAAGTTCAAAAACTTTTTCAAATTCAATGACACTTCCATCAGAATTTTTAACAACATTTTTGTCAAAATAAACTATTTTCAAATTACTAAAAGAAACGAGAATTTGAAGTTCTTCAAAAGTTAACACTTGATGACAAAGAATCAAATGTCGAAGTGAGAATTTATAGACTTGTTTAATCAAGTTCGACGTATGATCACGGACTATTCCAGGCAAAATACAAAGTGTTTTGTAAATCCAAAGTTTAACAAATTGCTTGTTTAAAATAATTGATTCATTGTCTGCATACCATTTGTGGACGTCATCGTTATCGCTATTATGTGACAACCATTTTACAGGAATAATTCGACTCATCCGAAGAAGAGTTTTGCATGTTGAAACTAAATTTTCATGTTCATCTGGTGAAGAAGGATTTCGGGCAATATAACAAATAATATTAGAAGGAATTGAAAATTCTTGTGGATAAGGAGATTTGAAAGTGAATTTTTTGCGTTCTTCATCCGAAAGTTCAGTGGGTGCAGATTGTCCAAATGCAACAACTTCTTTATCAAGATTTTTTTCTGTCATTGTGAAGTAAACTTATATCTAAAAAAATCGACAATTAAAATTACATGTAACAATGTAAAAAATGATCGTGAACTGTTCGTTCTTCAAGAAAATATTAATAATAAAAAGAAGTAACAAAGAAGTTCAAAAACTTTTTCAAGAAAAAGGAGAGCAAAAAGTAAAAATTTCTTTCATTTTTTAAAATTAAAATGGTACTAATATCATACTTAAACTGTTAAATAATCTGAACAAAAACCAATCACGTAAAAGCATGCTAAAATGAAATATTTTGAGAAAAAAAAGGAAAACGTTTTTGAAAAAAATGAAACAAAAATGCTTTGGACAAAAAACGTTTTTCGTTGACCGGCAAAGGCCAACGCGCATTTTTCGTTAGTTTTGAAACACAATTATTTTGCTAAAAAAATTCCTTCATTTTCTTCGACTACCAGTTGAGCGATGACAGACAAACAAAAGCATTCGAAAGGATAGGTTATCTTTTTGCGATCACTTATTTCAAAACGTTTTTCTTTTATCAGCTCTTTGTTTTGGAAATAAATATTTTTTCTCAATCGGCGTTACTCTACTGCATTGCTTTTGACTTTTAAAGACAAACATTTATTTTAAAAAATTATTTTCATATTTATACTTTCAACTTAAACAAACAACATAGTTTCAAAGTTGAATTTAATAATACTTGTGACAAAATTATAAATAGTTTAAATATTAAAAAGAATCGGGCAATAGCAACTCTTTTTTGAAGCCCTTGTTTATTGCTAAATAGTTTAGTAATTGGAGTAGTTTAAGAATTGTTTGTTTAATAAAGAAAATTTGGGAATCACACGAATTTATTCAAGGCTTGCCGTTTTTTTGAAAATAAAAGTGCTGATGATCAGGGTTATTTTCTGTTATTCTTTTGCCAAAAAATCGGTAATTTGTTTTTCTAAAAAACGTAAAAAAGTACAAGTAACCAGCCGTAGCCGTTGAACAAAATTTTTAAAAAATTCATTAAATTTCTAAGAAAAATGGTTTCTTTTGAAATTTATTTTACAAAAGACTACTGTCACAAATATTACAACAAAAATTCAATCAGCGCGAGTAAGTTATTTTAACAAAGAAAAAAACAAAAACAGAAAAAGTATAAACCATTTTTAAAATTTAAAAAATGGTTTTTTCTTATATCCGAAAAACTGGGGCCACTAAAACTTGGTAAAATAATGTTAAAATTTCCTTATACTGTTCCATTCCCGATCCATTTCAAAATGAAATGGGGGAAGAATGAAGAGCAAATTCAAACCCCTTTAACGGTAACTTTTAAAAAACAAGTTTAACAAAATGAAATTGCACTTGGCTTTCGAAGAATTCCATCAACAAAATCATTTCGCATTTTCCAAAGTTCTTCACAAGCATCAAAATCTTGACCAGGAAAATGAATATATGGAACAGTATGAGCGAAAATTCCACGAATTTGAATAATTTCATTAACAAATTCTTGAAGCTGGTTTTTATAGGCTTCAGAAATTTCATCAGAAAAATCAAGATCAATTGTATGTTGACGACTAGCCGTCATATTTACCTGAAAATAAAATAAATAAAATAAATCTGAACGGCTTAGAAAAAAAACCTTTAAAAAATTAGAAAATGAAAAAAAATTAAAATTAGACGGAATATTTCGTAAACATATGACCAGCTCATCGCATACTTCATCAGATGACAAAGTTTCAATAATTTTAATTGTTGTATTTTTGTTGATTCCATGTTGTTCTGGTTGAAAAGTACTGAAAAATTAATGTATTTCATTAATAAAATAAAATTCTGGAACTCACATTCTTAAATCTTTGCAACAAAGAAGTGCAAAAACTTTTTCAAATTCAGTAACATTTTCATCAGCATTTTTGACGACATTTTCTTCAAAATAAATTCTTTCCAAATTGTTTCCAGACACAAGAATTTCAAGTTCTTCAAAAATCAAATTCTGATTAAAAATATTAATTTCTTGAAGCGAAAATTTGTAAATCTGTTTGACAAGAACCGATGCATGATTAGGCAAAGAATAAGGAAAGATTAATAGGTGACCATGAATCCAAAATTTGAAAAATTTATTCTTTAAATTAATTGTTACTCCATCTGCAAGCCATTTGTTTACATTATCGTTGTAGGAATTATCTAATCTTGAAACAGGAAGAATTCGATTCATTCGAAGAAGAAATTTGCATGTTGAAATTAATTTAAGATGCCCATTTGGAAATTTCGGATTTTTCGCAACATAATAAAGAATATTTGAAGGAAGTGAAAATTTCTGGGGGAACGGAAATTTGAAGGTATACTTTTGGAGCTCTTTATTTGTAAGTTTTTGAGGTCGTTGTGAAGGCCCCCAAATTTTTTTTCGGAAAGCAGCAATTAAAGATTTGAGCTTCTTTTTTGTCATATTTTTGAAAGTTTTTTTAGAATTTAACCTGAAACTTTTACATTACAGAATTTTAATAAACAACGTTCAAAACGTTTCACAAAATTATAATTTTTTTAAGCAATCAAAAATTTTCTAAAAAAGTGAAAATGCGATAAAAACTTAGAAATCGTGAAGGGATAAATTAAAGTCAATGTTGTTGAAGAAAATGAAGATCTCTGGGTTGCTTGCTTTAGTGAAATGGAATAGAGTATGTGTGAGTCAATATTATTTGGTTAAAACAAGTGAATGCCATTGCAGAAATCAATAATTAGAAAAAAATTCACCAAAAATATGTCATTTCTGACGAACAACATGATGGAATTGGAGTACCTTATTTGCCCTAAAAACCCACTTTTTGCCTTTGTTTAAATCACCGTTTTAGGCACTTTGGTTGTCTTCTTCGATGTGTAAAAACAAGCATTTTGGAAAATAGCAAATTTGCATATTTCATCTTTAAAACAAATATTTTCAAATGGTTTGAATTTCTAAAACAATTCCAACAACAAATTGGTTTAAAAAACGGATACTGTATATTTTTTGACCTACAGTAAACAGAAGAATTTATTCCATAAAATATAAATAAAACAAACATAAAATGGAATATAAAAACTAGGGCACCAAGATAACAATGGAGATTTGAAAGTATAATTTTGTGGTTCTTCTTTATTTGTAAGTTTTAATGGTCGTTGCGAAGGAAAACGAAATTTTTCTTGAAAAGCAGTAATTACATATTTGAGCTTCTTTTCTGGCATTATGATGAAATATCTCTTAAATTAATTAAATTACAGAATTTTGAAACTATAAAACCCGTTTTCGTTCCCAAAATTAACATAAAACAATAAACGATTCCCTCAAATAATTTAAAAACCCAAAAAAAATTGAGAAGGGCAAAAACTTAAAGTTAAAATGGCAAAGTTTAGTCAATAAACAAAAATAAAAATGCCTGGGTTGCTTAGTTTTCAGTCAAACGGAAGAGAGTATGTGAGTCTTCATTTTATTATTTGGTCAACGCAAAAAGTGATGGTAAAAATAAATGATCAATAGAGGGAGAAAAATTTTTTCAAAAAATTGTTTTGAAAACTGGCCACAAAAATGGATTTATCGTACCTGTTTATACCCAGGAAACAAATTTATGACATTTTTTCATTTGACAAAATGTTATGAAATTGCTTGACTTTCTCAAAAATTTAGTTCTGAGTTAAAGAACTTTTGAGTTAAAAGTAAAATTCATTGATTAAAGTTTAAGTCGCACATCTGGGTAAAAATCAGAAAAGATAAAATTTAATTTTTGCAAAAGTCCTTTTTATGCTAATATTATTTGTTATAGTATTGTTTTTCCATCTATGGATAACGTGGATTTTTCTTGAACTTGAGACCGTTTTTGCAGAATAAAACAAAAAACATGTGAATACAGTAATCATTAATATGATAACTATTCAAATATATGTGTAAAAAAGGATTATACGTTTTTTCATGTATTTTTCTATTCAAAATCAGCAATCATAGAAAGAAAAAACATTTTTAGCAGTTTTTAGTAACCATCGTGACACAAAACATTGAACCCATATGAGTTATATGCCTACAACAATTTTCATAGACCAAAGTCATTTTAGATCGGAGTGATTAGTTTATTTAAAGAATGGTTTTTTGCAAGGCCGTAGAGAGGGGGTAATAATAGGTTTTATTTGATGCAAAAATGAGAAAGCAAAAAACATCTAAAAATACTGTAAAAAAGAGATAAAAATAAATATAATCAACAGATTAAAAACATATCACGGAGAATATTGTGGGAGCAAAAGCAAGGCAATAGGCAAGGGATCGAATACTTTGAGCTGATTGAATATCAACAAGGCATAAGTTTATTTAAATAATAAATAATACAGAGGAAATAATACAGAGGCATAAAAATACAAAACAAAGGCAATAAAAATACAATCAAGCAAGAAGAGATTAATCACCACAGCGGTTGATTAACTCATGAACTGCACCTTTCTGCTGCTGCTGCTGCCAAAGTCCAAACTGACTCTTTTGACGAGTCTGGGTTGCTTATATATTGGTCGGTTGACCTAGGTTGAGCTCTGGGGGGTTTTATTGGATTTTCTGTTCTTGCAGATTTATATGCAGGGATTTCGCTGCAGAAATTCCTGACACTCCCAACACACAAAATGGGGCGGCAACGAGAAGGTGATGTTTCAGGATAAGCAGGATTCCATTTGACACCGGCTTTCATTAATTGTTTGATTACATGATGAAATATAATAGCATCAGTATGTGGTTTCGACATTTTGCTGCCACGCGGGACTTGAATCATTGAAGAAGTTCGGGTTTCAAATTTTCGAAAATTGGAGAACTTCCATCGGGATTTATGAATCAAAATTTGTCGAAAAAACTGCTGAGTTTTATGCAAAAATTTCAGGCTAGTCTTAACGAGTGATGGGCTTTGAAGAAGCCTTCCTTCCCCATACAAAAAGGGAGAAGAAAGATGTTGCTTCTGTTCCACTTCAGGTTGAAATGTTTCCAAAGTTGATTTTAAGGATTGAGCAACAGTTTCAGATCGGATTTCATTGAACAGAACAGGTACAGTTGATTCGACATCTTCTGAAGGATTTGATGATAATGGCAAGGTTGTTGAGATGGTTGGTTTGGAAGCTGCTGATCTTGGTGTATGGCATTCTGAGGCAAGAGAACGACAAGGATGGCAAGGCAAGGCATGAGTACTATGTTCAGCATTCTGATTCATAGCTTTTTGAAGAGGTTTGGATTCAGCAGATCCATCAACAGTTTCAGCCGACAACGCAAAGGCAAAATCAGGTGAAATCATCGGGGCATCAGAAAGATGATCAAGTTGTTCCGGTTCTTGGAGCAATAAAGGTGGATCAACTGGTTGCACATCTTTTAATCTTTTAATTTCATTTTGCAATTCATCATTTAAAGTTTCAAGTCGACGAAGTTCTTTTTTCTCATCTTGGTACATTTTCATAATATTTATTGCAACAGAATCTGAAGTTTTCATTTCGGCTTTGAGTTGACAATTTTCTTCTTTTAATGCTCTATTTTCAGCAAGAGTAATATCCATTTTTGACATCGTATCCTGCAACGACTTGAAACAGCACTCACCATAAAATTTATATTGATCTTTTTCTTTCAAAAGGACGGCTTCTTTCTCTTCAGCATTTTTCAACTTTTGATTTAACAACATAATTTCATGTTCCATTTGTCTTTCTCGATCACTCGGTTGATTGAATGAAACAGGAGAAGAAGCAGGTAAAACAGGTTGATAAAATTCTTGAAATGTTGGTTGTGAAAATGCAGGTTGAGTAAATGACTGTGGGTGAATTGGGGAAGGAGCAGGATAAAGATTAGCATATGTCGGTTGGTTGTTTGGCATATTAGAATAATTCATTGCAGAAATATTTGGTTGGAGTAAGGACGCAGATGGAGCATGCAGGGCAGAAAGGATGGAAGCATTAGGCAAATTGTGTTGTTGAAAATTCATATTGCAGCAAAAAGTTGTCGATGCACCAAAATGTGGGAGCAAAAGCAGGGCAAAAGGCAAGGGATCGAATACTTTGAGCTGATTGAATATCAACAAGGCATAAGTTTATTTAAATAATAAATAATACAGAGGAAATAATACAGAGGCATAAAAATACAAAACAAAGGCAATAAAAATACAATCAAGCAAGAAGAGATTAATCACCACAGCGGTTGATTAACTCAAGCTGCACCTTTCTGCTGCTGCTGCCAAAGTCCAAACTGACTCTTTTGACGAGTCTGGGTTGCTTATATATTGGTCGGTTGACCTAGGTTGAGCTCTGGGGGGTTTTATTGGATTTTCTGTTCTTGCAGATTTATATGCAGGGATTTCGCTGCAGAAATTCCTGACAAATATTTACATGCTCATTACTAACAAATAATAATTCATTGTTTTTTCGAAATTCCTTCAACTGTTTCATATCGCATTTTCCAAAGTTCATTAAATGCTTCTTTATTTTGATCAAAAAAATGAATTAATGGAACAGTATGTGCGTAAATTCCACGAATTTGAATAATTTCATCAACAAAATCTTGAAGTTGATTTTTATAAGCGTCAGATATGCCATCAACAAAACCAAGACTGATTGAATGCAATTTGCGAGTCATATTTGCCTAAAAAATGGTAAACATGAATATAAATTCAGTCGAACCTCGTTATAACGTCCTCTGTCTTCAGTCCCTTCAACAAGCTTTTTTTTTCAGTGAGGAGCCCCTTTAATTGGACCTCGATATAACGTCTTTTTTTCACGGTCCCCTGAAAAACGTTATAACTAGGTTCGACTGTAAAAAATAACAAAAGTCACCTGTAAAAATTTAGAGAAAAAGGAAAAATCAAAATCTTGCGGAATGTTCGATAAATGAATGCGCTGTTCAACTGGAACGTGGTCAGATGACAAAATTTCGATCATTTTGATTGTTGTATTTTTGGCAATTCCATGGTGTTCATCAGGAAAATAACTGAAAAGGGAATTATCTTGAAGCATAAATTAAAAAATTTAAAAACCCACAATTGGAAGTCTTTGCAATAAAGAAGTTCAAAGACTTTTTCAAATTCTGTAATACTTCCATCAGAATTATTAAAAACATTTTTATAAAAATTAACAGATTCCAATTTATTGCCAGAAACAAGAATTTTAAGTTCTCCAAAAGTTAAAACTTGATTAAAAAGAGTCAATTCTCGAAGAGAAAATTTATACGAATGTTTAATCAAAATTGAAACAAGATTGAGATTTAATTTATAACCAAATAAAAGTAGACCGTGGATCCAAATTTTGGAAGATAGTTTTTTTAAATTAATAGGTTCTTCACCGTCTGAATACCATTTGTAGCAATTATCATTTTTATTATGTTCCAAATATTCAACAGGAATAATTTTACTCAATCGAAAAAGAGATTTGCATGTTGAAATTAAATTTAAATGTCCTTTTGGAAATTTTGGATTTCGAGCAAAATAATAAATAATATTTGACGGAATTGAAAACTCCTGAGCGTAAGGAGATTCGAAAGTAAACTTTTTTCTGTCTTCATTAGAAAGAATAAATTGTACGGTTTCTTGAAGCTTTTTACGATTACCGCCACCTTCAACCATATGCATCATTCCAGACACTTCGATAATCAAATTTCCTAAAAGGATCTATCTATAGAGACTTATTTTCAATGAAGACGTTTGTGTTAATAACAATAACGAAAATACAAAAAAAGAGCATTAAAAAGTTACATATCTTTGTTTTGACTTAATGAACCATTTTAAAAATTAAAAATCGATGTCCAAGTTAAGGAATAATTTAATAAACAACTGTTGAACAAAAAATATATTAATATGTAATTAATTGTGCAAGGACAAAATAGAAGGTATTTTTTGGCATATTTTGTCAGTAAACAAAACTGAGAGATTCTGGTTTGCTCTGTTTCAACGAAATGCAATAGAGTACGTGATTAAATAGAAATGCACCAACTAATAAAGCAAACAAGAGACTAAAAATCAATAATATATGAACAAAAAACGTGGAATGGAGTATGTGGAACTATTTTATTTGGTCAAACCATAAGAAGTGAATGTAGAAATCAATAATTAAAAGAATAAAAGGTTGCAAAAAATGTTATTGTTGACGAACAGCATAACTGGAATCCTGGCAATACCCTAAAAACCACTTAATACCCTTTTTTAAATGCCTTTTTAGGCACTTTTATCGCTTTTGTCAATGTGAAAAAAATTTTGGAATGAAACGAATTTGCATATTTCATCCTTCTACGTTGGAAATAAATGAATGAATGTTTTAAAATTGCTTGAATTCCTCAAAAATTTTAGTTTTAGCCTTAACACAAAATTAATCAGCTTTTTTTATAGTACTGCAAATTGTTGTAAATTTTGTTACGATATTTTTATAGTTTTCTCTTTTCATAGATTCTTTAAAGCACGAAAGATTTTAATTCAAAAAAGCATTTTAGCTGCTTTTATAAAACATTAAATGAGTCCATAAAACATTCATATTTATAGTTTTGTATTACATATTTCTAAATAATTTTTTGCCGACAACTGGAAATAGAGGGAATCAAAAATCAAAGTGATTCTTTTAAAGTTGTCAAAAAAAATGCTTTTTCAAAACTTTGTCTCCTGTTGTTCATATTGAAAAATGTTCCCCCCTCCATCTACATTTAAATTGAGTCACCGTGTTCGCTCTTTTTGTTTGCTTCTTCTTTGAACATATTTTTTGCAATTTATTTGTTGATATAAAAGTAAAGTGATAATGGAAAGAAGTGTTTTTTCTCTCATTGCATTGAATGAAACAAGGTCACAAATATTACGAAAAAAGTGTAATATTTGGCATTTCAACAACGTAACTTTGTGGTGACAAAGTACACACTTTTTTTTTACCAAAATAGAACATTTTTGGTGTTGAACTGCAAAACATTACACTTTTTCGGTACTTTTGCAATATTTTTAAAAAATATTAATTATCATAATAAATTGATTTAATGTATCCGTCTCGCATTCTACGAAGTTCACGAAGTGATGCGTCATTTTCGCCAGGGAAATTAATTATTGGAATTGTATGAGCTTGAATTCCACGAAATTTAATAATTTCATTAACAAATTGTTGAAGTTCATTTTTATAAGCATCAGAAATTTCCTCAACAAATTCAAGATCAATTGTATGTTGTCGACCAGTCATATTTGCCTAAAATGTCTCAATTTAAATAAAATTATTAGAACAGGTTTCTGACATAGCCCAAAATGAAAAAAGATAAGCAAAAATTCAACAAAAATACGAACAAAACAACTTTGAAAAGTACCTTTAAAAATTTAGAAAATACGGAAAAATCGAAGTTCTCTGAAATATAACTTAATAAAATGTGTTGCTTTTCAGGGATTTCATCAGATGATAAAATTTCGATAACTTTGATTGTTGTATTTTTGCCAATTCCATGGTGTTCAGGATGAAGTGAACTTAAAAATTTATGTATTAAATCATTAAAAAGAAAAATAGAAACGTGCATATGCAAATCTTTGCAGCAAAGAAGTTCAAGGACTTTTTCAAATTCTGTAACACTTCCATCATCATTTTTGACAACATTTTTTTGAAAATTAACAAACTCCAAATTACCGTCAGAAACAAGAATTTTAAGCTCTTTAAAAGTTAAAACTTGATTAGAAAGAATTAAATCTCGAAGGGAAAAATTATAAACGTGCTTAATCAAGGTTGAAGCGAGATTAGGCATTTCACTAAAGGATATTGTAAATTGATCATGAATCCAAAATTTGAAATACTGATTTTTTATATTAATGTATTCTCTATTGTCCGCTAACCATTTGTTGACATAGGAAAAATGTGATAATATTTCAATAGGAAGAATTTTATTCATTCCAGCAATAGATTTGCAGGTTGAAATTAATTTTAAATGTCCATTTGGAAATGATGGATTTCGAACAACATAATAAATAATATTTGAAGGAATTGAAAATTCCTGAGGGAATGGAAATTTAAAAGTACACTTTTTTCTTTCTCTATTTGTAAGCTTTCGAGGTTGTTGAGAAGGTTCACAAATCTTTCCTCGAAAAAGACCAACTAAACAATTGAGCTTCCGCATTTTGATAATAAAAGTTTTTTCAACGCAATATCCCCTGAAAATTGTTTCATTCCAAATTTCATAACGTCTATTAATATTTCTCAAAAGTGTCACGAAACCACCAAAACTTTCCTCAAAAAATGAAAACGCAACAAAATTCAAGAGATTAAAACGTATTCCACCAAAACTTTTTAAACGATCTTCACCGCCAAAAATTTTTATTTTACCTATGTTTTCGAACATGCTTAAGAAGCAGGAAAAAAATACTTTTAGGTCGAAATTCGGCAAAATGCCGTTTTTAGAGCATCGAGAATGCCAAAGTAGACATATTTTGTTTCCTACGGTATATATTCATCTTTTATCCGTTTTAGGTATAATTGCACCTATATAGGTTTTCGACCATGGGGAATCCGGATCTCGACTCCGCGTTTCAAAATTTTCGCGTTAAGACCCATTTTTCGCACTTCTACCTCATATTTTGCCTAAAAAGTAGGTCAAAACCTTTTTCTTTAGACTAGTTCTCCTCACCATCGGATTCCCCGTGGTTTTTTACCCCTGGGTGGGAATTACCGTCAAATAACTTGTTCCGCCCGATGTTTTACAAAATAATGAATACAGTCGACTCACAATTTCCAGAATTTCCATCACTTATGAAAAATCGAATTTTCATCCGATTATCCTAATTTCCCACCTATATAGGTTTTCGACCATGGGGAATTCAATGGTGAGCTTTGTATCGCCCAAAAATCACGTTTTATATGCAAAATCCCCTCAGGGCGTGATATAACATATCCACATAAACAAAAAATTCACCCTGACATTTGCTTTGCGTTTCAGATGTTAAAAAGTGTTGATTATTGTTCACAAATAATGTTTTTATCAAAATCAAACTATGCTTTAACCATTTAGATGCTGAAACTATTTTTTCACATGGAATAAATTCTACTTTGATGTTGGGGAATATGTGCAAATCTTGATATTGCTTCAACGTGCTTGTTTGACCTAGATTTGCAAAACTTTGCTTTCAGAACAACATATATATGATTTTTGGATTTTATTTATGCTATTTGGGTGTCTTTAAATGCAAGTTAATAGCATTATTCTAAACCATTTGATGCTAGTGACTTTTAGATACTGTAGGTGGAAGGAAATCAATAATTAAATAGTATAATGTGTTTTAAATGGTAAAAACAAGATCGAGAAATAATTTTAGACAACTTTTGATGTCTTTTGTTTATTATTTGCAATGTTTGAGCATTTTCATATTTGATACATATACCCCAACATCAAGGGTTATTTTAGATCATCTAAAAAAATAGTTTCAGCATCCAAATGGTTAAAGCATAGTTTGATTTTGATAAAAACATTATTTGTGAACAATAATCAACACTTTTTAACATCTGAAACGCAAAGCAAATGTCAGGGTGAATTTTTTGTTTATGTGGATATGTTATATCACGCCCTGAGGGGATTTTGCATATAAAACGTGATTTTTGGGCGATACAAAGCTCACCATTGAATTCCCCATGGTCGAAAACCTATATAGGTGGGAAATTAGGATAATCGGATGAAAATTCGATTTTTCATAAGTGATGGAAATTCTGGAAATTGTGAGTCGACTGTATTCATTATTTTGTAAAACATCGGGCGGAACAAGTTATTTGACGGTAATTCCCACCCAGGGGTAAAAAACCACGGGGAATCCGATGGTGAGGAGAACTAGTCTAAAGAAAAAGGTTTTGACCTACTTTTTAGGCAAAATATGAGGTAGAAGTGCGAAAAATGGGTCTTAACGCGAAAATTTTGAAACGCGGAGTCGAGATCCGGATTCCCCATGGTCGAAAACCTATATAGGTGCAATTATACCTAAAACGGATAAAAGATGAATATATACCGTAGGAAACAAAATATGTCTACTTTGGCATTCTCGATGCTCTAAAAACGGCATTTTGCCGAATTTCGACCTAAAAGTATTTTTTTCCTGCTTCTTAAGCATGTTCGAAAACATAGGTAAAATAAAAATTTTTGGCGGTGAAGATCGTTTAAAAAGTTTTGGTGGAATACGTTTTAATCTCTTGAATTTTGTTGCGTTTTCATTTTTTGAGGAAAGTTTTGGTGGTTTCGTGACACTTTTGAGAAATATTAATAGACGTTATGAAATTTGGAATGAAACAATTTTCAGGGGATATTGCGTTGAAAAAACTTTTATTATCAAAATGCGGAAGCTCAATTGTTTAGTTGGTCTTTTTCGAGGAAAGATTTGTGAACCTTCTCAACAACCTCGAAAGCTTACAAATAGAGAAAGAAAAAAGTGTACTTTTAAATTTCCATTCCCTCAGGAATTTTCAATTCCTTCAAATATTATTTATTATGTTGTTCGAAATCCATCATTTCCAAATGGACATTTAAAATTAATTTCAACCTGCAAATCTATTGCTGGAATGAATAAAATTCTTCCTATTGAAATATTATCACATTTTTCCTATGTCAACAAATGGTTAGCGGACAATAGAGAATACATTAATATAAAAAATCAGTATTTCAAATTTTGGATTCATGATCAATTTACAATATCCTTTAGTGAAATGCCTAATCTCGCTTCAACCTTGATTAAGCACGTTTATAATTTTTCCCTTCGAGATTTAATTCTTTCTAATCAAGTTTTAACTTTTAAAGAGCTTAAAATTCTTGTTTCTGACGGTAATTTGGAGTTTGTTAATTTTCAAAAAAATGTTGTCAAAAATGATGATGGAAGTGTTACAGAATTTGAAAAAGTCCTTGAACTTCTTTGCTGCAAAGATTTGCATATGCACGTTTCTATTTTTCTTTTTAATGATTTAATACATAAATTTTTAAGTTCACTTCATCCTGAACACCATGGAATTGGCAAAAATACAACAATCAAAGTTATCGAAATTTTATCATCTGATGAAATCCCTGAAAAGCAACACATTTTATTAAGTTATATTTCAGAGAACTTCGATTTTTCCGTATTTTCTAAATTTTTAAAGGTACTTTTCAAAGTTGTTTTGTTCGTATTTTTGTTGAATTTTTGCTTATCTTTTTTCATTTTGGGCTATGTCAGAAACCTGTTCTAATAATTTTATTTAAATTGAGACATTTTAGGCAAATATGACTGGTCGACAACATACAATTGATCTTGAATTTGTTGAGGAAATTTCTGATGCTTATAAAAATGAACTTCAACAATTTGTTAATGAAATTATTAAATTTCGTGGAATTCAAGCTCATACAATTCCAATAATTAATTTCCCTGGCGAAAATGACGCATCACTTCGTGAACTTCGTAGAATGCGAGACGGATACATTAAATCAATTTATTATGATAATTAATATTTTTTAAAAATATTGCAAAAGTACCGAAAAAGTGTAATGTTTTGCAGTTCAACACCAAAAATGTTCTATTTTGCTTTCAGAACAACATATATATGATTTTTGGATTTTATTTATGCTATTTGGGTGTCTTTAAATGCAAGTTAATAGCATTATTCTAAACCATTTGATGCTAGTGACTTTTAGATACTGTAGGTGGAAGGAAATCAATAATTAAATAGTATAATGTGTTTTAAATGGTAAAAACAAGATCGAGAAATAATTTTAGACAACTTTTGATGTCTTTTGTTTATTATTTGCAATGTTTGAGCATTTTCATATTTGATACATATACCCCAACATCAAGGGTTATTTTAGATCATCTAAAAAAATAGTTTCAGCATCCAAATGGTTAAAGCATAGTTTGATTTTGATAAAAACATTATTTGTGAACAATAATCAACACTTTTTAACATCTGAAACGCAAAGCAAATGTCAGGGTGAATTTTTTGTTTATGTGGATATGTTATATCACGCCCTGAGGGGATTTTGCATATAAAACGTGATTTTTGGGCGATACAAAGCTCACCATTGAATTCCCCATGGTCGAAAACCTATATAGGTGGGAAATTAGGATAATCGGATGAAAATTCGATTTTTCATAAGTGATGGAAATTCTGGAAATTGTGAGTCGACTGTATTCATTATTTTGTAAAACATCGGGCGGAACAAGTTATTTGACGGTAATTCCCACCCAGGGGTAAAAAACCACGGGGAATCCGATGGTGAGGAGAACTAGTCTAAAGAAAAAGGTTTTGACCTACTTTTTAGGCAAAATATGAGGTAGAAGTGCGAAAAATGGGTCTTAACGCGAAAATTTTGAAACGCGGAGTCGAGATCCGGATTCCCCATGGTCGAAAACCTATATAGGTGCAATTATACCTAAAACGGATAAAAGATGAATATATACCGTAGGAAACAAAATATGTCTACTTTGGCATTCTCGATGCTCTAAAAACGGCATTTTGCCGAATTTCGACCTAAAAGTATTTTTTTCCTGCTTCTTAAGCATGTTCGAAAACATAGGTAAAATAAAAAAATATACGATTTTTTGGCGGTGCCATTTTTGTCAAAATTTTAGAATAAATTGGTGGAATACGTTTTAAGGAAGACAGAATTAAAAGTTAATATGGCAAAGTTTATTCAATGAACAAAAAATGAAAGTGCCTGGTTTACTTGGTTTTTAGTCAAATGGAAGAGAGTGTGTGTGAGTCTTTTTGGGTTATTTGGTCAGAGCCAAAGAAGTGAATGTAAAAATCAATGTTAAATAGAGAGAAAAACGCTACCCCAAAAAATATTCTTTATAACTGACCACAAAATTGGATTCTTTTCACCTCTTTTTTTAAAGTTAAGTTTTAACCAGAACATTTTTTTGCTGCACATTTTTTGCTGCCCCAATATGCTTTCAAATTTCTCAAAACCCAGGTTTAAACATTCGAGGCGAATCTGGGTAACGTTAAAGGTATTATATAGAAATGATTTCTTTCGATCAAATGTTGTTATGGCAATATTTCAAGATAGATTCAGTGGTTGAAACGTAACAAATTATTTTATCTCTTTGATCTTTGTTATTAACCTTCAACTCCGTTATACTGCAGCTAACAGATCTTTTATCAATATGCCGGAAATCTTTTTTGTTCTTATTTTTCCAGAACCATCTTACCGCCGATCAGTGTTTTTCCGATTCCAACTCCATTCGATTCTTACCATTTTAATCGATTCCGATTCTCTAATTCCGATCCCTTTACATTTTTTTAAAATTCCGGTTTCATCGCTTCATTAATTATTATTAAAAAATTAAGCGTGCAGGAAAAAAGTCAATTCAGAAAAATTGATAGAAATTATGGTGTTTATTTTATTTGTGATTTTTTTGTATCCAAAGATAAATTTGGTTTTGGTCATAAGATGTTAGACTTTTATTTAAATATTATAATTGTTAAAGGAAAAAGTGCAGCTGTTTTTGATAACAATTTATTTCACTAAACAACAATGAGAACTAAAAAACAAAAAATGAAAAACACAAACATTTTAATAAAAAAAGAAGGGAGAAAAAACAAAATAAATGTCCAAAATCAGTTTTTTAATGCAAATAAGAACAAGTAGGCAAAATAACTAAGTACATGGCTCTCTCAAAATTCCATCGACTATTTCATTTCGCATTTTGTGAAGTTTAATACATGCTTAAAAAAAGTAATAAACGGAACAGTATGAGCATAAATCTCAGGAATTTGACTAAGTTCATCGTAAAATTGTTCGAGTTGATTTTTGTAGTCATCAGAAATTTCTTCGACAAATTCAAGATCAATTTTATGTTGTCGAGTAGTCATATTTATCTGGAAATAGAAATAAAATGATTTAAGGTGAACATAATAATTAAGACCTTTAAAAATTCAGAAAATGAAGAAATATCAAAACTTTCAGGAATATTAATCAAGCTAATATCTGACTCAGGTGGAAGTTGATCGGATGATAAAATTTCAATTAATTTATCTGCTGTAATTTTGCCAATTCCATGTTCTTCATCGAGAAGCCAACTGAAAAGGGAATTAAACAGATGGATTAATCAAAAAATAAGAAAAACTTGCATTTCCATATTTTTGCAGCAAAGAAGTTCAAAAACTTTTTCAAACTCTATAATACTTTCATCATCGTTTTTGACGACAACATCACAAAAATAAACATCTTCCAAATTACCACCAGAAACAAGAATTTGAAGTTCTTTAAAAGTTAAAACTTGATTTGTAACAAACAAACAGCTAACTGAAAATTTATAAACATTTGTAACCAAAGTTGATGCAAGATTTGGCAATGATTCTGTTCAGATGGAAACATAGTTGTCAATCCAAAGTTTGAAAACTTTATTTGTTAAAGGGAGCAATACATCGTCGTTGACTATCCATTTGTTGCAATTATCTTTGTCGTTTTCATGCACCGCGTATTTTACTGGAAGAATCTTACTCATTCGAAGGAGAAATTTACAGGTTGAAATTAATTTTAAATGCCCATTTGGGAATGAAGGATTTCGGGCAATATAATAAATAATATTTGAAGGAAGTGAAAATTCTTGAGGGAATGGAGATTTGAAAGTGTATTTCATTTGTTCTGTATTTGTAAGTTTCAAAGGTAAAGGAGATGGACATTTTCGAAGTTTTTCTTGATAAGCTGCAACTTTTTTATCAATCGGCATTTTAATGAAGGATTTTTTGAACGCAGTATCTCCTGAAATTCCGACATTACAAAATGTTTATTATCCAGAAAGTGTCCGCTAATATTAAAAAAACATCAAATGTTGCTTTCAAAAGAATAAGAAAGAACAATTTAAAGCCAACATTGTTTCAGTAATAGAACAGCAAAAATGAAAATGCCTGGTTTGTTTTATCTAAAATGCAAAGTGTTTGGATGAATGAAAATGAACCAGTCCAAACAAAAAATAAAAGCAAAAATCAATAAAAGAAACGACAGAAAAATGGCGCCAACAATCCAAAAAAATTTTAACCTTCCATTAAAATTAGGGTCAAAAGTGAAAGAAAAAAAAGAGTGGAAATGTTAGTCTAAAAAATAAAAGGGAAATATTGCTAATGGTTTTTTTGTTTGAAAACAAAAATATTAAGTTTTATATTTTAGCGATGATGAATAGGACAGAAACGGTATAAATGTTTTTAAATTTAATACTATTGTTAATTTCCTTTTTTAGTTTTCGTATTCTTTAAATTTATTGAACGGAAATTGTTTTTTCTCATAAAAAAAATGCTTTATTTCAACAAAAAAATAAACGAATTCAAAAAAAAGTCATTTTTATCCGTCAATTAAAGCTTCGATGCATCCATGGACACTGTGTTAAATTTCATCGCCATGCTTTCGTAAATACACAAATTCTAAAAAAATAAAAAAATACAGTAAAAATAGATAAATGTCAATAAATAATCTAACCATCTTTATTGAGTTGTCCATCACCGTTTTTGTCGACTTGATTTTTGAAGAAATTCTTGAATGCTGAAGTTTGAGGATAATTTTCATCGAGGAATTTTTGGGTTTCATCAACTGTTAAAATTCCATCATGGTCAGAATCAGCATTTTCGAATTCAGAATCGTATCGAGCTTCATCCATTTTTGCAATTCTTTCATTATTTTTATCCCAATAAGCTCGCATTTCTTCACTCGTAACAATTTTGTCACCTGTAAAAAATATAATTGGCTTTACAGTAATATGTTGCAGAAGTTGTGTGTTATTGGAAATCAGTTACTGTAATTTTTTGTTGTATACAGTAATACACAATTTAACTTTATTTTTTATGTCACATACAGTATATTTAAGTCCACAGTAATCATTTATGGGACTTACAGTATACTTTAGTTGGCCATTAACACTATTTATCATCTACAAAATTAAAAAAATTAATTAAAAGCCCTCTTACCATTTGTATCCATATCTTTGAAACATTCTTCAATAATCACTGGATTACAAATTTGATATTTTTGAAAATCTTCCCAATTTAACCGATCTGGAATTTGTGCATTTCCAACACTTAAACTCAAAACAAAAACAATGGAAGCAAAAATAAAATTCATTTCTTCAAATTTGAAGACTGTTTTTTGTGAACTTTTTCTTTTGTTATTTATAAAGTTTTTTCTCCCCTTCATCAATATTTAAATTGAGTCATCATGTTTGCTCTTTTCATTTATTGCTTTTTCTTCGTTTAATTTTTTTGCAATGATTTATTTGTTGATGGAAAGGTTATTTCATTGTTTGTTGGAATAGTTAAAAAAAAAACTAACAAAAGTAATCGAATACATGAGACCGTGGAAGGGGGATACAGAGAAATTAATGAATACAATGAAAAACGGATATAAAAAAATATGAATGTTGCCCAAATATTGCCTCAAAACATTCAAACATTTTCGATATTAAAAACGATGATCAGATCAAAATTCCTTCATCCGTTTCAAAACGCATTTTCCAAAGTTCAAGACGGGCTTCTTCATTTTCGCCATGAAAAGAAATAAGTGGAATAGTATGAGTATAGATTCCACGCATTTGAATAATTTCATTAACAAATTGTTGAAGTTGATTTTTATAAGTATCAGAAATTTCATCAGAAAAACTAAGTGCGAAACAATGTTGTTTCTGAGTCATGTTTGTCATATTTGTCTGAAAATTTCATCAAAATTTAATTGAAATGGTTTAACCTCAACGAAACAAGTATTAAAAAAAGACAAAAAACGAACCTTCAAAAATTTAGAAAATAAACAAAAACCAAAATCTTGTGGAATATTGTACAAACAAATGACCAATTCATCCTGCACATTTTCAGATGATAAAATTTCAATGATTTTATTTGCTGTATTTTTGCCAACTCCATGTTGTTCAAGAGGAAATATGCTGAAAAATTTATATGTTTGATAATTAAAAAGTGACATCCTTAAACTTACATTTCAGTTCTTTTACAACGAAGAAGTTCAAAGATTTTTTCAAATTCTGTAATACTTCCATCTGCATTTTTGACGATACTTTCATTAAAATCAACGTATTTCAATTTATTGCCAGAAACAAGGATTTCAAATTCCCCAAAAGTTAAAATTTGATCAAAAAGGGTCAAATCTCGAAGTGAACATTTGTGAACATGTTTTACCAAAGTTGAAGCAAGATTTTGCACATCGCTGGATTTAAAAAGTTCAGCGTGAATCCAGAGTTTAAAAAAATTATTCTTTAATTGAATCGATACTTCATTGTGAGTTTCCCATCCGTTATCATAATGATGTTCCAATTTTTTAACAGGAAGAATTTTACTCATTCGAGCAAGAGATTTGCATGTTGAAATTAATTTGAGATGCCCATCTGGAAATGCAGGATTTCGAGCAATATAATAAATAATATTTAAAGGAAGTGAAAATTCTTGGGGGAATGGAGATTTGAAAGTATATTTTTTTCGTTCTTTATTTGTAAGCTTCAAAGGTGGAGGTGTTGGACGTTTACGAAGTTTTTCTCGATAAGCAATAACTTCTTTGACGTCAAATACAGATTTTCGCTTCTTTCCAGGCATTTTGGAGGTGAGATTTTTTGTCTAAAAACAATCAAGTATTTTTACAACGTTCTTTCAATTTGAAATGACTAAGGTCACGTTAGATGGTGTTTCTCGATCTCATCTGTAGAAGTTATGAAAGCTCAAAGCTATGATAAAAAGAATGGACATAAAATTAAAATGTTAAAAAGTAAACTTTAAAGTTTATGTGGGGATTTTTAAAAACTGAAAGATGGCAACGAACAGTGATGCAAGCCGCCCGCCCTTTCCCCGCCCCGGGGGCCCCTTTTTTCCCCTCCCCCGGGGTTCGGGGGAGGGGAAGGGCGAAAAATTGAAAAACGCGGGGGGAAGGGGAGGGGAAAGGGGGGAGTTTGAAAGTCATGAGGGGAAAAAAGGGAGGATTTCATTCACAGGTCGCTGAAGTAACATGTTTTTAACAAAAAACTACTTATTCTTGCATTAATTTAGCAAAATTTTAAAGGGAGCGTACCAGATAGAATAAGTTTTATTTTTTTAACACACGTTCTCCCACCCCGAAAGCTCTCTACTAATCGAGTAAAATGTTGGAAAAAAAATTTTTTTTCACTCGATTAGTAGAGAGCTTTCGGGGTGGGAGGACGTGTGTTAAAAAAATAAAACTTATTCTATCTGGTACGCTCCCTTTAAGAACCTAGTTTATTTAGCAAGTTTTTGCATTAATTCAGCAGTATTTTACATTGTCGTGGATTTAATTGTTTTTCACAATACAAATCAAGATTGAAATCATATTTTTCAAAAAAGCCTAGAAAATTTTTAAACGGCGAAAAAGGGGATTTTGGAGGCAAAAGGGCGGGGGAAAGGGGGGATATTTAAAATCGCGCGGGGAAGGGCGGGGGAAAGGGGACAATTTTGGAACCTCCAAGGGAAAGGGGAAGGGGAGGGGGACAAAAATGGCGACCTTTTATCACTGGCAATGAATCTTGATAAGATTGTAAGAACAAATAAACCTAAAGTAAAGTTTAGAACCAAAAAGTCATGTTGATGTTAGAGATGTTTGAAATTTTTTAATGTTTTTAACTTTTAAGTTTTCAAGAAGAAATAAAAGAAACAATTGCTGCTAAATAGAAAGAAAAAATGACAAAACGAAAGAACAAAATCCAAAGAAAAACGATTAAAATTGTAAAAAACCACACAAATCATTTATAAAAACTTTAGCAAATTTAAATAATGAGATAAATGTTTAATTTATATAAACGGCTTAGAAGTGATTGCAAGAAATAAGTTTAAAGAAAAAATAAGTAAAATAGAAGGACATTGCGATATGAATTTATGGAACATCAAACAACAAAAAACATGATAAAGTTAAAATTAAAATTTTTTACATTACACTATGGAAATAACGAATCCAAGCATCGTCATTGTATATTCGTGTTGAAACATTTTGATGCATTTTTTCTCTTCCACAAAAAATTTCTGCTTTATCCGATTTTTGCAGATCTCAGCAATTACTAGACCAATTTTTATGATTTAAAAAGCATTATTCTTATTTTAAATAATTAAGAATAGCCAATATCATAAACAAGCTTGAAAAAAATGCAGCAAAAAATTCATAAAAATGTTTCGACACGAAAATACCTTCTTCATATATGATGCTGTTTGGATTCGAAAAGGAAGAAAAAATTCCATAGTGATTAGCATGTTTTTGTTGGATGACAAAATGCCAAACATAAAAACATATTAACAAAAGAAAATGTTCGCCTTCTCCTGAAAATCGCCTTTAAATTTCGAGGATGTTGCTTTTTTCATTTTTTTATTTTGTAACATAATAAAATTTTTTGATTTGCTACAGTAAAAAAACTGGCCACTGTTTTTTGCTGTGTTTACAGTATTAAATTGTAGGAGAAAACAAATTTTTTGTTAAAGTCTACCATAAAAATGAAAGATACAGTAATTCAGTAACCGTATTTTTGTGTTTTAAAATAATACGTTACTGTATTTTCTTCTGTGACATAAAAGGAAAAATAGAAAAATAGATATATTCAAAAGATACTGTATCCTTTTTTATACTAATTTATGTAACAACATTTTTACTACCTACATATAGCAAGTGAACAAATGTTATTTAATTTTAGGTATTCATCAAAAAACAATAATTAAAAGGCTTCTTACCGTTTGCATCCATATCTTTGAAACATTCTTCAATAAAAACTCGATTAAAAATTTGATATTTTTCAAAATCTTCCTAATTTATCCGATCTGGAATTTGTCCATTTTCAACACTTAAGCTCAAAATCAAATCAACTGAAGCAAAAAACATTTCTTCAAAGTTTTTCGTGTGTATTCTTTCCGTTTTTATTTATTTTGAAACAATTTATTCGTTGCTTTACAATTTTAGAAACGCAAAATTTAATTGATAATTTGCTAAAATGACAAAGACAAAAAACACCTCAATCAAAAACAGATATATGAGAATGAGATTCAAAGAAAGAATGCATGAAAACTTAAATCCATAAAAATTTGAAAAAAAAGATAACAAAAGAGAAACAAATAATCAAGGATAGCATATTGTGAAAGCATGCTCGACATTGATAAAAAATTCATGATTTTCGAAGAATTCCTTCAACATTTCCATAGTGCATTTCCCAAATTTTATCAAATGCGTCATCATTTTCGCCACGAAAAGAAATAAGTGGAATAGTATGAGCATAAATTCCCCGCATTTGAATTATTTCATTAACAAATTGTTGAAGTCGATTTATATAAGCGTCAGAAATTGCATCTCTAAAGTCAATTTTGAAAGAATGTTGTCGGCCAGTCATATTTGCCTAAGAAAGGAGTAATAGAAATAAAATTTTTAACAAAGTAACCTTCAAAAATTCAGAAAAAGAAGAAATATCAAAACTTTCAGGAATATTAGCCAAAAAAATATCTGATTCTGCTGGTATTTGATCAGAAGACAAAATTTCGATAATTTTATTTGTTGTACTGTTGCCTATTCCATGTTCTCCATCGGGAAAACAACTGAAAATGGAATTATCCTGAATCAGAGCTGTGCGCAAGGCCGTAGGTAGAAAAAAATTTCGGGGTGGGCATTTTCGTTTCAGGGGGGGGGGCACGCCTTTGATCTTTTGCCGCCTTAACACGGCGGAGGCAAAAGATCAAAAGATTTTCTCAGTTTCGGGTCGGGGGGGGGGGGGGGGCACGTGCCCCAAATGCCCCTCCTCTTCTCTATGGCCTTGGCTGTGCGATACCATAGTCTCGTCTCGAGTCTCGGTCTCGGGTATTTTTTACCCGAGACTTGTCCAAAAACGTTACTTTTTTTGCAATATTTTTGAATTATTGTATGGAAAAATTTAAATTTTGGTCTTGAGTCTCGGTATCGGGGGCATTGTTTTAAGGTATCGGGTATCGGGTCTCGGTCTCGTTGATCTGAGTCTCGGGTATCGCACAGCTCTGATCATGATGAATTAATTAAAAGTTCCGAAAACTTGCATTTCAATTATTTTGCAGCAAAGAAGTTCAAAAACTTTTTCAAATTCTGTAATACTTCCGTCATCATTTTTAACAACATTTTCACCAAATTCAATTTCTTGCAAATTACCACCAGAAACAAGAATTTGAAGTTCTTCAAAAGTTAAAACTTGATTTTCAATTATTATTCGTCGAAGTGTAAATTTGTGAATATGTCGAACCAAAGTTGAAGCGATATTTGGTATTCCAGACGAGATTTCGATTGCATCGTAAATCCAAAGTTTAAAAAATTGATTCTCTAAATTAATTTGTGCCCCACAGCCGGCAACCCATTTGTAACAATCATCTTCATCATCTTCATCAGATTCTTCATCTTCATCATCTTTATCATCTTCATCAGATTCTTCATCATCAGATGAATTATTCTGAAGAAGATATCCCAATTTTTTAACAGGAAGAATTCGATTCAATCGAAGAAGAGATTTACACGATGAAATTAGTTTTAAGTGTCCATTGCCAAATGCTGGATTTCGGACAATGTAATAAATAATATTTTCTGGAAGCGAAAATTCTTGAATATACGGTGATTTTACTGTAAACTTCTTTCTTTCCCTATTAGTAAGTTTCAAAGGAGCACTACCAGGTCGTGGAAGTTTTTGACGATAATCAGCAACTTCTTTGAAATCAATTACTGATTTGCGCTTTCTTCCAGACATTTTAAGGAACGAATTTTTTGTCTAAAAAAGATCGACATTTATTTTACATGCAGCAGTTTAAAATATTTGTAAATTTTAGAGCACGAAATCCACGGTGAACAGTGCTGCAAAGAAGTGCCTTATCTCACAGGGGCTTGGGTTAATTTATGTTAAAATACAGGACGGAATACAAAATGATTAAGCGAGAAATTAGTTTCATTTTAAAAAATATTTTTTATGTAACTATACAGTATCAAGTCTTCTGATTCCAACGGTGAATTAAAAGTTTTTAGTTAAACTTGATATTTTAAAAGTATCATAATTATTTTTCACAAATTGAAAAAAAACATTACCAAAAAAAAGAAAAGTTAAAATAACAAAAGTTTAGGGGAAAGCAAAAAAGTGAGAAAAAATAGTAAAAATGAGAATCAATAAAGTTTTTATCGTGTCAATGCAGATTCAAAGCGGAGATAAAAATTGAAGAGAAAAAGCGACGGGTGTTGCGTTGCTCTCCAATGTCGAATTTGGTTGAAATATTTGCAAAAAACGAATTTTCAGGATCGCTTATAAATTTTAAGATTTTATTTAATCTATTACCCAGTGTTGCCGATTGACACCGGAGGGGTCGACAAGTTTTTTTGATTGCATTTTATAAGGTGGTATATTTTTTAATTTTCTAAAATACATTCTTATAAAATATTTAATCAGTTTCTTATTGTGTTACTTCGATAAAAAAATTTTCTGCATCGGTATCAACAAGTAATTTACAGTATTTTAAAAATTACAATGTAAAAGGTGTGATTCAAATCATTTTCAACGCTTTCTTTTGCAATTCAATTTCACTTTGTTACATTTTGAAATTTTTAAATTTAAATTAAAAGAAAAAAATGTTGTTTTAAAAAATTGCTTGTCTTTTAATTTTGGCAAAAATTGTGTTTAGTTTAACATTTGTAGCATTCAGTTAAAACTCTGCAAATTAAAAATGTTGATAAGGCTTTATCTAAAATACAACAGTTCCACCTTATGCAAATTTTTTTCAAAGGTTACCCAATATTAAGCTTATTTTAGCTGCTTGTTACAGTAATATTTACTAATATTGCTGTTGAACTATTTTAACTAGATCCCAGGGATTACGGATTTTTAAAAATGTTAGGTCCAATTTGGAAGCCCGCTCATTGTTATCATGTCGCATGTTATAGCTATGGTTAAGTTTTGGGATGAGTTTATGTAAAGTTGACATACTGTAGAAGTTGTGAAACCTAATGGCTGAAAAAAAGTCGTGAAACAACGATGTTTAAGTCCGCATTCTGTACTTTTTAAAAACTGAAAAATGGTGCAGTAAGAAAATTACTTAAGCCCTTACTAAGTTCTTGTTGTTTAATCTTGACTAGATTACAAGAACAAAACAGCTAAAAAAGAACGACAAAAACCATGCTGATATTGGATATGTTAAAAACTTTTTGAATCTATTACAAACTACTGTCAATAAAAGTTAATCGTAGATTTAAAAACAGCTAAATGAGAGAACAAAAAGGGAGAAAATGGAATCCGGATTATAACTGTAAAAAGCAAGCTTTGTAGATGGATGAGATTGTTAGAAGTCATTTATAAAAAACTTGGGCAAGCTTAAATAAAGACGTAAACGGTGGTGAAGTGTTCGTCAGAAAGGAGTTTAAAGAAATAAAATAGCAAAAGAAAGTTCATGATAAGAATCAGTGTTTTCCCGATCCCGATTCCGATTCCGCTTATCGATTCCGATTCCAAACAATGGAATCGGAAAGAATCGGAATCGAAAAAAGAATCGATGGAATCGATCGGAATCGGAAAAAAAAGAATCGATTCCAAATGCTGATGATATTTTTTACTTTTATGTTACCCATATGCATCTTAAAACTCATTTTTAAGGTTGAAAATGCCTAATTTAAATACTGCCTAATTTTTGTTTTCATCCTTTTGTGATGCTTTAAAAGCGGACTTGACAGAAAAAAGTTCAATAAAAGAATTTTGCTGAAAAAATTCAGTGGAATCTGAATCGCAAGGGATGGGAATCGGAATCGGAAAGAATCGGAATCGGAAAAAGAATCGATGGAATCGATCGGAATCGGAAATCGGAAAATGCAAAAAGAATCGATTCTAATCGGAATCGGAAAAAGGTGGAATCGGGAAAACACTGATAAGAATGCAGATGAAAAATGTTGAACATCTCCAACACAAAAAAAAAATTTGATAAAAAAATTTTGCATTTGCATGTTTTTATTGAGTGACAAAATGCCAAACACAAAAACATAGGAAAAATAAAAAAATGATCGCCACGTTTTTTTATTCTCTTGAAAGCCGCCATCAAATTTGAGAACGTTTGTTTTTCATCATCGTTTTTTTTGTTTCTGCAGCTTTTCCCTCCTGCCTTCTTCCCTGTGGCGGCTGTTTTTCTCTTACGTTTTTTTAGCTGCTGTTGCGTGTATATTTTTACGTTTTTGATTTCATTAATTTTTTCACTTTTTTATATTTTACATTCATCAAACTATATCTTTATCTCTTTTTTCAGGGGAGATAAAGACCATTATATATCTCCATATATTTGATCATGATTGTTGCAAAAACAACATCATCATCTTCAAGATCGCTAATCTTTTTTATTGCTGCTGTCTTGGTATGTTTATACAATCTAATATTTTTCGTCTCTCTTATTTTGAAAGAACTATTTCTTAAAAAAAACTTTTCTTTTCGCACAATCTTTGATGCATTAAAATAACAAGTCTTTTTTTAGGTTTCTCTACTTTCATCAGTTCAATGCGCGGTTATTCCACTCACGTCCGATAATATTGACACAATTTTACGTAAGTTTAGGCTCTTCTTGATTGTCTGGAAAAAGATGTTTATTGATTGAAATATATGTTTTTTAGAAAGTAATCAAATTGTATTCGTTAATTTTTATGCTGATTGGTGTAGATTTTCTCAACATTTAAAGCCAATCTTTGAAGAAGCAAGCAATAAATTTGCTGTAAGTTTTTTGTTATTTCTTCTGGCATGGACTTTTTGGTGTAAGAAGCAAGTAATGCTTTATCCGTGCTCGTTGCCCCAGGGGATAAGGACATCCTCGACAGTGTAGTTTAACTAAAGAATCAATGTTTGTGGTTATTGAAGAACCTGGAGCATTACTGTTTAATGATGATAAAGAATCTTTATCTTAGTTTGTCTTTCAAGTTTATCACTCGGCTTTAAATTTATTATCCTTGTCCAACGAAAACTTTCGTCCACATCCCCGTAAACTTTTCCTGCCCGAAACATTATTATTGAATTAACTTTAATTTTTATCCGTTGTTTTAGCAAAATACAGCTGGACAAATTGCCTTTGCTTCTGTGGATTGTGATCGACAACCTGCACTTGCACAAAAATATCATGTTAATAAATATCCTACTCTTAAATTATTCCGTTATGGTGAACCTATTAAACGTGAATATCGTGGACAACGATCTATGGAAGCTTTAGCTGAATTTGTAACAAAACAAGTTGAATCAACTGTACATCATTTTAATTCTAAAGAAGATTTGGATAAACAAATTGATAATAGTAAACGAAATATTATTGGATATTTTGCTCAACCATCTGGTGAAGAATATACAAATTTTCAAAAGCTTGCCTCCGCTTTAAGAGATGATTGTGTATTTTGGATGGGAACTGGTGAATGGATTAAACAACAAGTTCCACAAGGAAGTGGTTTATATTCAAGAGCTGAAAATGTATGTGTTACAGTAATATTGTTCTTGTTGTATAATGGCTATCTTTTAGACTATGGAAGATTTTGCTTATACTGGACCATTACAAAGTTATGACTTTTTAAAGGCTTGGGTTGCAGATAAATGTGTTCCACTTGTTCGTGAAATTACTTTTGAAAATGCTGAAGAGCTAACAGAAGAAGGTCTACCATTTTTAATTTTATTCCGTAAACCTGGTGATACTGCTTCTGAGAAGACTTTCATTGAAGCAGTTACAAATGAACTTGCTGAAGTTAAAAGTAAGATTTTTACCAGCTTTTTTATATCTGGAAGATACTATAAACTTCAAATTTTGTAGCAACTGTTAATTGCCTTCTTGCTGATGGAAAGAAATTTGCTCATCCTCTTCATCATTTGGGTAAAAATGAAAAAGATTTACCGCTAATTGCAATTGATTCCTTCCGGCATATGTATCTTTTTGGTGATTTTGCAAAACTTCAGTATGCTTTTGTTATATGGTCAATGACATAATTACGTTCAATTTTCAGAACCAAAGGCTTACTTCGTCAATTTATTACTGATTTACATTCGGGTAAACTTCATCGTGAATTTCATAATGGTCCTGATCCTACTCAAGTTGATCCAAATGCTGCTGCTGCTAATAATAATGCTGGTGGAGCAACACCATCACAACCTCCAGAATCTGTTTTTAAACAGCTTAAGCCATCTGATACACGATATTCACTTCTTGAACATAACGAACTTTAAAAGATATATGTACTCTTTCTTGATTTTTGTTGCCTAAATATTTTAGTCCATAACAATCTTCCTTCCTCGTCTTCTTCTCTTTTTTTGCTTTAAAAACACAAAAAATTCAATCTTGTCAAAATTCCTTTTTCACTTGGGTATTCTCTTTTTTTCGTTCTTGTTTTTTGCCGCCTTTCAGGTTCTCTTTTTTAATTAATTAATTAATTGTAATAATAATTTCTCCCCTGTGCCGAAAAAAACATAGTCATTGGTTGTTTAACTCATTTTTAGCCTTCTATCTAAAACTAATTTTTGTGTAGTCTTTTTATTTATATTAATTATTACTGTAGCAAGGTTCCTTCTTCTTTTGTATTATCTTTATGCCATTTGTGTTATCTTTTTTAATGTGTTTATTGATTTAATTTTAAAAAAAAGAATGAATAATTTTGATAAAAAAACTGCTGTGTTAAAAATGATGAATTTTAATCGTTGTAACGAAATATGTTTTACTTTGTTTTTTGAGCATTGAAAAGTGTTGTGATAAAAGTGGTAATATAATTTGTTTAAGCTAAATGACGCTAAATTCAAATTTTATATTAAGAAGGACACTAATTCCAGAATGTTTTGTTAAACGTCTTTTAAATCCTCAATATTCTACAGTAATACAGCGCCAAAGAAATGTATCTTATTCTTTACCATCTGTGGCGGAATCAGATGCTTCAAGAAAAGAATCTTCTCCAACAATTCCAGAATATATTGTTAAACGTCTAAAAAATCTTCAAGTTTGTTTTGTTTTTATGATTAATTGTTACAGTTATCCTTTTTTAGATAGATATTATTTCATCAATATTAGATCATTCACAAATTTCCACTCAACTTTCTTCAACTTCAACAACAACTGTAACAAATTTCTCAAAAAATTTACAAGAAATGGCAAAATATTATTTTGATCAAGGTGGAAAATTATTTCGTCCAACGATTACTCTTTTAATGTCAGATGCTTGTTCACAAATTACAAAACCAAATAGAAGCGGTGATGATTTAATTGATCTTAATCAATATCGAATTGCAATGGTATCAGAGATGATTCATACAGCCTCGCTGGTGCATGATGATGTAATTGATGAGTCTGGAACAAGACGTGGAGCTCCAACAGTTAATGCAAGATGGGGAAATCGACAAGCTGTCTTGGTTGGAGATTTTATTCTTGCTCGTGCAACAAAAGTGCTATGTTCAATTGGTGAACCACCAGTAATTTCAACAATGGCCGAAATAGTTGAAGATTTAGTGAAAGGTGAACTGATGCAGCTGACAGTACCACCAGAACTTGAACCCGTTCAAAGATTTCAACATTATATGACAAAAACTTTTTATAAAACTGCAAGCCTCTTTGCGAATTCCTGTAAATCTGTTGCAATGTTAGCAGGTTGGTTATTTTTTTATTTATGCAAATTTTGGAGGAACATAATTAAAGTTCTTGGGCTAGAAGGATGTGATGTTTTCGAATTTGATTTTTAAGTACCTAACGGTTCGAAATCCGCGATAGCGGATACTGTAGAATACTTTGAGTTAATACTTTATCTGCTTTTGATACCACTTTTTGTTATTTCCTTATATTTGCATATAATCAAATCACGTATTTCACATCCTTGAAAATGTGTTTTTTCAATCATCAATCCCCAAATGCCAAAAACACTTTATCTTAAATATCTCGTCCGCTTATTATCCATATACTGTATTCATATCTTTTTTAGGATGTGATGAAAAGATTCAAAAAGATGCATTTGAATATGGTCGACATCTTGGATTAGCTTTTCAATTAGTAGATGATATGCTCGATTATGTTGCAACTTCAGAAGTTCTTGGAAAACCTGCAGCTACAGATCTTAAACTTGGTCTTGCGACTTGTCCAGTCCTCTATGCAGCACATGATTATCCTGAATTGAATCAATTAATTAATCGAAGATTTAAAAAAGATGGAGATGTTGAGAAAGCTTTAAAAATAGTTATTGGTTCAAGAGGATTAGAACAAACAAAACAATTGGCAAAAGAACATTGCTATGCTGCTGCTTCTTTGGTAACTTTTTTATTTAAGGAATAGTAGTGTATTGACGTTGTAGTAATATGCAGATTTATCGAAATGTTACTGTAATTGATTTTAAAAAGCTTTTATGCCTGCAGTTTTAATTTTGACAGATTACCGTAATACTTTTTGGGTTTGAACTTTTGTTTTTAAAATTTGCATATTACTTTGAACTGCTATTACAGTTTTCTTTATTGATACTGTAGATTTTAATGACACTTGTATTTTTAGGCTGAAAAATTACCACAAAAAGATTCTGCTCGTGATTGTTTAATTGATTATGCTCTGACACAATTAAGTCGTGATAGATAGAAATTCTTCAATATTTTCTAATTATAATATTATGTCGAATGAAAATTAATATTTTGGTTTTTATTAGGAATGTTTTGTTTTTTTGTTGTTAAAGAAAGAATTTTAACGCCATGATTATTGTTGGATATTTTTTTATATTAAGAATCTCAAATCATGGTTGAAGATATTTTACTTAGGAAAATAATTACCTAATTAGATAAGTGCTAGTTTTTTTCTTTACTGTAGATGTGTTTGATTGTTGAAATTCTTTGCCACCAAAAATAATTTGTTTGTAAATAGCAAAGAATTTTAAATGACATAAAATACATCTGCAGTTTAAAGTTTTGTTGATTATTTGAGATTTTATGAATAGTTTTAAAAAATTTCTTTAAATAAAAGATTTCTAACTTTCAATAAAATTAAAGTTTTGACACATACAGTATTCCAAGTGCATAACAAAATTTGGATCTCCCTCAAAATAATATTATATTCAAATTCAAAATTTTTTTAAAGCGATCACAGCAAACATTGTCCAAAAAATCAAACAATTATATCACAATTCAAAGATTTTTATTCAACACTTTGCGAGACAAAAACATAAAATAAAAAAACAAGGAAGTTAAAATATGTAAAAATTATTTTGATTTTCGCAGAATTCCTTCAACTTTTTCATATCGCATTTCACAAAGTTTTTCAAATGCTTCATCATTGTATCCCGGAAAAGAAATAATAGGTACAGTATGAGCTTCAATTCCACGCATTTGAATAATTTCATTCACAAAATTTTGAAGTTGCTGCTTTTTGGCATCAGAAATGTCATCAACAATATAAAGAAAAATTGAATGCTGTCTGCCGGTCATATTTGCCTAAAAAACCGGGAATTATAAATAAAATGGTTTCGGTGAGATAAAAGAAATTATAAAGTTAAAAAACTAACCTTTAAAAATTTGAAAAATGAAGGCAGTTCAAAGTTTTGAGGAATATTCCATAAGAAAAAACTGATGCTTTGTTCAATTGGTATTTGTTCAGAAGATAAAATTTCAATAATTTTGCTTATTGTATTTGCGCCAATCCCATGGTATTCTGGATGAAATCGGCTGAAAAAATTTAAATATTTCATCAGTAAAAACGAAATAATAAAACCTACATTTTCAATTTTTTGCAGCAAAGAAGTTCAAAGACTTTTTCAAATTCAGAAATATTTCCATCAGAATTTTTTACAACATTATCTTCAAACTGAACATAGTCCAATTCGGCACCAGAAACTAGAACTTGAAGTTCTTCAAAAGTTAGAACTTGATGTAAAACAGTTATTCGTCGAAGAGAAAATTTGTGAATATGTTTGACCAGAGTTGAAGCAAGATTTGGCATTGATTGATTCCAAATTTGAACTTCTTGAAGGATCCAAAGTTTGAAAAATTGATTTTTCAAGTTAATTGATTCATTATCTGCTTTCCATTTGTAGAAATCATGTTCATTTTGATGTACTAATTTTGAAACAGGAAGAATTCGACTCATTCGAGCAAGAGATTTGCATGTTGACATGAGCTTGAGATGTCCTTTTGGAAATGCTGGATTTTTTGCAACATAATAAATAATATTTGAAGGAATTGAAAATTCTTGTGGATATGGTGATTTGAAAGTATAATTCTTTCGTTCATTATTTGAAAGCTTCATGGGAGGTGGTGCTGGACGTTTTTGAAGTTTTTCTAGATAAGCAGCAACTTCTTTGAGATCACTTGAAGCTTTGCGCTTCTTTCCAGCCATTTTGAGAAAAAACTATGTTTGACTAAAACAGAACAAATTTATTAAAACAAACGGTTACAATATTCACAATAAACACGTTCAACGCGAAAAATAGTATTTAATATTTCTATTATGTAAATAAAGTATTTTGAGAAGTCTACAAAAAATAAATCAACACCTTTAATAATAAAAAAATGATGTACAAATCAATGAATTTTTGTTTAAATACAAGGCAAAAGTTATTTTAATTCTTCTATCTCTGATTGTCAAAAACCTCTAAAGCGGTTTTTATTTGTACAGAAAAAGAAAATCAAAAAAGGACTGCACAAGATTGGGTAACGCTTTTTTTATAAAAAAAACGAAAAAGCTCTGTGAGCAAAAAGGTTAATTAATTTAATAAACCAATAAACAACTACACGCAAAGGTTCTTTTAAAGCCTTTGTCAATGTGTTTATTGATTTCATTTGGAAAATATTTTTTTTCTTCTAAAAAATCTTCAACATTTTACAGGGATTCAAAATCGAAGAAATGTTTTAAGATCCAAAGTTTTAGCAATTGTTTCTTCAAATCAATTAAGACTTTTTGGCCAAAATGTACATACCATTTGTTGTGATCATGATGCATGCATATTTTAACTCTTTTTTTGTATAAAAGCAACACCTTGAACACATTTTATCATATTCTTTTAACCACTAGATTATGTGATGTCATCAGCCTCGGCCGGGAGCTCAATAAATACATTCAAACTTAAATCATTATTATTTTACATTCTTTCTGAAACCCGCAATAACTCTGGGGGTCTTACATTTAGGCATCCATGTAAGCAGATAAATTAAGGGTACTGTTAAATCTTGAGGGAAACTGATGAAACTTCATGAACAAATTGAAAAACCAAATTAAAGGGTAAAAAAAAGTAAAACCCAACAACGAATGTTAAAATAGATAATTCAAAGTTTATTCAAAACTTTTTGGACAAGAAAAACATAATACAACAATATAATGTAAGTAAAAATGTGTAGAAAATTAATTTGATTTTTGAAGAATTCCATCAATTGTTGCAAGTCGCATTCTACGAAGTTTTAAATATGCTTCTCTGTTTTGATCATGAAATTCAATCATTGGAACAGTATGAGCATAAACTCCACGAATTTGAATAATTTCATTAATGAAAAGTTGAATTTGATTTTTGTAAGCATCAGAAATTTCACGAACAAAAGAAAGACTTAGTGAATGTTGCTTTTGATGCATATTTACCTAAAAAATGTGATAATCTTGATAAATCAAACAAATAAAAAACAAACTTTTAAAAATTCAGAAAATGAGTCAAAATTAAATTCCTCTGGAATCTCCCATAAACGAATCCATTGTTCAACAGGGATATGTTTAGATGACAAAGTTTCGATAATTTTACATGCTGTATTTTTGACAACTCCATGATATACATCAGGAAAACGGCTGAAAGTTTATGTATTAGTTAAAAATCTGAAATTAAAAAACTTGCATTTTCAAACTTTTGCAGCAAAGAAGTTCAAAAACTTTTTCGAATTGTGTAATACATCCAGCTGCATTTTTAACGACATTGTAATAAAACTCAACTTCTTCCAATTTATCACCAGAAACAAGAAATTGAAGTTCTTCAAAAGTTAGAACTTGATTTTGAACACCTAATCCTCGAAGTGAGAATTTGTAAACATGATTGACCAAAGTTGAAGCAAGATTTGTCAGATTTTTAGTCCCGATGGTAAGTCTATTGTGAATCCAAAGTTTGAAAAATTGATTCTCTAATTTAATTTGTTTATGATCCGCCATCCATTCGTTGCAATCATCATCAAAATTGTGAACGAGTGTTTTAACAGAAATAATTCGACTCATTCGAACAAGGGATTTGCAGGTTGAAATGAACTTGAGATGTTTCTTTGGAAATTTGGGATTTCGTGCAACATAATAAATAATATTTGAAGGAATCGAAAATTCTTCGGCGAAAGGACATTTGACAGTATATTTTTGTTGTTCTTCATTTGTAAGCTTCATGGGTGAACCTGCAGGTTTTTGAAGTTTTTCTTGAAAAGCAGCACCTTTTTCAACAGTCTTAGATATGGGTTTTTTTCCCGGCATCTTTACTTTGAATTTATAAAAAAATAAAATAAAAACTTATAAATAAATTTTAATAAAACTTTCTTACCGAAAAAAAGATTAGAATATTATTTTAATGGCAACGGCAAATTAAAAAATTGATATATTTTGATAGTAAACTGAGTTAATGGATACACAAACTAAAAAGATTATGATACGTTTGTTTCAACGCTTTTTTTTACAAAAGACAAATCAATGAGAAAAAAATCTCACCCAACAAAAAAACCAATAAATAGTTCATCTCTTATAATAAAAATCACAGGCCAAATCTGGTTAGGTCTCTGACCCAATCATATTAATCTTCCTTGAGAGCTTTCCCTCAAGCTATTAATTTTTTGGATCTTAAAGTTGAGATTAGATTATTTTCAGACACTTTTTTATCGAACACTGAAAATTTGAGTCACCTGTTTTTATCGCTTTTTATTTTGTACACGTGAAACATAAATAACAATAACAATGACAGTAGCTGGGGAAATTTACCAGCTCTAAAAATCGTTTTCAAAAAAATTTTATTCAGCACTCTGGAACATTTTTTTTTTTGGAATCCAAATTGTGATAAAGTTAAGCACTTTTTAAATCATCAAATTAGATCAAGCTCTTGTTGCTGAGATCTGAAAAATATTGATAGAACAAAAATCATTTGAAATAAATAAAGAAGGAAGAAATTTACCAGGCAGAAAACCCATAACATAAAAAAGCCACAAACTGAAAATAGGAAAAAACATAAAATTGGTTTTTGATTAATTTCTTTAACTTCTTCTTCTTCTTCTCCTTCTTTAATAATGTTAAATCGAATTTTTTCAAGTTTATCAAATGCTTTTTCATCTTGATCTGGAAAATCAATCCAGGGAACAGTATGACGAACATAAATTCCAGGAATTTGAATAATTTCATTAACAAATTCTTGTAGTTGATTTTTATAGGCATCAGATATCTCATCAGAAAAAGAAAGATTAAAAGTATGTTGTAGACCGGTCATATACATAAATGGGTTACCCAAAAAGAAACGGTAACGAAAAATGCGAGACTTTAAGAATCCAGAAAATGGACCAAAATCAAAACTTTCAGGAATATTTAGCAAACGAATGATCAATCCAACAGTAATTCGATCAGATGATAAAATTTCAATCATTTTATTTGCAGTATCTTGGCCGATTCCATGGTTTTTAGGATCAAATGTACTAAAAATGCATGTATTCATGAGGAAAGTAAAAGCCAAAAACTTGCATTGTGAAATTTTTGCAGCAAAGAAGTTCAAAAACTTTTTCAAATTCTGTAATACTTCCATCATCATTTTTGACAACATTTTCATAAAAATCAACATATTTCAAATTTGCATCAGAAAGAAGAATTTGAAGTTCTCCAAAAGTTAAAACTTGATTTTGAACAATTATTTCTTGAAGTGAAAATTTATAATTATAATTATAATTTACCAATATTGATGCAAGATTTGGCAGTGATTCACTTTCAATATTAATCGTATCGTAAACCCAAAGTTTGAAGAACTGATTCTTTAAATTAATTTGTACCCCATCTGCTTCCCATTCGTTGCAATCATCGTCAAAGTTATTATCATGTTTCAAAAATTCAACAGGAAGAATTCGACTCATTCGAGGAAGAGATTTGCAGGTTGAAATTAATTTAAGATGTCCATTTGGAAATGCTGGATTTCTTGCACCATAATAAATAATATTTGAAGGAATCGAAAATTCTTGTGGGAAAGGACATTTAAAAGAGTATTTCTTTCGTTGCCGGTTTGAAAGTATCCGAGGTTTTTGAATTTTTTCTTGAAAAACCACAGCTTCTTTTGCAGTCATTACAGGTTTTGGCTTCTTTTCAGGCATTTTGACGATAGAATTTTTTGTCTGAAAAAAACATTATTTCAATGATAGCAAAGCAAAAAATATTTAATTATATTATCTGTTTAAAATTAATGAAACAAGAAAGTTAAGAAAAAAGAGACGAAATAATCAAAATTTAAAAACAAATATTTTTTTTTGGGCAAATGTATATAAAAACTTTAAACCCAAATTGAGCAACTAAAGTGCCTCAATACGAATTCCCATAACTGCATATTTCTTTTGGAAAATTGTATTGAGAAAACGACAAAACAAATGTGCTGTTCTGTGTAAATACAATGCAAAGGTCATTTCATTTTTTCCATCAATGATTAAAAAAAATCTCTAAGGTCATTATTGATTTCACAGAAATGCAAAAACGAAAAAGTAATACTGTTTTTTTTCTTGTTTTCGAGTTTGGGCACCCAAAAAATATGCACATATACAAACATTTAATTCAGGGTCAATATTAATGCATGATAATTGTTTCGTAAGTTTCACGCTGCTTTACCTACCAAGGTTATCCGAAATTCCGGGCGATTTTTATGTTTCGGAATCTAGATTTTTTGTCCCGGAATTCGGGACACTCAAAAAGTCGAAATTATAAAGAAAAATGCAAAATAATTGTGAGAATCACAGAAAAAATTGTAAAACTTTAACTGAATTTTAAAAATTGTTTGACATTGGGTTTTGTAAATATTGGTTTCATTACTTTAAAATTTAATGTGAATCCAATAAATATGTGCATTCCATTTTTCGCTTTATGTTATTATATTTTTCGACTGTTCTTTTTAGAAAGCATATTAATATGAATAACTTAAACTTTTTGACATCGTAAATTTTTTTGTGCTATTACAAGTGTTACAAATAATTCTTCTGGATTCTAAGAATTCTGGATCAAAAATAATCTGGAATTCAATTTTTGTTCCGGATAGTCTTGTTATATACAGCATAAAGGCACCAGCTTTTTAGACCCAAACTTTGTTTCGTTTTCGTGGTTGACATACGGGCTACCGGAATATACCATCACCTTTTCTCCATTCCTTCCGGTTCTCCCAGTAACTTTTTTTTCTACCAAATACCACAAAAACTGTGTTTTTCAAATTTGGGAACGCTTAAACTCCGGACAAGAAAATTCTGTAAGGCCAAATGCGCTTCCTCACCAAGTATTAACCTCATCCATCACAAGTTATTCAAATCCTCTTGCCTAAAGGGCCTAATTTTTAAGGCCCCTTTGTCCTGGGCCTAATATTTCGCCAAGGGCTTTCCCTTGCAAATGCCCTGACAAGCTTTGTGAAAGAACACATTTGTTCTTCATTATCTTGAAAGTTAAAATATCATCACAAATGTTTATAAAGAACACACAAATGATAAAATAAGTTAAAAAAACAAGATCCCAACATGCAAATGCATTTTTTAAAATTATTATACAAAAAAAGTGGGGCACTATGTGTTTCATCAAAGCAAAGTGCACTTCTTTTTTAGATTTTATTCAACACAATTTTGGCAAGAAACACAATTTTAACGCATTTATTTCATCAGAATTTGGGCAAACTAATTTTATTTTCGAAGAATTCCTTCAACATTTTCATTTCGCATGTTGTAATATTTTACATAAACTTCAAAATTTAGACCATAAAAATAAATATTTGGAACAGTATGAGCATAAATTCCACGCATTTGAAGAATTTCATCAACAAATTTTTGGAGTTGATTTTTATAGGCATCAGAAATTTCATCAGAAAAATCAAGATCGATTGTATGTTGTCGACCAGACAAATTAGCCTAAATATGAAGGGAACAAGAAGAAATTGTTAAGATTAAATTAAACAAATAAATAACACTAACTTTTAAAAAGCCGGAAAATAAGATAAAATCCAGATTCTCTGGAACTTTGATTAAAGAAATGTGTTGTTTATCAGGGATTTGATCAGATAATAAAATTTCAATGACTTTATTTGTTGTCTCTTTGCCAATTCCAGGGTGTTCTGGATGTAATGTACTAAAAAATGTAAATTTTTTATCAGTAAAAACAAAATTAAAAAATTTACATTCTCAAATTTTTGCAGCAAATAAGTTCAAAGATTTTCTCAAATTCTGTAATACTTCCATCTGCGTTTTTGACGACATTATTATCAAACTCAACATTTTCCAATTTACCACCAGAAACAAAAACTTGAAGTTCTTCAAAAGTAAAAACTTGATTTTGTACAATAAATTCTCGAAGTGAACATTTGTGAATCAGTTTAACCAAAGATGAAGCAAGATTAGGCATTGATTCAGCCAAAATAATAATCTCACTGATGATCCAAAGTTTAAGAAATTGTTTTTTCAAATTAATTGTGCTTCCAATGTCAACAAGCCATTTGTTACAATCATCGCCGACGTGGTGCTCACATATTAAAACAGGAAGAATTGGACCCATTCGAAGAAGAGATTTACAGGTTGAAATTAATTTTAAATGTCCAGCTGGTGATGTTGGATTTCGGGTAATATAATAAATAATATTTGAAGGAAGGGAAAATTCTTGAGGGAATGGAGATTTGAAGGTATACTCCTTTTGTTCTCGATTTGCAATCTTTAGGGATGGTGGAGGTTCACGTTTTCGAAGCTTTTCTCGATAAGCAGCAACTTGTTTTGCATCAATTACAGCTTTGCGTTTCTTTCCAGGCATTTTGGGTAAAGAAATTCTTTACCTAAAAAAGATAAAAATATAATTTACATCACTATAGAAATAACGAATCCAAGCAACGTCATTGTGCATTCGTGTTGAAACATTTTGATGCATTTTTTCTCTTCCACAAAAAATTTCTGTTTTATCCGATTTTTGCAGATCTCAGCAATTACTAGACCAATTTTTGTGATTTAAAAAGCATTATTCTTATTTTAAACAATTAAGAATAGCCGATATCATAAACAAGCTTGAAAAAAATGCAGCAAAAAATTCATAAAAATGTTTCGACACGAAAATACCTTCTTCATATATGATGCTGTTTGGATTCGAAAAGGAAGAAAAAATTCCATAGTGACATGGCGACAATATATTTAAAAATCGTAAACTAAGTTAATGGATACACAAGCAAAAACGATAGAAAGAAGTATCACACGAGCTCTTTTGTATAACAATCAGATAAAGCTTTTATAGAATTAACTCTAACATGGAATCAAACGGTAAATGAAGGAACAAGAAAAGTTTGAGAATAAATAAAGTGAAAAAACGTTCTCATAAAAAAAATTTTGTTGCACCAATTGCTAACATTTAGATACATTGTACCAAAAGATGGTGTCCTCTAAAAAATAGACCCTATTTTGATAAGTCATCGAAAAATAATAAAGGAATAAAAACATCCATCCTGTTGTATTATTGGGTTTCTTTAATTGTAAACTGAACTTTCTTCTTTGTGTCTTTCGTAATTGTTGTCTTTGTTCAAAATTGTCTATGTTCACCTTGTTTTCTCTTTTCATTGTGTCTTTATCGTGGGAAAAGAAGCGCCAGTTTTGGTGCCAGTCAAAGAATGACTTGCGCAATATTGTTCAATCACTCTCTATGGCTCGCTTCTCTCTCTCTTTCTTTGGGGGTTCTTTCTTTAAATGCCAGGGGAGGCAGCTGGCGGGAAGTTTTGCGCAGACGACTCCTGATCTCTTTGTGCATATACTTTTGTCAAGGAAAAAAATCGAGAACAGCAGAAAAAACGCAATATAATTTTTCCGAGTTATGTGTTCGACTTTGGTCACACAAAAAAATACACACTGGTAATTTGAGGTCAATATAAATGCACTATAACTACTTTGAAGTAGTTGTTTCAAGCCGCCATTGCCGGCAGTTGCGGATGTTCAAAGGGGTTTGTCAAAAAAGCACAATGAACTGACTTAATTTAAATAGAATTATTTTACAATTACAGGTCTAAAAAACAAAACTGTAATAATTACGGTAAATGAGTTTGTTGCTAACGTTAATAAGGAAAAATTTCAAGCTGTGAATATCGAGGTCCTCAAAAAATTACAGTATTCTTTCAAATTTTATCCAACACAAAAAAATGATATAATAAAAAAACTACAGAAATAAAAATTCTGAAGATGGGTAATAAATTAATTGCGTTTTCGAAGAAATCCTTCAATTTTTTTACATTGCAAACTCAAAATTATTTCTCGATATTTACCACGAAATTGAATGATTGGAGCAGTATGAGCATAACTTCCACCAAGTCGACTAATTTCATTCTGAAATTGTTGGACTTGATTTTTATAAATATCAGAAATTTCTTTAGTAAACCAAAGATTGACTGAATGATGTACTTGTTTCATATGTGCCTAAAAATAGAGAAAAATAATTACAAAATTGGCCAAACTGATTGTTACCTTTAATAATTTATAAAAAACCGGAAACACAAGATTCTGTGAAATATTCCATAAACGGATGGCCTGTACATCAGATTTCTGTTTAGAGGATATAATTTGAATAATTTTATTTATCGTGTTTTGACCGATACCGTGATGTTCAGCAGGGAGATAACTGAAAAACACTATGTATTTGATTGATAAATAGAAAATAATAAAACTTGCATATTCATTTTTATGCAGCAAAGAAGTTCAAAGACGTCTTCAAATTTTGTAATACTTCCATCTGCATTTTTGATGACATTTTTGTAAAACAGGACAGTTTCCAAATTTCCACCAGAAACAAGAAATTGAAGCTCTTCAAATGTAAAAACTTGGTTACAAAGGGCCAATTCTTGAAGCGAACATTTGTAAATGTGTTTCAACAAATTTGAAGCAAGATTAGGCAATGACAGATTCCAGATATAGAGATTATCATAAATCCAAAGTTTGAAAAATTGTTTCTTCAAATTAATTTTTACTTCATCAACTTCCCATTTATTGCAATCATCTTCATCATTGTTATGCTCCAACTTTTTAACAGAAACAATTCGGCTCATTCGAAAAAAAGATTTACAGGTTGAAAGAAACTTGTGATGACAGTTTGGTGTAAATGGATTTCGAGAAATATAATAAATTATATTTGAAGGAAAAAATAACTTTTGCGGAAAAGGAGATTTAAAAGTGTATTTTTGTCGTTCTTCATTTGTTAGTTTTACAAGTGAAGGTGGCTTACGTTTCTGAAGTTTTTCTCGATAAACAGCAACTTCTTTCGGATCAACTGCAGATTTGCGTTTCTTTCCAGGCATTTTAGAGGTATTAATTTTATGTCTGAAAAGATAAAAAATGTTTATTAACAAGGGATACTATAATTTCGACATGCCCTGCCGTTTTTTGAACGCGATCTATCCCATTTTATCGCCCTTGGGTAGTTGTGCATACTGTATGCAGCATATCCCCCAAAATATTTCCAGTGAATGGGCTTCCTATATGCAAATTTGTGAAAATGAAGTTCAAAGAATCACAGATTTGTCGAACTTCATTTTCACAAATTTTGCATAAAGGAAGGCCATTCAACGAAACTATTTGCGGTTATGCATAACAGCCTAGGGCAATATAATGGGATAGGTCTTGTTTAAAAAACGGCCGGGATGTTAATAATATCCCTTCAAACACGTTTATAAACGCGAAAGATATACATATAATTCAATTTTTTTTATTAATGATGAATTTCAAAAGTTTAGAAAAAAGAAAATGTACATGTACAATCAAGGATTATAAGGGCAAACATCCTCCTTTGCAATAAAATAAGGGGTAACCCAATACAAACCCAAATGCAGCGATTAAAGTTGAAGAACGAATAATATTGTTCATGCACAATGATCAATAATATTGCTACCGAGAGAGTGGCAAAATTTGTATTGAGAAAGAACAAAGTTTATTTTGCGGCATATGCTTGAGCACTGCTGTTTTGTATTAATACAAGGCAAAGGTTATTTCAGTTCTTCAGTCACTGATTATTAAAACTCTCTCAAGTCCTCATTAATTGAACAGAAAAAGAAAACAAAAAAGAGCCAATAAAACTTTTTTTCTTGTTTTTTAGTCGAATTAGGTCACCAAAAAATACACACAATCTTCGTGCCACCACAAATGCGCCAGTACTATATTTTTGTAACATAAAAATTTGAAAAACGAAAGAAAGAAATAAAATGATTCAAGATAAGCCAAAAAAAACGAGAAATTTGCATCTGTAAGTTTCACGTTTTTTTTGATTTAGCTTAAAATCACGTTGGAATCAAGCTGGTAGTCACAAATAGCGCTGCTTTAAAGTAAAATCCCGAGCTTAGATTAAAACTTTATGATTTGGTTTTTACATATTCTGAATCAGCAGAAAATTTGTGATCGAGTAATAGAGAGCTTTTTTTTAAACGAGATTCCATAAAAAATACATTAGCCAAAAACAACCAAAAAACTGACTTTCCCATACAAACCTTTATCATATTTTTTTGAGCTTTAGCCAAAGTCTTTTGCTTAGAGGCTTATATATTTAGAATCAGCAAAAAAAGCTTTATCTTGTAATAGAGAGCTTTTTTAGAAATTTAATAGCTCTAAAAAGATAGACCTCAATTTGTATATGGACACAATGCCTAGAGAACTATAAAACACTGCGATTGATTCCAACTTGAAATATAGTTTATTTAAAAAAAATCAAATTAACCAAAACAGATTAAAAAATTAAATTTAAGTGTTGAAATTTTTTTTTAACTCTAACTTAATTGTATAACAAAAATTATTTTGTAAATAATATTTCGACGAACAAAATTTACAAAATTTGAAGCATGACTGACAGTAACATTTACTCTAACTTAATTGTATAGGCTTTTATATGGAAATTTTTTGTGTTGTGAATGTCGTTGCTTTTGAAAGAATTTTATTCAATAAATTTCTCGCAAGAAAAACGTAGCATAATAAAATAATATAATAAAAATGAGTAGGAAATCAAAAATTGGAAATCGATAAATTTTTTTAACAGGATCATATCGCATTTTATAAAGTTTACGATATGCTTCATCATTTTCTCCATGAAACCAAATAATCGGAATTGTATGACGAGCAAAAATCCAACGAAGTTGAATAATTTCATCAACAAATTGTTGAAGGCCATTTTTGTATTCTTCAGAAATTTCATCAGAAAAACAAAGATTAAAGGTATGCTGTGGGCCGCTCATATTCACAAATGGGGTATTCAAAAATAATGGGCAACAGATAATGCGAGCTTTTAAAAATAGAGAAAATGGACCAAAATCAAAACTATCAGGAATCTCATTTAAAGAAATTTCTAATCCATCTGTTATTCGATCAGATGATAAAATTTCAATCATTTTATTTGCAGTGTCTTGGCCGATTCCATGGTCTTTAGGATCAAATGTACTAAAAATGCATGTATTCATGAGGAAAGTGAAAGTCAAAAACTTGCATTCTCGTGATTTTGCAGCAAAGAAGTTCAAAGACTTTTTCAAATTCTGTAATACTTCCATCCAAATTTTTGACGACATTTTTAACAAAAAGAACGTATTCCAAATTTGCATCAGAAAGAAGAATTTGAAGTTCTTCAAAAGTTAAAACTTGATTTTGAACAATTATTTCTTGAAGTGAAAATTTATAATTATAATTATAATTTACCAATATTGATGCAAGATTTGGCATTGATTCAGACGAGATGGTAACTGCATCATAAACCCAAAGTTTCAAAAACTTATTCTTTAAATTAATTTGTACCCCATCTGCTTTCCATTTGTTGCAATCATCGTTTTCGTCATCATGATTCATTCTTTCAACAGGAAGAATTCGACTCATTCGAAGCAGAAATTTGCATGTTGAAATTAATCTTAAATGTCCTTTTGGAAATGCTGGATTACGGGCAACGTAAAAAATAATATTTGGAGGTAATAAAAATTTTTGCGGGAACGGAGATTTGAAAGTGTATTTCTTTCGTTGCCGGTTTGAAAGTTTTTGAGGTTTTCGAAGCTTTTCTTGAACATCAGGAATTGAAGATTTGTGCTTTTTTCTAGGCATTTTAAGGATAACAGTTTTTGTCTGAAATAGATAAAAAATATTATTTCAACGATGCAATATCCACGTCAAACACGTTTATGGGGAAAGATATTCATTAATATTATCTATTAAATAAATTAAGAAATTAAAAATGTTTAAAAAAAAGAAAAGAGTAAATATCTTCCTTTGCAATAGGTCAAATATAGCCAGAGTTAAATAAATAGTTCAACCTTAAATAGAGCAACTATAGTTGAGAAATATGGCAGTTTGTACAAATCTTATTGAGAAAATGACAAAACAAATGTGATTTGTTATACAAATACAATGCAAAAGGTATTTCAATCAATAATTATTTATAAAAAATCTCTAAGGTGGTCATTAATTTTAATGAAAAGAAAAAATAAAAAGTCACATAAATTTTTCTTGTTTTGTTTTCGAGTTTTGGCCACCTCAAAAATATGCAGATTTCTTGTTTGGTATGTCATTATAAATTTACTATAATTGTGTTATAAAAATTAGCATAAAGAAAAAACGCAGAATGGATAAGCAAAAAGTGATGTATTTGGCACAACAAGCCTAAAAGACGTTGTTTTTTGGCCTGGTCGTTTTTAGCACCTTTTACTAAAAGCTTTCCCTCGAACCATTTAAAAAAACTTTAAAAAACTTCTACCCTAACTTCATTAATGACAAAAATATTTAAATGTTGTTTAAAAATGTTTTGTTGCCAATGAAAGAAGTTTGAATCCGTGAATATTGTTGGATATTTTTTTGTATTAAGAATCTCAAATCAGAGTTTGGGATATTTTACTTGGGAAGATAATTGCTTGATAGGATAAGTGTGATGATTTAAAATATCTTTGAATAAAAGATGTTAAATTTTTAAAAAACCATTGAAATTTATGATACATTTACAGTGTTTGTAAAAAAAGCTAGAAAACGAGAAAAAGAATCAAAAAACGCACTTTGTTGATTCTTTTCAAAAATGTTTTTTAACGAATGCATCACAATATTTTTTCAAAATATTCAATAGTTTATCATTTTTGATTTGCTTTATTTCAAACATAACTGACAAAGCAAGTAACTGAAATTGAACTGTAAAAATTTTTATGTGAATGGTGTTGCTTTTGAAAAGATATTTTTCAAGACATCAAATAAAAGCAAAGGAATAACAAAAACATAACACATAAAAGCAATAAAATGCAAATAGGCAGAAAATAAATAACAGGTTTTCGAGGAATTCGTTCAACTCTTTCATATCGCAGTTTACGAAGTTCTTTGTATGCTTCATTATTTTGACCACGAAAAGAAATTAATGGAATAGTATGAGCATAGATTCCATGCATTTCAATAATTTCATCAACAAATTCTTGGAGTTGTTTTTTATAAGCTTCAGAAATTTTTCGCGCAAAAGAAAGATCAAACAAATGTTTTCCGCCAGTCGCATTCTCCTAAACATAGAGTAATATTTTACAAAGTTTTTTAGACATGATAAAAACTAAAAGTAACCTTTAAAAATATTGAAAATAAATTAAAATCAAAACTTTCAGGAATATCATTTAAAGAAATATCCAATCCAATAGGGATTTGATCAGAACATAAAATTTCAATAATTTTGTTTGTTGTATTTTTGCCAACGCCGTGTTGTTCAGGATGAAAATAACTGTAAAAGTTATATTCACTAATGACAAAAACTGAAAGCCGAAAACTTACATTTGCAATTTTTTGCAGCAAAGAAGTTCAAAGACTTTTTCAAATTCTGTAACACTTCCATAATCATTTTTGACGATATTATCCCAAAACTCAACAAAAACCAAATTACCGCCCGAAACAAGAATTTGAAGTTCTCCGAAAGTTAAAACTTGACTCAAAATAGTCAATTCACGAAGTGAAAATTTACAACTATGGTTTACCAAAATTGATGCAAGATTGGGCATTGATTCAGCCCAAATGAAAACTACATCGTAAACCCAAAACTTGATGAACTGATTTTTTATATTAACTAATTCTTTCTTTGCTTGCCATTTGTAACAATCATCCTCATCATATACTTCATCAACAGATGGATCATAATGTTCCAGTATTTTAACAGGAAGAATTCAATTCATTCGAAGAAGAAATTTGCATGTTGAAATTAATTTTTTATGACCTTTAGGAAATGTTGGATTACGGGCAAGATAATAAATAATATTCGAAGGAATTGAAAATTCTTGTGGATATGGAGATTTGAAAGTATAATTCTTTCTTTCTTGATTAGTAAGTTTCTGAGATCGCCAAAACTTTTCTCGAAAAGCAACAATAAAAGATTTGAGCGTTTTTCCTGGCATTTTTAGGATAGAAATATTTTTTGTCTGAAACAGATAATAATATTTTATCAATAGTGATAACAACCATGTTTAACACGTTTAAAGCAAACTATATAACTTTGTATTATCTATTTCAAAATTAAGGAATATAGAAAAGTTTAGACAAAAGAGAATAAATAAGTGAAGAATAAGAACAAACATCCTCTTTAGATACTTCATCAGGACCAATACAACAAGAGAGGTAAACACTTCAAACTCAACTATGGCAACTACGTTGAGAAATATTGCAATTTATATTGAAAAAAATGCCAAAACAAATTCGATTTGCTGTCAAAATAAACTGCAAAAGTTAATTTTAAATCTTCAATCAATGATTACAAAAAATCTCAAAGGTCGTCATTAATCCATCAGAATAGAAAAAACAAAAAGGCTGCAAACCAATTTTTTCTTAATTTTTAAACCAGAAATTTAAATAATGGAATGTAAATTTGATTTAATTTTTAAACAATCCAATATAGCTATGGAAAGGACAGCGTCATTGTAATAATCATTGATTTTTAAGTGATGAAAAAAATTATTGATAAACTTTATTAAATTAATTAATTAAATTTGTTAATATTAATTAAATATACATATAATGCTAAAACACATATTTTAGATGATTTATAAAGGTCTTCAAATGATTTTAAAAACATAAGTTGCAACAAAAGAATTATTCAAAGGAATCATAAGTATTTTATTCAACACAAAAAAAGAACAATCAAAAGTTATTAAAAGAAAAACAACGATATATAAAAAAAACCTTTTGATAAATCTATTAAATTAAGCAAACGAACTAAAATTTTCGAAGAATCCCTTCTACATTTTCATAACGCATTCTATAAAGTTCACGATGGGCTTCTTCATTTTGACCTGAAAAATAAATAATCGGAACAGTATGCGCATAAATTCCGCGAATTTGAATGATTTCATCAACAAATTGTTGAAGTTGATTCTTATAAGCATCAGAAATTTCATCAGAAAAATCAAGATAAATTAAATGTTGACGACCAGTCATATTTTCCTAAAAACGGAAAAATCAATAAGAACACATTTTAAATTAAACAAAACAAACCTTTAAAAATTTGAAAAGTAGAGTTAAATTAAAATCCTGTGGAATATTCAAAAACTCAATGCGCTGTTCAACTGGAATCCGTTCAGATGATAAAACTTCAATAATTTTACTTGTTGTATTTGTGCCAATGCCATGCTGCTCATCGGGAAAAGAGCTGAAAAACGAATTACCCTGATGGATCAAATCAAAAATTACAAAAACTTACATATACGAATATTTGCAGCAAAGAAGTTCAAAAAGTTTCTCAAATTCAGTGATACTTCCATCAGCATTTTTGAAGACCATATATTCAATCCAAACATGTTCTAATTGACCACCAGAAACAAGAATTTGTAGTTCTTCAAAAGTTAATTCTTGGAATCGCACAACCAATTCTCGAAGTGAAAATTTGTGAATATGTTTAACGAGAGTAGAAGCAATATTTGGCAAGAATGAACCCCAGATACAAAGTTTATCATAAACCCAAAGATTGAAAAACCGATCATTTAAATTAATCGATTCACCATCTGCCATCCATTTGTAGCAACCATCACCAAGATAGTAGTAGAGTGATCTAACAGGAATAATACGGCTCATTCGAGCAAGAAATTTGCAAGATGAAATAAATTTAAGATGTCCCTTTGGATTGGAAGGATTTCGAGCAATATAACGGAGAATATTTGGTGGAATTGAGAAACGCTGAGGAAATGGTGCTTTGAAAGTAAATTTCTTTCGTTCTCTATTTGTGAGTTTGAGTGGAGTACCAGCAGGTCGACGAAGTTTTTGTCGATAAGCAGCAACTTCTTTGAGATCAATTGGAGCTTTGCGCTTCTTACCAGGCATTTTGATGATTCAAGTTGTTATCTAAAAAAGATAAAAAAATTATATTAACGACAACAACAAAAACAACCTCAAAAAACAATCAACGCGAAACTGACACAAAAAAAAGCATGGGAAAAAAAGAAAGGAAAAGTTTAAAGCAAAATAGATATATTACAAAAGTAAACTCTTTTAATCTATACCCACGCAAAAACAACACAGAAAATTTTGTATGTAACTTTGTCGAGAAAATGAGAATTAATTTTTAAAGCTGTATTTTAAATCAAACTTCTTTCGTTAATAGTTGTTTCTTAAAATATGAAGAAACAAGACGGTACTTTACTAACCTGCACTTTTTCCAACCTGCACCTGACCAACCTGCACTCGAGGACAACCTACACCTTGTAATAGACGACTTGTGCTGACCATGTTAAGAGGCATATGATAATTTTTAAAGCATTATCGATCACGACCGTGATAAGATTCACCATGATTCGTTGTTTTATTTCTCTTAACATGGTCACTACAAGTCGTCTATTTCAAGGTGCAGGATGTCCTCGAGTGCACACTATCGTTCTTTTTCCTCGCGTTCGACGCCCGAACGCATCATAAAGTAATAAGATTTTTTCCACCCGAGAGAAATTTTTCGTTTTCTTTAAACTTTTTTTTCCAGTTTTCTAATGCTTTTTTTCTGATTTAATTATTTTTTATATACCTGCTGCTTTTTAAATCATCAAAATCGGCGAAGCCGTTGCTGAGATCTTGAAAATTGAACAAATCTTAAACAAAAAATAAGGACAGAAAAAATAAAAAATTCTCTCGGTTGGAAAAATTTTTAAAAAGCTCATGATGGCTTTGGGCGTCGCATAAACGATAGTGTGCAGGTTGGTCAGGTGCAGGTTGGAAAAAGTGCAGGTTAGTGTTTGTCTTGCAAGATACAAATAAAGACAGAATAAATGTTTTACAAGAAGATAAAAGATGTAAAATAAAAAGAATTTAAAAAATAAAACAATTTTATTGAGAGAAAACTCACTTTAAAAATTTTTTGCAACAAAACTTTGTACTGGCGTTCAGACACATTATGCCAAATACCGTTCTTCCTAATAAAAACACATCTCGATTACGGTGTTTTTATTTCATTTTATTTCCCTTGAGCTCGAGCGTTTAAAACTCTCGTCATTTTCTGTTTATTAAAGACCCCGGGGAAAAAGGAGTTGTCGGCTTCTTTGATGCTATTATATCTAAAATGCAATCTTTCGTATTTTGTATTGTCTCATCATATATTATATTTAATTCATTTCTTTTCCCAGAAGCCATGTTCTACAGGGAAGTCGAAGAACAGTTTACAAATTTTTTAATAAGGTGAGATTTTAGTAAGATAAAAGTTTAAAATAGAAATTAAAACAGTATAATGTAAATAAAAAATGTTTACATAATCAGATATGGTTGTGGAATAGGATTATTGTGCATTTCCTTTTCCCGACAAATTTCCCGGTTGTAATTATAGTAATATTTTTCGTTTCTAAACTGATGAAAAAATAGGCTGAGAAGAAATAAAAAATACTGTAAATAGTACAGAAAATGGCATTGAAAAATGTTCACAATATTGGCCACTTGGAATTGGAGAAGTTTCACAGCATCGAAAATTTAAGCTTAAAAATGAAAAGATTAAAGCGACGGATATTGACACGATTAAATGGGCTTCGATAGAAGTGAAAAATATGTAAGTTTCTTTTTGGTTACTGTAGTTTTTTACATTATATTCCAAATAAGCTTTTTAGAAAAATGTTTCGTTTTTCAGGAAACCTCGAAATAGAGAATAGCCAGAACTGGCACATTTTGTGGTATCGATTATGCAAATTAAAATGCCAAAGAAAAAGCGGCTGAAAAGGAAAAGAGACCGAAGTGAATGAATAAAGAAAATCAAGGATTTGGATATATGTAACTGCAAAAATATTTTGTAAATGCATTCTTAAAATAAATGAATCAATCAAACATGCAATAATGTTTCGAAGGAATTTTTAAATGGTTTTAGTTTTTTGGCAATTCAGAATTATATAAAAAAATGATCTTTAATTTCGAGCATAAAATTCTCCAACTATATGAATGTCTATGCAAATGATAAAAAAAAGAATGAAAGGAATTAGCATAAACTAGATCAAAAAAATCCATCATATAAAAAACCAATTTTTTTATTTAACAATTCATGAGAAAACATGACAAAGAAAAAAGAAAACACAAACATCTTAAAAATGATGCAATAAATAGAAAAAAAACAAAGATCAAAAAAAGTTAATTTGGTTTTCGAAGAATTCCTTCAACATGTCCATTTTGCATTTTCCGAAGTTCTTCAAATGCTTCAGCATCATAATTAGGAAAAGTAATCAGTGGAATAGTATGAGCATAAATTCCACGAATTTGAATAATTTCATTAACAAATTGTTGGAGTTGATTTTTATAGGCATCAGATATGTCATCAGAAAAATCAAGATAAAATGAATGCTGTCGGCCAGTCATATTTGCCTGAAATGTAGAGAAATTATGAATCAGAAATTTCATACAAGAATAAAGAATAAATATTACACTCAATCCATGTAATCCGAAAATGGGGCAACTTGGATGAAATGGTTAGACAATATTTACGTAAGCTATTATAAAAAACTAACCTTTAAAAATCCAGAAAACAACGTAAAATCAAAATTTTGAGGAATATTCCGCAACCAAACATTTGATTCAGCTGGCATTTGATCAGATGATAAAATTTCAATAATTTTGCCCGTTGTGCTCTTTCCAATTCCATGTTCTTCATCACGAAAGAATCTTAAAACTTAATACACGGTGACATTGACAATTTTAAATAACTTACATTCTGACCTTTTTGCAGCAAAGAAGTTCAAAGACCTTTTCGAAATCTGTAATACTTCCATCTGCATTTTTGACGATATTTCCACCAAATCCAACTTCTTCCAAATTTCCACCAGAAACAAGAATTTGAAGTTCTCCAAAAGTTAAAACCTGACCATTAATTCTGAATTCATGAAGTGAACATTTGTGAATCAGTTTAACCAAAGATGAAGCAAGATTAGGCATTGATTCAGCAAAAATAATAACCTCACTAATGATCCAAAGTTTAAGAAATTGTTTTTTCAAATTAATTGTGCTTCCAATGTCAACAAACCATTTGTTACAATCGTCACCCCTGTGGTGTTCGCATATTAAAACAGGAAGAATTGGACCCATTCGAAGAAGAGATTTACAGGATGAAATTAATTTTAAATGTCCAGCTGGTGATGTCGGATTTCGGGTAATATAAAAAATAATATTTGAAGGAAGTGAAAATTCTTGAGGGAATGGAGATTTGAAGGTATACTCCTTTTGTTCTCGATTTGCAATCTTTAGGGATGGTGGAGGTTCACGTTTTCGAAGCTTTTCTCGATAAACAGCAACTTGTTTTGCATCAATTATAGGTTTGCGTTTCTTTCCAGGCATTTTGGGTTAAGAAATTCTTTACCTAAAAAAGATAAAAATATAATTTCCATGGCGACAATTTTAAAAAATTGTAAACTGAGGTGAATTAATGGATACACAAGCAAAAATGATAGAGAAAAGTATCACACGAGCTCTTATGTATAACAATCAGAAGAAGCTTTTAAAGAATTAACTCTAATCTGGCGTCAAACGGTAAATGAAGGAACAAGAAACGTTTAGAATAAATAAAATGAAAAAAACGCTCTTATAAAAAATTTTTTGTTGCAACAATTGCTGACATTTAGACACATTGTACTAAAAGACGTTGCCCTCTAAAAAAATAGACCCGATTTTGATAAGTCATCGAAAAATAATAAAGGAATAAAAACATCCATCCTGTTGTATTATTGGGGTTTCTTTAATTGTAAAATGAACTTTCTTCTTTGTGTCTTTCGTAATAATTGTCTTTGTTTAAAATTGCCTATGTTCACCTTGTTTTCTCTTTTCATTGTGTCTTTATGGCGGGAAAAAAGCGTTAGTTTTGGTGCCAGTCAAAGAATGACTTGCGCAATATTGTTCAATCACTCTCTATGGCTCGCCTCTCTCTCTCTCTTTCTTTGGGGGTTCTTTCTTTAAATGCCAGGGGAGGCAGCTGGCGGGAAGTTTTGCGCAGACGACTCCTGATCTCTTTGTGCATATACTTTTGCCAAGGAAAAAAATCGAGAACAGCAGAAAAAACGCAATAAATTTTTTCCGTGTTATGTGTTCGACTTTGGTCACACAAAAAAATACACACTGGTAATTTGAGGTCAACATAAATGCACTATAACTACTTTGAAGTAGTTTTTTCAAGCCGCCATTGCCGGCAGTTGCGGATGTAATTCAAAAAGTTAAAAGGGGTTTGTCAAAAAAGCACAATGAACTGACTTAATTTAAACAGAATTATTTTACAATTACAGGTCTAAAAATAAAACAAATCTGTAATAATTACGGTAAATGAGTTTGTGGTTAACGTTTATCAGGAAAAATTTCAAGCTGTGAATGTCGAGGTCATCAACAAAAATACAGTATTCTTTCAAATTTTATCCAACACATTCAATACAAGAAAAAAATGATATAATAAAAAAACTACAGAAATAAAAATTCTGAAGATGGGTAATAAATTAATTGCGTTTTCGAAGAAATCCTTCAATTTTTTTACAATGCAAACTCAAAATTATTTCTCGATATTTACCAAAAAATCCCATAATTGGAGCAGTATGAGAATAACTTCCACCAAGTCGACTAATTTCCTTCTGAAATTGTTGGACTTGATTTTTATAGATATCAGAAATTTCTTTAGTAAACCAAAGATTGACTGAATGATGTAATTGTTTCATATGAGCCTAAAATTGAAAAGAAATAATTAGAAAATTGACCAAACTGATTGTTACCTTTAATAATTTATAAAAAACCGGAAACACAAGATTCTGTGAAATATTCCATAAACGTATGGCCTGTACATCAGATTTCTGTTTAGAGGATAAAATTTGAATAATTTTACTTGTGGTATTTTTTCCAATACCATGTTGTTCAACAGGGAGATAACTGAAAAAATTATGTATTTGATTGATAATAACAAAATAATATAACTTGCATATTCATTTTAATACAGCAAAGAAGTTCAAAGACATCTTCAAATTTTGTAATACTTCCATCTCCATTTTTGATGACATTTTTGAAAACCGAACAGTTTCCAATTTACCATCAGAAACAAGAAATTGAAGCTCTACAAATGTCAAAACTTGGTAGCAAAGGGCCAATTCTTGAAGCGAACATTTGTAAACATGTTTCAACAAAGTTGAAGCAAGATTAGGCAATGATAGATTCCAGATATAGAGATTATTATGAATCCAAAGTTTGAAAAATTGTTTCTTCAAATTTATTTTTACTTCATTAACTTCCCATTCGTTGCAATCATCTTCATCATTGTTATGTTCCAACTTTTTAACAGAAATAATTCGGCTCATTCGAAGAAAAGATTTACAGGTTGAAAGAAATTTGTGATGACAGTTTGTCGAAAATGGATTTTTTGCAATATAATAAATTATATTTGAAGGAAATAAAAACTTTTGAGGAAAAGGAGACTTAAAAGTATGATTTTGTCGTTCTTCATTTGTTAGTTTTAGAAGTGAAGGTGGCTCACGTTTCTGATGTTTTTCTCGATAAACCACAACTTCGTTCGGATCAACTGCAGATTTGCGTTTCTTTCCAGGCATTTTAGAGGTATTAATTTTATGTCTGAAAAGATAAAAAATGTTTATTAACAAGGGATACTATAATTTCGACATGCCCTGCCGTTTTTTGAACGCGATCTATCCCATTATATCGCCAAAGGGTAGTTGTGCATACTGTATGCAGCATATCCCCCAAAATATTTCCAGTGAATGGGCTTCCTACATGCAAATTTGTGAAAATGAAGTTCAAAGAATCACAGATTTGTCGAACTTCATTTTCACAAATTTGCATAAAGGAAGGCCATTCAACGAAACTATTTGCGGTTATGCATAACAGCCTAGGGCAATATAATGGGACAGGTCTCGTTCAAAAAAACAGCTGGGCATGTTGATAGTATTTCTTGTAAAAACAACAGCAATTAAGTCAATTGCGTTTATAAACGCGAAAAATATACATATACTTCAATTTTTTGTTATTATATTAATGAATTTGAAAACTTTATAAAAAGAGGATAAACAGTCATTGACTAAAAACGAACATCCTCCTTTGCAATAAAACAAGAGGTAAACCAATACAAACTCAAATGCAGCAAATAAAGTTCGAGAACTATCCTAATAATATTGTTCATGCACGATGATCAATAATATTTCTACTGAGAGGGTGGCAAAATTTGTATTGAGTATTTTGCGGCATATGCTTGAGCACTGCTGTTTTGTATTAATTCATTCCTCAATAACCTATGCTTTGTATTAACATTAAAAAATCTCTAAAGTCGTCATTAATTGAACAAAAAGAGAAAACAAAAAAGGGCCAAGGGATTGTTCAGAAATCACGTGACCAAAAAATCGTGATTTTCAGACCCCCTCCCTCCCGCCGTGACCAAAGATCAAAGCCTTTTGCCGACAACATCAAAGCCGGGTGACCATTTGGCTTACCCCCTCCCTCCCCCCTCATGGTCACGTGATTTCTGGACAATCCCCAATAATAATTTTTTCTTGTTTTTTAGTCGAATTTGGTCGCCAAAAATACGCACAATCTTCGTGCCACCACAAATGCGCCAGTACTATATTATTGTAACATAAAAATTTGAATAAAGAAAGAAAGGAATAAAATGATTTAATATAAGACAAAAAAACGATAAATTTGCATCTGTTAGTTCTACGTCTTTTTGTTCAGTTAGCTTAAAATATAGTTTATTTATCAATTATAATCACATTAACCAAAACAGATAAAAAAAAAACTTCTAGGAATGCCTGAAACATTTAACAAAGATATAACTCTTTATTTAAAGGAAGCGTCCGGGTTAGAAGAAATTTTTTTTCGTTGGCCAGTCCTCCTACCGCAAAAATAAATATGTGAAACACTGACAAAAAGGAAGAAAAAATAAAGAAAAAGTTCATTTTTAATTAGTTTTTTTCAAATAAACTCGTCTCTTCTATACAACACTAGGCTCCGGTTTAATACAAAACTCTCTGCTCCAGCTAAAAACATGCAAATCGTCGGAACAATATGAAAAACATAAGGATATAAAGTAATGCAATAAAAATGAATAAGAAATTAACAATTGGATTTTCATTATTTTTATATCGCATTTTTTCAAGTTTATCACATGCTTCAGCATCCTGATCAGGAAAAGAAACAAATGGAACAGTACGAGCATAAATTCCACGAATTTGAATAATTTCATTTACAAATTCTTGCAATTGATTTTTGTATTCTTCAGAAATTTCATCAGCAAATTCAAGATCAATGGAATGTTGTGGGGTTGTCATTTTCACAAATAAGGGAATCAAAAAGTAACGATGGCGAATAATGCGAGCTTTTAAGAATACAGAAAAAGAATCAAAATTAAAACTTTGAGGAATATCAGCTAAACAAATATTTAATCCAAATGGAATTCGATTAGATGATAAAATTTCAATCATTTTATTTGCAGTATCTTGGCCAATTCCATGGTCTTTATGATCAAATGTACTAAAAATGAATGTGTTCACGAGAAAAAATTCAAAGCTAACAAGGAAACCGATTCAACTGTAACACGCAAATTGATATACTTAATCGTGTTGCCCATGGGTTCAAACTCATTCGCCGTAATTTTTAACTGCCCTCTCCAGCAAGTGCCATTTTTAGCTTATCTTCTGTATAATCATTATATTAGCATATTGACCTATTCTTATATTTAAAAAATATCTTTTTTCTGTTATCTGAGTTTCTGAAAGCAATCAATAGTTAAAAAGAGAAACAATAAAGATATTTTTAAGATATAAGCATTTAACAATATGCCAATGTGGGGTACATATCTAAAGTAAGGCGCAAATGGCATTTGCGAGTGAGGGCAGCTAATAATTACGGCGAATGAGTTTGAACCTATGGGGGACACGATAAAGTATGATACGTTCCAATTTGCGGGTTACAGTTGGATTGGTTCTCTTGTAAGAACTTACATTTGTGTTCTTTTGCAACAAAGAAGTGCAAAGACTTTTTCAAATTCTATAATACTTCCATCCAAATTTTTGACGACATTGCTATCAAAATCAACATCTTCCAAATTACTCCCAGAAACGATAATTTCAAGTTCCTCAAAAGTTAAAACTTGATAATAAAGGGTCAAGCTTCGAAGTGAAAGTTTACAACAATGCTTCACCAAAATTGATGCAAAATTTGGCAGTGATCCAGCCCAGATGTAAATTTCATCATAAACCCAGAGTTTCAAAAACTGATTCTTTAAATTTATTGATTCGTCATCTGCTTTCCATATGTTGCAATCATCTTCTGCATAATGTTCCATTCTTTCAACAGGAAGAATTCGACTCATTCGAAGAAGAGATTTGCATGTTGAAATTAATCTGAAATGTCCTTTCGGGGATTTCGGATTTTTAGCAATATAATAAATAATATTTGAAGGAATTGAAAATTCTTGTGGGAAAGGAGATTTGAAAGTGCATTTCTTTCGTTGCCGGTTTGAAAGTTTTTGAAGTTTTCGAAGCTTTTCTTGAAAAGTAGAAACTACTGATTTTTGTTTTTTACCATTCATTTTGAGTTTAGAAGTTTTTGTCTAAAAAAGATAAAACAAATTATTTGAAGGGTGGCAATATCCACGTCAAACACATTTATGGTGGAAAATGTTCATTAATATTTTTTATTATTTAAATTAAAAATTATGTGAAACTTAGAAAAAATAGAAAAAATAATGAAAAAGAACAAACATCTCTCCTTCTTTGCAATAGGACGAATAGAGCAAGAGAGGTAAATACTTCAGACTCAAATAAGGTAACTAAAGTTGAGAAAAAGGCAAAGAAATTGTGATTTGCTGCATAATACTTATTTAAATTATTCAATCAATCATGATTATATAAAAAATCCCTAAGGCCGTCATTGATTGTAAGTGTACAGAAATATAAAAAACCAAAATAATTCTTTCTTGTTTTCGAGTTCGGTCACCCAAAAAATATGCATTTTCTTATTTTGAGGTCAATAAAAATGCACCAAAAATTTGTTTGAAAAAAATTAGATTTAAAAAAATTTGCAATACTCCACTGGTATGTGATACTGCCGTTGGCAAAATTCGCCTGTCATTGGAGTGAAATTGTGCCAATGTTATGTTCGAAATCTCCAGAAAAATATAAATCATTTAAAAAGTTTAATTTTTTTTGACGTAAATTGTAACCATTTCGTAACGAATGTCACACTTTTGTGACCTAAGTGTTGAAATGCAATTTATTACAGCAAGTAAAACCACTTTGAATGTTGATAATTTTGAAATAATTTTATTCAACACACTTTGTATAAGAAAAACATAACACATAAAAGCAATAAAATGCAAATAAGCAGGAAATAAAAAACACGTTTTTGAGGAATTCGTTCAACTCTTGCACATCGCATTCTCCAAAGCTTCATCAATGATTCTTTATCATGACCAGGAAATTCAATAATTGGAACTGTATGAGCATAAATTTCACGAATTTGAATAATTTCATTTACAAATTGTTGGAGTTGATTTTTATAGGCACCAGAAATATCGTCAGCAAATTTAAGATAAAATAAATGTTGTCTGCCAGTCATATTAGCCTAAAAATTGGGCAATCAAAAAGAAAGAGTTCAGACAAGAAAACAATTAAAACTAGCCTTTAAAAAGTCAGAAAACGAATTAAAATCAAAACTTTGAGGAATATTACATAGATTAATAAGTCTTCCAGCTGGCATTCGTACTGATGATAAAATTTCGATAATTTTGTTTGTCATATTTTTGCGAATACCATGTTGTTCCGGGTGAAAGGTACTAAAAATGCATATATTTTTTCTCACTAATACATATATTAGTGAGAAAAAATTGAAAGCCAAAAACTTGCATGTCCGTTCTTCTGCAGCAAAGAAGTTCAAAGACTTTTTCAAATTCTGTAACACTTCCATCTTCATTTTTTACAACATTTTCATGAAAGTTAACAAATTCCAAATGACTCCCAGAAACAAGAGTTCGAAGTTCTTCAAAAGTCAAAACTTGATAATAAAGTGTCAATTTTCGAAGTGAAAATTTATAAACATATTTTACCAAAATTGATGCCAGATTTGGCATTGATTCACTTTCAATCTTAATTGTATAGTAAATCCAAAGTTTGAAGAACTGATTCTTTAAATTAACTAATTTATGTTTTGGCTGCCAATTGATGTAATTATCCACATCTTCTCCAACATATTCATCATAATGTTCTAATTTTCTAACAGGAAGAATTCGAATTATTCGAAGAATTAATTTGCATGTTACAAATAATTCGAGATGTCCCCTTGGACGAATTGGATTTTGTGCAATGTAATAAATTATATTTGGAAGAAATGCAAATTTTTGTGGGAATGGAGATTTGAAAGTATACTTTTTTCGTTCTTTATTTGAAAGTTTTCGAGGTTTTTGAAGCGTTTCTTGAAAAGCAGTAATTTCAGATTTGAATTTCTTTCGGGGCATTTTGAGAAAGTAAGTTTTTGTCTGAAAAAGAAAATACATTATTCCAAAGGTCTACTTTAGACACATTTAAGAGGAAACATATTCCATCATATTATCTGTTATTTAAATTAGAGAATTTGAAAAATTTAGAAAATAAAGATGAAAAAATGAAAGAATAAGAACAAACATCTTTCTTTTGCAATAGGACGAACATAACAAGAGGTAAACACTTCAAACTCTAATTGTACAATTAAAGTTGAGAAAGGTAGCAATTTGTATTCAGAAAATGCCAAAACAAATGTGATTTGCTTGATAAATACAATGCGAAAACTATCTTACTTCTTCATACAATAACAAAAAGATCTCCAAGGTGGTCATTAATTTACTGAAAAGAAAAAAACCAAAAAAAGCAATACCATTAATTTTGTTTTGTTTTTAACCAAAAAATTTTCAACATGTGAAATTCACATCTTTAATTTGATACCTGCAAAAAATGCATCATAATTATATAAACTATTTATAAAAATTAGAATAAAGGAAGAAAAAAATTAAAGAGGGAATGCAAAAAAAATGAAACATTTACATCTGTCAGTGTTCCCATTTTTGTATTAGTATTCACAAATCAAAATGGCATTTACCAAAAAAAGGTTGAAGAATTATTAAGGTCACAACATAAAATTATTACAAAATTTTTAAATCGAAAAACAAGGATTGCCAACCAAAAATGTCCCTTTCAAAGTTACAAGATTAGTACAATCAAACTTGTCACCATTACCATTTTATTTTAATTTAAAAATTAGATTAAAGAAAGAAAAAGAAAAATGAATGAGAAACTGAATAAGAAATTACATCTGTTAGTATCATGTTATTTATTATATCCGTTAGCTTTGAATATAGTTTATTTATTTAAAAAATCAAGGGTTGAAATTCTTTTTCATCAACAAAAATTATTTTGCAAATAACATTGTTGTTGTCATAAAAAGTCAACAAAGATATAACTCTTCATTTACAAAATTTTAAGCATGACTTACAGTAACATTAACTATAATTTAATTGTATAGACTTTTATATACATATATGAAAATTTTTTCATCTATGAATGTCGTTGCTTTTGAAAGGATTTTATTCAACAAATTTCTCGCAAGAAAAACGTAGCATAATAAAATAATATAATAAAAATGAGTATGAAATCAAAAATCGGAAATCGATAAATTTTTTTAACAGGATCATATCGCATTTTATAAAGTTTACGATATGCTTCATCATTTTCTCCATGAAACCAAATAATCGGAATTGTATGACGAGCAAAAATCCAACGAAGTTGAATAATTTCATTAACAAATTGTTGAAGGCCATTTTTGTATTCTTCAGAAATTTCATCAGAAAAACAAAGATTAAAGGTATGCTGTGGGCCGCTCATATTCACAAATGGGGTATTCAAAAAGAAAGGGCAACAGATAATGCGAGCTTTTAAAATAGAGAAAATGGACCAAAATCAAAACTATCAGGAATCTCATTTAACGAAATTTCTAATCCATCTGTTATTCGATCAGATGATAAAATTTCAATCATTTTATTTGCAGTATCTTGGCCGATTCCATGGTCTTTAGGATCAAATGTACTAAAAATTTATGTATTCATGAGGAAAGTGAAAGTCAAAAACTTGCATTGTGAAATTTTTGCAACAAAGAAGTTCAAAGACTTTTTCAAATTCTGTAATACTTCCATCCAAATTTTTGACGACATTTTTAACAAAAAGAACGTATTCCAAATTTGCATCAGAAAGAAGAATTTGAAGTTCTCCAAAAGTTAAAACTTGATTTTGAACAATTATTTCTTGAAGTGAAAACTTGTAGTTGTAAGTATAATTTATCAAAACTGATGCAATATTTAGCATTGATCCAGACGAGACGTTGATCGCATTATAAACCCAGAGTTTCAAAAACTTATTCTTTAAATTAATTTGTACCCCATCTGCTTTCCATTTGTTGCAATCATCGTTTTCGTCATCATGATTCATTCTTTCAACAGGAATAATTCGACTCATTAGAAGCAAAGATTTGCATGTTGAAATTAATCTTAAATGTCCTTTTGGAAATGCTGGATTACGGGCAACGTAAAAAATAATATTTGGAGGTAATAAAAATTTTTGCGGGAACGGACATTTAAAACTGTATTTCTTTCGTTGCCGGTTTGAAAGTTTTTGAGGTTTTCGAAGCTTTTCTTGAAAAGTAGCAACTACTGATTTGTGCTTTTTTCTAGGCATTTTAAGGATAAGAATTTTTGTCTAAAAAAGATAAAAAAATTATTTCAATGGTGGCAATATCCACGTCAAACGCATTTATAGGGAAAAATATTCAATAATATTATCTATTAAATAAATTAAGAAATTAAAAATGAAAAAAGAAAAGAATAAATATCTTCCTTTGCAATAGGACAAATAATAGCCAGAGTTAAATAAATAGTTTAAACTTAAATAGAGCAACTATAGTTGAGAAATATGGCAGTTTGTACAAATCTTATTGAGAAAATGACAAAACAAATGTGATTTGTTATACAAATACAATGCAAAAGGTATTTCAATCAATAATTATAAAAAATCTCTAAGGTGGTCATTAATTTTAATGAAAAGAAAAAATAAAAAGGCACATAAATTTTCCTTGTTTTGTTGTTGAGTTTTGGAATAAAACTTTTTTTGTCCCTTATTTTTACTCTTTTTTCCCCTTAGAAAAAAGAGTCCCCTTAGCGTTACTTTTTTTTCCCCGTAGAAAAAAGAGTCCCCGTCAAATTAAACTCTATTTATTAACGCGTTATTAATAAATTAATAACAAAGTATTTTTTTAAATTGTAAAATATTAGTTGTTAAAATTAATAATACAGTACTTTGTAAATTATAAAATTGTTTAAAATATTATTACTGTATTTCAATTTAGTATTTACATAATCACATGTTTTTTTAAAAGAGGATTCTGAATCCAAAAAATTTTTTCTCCAGATTCCGCATATTGAGTAAATTATGCAAATGTTTCTATGTTTTGTCATATCTGGAACTAATTATACTACGAGGAAAAAAGAGTAATCGTAAGGGGACTCTTTTTTCTAAGGGGAAAAAAGAGTAAAAATAAGGGACAAAAAAAATAGCGTCCTAAAAATTAGCATATAGAAAAAACGCAGAATGGATAAGCAAAAAGTGATGTATTTGGCACAACAAGCCTAAAAGACGTTGTTTTTTGGCCAGGTCGTCGATTTTAGCACCTTTTAAAAGCTTTCCCTCGAACCATTTAAAAAAACTTTAAAAAACTTCTACCCTAACTTCATTAATGACAAAAATATTTAAATGTTGTTTAAAAATTTTTTGTTGCCAATGAAAGAAGTTTGAATCCGGGAATATTGTTTGTTGGATATTTTTTATATTAAGAATCTCAAATCAGAGTTTTGGATATTTTAGTTGGGAAGATAATTGCTTGATAGGAAAAGTGTGATGATTTAAAATATCATCACACTTATCTTATCAATACTTAACTTCTTTTTAACATTCTATTATTTGTACTTAATAATTGTACATCGCCTTACACTTATGCCTTACTATTAAGATTCCATTTACTAAAATTTTTATTGTACTTCTTCTTTCTTTACTTTTAATTGTATTATTTTAGTTGAAAAGTGGTTGAAAAAGTTGATTTTAATATATTTATTGTTTGTTTAATTTAATCGTGTTGTTTCTTTTTTTTCTGTATTCTGTATGTTTAATTTAAATCAGTATGCGTTCGGGCATGCAAATAAATAATTAAATTAAATTAAATTGAATAAAAGATGTTAAATTTTTAAAAAATCATTGAAATTTTTGATACATTTACAGTACTTGTAAAAAAACTAGAAAACGTGAAAAATGAATCAAATTACGCTTTTTGTTGATTCTTTTCAGAAATGTTTTTTAACGAATCCATCATAATTTTTCAAAATATTCAATAGTTTATCATTTTTGATTTTCTTTATTTCAAACATAACTGACAAAGCAAGTAACTGAAATTGAACTGTAAAAAAGTTTAAAGAGAAAAATTTCCGGCTGTGAATGGTGTTGCTAAAGAAAACATGTTTTTCAACTCAACAAATAAAAGCAAAGGAATAATAAAAACAAAACACATAAAAACAATGGAATACAAATAGGCAGGAAATAAAAAACAGGTTTTCGAGGAATTCGTTCAATTCTTTCATATCGCAGTTTACGAAGTTCTTTATATGCTTCATTATTTTGACCACGAAAATGAATTAATGGAATAGTATGGGCATAGATTCCACGCATTTGAATAGTTTCATCAACAAATTCTTGAAGTTGATTTTTATAGGCATCAGAAATTTTTCGCGCAAAAGAAAGATCAAACAAATGTTTTCCGCCAGTCGCATTCTCCTAAAAATTGAGTAATTTTACAAAGTTTTTTTAGACATGATAAAAACTAAAAGTAACCTTTAAAAATATTGAAAATAAATTAAAATTAAAACTTTCAGGAACATCATTTAAAGAAATATCCAATCCAACTGATATTTGATGTGATGATAAAATTTCAATGATTTTATTTGTTGTATTTTTGCCAATGCCATGTTGTTCAGGATGAAAATAACTGTAAAAGTTAAGTCCATTAATGTGAAAACTGAAAGCCGAAAACATACATTTGCAATTTTTTGCAGCACAAAAGTTCAAAGACTTTTTCAAATTCAACAATACTTCCATCATCGTTTTTGACGATATTATCCCAAAACTCAACAAAAACCAAACTACCGCCCGAAACAAGAATTTGAAGCTCTCCAAAAGTTAAAACTTGACTTAAAATGGTCAATTCACGAAGTGAAAATTTACAACTATGGTTTACCAAAATTGATGCCAGATTTGGCATTGATTCAGCCCAGATGAAAACTACATCGTAAACCCAAAACTTGAAGAACTGCTTTTTTATATTAACTAATTCTTTCTTTGCTTGCCATTTGTAACAATCATCCTCATCATTGTGCCGAATCGGCATTCACTACGATTTTACGATTTTACGATTTTTATTCTCGTATTTTCAGCTTTACTTTTGTTATTGTTCTCTTCGTTCTTCGATTGAATCATTTGCCCAACGAGCAAATGATTCAATTGAAAACCTTAACTTTCCCATTTTTTTGCTTCTTTCTTTTCATTCTTGTTTTACTTTTGCGTGAAAGCAAGCTCGATATTTTTCCGCGTTTTTTTTCTCTTTTCTTTTGTAATAATTATCAAGGTTTAATTACCCAAGTTTGAGGTTGACAAATAAAGAATCTTCCACCAACTCTTTCGACTTCACACCTGTCTTAAAGACATTTGGGGGCTCAAGCCACACAGCAGGATTTGGCCAATCCTGCTGTTCCTGAAACCACCTCTCGAGACAACATCAACACCGGTACAACTTTCAATTTGATAACCTTCTATGGTATTTTAACGTACGTGGCAGCACCAGCGTGTTTGCATATCAATATTAACCTTGGTTCGTCGTGATTTGTTCAATTTCGTTTGGCAAATTCATCATTATTTCGTTGATCAACCTGATCCAATTGCATCAAAAATTGTGATCTTACTATTTGGACAATACCACTGTATTTGTCTATCATCGTCTTAAAGCATGCATTTTTTGGCACGTGAAGAAATTCGTCAACAACTTGGCGTAATTGTCTCTCACATCAGTTATCATTTGAAAGAGTTTAATACTCTACAATCAACCATATCCTTTTATCAACATCCCATAAACGAAGAGCATTTGAAACTTCGTTTAAATGACTTTTTGGAACAACTATCAAAGCTAAATCAAAATCTCCAAAAAGCAATTGAAACAACAACATCCCTTATTGAAAAATGGAAGAAATTAATTGAGGATCTTCCAATATATGACCAAGCCACTGAACAACAACTCTTTAATTCAACTTGCTTTGATCCAAATGGTCCATCCATTCATATTTCTCTTGGTCAATCAGTTCTTTATGAAATTACAAAAATTAAAGAACAGCTTCACAGAACTGCTCAATCCCTTGCAGTTTCGGTAAATTCAACACTTCCTGTAAGTCCAAATTTATCTCAAATTCCCATGCCATTTCGTTCTCCACCCCCTCTGGCAACTACCGTGTCACTTCCAACATCCACCAATCATTTATTACCCCAAACTACCTTAACATGGTCTACTGTTGCAAGTTCTCCAGCATTTTATTCTGCACCAAATCAAGCCCAGAATCTGTACTGTCAACAACCCAATCTGTTTCTCCAATTCGGGCAACTTCACATCTTTATCATACAAATCCTGCACCTCCACAAGCTTTCAACCAATTTACTGCCCTTCGAATTCCTTCTCCCCATGTTACTGCAACTCCGTTATTTTTTACCCCAACTGGTACGACTATACCAGCTAAAACTCCTGCAATTGCTGGTACAACTCCACATCCAACAACAGAACAATTTGATCCATATGCTCATCCACCAAATCATCTCATTTTTACAAATCAACAACATTATCACTCACATGCAACATCTCCAGGACAAAATCCAACTGCTACCGTACCACATTATTTCTCTCCAGCAGCATCTTTACTCTTTTCAACTCCAAATGAACCTTCTGCATTCTCATTATCAACCAACATCTCCCAACAAAGTCAACAACAATCGTCCTTATCCGGTCACAATGTTCATCATATCGGATTTAATCCACCCAATGCAACCGTACCTCCATATCCACCTGCACCTCCTCCTGTTCAGCAACATGTTGCTTCACAGCCTCCTTATCAAACCCCTCCTGGATCTAATGTTGATCAATATGTACGACTGCCTGAACTTAAAATGAAAACCTTTGACGGTACTATGCATGAGTACCCCAACTTTAAACAAATTTTCATGACAACCATTGACGCAAAACCCATCCCTTCCATCCTAAAGCTCCAACATCTTCGAAATCTGCTTCGAGATAAAGCTTATAATGCAATAAGCGGATACAATGTTACATCAGAAAATTATCCCATAGTTTTGCAAACTCTGGATAAACAATTTGGAAATATCACAAAGCTAAAAACTTCATTATACAATGAATTAGATGATCTCCATTCAGCTGATGCTCACGTTTCCAGCCTACGTACAACTTGGAATACAATAACAAGAATCAATCAACAACTGTTATTGCTCAATGAAAGCATTAATAACACTTCTCATGTTCGAAAAATTTTCAAAAAATTTCCAAATGCAGTTGTTCGAAAAGTTTTGAAAGAATTGAATCCAAATCAACACAGCAATGCAACACAAGTTACGTCAGCTTTTGATATTTATATTGAACAACAAGAAATGGCTAATCATTTACTTGATCAAAATCCACCAGAATACAATACTTTTGCTGTTGAAAAATTGCATCATTGTTGTGTCTGTGAACAACAATAATAACCAACAATATTTATTAGCAATAAATATATTAACACACAGATAATATTAGCAAGAGCGAGAGCGAAGTACAACTCAACGAAGCATAAGAATGAAAGAAAGGAACGGCAGCACTATCGCAAATAGGCCGCAACGTTCGAGAAGAGAAACGAAGAGCAACGTAAGAGAGAGACGGTAGTTTCGCGGTAAGAGTTTAACAATAAAATATTGGAACTAACAAGAGTTGTGGAACTAACGTATACAACATCCCTCCCCACTTAGAAAATTTTACCTAGTGTAAAATAAAATAAAAAAAAAAGAACAAAATTATTAAAAATAGAGAGACGGGAGAAACAGTACTTAAACTGAAGATCCGTTCTCAGATGAATAGGTAAGGAGATGGCGAAGCTAACCATCTTTTAGCGTAAACCTTACGAGAGGGTGATGAGGCCTCTACCGTAACGGCTATTCAACTTTCAAACTTCAACAACAGAAAAGTAAGTTCCAGCCGGAACAACAAAATAAAGAAACGGAAAAGAAAGAAGGAAAAAAAATAAAACAATAAAACAATACTCAAAAACCTAACCCCTAAGTATACGATTTATTCTTTGTATTCCTAATTTGCAATCTATCTGGTTGTTTCCTTGTACGAGTTGGACGACGACATAGAACGGTTTCTGTTGAAGATGTGGTATCAGGTTGTGCTGGTGGCGTTTCAGGTGAATGTTGTCGAGATCTTGCAAGTGACATGGTAGCATCGGTTGATGAAGTTTCTCGAGCGGTAGCGAAACTTGTTGAAGATTCAGAAGATTTCCGAGATGACCTTGAAGAATTTGAACCAACGGATGATGAATCAGCTACAGCAGGAGCATTTTCGCAGCATTCAGGAACGGACGAATCATCAAGTTCAAACGCATAATTCCTATCCGAGTAACGTTTCTTGAGTTGATTGACGTGGTAATTTGCAGAACGACCATTTTCATCAAGAACAGTAAACATTCGATAACCAACACGAGAAGTAACGGTACCAGGAATCCAAGGAGAATCTTTCTTTTTACGAGCCCATACAAGATCATTTGCCTGAAATTTACGGAATTTAGCCCCCCACTTACCATCAAATTGCTCATTCTGCTTTTCATTTTCATTCAAAAATACAATGAATTGCGGTTTAAGCAGATCCAATTGAGTACGCAGTTCACGGCCAAGATGAGCAAAGGCTGGAGTAGCACCACCAGGTGTAGATGTCAATGGAGTAGTACGATAATGAAGCAAGAAAGTAGCAACGGCATCTTGCATATTAAAGTTTTGCTGAGAAGAAACGGCAACCTTTTTGATATATCTTTTTACCGTATCCACCATTCTTTCTGCTTGACCATTAGACTGCGGATGATAAGGAGCGGAGCGCATATGTTTGATACCGTGTCGACTACAGAATTCTTGGAATTCAGAAGAAACAAATTGAGTTCCATTATCGGATACCAAAACACAAGGCATTCCATTAGCAGCAACGTATTGACGAAGAAATTTTAAAGTTTCTTGTGTAGACGCATGTTTCATCACACCGACATCGATCCATTTCGAACAGCTATCAACGACCACCAAAAGCATATATCCATATATGGGTCCAGCAAAATCAATATGAATCCGATCACCAGGTTTAGAAGAAACGGGCCATGAAGCAAGAGTTGTCTTTCCAGGATTCTTCGAAAGTTGGATACAAGAGGTGCATTTGTTTACCATGAGTTCAATATCGTTAGTAATATTCGGCCAATAAACGTGTTTCCGTGCAAGAGCTTTAGTACGAACCATACCATCATGCCCAGCATGAAGTTGTTCCAGAACTCGGCTACGTAAAGTAACGGGAATATAAACACGTTCATTCATCATGATAACATCATCAACAATCTGAAATTTAAACTGATCAGTACGAGCCTTACCTTTACCGTTTTCAATCAATTTCTTGATATCTTTAGCATATTCATCAGTATCATATGCAGCAATCAAATCCTTAGCAGTAACGGGAAGTTGATCCATTTGAAGAGCCATGACTTGTTGAAGTGGTTTTTCAGAGATCATATCATCTTCTTCCTCCTCTTCGAAGAGTTCAACATTTGAACGTGCAACGGAGATTAAACGAGAAAGAGCATCGGCTTGACCAAACTTCACGGTGTTACAGTATTTGATATCAAAATCATAGGAAGACAAGTAAATTGCCCATCGATGAAGACGATTAGCAATATGCGAAGGTCGTTTGAATTTCTTTGAGAAAATCGTAAGAAGTGCTTTATGATCCGTGAGGAGAGTAAAGCGACGGCCTTCCAAGTAACGGTTAAAGATTTTAATAGCAGTTACTAAGGCAAGTCCTTCTTTTTCAGATTGAGAATATTTCTGTTGAGCAGAATTCAAAGCACGCGAAAAGAACTGAATCGGTTTTTCTTTGCCATCTGGATAAATATGAGAAATGACACCTCCCATACCAGCATGAGAAGCATCGGCTGCAACAATGATAGGAAGACGAGGATCGTAATGAGTTAACATGCATTCATTTGAGAGAGCCTTTTTAATACCATTAACGGCATCATCATGCATCTTTGTCCATTTCCATTCGGAGGTTGCTTTGAGGAGATCATCCAGAGGTTCACGAAGAGTTCTCATAGAAGGGACGAAGCTTTGGTAAAAATTTACCATACCCAAAAAAGTGCGAAGTGTTGAGACATCAGAAGGAACGGTCATCTGGCAGATAGCTTGGACTTTAGAAGGATCGGGACGAATTCCATCAGCACTAACAATTTTACCAAGAAATTTGATCGAAGTTCTGAAGAATTTGCATTTCTTTGCATTAAGTCTGAATCCCCAAGACATAATTCGTTGAAGTACCAAACGGAGATGACGTCGATGTTCAGCAACGGATCGGCTAAAAATTAAAATATCATCAAGATAAGCTTTAGCAAAAGAAGAAAAATCTCGAAGCATCTTATCCATGACTTCTTGAAACTCAGCCGGAGAAGTTTTCATTCCTTGAACCATAACCGCATAACGGAATAGTCCAAAAGGAGTAGAAACGGTAGCAAGGTGTTGACTTTCTTCATCCAAAGGAATCTGATGATAAGCATCAGAGAAATCCAATTGCGAAAATACTGCAGATCCAGCAACAGCATCAAAGATATCATCAGGAACGGGTATCATATAGCACGGTTCTTCTAATTGATCATTCAAGCCGGTTGAAAAATCAACAACAAATCGATATCTTCCATCCTTACGCTTTACTACAGAGCCAGGAGTAGCATAGTCTGAATGAGTAACAGGATAAAGAAGTTCTAATCTTAAAATACGATTAAGTTCTTCTTTTGTTACTTCAGCTGCATATGGAGATAAACGACGTGGAGGAATAAAAATTCTTTTGGCATCTTTCCTGAGTTTAAGATGAACTTTCATTTTGGTGCATCTACCAAGGCCTCCTTTAAAGAGTGGTTGGAATTCTTGAATAAGTTCTTCAATAGCACCAGGAGGAGAAACGGATTCATCACTAACCATATTGCAGAGAATTTTATTCAATGGAATGTCATCAAGATCGAAAGCATCGTAAAAGTTAAGACCAAGTAATGTTCGAGCAGTATCAGCAACATGGAGACATATATCTTCGGTTCTTCCATTTAGTGTTATAGCCACAGTGAAGCAACCATCAAGAAGAAACGGTGTTCCATTTGCAGCGGTAGCAGATACTTTTGGTTCAGAACATGTAGGAGATCCAATACGAGCATAATCACCACGAGACATAATAGAAAAATCGGCACCACAATCAAGTTGAAAGATATAATCTTTGGAATTAATAGCAACGGATACCATACGACGTTTTGACATATCACGTGATCCCACAGAAAGGATTTGATAAGCAGGTAACTTCTCATCATTAACATTCACAGAGCCAATTTGATGTGGAACTTGTCTACGAACAGCGGGTGTTGAACGTTGATGAGATTGATGAGCAGTTTTAGATCGACAAGCAGCAGCAATGTGTCCAGATTTCTTACAGAAACGGCAAACTGCATCACGAAACTTGCAAGTACTTCTGCTGTGATTTCCATTACAGGAAGAGCAAGTAGCAGCAGAAGAATCGGTTGGAGCTCGAGGTGGTTGTTGTTTCTTTTCATAATGCTTTGGTTGAACTTTCTTTACGTAATTAACTGATGAAGTAACGGGTAGACGTTGTTCAAGTTGAGTTTGCATTGCAACCATCATAGCATCACCACAAGCTTCAAGTTTCGTTTTAGGATCCTTCTTCAACATATTCAAGACTTGAACGCGAAAGGATTCCAGAGCTGGAGATTTCATTGATGTAAGCAAAACCAGTGTTTCAAGTTCATTTTGGCCAAAATTAGCGAAATCAAATCCCATAACGGTTTCTCGAACACGGGCAATGAGATCTGGGATTGATTCATTTTCAGGTCCTTTCCATTCAGTTTGAAGAGTGGAGTATCGTTTAGCGAAGACAGATTCGGCTCTATCAAACAGCTTAATCATTATCTTTTGCAGTTCATTCCAATCGACGTAATCTTTAGCTTTAGTTGGAAGAAAACTACGGGCAACTTTTTGAAAAGTAGCGGGATCCAAAACAGCAAAAACATATCCACAGCATTCAGCATCGGTAACACCATTCATTTGAAACACGACAGAAATTTGATCAATCCAAAGGGAAGCACCATTAGGAACGGCAGGATCATATCTGAAACGTGGAATATTTAATAAATGTGAAGACCTACCTGTGGTTGTAGCTGCAACAGCAGAAGAAGTTGGTTTTGGAGATTTTGAACGAGTCATTGTAACCAAATGTTGAGCAATGAAGAAACACGAGCAGAGACGTTAAATAAAACAGGAACGTTGTCGAATTCACTATTAATATTTAATCCACTCTCGTCACCAATTTGTTGTGTCTGTGAACAACAATAATAACCAACAATATTTATTAGCAATAAATATATTAACACACAGATAATATTAGCAAGAGCGAGAGCGAAGTACAACTCAACGAAGCATAAGAATGAAAGAAAGGAACGGCAGCACTATCGCAAATAGGCCGCAACGTTCGAGAAGAGAAACGAAGAGCAACGTAAGAGAGAGACGGTAGTTTCGCGGTAAGAGTTTAACAATAAAATATTGGAACTAACAAGAGTTGTGGAACTAACGTATACAACAATCATTCTTATCAAGATGATGATTATCAAGAAAAAAGCAGGTACCATCAAAATGCGTACCATTATTACAATGATAATGAAAATATCCATTCCGACAATTATGGACATGTCCAGTCCAATCACCGCGAAAATGACCACTTCAATGATTCAGATAATGATCATGAAAATCCATTCAATTCTAATGAAAGCCTTGATGAAACCTCTGAACCTGTTCCCACATATCTTCCATGCTTATTTTGTGATGGCAATCATCGGACATACCAATGTGACGAATATACAACTGTTGATGAACGACAGCTTCGTCTCAAAGACCTTAAAAGATGTTTCATTTGTCTCCGTTCATGGTCCCGCCATCATCAATGTCCACCAAATTATTCATGTTTAAAATGCGACGGACAACACCATGCTGTCCTCTGCTCTCAAAATTGCAGTCAATCAATTAATAATGAACGCCATTGTCATTCAAACATACAAGTAAATCAAGTAAATTCCACTGATCTTTATGAATCTGAATCTGAATCAGATAATGATGAATATCATCCAATATATCGCTGCAATGTCATTTCCCTTCAACCTGCTGCTAAAATTGCAATGAAAAAGTCAACTTCTGAACCAAATCTCAACAAATTTGATCAAACCGAAACATCCCATCCTCGATTTTCAACTCCAAGCAATAATGAAACTGACACCAATAAAGCCAATTATACACATGAAACTGATACCAGCATTGATACCTTAAATGAAACTGATACAGAATGCACCAAAAATGGTAAAACTGAATTTTATGATAGTGATAATCAATCATTAATATCATATGGTAGTGACTTTGAAGAATCCAAATCAGACAACTATGAAGATAATATAATTTATGCCACTGCTGAAAACGCTCATTTAGTTGAAAATCAACTACAAGATTACATGGATATCACAACTCCAGAATTCCAACTTTCGCCTAAACAACAATCTGTTGAAAAAATTAACATTTTCCTTTGTCGATCAAGAACAACAAATGCTGATCAAAAGGATATTGAACAACCTTTACAACCACCTAATAATAATAAGCTATTTGATAAATCAATCGAGATTTTCCATCAACATGATGTAATGATGACACAATAAAAGCTGAAATTCCCCATCTAGTACATGTCACACAAACAACAACAACTGTTCCAGAAACAGACATCTTTCGATACAACCAACCGAAATTTTTTTTTGCGTCGGGAGGGGCCTTGAAGGCAAATAAAGTACTCAATTTTTAATTTGTTTTATTTATGTGCAAATTTTTTATTATTATTATTTCTTGCTTTAATCCTTATCTTAATTGTTAAATCATTTCTCTTTACTTTTTGATTTGTATCTCCTGACATTCACTTCTTCTTTTTCGTCGGGAGTGTGCCGAATCGGCATTCACTACGATTTTACGATTTTACGATTTTTATTCTCGTATTTTCAGCTTTACTTTTGTTATTGTTCTCTTCGTTCTTCGATTGAATCATTTGCCCAACGAGCAAATGATTCAATTGAAAACCTTAACTTTCCCATTTTTTTGCTTCTTTCTTTTCATTCTTGTTTTACTTTTGCGTGAAAGCAAGCTCGATATTTTTCCGCGTTTTTTTTCTCTTTTCTTTTGTAATAATTATCAAGGTTTAATTACCCAAGTTTGAGGTTGACAAATAAAGAATCTTCCACCAACTCTTTCGACTTCACACCTGTCTTAAAGACAATCATATTCTTCATCAACAGATGGATCATAATGTTCCAGAATTTTAACAGGAAGAATTCGATTCATTCGAAGAAGAAATTTGCATGTTGAAATTAATTTTAAATGTCCATTTGGAAATATTGGATTTCGAACAATATAATAAATTGTATTCGAAGGAATTGAAAATTCTTGTGGATATGGAGATTTGAAAGTATATTTTTTTCGTTCTTGATTTGTAAGTTTCTGAGATCGCCAAAACTTTTCTCGAAAAGCAGCAATTAAAGATTTGAGCTTTGTTTCTGGCATTTTTAGGATAGAAATATTTTTTGTCTGAAACAGATAATAATATTATACCAATGGTAATAACAACCATGTTTAACACGTTTAAAGCAAAAGATATAACTTTGTTTTTTCAATTTCAAAAATTAAGGAATATAAAAAAGTTTAGACAAAAGAGAATAAATAATCGAAGAATAAGAACAAGCATCCTCTTTAGATACTGCATCAGGACCAATACAACAAGAGAGGTAAACACTTCAAACTTAAATAGGGCAATTTAAGTTGAGAAAGGTATCAATTTGTATTGAAAAATGCCAAAACAAATTCGATTTGCTGTAAAAATAAACTGCAAAAGTTAATTTTAAATCTTCAATCAATGATTACAAAAAATCTCAAAGGTCGTCATTAATCCATCAGAATAGAAAAAACAAAAAGGCTGCAAACCAATTTTTCCTTAAATTTTAAAACAGAAATTTAAACAACGGAATGTAAATTTGATTAAATTTTTAAACAATCCAATATAGTTATGGAAAGGACAGCGTCATTGTAATAATCATTGATTTTTAAGTGATGAAAAAAATTATTGATAAACTTTATTAAATTAATTAATTAAATTTGTTAATATTAATTAAATATACATATAATGCTAAAACACATATTTTAGATGATTTATAAAGGTCTTCAAATGATTTTAAAAACATATGTTGCAACAAAAGAATTTTTCAAAGGAATCATAAGTTTTTTATTCAACACAAAAAAAGAACAATCAAAAGTTATTAAAAGAAAAACAACGATATATAAAAAAAACCTTTTGATAAATGTATTAATTTAAGCAAACGAACTAAAATTTTCGAAGAATCCCTTCTACATTTTCATAACGCATTCTATAAAGTTCACGATGTGCTTCTTCATTTTGACCTGAAAAATAAATAATCGGAACAGTATGAGCATAAATTCCGCGAATTTGAATGATTTCATAAACAAATTGTTGGAGTTGATTCTTATAAGCATCAGAGATTCCATCAGAAAAATCAAGATAAATTAAATGTTGATGACCAGTCATATTTTCCTAAAAACGGAAAAATCAATAAGAACACATTTTAAATTAAGCAAAACAAACCTTTAAAAATTTGAAAAGTAGAGTTAAATTAAAATCCTGTGGAATATTCAAAAACTCAACACGCTGTTCAACTGGAATCCGTTCAGATGATAAAACTTCAATAATTTTACTTGTTGTGTTTGTGCCAATGCCATGCTGCTCATCGGGAAAAGAGCTGAAAAACGAATTACACTGATGAATCAAATCAAAAATTACAACAACTTACATATACGAATATTTGCAGCAAAGAAGTTCAAAAAGTTTCTCAAATTCAGTGATACTTCCATCAGCATTTTTGAAGACCATATATTCAATCCAAACATGTTCTAATTGACCACCAGAAACAAGAATTTGTAGTTCTTCAAAAGTTAATTCTTGGAATCGCACAACCAATTCTCGAAGTGAAAATTTGTGAATATGTTTAACGAGAGTAGAAGCAATATTTGGCAAGAATGAACCCCAGATACAAAGTTTATCATAAACCCAAAGATTGAAAAACCGATCATTTAAATTAATCGATTCACCATCTGCCATCCATTTGTAGCAACCATCACCAAGATAGTAGTAGAGTGATCTAACAGGAATAATACGGCTCATTCGAGCAAGAAATTTGCAAGATGAAATAAATTTAAGATGTCCCTTTGGATTGGAAGGATTTCGAGCAATATAACGGAGAATATTTGGTGGAATTGAGAAACGCTGAGGAAATGGTGCTTCCAGTCCAATCACCGCGAAAATGACCACTTCAATGATTCAGATAATGATCATGAAAATCCATTCAATTCTAATGAAAGCCTTGATGAAACCTCTGAACCTGTTCCCACATATCTTCCATGCTTATTTTGTGATGGCAATCATCGGACATACCAATGTGACGAATATACAACTGTTGATGAACGACAGCTTCGTCTCAAAGACCTTAAAAGATGTTTCATTTGTCTCCGTTCATGGTCCCGCCATCATCAATGTCCACCAAATTATTCATGTTTAAAATGCGACGGACAACACCATGCTGTCCTCTGCTCTCAAAATTGCAGTCAATCAATTAATAATGAACGCCATTGTCATTCAAACATACAAGTAAATCAAGTAAATTCCACTGATCTTTATGAATCTGAATCTGAATCAGATAATGATGAATATCATCCAATATATCGCTGCAATGTCATTTCCCTTCAACCTGCTGCTAAAATTGCAATGAAAAAGTCAACTTCTGAACCAAATCTCAACAAATTTGATCAAACCGAAACATCCCATCCTCGATTTTCAACTCCAAGCAATAATGAAACTGACACCAATAAAGCCAATTATACACATGAAACTGATACCAGCATTGATACCTTAAATGAAACTGATACAGAATGCACCAAAAATGGTAAAACTGAATTTTATGATAGTGATAATCAATCATTAATATCATATGGTAGTGACTTTGAAGAATCCAAATCAGACAACTATGAAGATAATATAATTTATGCCACTGCTGAAAACGCTCATTTAGTTGAAAATCAACTACAAGATTACATGGATATCACAACTCCAGAATTCCAACTTTCGCCTAAACAACAATCTGTTGAAAAAATTAACATTTTCCTTTGTCGATCAAGAACAACAAATGCTGATCAAAAGGATATTGAACAACCTTTACAACCACCTAATAATAATAAGCTATTTGATAAATCAATCGAGATTTTCCATCAACATGATGTAATGATGACACAATAAAAGCTGAAATTCCCCATCTAGTACATGTCACACAAACAACAACAACTGTTCCAGAAACAGACATCTTTCGATACAACCAACCGAAATTTTTTTTTGCGTCGGGAGGGGCCTTGAAGGCAAATAAAGTACTCAATTTTTAATTTGTTTTATTTATGTGCAAATTTTTTATTATTATTATTTCTTGCTTTAATCCTTATCTTAATTGTTAAATCATTTCTCTTTACTTTTTGATTTGTATCTCCTGACATTCACTTCTTCTTTTTCGTCGGGAGTGTGCCGAATCGGCATTCACTACGATTTTACGATTTTACGATTTTTATTCTCGTATTTTCAGCTTTACTTTTGTTATTGTTCTCTTCGTTCTTCGATTGAATCATTTGCCCAACGAGCAAATGATTCAATTGAAAACCTTAACTTTCCCATTTTTTTGCTTCTTTCTTTTCATTCTTGTTTTACTTTTGCGTGAAAGCAAGCTCGATATTTTTCCGCGTTTTTTTTCTCTTTTCTTTTGTAATAATTATCAAGGTTTAATTACCCAAGTTTGAGGTTGACAAATAAAGAATCTTCCACCAACTCTTTCGACTTCACACCTGTCTTAAAGACAATCATATTCTTCATCAACAGATGGATCATAATGTTCCAGAATTTTAACAGGAAGAATTCGATTCATTCGAAGAAGAAATTTGCATGTTGAAATTAATTTTAAATGTCCATTTGGAAATATTGGATTTCGAACAATATAATAAATTGTATTCGAAGGAATTGAAAATTCTTGTGGATATGGAGATTTGAAAGTATATTTTTTTCGTTCTTGATTTGTAAGTTTCTGAGATCGCCAAAACTTTTCTCGAAAAGCAGCAATTAAAGATTTGAGCTTTGTTTCTGGCATTTTTAGGATAGAAATATTTTTTGTCTGAAACAGATAATAATATTATACCAATGGTAATAACAACCATGTTTAACACGTTTAAAGCAAAAGATATAACTTTGTTTTTTCAATTTCAAAAATTAAGGAATATAAAAAAGTTTAGACAAAAGAGAATAAATAATCGAAGAATAAGAACAAGCATCCTCTTTAGATACTGCATCAGGACCAATACAACAAGAGAGGTAAACACTTCAAACTTAAATAGGGCAATTTAAGTTGAGAAAGGTATCAATTTGTATTGAAAAATGCCAAAACAAATTCGATTTGCTGTAAAAATAAACTGCAAAAGTTAATTTTAAATCTTCAATCAATGATTACAAAAAATCTCAAAGGTCGTCATTAATCCATCAGAATAGAAAAAACAAAAAGGCTGCAAACCAATTTTTCCTTAAATTTTAAAACAGAAATTTAAACAACGGAATGTAAATTTGATTAAATTTTTAAACAATCCAATATAGTTATGGAAAGGACAGCGTCATTGTAATAATCATTGATTTTTAAGTGATGAAAAAAATTATTGATAAACTTTATTAAATTAATTAATTAAATTTGTTAATATTAATTAAATATACATATAATGCTAAAACACATATTTTAGATGATTTATAAAGGTCTTCAAATGATTTTAAAAACATATGTTGCAACAAAAGAATTTTTCAAAGGAATCATAAGTTTTTTATTCAACACAAAAAAAGAACAATCAAAAGTTATTAAAAGAAAAACAACGATATATAAAAAAAACCTTTTGATAAATGTATTAATTTAAGCAAACGAACTAAAATTTTCGAAGAATCCCTTCTACATTTTCATAACGCATTCTATAAAGTTCACGATGTGCTTCTTCATTTTGACCTGAAAAATAAATAATCGGAACAGTATGAGCATAAATTCCGCGAATTTGAATGATTTCATAAACAAATTGTTGGAGTTGATTCTTATAAGCATCAGAGATTCCATCAGAAAAATCAAGATAAATTAAATGTTGATGACCAGTCATATTTTCCTAAAAACGGAAAAATCAATAAGAACACATTTTAAATTAAGCAAAACAAACCTTTAAAAATTTGAAAAGTAGAGTTAAATTAAAATCCTGTGGAATATTCAAAAACTCAACACGCTGTTCAACTGGAATCCGTTCAGATGATAAAACTTCAATAATTTTACTTGTTGTGTTTGTGCCAATGCCATGCTGCTCATCGGGAAAAGAGCTGAAAAACGAATTACACTGATGAATCAAATCAAAAATTACAACAACTTACATATACGAATATTTGCAGCAAAGAAGTTCAAAAAGTTTCTCAAATTCAGTGATACTTCCATCAGCATTTTTGAAGACCATATATTCAATCCAAACATGTTCTAATTGACCACCAGAAACAAGAATTTGTAGTTCTTCAAAAGTTAATTCTTGGAATCGCACAACCAATTCTCGAAGTGAAAATTTGTGAATATGTTTAACGAGAGTAGAAGCAATATTTGGCAAGAATGAACCCCAGATACAAAGTTTATCATAAACCCAAAGATTGAAAAACCGATCATTTAAATTAATCGATTCACCATCTGCCATCCATTTGTAGCAACCATCACCAAGATAGTAGTAGAGTGATCTAACAGGAATAATACGGCTCATTCGAGCAAGAAATTTGCAAGATGAAATAAATTTAAGATGTCCCTTTGGATTGGAAGGATTTCGAGCAATATAACGGAGAATATTTGGTGGAATTGAGAAACGCTGAGGAAATGGTGCTTTGAAAGTAAACTTCTTTCGTTCTCTATTTGTGAGTTTGAGTGGAGTACCAGCAGGTCGACGAAGTTTTTGTCGATAAGCTGCAACTTCTTTGAGATCAATTGGAGCTTTGCGCTTCTTACCAGGCATTTTGATGATTCAAGTTGTTATCTAAAAAAGATAAAAAAATTATATTAACGACAACAACAAAAACAACCTCAAAAAACAATCAACGCGAAACTGACACAAAAAAAGCATGGGAAAAAAAGAAAGGAAAAGTTTAAAACAAAATAGATATATTACAAAAGTAAACTCTTTTAATCTATACCCACGCAAAAATAACACAGCAAATTTTGTATGTAACTTTGTCGAAAAAATGAGAATTAATTTTTAAAGCGTATTTTAAAAACCAGACTTCTTTTGTTAATGGTTGTTTCTTAAAATTTGAAGAAACAAGACGTCTTGCAAGATAAAGACAGAATAAATGTTTTAAAAGAAGATAAAAGATGTAAAATAAAAAGAATTTAAAAAATAGAACAATTTTATTGAGAGAAAACTAAATTTAAAAATTGTTTTTGCAACAAAATTTTGTACTGGCGTTCAGACACATTATGCCAAATACCGTTCTTCCTAATAAAAAACACATCACGATTACGGTGTTTTTATTTCATTTTATTTCCCTTGAGCTCGAGCGTTTAAAACTCTCGTCATTTTCTGTTCATTGTCGCTTCTTTGATGCTATTATATCTAAAATGCAATCTTTCGTATTGTCTCACCGTATATTATATTTAATTCATTTTTTTCCCAGAAGCCATATTCTACAGGGAAGTCGAAGAACTGTTTACAAATTTTCTAATAAGGAGAGATTTTAGTAAGATAAAAGCTTAAAATAGAAATTAAAACAGTAAAATGTAAATAAAAAATGTTTACATAATCAGATATGGTTGTGGAATAGGATTATTGTGCATTTCCTTTTCCCGACAAATTTCCCGGTTGTAATTAAAGTAATATTTTTCGTTTCTAAACTAATGATGAAAAAATAGGCAGAGAAGAAATAAAAAATACTGTAAATAGTACAGAAACTGGCTTTGATAAATGTTCACAATATTGGCCACTTGAAGTTGGAGAAGTTTCACAGCAACGAAAATTTAAGCTCAAAAATGAAAAGATTAAAGCAACGGATATTGACACGATTAAATGGGCTTCGATAGAAGTGAAAAATATGTAAGTTTCTTTTTGGTTACTGTAGTTTTTTAAATTATTTTCAAAATAAGCTTTTTAGAAAAATGTTTCATTTTCCAGGAAACCTCGAAATAGAGATTGGCACATTTTGTGGTATTGATTATGCAAATTAAAATGCCAAAGAAAAAGCGGCTGAAAAGGAAAAGAGACCGAAGTGAATGAATAAAGAAAATCAAGGATTTGGATATATGTAACTGCAAAAATATTTTGTAAATGCATTCTTTAAATAAATGAATCAATCAAACATGCAATAATGTTTCGAAGGAATTTTTAAATGGTTTTAGTTTTTTGGCAATTCATAGAAGAATTATATGAAAAAATGATCTTTAATTTCAAAGCATAAAAATCTCCTACTGTATGAATGTCTATGCAAATTATAACCAATAAAACAAAGAATGAAAGGAATTTACATAGAAAAAAAACTAAATCAAAGAATTCCAGCATATAACAAAACCAATATTTTTTATTTAATAAGTCATGAAAAAACATGACAAAAAAAGAAACACAAACATTATAATAACAATGCAAAAAATTGGAAAAAAAGAAAGAGACCAAACAAAGTTAATTTGGTTTTCGAAGGATTCCTTCAACATGTCCATGCCGCATTCTCCAAAGTTGATTATATTCTTCAACATCTTGATCAGGAAAACAAATCAATGGAACAGTATGCGAATAAATTCCACGAGTTTGAATAAGTTCATTAACAAATTGTTCGAGTTCCTGCTTAAAGGCATCAAACATGTCATCACCAATTTCAAGAAAAAAAGAATGCTGTCTGCCGGTCATATTTGCCTAAAAAAAGTAATTTAAAAAATACGTTTGAGAATTAAAGAAAGAGTACTTTTAAAAATTTAGAAAACAAGCGGAAATCAAAATTCCGAGGGACGTTCCATAAATCAACGTTTTGTTCAACCGGTAATTGATCAGACGATAAAATTTCAATAATTTTGCCCGTTGTGCTCGTTCCAATTCCATGTTCTTCATCACGAAAGAATCTTAAAACTTAATACACCGTGACATTGACAATTTTAAATAACTTACATTCTGACCTTTTTGCAGCAAAGAAGTTCAAAGACCTTTTCGAAATCTGTAACAGTTCCATCAGGATTATGGATGACATTTCGATTAGACTCAACGAATTCCAAATGACCGCCAGCAACAAGAATTTGCAGTTCGTGAAAAGTTAATACTTGATTTTGAATAGTTATACTTCGAAGTGAAAATTTGTAAGCACGATTAACCAACGTTGAAGCGAGATTTGGCAATGATTGAGTGGAGATATCAAGTTGGTCATGGATCCAAAGCTGGAGAAATTGATTATTCAAATTCAATGATTCTTTATCTGCAAACCATTTGTTGCAATCATGCTTGTAATAATGTGTCAATCTTTTAACAGGAAGAATTCTGCTAATTCGAAGAAGAGCTTTGCAGGTAGAAAGCAATTTGAGATGTCCATTTGGAGATAATGGATTTCGAGCAATATAACGGAGGATATTTGGAGGAAGTGAAAAGCTTTGAGGGAAAGGTGCTTTGAATGTATACGTCTTTCTTTCTCGATTTGTAAGTTTAAGAGGTGTTCCAGCAGGTCGACGGAGCTTCTTCCGATAAGCAGCAACTTCCTTGAGATCAATTACTCGCTTACGCTTCTTTCCAGGCATTTTCGGTTGATTGATTCTTTACCTAAAAAAGATAAAAACATTATATTAACGACGACAACAAAAACAACCTAAAAAGACAATCTTCGCGAAAGTGATACATAAATAAGCAGGGAAAATAAATAATAAAGTTATATTAAAAAATACATATTTTGAAGCAAAAACAACCAAGTAAGTTTTTCATATTTATCTTGGTCACAAATACAATACGTGATAAGGATACTAAAAGAGCAGCTTTAATCAAGAGTTAATGCTATGTAATTGCTTAGAATACAAAGAAAGATGACATAAACTATATAAACTTAAAAGTGTAAAAAATAGTAAAAAGAAAAAAGTAAATTCAAAAACAAATGCAGTTTTGAAAAATTTTTTGTAACAATATTTTTATTGGCGTTCAGACACATTATGCCAGGAAAAACACATTGCGTTTGCATTTTAGGGAAACGAAAATTATTGTGGCATTTTAAAAGCTGTATTTGCTATATCTCATTTATGAATAAATAATTATACCGTAATCTTATACCTCTTTTTTAGATATGCTGATTTTTTACGTGCAGATCAAACAATATGAAAATAAAAGAATGGTAGATCATACATGAAGTTGGAGAAGTTTAAAAACATGAAAAATTAAAAAATAGATTTGAAAAATGATAAAAACATTATATTAACGCCCATGGACCAATAGATGATTCAATAACAGATTTTTGGCAAATGATATTCCAAGAAAAATGTCTTATGTCTGTGATGCTGTATGGAATTAAAGAAAATGGATTTGAAAAATGTTCACAATATTGGTCACATGAAGTTGGAGAAGTTTAAAAACATGAAAAATTTAGATCAATTTTTCCATCCTCATTTTTGATGATGCTTTTACTAAAACAAACTTTTTCGATGACCATCTGAAATAAGAATTTGAAGTTCGTTAACGACTATAATATAATCAGTAACAAACAATTCTTGTAGCTCGGATATCGTACTGAAAATTTATAAATATTTTAATAAAAATTGAATCGAGATTTGGCAATGATTCCATCCAAATGTTAACAACATCATATCTCCAAATCTTGAAAAACTGATTCTTTAAATTGAATAATATTTCAGCAGCTGCAGGTCTACCGTAAAAAGATTCTAAATATTTAAGCGATAGAATTTAACACATTTAATGTTTTTTTAACCTTTACAAACTTGTTTTCAGAAACAGCAACGGATTTTGGCATTTTTATTACATTTTAAAAATTCAAGAATCTGACCATCAGGATTTCTGCTGACATTTATTTGACTGTTAATGCCATCGAAGAAGCTAATAAACTTAATGCAGTTGGAATCAAAATTAAAGAAATATATCAACAACAATGCATAAATATTGATATTAATAAGAAATAAGAATTTTCATTGATTTTCGATTAAATTAATTTTTTCATAAAAATTTGGTTACCGTTATTTTTTGAGTTGTTTTTGCTTCCCTTTGAGATAACTGTAATTCATAAGTATTTTTTATATATAAGGGTGATCCATAAGTTCGTTCCGTTCGTGCGCCCTTCACACTTTTTAAAGAAATTTTTCGTTCCAATATTTAAAAATATTTGAATAAAAAGTTTCTGTGTTTGACAAAAACTCTATTTATGAATGCTCTCTTTATGACTAATTTTTTTTTCGATTAAAAAAGGAAAGGAAAAAAGACAGCAAAAATGGTCATTGAAAATGGAAATGCAGATTTCAAAAAAAACCTTTGAAATAACCGATTGCAAAAAAGGTTATTTAAAAATTATTCTTTTTTAAATGCTTTTTCCGGCCGATGTTGTTCAGTTTGGAAAGAGAGAAAAGAAATTTTTTTGCAAGAAAATCAGGCATGAGAAATACGGCCGAAAAAACGGCCGGCCGCGGCCGCGGCCGAAAATTCGACGGCCGGGCCGGCCTCGCGGCCTAAAATTTTTGGCCGGCCGGCCTGCGGCCGGCCGTGTTTTTCCTATACTAATTTTTTTGCATAAAATTTTAGCCATTTCATTTTTTTTTCCAACATGAAATTAAACAATATTTACATTTTGACATCAGATATCAAAGAAAAACCGATTTAAAGTAAAAAACCTTAAGATTTATAACTTTTAAAATCTTTTAGCAATCATCAAACCATTAGTTTTTGTAACTGTATTTTTTTGCGGCCGGCCGCACGGCCGATCATGACGGCCCGGCCGGCCCTGCGGCCTGAAAAAGTAAGCCGGCCGGGCCGCGGCTGGCCGGCCGTATTTCTCATCCCTGAAGAAAATATGTGTTTTAAAAAAGAGCAAAAAGTTTCTCTTTTCTTCGTCATTAAAAAACAAAGAAAAAAAGATACTTTTTTTGCTGCGTATTGTTGGACAGTGCCCGCTGAAAAAAATTTTATAAACGATTTCCAATATACACATTTCTCTTCTTATTTTTCAAAAATGTCATCTTCTCATTTCTTTATTCCATAAAGTGAATGCTTTTTTTAAAAACTTTTACAAGATCCCAAAAAAGCATTCAAATTTGTGCTTTCCTTTCCAAATTTCACAGTTGGCTCCCTTGTAAGAAACTAAACTTTCTTTATTCAAAAAATAGATAAAAAGACTTAATATTTGTTTTTAAATTTTCGTGGAGTCATAAATTGTTTTTATTATTTTGACATATTTCATTACCAGATGTTTTCCGTGATATTTGCTCTTTTAAACTTTTATAAAAATTTTTGCCGCATAAGATATAGTTAGTAGTCATTCCGGGGGGAATAGCGACATTAGGGCGGAGCCTATTTTTCTCTCTCTCCCGAGCGCAGCTGTTTTCCTTCTCTGTGGTCGGACCACAGTGTTTCTTTCGTGATGGGAGACCACGGGGGACCACGAAAATTTTTTTTAAAATTTTTTTTCAAAATTTTTTTAGATTTTTTTCTTAAAATTTTTTAAATTTTTTTCTTTAAAATTTTTTTAAATTTTCTTGATTTTTTTCTTTAAAATTTTTTCAACTTTTAAATTTTATTTTTAAAACACGACCAAAATAAAACGGACACACATTTTATACTTATACATGCGCTAATTTTTTTCAATCATGAATTCCTTAATTCCCTATACCTGACTGTGTATTTTCAGGATTTTTTTATTACGTAAGAATTTTTATCCCTTAATTATTTCTTAAACTCGTATACCTAAGCATTGTTTTTCTGGATTTTTTCAAGACTTTTTTGTCCCAAATCATGCATTACGCAATCACAAAACACCCAAAATTTCATTGAATTAAACATAAAAAGTTCTTTTTTCATGCGGATTTCCTGTTTTCTTAATTATTTCTTAAACTCGTATACCTAACCGTGTATTTTCTGGACTAAATCAAGACTTTTTGCATGGATTTTTGCCCTAAATTATGACTTTTGCAATCAAAATTAAGCGTTTTTTATGTCTTTTTCATGTTTTTCATGCATGGAGGGAGAGTGAGGGAGGGGGGAGTGAAAAGTGTTTGTCCGTGTAACACCAAATATGGATAAAAAAAAAATTTATTCTCATGTTAACCAAACTTTACAAATTCAAGCAAAACATGGCCAGTGGTGTTAGCACCATATATGGGATTACCATGAAATATTATTACGTAATAGTTATTTTGACGTTTTCTTATGAAAGGCTGTAGGATCAAGGAGGTTAAACTTATTTTTCTTTTGTATTACAGGTGGTTTTAGAAAAGTTTTTGCCAAAACAGGTTTCTTGATTACGGGCTTTTTGACAACAGGATCCTTCTTAGGTCTCGTTCCAAAAAAGGCATTTAACTCGGCATCTGTAAGGCGTTTTTTCTTGACCTTCTTTGGTTTTTGTGGAGTCGGTAAAGGATTAATCATTTCTCTTTTTGGATTTGCATTTTCAAGATTAAAAGGTTCTTTTTCTCCGGTTTCTCGATAATACCGTTTCATGAGCAATAATTGTTGATTTTCCTTGTTTTTTCCAATTGCCTTAAGAGTTTCTGGTAGACTCGAGCCCATTGGTTTATTGCTACCAACTAAATTCTTAAAACGGGGAACGGGTATGGCAATTAACTTTTCCATGCTAAAACATAAAAAATGTTTTAGAAACCCCAAATTTCAACAAAAAGTTTCACAGAAACATGCACGCGAACATATAAAAACGGAAGTATGTACCGATTATTTGTAAAAAAGACACGAGTTTTAAAAAAAGATTTCTTTATTGGACCAGGTCTTCCCTGTTCACTTGACATAAATTTATGATAAAAAAGCTTAAAATGCAAAAGTTCTAGGGATATCGCGAGTAATATCAAGAGAGAGAATGGAATCAAATTCCGAATAAACAATTAATTGGAGTCCAGATTGGGGTACGGGAGCAGAAAACTTAAGGGTAATTGCAGTGGTTCCGCTTTTTTGAAGTCCAACAATATCATTATCGTGGTCATTTTGGAGATCGAATGCATAAAAACATGAATGCGCAGAATATTTCGCGAGTGAAATTCCGTGGTCGGTGGTATCAGACAGATCCTTATAAGCGCGAATAAAGTTATTTTCTTTCCAATTTAACTGAAAAACACTTGAAGGAACGCGTTTTCCATTGGAATTAATTTGAATAGATTGTAAATTATGCGGTGCAAACTCAAAAGGAGACATTCCTATATGTCCATGAAAGGCTTTTGCATCAACTAAACCAGCAAAAATACGTTTTGGGACTTTTCCATTAAACAAAATAAGATCGGTTTGTTGGATTCCAGGGATAAGGTAATGATATTTGATATCGGTTTTGGTATAATTGTATTTAGTCAAGGAACCTTTAATAAGAGTGTCTTGGATTGAACCGGTCAAATCTGGATTCAAGGCATATTGCTTAACATAAAGTTTGCAGTCCAAAATTTCGTATTTATATTCTTGTGAGTCAGTAGAAAGTAAAGTAAAACTTGAATTATGAGGTCTAATTTCAATATCTACGGTTAAATCACTTAGAAAAAGCTTCTTTTGTTGAAAAACATCAATATCAAGAGGGCATGCAGTTTCAAAAGTTTTGCCATCAGTGTACAAATTGCGTCTCGCTTCGAAACCTGGACCACTGATCTGACTTAATTCATCTTCGAAAAACCCAGATGCATTTAAATCTTCAAGTTTGAGCTTGCCTCCAAGACCTAATCTACGCCTAAACCATAAAAATAAATATAACAAACATAATAAACCCTTATTTTACCTCATATATGCATTATAAGCATACAAATCATTTCCGTCATGAACTGTACTTCCATTGAATAAAACTCTAATACTTCGCATAAAAGTTGCCCCAAATCCTTGAATAAAACTAACAGGATCAGAATTTTTAATTGGAATAAACTCGTTTCCCTTCTTTTTAAGAATTTTAAATTTGCTGGTTATGTAAGATTTTGCAAAATCGGCAAAACACATCCCAGTGTTAACGCGAAACTTAATTGGCCCATCAGAAATAGGATGTGAACATGGATATTCCACAAGTGCGCAACTATCAATTCCAGTTAAAGTTGGTTTACAGTTGAATAAATCAACAGATTCTGGCATTTTCTCAATACTCAAAGGATCTAATTTAGACATGATTATCGAAAAATTGAGAGAAAAATTAAAATAAGACTGATTGGTTTCAGAAATAAAGTTAAGAATGACCGTATTTTGTTTAAAACTTATTTTTAACCACAATGATTAATTGCTTTTCGTGGTCTTTCTGACCATGGTCCGCAACACCTGTTATGGTCCTGATCTTTTTTGTGGTCTCGTTCCAGATTTTTCCCGCCAAAACTTTGATAGGCACGCGTCCTTTTTTCTCTTTTCTATCTCAACCATTCTCGAGCGTTGCACTTTTTTTTATCTCAAATGCCTGACCTTTGGCACTTGTTGCCTCTTTTTTAGCTTTTGTGGTGACAGTTTTACGATTATTAATTGCTTTTTCCCTTCTTTTCTCTTCTTTTTTTCTCGATTGAACAAAAATTTTTTTTCCCAAACTTATGCAAAATGAAGATATTTTGTGCTCAAAGGAAGAAAGGGTAAAATAAAAAGAAAAATTTTATGATAAAAATTACAAGAAAATACGAAAATTAAGTAGAAATAAAACAATTTTGAGGAAGGTAAATATTACCAGAATTATTGTCTCGAACGATAAAACCAGGAACATGGACATCTTTTCCTTTGCATTTGTAGTAATACGTTAATGCCAAACGCTCGTTTGTTGTTGTAAAAGTAATTTCTGGATCCACAAGGCGCACATGATTGGTTCGAACAGAGAGTCTTCTAAGGTCAATACTATCCCAATTTGGAATATCACTCAATTTTGTCCAATTAATCGAAAAATAATTACGAAGTCCTTCACGAATATGGCGGTGTTCAAGAGGGATTTTTCCATAGGATAAATATTCATTTAAATTAGGAAAGGACATTCTTTCGGGAAACTTGAGAATAGATACTGATTTTTCGTCCTCACTTAACCTTTTCGGGCTAGCTTTGAACAGTTGTCTTTTGATTATTGTCCTTAATTTTTTAGAATAATGTTAACCCAGCATGTCCTTATTCCTTTTGTGCTCGATAAAACTTCAAAAGTAACAAACAGATTGGAGGGAAATTTAGAATTTAAAGGACAAGGATGGCATTGTGGAGTAAAAAGTTTTCGAATGGATAGAAAATGGTCATTAATGAACGAAACCATGACAATAATTTACACAAATGGATATAAATCTGTGAAAAAACCTAATAATGATCATTCTGTGGAGGAAATGGAACAAGTGTTGGAAGAAATGTTTACCAAAATACGGTCAAAACGAAGCTGTGATACTTGGGAAGATATCATGAACAATGATGAATGTAACGATGATAAAAAACAAAAAGAAAGAGCAAAATCAGTTACACCACCTCCTTCTGTTATGCCTTTTGATGATGAAGTATTAACGAGAAGAAATAAAACAGGAAAATCGAAATCTGTAACTCCTCCACCTTCTGTTATCCCTTTAGAATTTCGAGAAAAGCCAAAAATTACAGATGATAGAATGAAAGTTGTAAATTATCCAACAGATGAACCAGGAGAAAGCGGAGAAAAGTATTATCTTGTTTACAAAAATCTTCGAGATGCCTTCTTATATTCTCCAGAATTACCTCCAGATGCTAATAAATTCTGTGTTTTTGCTCATAATTCAGTCAATTTTACTTATGATTCTGGTATAAACCGTTACAAAGTTAGTTTTGATGGGGAATATGTTCGCGCAATCCACCTTACCCCGGGATTTTCACGTGCACTTGGATTCAAAGAAGTTGTATTTAACAATCAAGTTGCGGATTTGGCTCCAGAAATAGAGAATTTTCATAGCCATGTTGTCATTCATACAAACAATATGATTTGTCCAATTCGTACCGGCCCATATAAGGAAACTATTTTGGCTGCTTTTGGTACTTTTTCAACTACTGTTAAACAAGTTAACTATATTAAATTAAACGTGAACAGAATTGAATCAATTGAAATTGAATTTAAAGATCTTTTTGGTAATCCCATATATGGTGCTAACGCCACTGGGCATATTTTTCTTGAATTTGTAAAGTTTTGACACAAGAATAAACTTTTTTTTTTTTCCATATTTGGTGTTACACGGACAAACAATTTTCACTCCCCTCCCTCACTCTCCCCTCAATGCATAAAAACATGAAAAAGACATAAAAAACGCATAATTTTGATACCAAAAGTCATAATTTAGGGTAAAAATCCATGCAAAAAGTCTTGATTTAGTCCTGATTTTACACAGTTAGGTATATAGAATTATGTAATAATTAAGAAAATAAAAAATCCGCATGAAAAAAGAAATTTTTTCGCTTAATTCAAACAAATTTTGGGTGTTTTGTGATTGCGTAATGCATGATTAAGGACAAAAAAGTCTTGAAAAAATCCAGAAAAACAATGGTTAAGTATATGAGATTAAGAAAATATTAACAACAAAAAATTCTTACGTAATAAAAAAATCCAGAAAATACACAATCAGGTATAGGGAATTAAGGAATCCATGATTGAAAAATTTACATGCATGAAAAATTATAAAATGTGTGTCCGTTTTATTTTGGTTGTGTTTTGAAAATAAAATTTAAAAGTTAAAAAAAATTTTAAAGAAAAAATCAAGAAAAAAAATTTAAAAAAATTCAAGAAAAAATTTCAAGAAAAAATTTAAAAAATTTTCAAGAAAAAAATTTTAAAAAATTCAAGAAAAAAATTAAAAAATTTTCAAGAAAAAAGTTTAAAAAATTTCAAGAAAAAATTTCAAGAAAAAAATTTTAAAAAATTCAAGAAAAAAATTTTAAAAAATTCAAGAAAAAAATCTAAAAAAATTTTTCGTGGTCCGCCATGGTCTCCCATCACGAAAGAAATACTGTGGTCTGACCAGAGAGAAGGAAAACAGCTGCGCTCGGGAGAGAGAGAAAAATAGGCTCCGCCCTAATGTCGCTATTCCCCCCGGAATGACTACTATAGTTGCCCATAGTTTTCAGGCAAAATTTCATTCATTAAAATTAGGGACGCGCATCGCTTTTGGGTAACAGTTTGCCAAAGCAATAATCTTACAAGGGAAGGTAGCAACATGCTCCGCCGCTTTTTGAACCAGACCTATCCTATTATGTAGCCCTAGGGCAGTTATGCATAACCACTCGCTGCTACCAATAAAGTGATGGCTCCCGGGGCAACGGGAGCACTGCCCTAGGCCCATTATATAGATCACAGCTGTGTGCATCTTTCCCTAACTGTCTCCTTTGTCGATATCAATCGACACGCCTCTGGGCGTCACACAAAATATTTCCGGTGAATGGCCTTTTATTATGAAAATTTGTGAAAATGAATTTCGACAAAAGGGCGTGACATAGGGGTTTTTGAAAAATCGTCGACACGGGGGTCGTGGATTTTTCAGACTGCATTGTTAGTCACAAAATGAAAAAATTAGTGAAAAAAATAATTTTTAGCTATAAATTTGATTTCTATCTCATATTAAAGCCCGAAAAATTCTGATTAAGAAAATGTTTATAGTAATATGACATTACATATACTTTTATGGAAAATTATCCCAAAAACCCTTAAAAACGTCTAAAAAACCATGTTTTTTTAATGTAACATAAAAGTGAAGAGCTCAAATGCTCTGAGCTTTTACCATATTATTTTATATGCTTATTAAAATGCATAGGAAAAGAAATTATTGCCGCGGAAAGCCGTTTTTTAATTTAACAGCATAATGAAATTCAGAAATCTTAGTAAATCTGTAAAAAAGAGAGAAAAAATCCTTCAAAAAGCATCCTGAACCTTTATTTATTTTAAAAAAGTACTTAATATAGTATCCTCTGACTTTAGAAATAAATAAAAAGCAACAATATTGAAAAGTAAAGATTTGTAAAATTACCAAATTCAACAAAAAATTGCAAAATCTTAAAGGGAACACTTTTCTTGTTTGGAAAAGCATCAAACTGCAGAAAGTTCCCCGTGACTATTTTCATCAAAAATGCTAAATATTTAAAGATGTTTTTTTCGGAAACTACTTCTTTTTATTATTTTTTATTTTTTCCATTAAATTAAGCAGGGTCATTAGTAGGGATTTCAATTTTGAAAAATTGTTAAGGATGACTTTTAGTTTTTCGATGCGCGTCCCTAATTAAAATGCCAGGAAAGAAGCGCAAAGTTTTACTTGATGTCAAACAAGTTGCAGCTTATCGAAAAAAGCTTCGTCGACCTTTTGTTCATCGACAGTCTCTTCTTCTTTCAAATGAAGAACAAAAGAAATACACTTTCAAAAAACCATTCCCACAAAATTTTTCAACTCCTTCAAATATTATTTATTATATTGCTCGAAATCCAATTTTTTCAAAAGCCCATGAAAATCTAATTTCAACATGCAAATCTCTTCTTTTGATGAGTAAAATTCTTCCTGTTCCAACCTTGTATTGTCACCGTTATGGTTCTCACAAATGGTATGTTGACCGTAATGGTTCAATAAATTTGAAGAATCAAAATTTTAAACTGTGGTTGAACAATTATCTCAATATTTATTCATCTTTGACTAATCTTGTTTCAATTTTGGTGAAACGTATTCACAAATGTGCACTTCAAAAAATTCATATTAACAATCAAATTTTAACTTTTAAAGAACTTCAAATTCTTGTTTCGGGTGGTAATTTTGAAACTGTTAGTTTTCGTAAAAATGTCGTCAAAAATGATGATATTGTTGAATTTGAAAAAGTCTTTGAACTTCTTTGTTGCAAAAATTTATTCATGTAAGAACTATGATTTGATTTTTATTCATTTAATACATAATATTTTATAGTAGCTTCCATCCTAAACATCATGGAATTGGCGAAAATACAACAAGTAAAATTATTGATTTTTTATCCTCTGATCATATACCAGTTCAACAACGTTTTTCTTTCTGGAAAATAACAGAAAAATTTGATTTTCATTTATTTTCGCTTTTTTTAAAGGTTTGTTTTTTTACTTTTGTTAATTAAGCTAAACCGTTTCATTTATATTTCTTTAATTTAAGGCGAATATGACTGGTCGACAACATAAAATCGATCTTGAATTTGTTGATGAAATTTCTGATGCTTACAAAAATCAACTTCAACAATTTGTTAATCAAATTATTCAAATTCGGGGAATTTATGCTCATACTGTTCCAATAATTGAGTTTCCTTGACAAGATGAAGAAGCATCTCTTGAACTTTGGAGAATGCGTCAAGGAAAAGTTAATGGAATTCTTTGAATATTATATTCATTACTTTTTTATTTAAATTCATCAACAGGTTAATGCTGTTTTCATCATTATTTTATTGTTTTTTTCAGTTTAAACTTTTGATATTTTTACTGTTATTGTTAACTTTTTTTGTTTTTTTTGACTGTCTCGGATCTGATCGACTTTTAATAACTTTATTGTTATTAGTTGTTTTACTTTCTTCATTTTCCAAATATGGAATGTTTGTTTTTTCATTTTAGTTTCCTTGAATAAAATCATTATGACGTTGCAATGTTTTTTACCGTATTTTTTTAGCAAAAAATTTGCATATTTTTTCCTATAATTTTAAATACAATTTTTCAAACTTTGGGTTACGATAAAGTTTGGATCTGGACTTTGAAAATTTTTTACAATTGATTCTTTTTTGAGTAATAGAAAGAGGAAGATTGCAACCGAAAATGTCGTTGAAAAAGGAAATTGAAGAACCCATTGCAAACAGAAAATTCAATAAAAGCCCCCAGATCCAAAAAGAGGTCAACATTCAAAGGGTCAAAATCGACGTTGGCAACAACAAGAAGAAGGGGGCCGTCCAGAGTTAATCAACCGCGTGGTTTTCTCTCTCTTTTCCTTCTTGGATTTATTCTTGTATTTTATTTTGCCTTGTATTTTTAAGTTCTTGTATTATTTGTTATCCAAATAAACTTTGTGCCTTATTGAGGTTCAATCAGTTCAAATTATTCAACCCCTTGCTTAATGCCTTGCTTGCCCCCACAAAAAAGTTACTTTTTTTCTTTATTTAAAAAAACAAGTATGAAAGAAATATTTTTTGGCGGGTTTTTTGTCTGCTTATTTTTGCTTTTTATGATACAAACAATTTTTTCTGCTCGGATTGACCCCATTTCATTCGATCAACACATCTTCCATTTCTTTGAAAAAGCCAGTCACTTTTTTATTGTCAAAAAATTGCCTTAATATCTTTTAATTTTACCTTTTTCAATTGTTTTGCTGATAGCTTGGGGAATTTACATGACATACAACTTTTGTGGTGTACACGTTGTATTCAAAAAATAAATAAGACTAGTCCATTTTTTTGTACTAGTATAAAGTTTTCGAGATATACGGCAAGATATGAATATGTAAATTTTTAAGACCCCAAAACGGCATCATAAAATGCATTAAAACACTCAAAATTTGTTGGGGAGTTTCATCTGGACCTAAAAAAACCCTTTTAATTTGCTACTTTTGCTTAATTCGCAATTTTCGATTTTTCATGCCTCAAGGGATATAGCTAATCCCCTTTATCCCCCCAGGGGGATAAAAAAAATCCGAGTTAAGACGGTTCTTAGGGACTATATAAAAGTTTGTCTACCAAAAATCAGCTTTCTGGACCCCTTTGAAAAATCGAGTCCTCCCCCTTACTCGAATTTGAAAAAAATGCGTTTTACTTTTTATTTCTGCATTTTTGTAGTGTCTGTAGTTGGTCTCATTGTTTTCAAACAATTTATGACATCTGCTACCGTGACTTGTTTTCTTTCATATTTCCGAGCATCTTTCTTGCATGTGATATAAGTATCCATATTTTTTAGATATTAATATTTCTGCCAAAATGCTTGGTAAAAGGATCAAATCTATACTTGATGGCACAGAAGTTTCTGAGTATCGCAGAAAGCTTCGAAGACCTTTTGTTGAACCTGTTCTTTCAAATGAAGAACGAAAGAAATATTCCTTCAATTCACCTTTTCAACAAACATTTTCTCTTCCAGAAAATATTACATATTACATGGCACGCAATCCAGTATCTCCAAAAAGACATATAAAAATAATTTCAACATGCAAATCTCTTCTTAAAATCAGTAAAATTCTTCCTCTTACACATTTGGTTCATTATCGTGGTTCTTACGAATGGTGTGTTGACAAAGTGACCCTGGATTTGAAGAATTTTTGTTTCAAACTTTGGGTTAATTTCGGCATCGTGAATTATTCATCGTTGCATAATGTTGATAATGTGGATATATATGTTGCTTCATCCTTGATTAAACAGACATATAAATTTTCGCTACAGTTATTGAAAATTCATGATCAAGTTTTAACATTTAATGAACTTCTATTTCTTGTTTCCGGAAGTAATTTGAAATTTGTTGAGTTTTATGAAAATGTCATCAAAAATGCAGATGGAAGCATCGTTGAATTTGAAAAAGTTTTTGAAATTCTTTGCTGCAAAAAATTGAAAATGTAAGTTTTTCATAACGTGTTTACTGATGAAATATGTAAATTTCTTTAGTACGTTTCATCCAGAACACCATGGAATTGGCAAAGAGACAACAAATAAAATTATTCAATTTTTATCATCTGATCAAATTCCAGTTAAACACGTCATTGTTTTATTAAAAGTTTCCGAGAATCTGGATTTTCACTTATTTTCTAAATTTTTAAAGGTTTGTTTTATTTTGTTACGAACCATTTTATTTTATAACTTTTTTTCGTTTTTAGGCGAATATGACTGGTCGACAACATAAAATTAATCTTTCTTTTTCTGATGAAATTTCTGATGCCTACAAAAATCAACTTCAAGAATTTGTAAATGAAATTATTCAAATTCGCGGAATATATGCCCATACTATTCCATTTATTGTTTTTCCTGGTCAAGATGTAGAAGCAACTAAAGAACTTATGAGAATGTGCCAAAAAAAAGTCGATGGAATTCTTTGAATTCCAGATTCATTAATTGTTCATTATTAGAATTATACGGCGCTTTAAGGGGAAGGAGTAAAAATAGTCATCATCTGGATTATCCCATCACTGTTAAGCTTGACCTTTGCCAAAATTTAATTATATATTTTTTATTTTTGCCAGGCGTGCGTATAACGTTGTCTCTCTCTCTCCATTTGTTCATTATTGATCTCTATATTTTCTTTTTTTTTGCTTTGACTGAGTATCCTTCTTTCCAATCATAACCAGCATTTTCATTTTTTCTCATTTTCTATTTATCGTTGGCATACTTTTAATTGTTAGATTCTAACAGTTTGATTTTCATTGCAATTTTGATTTTCGCCGAAAATTTTGATTTTTGTATGATAATTTTGTGAACATTTATTCTCGTTGTATTTTAAAACTTATATGTATTTTTTAAATAAAAAGCTTTTTTGCTGTATTTTTCCTTTTTTTAAAACAAAAACTTCGATTCATGCCAAAGAAGATGCCGCTTATCGAGAAAAGCTTTATTAACATGTAAAATCTATTCACTGTGATTATGAACAAAAGGAGTATACTTTCAAAAGTTGCAATTCTCCCGTATTTTTTGAAATTTAAGAAAGTAATATAAAACCTATGTTTTGCTTTTAAATTTTCGTAATATCTATTTTTGTTTTTGCAAAACATAATAATCACTTTGTGTTTTATCTACTTCTTTTACATTTACAAAAGGTTGTGCTTTATTTAGTAAATAAAATTGTCGATCTTTCTTTTCAGACAATCCATCGTTAAAATGCCTGGAAAGAAGTGCAATTGTGGGATTGATAACGAAGAGATTGCTGCATATCAAGAAAAGCTTCAACCACCTGGCGTAGCCGTGAAACTTACAAACTCTCGAATTAGATAAAAAGATAAAATGAAAGAAACGTTAAATTTTTGCTTCTTTGTTTTTTGAACTTATTTTCGATAATCCAAGAGATAAATTACCCACAAATATTTAATTGTTCCTCGGTCAAAATGTTGAGGAATAATCCCAAACATGTAATTGATTACATAGAAGTTATTGATCAATCGCCTAGACCCCTTATTCTTTCAGATGAGGAACGACAAAAATCTACTTTCAAATCACCATTCCTTCAAGAATTTTCCCTTCCATCAAATATTTTTTATTATATTGCAAAAAATCCGGCATTTCCAAATGGTCATCTCAAATTTATTTCAACATGCAAATTTCTTGCTCGAATGAGTAAAATTCTTCCTGTTAAAAGAATGGCACATTATTCAAATGAAGATTCCTACAAATGGGAAGCGAACAATCAAGAATCATATAATTTTAAGACACAATTTTTCAAGGTTTGGATTTATGATGAAATTTCCATCTGGAATGGTTCGGGTCTTGCTTCAACTTTGGTTAAAAAAATTTATAAATCTTCAATTCGTCTTATTTGTCTTGTACATCAAGATCTAACTTTTGAAGAACTTCAAATTCTAGTTTCTGGAAGTGCTTTGGAAACTGTTTATTTTCATTACAATGTCATCAAAAATGATGATGGAAGTGTTACAGATTTTGAAAAAGTCTTTGAACTTCTTTGCTGCAAAGAATTGAAAGTGCAAGTTTTTATAATTTTTGATAAATCCGTCAGTATAGTTCTTATTTCAGTGATTTCGTGGATGAACAACATGGAATTGGTAAAAATACAACAGAAAAAATTATACAAATTTTATCTTCTGATCAAGTCCCAAATGAACAACACATCTGCTTTTACGATGTTCCTCAAAATTTCGATCTTCAATTATTTTTTGAATTTTTAAAGGTCAGTTATTGGTGTTTGTGTTTATCTTGCCTGAATTATTCAAATTATTCATTTTTAGACAAATATGACTGATCGACAACACACAATCGATCTCGAATTTGCTAAAGAAATTTCTGATGCTTGCAAAAATCAACTCCAACAATTTGTTAATGAAATTGTTCAAATTCGTGGAATTTATGCACATACTGTTCCAATAATTGAATTTCATGATCAAAATAGAGAAGCATATGTAAAACTTGACAAAATGCGATATGAAAAAGTTGAAGGAATATTAAGGAAAACAAATATTTAGTTTTGCTACCTTTTAAATAAATCTCTCTTCCAAATTTTTAATAATTACTTCCAAGGTGCGAAATAAATTTTTCTTATTTATCAAATTTTGTTTACAAATCAAAAAAAAAATTCATAAATATCTAATGCTGACTGGCAATATAAGCTTTTGTTGTCGACGAAAACTCAGGTCTACAGAATCTAAAGTAAAAACACTTTTTTACCTTCACACATTCATTACGACCCCAGGAACTGATACAGTATGTTCTCCCATCTCTTTTTCTTTGCGAACACACTTTTGCAATGACAGTTTGTAAAAAATTTATCTGTTGATTACCTTTCTTTTTTTCTCGTGAATAAAGGATTGTCGAGACGTCACGTAACGAATTTTATGGGTTGGTAAGGTAAAGACAGATGTTACGCGGCTTTGATTTTGTCGGCAAAGAGCTTTGATGTTTTGTTACCTAATGAGTGGGAAGGGTTCGAAATTTGTGATTTTACCGTTACGTAACGTCTGGACAATCCTAAAGTTCAAATAATGGTTATGTGAAGAAAAGATAAAATGGCGATTTTTCTAAAAACGACACAAATAAATCTAAAGGTTTACTTGAATTTTTTTCTATCGTCCAGTTTATACTAGTTTTTGTTGAATCACCAAAATAAGGACAGTAGTTTTTGTTTGTTTTTACTTTGACACTTCATTGTTTATTAATAAACATTGCAAAGCAAAAATAAAATAAATAGATGAAAATTTAAAATGCTCGATGTTTGGCATTTTGTCCAACAACAAAAATTACATTCTTTGTTGATTTTTTTTTGTTGCGCAAACGCAATTTTTATCTCTTTCAAACAATACAAATATATTTTTAATTAAATTATCATTAAAAAAAGATTTAATTTTCGCTTTGTAATTTTTCACATTATCATCATTTTTTTCCTTTATGGTTTACATTCCTTTTTTGCAAGCTCGAGAAAAATCGAGTCAACGTGAATATTGTAATTATCAATTAACAAATATTATTTGATTCATGTAATATAACTGTCGATCTTTTTTCAGGCAAAATCTTCAAACATCAAAATGCCTGGTAAGAAGCGCAAACGCGTAATTGATCTTAAAGAAGTTGTTGCTTATCGACAAAAACTTCGTCGACCTGCTGGTACTCCTCTCAAACTCACAAATCGAGAAAGAAAGAAATTTACTATCAAATCTCCATTTCCTCAGCGTTTCTCAATTCCACCAAATATCCTCCGTTATATTGCTCGAAATCCTTCTTCACCAACTGGACATTGGAAATTTATTTCAACGTGCAAAGCTCTTGCTCGAATGAGCCGAATTCTTCCTGTTAAATTACTCTATCACGATATTGGTGATGATTGCTACAAATGGATGGCAGATGGTGAATTGATTAATTTAAAGGATAAGTTTTTCAATCTTTGGGTTCATGATAAGCTTTGTATCTGCGATTTATTGCCAAATCTCGCTTCGACTCTCGTTAAACATATTCATAAATTTTCACTTCGAGAACTTATTGTTGAAAATCAAGTTTTAACTTTCGCAGAACTTCAACTTCTTGTTTCTGGTGGTCACTTGGAAGATGTTTGGATTGAAGAAACGATCGTCAAAAATGCTGATGGTAGTATCACTGAATTTGAGAAATTTTTTGAACTTCTTTGTTGCAAAAATTTTAATATGTAAGTTTTTTGCAATTTTGATTTCATTCATTTGTATGATTCCCTTTTCAGTTATTTTCCCGATGAACGCCATGGAATTGGCAGAAATACGACAGCTAAAATTATTGAAGTTTTATCATCTGAACAGATTCCAGTTGAACAGCGCATTGATTTTTTGAATATCCCGGAGGATTTTAATTTAACTCTACTTTTCAAATTTTTAAAGGTTTCTTTTGCTTAATTTAAAATGTGTTCTTATTGATTTTTCCGTTTTTAGGAAAATATGACTGGTCGTCAACATTCATTTTATCTTGATTTTTCTGATGGAATTTCTGAAGAATACAAAAATCAACTTCAAGAATTTGTTAATGAAATTATTAAAATTCGTGGAATTTATGCTCATACTGTTCCGACTATTTATTTTCCAGGTCAAAATGAAGAGGCATTTAATGAACTTTGGAGAATGCGCAATGAAACTGTTGAAGGGATTCTTCCAAAATTTTAGTTTGTTCGCTTAATTTAATACATTTATCAAATGATTTATTTCTATATACCGTTTCTTTTAATAACTTTTGATTGTTCTTTTTTTTGTGTTGAATAAAAAACTTATGATTCCTTTGAAAAATTCTTTTGTTGCAACATATGTTTTTAAAATTATTTGAAGACCTTTATAAATCATCTAAAATATGTGTTTTAGCATGATTTATTAATATTAACAAATTCAATTAAAACAATCATAATTAAATGTTTCATGTTTGAATGGGAAAAGGGAAAAAGTTACTGCTAATAAAAGTAAACAAGAACTACAAAAGGTGAGGCAAAGGATTGAATCATACCTGGCACACCCTTCTCGACTCCTCTCACATAAAGAAAGATCCATTTCCTTTTTTGCATGATCAATTTTGTGATAAAAGCATTTTAACTTTTAACGATTATTTTTTTTTCTTTCGCTTTTAATTAATTTTTCTGAATAACATTAAGATTTTTGTCTCTAATTTAACCTGCAAATGCCTCAAATTTATTAAAATTAAAAATATTTTGTATTAAAAAAAAATATTTAATTTATTGATTCTGCGTTTTGTTTTCGTTGATTCTTATTTATCCAATTTGAAGTTTTTCTTACAAAAACAAAATTATATTGAAAAATGACCGTTTAAATTTATTCGAATATACCAATATTTTTGTTAAAATGGATAAATTTTTAGACACAAAATTTATTCCTTAAAAATGCCTGGGAAGAAGCGCAATGTTGTAAGTGATACCGAAACAATTGCTGAATATCGTAGAAAGCTTCGAAGACCCCTACAACCTATTCTTTCTAATGAAGAACGAAAGAAATATACTTTAAAATCTCCGTTCCCGCAAGAATTTTCCCTTCCGTCAAATATTCTATTTAATGTTTCACGAAATCCATTTTCACCAAATGGACATCTCAAATTTATTAAAACATGCAAATTTCTTGCTCGAATGAGCCGAATTCTTCCTATTGAAAAATTGGCACATTATGATATTTTTGATGATATCTATAATTGGAAAGCAGACGCAGAAGAACTTATAAATTTAAAGAATAACTATTTCAAATTTTGGTTGTACGGGGAACTTTGCATAAGCACGAATTCGATGTCTAATCTTGCTTCAATTTTTGTTAAACAAATGTACAAATTTATACTTCGAGAAATGTTTATTCAAAATCAAATTTTGATAATTGAAGAACTTCAGATTCTTGTTTCTGATGGAAATTTGGAAAATGTTGAGTTTTTTAAAAATGTCATCAAAAATGGAGATGGAAGTATTACAGAATTTGAGAAAGTTTTTGAACTTCTGTGTTGCAAAAAGTTGACCATGTAAGCTTTTTGCAGTTTTTAATAAGTGCATTTGAATAATTACGTTTACAGTTCTTTTCCTGATAAACATCATGGAATTGGCAAAAATACAACAAGCAACATTATAGAAATTTTATCATCTGATCGAGTCCCAAAAGAACTGCGTATTTTTTTACGGAATGTTCCACATGAATTTGATTTTCCACTTTTTTCTAAATTTTTAGCAGTCAGTTTATAGTTATTTTAGTTTATCATACCTTGTGCATTTTTTTCAAATTTTACTATTTTTAGGCAAATATTAATAGAAAGCAATATTCAATTGAGATGTATTTTTCTGATTAAATTTCTGATGTCTTTAAGAATCAACTTCAATTATTTGTTTATAAAATTATTCAAATGCGTAAAATTTATGCTCAAGCTGTTCCCGTGATTGGTTTTCCTGGTCATGATTTTGATGCTTATTTTAAAATTCGTCAAATGTGTGAAGGAATCCTTAAAAATTAAGGTCAGAGCTTGTTTGCATTTTTAAATGTGTTTATTGAAAAGTTATTCTTTTTTGCAATTGCGTTTTTGTTAAAAAAACCAAATAAAATCTTGAAATAGTGCTTTTTTACTGTTATCAGTTATTTGTTTTTCAATTTATGTACTATTAGCTTCACCATAATTTATCAAGTTAAATCAATAACCTTCTTGCAGGAAGCTTCTTTTTTAACATTTGTTGATTCATTATCCGATCCGAGTTAAAAAATGTTATAAATAATTCTTATCAAAAGCATTCACTTAAACATCGTTGAAAAATCTTTGAAATTGAAAATACTTTTTGATCTTTGCTGATTAATTAGAAACAATAAATTTGAATTTTTAAAATTATTTGTATGATAAGATTCTTCCAGTGTTACCGAGGCGCCGACGCCGACACCGGCGCCTCCATTTAGGCAAAATCGGTTACACTGGATTCTTCTGCGAAAGACGTTTACTTTTACTACGCTTTTTTAAGAGATAGTCTACGAGAGAATTTGAAAATTCAGGGTTGAAGCGGAACCGAGAATTTTAAAATGAAATTTTTTGTGGTCCATTCGATTAAACTAGGTGAAAAAAGGTTATTCTGAAGGTTTTGGGTCAATCTATCTCGTACTTTTGATTTAACTATATAATAAAGTTACTATATAGCCAAAAATGGAAAAATTCAGGAAAAATCCAAAAGTGAACCAATCAAAACGTTATTTCTCATGATTGTACATATAAGTAAGGGCTATTAGTTGCACTATACAAAAAAATTTTATCTGACCCATAATGTCGAAATTTTGGCTATTGTAATTTTCGACACAGAAGAAAAATTTGCATATTTAGCCGGCAAGACCAAAGTCATACCGCATTGAATAGCCCTATTTCTGGGCTTTCCAAAAATATAAAATTTGTTGAAATCGGTGGGCAGAAAAACGATAGCCAGTAAAAAAGGTGCACGTGATCAATATCTCCAACATGAACCTTGGGGCAAAACTCATGTTTGATGAAAGATATTGACATGAGCTGACTTAAAATATGAAATATCATGTTAGTAGAGTATACTGGATGAGTTTCATGACATTTGGATATGTTTTTGAAATATGCCATCAATGTGAAACTTCGAAATTTAGCAACATCAGACTTCGAAGGAAAAATCATGGTAATTTGGGTTTTTAGTTAAAAATAAAAGAGTTGATGCTTTTAAAACATTAAATAGATGTAACATAAGTAATTATAAGCAACGAACATTGATATATTGGCCATTTTTGATTTTTCCGGCCGTGTCAAAATTTACCCTATTTTTGACCATTTTTTGAGGTATCAAAATTCTGTCAAACATTATACCTACCAACTTTTTTTGCCGTTACCGATCAAATATAACATGTTTAGAGTTAGTAGGTACAATTTCAACACCTGGGGATACCCAGATATTATTTCCCATCATTTTAAAAATCATGGTATTTTACGTATTTAAATTATCTCTAAAATCCATGTTTTTTGCATTCAAAAAGGTTCAAACTACCTCAAAATTATTTTTTATGATTAATAATGCCAGTCAAAATCATTTAGGAACACATTTAATGCCTAAGCAAATTTTTCAAAAATTTTGATTTTCTGTATTTTTCGAATTATTGATTTTTTGTCGAATGGTTTTCTGTTTCTGTTTAATGTTACTCAAAAGTACGAGATAGATTGACCCAAAACCTTCAGAATAACCTTTTTTCACCTAGTTTAATCGAATGGACCACAAAAAATTTCATTTTAAAATTCTCGGTTCCGCTCAATTCAAATTCCCTCGTAGACCTTCTCTTAAATGCCCACTTTTTTTTGGCATTTTGTCCATCAACATCAACTGAATTCTTTGTTGATTTTTTTGTTGGAAAGAACGCAGATTTTATCTCTGTCAAATAAACAAATGTTTTTCTGTTTTTAAATTTAATTATTAATAAATAAAAGATTTAATTTTCGCTTTACCGTCTTCCTTTTAATCATCATTTTTTTCTTTTACTGCTACATTTCTTTGTGCCAATTTGTGTAAACCTGATCAACGTGAATATTGTAGTTTTTAATTAGCTGTTTTTTTAATTGATGAAATTTAACACTAATCTTTTTTAGATAACAACTTGAATCATCAAAATGCCTGGTAAGAAACGCAAAGCTCCGATTGATCTCAAACAAGTTGCTGCTTATCGACAAAAACTTCGTCGTCCTGCTGGTACTCCACTCAAACTTACAAATCGAGAAAGAAAGAAATTTACTATTAAAGCGCCTTTTCCTCAACGATATTCACTTCCTCCAAATATCCTCCGTTATATTGCTCGAAATCCTTCATCACCAACTGGGCACCTCAAGTTTATTTCAACCTGCAAAGCTCTCGCTCGCATGAGCCGAATTCTTCTGGTTAAATCACTCTATCACAGTTTTTATGACGATCTCTTCACATGGTCAGCAGATGATGAATTCATTAATTTGAAGGATCGGTTTTTTAATCTTTGGGTTTATGATAAACTTTGTATCTGGGATTTATTGCCAAATCTCGCTTCAACTCTCGTTAAACATGTTCATAAATTTTCACTTCGAGAATTTGTTGTTGGAAGTCAAGCTTTAACTTTTGAAGAACTACAAATTCTTGTATCTGATAGTCACTTGGAAGATGTTTGGGTTGAAATGATGGTCGTCAAAAATGCTGATGGAAGTATCACAGAATTTGAAAAAGTTTTTGAGCTCCTTTGCTGCAAGAAATTGAATATGTAAGTTTTTGTAAATTTTGATTTGTACATCAATAAATTTCTGTTTTCAGTGAATTGCATCCTAACCATCATGGAATTGGTACAAATACAACACGTAAAATTATCGAAATTTTATCGTCTGATCGGATTCCAGCTGAACAAAACATCAGTTTATTGAATCTCCCGGAGGATTTTAATTTAACTCAACTTTTCAAATTTTTGAAGGTTTGTTAAAAAAAATTTTTTGTTTTGTTTATCTAAATTTTAAAACATTCCTTTGAAGTTTTATATTTTTAGGAAAATATGACTGGCCGACAGCATTCTTTTTATCTTGAATTTGATGATGGAATCTCTGAAGCTTATAAAAATCAACTCCAAGAATTTGTGAATGAAATTATTCAAATGCGTGGAATTTATGCACATACTGTTCCATTTATTTCTTTTCCTGGTCAAGATGAAGAAGCATTTCGCGAACAATGCAGAATTCACAATGAACCTGTTGAAGGAATTCTTCGAAAGCCGGGTACTTAGTTTGCTTGCTTAATTAAATACTTTTATCATTATTCTTTTATACCGTTGTTTTTCTTTTAATAATTTTTTGTTTGTTCTTATAAGAAATTTTTTTACTCTTTTCTTTTTTTGTTAAATTTTAAAGTGCTTTATTTGTCTTGAATAAAATCTTCTGTTTTTGAAACACTTTTTTTATTTTATGATTAATAAAAACGAATCAGTTATTATTCGATGAATGATATCTTCCTTAAATTTGCATATTTTCTGTTGAAGGTAATATTTTGTGCGGAAACAAATTGAATAGTGCAACTTGAGGAAAAACTTTGGCATGTCTTTTGTTTGCTTCAGACGTAATTTTTAGATTCTCCCAATAAAGGGTAGTTCATTTTCACGGAAAGAAAAAACTGGAAATTTCTTGATTCTTCATTAGTTTTTGTTACTTTTAAATGAGATCTAGCATTTGCAGTTTTTTTGTTTTCGCCAGAACGTTTGTTAAGTTGAAACAAAACTAATACCAACTTTATCGGTATTTTTTTATTCATTTTTGATTTTACACTCACATTTTTTGCCTTTTCTTTAGTTTGCACATTTTTTTTGATTCACACGCACTTTTTCTGTCTCTCGTTGGAAGCAAACAAAGTATTTTCAATTTTGTTTTGTTGTTTTTTGTCAAAATTGTTTTAGCAATTGTGAAATCTACTTTTCTTAAAGTGTCACATGTTTGTCTTATCGTTTCTCAGCTTTCTTACCTTTTTTTTATTTTATCGATTGCGAACACTTATTTTATATTTTTTTTTATTAATATTATAATTTTCGATTGTCACATTTCTCAAACATCTTTAATTAAGTAACATCTTACTGTATTCTCTTAGTTGATGTTATGTCTAAAAATATCAATTAGAAATAAATATTAAAACTTAATCAAAACCAATCAAACTTTGATCAAATGAAAAGCTTTATCCCTGGTTGTGGAAAAAGTTTCTCCTAAAAAAGGTAAACAAAGACTAAAAAAAGAATCGGAAAGGAATGAATCATCATATGTACCTGACACACCTTTCTCTTCCCCCTAACAAAAAAAAGAACTCATCACTCTTTCTTGCAGTACATTTTGCGTTAAAAACGATTTACCGATAACCATAAATTTCTTCCTCTTCTCTTTTCACTGATTTTCTTAAAATTGTGACTTACATTTCAATTCGGCTTCTTTCCCAAAATTTCATCCACCTCAAATCTTCCAAATAAAATCAATAATCCCTTAATGGAAAACCAAAATAAATAAAAAACGTTTATTGTTTTTACTTCTTTGTTTCTTGCTTTTCTTATTCAAACTTATTTTCGACAAAAACAACATAAAAAAAATTTTTTGTGTTGTTTTTTTTATTTTTACAACGATTGAATCACATCGTTTAAAAATCACCGTTTATATTTTTTCAGATTTGTAAATATTTTTCTTTAAGTCGATTAATTTTTAGACAAATACCTTCAATCAAAATGCCAAAAAAGAATCGCAAAACTGTAATTGAAGTTAAAAAAGTTATTGATCGACGGCCTGGACATCTTATCCTTTCAAATGAAGAACGAAAAAAGTATATTATTAAATCTCCGTTCCCCCAAGAATTTTCACTTCCTTCAAACATTATTTATTACATTGCTCGAAATCCAGCATTTTTATATGGACATCGGAAATTAATTTCAACATGCAAATCTCTTCTTTTATTGAGCCGAATTCTGCTTGTTAAAAGATTAATTCATAATCATGGAGATGATTGGAACACATGGAAAGCCCCGGATCTAGTAACAATTAATTTAAAGAATCAATTTTTCAAATTCTGGATCCATGATCATCTCGTTATTCAAACCGCACCATCGCCAAATCTTGCGTCAATTTTGATAAAATATTGTTATAAATTTTCACTTCGAGAAATTGAAATTTATTCACAAGTTTTAACTTTTGAAGAACTTCAAATTCTTGTATCTGGTGGAAATTTAGAACAAGTTTTTTTTATCAAAAACATTGTCAAAAATGAGGATGGAAGTATTACAGGTTTTGAAAAAGTCTTTGAACTTCTTTGTTGCAAAAATTTAGGAATGCAAGTTTTTCTTCTATATTGGTTGCATCAATAGAATTGGGTTTTTAGTTCACTTCCGCACGAACAACATGGATTTGGCCAAAATACAATATATAAAATTATTGAAATTTTATCATCTGATCAAATTCCAGTTGAACAATATATCCGTTTAAACCATATTCAAGATAATTTTGATATTGATTCATTTTCGCAGTTTTTAAAGGTAAGCATAAAATTTTGTTAAACTTTGTTAATCCACTTTTTAAACTTTTTCCATATTTCAGACAAATATTACTGGTCGACAACATACAATTGATCTACATTTTGCTGATGAAATTTCTGAAGAATACAAAAATCAACTTCAAGAATTTGTTAATGAAATTATTAAAATTCGTGGAATTTATGCCCATACTGTTCCATTGATTGTTTTTCCAGGTCGAAATGAAGAAGCATTTAATGAACTTTGTAAAATGCGGCATGAAACCGTTGAAGGAATTTTAAAAAAGTTGGGTACTTAGTTGGTTTGCTTAATTATATCATATAATTTATATGTATATATTTTTCAGAAAGTAAATCTTCTTTATATTTGTTTTTCATTAGATAACTTGTGATATCTCTTTTATTATTTTTCGTTAACATTTTTTCATAATTTTTGCTTGCGTTCTACAATCGTTGCAACATGTTTTTTGATAATTTGTTCTTAAAGGAGGACATGCTGTATAGTTTTGTACATAGATTTTAACACATTAAATTATTTGACATAATCTAGAAACTTTGTTTGATGATGAAGCATATCGGCAACTTTATAAAATGCGTCGTGGGCATGTTGAAGAAATTCTTAAAAAACCTGGTACTTATTTTGCTATTTTCATTTGTTTTTCTTTGATGTGAGTAAAAGGAACGATAACAGAAATTACTATGAACTGCTCGTTGGTCATTGACGATCGAATAAACAATCTTGAAAGCAAAAACTTTATTTAAAAATACATTTCAACAATACAAATCACATTTGATACCAAAAAAACACAAAAAAGTAGTTTATAAATTCAATTTATAAAAGTGGTTAAAACTTGATCCGATGGTTTTCTTCTTGTGGCAATGTCTTACAATTGAATATTTTCATTACTAATTTCCCAAAAAGTTATTTATCCGGACCTTTCCTAGTCCAGGAATGCCATTTACAGCTGCTTTAAGACTTTCTTCTTCGCCTCGATTTAATCGTTTGAAAGCAAACTTTGCATCAGGAGATGCATTTTTCTAAAATTATTAAAAATAAAATTTGCATAATTTTAAGAATGAATCTTACAATAACAAAATCAGCCAATGTTGAATGCGAATTTGGAATGAAAATGGGTGGGATTTCGGTGATATAAAAAAATTTGATTTTTTGATTGAAAGTAAGACGAAGCATTTTTTGGGCAGTTTCACGAGTATAAAATCCATCAATTATTGCGTCAGAAGGAACACTGAAAAAAAATGTTAAATTAAATAGGTAATTTTTGAGATTATGTTGATAATATTATGTTTCTCATTGGCAAAAAGGAAAAGCAAAAGCTTAAAAGATTTGCATAATTATGTTGATCATCTTCTTTTAATAATAATAAATTTTGCCGCAGTTTCATGTTATGTTAAATGCCCTGTTTTATGCCAAAAATCAGGGAAAAAATCTAGAAGCTTTAGTCCTCAAGATTCTTTTTTCTTCTGCCTTAATTTTTTTGTGACCTTTAAACACCCCGCGGCTGCCTCCCTTTTTCTTCTTTTTATTTCAATTTTAAATTACTCACGGTGTGTCGAACGCGTCGGTGAGACTTTTTGCCAAAACGACTTTTTCCATATTAAATTTTAAAACCTAGATTCTGAAGGACTGAAACAATTTAAACGAATTCTGTAAAACCAGAAAAAAAGAGCATCATCTCTTTAGTATGAATGAGCAGGAAATTGTTAAATTCGGATTCTGAATCCTGCAGGATTCAGAATCCAAGAAATTTTTTTTCTCCAGAATCCATAAATGTGGTATCACTAGATTCGTCTCGACGAGTAGATTACGACAAGAGGAAAAAATTTTAGTTTTCGACGATTCTGAAGCTTGGTTCAGTGTTTTAAAAATTTCTACTGTATTTTTTTCTTTTGAAGTTTACGGCTTCAGAATCTTCGAAAACTAAAATTTTTTCTTCTTGTCGTAATCTACTCGTCGAGACGAATCTAGTGATACCACATTTATGGATTCTGGAGAAAAAAAATTTCTTGGATTCTGAATCCTGCAGGATTCAGAATCCGAATTTAACAATTTCCTGCTCATTCATACTAAAGAGATGATGCTCTTTTTTTCTGGTTTTACAGAATTCGTTTAAATTGTTTCAGTCCTTCAGAATCTAGGTTTTAAAATTTAATATGGAAAAAGTCGTTTTGGCAAAAAGTCTCACCGACAGTTTTTGAAGGATTCGACACACCGTGTTACTGGGAATACTTTTCGATTGTTATCTAACGCTGGCATCACAATTTTTGTTTCTATTTTTCATGAAAAACTACTACAAAAAGATGAGAATCACTGTCAAAACAGCCTTGGAGCTTTTTTTTCTTCTATTTAAAAAACTCAAATGCAAGGTTTTTTTGGGAGAAAATTTTTTGAATATTTCATTCTTATTTTTAAATCACGATGAAAAGCGACAAAAATATGCCTTCAAAGAAAAAATATGCAGCGATTGGCAGCATTGTGATCTCTTATTGTTCTCGAAAATTCTCAAATTTGCAAATCCAAAAAAAGTAACATTATCTAAAACTTACCATTTAAATTGTGTAATATTTGGAAGTAATTCCAGAATTGTCTCAAGTGGAACAACCCTAGCATTATCAGCATCATTGATAATAACAAATTTTAGAAGTTGAACATTTTCCAAGGTGTTTGAATTTGTTAAAAATTGAAATTCTTTGAAAGTAATTGATTGATTTTCAAATTTTAAATGTCGAAGATTACAACATTTAATTTTTAAAATTATTGATGAAAGAAGGGTTGTTGCAGCCCAAGACGAGATTTCAAGAGAATTGCAAAGATTATAATTATCGAGATTTATTTGATTAATGTAGCCGGGATTAGTCAAAAATGAATGTTCAATGAAGGTTGATAAACTTTGAAAATCTGCTATTACTAATCGATGACAGTATACGGTAGTTGTAGTTTTGTAGAAAAATTTGCATGTTTGTTGAAGTTTCATTTGAATATATGGTTCTGCAGTTGCAAGGATTTGATCAATGATTGCTTTTGGGAAATCAAAAAATTGTCGTCTAGCACGGCATAAGACTGTTGGAATTTTAGGTTTCTTCACATTTACAGTTACAGTATTCTTGAATTTATTTTTAATATATCCAAAATATGTTACAATATTCCCATCGGCAGCTCCTTCACAAACTTTAAGAATGTGAACAAATTTTGTGAGCTTTCGACCATAATCATCTTCACTTGATTTCCAACTAATTTGCATATTATAATGCTTTCGCAAAATTTCTTTCATTATTTCAACACATTCTTTTTCATCTGTATTTCTTTGAAGAATTTTAACATAATCAATCCACCATTTTTGTCGAAATTTTAGTTTAGCTTCTCCAATTTCATCAAAGTATTTTTTTACCATATCGCTGTCATCAAGGAATAACCTACAGTATCTTGAATATGTATCCAACATGAGCTAAAATATATTTTGTTTATTACTTTATTTAAATATACTGTAACTCTACCTGAATATGATTAGATTCTTTTAAATATTTTAAATATGGAATCCAAAATGCCTGATCTTCAGGTTTTTGCCCTAATCGGTATTCACAAGAAGCAATTATAAAATCTGGATCATCAACTTCTGACAAATATTTAATCCATAATTCTTCATTTCTTTCAATGATTTTTAATGTTTCTGTTAAATTTTCAGCCTTTTTATATCTTGGTAATGTTAGCTGCTTTGGACTGGCTGAAAATTAAAATGCTTACGTATATTCTGTATTAGTAAATTAGCAAGATTTGGTTTAAAGTTTGAGCTGTCACTTTTATGCAAATTTTTAAGTGAAGATATCAGCAATGTCATTGTTTAATTTAATTTTGAGGTGTACTAATGTAATTGGTGAAACAAGAATATCCTGTCACATTAAAATGGTAAATATTTTATCATTTTAATATGGCGTCGATAATATGCATATTTACATATAATTAATCCTAATTTTTATTACTGTATTATTAAGCAGCAAGGGATATATAGCGTTCCACTAAACTAAAGTGATTAATGCCATCAATGATATCTGTAATTAAAAATTTGCATAATGCTGTAACTTTAAAAATCAACAAAAAACATGTCCACGAGCCATTACGATCCATCCAATAAAAAAAACATACTTGAAAGTTCATCACGGTAACATTTCTGGAAGGCATTTGCCAATTCTGGCAATCCAACATGTGGATATGAAAGCATCTCCCGTAAACGCTTAATTTTAACAAAATCTTTTGCCAATCCAAAAATATTTTCCATTTTTTCATCCTTGTAATCCGTGTAATAATGCTTCTTTTTTGTTCATAAGACTGTAAAAAGTGGGAAATATTAGTATATATTTATAGCTAGGAAAGGTGAATTTTGGGGGTGTTAAATTATGGGATTGAAATACATGAACCCTGATGCCAGGTTGACCATTTTTGGTTCCCTCTTAATATAGACCCGTCCCCCACGGTCATGTCGATAATCTTGTATACAATTTAAAGTTTATGCAAATTTCTAAATTCTTGGGTACACGTTATATTTGTTCACTTAAATTGGCAGAATTAATTTTCATTTTTTTGGAGTTCAATCTAACAATCTGATAGTCTACTGGTTATCTTATTTTGACTTACTTTAACTGTTGATGTATTACCACGCTCATTGAAAAAAGATATCACTTCTTCACAAGACAAATTTGTAAACATTAAATAATTTATCGCTTTAAATTTGTGCCATTCGTTTCTCTTAAGCCATTCAATTCTAAAAAACATTTTACAGATTTATACAAAAATAGTAATTTGCATATTACTTGTACCACTCAACCCAAAGCAATGGTATCATTGTATATTTTTCAGCAAATTCTCCAAACAAATCACATTTTTGATTCTCATTTTTTCCTCGAAGATTAATCAACAAATCTTCGACAGCTGCCAAATATTGTCGGCCATAATATTTTGCATTTAATAAAATTGTATCAGGGTTCATGATAATAAATAAAAGTATTTAATTAAAAATAAATAAGTAAAATGTCAATTTGGCGCTCAGTTTTTTCTCTCTTTTTTATTTTTTCTTTTTTATTAATGCTTTGGTTTATTTTTGGCATTGCAGAACATTTTGTCTTTCAATAATACGTTATTTTTGGCATCTTTTAGTGCCGTGGCATTTTTGGTCGATTGCCAACAAAAACAAACAACTAAAAACTTTGTGGTTGTAGTTTTTGTGCGTCCATTTAAATTATGCATTTCTGTGTTTCTTTTTTTCAAAGGCTCCCAATTGAACGATCTACACAACAAAAAATGGATAAATAACAAAAAATTCATTCATTGTTTTTTTAGCTGTTGTCATTTTTGAATGTTTTGGCTGCAACTTGGGGAGGGCACGGGGGTGACTGATCCCCCGATAGAATTTCAGAATCATAAAAAATGCAAAGGGGGGAACACGTGCTTTTTGTTGAATTTAGGAAAACTTGGGGTTTGGTCCCCCTACAGAATTATGAGATCGTAAAGTACGTGCTTTTTATCCAGTCCCCTGACTGATTTTAGTGAAGTTGCGACACTGTTTTGTATAAACAGGCACTTTACATTAAATAAAAAATCTAAACATTTGAAGACAATATAAGACACTACAGAGATCAAAAATTATTCTGTTTCAATTTTTTACAAATGAATCTCAGAATTTTATGTTTATACATTATTTATTTTTAGTTTCACAAAAAAGATGATTCTTTCTTCTTTTTCAATAAAATTTTTTTATAAATCATTGTTACAAATGTGAAAGTTTGTTTTCACAGTAAACGGCAAAAAATTTGTTTGTGAATGAAACAGTTTCTGTTTTTTCATTAATATTTACTGCTTTAATGAGATTGGAGTATTCATTTTTAATACTTTTCTCGTTTCTTTTAAAATCAATTACTGCTTTTTCTTCATCTAAAATGTAAAAACATATATTAGTTTTTTTAACTCTTAAATGTACCTTCATATTTTGATGCTACCCAATAAGCAACATATTTTATATCGGATAATTTTAAGTTTTCAATTAAAGTTTGGGTGGACTCATCGGCTTTTAAATATTCAATAATTTTTACAGCAATATAATGACAAACGTTGACTAGAATTGGATTTGTTATGTTGAGATAAAATAATTAAATTACCGTAGCAATCGCGTTTGTTTTCGAAAACATCTTCACGTATTTCTTTTTTATATGCTTTAAATTCTTCATCATCTAGACTTTTAAGAACACTTTCGAGACTGCTTTTGCAAGGAACACCGTCTTTGATCAAACTCCAATTTATATGTTTAAAGAATGTTTCAAAATTGTGAAAGTTGTAGATAAAACTAAATATTTTTTTATGCCTGAAGATTTCAAAAAATTAACTTCAACTTACGTTTTTACATCAACCTCATAATAATCAAAATTAAAAAAGTATAGCTGTAATTTTTCATCAACCAAATAATAAAATATTCGAGTATTGAATGTATATTCTTCTATAGTATGAAAAAATAAATGAAAAGCTTTCAACTGTTTAAGCAGAGTAATAGCTTTATTTTTGTCATCTTTGAAGTCTTTTAAAAAATTAGAAAAAGCAACATCTCTGCTGAATCTATTTGCTGATAATTATATTAAAGGTGTGACAGTTCAATTTGAGAAAATGTTTGTTTTAACAGTATTTTGCGGCAGTAACAGAACAACAGTACTATACTATTATAAAAAAGCCGGAAAAAATAGAATGTCTAAGATTGGTAACACTGCGAATCTTTAACTGCGGTGATTTATGACGGTTTTCAATGGATTCTTTTCGATTTTCCTTTATTTAAAAATTTTTTTGACAAATGGTTAATCTATATCATTCATTTTAATGTTGGTAAACTGCATTTATAAAAAAAGTGAAACATTTTTGACATAAAATTTCTAAAAAATTTAAACAACCTTTAGCAAAAATAAAAAAAACATCTTTGATGTAACACATTTTAAAAGAAATGTTTATTATTGCCCTTTTTCTACTTTTTAGTCTGAAATGTTTGTGGATTTTTTTGACATTCGAAAAACGAGCTTTTTGTTGAATGTGAGTGTGACAAATTTCTATGGAAATATGATTATTTAGCAAAAAAAGATGTTTGTCAATTTATTTTCTTTTTGCCTTTTGATTTTTTTTGCGTCGAAGAAATAAAAATTAAAATGTATAAAAGTGTCTTCTCCGATTTTTACTTCAAAGATTAAAAACAGGATGTGCAAAAGAAAATTAATTTTTATGTAAATTTGTATATTTATATTTTAGTAAAATTTAAAAATGCTAAACCACAAAGATCTCGCTACATCAGTGCTTATGAGTTTCTAGTTCTGTGGCAAAAGAGAACTTGGGAATTTAATATTAGTCGTTAATTATTTTATTGCTTCTTCTAATAATCAATTAAGCCATTTTAAGGTAATGTATTTAACATTTATTTGATTGGAACAAGATTTGAAACTAAGGTGCTAGAACCCATAACTTAACAAAATAAACTAAAAAAACTTTTTGGTGGTACAATTTAAAAATCTCTTTTCTTATTAATATACTCCGAATCGACAAAGAAGTACATATTTTAAAAATCTTTCGACAAATTGGTGCTAAATTATGAAAACTGATATCCTCAAGAGTTCCAAAAAGAGTATTAACACAAACTTTGAAGTATTTGGTATTTTCATGGAATTTTGGGGAATTTTGGTGGAATTTCTATGGTATTTTGCGATAAAAATGAATTAAAACACAATCATTTCTAAAATTTTTAAGTTACGGACAAATGCCCTAGAAAGAAGGGTTGGGGGAAATAGGGAATGTAATCAATATGTTTTTTTCCATCACAAGTTATTTTAAGTCTCATTGCCTTTGTTTAAAAATAAAATTCCACTTTTTTTGGCACACATTGTAATGTCTCTTATTCGTGTTGTGTTCAGACACATTCAGTTTGACGGCCGAAAAAATATTTGTCTTTTTATTTCTTCAGACCGCAAAAAAAGAATGAAACAAATATTCACACTGTTCACTTAGAAAGCCTAAAAAACCATTAACTAAAGTGCTCTTTTTAAAAAAATCACCCTCTTCCTTTTTTTCAACAATCAACACAAACTTTTTAAAGATGGTGAAATAAAAAATGTTTGAATATTTAAGAAAAATGCAACCAGAAAAACGGAAGTAATATATCCGAAATTTTAAAATGGCTTACAAGGAAACCACCATAGATGTTTTTCACAGATTAACTTAAAATGTGTCTTACAGGTACGAACAAGCCAAAAAAAACAATACTGGAAAAATTTTAGCGGCCATGTATACGGAATCTTCGTTTAATCGTATCTTAAAGTTTGACTAAAACACTTTTCCGTTAACTTCCATTTCTTAAGTAGCACAAAAATGCTTCTTGGTGTAGTGGTTAAAGCGTTTGGTTTCCAACCAAATGTAGGGTGTTTCAATTCCCTATTGATGTAAAATTTTCCCAGTATGTTTTTTTAGCTTACCTATACTTGTAAGAGACATTTTTATCTATTAAAATCATCCCTGGTGACTCCCTTGTTAGTCGACAAGTTTTTGGTAAATCTTTTGCAAAAAAAGTGCTGAAAGATTTCATCCCCTTTCGGAAAAACAAAAAAGCAGAAAAAGTGAAATTTTTTTTGTGCTCAGTAATAAACTTTGATTTTACAACATTTAATACATAAGCTTTTTGTTGTTTAAAAAATGCTACTCGCAAAACTTATTGATTTTTTTAAATGTCAAAAAGGTACTAACAAAATATTTATATATCTGGTATACTTGCCTTGAAGGACCCCAATTGATGCCGGAGTTTTTGCTTCATTTTTTGTTTTTTTGGTTTTTTTGTAATTCACTAGAAAGTTGATCGAGATAATATTTCTGGAAGGCATCTGCTAATTCTGGCAATTCAATATGCGGATAAGAAAGCATCAAATGTTTGTATTCCAACATGTTAAATTTCAGTAAAATCTTTTGCTTCCACAAAAAAAAATTACTTTGAATATTGTTAAAAAGATTTCTTTGCAAAAATATTGGTAATATTAATGTTATATACGGATTTGATACGCAGGATTTCACAAAGCGATTTTTACAAAAAGTAATCTTTCCAAACTTCAAAAATTCAATTACAAAGTTTTATTTATTTATTCATATTAACCACCCACCAAATGGAAGACGAGAAAGGGTTTCCCTACAAATTTTCAATTATTTCTTCACTTCAAAATTTTCTCATTAAAAAAATACGGAAACAAAGAGCAAATAAAAGAAGATATTACCCCAAAGGAATTCAAAGCCAAAGTATATGAGTTTTGGCTTAAGGAATTCATCGGTCATTTTAGTCAGGCGAAGAATAATTACACTTTTCACGTTACATGAATAAGAAATTTTAATAACCTTCTAAAACTAATAAATAAACGCTTATAGAAATGTATACAACGGAGAGTAAGTAACAAATTGTCACGGGTATTAACGTAATTGTAACTAATTTACTTCATTATGAAAATTGTAATTTTATATTTTATGAAGATGTTTATTGTCTATTCTGTTATTTTTCCAATCTATTACATCATGATCACAATATTATAAGATATAAAAACAGATAATATAATTCAACTTTCAGATTATTAAAGATGTTTTTTTAAGCAACATAATTATCTTCAAATTGAAATATTCGAATATTTTAAATATTTTTTTTTGCTTTATGTTCACAATTGGTAGTTCACTTTTTACCTGATTCATCATTTTTTTTCATTGAATTTTGCATTCTTTGTTAAAAAAAATTGTATTTTTAAGCGAAATTTAAAAAACCGTATAAATGACTAAACATAAGGATTCCAACCTTTGCAGCCGTGACTAGCCATACCGACTCCGACACCATAATAACGATTATGATCGCTCGGTATTAATCTACGTTCACTATCATGACATTGTGTTCCTTCATCTTCGTCACATTCTATCCAGCGATCTCCAACAGCCATATCATTGTCAAACCAAACTTCAGATTTATGATGCCGATACCAGTGAATCCATCTTGGGGGCACTGCTAGAACAATATCATTATTGTGAATTACTCGGAGAGTATATGGAATTATCGAATCGACAAGTTTTGCATATGTTCCATCACCTGTTCGAGGTTGACCAAAATGAATAAGTTTGATCTTATTTGCATCAAATAAGTTCGAAGTGGCAACTGTTGTTGCGGCAATTGATGCCATTGCTCCTCCTTTTCAAATATGATTGTAAATATTATATAAGTTTTGAAGACTAACCTAATGAATGTCCAGTAAACCAAATTTCATATTCCAGATTTGTATTTTTTAAATTGAGAAATTCAGTTTCCAATCCACCTGTCCTGACATCTGTAAATGCTCTTAAAAAATAATCTAAAAGATTTCCTTTTCTGCCGGACGCTGAAGTCGGTGGCTCAAAAATAGCTTAACCAATTTAAAGTTCAATTTCGTAATTTTGGGATCCTCGAAAAGATATCATTATAGCTTTATCAGAATGTGAAAGAGCGATAAATCCTTTGCAAGTATCTTTTGATAAAAAAATCACATTGAACCTAAGCATGGCACCGGGCTTTTCCGGGCAAGTTTTTAACCGACTTGAAAAATCGTTAATGCCCCATATTTCAATGTTTATTGCTTATAATTACTTATATCACATCTATTTAATGTTTTAAAAGCATTACCACTTTAATTCTTATGCAAAAACCCAAATTACCTTGATTTTCCCTTTGAAGTCTGATGTTGCTAATTTTGAGATTTTCATATTGATGGCATATTTCGAAATGATGTCCAAATGTTATGAAACTCACCCAGAATAGTCTATTAGCATAATATTTAATAATGTAAGTCACCGGAAGTTGATTGCTTAACTATTTCGTAACTTATGTGGGTCATATGATGTTGAAGATGTTGGGTGAGCAACTTTGATTTACAGTCTACAAAAAAGGGGGCCCTCAATTTTGCTGAAACTTTGCACACATAAACTAGACATGTTGGGCAACATTGTGGGATATGTCCCTAACAAAGTAAGCTAATATTTCATGACGATATCTATGCTCAAAAATTTAAAAGTAAATTTTGGACCCGTTTTCGTCATCGGAAAAATATGTTCTATATACCATTAAATAGCCCATATTCAACTTAGTATAACTGCAGAGTATCAAATTTTTAACTACATTACAAAAAATATGCCGAATTTTCTTATTTTCTGCACATATGTAACTTTGAATTACTCCTATATCAAAAATACACATCAGATGAGTCTTATATCTTCAAAATCGTCTATTTACAACCTATTTAGTCGATTTATTAACAAAAAACCAAATTCTAAAAAATCTTGTGCGCTCGGTTTCTGGATATTGCAAATTTTCTCACAGACTCTCTCTTAAACTAAAAGAAGTAATTAGATTAACAAAAGTGAATAACCGTCTAAGTTTTTTTATACATTCTTGCTCTTTTCTATGGCTTTCAGTTATCATGCTCCGACAACGATAAAAAAATTTTCAAAAACATTAAATAAAATTAAATGACATACACTCGCTAAACAAATAAAGAATCCATTAAAAAAGAATTTCGTGTCTGATGTGAAAAAAAAACTGCAACGAGGCTGGCGCTCGGGAAATAGCGTTATAATATGTGGAAAAAGCACTGTTAAACAATAAATTTTATGAAAAAAATTCACAAGCTTCTCACTCGTTACAACTTTAGATGGACAAAGGTCCAAAGTTAAAGGTCATGCCCTGGCAACTCAATCCCAAAACCTATCCCTGGCTTGTTCGAGATAATTAATTCATCGAATTTGCCGTCGTACCCCTTTGCAGAATTTTCATATGGAGCATGATAACAATCAAATAATTTAATAAAACTTTATTTATGAAATGATAAAAATACCAAAACCGTATCAAACATAGTAAAAGGAGAGATTATTTACAGCTGCAATATTACGGTATGATTCTGCATTGAAATTTTGTTGATCTTTAAAATTCAAAGTTTGTTGCCATTGATATTGATAAAGACAAAAATATGCGGCTGGTTCAAAATCAAGATACATTTTATGTACGACAAGTTCAGGACGAGTAATTAAAACTGGTAAATCAGCAACTCCAAAAACACAAGATCCACTAACGAATTTGCCTTAAAAAAAGATTTGTATACAATATTAAATTATATTAAATATATTATACTACTTACCTTTACAAGGATCACCGATCCAAATTTGATATCTTGAAATATAATATTCTGTTGGATAAAAGGTAGAAGTATTGTTCGATGAAGTTTCATTAGGATTCAAGTAATTATTAAGTTTTCCGCCCCGTTTTAACATAACACTTCCATTTACGCCACCCGGAATTGGCAAAAGATCAGGATTTCCGGCAAATGTGCCCCAAATTGATTCATCTGACACATAAGTACCTTCCAAGAATTTTACAACTTCTTCAACTTTTTTTGACTTCACCATAAATTCTGCCGATTCTCTTGAAAATGTTGCAGATAAACTGGATTTAAATAAAGGTAATGGTGAATCCTCCTAAAAAAGGTATTGAAAAAATATAAAAGTGTGTCAAAACATACAGCCTTTTTTGGTGCTCTTGTGTTTGTCTCCAAATTGAGTCGATAATCTTCAAATTGTGCAATTTCAACATTAAAAGTTCCATTCAATTCTTTAAAAATTCTGACCATTTCCAAATTAGTTTTTAATGGTAGATCAAAGCCAGTTAAATATTGAAAATATTTCCAATCATATTTTGATTCAACCAAAATTCCAACAGATTGAAAAACGGCTCTTGTAATTTCGTATCCTGCATGTTCAACATTATTGTCGGTAACCTAAAAATGAATGAATTTAATTAAATATAATAAAACTGTGATAATTGCATACTTTAACGAAAACATTTGTAAAACATCGTTCAAAAAGTGAAATTCTTTCTTTAAGTTTTTTGTCAGCTTTTAAATCAACCATAAAAACGTAGACATTGTTTGGACGATAAATAGAACTCAGCATGAAAGCAACCTGAAAAAAAATTGAATAAAACATTATGCATAAAAATAGAATTTTTTACTTGTGTAACATCTTTATAAACCAAAGCTCCATATGCAAGTGGAAATTCTGCTTCCTCCTCCGTAAGTGGATGTTCAATAAAAACAAATAAATTTTTGAAAGCTTGACATCTGAAAAATGACATTACAAAAAATATGATAAAAAGTTTGAGTTAATAACTTACTTATTTTCAGAATCTTCAATTTGTTTCCAAATAAATTCAAAATCTGGAAATTTCCATTTTTTCGCTTTTTCACTTTCAAATTTGTTACCATCAAAAATTTCAGAACATTTGATTTTAGAAAATTCAGACATTTGATTCAACAAAGAATTGACACGAAGCATTGGATCTCTGAAAAATAATACGTTTTACTTTTAAATTCCTTTTTTTGTAAAAACTATTTAATTATCTGTTTTTTTCAGCTTCAAAAAAAATGTGCAATGAAGATTTTTTAAAGTTGTTCAGAAAAACTAAAATTTTGTCCACAAGTATCCTGGGACATCCTTAAAATCATCCATAGGCTTTTTTGTTTAAACAATGTGGGGGAAATAAGAAGAATCTTTTATCCCTCAGGGCACAAAAAATTAGAAAAAGCTAGATTTACCCAAATTAACCAGATAGGAATGTTTTTAGGACCCTTGGGTAACTACAGAACAAGTTACAGATTTTTAAAAAAATTATTAGGTAACATGGGGGAACTTCGCCATCATTTGCAAAAATCAAATTTTTTTGTGGTATTTTGGCTGTTTTAAACCTGAAATATTTTTGGACACCACCGAATTCCCCGAGGGCGATTATTTATACCCAAAAATTAGGTAAGGGACAACAAATTTTTCATTGCCCCCGGCGCGCTAAAAACTTCCATTGTCGACACATGAACGTCAAAGAAACAAGTTGACAAAAAAGGGTAATGCTTAAGAACCGACGGTCGCAGGTTCGAGCGCGCCGAGGGACAACGAAAAATATTTTGTCTCCGATTGAACACATTTAAAAAAAGTTAAACTTACAATTTTTCTGTTTTCATTATTGTAATAAATCCAAGAACAATTCCAGAGAGTATCAAAATAACACCAAGAAATGCCAAGAAAGAGAGAGTTTTCTCTTTTTGGAAGAATTTGAAGATATTCAAAGCTGCCGTCAAAGGATTCATCCGTTTTTTGAACAGTTTAAAAATATTTCTTCGCATTTTCAGAACATTCAATTTTCGTCGAAAAAAATTTGCTGCAAATGAGAAAATACTTTTTGTCATTCTTTGAATGGTGACAAAAAGTAGCATTTTTTCATTCACAAAAATGTGAATAAAAACAAAACATTTGCATGATGGTGATAGACATTGTGACAGTAATACATTTGGCAAAGTGTATATAAGCGTCAATAATCATTTGATGACCAAAAATGTGTTTTCTGCCGATAGTTTTTTGTGGTTAAGATTTTTAAACTTAACTTTAAATAGCAAAGCAAATTTATTTATGTTATTCTTTTTAATTTAATTTTCACTATTTTTTTGCTTTGTCTGTTGGATTTTGCTATCATAAATTTTGGAACAATCTGTAGGCGTCTTCTTTGAGAAGTTAACTACTGTCATTATAATTTAATTATTTATTTGCATGCCCGAACGCATACTGATTTTAAATTAAACATACACAATACAGAAAAAAAAATAAACAACAGATTTAAACAAACAATAAATAAATAAAAATCAACTCTTCCAACCACTTTTCAACTAAAATGATACAATTAAAAGAAAAGAAAGAAGAAGTACAATAAAAATTTTACAAGGGAACCGCCAGAAGTGATTAGCGAGTTATTATACCAAATATGGTTAAAAAGTATCCTTAGGGGTCGAAAACAAACATAAAATTTTTTTACGTGCTATCAGCAAGGTTACGGTACTTTTTTGGCACTTCAAAATTTTGACTATCACCCTGTTTTACATTTGTCATGCATTTTCTCAGTGCGAAAAAACGCGCTTCCGTAGCGCAGTCGATTGTGCGTTTGACTCTTACACCGGAGTTGCAGGTTCGAATCCTGCCTTTTGTTTTTCCTTGTTTTTTTTTGAAATAAACTTTTTTTTATTTAACAATAACACAATTTTTTTTAAATTATCATTTCTTTGAAATTGTTAAAATTAATAGAATTTTTGAAAGCCAAAAGTTGAACAATCCGCTAATATCAAAAATCTGTTGTTTTTTTCTTTACATTTTGTAAAACAGAAAAATGCAATTTTAATTCAGTCTTCGTAAATTATTACATCATGCTTTTTTATTTAAAAATTGAAAGTAAAGAAAAAATCAGTTTATTTAAAAGTATCACCCTTTCTCTTTATAACATTAAAATTTTTATGAAAGTTTCTTTAACTATCTTAAGATTACGGAAATATCAAAGAGGTATATAATTTTAAAAAATACATTTGTATTATTTTTATTAGCAGAACAATTTGTTAAACAAAAGTTTATTTCAAAAAAAACAAGGAAAAACAAAAGGCAGGATTCGAACCTGCAACTCCGGTGTAAGAGTCAAACGCACAATCGACTGCGCTACGGAAGCGCGTTTTTTCGCACTGAGAAAATGCATGACAAATGTAAAACAGGGTGATAGTCAAAATTTTGAAGTGCCAAAAAAGTACCGTAACCTTGCTGATAGCACGTAAAAAAATTTTATGTTTGTTTTCGACCCCTAAGGATACTTTTTAACCATATTTGGTATAATAACTCGCTAATCACTTCTGGCGGTTCCCTTGTTAGTGAATGGCATCTAAAATATTAAGGCATAAGGGTAAGACGATGTACATTTATTAAGTACAAATAAGAGAATATTAAGAAGCAGTTAGGTCCTTAAAATTTAAATTTTTAATGCTGATAGTTGATTTTTAAAAGTTTTAGAATTAGTGTACTGAATAGCTCTAGGAAGTTTTATGTATTCTTTGGAAGCCCATACCGAAAAGTAATTTGACCTGATGGATATATAATTTTATCAATTTTACATAACTTCGAACTGTCGTAGACAGTTCGAAATTATGTAAATCATAGCGATGAAAAACTTTACAATTGGACAAAAAACTTTGTGTCTTCACGCATTTATAAAAAGTTAAATAAACATTTTGTTTGGGAGAATAAAGATAGAAAGAACACCGCTATACAATTGTCATTCCAGTCCACAAATAGGTAGAAAGTTAAACCCTTTTTTTTATGGCAGCCACAGCGACGTAGAGATCTTTCAGAATATTATTGCTATGTTTGTTTTTTGCCCAACTTTTAGATTTTAGTGTCTGGATTTTGGTTTTTGTTTGCATCTGTAGTTTTAAATATCCAGGCACTCGAATTTTTGGTAATTTAGGATCGTCCAGAAATCATGTAGCTACGGTACGCTCCATTTTGTCAGGATTTTAAAGTTTCATCAAACTTAAAAAAATCTGAAGGGGTATTTAAGGGTCAGTGACTCCTTAAATATTGTTTAAAGTGCTTTTGAATCACTGCGACATTCGTAAGACAAATTTCTTCGTCTTATTTGGTGTGTTTTATATTTTATGATATTCTGTTATTTTATATATTACTATCAGGTCGTTCCAAAAGTTATAATAAAAAAATATATATATAAAAGCCTCAAAACTTTTGAAATTACCTGATAGACATGCTTAACTAAAATAAGTACGAGATATTCCAAGTTGGAGCGATTTTCAATATTTTATTTCATTTTATAATGCTTTTATTAAAAATAAAACCGTTTAATTGTTTTCAAAAATAATTCCGTCGAATTCAGTATTGTTAAAGTTAGATGACATTGTTTTTTGTCGAAAGCTGTATTGTTTTCCTGAGGCGACAGTCTGTCGATCAATGAATGGCGGCTTTCGAACAGCTTGCAATGTTGTTTGAACAAAATTTGGAGTGACTGTGGCACAATAATAATATGAACATTGTTCGTAGGTAGCTACAAGATAGCGACTGTATCCAGGTTGACAAGTTTCATACGGATTTGAACAGTTCAGCATTCCACCAAAAACCACGAGACCATTAATTTCTTCAAGTTTTCCTGTATGTCTAGCCAAACATATTTTAAGGTGTTTGTGAAATGGATATTCGTCAAAACCACCAGCACATCTTCCATTATCAGAAAATATATTATTACTTGCAAAAATTCCACCAAATTTAATGGGATTTATCCAGCCCTTTGACATTTCAACATATTTACACCAAAAAGGTGTAATTCTGAGTTCATCAGTAATTTGGTGAGTGCAATTCTAAAAGTGATAAAATTCATTAATAGTTTAATTCTTTGTTTGTTTCATTTTTCGGCTGGTCGAAAACTAACTTCTTTGAAAAAAAGCAACGTTTTACTGTGCTTGAAAATACAATAAAAAAGTATGTTTCTAGCGACTTTCCTTAATTTTAGTTTTATTGTTTGAATCTAATCTTTGAGCACTAATAAACTACAAATTTCAACATGCTTTTAATTGCTCAGAGAAAGCTTTTTACTTTTTCAAAGCATTTTTGCCTAAAAGTACATTAACCAAAAACAAACTGAAAATTTTCAGCAAGGTAATATACGACTTAAGACCATCCCCAAAAATTATACTTTCAAAAAAACTCAATTTTCGTTTCCTGAAAACTTTTAGTATGAATTTCAAAATAAGATTCTTTGGATTTGAAAAGATTTTAAAACATGTGATGATTCAAGATAACAATGTACCATTTTTAATAAAAAATTAGGTATGGAACTCACCGTGCAATTGGTTTCAGAATGTGAGCGACCATCAAATTTTACAAAAAAACTCGGAAGTTCATGAGCAAGCCAACCCGGGGGACATGAATAATTTAAATTCTGAATATAATTCGGGTAGGTGAATTTTTCACACTCAGAACCTTGAGGCAAATTGTCGTACATCTTTGAAGTAGACGATACATATTCACATTTTTGAAAAAACCCTCCACTAAAAGCTGACCCAGGGGAATTTGCAAACGTTCGTGCAGCATACTGTACTTTATCATCCACGTTGGCCTAAAAACTGATTATTGAATATACGTTAATACAGTAACTAGTCATTAAATCTCTTATAAATCTCTGCGTAAATTTCATAATTATTTATGCTTTTGCAAATTCTCTTACCTTATAAAAGTAGTTAGAAGCTGAAGAATCGGTATTTCCTGGAATAATGTTCTGAGTGTAATATTCAACTGTTGCAGAATAAATCAAATTTTGAACTTCTCGCACAATTTCCTTTTTGTAATTTTTCACCGATCCAGGATGAATAAGACTATATAACAAAGTTCCTTCTTTTTTTAGCCCTACAACACTATCTATGCTCATTTTGTTGCCCTGAAAGTTTATTTTAATATCGCTCTTGTTTTTGCATTACGTAAACTTACATCAGCAGTTTGTCCAAAAAGTTTATTTACATCGGGACCACCATGAGAAATGATATAGGTTTGACTTGAAGTGTTTGTTGATCCAGATTCTAAGCCTAAGCCAACATGCGCTGAAGCTTCAACTTTTGAAGAAATCAAACCACCCAAAATATTTGTTTCAAAACCAAGACTTAAATCAGCACTAATTTTTGAGCTGTCGTCACTCTTCGACATTGTTATGAAAGTATTCATTGTTATACTTGCGCCCGCGACTGCTTTATTTATAACATGAGTCCCATAATCTCCGATCATTGATTCAGCATTGTATTGGGCCAACAATGAATTATTTTGTTGAATTGCGTCAGCAATTTCATTTAATCTAGCTTGAAAACTTTCATCAAATCCAATGCTCTCAGTTCCAACTAAGTTGAATGCTCGATATTCTACTTTATTTGAAAAGCATTTTTGATTTTGTTTCTCCATGTGTTCCTTTCCCACTTTGACATCCATACTAAATGAGCCAGAAACGCTACCTATTCCAGGAAGTCCCGCTCCAATGGAGGCTTCCAACGACATCCCAAAATCTGATTTATAAGAACTATAAGAATCATACGTAGCTGACGACTTTTGAATGTTTGCTTCTTTTATCGGGAAAACAACAACATTATCCGGGACCAAAAAATCACCATCCGGGGTACTTTTACATTGCTTGTAAGTTATTGGAAAAATCGGCAATGTAACTTTATTAGTCAAATCATCCCAACCAACACCGACTATTCCACCAACAGTTCGCGAGACAGTTCTTTCCTTGATTTTATCACGAATTTCAATAATGCATTTATCTTCCTGAGATAAAGCATTTAAAGCACCAATGAAGAGCAAGCCACAGATGAAATGCACTAATAGTGGCATCTAAAAACAAATTTAATTTATTAAATATAATATTGAAAGAAAAAAAGGTGTCAAAAAGATTTATAAAAATTAAAAAAATACAAACGTTTTAATCAAAAAATTAAACAGACGAATGAAGAAAAAAGCGCATATTTTGGTGAAAGTCTTATTCACCATCTGCAAGGCCGTAGTGAGAAAAAAAATTCGGGGTATGCCTTTTCATTTCGGAGGGGGCACGCCTTTAACCTTTTGCCGCCTTAACACGGTGGCGGCAAAAGATCAAAGGATGATCTCAGTTTCGGGGGGCACATGCCTCAAATGCCCTCTACGGCCTTGACCCTCTGGTATCGGAACTTGTCTCGGAAATCCCAAGAAGGGCTTTGCGATTCCAAAAAATCTTGATTAATTTTTTACAGCAATAATTTTTTTGAAATTTTTATTGCGGATAACAGGGAAAATTGGCAAAAAAATTGAAGCATCTCCCTTCTGAAGCCGGCAAACCACCATTCTGATCAGTTTTGAAAACTGAACGCATTAACTTTACAGAACCTTTGGGCCATTTCAAAAAGGCATTTATGATAACTACGCCCGGATTCTAGCATATTCAGAATCAACTTCAAAAAAATTTATTTTGATAACTATCTGCATATGCAGAGTTGATCACCTTATACTATTGTCGTAGTCCATAAAATGTCACATTGATACAGTAATCTCGCCTCGTCTTTTTCAAAGCTTTTGCTTTGGAAACTACTTAACACGTCTTTTTCTAAAACCTTTAAACAGAAAATTTGATTTCGTCGAAGGTGTAAGAGTGGTATCTTTATATACGAGAAAGCACACGTTTCGTTGTTATCATTTGTTGTGTTGCACCGCCCATTTATTAAAATCTACGTGTCATTTAGAAAATTACATGCTCTTTCAAAATCCATTATCATCGTCTACGTGTCATTTGGAAAATTACATGCTCTTTCAAAATCCATTATCATCGTCTATGTCAAAAGCTTTTATAAAATCCATTATGATTATTTTTTTAGCCTGGGAATAAAGAAATACAATACTTTAGTTAATGTATCAAAAAAATGACAAAAATAAGCAATATAGACTTTTCTTTGTGTGTCTCTGATTTCTTTATGAGAATTTTTATCCATTTACAAAAAGTAAGGAAAAATCAAACTTTATGAGAAACATTTTTAAAGAAATATCACCATTAATTTTATAATTTTTACAAAACAACAACAACAACTTGGAATATATCCATTTTTATAGATAGCTCAAAACTTTTGGAATCACCTGATAGGAATATGGAAAATAATAGAATATCATTAAATATAGAAACGACCGAATAGGAAGAAGAAATTTGTCTCACGTTTTTACGAACGTGTTGTGAAGGTACTCCTTTTTGTTAAGAGGCTCACGAATGTCGCAGTTATTCAAAAGCACTTTAAACAATATTTAAGGAGTCACTGGCCCTTAAATACCCCTTCAGATTTTTTAAAGTTTGATGAAACTTTAAAATCCTGACAAAATGGAGCGTACCGTAGCTACATGATTTCTGGACGATCCTAAATTACCAAAAATTCGAGTGCCTGGATATTTAAAACTACAGACAAAAACCAAAATCCAGACACTAAAATCTAAAAGTTGGGCAAAAAACAAACATAGCAATAATATTCTGAAAGATCTCTACGTCGAAAGGTTTAACTTTCTACCTATTTGTGGACTGGAATGACAATTGTATAGCGGTGTGATTACTGTAATAAATTAGAATTCTAAACATCTAAACTTTTTCGTGTTGCCACGCCGCTATTTTTTTGGACCCCCAATAATTAAAAAATAAAATATTTTGGTTTCGAACTCCCTCACAATAATCAAGAACAAAATTTTGCAAGAAAACACACGAGATCAAAGTTCTTAAAGGGACCTGTTGCTAAACTGACGAGAAAGTGCCAAGGTTTTACAGGCAACGCGCGCGAAATTTAAAAAATGCGTTGCTTTTTTTTGCGACAGAAAATTTTTTGCTGCTGCTGCTTTTTTCTTCTCAAATTTTTTTATACCCGTGATTTTTTGCCGTGTATTTTTAATTATTTCTTATCTTTTACTTGTATTTGATTAATAAATAAAGTATATTTGTTTTGTTTGTATGTGACATATTATTGCTGTATAATGCAAAGGTTTCACCTTGTCTTTCTTTTCATTTTTTACATGGATTTTAGAGTTGCTGCTCATGATGGATGGATGAAGAGGTAAGTTTATGCGTATCAGGTATGTTTATGTATTGCTTTTTCTATTACAAGGACTAATCTTATTCGTTTTTTAGGCATGTGGAAGAACATATGGAAGAAACGGAGGATGATGATAAGCTAACAAATATATATGATTTTATATTTTTCGCGTATATACACCTCTCCTCTGATTGCTTGAAATTGTCTCTAATGATGTTTGCCCCGTTATATCCTCCCCTCCTAAAATGTTTCATCTTGGGCCCGTGATCATCAACCTCGAAGTTGTTGATCACCGTAGGCTTGGGCTCCTTGATGTTTGTTTTTGTCATCCCCATCATACTGGCCTACAAGCACATCTACAACATCTTTAAAAATTTGAGCAACAGCTTTACATTGATAATGCATTGGCAAATGGACTTTCAGACATAGCAAAAAAACAACACGTCTAGCAGAAAATCCGTGAAGTTTAGACGGAGTCTGTTTTACTGTTTGTTTTAACATTTTTGTTTACGGCTTTTAGATCATTTCATACACACAATATGCTGCAGATAATAGATTATATCAAATTTAATTTTCATGAACGATTTTGTTTTTCAAGATAAGCATCACATTTACAACCACAGTTTAGCAAACAAAGCATTTTATGATAAATTTGTAAATCATTTTTTATTCAAAGTAAAGCATGTAACAGCTTGTTATATTTCCACAGAAAAAATCTTTGCCACTAAAATGTGATGTCAAGCTTTTGTAATTTGTGACATCGCATGGGCAATTGTTTTTAATTTATAAACTCATTTATTAATGAACAACTCAAAGTGAGAATACCGCAGATACCTGAAAAAAAGTTCAGAAGAATCAAATACTGTCGAGGATAATCACCAACTTCGAGGTTGGTGATTACAACTCTGCTTTAAAAAGTTGAAGCAAACAGAGGGTAGTTGTAATTAGTTCTATGTTGATAAACATGATTCTTTCATTATTGAATAATACAAGCAGTACTTACAAGTACCGCAGCCAAAAATTATTTGGAGCAAGCTCCACTAAAACTAAGGTATCCGAAGATACCCCGGCTTCCTTTAGGATGAACAATCCTCTCAGAAATGCACCCAAACGGGGCATTAAGCATTTTAAAAACATCAAATGCATTCGTAATACAAAATGAGGAGAGGGGATAATGTTATATGAATGTATTTGTTGATATATCCATATCCTCTTTCTCCCTTCTTCCATATGTTCTTCCACATGCCTAAAAAACGAATAAGATTAGTCCTTGTAATAGAAAAAGCAATACATAAACATACCTGATACGCATAAACTTACCTCTTCATCCATCCATCATGAGCAGCAACTCTAAAATCCATGTAAAAAATGAAAAGAAAGACAAGGTGAAACCTTTGCATTATACAGCAATAATATGTCACATACAAACAAAACAAATATACTTTATTTATTAATCAAATACAAGTAAAAGATAAGAAATAATTAAAAATACACGGCAAAAAATCACGGGTATAAAAAAATTTGAGAAGAAAAAAGCAGCAGCAGCAAAAAATTTTCTGTCGCAAAAAAAAGCAACGCATTTTTTAAATTTCGCGCGCGTTGCCTGTAAAACCTTGGCACTTTCTCGTCAGTTTAGCAACAGGTCCCTTTAAAATAATTATTTTTGCAAATGATTGAAAAAGAATAGAAGTTACTATTAGACATTATTAAAAAAATGTCTTTCGATGATTACAAGTTTTATGTAGATCAAAATCACGTTTTAGCGTGTTTTGCCTCGGGATCATCGTCGTCGCAGGTTTTTTTTTAGAAAAAATGCGAATTGACGGCAGGAAAATCATTGTCAGAAGCATCGCTTGAAAAGCGTATCCGAGGGGGAAAAGGCGCATGCTTTGCGTGCAATTTTGCATTGGCTGGGAACGATTTTTCTGCCATCAGCAAGTGAAAGAGGCCGCCGTAAATCTGCTGTAATTTAAAAAATATCGGTGTAAAAAAATTTCATAATACATCATTGAATTCAGAAGACTTGGAAGTATAGGTACATATATAAACTTTTTGAAAAATCAAAAAAAAAATTTTCGCTTGTTAATCCTTTGTTTTGTCGTTTCAAAACCAGGGTTGTGTAGAATTCCGTTTTCGTTCCGTGAGATTCGGAATTCATTTCATTGTTTTAAGTCCATTCCATTCCATTTTGGCATTTGCGGAATAGAATTTATTCCATTTAGAATACTATTCCGTTTTAAAATTCATATTCTGCTCAGCCCTGCTTGGAATTCACTGTGTTTGAGACACTAACAAGGAATCGTTTTCATCTCCAGATTTCTTAGCAGTTGTTGTGGGATCAATCTAGGAGAAACAGAAATCCGTGTATATATGATTCTAGCATTAATGAATCTGGGGTAATTACCTCGGCATTTTTTCCATAATGTTTGTTTTGAGAAAAGCATTTTTGAAAATACATTTTTTATGATTTTACTTTTGTAAAATTTATTTTTCAGAATGTTAGATTTGGGTAAAGTTGTCATCATTTTCTCTTTTAGTTGTTTATTGTCATTATTACACTTTTTATCATATATGTCGAATACAGTCGTTAAAATTATATTCTTCTTTCAAGATATTACACTTTCTCTTCGACGCTACTGTCACATCTGGTTGATTGATAAATTAACAATGCATTAGCCTCATCTACCGATAAATTCCCATCCTTACCGTTTTTTCTTTCACTTTTACTTATTCTGTAAAAATTATAAAATTAATGGTGATATTTCTTTAAAAATGTTTCTCATAAAGTTTGATTTTTCCTTACTTTTTGTAAATGGATAAAAATTATCATAAAGAAATCAGAGATATACAAAGAAAAGTCTATATTGCTTATTTTTGTCATTTTTTTGATACATTAACTAAAGTATTGTATTTCTTTATGCTAAAAAAATAATCATAATGGATTTTATAAAAGCTTTTGACATAGACGGTGATAATGGATTTAGAAAGAGCATGTAATTTTCTAAATGACACGTAGACGATGATAATGGATTTTGAAAGAGCATGTAATTTTCTAAATGACACGTAGACGGTGATAATGGATTTTGAAAGAGCATGTAATTTTCTAAATGACACGTAGACGGTGATAATGGATTTTGAAAGAGCATGTAATTTTCTAAATGACACGTAGACTAGCCAACGGGGAAACAATAATTAAAAATTATAACAAATACGGCTGTTGCAATGTAAGACGGGAAAAGAGATTAAAGGTTGCAGACGGGATTGGCTTACTGTAAGACGGAAAAAAACGTTAGAAGCAGCCAATCCCGTGTGCCGCGCAGCGGTATTACGGTATTTTGCTTCGCAGCAGACGGCTCAGGAGACTAGCCAACGGGGAAACAATAATTAAAAATTATAACAAATACGGCTGTTGCAATGTAAGACGGGAAAAGAGATTAAAGAAGAGATTCTGAATTGGCTGTAAGACGGGAAGCGAGATTAATTTTTTTCTGATAGACTACCGTATAACAGCCATCGCCCTCTGCAATAAAAAAAGGCGGACACGTTGATGATCACCGCTTCGCGGAGATCATCCATGCCCACCCTTTAGTTGTGCAAGAAAACATCACTGAAAACAACCAACTGTTTTGTTGTCCAAAGGCATTTTATAATAGATTCACATTTCGAATATTTACCGTAAGTACCCGGATTTAATGTGCATCTATAAAGCAAAGTCTTATTATTTACCTGTTTCCCGGATAAATGGTTTCTGACTCACCTTGAATAAATTTATTAAATTCTTGTAAATGTATTATCATTCCAGATCCCTTATATTTATTTTAGATCTCTTAATTTATTATTTTATCATACAAAAGTACCCGATTATTTATGCTTTTCCTCCTACAAATGCATTCCGAATTTGCATGCCAATACAATAGGATAAAAATTAAGTTTTTTGTGTAAAGTGAAATTTAAATGAATCAAATAACATTTGTCCGTAGAACTAATTTTATTTCATTTACAATTACTTAATTTTTAATTCTATAGATTATAGTCATTTTATAGTAAAATCATGATATATTTTTGCAAACAAAATACTAAAAAATAAATAAGAGGGCTGAATTATAGAGTTTTTTTTATTGCAGAGGGCGATGGCTGTTGTACGGTAGTCTATCAGAAAAAAATTAATCTCGCTTCCCGTGTTACAACCAATTCAGAATCTCTTCTTTAATCTCTTTTCCCGTCTTACATTGCAACAGCCGTATTTGTTATAATTTTTAATTATTGTTTCCCCGTTGGCTAGTCTCCTGAGCCGTCTGCTGCGAAGCAAAATACCGTAATACCGCTGCGCGGCACACGGGATTGGCTGCTTCTAACGTTTTTTCCACTTATTTTAACTTATTAAAACTAAAAAATAATGTTTTAGTTTTAATAAGTCTAATAAAAAAACTAAAACATTATTTGGGCTATTTACCCCTAAAAAATATAAACACCCAAAAGATTTAATAATAGCGATTTGCAATCGCCATCTTTACTTTTTAAGAAAACTGATGACCCTGATCTCGAAAAGAACATATATTGTCTGAAAACGAAGTCGTTTTGTACGTATTTTTGATATGGGCTATCGAATCCAATACTTATCTAAGCTCGTACTCGACAAAAAATATCAAAACCCCCCAAAACCCCGTTTTTTAAATAATAAATTGGTCCCCCGGGGTCAAAAATGAAGATATCTAAATGAACCCAGTGTCGATTCATATGTAACTAATTACGGGCTATCGATTCCAATATTTATCTAAGCTCGTACGTGACAAAAAATCTCGAAACCCTGCAAAACCCCGTTTTTTTAAGAAAAAAGTGGTCCCCTGACCCCAAAAATGAACCGATTGGGACGAACCAAAAGTCATTTAGTACTATTTGAAGCATGCCCGATTCATTCCGATACCTCTCATTATTCCCCCATGTCAAAAACATCAAATTTGACACTTGTCCGGGCGTTTTTGGGGCATATCTCGGGTCCCAGGGGTCGAGGGGGGTCAAACTAAACAAATTATCAAATGCGATTTTTTTCTCTACATACCTGCCAAATTTCATAGCTCTACGATCAAAATTGATTTTTTTTTTTTTTTTAGGGGTACAAAGGTAGGGAAGTTGAGTCGTAAACAGCCGCAGCTGCGTCTGTTTACAGTCGTTAAAATTATATTCTTCTTTCAAGATATTACACTTTCTCTTCGACGCTACTGTCACATCTGGTTGACTGATAAATTAACAATGCATTAGCCTCATCTACCGATAAATTCCCATCCTTACCGTTTTTTCTTTCACTTTTACTTATTCTGTAAAAATTATAAAATTAATGGTGATATTTCTTTAAAAATGTTTCTCATAAAGTTTGATTTTTCCTTACTTTTTGTAAATGGATAAAAATTATCATAAAGAAATCAGAGACATACAAAGAAAAGTCTATATTGCTTATTTTTGTCATTTTTTTGATACATTAACTAAAGTATTGTATTTCTTTATTCCCAGGCTAAAAAAATAATCATAATAGATTTTATAAAAGCTTTTGACATAGACGGTGATAATGGATTTTGAAAGAGCATGTAATTTTCTAAATGACACGTAGACGATGATAATGGATTTTGAAAGAGCATGTAATTTTCTAAATGACACGTAGACGGTGATAATGGATTTTGAAAGAGCATGTAATTTTCTAAATGACACGTAGACGGTGATAATGGATTTTGAAAGAGCATGTAATTTTCTAAATGACACGTAGATTTTAATAAATGGGCGGTGCAACACAACAAATGATAACAACGAAACGTGTGCTTTCTCGTATATAAAGATACCACTCTTACACATTCGACGAAATCAAATTTTCTGCCTAAAGGTTTTAGAAAAAGACGTGTTAAGTAGTAAAAAATCTAAGCGCATATGACAGCGACAACTGAAAAGGAATTCATTTTTGTATCAATTTCCGTTGATTTCTTGAAAAAACGTCATTTCGGAAGCAATTTTCAATAGCTCAAAGTTTCCTCAAAAATACAATCTGAAAATTTTCAAGCTTGCACGATTTTAAAATTTAGCTACTAATACAAACAAAGTTGGGCAAACGCGTTAGCTTTTTTACAAAAAACCATTTATATGAAAAATCCTTTCAGGGCTTCTTCCCTTTTAATAGATACACTGAAAAAAATCGGTGACGAATTCGACACTAACACCATCACCGCGGTGAGAAAAATTCCCTCACCAGTGTTGAATTCGACACTGTGGCGTCACCATCAGTGACGAATTCGTAACCGATAAGTCACCGGTGAGAGTTTTTTTGTCACCGGTTTTTTTCAGTGTATATGCCAATTCTGCTGTTTTCTACCTGAGATGGCTTTTATACCACCAATATCAGGGGTTTTTCTCCCGTTTTCCAAAAGTATTTTTTTTTGAGTATACTATAAACATGGCGCAATAGTTTAAAAAAATAAAACAGTTAAAAATAAGCGATTTTGGCCAATAATAAAAACTCTACACTGAAAAAAAGGGTGAAAATGTTAAAAAAGCCCATCGGGAGTAGGGGCAATAAAAGCCCAGACATGGGGGAAAAATCGCTCTTTGCAGAAAGTGGCTTTTTACCAAAAAATCCCTTTTTCACCTTTTTTCTCTAACTTACAATTTGTAACACTTTTTAATAAGTTAATCGATATTGTTAAATTGGTAATCAAAATAAAGTACATTTTTTTACAATTCAAATGCCCTGAGGGCATAACTTTCGACCTTGCGGAGATATCGTTCCAAAACCTAAAAATTCGGATTCTACGTCGAAAATTACCCCAGGAGAGAGAAAATGGAAGCTTTCCGACCACTTTGAGTGTTTTGTGCCGGGACTTTTTCTTTATGTGAAATATATTCAGAGAGTTTGTCTTAAGTGAAAAGTACATATTAATAATTACCTCTGCAACACGAGAAAACCAGCTTTTCTGAAACAATGATGTAAAGTTTCTCGCTTTACTTCTTACCAAGCTTGATGCAGTAAATTGATTGCATTAAGCATTTTAATTTCATAATCAACATTATTGTCAATGGCAGCGATTCGACGACGAAGAACAAGCTTTCGATAATGAACATTTAAGTTTTGAATGATTCTTTGATCCATTGGCTTAAATTTAAACGTTTATAAAATATTGACATAAACTAAAATAATAAGAATTTACTTGAATTTCAGCTGTTGCGTTAGGCAAAAAAAATTTCCCATTGATGTTCGTAAGTTTTACTTTGGGATGGGCTGGACAATTATCAACAAAGAATAGAATTTTCCTTTTTTGTTGAACAAGTTTCTTATCCCATTTTCTAAGCCAGTTTTTTATCTGCGGAAAAAAAAATCAAACACAACAAATTTTGAATAATCTTTATGAAAAACAAATAAACATTTTAATTCTTATTAGTGCAAAATTTAATTGAAGTGAAAAAAAAAGTCTGCGAATATCAAATTTTGTAAAACATGTAAAAACGCTTTTCTGACGCGGATTATTACTATTTAATATATCTTATTCATATATTAACTGTTTCTGATGATTTTTAACAAGTTCTGTTAATAAAAAAACTTTTGCAATTTTTTCAAATTTTTTTGATAAATTTGTAAAACCTTTGTAAAAAAGAAAAAAGGAAAAATTAATTATAAAAAGAGGAAGATTTTTATCGAAACCAATTTAAAAGCTATGTTTAAAAGCCAAATATGCTTGTAATATCGGTAAATAATGTTCACAACGATTAAATTAAACAAATACAGCTTTCTTGCAATTTTTAAAATTTTGTGCCGGAGTCGACTCCGACTCCAACTCCGACTCCGGAGTCGACTCCACAATTCCGAAGTCGGAGTCGCAACAACACTGATAAAAAATGACATATACATATAAAAAAAGAAGGAAAGAAAAGAAATTAATCGTAGCATTTTTGAAGAGACATTACAAAATGTTCAAAACAGAAAAAATTAAAACAATGTGCACATTTTATGGATGCTCGTTTGCCGCAATCACATTTTGGATCCCATTAAATTGATCCAAAACAATATTCAACAGGTATTGAATACCACCGTTGATCGCAAAAAATTTTAGGTGTAATAAACATGCAGTGTATTTACTAATTTGGGACTTTTGATTAACAATAGAATCGTCAATTAAACAAAAAAAAAGCTTCCATTTTCTCTCTCCTGGGGTAATTTTCGACGTAGAATCCGAATTTTTAGGTTTTGGAACGATATCTCCGCAAGGTCGAAAGTTATGCCCTCAGGGCATTTGAATTGTAAAAAAATGTACTTTATTTTGATTACCAATTTAACAATATCGATTAACTTATTAAAAAGTGTTACAAATTGTAAGTTAGAGAAAAAAGGTGAAAAAGGGATTTTTTGGTAAAAAGCCACTTTCTGCAAAGAGCGATTTTTCCCCCATGTCTGGGCTTTTATTGCCCCTACTCCCGATGGGCTTTTTTAACATTTTCACCCTTTTTTTCAGTGTAGAGTTTTTATTATTGGCCAAAATCGCTTATTTTTAACTGTTTTATTTTTTTAAACTATTGCGCCATGTTTATAGTATACTCAAAAAAAAATACTTTTGGAAAACGGGAGAAAAACCCCTGATATTGGTGGTATAAAAGCCATCTCAGGTAGAAAACAGCAGAATTGGCATATACACTGAAAAAAACCGGTGACAAAAAAACTCTCACCGGTGACTTATCGGTTACGAATTCGTCACTGATGGTGACGCCACAGTGTCGAATTCAACACTGGTGAGGGAATTTTTCTCACCGCGGTGATGGTGTTAGTGTCGAATTCGTCACCGATTTTTTTCAGTGTATCTATTAAAAGGGAAGAAGCCCTGAAAGGATTTTTCATATAAATGGTTTTTTGTAAAAAAGCTAACGCGTTTGCCCAACTTTGTTTGTATTAGTAGCTAAATTTTAAAATCGTGCAAGCTTGAAAATTTTCAGATTGTATTTTTGAGGAAACTTTGAGCTATTGAAAATTGCTTCCGAAATGACGTTTTTTCAAGAAATCAACGGAAATTGATACAAAAATGAATTCCTTTTCAGTTGTCGCTGTCATATGCGCTTTGATTTTTGCTTGTGATGCGAAACCCACCAAAAAAGTAAAAAATAATATTTCCAAGATGGGTACTTTGTTTATTATGACATTATTACGTGAAAAAACTTTGTTTAATTTAAAAAACTGACGAAGTTGTGGATATTTGAATCACAGAATAAATCTGCCAGAATAAACAACGCTTTATTTTAAACTTGTAAATATTTGATTGAATATTACACTTAGGTAGCAGACATTTTACACATCGAAGATCGCTTGTAATCACAAGTTTTATAAGTGAACCAATTCCACCATACGTTCACTAAATCAGTTGAAAAGTTTTGATATGCACACAAACTTGGCCCTTCCATGTAGAGAGCTGAAATATTGGTTTGGGGATTTTTCACCGAAAAGAAATTTTCTGCAAACTTTTTTTGACTCAATGTTTCATTATTTTTTTAACGTTGTATCAGCTAAAAACATGGTCGAAGCTTCGACCTTGTTTTTATTTCCGCCTCACGCAACGGGGACGCGACAAAGATGAAAAGCATTTTTTGTTTTTTTGGAAGCAAGCTGTAGATAATGCACGGGGAGGATTTCTTGCTTATAAACTAACAATATCTGATTCAACGCTAACTAAAAATTTTCTAAGACTACGAATGAATTAGAAAAAATCAGGATGATGACAATTCATAAATGATTTAAAAAAAAAAGGTTTTTGACAAGATGATTTTAACAATCAAAATTAATTAAGTTCAATCTTCTGTAAGTATTTAGTTATTTTAAGAATTGTGTAGTTGAATTCTAACCACTTTATGCTGTAACTCATTACTCATTCAATTATTTTATCACTTAGACAATTGTTGTCTCCGTTTACACGACTTTATGTCATTATCTTAGACCTAAGACTTCATCTCATACATTATTTTAGACCTAAGATTTTATCTTAGACATTATCAGTCTTTTACCGCGATGGTTACGCAATTTACCATAGCCCAAGAAATTTTTTTTTTCAATCTTCTAAAATTTTAATTTCTTTGGGTCCCAAAAAACAAAAAAACATGGTTTGCATTTTTGTCGTGTTCCCTTCGCGTAAAGCAGAAATAAAAACACGGTAGAAGCCATGTTTTTAGCTGAGCACAACGTTAAAAAAATTGAGTAAAAAAATTTTTGTGAAAAATCCTTTCCGATGAAAAAGTTTTCGGTGAAATATCCTTTTCGGTGAAAACATTTTCGGCGAAAAATCTTTCGGTGAAAAGTCATACATTCTGAATAATTAGCAGGTGAACCATCACTCCATTGCCATTCTTCATTTTTCCAATGATAACCAATCCAAAATGCATAATTTGTTGAAGGTTTTACATCATATTGAGTCATTACTATATCTAAAAAAACACATTTTCATTCGTTGCAATTAGTCAAGAATGACAGAAGAACAAAATCCACATGAGCAGCGTACCACAGTAATACAGGTTTTCGCTGCGGGATTCCCAAAAAAGGCGGAATTACTTATTCCGTTCATTTTTTGTCGACTTTAATGGATCGCCCTAAGTTTTCTTGGAGGAGTTAGGAGGCTCAAAATATAACAATTTAAAAAATATGAATGACACGGAATTTGAAATTTGTGGTTACTAAATACTTACCGTTCACTTCAGAGGCTTCTTCATCAGAATGTATTGATACTAAATGAGACAATTTTTCGCGACATTGCTCTTCAGCCTCGTCCCATGTTTGAAGAGGGCGAATGTATAAATAACAGCTCGACGTGCTTTCAACAAAAATCCAACCCGTGGGACATCTTGCAGATTTCTTACAAATCCCTGTAGTTGGAGTACATCGATCGTCAACATTCCATGCACCATTTTTTATGACAACACAAGAATTATTAAGAACCTCAGAATTAATTGTGTTCAATTTGAAATAATTGACATTTGTACCGTCGGACCATTTCCATTTTTGATTGATAAGTTTTAAGCCGATCCCATTGCTCTTGCCATTGTTATAGGTTTTTTCTAAAATGTTTTTATAACCCGTGATGTAACACCTCCTCCACGGGTGTTCAGGGAGGCAAAACAAAAATTTTGAATAGATAAAAAGAAAGAGGAAGGGTATGCTTTTGATTTAAAGAGGGGAAAAACATTGTCACTCATGAATGTTTGTCTTAAACGAAAGAAAACAATACGTTTCAAAAAATGCATTCTTTCTGAGCAAAAAATAAAAGGAAAAGGTGTTTCTTTTTGCAATAAAATAATTTTTCTCAACTTTTATTTTTGATTTGCCCGTGTCTAAGTGGGCTCAAAATTGAAATGTTTTTTAGAGCTGGCAAGGGAAGGTATCGCCATGTCCCACTGTTTTTTAAACAAGATCTGTTTTATTGTTCCTGCTATATATGATCCAAAAATGAAAAAAAACAGGACGACATATCATAAAATCAAAAATTTTGCAAAAAAAATTATTTTTTGCAGCAAACGATCTAAAAAGGTTCGCAATAATTATTTAAGTTAATATTTTTAAGATGATTAAATGTTGTTTGAATTACAGATACTTCGTGTTTAAACAATTTGTTCAATTTTCGCAAATGATTTGTAACTTTTTTAAATCAATTGCAGCACAAAAATCTTTTTTTAAATCTTTGATTTCATATGGAAATTTTTGTTTTTGGCTTTTTCGAGGATCAGGAAAAACAATCTTATTAATTACCAATAAAATTATGCTCTTCTTCCGAGTGAATGGAGGTTAAATGAGCACCCATTTTAAGGCATCTTTCTTCGTTTAATTGAGATGTTCCAACATCAGTGAGATAATAACAAGATGAAGTAAGTTCAAAAAATTTCCATCCAGGAGGGCATTCATTTGTTTTGTCTTCGGCAGCTACAATCGCTTTAACAGCAAAAACAAAAAAAAAGCTTAGCAACAATTTCATACTCTTTAAACCCCTAAACCAAAACTTACTTTACAAATTTTTTCAAAAACGTAACATTTTTATGCAAATTATTTTACAGACGCGTTTTCAATAAGATTATACTAGAGAACAACAGTCGCAGTAAAAATCTAACAAGGGAAACTCACGAGATGAAACTCTCAGATTTCTTAGCTGATGGTGCTATTCAATAGTACCCCTCGAGTGATGGAAAACCCCGAATCGTTTTCAAAGAGAATTTAAAATTTTGTGAGAAGCTTGGGAAAGTGTTTCTACCCGAGGAATCAGCATTTTAAAAAATGAATGCCAAAATTACTCTCAAAACTTCTACTTCGGTTTAATGTGAAGTGATTATTTTTTTGCAGCTTGTTTTTTAATGGCGTCAAAAAAGCTCGTGATCATTTTTGAATATGATCTACATTAATAAAAAAAAGTCAAACATAAAAAATTTACTCGGAGCGCCGGGATAGTATGATACCTTATTAAAACTTTTTTTCTAGACATCAGGTTTTTGAGAATGCTTGTTTTTCTTATTCTTACAAAAAAATTTAAAAATCTAGGTAAAAAAATTTAATGGATAAAAAATATAAAAAAATATTTTAAATATTTGAAAGTTTTTTGGCGGGTTTTCCGCGGATTAAAAAACATTGCTGCCGGAGCAGAGTGGATCATCCATTACAGGAATGTGCGGAATTCCGTTCCGTATTCCGTAAAGTACGGAATTCCGTACATTTTTTGCTTTCGTATTTCAAGCCGTATTCCGTATAAAAATAGCACGGAATACGGAATATTCTGGAAGTTTTTTGTTGCGAATTATAGACAACTATTCGGACTCAAAAATAAGCTTTAACGTCCACAAAAACGGATTCTGAGGAAAAAAATTAAAAACTATGATTTTAATGCAAATTTTCCATTGTAAAAATGTTAAATGGGTTGTTGAAATCATGGTTTTATAATTTTGTAACAAAGACACGATTTCAATAAACGCAAATTAATTTCGTACCGTATTCCATTCCGCCTTAAAACTTCACTTGCGCACATGAGTGGTTCATTACTGTTGTCGTGGACCAACAAGGTCTAGAAAGAAGACTAACATTTCGGAATTTGCGTCCCTATTCTAAAAAATTCTTGAATTTGTTGCAGCTTTTGGCAAAAGATCAAAGGCGTGCCCCATCTTAATCGAAAATACCCCGTAAAATTTTACTCCCTTGGGCTTTTGTCTCATAGCTGTCACATTTATACAGTAATCTCGCCTCGTCTTTTTCAAAGCTTTTGCTTTGGAAACTACTTAACACATCTTTTTCTAAACCCTTTAGGCAGAAAATTTGATTTCGTCGAATGTGTAAGAGTGGTATCTTTATATACGAGAAAGTACACGTTCGTTGTTATAATTTGTTGTGTTGCACCGCCCATTTATTAAAATCTACGTGTCATTTAGAAAATTACATGCTCTTTCTAAATCCATTATCACCGTCTATGTCAAAAGCTTTTATAAAATCTATTATGATTATTTTTTTAGCCTGGGAATAAAGAAATACAATACTTTAGTTAATGTATCAAAAAAATGACAAAAATAAGCAATATAGACTTTTCTTTGCATGTCTCTGATTTCTTTATGAGAATTTTTATCCATTTACAAAAAGTAAGGAAAAATCAAACTTTATGAGAAACATTTTTAAAGAAATATCACCATTAATTTTATAATTTTTACAGAATAAGTAAAAGTGAAAGAAAAAACGGTAAGGATGGGAATTTATCGGTAGATGAGGCTAATGCATTGTTAATTTATCAATCAACCAGATGTGACAGTAGCGTCGAAGAGAAAGTGTAATATCTTGAAAGAAGAATATAATTTTAACGACTGTATTCGACATATATGATAAAAAGTGTAATAATGACAATAAACAACTAAAAGAGAAAATGATGACAACTTTACCCAAATCTAACATTCTGAAAAATAAATTTTACAAAAGTAAAATCATAAAAAATGTATTTTCAAAAATGCTTTTCTCAAAACAAACATTATGGAAAAAATGCCGAGGTAATTACCCCAGATTCATTAATGCTAGAATCATATATACACGGATTTCTGTTTCTCCTAGATTGATCCCACAACAACTGCTAAGAAATCTGGAGATGAAAACGATTCCTTGTTAGTGTCTCAAACACAGTGAATTCCAAGCAGGGCTGAGCAGAATATGAATTTTAAAACGGAATAGTATTCTAAATGGAATAAATTCTATTCCGCAAATGCCAAAATGGAATGGAATGGACTTAAAACAATGAAATGAATTCCGAATCTCACGGAACGAAAACGGAATTCTACACAACCCTGGTTTTGAAACGACAAAACAAAGGATTAACAAGCGAAAATTTTTTTTTTGATTTTTCAAAAAGTTTATATATGTACCTATACTTCCAAGTCTTCTGAATTCAATGATGTATTATGAAATTTTTTTACACCGATATTTTTTAAATTACAGCAGATTTACGGCGGCCTCTTTCACTTGCTGATGGCAGAAAAATCGTTCCCAGCCAATGCAAAATTGCACGCAAAGCATGCGCCTTTTCCCCCTCGGATACGCTTTTCAAGCGATGCTTCTGACAATGATTTTCCTGCCGTCAATTCGCATTTTTTCTAAAAAAAAACCTGCGACGACGATGATCCCGAGGCAAAACACGCTAAAACGTGATTTTGATCTACATAAAACTTGTAATCATCGAAAGACATTTTTTTAATAATGTCTAATAGTAACTTCTATTCTTTTTCAATCATTTGCAAAAATAATTATTTTAAGAACTTTGATCTCGTGTGTTTTCTTGCAAAATTTTGTTCTTGATTATTGTGAGGGAGTTCGAAACCAAAATATTTTATTTTTTAATTATTGGGGGTCCAAAAAAATAGCGGCGTGGCAACACGAAAAAGTTTAGATGTTTAGAATTCTAATTTATTACAGTAATCACACCGCTATACAATTGTCATTCCAGTCCACAAATAGGTAGAAAGTTAAACCTTTCGACGTAGAGATCTTTCAGAATACAGGGTGATTCAAATAAATTTGCAATGGGGTTTTTGATGGCAAATTGTTTGCAGAACGTTCCAGAAGTTCATATTTTGTGGGAAGGTCACTGACAAAGGAGAGCATCTTTTGCATCAAAAATTTTGGCATTCTGGGACATTTTGCCAAACCGCGCCAAATTCAAATTTTTTTGATCTTTAACATGGAATAGTGTATGGGCAACATTAATTGAGTGATTATCAACAATTTAAGCTACCCAGGACATCAATTGGGTCAATATTCATCGTTTAAACACAAAAATTCGAAAAATCGTTTTTTTCATTTAAACGCCTAATTTTCAGTTTTTATATGTTTTTGATGATAGGGAATTCGATTCTGATATTTATTTTTATTGAATTTCACATATTTTTAGTTTAAATGACATTTTTTGAAGAAAAGGTTTTCAACCTCATTTAAACTAAAAATATGTGAAATTCAATAAAAATAAATATTAGAATCGAATTCCCTATCATCAAAAACATATAAAAACTGAAAATTAGGCGTTTAAATGAAAAAAACGATTTTTCGAATTTTTGTGTTTAAACGATGAATATTGACCCAATTGATGTCCTGGGTAGCTTAAATTGTTGATAATCACTCAATTAATGTTGCCCATACACTATTCCATGTTAAAGATCAAAAAAATTTGAACTTGGCGCGGTTTGGCAAAATTTCCCAGAATGCCAAAATTTTTGATGCAAAAGATGCTCCCCTTTGTCAGTGACCTTCCCACAAAATATGAACTTCTGGAACCTTCTGCGAACGATTTGCCATCAAAAACCCCATTGCAAATTTATTTGAATCACCCTGTATTATTGCTATGTTTGTTTTTTGCCCAACTTTTAGATTTTAGTGTCTGGATTTTGGTTTTTGTCTGTAGTTTTAAATATCCAGGCACTCGAATTTTTGGTAATTTAGGATCGTCCAGAAATCATGTAGCTACGGTACGCTCCATTTTGTCAGGATTTTAAAGTTTCATCAAACTTTAAAAAATCTGAAGGGGTATTTAAGGGCCAGTGACTCCTTAAATATTGTTTAAAGTGCTTTTGAATAACTGCGACATTCGTGAGCCTCTTAACAAAAAGGAGTACCTTCACAACACGTTCGTAAAAACGTGAGACAAATTTCTTCTTCCTATTCGGTCGTTTCTATATTTAATGATATTCTATTATTTTCCATATTCCTATCAGGTGATTCCAAAAGTTTTGAGCTATCTATAAAAATGGATATATTCCAAGTTGTTGTTGTTGTTTTGTAAAAATTATAAAATTAATGGTGATATTTCTTTAAAAATGTTTCTCATAAAGTTTGATTTTTCCTTACTTTTTGTAAATGGATAAAAATTCTCATAAAGAAATCAGAGACACACAAAGAAAAGTCTATATTGCTTATTTTTGTCATTTTTTTGATACATTAACTAAAGTATTGTATTTCTTTATTCCCAGGCTAAAAAAATAATCATAATGGATTTTATAAAAGCTTTTGACATAGACGATGATAATGGATTTTGAAAGAGCATGTAATTTTCTAAATGACACGTAGACGGTGATAATGGATTTTGAAAGAGCATGTAATTTTCTAAATGACACGTAGATTTTAATAAATGGGCGGTGCAACACAACAAATGATAACAACGAAACGTGTGCTTTCTCGTATATAAAGATACCACTCTTACACCTTCGACGAAATCAAATTTTCTGTTTAAAGGTTTTAGAAAAAGACGTGTTAAGTAGTTTCCAAAGCAAAAGCTTTGAAAAAGACGAGGCGAGATTACTGTATCAATGTGACATTTTATGGACTACGACAATAGTATAAGGTGATCAACTCTGCATATGCAGATAGTTATCAAAATAAATTTTTTTGAAGTTGATTCTGAATATGCTAGAATCCGGGCGTAGTTATCATAAATGCCTTTTTGAAATGGCCCAAAGGTTCTGTAAAGTTAATGCGTTCAGTTTTCAAAACTGATCAGAATGGTGGTTTGCCGGCTTCAGAAGGGAGATGCTTCAATTTTTTTGCCAATTTTCCCTGTTATCCGCAATAAAAATTTCAAAAAAATTATTGCTGTAAAAAATTAATCAAGATTTTTTGGAATCGCAAAGCCCTTCTTGGGATTTCCGAGACAAGTTCCGATACCAGAGGGTCAAGGCCGTAGAGGGCATTTGAGGCATGTGCCCCCCGAAACTGAGATCATCCTTTGATCTTTTGCCGCCACCGTGTTAAGGCGGCAAAAGGTTAAAGGCGTGCCCCCTCCGAAATGAAAAGGCATACCCCGAATTTTTTTTCTCACTACGGCCTTGCAGATGGTGAATAAGACTTTCACCAAAATATGCGCTTTTTTCTTCATTCGTCTGTTTAATTTTTTGATTAAAACGTTTGTATTTTTTTAATTTTTATAAATCTTTTTGACACCTTTTTTTCTTTCAATATTATATTTAATAAATTAAATTTGTTTTTAGATGCCACTATTAGTGCATTTCATCTGTGGCTTGCTCTTCATTGGTGCTTTAAATGCTTTATCTCAGGAAGATAAATGCATTATTGAAATTCGTGATAAAATCAAGGAAAGAACTGTCTCGCGAACTGTTGGTGGAATAGTCGGTGTTGGTTGGGATGATTTGACTAATAAAGTTACATTGCCGATTTTTCCAATAACTTACAAGCAATGTAAAAGTACCCCGGATGGTGATTTTTTGGTCCCGGATAATGTTGTTGTTTTCCCGATAAAAGAAGCAAACATTCAAAAGTCGTCAGCTACGTATGATTCTTATAGTTCTTATAAATCAGATTTTGGGATGTCGTTGGAAGCCTCCATTGGAGCGGGACTTCCTGGAATAGGTAGCGTTTCTGGCTCATTTAGTATGGATGTCAAAGTGGGAAAGGAACACATGGAGAAACAAAATCAAAAATGCTTTTCAAATAAAGTAGAATATCGAGCATTCAACTTAGTTGGAACTGAGAGCATTGGATTTGATGAAAGTTTTCAAGCTAGATTAAATGAAATTGCTGACGCAATTCAACAAAATAATTCATTGTTGGCCCAATACAATGCTGAATCAATGATCGGAGATTATGGGACTCATGTTATAAATAAAGCAGTCGCGGGCGCAAGTATAACAATGAATACTTTCATAACAATGTCGAAGAGTGACGACAGCTCAAAAATTAGTGCTGATTTAAGTCTTGGTTTTGAAACAAATATTTTGGGTGGTTTGATTTCTTCAAAAGTTGAAGCTTCAGCGCATGTTGGCTTAGGCTTAGAATCTGGATCAACAAACACTTCAAGTCAAACCTATATCATTTCTCATGGTGGTCCCGATGTAAATAAACTTTTTGGACAAACTGCTGATGTAAGTTTACGTAATGCAAAAACAAGAGCGATATTAAAATAAACTTTCAGGGCAACAAAATGAGCATAGATAGTGTTGTAGGGCTAAAAAAAGAAGGAACTTTGTTATATAGTCTTATTCATCCTGGATCGGTGAAAAATTACAAAAAGGAAATTGTGCGAGAAGTTCAAAATTTGATTTATTCTGCAACAGTTGAATATTACACTCAGAACATTATTCCAGGAAATACCGATTCTTCAGCTTCTAACTACTTTTATAAGGTAAGAGAATTTGCAAAAGCATAAATAATTATGAAATTTACGCAGAGATTTATAAGAGATTTAATGACTAGTTACTGTATTAACGTATATTCAATAATCAGTTTTTAGGCCAACGTGGATGATAAAGTACAGTATGCTGCACGAACGTTTGCAAATTCCCCTGGGTCAGCTTTTAGTGGAGGGTTTTTTCAAAAATGTGAATATGTATCGTCTACTTCAAAGATGTACGACAATTTGCCTCAAGGTTCTGAGTGTGAAAAATTCACCTACCCGAATTATATTCAGAATTTAAATTATTCATGTCCCCCGGGTTGGCTTGCTCATGAACTTCCGAGTTTTTTTGTAAAATTTGATGGTCGCTCACATTCTGAAACCAATTGCACGGTGAGTTCCATACCTAATTTTTTATTAAAAATGGTACATTGTTATCTTGAATCATCACATGTTTTAAAATCTTTTCAAATCCAAAGAATCTTATTTTGAAATTCATACTAAAAGTTTTCAGGAAACGAAAATTGAGTTTTTTTGAAAGTATAATTTTTGGGGATGGTCTTAAGTCGTATATTACCTTGCTGAAAATTTTCAGTTTGTTTTTGGTTAATGTACTTTTAGGCAAAAATGCTTTGAAAAAGTAAAAAGCTTTCTCTGAGCAATTAAAAGCATGTTGAAATTTGTAGTTTATTAGTGCTCAAAGATTAGATTCAAACAATAAAACTAAAATTAAGGAAAGTCGCTAGAAACATACTTTTTTATTGTATTTTCAAGCACAGTAAAACGTTGCTTTTTTTCAAAGAAGTTAGTTTTCGACCAGCCGAAAAATGAAACAAACAAAGAATTAAACTATTAATGAATTTTATCACTTTTAGAATTGCACTCACCAAATTACTGATGAACTCAGAATTACACCTTTTTGGTGTAAATATGTTGAAATGTCAAAGGGCTGGATAAATCCCATTAAATTTGGTGGAATTTTTGCAAGTAATAATATATTTTCTGATAATGGAAGATGTGCTGGTGGTTTTGACGAATATCCATTTCACAAACACCTTAAAATATGTTTGGCTAGACATACAGGAAAACTTGAAGAAATTAATGGTCTCGTGGTTTTTGGTGGAATGCTGAACTGTTCAAATCCGTATGAAACTTGTCAACCTGGATACAGTCGCTATCTTGTAGCTACCTACGAACAATGTTCATATTATTATTGTGCCACAGTCACTCCAAATTTTGTTCAAACAACATTGCAAGCTGTTCGAAAGCCGCCATTCATTGATCGACAGACTGTCGCCTCAGGAAAACAATACAGCTTTCGACAAAAAACAATGTCATCTAACTTTAACAATACTGAATTCGACGGAATTATTTTTGAAAACAATTAAACGGTTTTATTTTTAATAAAAGCATTATAAAATGAAATAAAATATTGAAAATCGCTCCAACTTGGAATATCTCGTACTTATTTTAGTTAAGCATGTCTATCAGGTAATTTCAAAAGTTTTGAGGCTTTTATATATATATTTTTTTATTATAACTTTTGGAACGACCTGATAGTAATATATAAAATAACAGAATATCATAAAATATAAAACACACCAAATAAGACGAAGAAATTTGTCTTACGAATGTCGCAGTGATTCAAAAGCACTTTAAACAATATTTAAGGAGTCACTGACCCTTAAATACCCCTTCAGATTTTTTTAAGTTTGATGAAACTTTAAAATCCTGACAAAATGGAGCGTACCGTAGCTACATGATTTCTGGACGATCCTAAATTACCAAAAATTCGAGTGCCTGGATATTTAAAACTACAGATGCAAACAAAAACCAAAATCCAGACACTAAAATCTAAAAGTTGGGCAAAAAACAAACATAGCAATAATATTCTGAAAGATCTCTACGTCGCTGTGGCTGCCATAAAAAAAAGGGTTTAACTTTCTACCTATTTGTGGACTGGAATGACAATTGTATAGCGGTGTTCTTTCTATCTTTATTCTCCCAAACAAAATGTTTATTTAACTTTTTATAAATGCGTGAAGACACAAAGTTTTTTGTCCAATTGTAAAGTTTTTCATCGCTATGATTTACATAATTTCGAACTGTCTACGACAGTTCGAAGTTATGTAAAATTGATAAAATTATATATCCATCAGGTCAAATTACTTTTCGGTATGGGCTTCCAAAGAATACATAAAACTTCCTAGAGCTATTCAGTACACTAATTCTAAAACTTTTAAAAATCAACTATCAGCATTAAAAATTTAAATTTTAAGGACCTAACTGCTTCTTAATATTCTCTTATTTGTACTTAATAAATGTACATCGTCTTACCCTTATGCCTTAATATTTTAGATGCCATTCACTAACAAGGGAACCGAACTAGAAAAAATCACAAAAAATAGCCAATTTTCGCGAAAGAATTAAACAATTTGTTGGGAAAAAATACATGTTTTGGTGATTTAGTATAATCAGGCATATCAAAAGGTAAAAATGAATGGTAGTTTGGGGACCACTTTCTCAGTAAATAAGGTCAGGGTGCCATGAAAACCAAAATTTGTACCCTATTTTAGGGCATAATAGCCAATTTTCACGAAAGAATTAAATAAGTTGGTGGATATATAAACGTGTTCTGGTGGTTAATTTTGGTCAACCAAACCCAAATGCAAAAATGAATGGTAGTTTGGGAACGACTTTTTCAGTTATTTCGAATATGGCATCGTAAAAAGTGCCAAAAAACACCATTTTTGCCGATTTTTGATTTTTGAGCGGCACAACCCCAAAATACTTCGTAAAAACCTCTAATATGGTTTTTCCATCATTTTTTAGTGTTTTCTATCATGGTTTAACAGGGCGCCTCTACAGGACAATTTTCACCCAAAAATGAGCCCGTGGCAAAAAAAGAATAAAAAAAGCAGCTCCAATGAGTCCCTGATTTTTGTAAAAAAAGTTTATTCACGGTGGATCTCCTCCTTTAAAACCACAGATGCAAACAAAAACCAAAATCCAGACACTAAAATCTAAAAATTGGGCAAAGAACAAACATAGCAATAATATTCTGAAAGATCTCTACGTCGAAAGGTTTAACTTTCTACCTATTTGTGGACTGGTATGACAATTGTATAGCGGTGTGATTACTGTAATAAATTAGAATTCTAAATCTGTTCGTGTTTGTATAGTAGCCTCGGCGCTGTTATTCTTTAAACTTTTTTGGTTTCGATTTCCTTCAAAATAATCAGGAACAAAATTTTAGAAGAAAATTCACATGATCAAAGTTCTTTTAAGAACTTTGATCAAAAAGATTCATTTTTTGCCTGTGCCAAGCTCAATGGGAGACGTACTTTTTTTCTTACAGAATGCGTTTTAAAAAATTTATTTTTGCAAATGACTGAAAAATAATAGAAGTTACTATTAGACATTATTAAAAAAGTCCTTCGATGAGTGCAAGTTTATGTAGATCAAAATCAAGAAATTAGCTTTATCATTAAACTAATCTACAGACACAAAAAAAATTGTTTAAATTGTTCAAATGTTTCATTTTTTAAGAGAAATTGATTTATTTAAATTTCATTCGCTATTACTGAAAACTGTACCATGTATTTTCTCAAACTTTGTTTGGATTTTGGGCTAAAAATCCGTCATACTCATGTTAGCCCTATTTTTAATTTCGATAATATCGCTTAACCAAAGGTATCCTCATATTCCTTTGGATATTTTTTATCTAGGTTTGCAAATTCTATGCGATTAATTTAACAGAAACATATTCGCCACATCGAAACGAAGGCAGAAAAATGTGAGATTTTTCGTTTTCTTTCGTTTTTAAAAAGAACAAAAGAAAAGTCTTTTCGTTTTTTTTCGAAAGCCTGTTTTACACATGGCGTTCATGAACATTTTGCCACACTTTGTCTCACGTTTTTCTGGTTTTTTCTGGAAAAAAATTCGATGTGTCGCAGTAAAAAGAAGAAGATAAATCGAGATGTTTCTTTTTTTAAATAAAAGGACAAACAAAAAAAACTTTTGTGAGAGAGCCTAGGGTTGCGCGGTGGTAAATTTATTTATTTATTTATATTTATTCAAAAGAATATGCCTCCAGGGAAGCGAAAAAAAATGATACAAAAATTAAATGATACAAAAATAAAAAAAGATACAGTATGAAAAAAATACAATTTGCGAAAAATATAGTACATAAAAGATATAAAGGACGTTTTTGTAACATTTGAGAATTTTTGGCGATATTTGGCACTAGGAAAAATTTTTTGTCTCAGAATCGGCTGAAAATGTGTTCCTAGGGTAATTTTGGCCCAGGAATTCGAATTTCGTCATAATATTTGACATTTTTCAGGTGGATTCTGAGATTCAGAATCCAGGACCCAGAATCTGGATTCTGAAGCCACCTTTTCAGAAAATTCCAAAAATGATACTATTCGAAAGCCCTGGACGTATTTAGTCAGGAAAATACAAAAGTATTCATATTTGACCCTTTTTAATGGTTTTATGCCCCTGAGAAGTTCAAAAATGGCCTAAAATTACGGTAATTGGGCTCCAAAATTCACTTTTACAGTTTACGCAACGGCCATTCATATTTTTTTATAAACTTTAACTGATTGGGCATCCAAAAATACCTTAATCTCCGAAATCGAGGGGGTACTGAAAAAATTTTTCCTGTGCCACTTTTGTCGACTTCAACAAAATTCAATATCTCCAACATAAACAAAAAATCAGAACTTTGGAAAACGACTATCAATCACCTTCCGGTGACTTTTATGATGAAATATGATATATTTGTAGCATTTTTGGAAAGTTTCAGCCCACGGACATCAAGTATGTACATTTGGGATTAGCTTAAAATATCTGGTTTTTACCTAAATTAACACCAAAATACAAAAAATCGCAAAACTGATTTTTTGATCTAAATTCTTTTTTCTTGTGGTTTATATATTTAAAGTAAATGTTTCTGCAATAGATAAACGCATAAACAACGATATTTGGACACATGTGAATTTTTTAGGAATTTTTTAAAATACCTCATTTTTGGTCATTTTTCATGATTTTCGGATTTCATGAAAAATGTAAGATATGAACTTTTTTGAGTGTTTACCATGAAATATATGCTAAATAAAAATTTTGGGCAAAGTTTGGACCCTTAAAATCCAGAACGAACTACATAGGGATAATAACAAATTTGTGATAACATTGCTAAAATAAAATTTGATCCCAAATATACAATATAGGTGTTAGTGTATTGAAACTTTGCCCAAAATTTTTATTTAGCATATATTTCATGGTAAACACTCAAAAAAGTTCATATCTTACATTTTTCACGACGAAATTCGAATTCCTGGGCCAAAATTACCCTAGGAACACATTTTCAGCCGATTCTGAGACAAAAAATTTTTCCTAGTGCCAAGAAATTCTCGATTGTTACAAAAAACGTCCTATAAAAAGAAAACAAAGTTAACAAAAACAAAATGAAGAGTTAGAAAATAACAAGTTAAAATAATGATAAAATTACCAATGTTGTTTTTTGCTCGAGTTTTTTGCCGTGAGATTAATAGTTGAGATTTTGCTTTTCAAATCATTGATGGAGTTGAGTTTATCAAAGAAGATTTTATGATCATTCAGCAACAGAGATACACGGTCAGAGAAATGAGTGTTGGAATACTTTCCTTTAATGAAGGCTTTTGGACGAAAATGTCCTCCATTTCGGCTTCTGTCATGTTGGTAGAAACGTAATTCAACTTCACCATTCTTTTCTTTAATAAATTCATAGGCCATGAGAATATCTGCTTCCATTCTTCTTTGATGAAGAGAGATCATATCCAACTTCTTCAATCTTTTACAGTAGGACGGGATTACTGTAGTCCGATAGTTCATTCTTTTGTAGATGATTCTGGTGAATGTTCTTTGGATCATTTCAATTTGATTACTGATTCTCTTCAGGGGAACATTGAATACAGGACTACCATATTCCAAGTGTGGTCGAATATACGTGTTATTTTTTTTTCTTTATTTATATTTTCAACTTCGAGGAAGGCGAGGAAAATTTGAAAGTCGATTTGAATGTAGAAGGCTGAAACTTTCAGGATAGACTAATATTGGTCCAAAACCACCGAATCCGAAGTCCGTTTTCGTTTATATGCCCTGGGGGCATTTATGCAAATTTTCAGGTCCCTGTTGATTTTTTTCAAAAATGGCATTTTTGCCGGAAATGAAAATGTTCCCCCCAAAAGTACAAAATTTGACCTAGATAGGTTTGTTCAGCATAAAAATGGCTACAAACCATGAAAAAACCAGAACCGGCCCCTGTGTAAATTTTCGAGAAATTTGCATAAAACTGATTTTGGCACTTTTCGTTTTGATGGCATATTGCCGAAAATGATCCAAAAATTATAAATTTGGTATTTTTGGATAGCCCTGAGTTAGGACAACATGATCCAATGCCAAAAAAAATTTTTAAAAAATTATGCAAATTTAGTGACCTGAAAATTTGCATAAATGCCCCCAGGGCATATAAACGAAAACGGACTTCGGATTCGGTGGTTTTGGACCAATATTAGTCTATCCTGAAAGTTTCAGCCTTCTACCTTCAAATCGACTTTCAAATTTTCCTTTTATTTTCATTTTTGCTCGAATTTGAAAAAAAATTGGTTATAACCTTTTATCTGTCACGCAGGACTAGGGTTGCGCGGTGGTAAATTTGCCGGTAAATTTACCGACGCCTAATTTACCGGTAAATTAGAAAAATTTGTGTGTAGGACAAATGAAGAAATTTTTAAAAAACTCAAATGAAGAAATTTTTACTAAAGATTTATTTTAAATAACCCAGAAGTTTAACTTATAGTCCCTTTCACGTCAGGCATAAACGCGTGGATGTAACTACAAAGGTGTTTTTTTATTGTGATAGATAAAAAAAAAACCAAAAGACATCTTTTTTTGAAAAGTGATATTTATTTCATGCCAGAAGACATAAAGGCATTTTTAACATGAGGCATTTGGTTACGCTTCTTAAATTAAAAAACATGAGAATGATCCTAATATTTTACAATTTCTAATTAATATTGTCCTGGTTTTCATTTTGAAATTCGCAAGGTAAAATATTTAATTCAAGCTGTTTTTTTCTCTTTATATCTGTCACTTAAAAGGTATTTGTTACGCATTTAAATATTCAGAAAAAAATAAAAACATTATTCATTTCTTGCAGCAAAAAGAAAGACTAAATATTCGAAAGTATTTACACAGTGATCCCAAACGTAGGAAAAAGAGAACCAGAAATGGTCGGCAATGCAAAGAAAGGACAAACAATAGAAATGTTGGCTCTCTCTAGGGTTGCGCATTTACCGGTAAATCTGAGCTCCGGTAAATTTACCGGTTAATTTGCCGGTAAATTTACCGGTCGAATGGTAAATTTACCGAAAATGTCAAAAGTGGTAAAAGTGAGGTCAAATTATGTACACTATCAAATAAGAGGTTATAAATATGCATAAAAAGATGTTTATTGCTTGCTTATTTGTTGTTTCAAATTTAAAACATCATTTTTTTGGTGTTTTTAAGTTCATCGGGAATCCTTGATAACCAAAAATAAGATTTTTGTCGAAAAAGTACACGAGTTTAAGCCACTTTTGATCAAAATAATGATTTTTACAACTTTTTTGGAACTTGAAAGAATAAAAAAATATCATAAAAAAGCAATAATTTTGCGATTGGCACTTCTGCAGTTTTGCACCCCCTTGCAACTTCCTTCCTTGAACGGTAATTTTCTTTGTTGTTTTTCTTCAAAGTTTTTTTTATTTTTTATTTATTTAAAACCTTTTATCTGTCACGCAGGACGAAAGGTTTTAAATAAATAATACAAATAGTAAAAACTTTGAAGAAAAACTACAACGAAAACCACCGTTCAAGGAAAGAAAAAACATGTCGAAAGAACTCGATAAATAACATTCGCCAGCCTTTTATACTACTTGGAAGCATTAACATAATTTGCATTGATAAATTTGAATTTACGAGTAAGGGAATGCAAAAAGTACAGTAGTGTAGCACTGATTTGCAGTTTTAACTGTAGTTTTGCATTACTTTTTCATTTCGCGAACAATTCAAAAAAGATGCGAATTTGAGAGAATCACCAAAAAGTCAAAAATGATGCAAATTTGACAAAATCAAAGAAGGAAGTTGCAAGGGGGTGCAAAACTGCAGAAGTGCCAATCGCAAAATTATTGCTTTTTTATGATATTTTTTTATTCTTTCAAGTTCCAAAAAAGTTGTAAAAATCATTATTTTGATCAAAAGTGGCTTAAACTCGTGTACTTTTTCGACAAAAATCTTATTTTTGGTTATCAAGGATTCCCGATGAACTTAAAAACACCAAAAAAATGATGTTTTAAATTTGAAACAACAAATAAGCAAGCAATAAACATCTTTTTATGCATATTTATAACCTCTTATTTGATAGTGTACATAATTTGACCTCACTTTTACCACTTTTGACATTTTCGGTAAATTTACCATTCGACCGGTAAATTTACCGGCAAATTAACCGGTAAATTTACCGGAGCTCAGATTTACCGGTAAATGCGCAACCCTAGAGAGAGCCAACATTTCTATTGTTTGTCCTTTCTTTGCATTGCCGACCATTTCTGGTTCTCTTTTTCCTACGTTTGGGATCACTGTGTAAATACTTTCGAATATTTAGTCTTTCTTTTTGCTGCAAGAAATGAATAATGTTTTTATTTTTTTCTGAATATTTAAATGCGTAACAAATACCTTTTAAGTGACAGATATAAAGAGAAAAAAACAGCTTGAATTAAATATTTTACCTTGCGAATTTCAAAATGAAAACCAGGACAATATTAATTAGAAATTGTAAAATATTAGGATCATTCTCATGTTTTTTAATTTAAGAAGCGTAACCAAATGCCTCATGTTAAAAATGCCTTTATGTCTTCTGGCATGAAATAAATATCACTTTTCAAAAAAAGATGTCTTTTGGTTTTTTTTTTATCTATCACAATAAAAAAACACCTTTGTAGTTACATCCACGCGTTTATGCCTGACGTGAAAGGGACTATAAGTTAAACTTCTGGGTTATTTAAAATAAATCTTTAGTAAATGTCAATTTTCTTAATTTTCACTTCTTATGATTAGGATAAATTTTGTTTCCAGTAATTGTTTTACTGCAAGAATTAATTTAAAGTGTTTTATCTTTTTTTTCAAGCGGATAAGTAATAAAGTGAAATCTAACCACCTTGAACTTGTTCAAAATATATTTTCCATTAATTTTTAATGTTCAAATGTCATATTTAAATGTACCATTTTTGATTGAAACAAAACATAATTTGAAAACAATAAAAATTTGTTTTTCAACAAAAGTTTTTAAAAAAAAAATATTTAAAAAAGTATTTTGAAACTCCATCAAAAAAAGAAAGAAAAATATTTGTCGGTTTTGAAAAAATCGGCGTATTTTTTTGATGTGCTAATTTCATTTGAACGTTTTACATTAAAATGAAGAGAGAGAAGGCTCTTGCAAGAAATTTGGCGTTTTCTATTTGCGTTTGTTTTATTCGGAGATAAAAATGTGTCAAAATTTCAAATTTCAGTTTCATTTTTTTAATCGATATTTTATGCTTTTCTTGCTACTTTAAAAAAAATTCAGTAAACACTGAAATATATCTTTAACATATTTGTAAGGGTGAAGAAGATGAAAATTAAAAAAAAGATAATTAATATCTTTATTTCGCACATTTTAAATCATAAAAATATGTTTGGTTTAAAAGAATTGTTTCCATTTTGTAAACCACATTTCTCGTTTGTGGTGATACTAAAAAAGTAACATTAAAAATTAAAATAAAATTTGAAAACTAATTACACGGCATCGTGCATTTGTACAAATATCATAGCAAAGATAGATACAGTAAGAAGTCCAACCACATACGACTTCTGGGTAATGCCTATTAAGCTAAAAACGGGAATACAGTTTGGTGAAACTAGCTAAAGATAGAGAACTAACAAAACATCCTTCGGGCTCACAAAGATATTTTGGAGGACAGCCAGTAACCCTACAATGATTTGGATCATCCATGGCATCAGATGCAGCAATCAAAGTACAAATAATAGCGACAACAAAAATGAAATTAATTTTTGAATCAATTTCCGTTGATTTTCTGAAAAAACCTTATGAACAAATAAAATAATTTGGCCATATGGTCACTTTGTTATTAATTGTTAACTATGGTATGATCAAAAATAATTAGAAAATTTATATGACAATTTTAAATTATTAAAAATTCAAATAAGATTCTAATGGATGCAAAAAACATTCTTCCTGCAAGAAAGCAAATTGTTCTTTACAAAATAAATTTGCAAAGATTGATGTTGAATCATTTTCTGCCATAAAATAACACTATATTTTTTTGTGTTCCCTTTTCGGAATCTTACGAATTTGTTATTCTTCTATAATAAAGATGACGCAATAGTTATAAAACATTAAAACTGTTATAACTATATTTAGAATCGATTTTAGCAGTCGATAAAAACTCTAAAAAAAAAGAAACAAAAAAATACAAATCGTCGTTATTGTATTTCACAATATGTTATGCTATTTTTACAAAAAATTTTGAAAGAAAAAGTTACACTTTTTTCTGATTTTCCTGATTATATAATCAACATTTCTGTATTTTCCGTAAAACAAATTAGGTTTTTTGTTAAAATTATAAACTAAAAAATGTAAATAAATGTTTTGTGTCTGAATTGACCTTAACAAACAATAAAAAATGTATCAGTTAAGCATGCATGCTGTGGGTTTTTTACGCAAATTTTCGCCTATTTATTTCGTTGAAGAAATTATTTTAAAACATTTTTTAAATTGAGACAAAAAAAAATAATCTAAAAAAGCGAAAAATTAGTTCTTTTTGGACTAACTTTCTTTGACTAAAAAGCAAAAAAATATGTCTGATAAAAGGGTGTGTCTTTTGCAAGAATTTGTTTTAAATACAAAAGCTGAAACACGGAAGATTAAACTTTTGTGCAAACTTTTATGTTTGCTGTTTTTTGAAATAAGACACAAAAGCTACTTTTTTTGTTTTTTGTTGAAAATTTTGTGATGCCTTTTGTTGCAAAAACTTTTTTTGAAAATTTTATTATTTTTGTCATTAAACTTTTTTAAATATGTACCATAAAAGTATCATGAAAACGTAATTAGTTAAAGCAGGTATCACGAAGTTCAGAAAATGGCTATCAAGGAGTTAAACTATAATTAAAAATATGGTTTGCATTTCTATTCTTTACGCATTGATGTGCTTTTTAAATGTTTTTTCTAAACAAAATTTCAATATCGAATGTTGTTGAAGGAGAAAAAAAGGTGCAAATGTTTAGTCTTTCTTTTTCTTCAAGAAATTGAAAATGTGTTTATAAGTTTTTCTGAATATTTAAATTTTAAAAAATTTTGACTTTTTAAAAAATAATAAAAAAAACAGCCTAAATTCACTGAAATCTGACAGCTATGTCATCGACGTATTTATACCAATATTAAATAAATATAGAATGGTGGCACATTTTCTCATGTTTTGTTCTTAAATTAAAACAACTTGCACATTTTCTTGTTTATGAAAACAGAACTTTTTTTTATTCCTTTCTCAAAATCTTTTACTTTAAAAAATATCTCTGTAATGTTACAACAAAGTTTCCGCTTCACGTAAACTAAACTATAAATGTTTTATAAATGTATTGTTTCATAATTTTTCATGTTCGATTTTTTGCAAAACTTATTCAGCAGGAACAAATTAGCCAATCAATTTCTGCAAAAACCTTGTTATAAATGTCACCCCACCCATTTCATCTCAGAATTGTTGCAAGATGATTTAGTAAAAAAAATATAAAAAAATTTCTTTTAGTGTAATGTCTACGAAAAATGATGATTCAATTTTGCTGTTGAAATAATAATAAAAAATTTTTGAATTATATATTTTTGTTATTAGAATTTTGTTGCTTCGTTATCGTTCTTTCATAAAAAATATAAAATAGGAAAAGCGATGTGATTTAAATGTTTTAGAAATTAAAAAAGTAATGGATTGAATTTAAAGATCTTGTCGTGTTGAGTTAACTCATTCCTTTAAAAACTTCGTAAACTGTCATTATTGTCAAAGAAGATATTACTGAAAAATATACCTTCATATTTTTTTCAGGAAGTGAAAAATTTTTTAAAACAAGTTTTTTTTTATAATTTACCGTTACAGATATACCTGCACGGAGGCTGGTGTTGTTTGATTTTCCCTTTTACACCTGGAGGGGATCAGGTGTAAAAGGGAAATGGGTACTCACATCCATCACGTATTTTTACCTCATAAATTGTTGTCAGTTTCGAATCTAATATTTATTAGCACGTTCTTTTCTAATAAAAATTTTTTAAAAAATTCAAAAATAAAAACAAGTTATTTTTCATTCTTTTTCTTACAAGAAAACATTTGATTTCTTCGATGTTTTTGTCTGCTGAACAAAAAAAACTTGTTTTTGTGAAGCGATTTTAAAAACTGAGGCTGCATTCGATCTGAAGCGACACCTGTGACATTTTTTTTAATATTTCAAAAAAAATTTTAACAGTTTTTTATTTTTAATATTGTCTTTCTCTGGTAAAGAAAACGGTCATACAAAAACTAACTAAGATACTGTAATTAACAAAAAAACAAAATTGATTTAAGGCCAGGGCGTGAAGTTTTCTTTCAAAGAAATAAAACTAAGCAACGACATTTTCTGAAAATGTTTATGGCTTTATACAAGAAAATGTATTCACATCTTCGTTTGCTATATGACGTAAATTATCCGCTGTAAATAGTGACAATTAATTAATTTTGTTTTTTGGATTTCAAATATTCAAACAAATTTCCTCCAAGAACATTCACATAATTAAAAAAATTATTTGAAAAATTATCGTTTGAAATGTTGTCTTCCCCTTTGGACACCATAAGAAAAAATTGTAGTTATTTGCAATTTTCGGCATTTCGAAATATTGTTTTTTAATATAAAAAATATGAAAAACATTTTTGAACAAACATTGATATTTTGAAGATTATGAAATAATCCATTTTTTATTATTTAATGTCGCACGAACGATTTGGTTTTCGATTAAATGCTAAAAATTGTAAACACTGATATGAAAGTTAGATTTCATTGCAGCAGACAGACCATCCTATTTTTAAAAAATTCAAAAAAGAACCTCGCGAAATGAACACCCGTTGTTATGACTGGAGGACAGCTTTTCATGTTTTTATTTTCATCTTTTTAAATGATCACCGGTGCATAAAAAAAGTCTTCATTGATATTTTGAAATTTCGTTTCTGACACATGCATTGCTTTCTAAACATAAAAAATTAAAAGAAGAAAAAACAATATCAAAGATTATTTTTCTTTCTTTAAAAAATGTCTATTTTCAGTTGATTCGAAAAATGTTTGTGTTGAATATTTAAGTTATTTAAAAAAATTTTTTGTACAAATAAAACGTGCCGCATACGCAATAATAATTTTTATTGATTTAGTTCACGTTTTTAACCCTTGACTTTTTTCAACAACAAAACACCATTTGTATTTTTGAGAAATATTTAAATCTTTTTAAAGTCATTGAAAAAATCTACACAAAAATTCGGCGAATAACGGATCAATGTTTTTTATTTTTCAAAATTGTTCTTGTTTATTGCGAACAAAAAGAACAAAAAAGTGAAAAAAAAAATGTATTTTTTGCAAATTTTTTTGAATATTGATTGACATATTTTAGTGCAAAAAAATACTTTTTTAAAATCAAAAAAGTGTAAATTAATTTTTGTAAAGACAAAATAGTGAAGTTCAATGCTTCATGAGACCCATACGTTAAATATGAATAAAAGTTAAATTTAAATTTGCAGAAAAAGGTAAAAGTAAAGTTTAAAAGTAAAGACCGTGTAACAATAACATATACCCCAAAAATAATTTATTGTTGAACCAAAATGTGAAAATCTATTTTCATTTTGTCACTGATTGCTTTATAAGTTTTAATCACAATATTTTACAGCAATCCAGAAATGTCCTAATAAGTTGTCACAAATCTTAATGACAGCGTACATTAGACAAACTCCTACTGCAACTGATTATTGCTATTTTTAGGAAGCTATTCATTTATATAAAAAAAAATTCCAGTTTTAGGTTAGCAGTTCTTTTAAGAATTAAAATAGTTAAATTGGACAATAAAAATCTGTAAACAAAATATCTGCTTTTTTATATTAAAAATGGTTTTTGAATGTTCTCTTTAAAGCAGTTTTTCTCTACCAAAAAGGGAATGAATGAACTATCAGTGGTATTTGATTTAACCAAGAGAATACACATTTAAAATCAAATATTTCAATAAAAACTAATGTGCAAAAACAGTCGATTTAATAAAGATTTGTTTATTAACTAACACATTCTTTTCGATTAGACGTTTTCTTCGGTTTCAAAATATCTAATGTCTGTCTAAAAACCATTTTTCACCATTTTTTGCTAAAACTAAAACATTTCAAAATGCTGCATTTGGCGAAAGACGCAACTTTTCTTTTCTAATAGTGCTCGATTTAAATATCATTTTATAAATAATTTTTGTTTAAAAAACCTGACTCCCACATCGAATTTATTTCAAAGAAAAAGCACAATTTTGTGAGACACTTGGCAAAGTGTTTGTCCTCGAGAAATTGACCTTTTTTGTCGAGAGAATTTTAAAAAACGAATGCCAAAATGTCTCACAAAATTTGGCCTTCGTTTCGATGTGCTCCATTTTTAGTTGCGTTAATATTTTTGAATATTTGGAATACAAACAAATACACTGAAAACAATGTTAAAAAACTATCCCGTTTTACAGCACAAAACTTATGTCATACTTCAAACCATCTGACGATTAATTCAACAATTTTTAAAGTTTATTTGTTACATTTCCGTAATAACCATAAATCAAGAAATTAGCTTTATTATTAAATTAATTTACAGACACAAAAAAAATTGTTTAAATTGTTCAAATGTTTCATTTTTTAAGGGAAACTGATTTATTTAAATTTCATTCTCTATTACTGAAAACTGTACCATGTATTTTCTCTAACTTTGTTTGGATTTTGGGCTAAAAATCCGTCATACTCATGTTAGCCCTATTTTTAATTTTGATAATATCGCTTAACCACAGGTATCCCAGTATTCCTTAAATTGTTTTTTATCTAGGTTTGCAAATTCTAAGCTATTACTTCAACAGAAACGGATTCGCAAAAAAAAGAAGAAGCTGAATCGAGATTTTTTTAAAAGAAAAGGACAAACAAAAGAAATTTTTGCGAGAGAGCCAAAATTTCTATTGTTTGTTCTTTCTTTGCATTGCCAACAATTTCTGGTTCTCTTTTTCCTACGTTTGGGATCACTGTGTAAATATTTTCGAATATTTAGTCTTTCTTTTTGCTGCAAGAAATGAATAATGTTTTTATTTTTTTCAGAATATTTAAATACGTAACAAATACCTTTTTAGTGACAGATATAAAGAGAAAAAAAAACAGCTTGAATTAAATATTTTACCTGGCGAATTTCAAAATGAAGACAATATTAATTAGAAATTGTGAAATATTAAGATCATTCTCATGTTTTGTTTAAGAAGCGTAACCAAATGCCGCATGTTAAAAACGCCTTTATGTTTTTTCGGAATGTCTGGCATGAAATAAATATCGCTTTTCGAAAAAAGATGTCTTTTGGTTTTTTCTTTCTTCTTTACTTCTCTATCACAGTAAATAAAACCTTTTCAGTTGTTTCCGCGAGTTTTTGCCTCATATAATGAGGGGTTTTTTGTACTTTATATTTTTATACTCTTGGTTGTTAAAAAGAAATCTTTAATGAATGTCAATTTAAATTAATTTTACTTCTTATGATAAGAATAAATTTTGTTTCCTGTAATTGTTTTGCTGCACAGAAATAATTTCCAGTGTTTTGTTTTTTTTTTATTTGTAGTAAAAGACATCACAAAATTGCTTTCTGTTGCAATTTTGTGATGTCTTTAGGCTAAAAAGACTTTAGCAATTTTTTTTATAAAAAAACTGCCCGCATTTTTTGCGTCAATGCGAAATGCTGAAAAAGTTTGGGAAAGATTATTTCAAAAATTAAAATAGGCGGCTAAATGGTAAAAAAAAATAAATAGTTAAAGCAGATATCACAAAGTTCAGATAATGGATATCAAGTCATTATAAAAATGTGGTTTGTTTTTGTATTCCTGATGCATTAATATGCTTTTTAAAAGTTTTTTCTATACAAAACTTCTTGAAAATTATGATGTTTCATTTATTTTTGTCACCAAGTTTTTTAAGTGCAAGGTTAAAAATTATACTTTCTTATTTTTTTTGAATATTTAAGACATTTCTATGCATCTTTTGACAATCATGTTTCCATACATTTATTAAAAAAATGTTTGATCAACAAAGCATAATATGACTGGTTATTCCGCTAATAAATATTTCAATAGGAATCTATTTTTTTATCAGGTCGTTCCAAAAGTTTTGAGCGTTTTTTCTATGGCAGAACACTTTGCCAAATGTAAAAAACGCTCAAAACTTTTGGAACTACCTGATACATTTATGCATGAAGTGAAATTTAAAAAAGACATAGCGTAAACGTTTAGCACCTGACAAAATGCCTATCCCCGTCTTTACGGCATTGTAATAAGTCTTTTTTGTTGCGCCATATTCTTTTTTTGCTTCCTATCGTTTTTTTCATTTCTGCGAAAATCAAGGTTATCGTTTTTTGAATATTTTGTTGTTCTTTGTTTAAATACTTAACTTAAAGTATTTGAAATGTGTCGAAAAACAAAATTGATTTAATACGGTGGCATAAAATTAATGGATACAATATTAATAAAAAAAAATGTTGCATCTACATACACATGCTTTTTAATATTGATTGATTTTTTATATCCGTATTTTACAAAATAAGTTTTTAAAGTTGTTTAAAAAATGATCAATTAAAAAGTTGGAAGAAAAATGATCTTTTTAACCTTCATGCCATCATGGAGTAAAACAACATACAATATTTATTTTTAATGTTATTTAGATCAATATTGCATACTATTAAACTTATTAAGGTATTAATAGTGTTCTTCTTTAAATTTCCTTTTTCTTATTCGTTAAAATTTGTATAAGTGAAACAAAATATTCAAAGAATAATCAAGGTTTCGTAAACTGCAAAGGAAAAATTCATCTTTAAATTAAATTGACTTTGATTTCAACGATTTTTTTTATTCTTCCCTTTCTTGTTCCTGAGTATATTTCTTTAATTTTAAGAAAAATGTTTCGAAATTCCGTTTTTTCTTTGATTTTTTTGTTTGCTGCACAAAGTAGAAAAAATTTATTGTTTTGAAACATTTTTGCAAAATTGCAGTTTTTTTGCGACACACTTAGCATTTTTTAAAATAGAAATTATTGTTTCAGACATTTCACTGTTGGAAAAGTTTAAAAAATATGAAGAACTATAGACAAAATTTGACCGTCTATAAGAAGAAAAAATTGTGCATTTAAAAAAATTGTAAAAATAATTGTTATTAATTTGACTTTTTCAAAAAAAAACGAACAGTGTTTTTTTCATTATGTTTCATTGAAAAGATGTAATTTAAAGGTTTTGATTTAATTCTTTGTTTTCGATACTCTGTTTTGAAATAGATGACATTTAAATTTAATTTTTGTTTAACTCAGTGTTTGAACGCCGCCGGGCCACCGCCGCCGGATAAAAAAAGGGTTTAAACGTTTTTGGGTAGATGAATCATTGTTTTTTAAAAACTACATTATCCCCCAGATCCAGACGCTTCATTTATGACTATTTTTATCATTTATGGATTATTTGGTGAACTTTAATTACGCCGTAAAGATGGCCGGCGGCGGTAGAATTTTTTAAATATTTTTTCACCGCCGCCGGCCCTCTTTACGGCGTAATTAAAGTTCACCAAATAATCCATAAATGATAAAAATAGTCATAAATGAAGCGTCTGGATCTGGGGGATAATGTAGTTTTTAAAAAACAATGATTCATCTACCCAAAAACGTTTAAACCCTTTTTTTATCCGGCGGCGGTGGCCCGGCGGCGTTCAAACACTGGTTTAACTTTGTCCCAAAATCTTTTTTAAAACTTTGTATTCAATAAAAAAAAATTAATACAGGGTGTTCAAAAAAAAATGGCAGAAGGCTTTTTATATCAAAATGGGACATTGCCAAAACCTAATGTGTGGTGGACTAACATGACCCTAGAAAGGGAAATTTATTACAGTAATCTCACCTTTTCACAATTTTCGCTTCGGGAGATACAGCAGTTCAAGATTAAAAAATGACCGTTTTTTGGGTGTTTCGTAGATACAGTATCCCAATTTTCCCAGAGGGTATTTTAAAAATGTGTAAAGCAAATTTTTTAGGCAACCAAAAAAACTCGTAGTTAGGCTATATTTTGAGACTTTCACTCAACTCCCTGATTTTTGCTGAATTTTTTTCTGAATCCTTGCGCAAAATTTTTCATTTTTGGCCTACTTTGCCAAATCGCCCTACTTTTTCCTGGAGGAGTTGGGGGCTCATATTTGTTGCCAATAAAGTTCAGTCTCTTCAGGTTTTGGCAATGTCCCATTTTGATATAAAAAGCCTTCCGCCGTTTTTTTTGAACACCCTGTATTTTAATGTTCCATGATCCATGTTTCTTGACATACCATCGTTAAAAAATGTTTTTGTTTTTTTAAAACTTTTCACTGAAAAATATGTAACATATATTTAAAACATACAGAATATTCAAAAGCCAGCAAATGATTTTTCGTACAAATTTTTTAAAAAACCCAAAAAACGTATAAAATTACGATTGTAATTTTAAGTGAAAACCAAACTGCATTTTCTGTTTTACAAGGGACCGTTATGAGACGATATCCTCAGATTTTTTAGGTGGTGTGTGGGTTCGATAGTATCCCTTGAATGATGAAAAACCCCAAAGGGTTTTTTGCCCTTTTGGGGTTTTCTCCAGAATCCGGGCTTCTGAAGTTTTCCTCCCCATATACCTACGACCCGGGGGTCGTGGGTCAAGTGAAAAACTGAAAGTTTTAAAAAATAAAATAAAGTTGACCATTAAATTCCCCATGGTCGAAAACCCATAAATCCGTGAAATTATGCAAATTTGACAAAAACTGGATTTTTCCCGAATTTTTAAAGTTTGAGCATCAGAAGCTGATTTTCGAAAATTCGGGAAAAATCCAATTTTTGTCAAATTTGCATAATTTCACGGATTTATGGGTTTTTGACCATGGGGAATTTAATGGTCAACTTTATTTTATTTTTTAAAATTTTCAGTTTTTCACTTGACCCACGACCCCCGGGTCGTAGGTATATGGGGAGGAAAACTTCAGAAGCCCGGATTCTGGAGAAAACCCCAAAAGGGCAAAAAACCCTTTGGGGTTTTTCATCATTCAAGGGATACTATCGAACCCACACACCACCTAAGAAATCTGAGGATATCGTTTCATAACGGTCCCTTGTTAGTTTGTTGAAATCATTTCTACCAAACATTCAATAAATAGGAATATTGCTCTTTCAGCGGCAAGGTTTTTTTTATATTTTGGTTTTTATTGTTGCGAAATATGAGTAACACATTTTCTTTGACCAAATTCATATACAACAGAAAGAAAAATAAGAAAAAGAATTTGATTTTTGATCAACTAAAATTCTAACGAAAGTATTGGAGCAAAGGGGTACAATCATTTTTTAGGCATCACTAAATTATAATTGTTTTAACAAATATGTTTTTTCTGCATTTGTTATTAAATTGTGTTTATTTGTTAGCATTTTTGATTTAAATTGTAAAAAATAAATAAAAACGTCAATAAATGTTTGTAACGGACAAGAAAAAAACTTTATTGTATATAAAAATTAATGTTTTGCGTTTTTAACAATGTTGATCAGTACAGATTCTCATATCAAACTGCCCAAATGTTTGTGAGCATTAAAGAAGTAGATCTGTCTTTTTTAATGTTTTGCTATTTTGTGATTGCCTGACACATAAACTATTTTTTCTGTTGCAAACAAAAAATAGACTGAAAAAGAGAGAAAAAACAAAATAGATGCTTATTTTTTTCTCTCCGAAAACAGTGTTCTCCTTTTTCGATTGATTTAAAAAAATGTTAGTAAAGCAGGCGTTTTGAATATTTTATGATATTTCTAAAAACTAAAAGGATGAAAAAAGTTAAAATATTTTTTTAAAATAATTCATTTTTTAAACCATAAATTTGAAAATTACCATCTCGTTAATTACGATTGTAATTTTACTTCAATAAAACATGTTAAAAAATTATGAAATATAATTAAACAAACAAGCTTCCAAACAAATAAGCTAAATTTTTCCAAATACATTTTATTATTCATTAAAAACGAAAACTTCTTATTAATTTTATATTCGAAAAACGTGTTACATAATTTTTGTACAATTTTTTTATAAAAGAAAGCAGAAAAGAGAAATGTCTATTTTCGCATTGACTGTTTTTGCACAAAGTTCAACCAAAGGGTTCTTAGAAATATTTAATTTTACAGATTTGTTGTCTTTGTTGAATCAGAAAAAGTGATAGCATTTTTCGTGCAAATTTTGTAAAAAAAACATTTTTTTAATTATTGGCCATTGCAATAATGAAATGATTCTTATTTGTGAAAAAATAGAAACAAAAACATGGTTAATGTTTAACAGTTTCTATAGAAAAAAATTAAGCATATTCAATATTCAAAAATAACTTTACCCCAAAAATAAAAAAAATTTATTCGTTGTTTATCCTTTTTTGATTTTCTATATAAAAATTGCCGATTTACAAAAATTTCTTTTTTTTGCTAAAAACAAAATTTCAAAATCGAATGTTGTTGTTGAAAGAGAAAAAAAGGTGCAAATGTTTAGTCTTTCTTTTTCTGCAAGAAACTCAAAATATGTTTTTCAGTTTTTCTGAATATTTAAATTTTAAACAATTTTGACTTTTTAATAAATAATTCAAGGAAAAAAAAACAATTGAATTCCAATTAAATCTGACAACTTTTACTTTGATTAGCATCCAATATTAAATTAATATATGATAGATTGGTGGCACTTATTCTCATGTTTTGTTCTAAAATTAAAATAACTTGTACATTTTTCTTGTTTTGCAAACAAAACAAAGCAAAAATGTTTGCCTTCAGCATTTCTTCTATTTTTCATTCAAAATCTTTTACTTCAAAAAAGATTTCTATAATGTTACAATAAAGCTTCCGCTGAAAGTAAACTAAACAATAAATTTTTTAATGTATTGTTTCATAACTTTTAATGTTCGATTGTTTGCAAAACTGATTTAGCGTTTCTGACATTTCAATGTTAGAAAAGATATTTTTGATTGTGGTTGAAAAACGAAAAAAGCTGTGTGAACAAAAAATGAATTTCAAAGACAAAAAAATTAGTCAAATCATTGTGAAAAGGAAACTTTTTTTTGAAAAGCGATAGTTCAGTTTTTGTTTATTCTTGAATATTTTATATATTTTTCTATGGAATAAAATTAATTTTAATCTCTGAAATTAGTTTTTATAAAATTGATACCGATTCATGATTTGCAATATCCATTATAAATTGTTTTTTGATATCCGTGTTTTTCGTAAGTGTAAAAATATGTACACTTTACCAACCTGAGCTTTTTTTTTGTTAAAACATGGCTGTCGGCAACGAAATTTTTCTGTCGATGGCGATTTCATTTTTAAAAATTTGCGAAAGTAAAATTTTGTCTTTTCAATTATTGTTTTTAACATTTTAAGCAAAAAGATCATTTTTTAATACCGATCAATTTATTTAGTATTTAGAAGAACGTTTGGTATATTACGTTATCATATTAATTTTACGATTGATTTTTTTCGAATTGAAAGCATAAAACATTTATAACAAAAAATTTAAAAAAACAATGAAAACGCATATGATACATTTTGTGATGGGATAGATCTCGTTCAAAAAACGGCGGGACATGTTGATACCTTCCCATTTTAATTTCAACGGTTACAAGAAAGGTAGAAGAATATTATATTAATTGTGGGTATAATGACTTTTGCGTTGATACTTAAAATTATTTTGGCTTGAATATGCATTATGAATTATCAAAGAAGAGTTAATAACAGAAACTTAAAAAAAGTTTTTAAAGATTCAAATATTTAAACTTAATAAAATTGTTGGGTAAAAAATTATTGCACTTTCTTCCCCTTCTTTACTTTTCTTTGCGGTTGGTGAAATAGTCAACCAAAGAAAAAATTGTCCGCGAAAATTTCAACATTTTTTTATGTTTATCTTTCTTTAAAAAAAGGGAAAAATAAAAAGTTTATAAAACAAAGCGAAGACATTTGAACGTCTGTGAAAAAAAGGCATATGCATTTTTCAATCGTTAAAGTCGTTTAAAAAATTTGTTGTCTGATGCATTGTGATATTTACAAAAAACAATTGAATTTTTCAAAAGCGGAACGGACTCTTTTTTTTGAAGTTTTTGATATTCTTTTGTAACAAAATATTTTTTTAAAAGGGTTAAAAAAATCATAGATTAAAATTATGATAAATCAAAAACTTTTCCGGAAGGAGACGTATAAAATTTTATTCTGAATAGTTAAAAATCATTTTAAAAAGAGACACCAAAACATTAAAAAACAGAAAAGCTACCTGTTCGCATAAAAATTTGTTTCATTTAAAAAACGTTGTTTACAACATCCATTGAAATTTACACGGTAAAAAATTTGTTTATAAGGATATTCTTTCTAATGTTCAACACTGTATTTTGCAATTTTTAGTCAAACGATTTTGTAAATTAGATAAAAAATTTTAAAAAAAGGCACCCTTTTTATATCTGCGTTAAATCTTTAATCATGAAAACCAAATTTTTTTATGCAATAAGAATTATTCTGTTTTGCTTTTATTATGGATGTTATGCTTACTAAATTATTGGAAAAAGAAACCATTAAATTTTTTGAGCACAAAAATTGCGGAACACAATTGTCATTTTAAGTTGCGCATATCGTCCACCGCCTTTACTACTTTTATTCACTTATGTTAATTTCTCTGGCGTTCTATTCCCAACTTCCTCCCAATCTCTATAAAAGCTCTCGTTGTCCATTTTTACTAGTTCAGTTGTATATTTTATGCTCGGTTGTGTATTTACTCGCTCTGTTGTATTTATTTTGTGTGTTTATATAATAAAGGCGTTTATTATATCTGGTGTTGCTGGGTGAACAACTTGGATAATTTGGTAATATTGAAGGCGCTGCTGATATAAAGCAGGTAAGTTATTGTTATGCAGGGTTTATGGGGTAATTCTGTAACTGTTTGTACTCATAACCAGGGACATGAGCACAACTTGGAGGGCCAATCCCGGCTTTCGTTCCCTGTTTTAGGCGATATTGCTGAAGAACAAATCGAAAGTGAAGAAAAATGCAGCCGATTGAATGAAGATGGAATATGTGATCGTGATATGGTCAATGTTCGGGAAAATGCTGATTCAGCAAGGCGATCAATTTCTGGTGAAAGAAAAATGATTGGTGGATATATGGGAAATGCTGTTGCAGCAAGGCGATCTTTTTCTGGTGAAAGAAATAAGAATCGTGGAAATAGTAGTGCTATGAATAAAGCACTTGGATATCATCAAAATGGTTATATGGATTTTAATCGTGGTGATTATCGAGATGGATATATGGATGCAAATCATGGTTCATATATGGATGTTCGTGATAAGAGTGTAAGTGTTTTACCTTCTCTTACTCATGTTGGTATTTATAATAGTAATAAGGCGATATTACCTATTACTGTTATTGGTGAAGAACCCGCTGCTTGTCTAAGTGAAAGTATTGGTTCATATGGTGTGAATATGGTGCAACATGAAGATGATGAAGATCAATCAAAGCAGAATGCTGATAATGCTGGTTCACATTCAGCTTCTTTCAATGATGGGTTACATGAAACTCAACAGGATTTTGGGATATATCCTCCTGGTTTTGAAGGAGATGAAAATGGACTTAATGGTTTTGGTGATCCAAATCAAATGAATGGTGCAAATGGTGACCATCGTGAACAAAATGTTATTCATGTTCATGATGAAGGCTTTGTTATCCCACTTGGTGATCAACATAAGCAAATGGTTGAAGAAGCCAATGATGTTTCTCGGAAACTCAAACAGGCGATCAGTGATGCAAATAATATGTTGGAATCAATGAGAAAGAAGAATCAAATGATACCTACTCATTTGATTGCAAAAATGGAAATTCATATGAGATCTTCCATCAACGTATTGGCAGCTCAAATTGAAGATCAAGGCGTTAATTATCGCAATCTGCAAGATCAAAATATGCTTTTGGAGCAAGAAATTGAAATGCTGGCTGAAGATAAAAGAAAATTTATGGTGGAACTTGCTTTGGAAAAGGATAAAAGCAAAGGCTTGGATCCTGCACAGCATGATCTCTTAGTTTCTTTGGGATTCAATGATATGTTTGAACTTATAAATGCATATCGTGTGTTAAAGTCAAGAAGTGAACAAACTGGTGTGTCAAGATCATCATCAAGACTTTCTCTATGTTCAACTCAAACAAATACTCCATTGGGTTACAGGATAATAACTCCTCGTCCCCAACATGTTCAACAACCACAAGGCGTTAATGCTTTGGTACAACCAAAGAATGGAAATGAAGTTCAACGAAATAATGAAAGAAATGCACAAATTGGTGTTGGAAAAGCGAAAATTCCTGAACCAAAAGAATTTCGAGGCAAAACTCGGAGTGAACTTGAACGTTTCTTCCGATACTTTGAACCTTATGCTGATTATTTAGCATTGGATGATCATGGAAAGGCGTTTCTTGTTGGATATTATTTACCAACTTTGCTATTTCAACATGATGAATTAGTACAGAAGAAGGCATCATATGATGAAATGAAAAGGGAACTGCTCAATTGCTTGGGTTCTGAAAGTTCAACTGCCAAATTCAGCCTTCGTGTTGAACTTGATAAGTATTCAAAGCCACCTCAACAATCATATCGGTCAATGTTGGAAGAACTTGAAAAGAAAGTTGTTGAAGCCTATGGCTCTGGAAAAGAAAAAGAAGATGAATTGAAGAAAGTATTGCTTCGCATTACTGCTGAAGATGCAAATACTTTGTTTAGTAGTACTGTACTACCACATACAGCAAAAGCTTATTCTTGGTTAAAAGAATTAGTGATTGGTGTTGAAGATGCTCAAAAGCTTCGAAATCGGCAAATGAATACCAATGAAAAGCATCAAAGGCGTTATTTTATGGATAGGCGATCTGATGGAAGATCTTCTCCTGAAAAACCAGCTGATGCACCAAGGCGTTCAAATTCTTTTGCTGATGGAAGTCAAACACGTGGGTGCTACAAATGTGGAAAAGCTAATCATTTTGCTCGTGACTGCCGAACAAATGTGGCACAAGTAATTGAAAAAGCCAAAGCAAGCAATGAACATTCTTACAGTATTGATCTTCCTTATAGTGTTGATGTAATTACTGTTGTTGGTGCAATTGAAAATGCACAAAGTGGCCCAAAAATGGTTGGTCGTAAAACTTTATTGGAAACAATATTTGATGGTGTCAAAATTGTCTCAATGTTGGATTCAGGCGCTTGTGCTTCGATTATTCGTAAACAAACTCTCAACAAAATCTTGCAAAACCAAAATCGAGGCGGTAAAATTACTCGTGAACGAGAAGGAACGTACAAGAAAGATGGGTTAGTTACTGCTAATGGAAGCAAACTAAACGTCGTTGATTGTGTTCGTATCCCTATCTCTTGGGGTATTCATCCTCCAACTTATGGAAAATTTCATGTTGTTGAAGATATGCAACAAGAAGTAATTATTGGGACCAATGTCTTGCATGATCATGAAATATGGTTTGAAGCTCTAATGTATGCTGTTCAAAATCAAGCAGCAATTCAAAAGGAACTCCAATCACAAAGTACTGCTGTAAATGAAATTAGCTTGGATACGCGTGATTCAATGGAAGCAACAAGTTGCAGTTCTGAAGGCGTTAATTGTGTTGAACAATGCTTGGATGTTTCATATCCACAAGAACTTGTTAATGTAACAATGGAAACATTTGAACAGGCGATTGTTGGTGGAACAAAACAAGCTTGGGAACATAAAGGCGTTTTTAAAGTCTGCAAATCAATTGCAAAACAATCTGTGGCTGGAAGTATTATTCATCCAAAAATTAATATGAAAACTGCTTATTGTTATTTTTCTTGTAATTATTTGTATTATGTAAAACAACCGCCTGCTATTACACAAACACCTCCACAACAACTTGCTGACGCAATTCGAGAACATCTCTGGAAAACTTTAAAGTCAAATCAACGAAGAACTCAAATTCGTGCTACCGAATATTCTACTCGTGCTGAAATAAATTAAGGCGTTAAATGCTATCAACAGAAGCTTCGTGATCGACAAGAACTTAAATTGAAATCTCTTACTATGGTTCGTCACCTCAACAATTTACACTTCTGAAAAGGCGATTCAACAAGTCAACCATCGAGGACGATAGTTCAACGGGAAGGGGGCGAGTTGCGCATATCGTCCACCGCCTTTACTACTTTTATTCACTTATGTTAATTTCTCTGGCGTTCTATTCCCAACTTCCTCCCAATCTCTATAAAAGCTCTCGTTGTCCATTTTTACTAGTTCAGTTGTATATTTTATGCTCGGTTGTGTATTTACTCGCTCTGTTGTATTTATTTTGTGTGTTTATATAATAAAGGCGTTTATTATATCTGGTGTTGCTGGGTGAACAACTTGGATAATTTGGTAATATTGAAGGCGCTGCTGATATAAAGCAGGTAAGTTATTGTTATGCAGGGTTTATGGGGTAATTCTGTAACTGTTTGTACTCATAACCAGGGACATGAGCACAACTTTTATAGAACAAAAAAATATTATTTTGACTAATTTTGGGGGAATGATTTAATTTTTATTTTTGAATAATGTGTGTCTATTTTTTTATTAACGCATAAAAGTTGAACTTTGATCTCTGTTTAAATATTAATTAATGGAAGCACCAGATAATACGTGCAGATCGAAATATTATGCTTTGTTCGAAAAATATCTATTTAAATTTAATCAAAGATGCATTAAAACCAGGGGTCGAAAATGCGGCCGGCCAGCCTCGGCCGGCCCACGGCCGGCCGGCCTCGGGCAAGGCCGGTTGGGTTCTTTACGGCCGCGGGCCGGCCCGGCCGTGAATTTTTGGAAAATTCTTTATTTTTCGGCGGCGGGCCGGCCCGGCCGGAAATTTCGGCCGCATTTTCGACCCCTGATTAAAACTTCTACAAAGATTCAAAATAAACAAATTTTACTTTTTTTACAAATAAACTAAATTATTATCATCGTTTTTGTTGCAACAAAAATGTTTTTTTCTTTCAAAAAGCAAAGAAAAAACATTTTGTGCAAGAAGCATCGAATATTTCAGTGAAAGAAAGACGTTCTGTTTAGAAGAAAATCATCCTTGAATTTCAAGAACGATTTTCTCAAGGGCTTTGATCTTTTTCTTTTCTTCTTTTTTCAATATTTGAATGACTTTTTTTAAGGTGGATATTCAAAACATGTTTAATTTCTATGATGAAAACAATTTTAACATTTCTGATAATGATTAATAATTTTAAAAACATTACAGCAACAACTGCTGTCGAATCAGTAATAATAAAAAGTTCAATTTTTTTTTCAATGTTCAACACATAATATTTTCTTTGTACAAGTTTTTTTTTAAATTTTAAAACAAAAACATACGAATAGGTGCCACAATTCTATATTTATTTAAAATGTCAAAAACAAAGTTGTTTATTTAAAAAAATGCTATATGTGTCTTAAAAAGACTGCAATTTTGCAAAAATGTTTAGAAACAACATTCTTAGCTACTTTATGCAGCAGACAAACAAGTTAAATAATTAAAATGTCGAATTTCAAAATTCTGTGAAAACATTTTTAAATTATTGCATCGCAAATTTAAAAATTCTTTTTAGATTTTCACTGAAAATATTTGGCTTAACAATTTTCAAAGGATCAAAGCTGCAGATTCAAAACGTTTTAAATTAAAGTAGAATTCCCGATGCTCATCCTGTATATTCAAAAAAACCAATCCCCCCATGTTCACTTTCATTTAATTCATTTTCATAAAAATTTGTCAACAATTTATTTGCGTACAAGTTCAAAATATTCAAAAAAAAGAAATCATTGCATCGCAAACATATACGTCTTGGTTGATGTGTTTCAATTTCGTTTCTGGCACCAAAACTGCGATCTTTTTAATAACAAAACCAAATGTATAAAATGTAGAACTTATTTACAGTATTCTTTTAAAATGCTAAAAAAAAAATTATTTCACCTGCCACATCTGAATAATTTTTTTCTAAAGTTTTTTTATGAAATAACTTTTATTTATTAAGCCTGCTTGGCTTTTGAAGCATGTTGAATAAATCATTAGTCATTGGTCAAGGACTAATTACTACTTTTTGTAAAAATTTGTTTTTCTACAGACGCAATCACGATATTTTGAAGCATACAAGTAGCTGAATCAGAATTATACATATTTAAGAAAAACATGATGAGAAAAGTGATTTGATTTTGGTTAACAAAGAAACGAATTTGAAGAAAACTTCTTGTTCATTAATTTTCCAAAGTGTGCGAATTGATAATAAAAAACATATATTTATTTTTAATGTGATTTACATCACTTAAGCAAATTATTGAAAATATTATTTTATAATTTATGTTTCTTTGATAAGACCTTGTTTTTATAGGTAAAAGTTTTGTAAATTAATACTAAATATTCAAAGAATGTATGACGTTTCGCTGAAAGATTTTGTGAAATAAAATTAATTTTAAAATTTGTTTTTTTTCAAAATGCATCTCTTTTCCAATAAAAAAAAAGAATTTGCAATGGAAACAAAATTGTTTTTAAACAAGAACTTATTTTTTAGTCTTTTTTTGAATATTTTTTGACTTCATTAGAAAACACAATTTATGAAATTTTTGCAGTTTTTGTAACTTTGAAAAATAATTCGCACAACATAATGAATTGTTAACCACTTCAAACTCGAATGCAGAAAATCTCCAATAATTATAAAAATGAAAAGACCATAATTATCAATTTTTTTAATTTGCCACAATCTTCTTTTAGAATAAAAAAAATTAGCTAACAGATAATAACAATGACAAAAAAATTTGAATTTTTACTTTTAAAATAAATGTCAACTTTTTTGAAATTTAAGATTTACTCATTGTTTTTTAGTTTTTCGTACATTTAAATATGTTTTCGTTGCATTTCGACAAAAACGATGGTTGTTGTCGAAATGCAATGAAAACTAATACACATTGTATGGCTAAGGTCACATAAACCTTGTTATTTTTTATCATTGCACTTGGATAGTAAAGCATGCTAAATTAATAACGATTCCAAATCTGATAAGTTAATTGTGATTCATAAAAACACTACAATGTTTCGGCGAATAAATTTATTATAAATTTTTTCAAAGTCAAACTAAAATATATTCAAAAAAATCAATACTGAAAAATTTTGTTACTATCTGCATTTAACATGCGTAAACTCTTTGATTAATTTTTAAATTATACAAAATTATAATAATAATTTTATTTTTCGTTTTTCACAAAAAAACATTTGTCATTTTTTGTTAAAATGAATTTTTTTTTATTTTTTCAAAGAGCAACACCATCAACTACTGCATTATGAAAGTAGTCTTTTTTGCCGTAGAAAATCGTCTTGTTGATTTTCTTTGCTTTTGTATTCTTTAAATATTTGAATGACGTTTTTAAAGCACATTTGATTTTCTAAACATTCCATTAATTAAAATAGTTTTAACTTTTGAACAATGATTAATATTACACCAAAAACCTTATTTAACCAGTAATAATTTAAAATACATAATGATTTAACTTTATAGTCTTTTTTTAAATATTTTTTTTCTTCGGAGAAGCAAAAGTGTTTTTTTTTTCATTTCAAATCAGTTTTAACCCGGACTAACAAGGAAGGCAAAAAACAGACAAAAACGTGTCCTTATTCAGGCGAAACACACTAAAATCACGATTTTAAAATTTTCTTTTTAGTGTGTTCCGCCTTATTTTATTCCAAACGGGCCTAGTGGGCTGGGAGCCATGCCAAAGTGGAACCAGGAAGAATTACACCTATAGTAACGTCATCATCAACAAATTAAATGAGGAAGAAAGGAACGGTCTGTCATGATTGCCAGCAATAAAAACACCAATTTTAAAATTTTTAATTTTTTTACTTCTTCTTTTCACATCTTAAAAAATCTATTTAGGAAATACAAAAATTATATACACAAAAAACTTATTCTTGTGCAAAATGACAGGAAAATCGGTGGAATCTCCACATATTTAAACAGTTAAATATATGCATGCGTATAATCATGTTTTTCACACAAAACATCCCGAAACCGGATTTTTTGAAATTTGTTGCTGCTTTAAATTTAATAACGATCAGTTTTTTCATATTTCTTGCAATTTTTTCATACATATATTAATAATATTTTAAATTTTTAAAACATGTCTGTCACAGTAATCCTTAAATTTTTTGAAATATCGTAAATATTCAAAAACTAGCCAACGGGGAAACAATAATTAAAAATTATAACAAATACGGCTGTTGCAATGTAAGACGTGGAAAGAGATTAAATGTTGCAGACGGGATTGGCTTACTGTAAGACGGGAAAAGAGATTAAAGAAAAGATTCTGAATTGGCTGTAACACGGGAAGCGAGATTAATTTTTTTCTGATAGACTACCGTACAACAGCCATCGCCCTCTGCAATAAAAAAAAGGCGAACACGTTGATGATCGCCGCTTCGCGGCGATCATCCATGCCCACTTTTTAGTTGTGCAAGAAAACATCACTGAAAACAACCAACTGTTTTTTGTTTTATTTGTTTCAGATTTACAAATGCATTTTATATAATTCACATTTCGAATATTTCCCGTAAGTATCCGGATTTAATGAACATCTATATAGCAAAGTCTTATTCCTGTTTCCCGGATTAATGGTTTCTGACTCACCTCAAATAAATTAATTAAAATTTTTTAAATGTGTTATCATTCCAGATCCCTTATATTTTTTCCAGATCTCTTAATTTATTATTTTATCATATAAAAGTACCCGATTATTTATGCTTTTCCTCCTACAAATGCATCCTGAATTTGCCTGCCCATACAATAGGTTAAAAATTAAGTTTTTTGTGTAAATTGAAATTTAAATGAATCAAATAACATTTGTCCATAAAACTAATTTTATTTCGTTTACAGTTACTTAGTTTTTAATTGTATTGATTATAGTCATTTTATAGTAAAAGCATAATATATTTTTGCAAACAAAAAACTAAAAAATAAATTGGAGGGCTGAAAGATACAGTTTTACTTATTGCAGAGGGCGATGGCTGTTGTACGGTAGTCTATCAGAAAAAAATTAATCTCGCTTCCCGTGTTACAGCCAATTCAGAATCTTTTCTTTAATCTCTTTTCCCGTCTTACATTGCAACAGCCGTATTTGTTATAATTTTTAATTATTGTTTCCCCGTTGGCTAGTCTCCTGAGCCGTCTGCATCGAAGCAAAATACCATAATACCGCTGCGCGGCAGACGGGATTGGCTGCTTCTAACGTTTTGTCCACTTATTTTAACTTATTTTAACTTATTAAAACTAAAAAAATAATATTTTAGTTTTAATAAGTAAAATAAAAAAGACTAAAACATTATATGGGCTATTTCCTCCTCAAAAAATATGAACAGCCAACAGATTGAAAAATAGCGATTTGCAATCGCCATCTTTACTTTTTAAGAAAAGTGATGACCCTGATCTCGAAAAGAACATATTTTGCCTGAAAAAAGAGTTGTTTTGTACATATTTTTGATATGGGCTATCGAATCCAATACTTATCTAAGCTTATACTTGACAAAACCACGCGAAACCCCGTTTTTTAAAGAAAATAGTGGTCCCCTGGGGTCAAAAATGAAGATGTCTGAATAAACCCGGTGTCGATTCATATGTAACTAATTACGAGCTATCGATTCCAATATTTATCTAAGTTCGTACTTGACAAAAAATATCAAAACCCCGCAAAACCCCGTTTTTTAAAGAAACAAGTGGTCCCCTGGGGGCAAAAACGAAGATATCTGAATAAACCCAATGTCGATTCATAAGTAATTAATCACTGGCTATCGATTCCAATATTTATCTAAGCTCGTACTTGACAAAAAATATCAAAACCCCGCAAAACCCCGTTTTTTAAAGAAAAAAGTGGTCCCCTGGGGTCAAAAATGAAGATGTCTGAATAAACCCGGTGTCGATTCATATGTAACTAATTACGGGCTATCGATTCCAATATTTATCTAAGTTCGTACTTGACAAAAAATCTCGAAACCCCGCAAAACCCCGTTTTTTTAAAGATAAAGTGGTCCCCTGACCCCAAAAATGAACCGTTCGGGACAAACCAAAAGTCAATTAGTACTATTTGAAGCATGCCCAATTCATTCCGATACCTCTCATACTTCTCACATATCGGGAACATCGAAAGTTTTATTCGTTTTTTTGTTTTCGGGGCATATCTCGGGTCCCCGGGGTCGATGGGGGTCAAACCCAACAAATTATCAAATGCGATTTTTTTCTCTACATACCTGCCAAATTTCATAGCTCTACGATTAAAACTGACGAAAATCGATTTTTAGGGGTAGAAAGGTAGGGAAGTTGAGTCGTAAACAGCCGCAGCGCGCCCCTTCGGGGCGCGCTGCGTCTGGTATTTAAAAAAACCAAATTTCTTTTTTTCACAAAAAAACCACGAAATCGTTCATTTTCTGTTGCAATTTGTCATTCTTTCTAAAAGCAATTGCTAGAAGCACCAATTTTTCACTTTAAATGTGACATTTTTCATTGAAGAAAAAATTATTTTGGATCATTTTCCATTGTGATTTTTGAATTTATCGATTATTTTCATTCTACGTTAAATGTTTTATAATTTTTTTGCTTTTGAATATTTGGGTCTGCATTATTTATAAAATTTGCTTTGTTAAAAAGTTCTGGAATGTTTGGTAATTTTAAACACTTGATCTTTTTGTTTGAGTTCGAGTTGGAGAAGAAATCATTAATAATAAAACAATTACTTTAAAGGAACTGCGATCTTAGAAAAATGAAGAAGCTCTCGTTGAAATGGCTGATATTGTTTTTTCGAAACCAGTGGCATTATTTTTAAGTGGTAAAAATGTTAATGAATTTTTTTAAATGCTTTTTATCTTCTCTGGAGTAATGGAATGAAAGATGACTCCCTAAAGAAGCAAATAAACTTTTTTAATTTTTTAAATGCAGATGTATTTTGGAATATTATTAGGAAAATTTTTAGTGAAAACGACACTTTTATATTTAAAAAAAAACGGAAAAATTGCTTAAACAAATTTCAATCAATAGTGGGTAATAACAACCACTTTACATTTTTATTTTATATTTTTTATTTCTAAAATCACAGTCATTTTGGATTTTGGTAATTTTAAGAATGCAAAAAAATTATTCAAACGACTTGAAAATTCAAAAAAATCTTCTCTCAAAAAGTATTTGACTTATTTCGTTTATTTGCCTTCTACACAAAATAAAAAAATTTGTTATTTTGAAAATTTTTGACAAAACTGCGGCAATGTTTATTTCTTAACGACACCGATTACATCTATTTTTTCAAAAAAATTTATTATTGACATTTCACTATTGGATGAATTTTAAACAAAAGATGAAGAAATAACGACAAAATTAAAGCATCAAAGAGAAAGAAAAAATAATGCATTTTGTCGGTCAAAAAAAGTGTGAAAAAGAAAAAAAATATCGTCTTAGTTGAGACGAAAAGAAATCGCGGTTTCTTAAAAGCAACAGTAAAATCTTTTTTTTTTCATTTTGTTTTTTTATTTTCATAAAAAAAACTGTGGGAATAACAAGCGAACGTTTCGGAGACTCTTACCTACTTTGTGCAGCAGACAAACAAGTTAAAGAATTATAATGTCGAAATCCTGTGAAAACATTTAACTCTTTTTAGATTTTCACTGAAAATATTTGACTTGCCAACTTTCAAAGGAGCGAAGCTGCAGATTCAAAACTTTTTAAATTAAAGTCGAATTCCCGATGCTCCTATGTATTCAAAAATCCCCCCCCCCCCATGTTCACTTTCATTTAATTCATTTTCATAAAAATTTGTCAACAATTTATTTGCGTACAAGTTCAAAATATTCAAAAAAAAGAAATTATTGCATCGCAAACATATACGTCTTGGCTGATGTGTTTCATTTTCGCTTATGACAAACAAACTGCGGCCTTTTCTAATACAAACTAAAAAACTGAATAAAAGAAAAACAAATCGAAAATTAAATTTTTTTCTTACAAAATTGCTAGCTAAAAAAAGACAAAAAAGTAAAACATCAAAAATAGTCATCTCATTTTTTGAATGTGTTTAGAAATTTTTTACTGCTTTTTTTTTTAATAAATAATTTTTGTAATGCAACGGTAGTATAATTTTCAAGAATTTTTTGCAACACCAGATGCTATGACAACGCAAGACCACATACAGCGCTTTTAACAAAAAAAACCTTACTATCTTCTTTTATTTTTTATCCAACCTTTTGTTTATATTTAGGCGTTGATTTTTGGAATGAGAAAAGATATTTGTTTATAAAATCAGTGTGAACATCGGATCGATGTGCTGTTAAGGATTTTGTTAGTTTTGTAAATTTTGCGGATAAATCACAAATATTTAAACATTTTAAAGAAAGAGAGATTATCAAAAAAACATGGCATTATCCTTTCATTTATTTACCTAAAATAGGTGTAAAAATTTCTAAAACACTTTCACATATATATTGTAGCAACAGAGTTTTCCATAATTGCTGGTTTATGTACAACAAAAATGTGATTATTAGAGCATTATCACCATATTAATTTCTTTAACTAAAATATTCAAAAAAGTGAGATCTTTTTTTAACACGTCACGTCTGAACCAAGGCGAAATTTTTTTTTTCCAACCTCCAACCTGTTTTTGGCTGCCTGAGTGTCTAAGTGGTGTGCGGCGGCCGTTTTTTGAGTCCGCCGCTTGCAAGTTCGAGTCGCGCGTGAACAAAAAAAAAGAGTTTTTCTTATCAAAACTTGTATGCATTAAATTTTAACGATAAATACATAACAAAAAAAATAAAAAATTGGTAAATAAATGTAAAATGGGCTATTTTGGTTGTTAATATAAGGAAAATTTAAAAAAGAGAAGAAAGCTACAAGTAATAAAACGCGTTTATCCAAGAAATGGTTTACTAATGTAATAAAAAAACAAAATTAAAAAAGAGATCTTTATTCATTGCAAAACTATATCCGTGGAGACAATCTTAACTGTCCTTGAACATTATAATACCGAGATTGAGAAGTTGGAGGAAGACTTTCAGGACATCGTTGCTGAGATTGCTGCTGTCGACTTGGTTGCCTTGAATAAACTTCATTTTGTTCCATCATATAAGAAGTTGTTGTTGCTTCAGAGAAATATGATTCATCTTCACTTAACTGGTTCCGAGATGAAGGAGATGGTTTATATGCAGCAAATTACTAAAAAACACAATTAGTAAAAACTACAGTAACCAAACTTTAAAAAAAAACTTACATCCATCAGCCCTTTGCTCATTTTTCTCGAAAATTTTTCGCTTGACGGGGGGGGGAGGGGTGGGGGGTTGGAATTCCAACCCCCTAATCATCTATGATTGTAAGAAAATTTATGTTCAAAATATATTACGTGCGTATGGAAACCTTCGAAATTTAAAACATTAAAACTTGTTTCCCTTGTTTAAAATTTTGAATTTCAAGTTTTCAATAATGCCAACAATCATTGTTTGTTTTTCATCACAATTAATGATTGTAAATTGTTCAGAATAACTTTTGTGCACTTAGATTTCAACTAAAAGTTAACAAAATTTATTAAAAGTTCATAAAATATTCAAAGCAGTTGAATTTTATAGGTTTTTCGTTAAAAAATGAAACAACCAATTTTTTCGTCACTGGTCGTTTAGATTTTTTTTCGAGTATCCCATCAAATTAAAAAGATCAAATTTTAGCTTTTATAAAAGCATACGCATTTTTTTTACCACGTCGCGTCTGAATCAAAAAGAGAAAGAGGCGAAATTTTTTTTTCCAACCGCCAACCTGTTTTTGGCCGCCTGGCTGTCTCAGTTGTGAGTGCGTGCGGCTGCTGTCCAAAATAGATGGAAAAGGGTCGGGCCCGCTCGCGACAAAATATTGTCATGTGCTTAACTTTTAATATAAAAAAAAACAAATTATAAGGTAAAAACATTATTAATTATCAATGAAGTCAAAGAAACTTTTTATTTTTTTTTTTTAAATTTTTTGGAGAATGCTTTAAAGCGTGAAAGAGAAGCAAACAATACTGTAATCGAGAAAAAACAAGAAATTTTAAATCTTAAAAGAAGTTTGGATAAAGCTTTAAGCTTTTTAATAATCAACTTCATGCTGATGGATGTAAGTTTTTTTTTAAAGTTTGGTTACTGTAGTTTTTACTAATTGTGTTTTTTAGTAATTTGCTGCATATAAACCATCTCCTTCATCTCGGAACCAGTTAAGTGAAGATGAATCATATTTCTCTGAAGCAACAACAACTTCTTATATGATGGAACAAAATGAAGTTTATTCAAGGCAACCAAGTCGACAGCAGCAATCTCAGCAACGATGTCCTGAAAGTCTTCCTCCAACTTCTCAATCTCGGTATTATAATGTTCAAGGACAGTTAAGATTGTCTCCACGGATATAGTTTTGCAATGAATAAAGATCTCTTTTTTAATTTTGTTTTTTTATTACATTAGTAAACCATTTCTTGGATAAACGCGTTTTATTACTTGTAGCTTTCTTCTCTTTTTTAAATTTTCCTTATATTAACAACCAAAATAGCCCATTTTACATTTATTTACCAATTTTTTATTTTTTTTGTTATGTATTTATCGTTAAAATTTAATGCATACAAGTTTTGATAAGAAAAACTCTTTTTTTTTGTTCACGCGCGACTCGAACTTGCAAGCGGCGGACTCAAAAAACGGCCGCCGCACACCACTTAGACACTCAGGCAGCCAAAAACAGGTTGGAGGTTGGAAAAAAAAAATTTCGCCTTGGTTCAGACGTGACGTGTTAAAAAAAGATCTCACTTTTTTGAATATTTTAGTTAAAGAAATTAATATGGTGATAATGCTCTAATAATCACATTTTTGTTGTACATAAACCAGCAATTATGGAAAACTCTGTTGCTACAATATATATGTGAAAGTGTTTTAGAAATTTTTACACCTATTTTAGGTAAATAAATGAAAGGATAATGCCATGTTTTTTTGATAATCTCTCTTTCTTTAAAATGTTTAAATATTTGTGATTTATCCGCAAAATTTACAAAACTAACAAAATCCTTAACAGCACATCGATCCGATGTTCACACTGATTTTATAAACAAATATCTTTTCTCATTCCAAAAATCAACGCCTAAATATAAACAAAAGGTTGGATAAAAAATAAAAGAAGATAGTAAGGTTTTTTTTGTTAAAAGCGCTGTATGTGGTCTTGCGTTGTCATAGCATCTGGTGTTGCAAAAAATTCTTGAAAATTATACTACCGTTGCATTACAAAAATTATTTATTAAAAAAAAAAGCAGTAAAAAATTTCTAAACACATTCAAAAAATGAGATGACTATTTTTGATGTTTTACTTTTTTGTCTTTTTTTAGCTAGCAATTTTGTAAGAAAAAAATTTAATTTTCGATTTGTTTTTCTTTTATTCAGTTTTTTAGTTTGTATTAGAAAAGGCCGCAGTTTGTTTGTCATAAGCGAAAATGAAACACATCAGCCAAGACGTATATGTTTGCGATGCAATAATTTCTTTTTTTTGAATATTTTGAACTTGTACGCAAATAAATTGTTGACAAATTTTTATGAAAATGAATTAAATGAAAGTGAACATGGGGGGGGGGGATTTTTGAATACATAGGAGCATCGGGAATTCGACTTTAATTTAAAAAGTTTTGAATCTGCAGCTTCGCTCCTTTGAAAGTTGGCAAGTCAAATATTTTCAGTGAAAATCTAAAAAGAGTTAAATGTTTTCACAGGATTTCGACATTATAATTCTTTAACTTGTTTGTCTGCTGCACAAAGTAGGTAAGAGTCTCCGAAACGTTCGCTTGTTATTCCCACAGTTTTTTTTATGAAAATAAAAAAACAAAATGAAAAAAAAAAGATTTTACTGTTGCTTTTAAGAAACCGCGATTTCTTTTCGTCTCAACTAAGACGATATTTTTTTTCTTTTTCACACTTTTTTTGACCGACAAAATGCATTATTTTTTCTTTCTCTTTGATGCTTTAATTTTGTCGTTATTTCTTCATCTTTTGTTTAAAATTCATCCAATAGTGAAATGTCAATAATAAATTTTTTTGAAAAAATAGATGTAATCGGTGTCGTTAAGAAATAAACATTGCCGCAGTTTTGTCAAAAATTTTCAAAATAACAAATTTTTTTATTTTGTGTAGAAGGCAAATAAACGAAATAAGTCAAATACTTTTTGAGAGAAGATTTTTTTGAATTTTCAAGTCGTTTGAATAATTTTTTTGCATTCTTAAAATTACCAAAATCCAAAATGACTGTGATTTTAGAAATAAAAAATATAAAATAAAAATGTAAAGTGGTTGTTATTACCCACTATTGATTGAAATTTGTTTAAGCAATTTTTCCGTTTTTTTTTAAATATAAAAGTGTCGTTTTCACTAAAAATTTTCCTAATAATATTCCAAAATACATCTGCATTTAAAAAATTAAAAAAGTTTATTTGCTTCTTTAGGGAGTCATCTTTCATTCCATTACTCCAGAGAAGATAAAAAGCATTTAAAAAAATTCATTAACATTTTTACCACTTAAAAATAATGCCACTGGTTTCGAAAAAACAATATCAGCCATTTCAACGAGAGCTTCTTCATTTTTCTAAGATCGCAGTTCCTTTAAAGTAATTGTTTTATTATTAATGATTTCTTCTCCAACTCGAACTCAAACAAAAAGATCAAGTGTTTAAAATTACCAAACATTCCAGAACTTTTTAACAAAGCAAATTTTATAAATAATGCAGACCCAAATATTCAAAAGCAAAAAAATTATAAAACATTTAACGTAGAATGAAAATAATCGATAAATTCAAAAATCACAATGGAAAATGATCCAAAATAATTTTTTCTTCAATGAAAAATGTCACATTTAAAGTGAAAAATTGGTGCTTCTAGCAATTGCTTTTAGAAAGAATGACAAATTGCAACAGAAAATGAACGATTTCGTGGTTTTTTTGTGAAAAAAAGAAATTTGGTTTTTTTAAATACCAGACGCAGCGCGCCCCGAAGGGGCGCGCTGCGGCTGTTTACGACTCAACTTCCCTACCTTTCTACCCCTAAAAATCGATTTTCGTCAGTTTTAATCGTAGAGCTATGAAATTTGGCAGGTATGTAGAGAAAAAAATCGCATTTGATAATTTGTTGGGTTTGACCCCCATCGACCCCGGGGACCCGAGATATGCCCCGAAAACAAAAAAACGAATAAAACTTTCGATGTTCCCGATATGTGAGAAGTATGAGAGGTATCGGAATGAATTGGGCATGCTTCAAATAGTACTAATTGACTTTTGGTTTGTCCCGAACGGTTCATTTTTGGGGTCAGGGGACCACTTTATCTTTAAAAAAACGGGGTTTTGCGGGGTTTCGAGATTTTTTGTCAAGTACGAACTTAGATAAATATTGGAATCGATAGCCCGTAATTAGTTACATATGAATCGACACCGGGTTTATTCAGACATCTTCATTTTTGACCCCAGGGGACCACTTTTTTCTTTAAAAAACGGGGTTTTGCGGGGTTTTGATATTTTTTGTCAAGTACGAGCTTAGATAAATATTGGAATCGATAGCCAGTGATTAATTACTTATGAATCGACATTGGGTTTATTCAGATATCTTCGTTTTTGCCCCCAGGGGACCACTTGTTTCTTTAAAAAACGGGGTTTTGCGGGGTTTTGATATTTTTTGTCAAGTACGAACTTAGATAAATATTGGAATCGATAGCTCGTAATTAGTTACATATGAATCGACACCGGGTTTATTCAGACATCTTCATTTTTGACCCCAGGGGACCACTATTTTCTTTAAAAAACGGGGTTTCGCGTGGTTTTGTCAAGTATAAGCTTAGATAAGTATTGGATTCGATAGCCCATATCAAAAATATGTACAAAACAACTCTTTTTTCAGGCAAAATATGTTCTTTTCGAGATCAGGGTCATCACTTTTCTTAAAAAGTAAAGATGGCGATTGCAAATCGCTATTTTTCAATCTGTTGGCTGTTCATATTTTTTGAGGAGGAAATAGCCCATATAATGTTTTAGTCTTTTTTATTTTACTTATTAAAACTAAAATATTATTTTTTTAGTTTTAATAAGTTAAAATAAGTTAAAATAAGTGGACAAAACGTTAGAAGCAGCCAATCCCGTCTGCCGCGCAGCGGTATTATGGTATTTTGCTTCGATGCAGACGGCTCAGGAGACTAGCCAACGGGGGAAACAATAATTAAAAATTATAACAAATACGGCTGTTGCAATGTAAGACGGGAAAAGAGATTAAAGAAAAGATTCTGAATTGGCTGTAACACGGGAAGCGAGATTAATTTTTTTCTGATAGACTACCGTACAACAGCCATCGCCCTCTGCAATAAGTAAAACTGTATCTTTCAGCCCTCCAATTTATTTTTTAGTTTTTTGTTTGCAAAAATATATTATGCTTTTACTATAAAATGACTATAATCAATACAATTAAAAACTAAGTAACTGTAAACGAAATAAAATTAGTTTTATGGACAAATGTTATTTGATTCATTTAAATTTCAATTTACACAAAAAACTTAATTTTTAACCTATTGTATGGGCAGGCAAATTCAGGATGCATTTGTAGGAGGAAAAGCATAAATAATCGGGTACTTTTATATGATAAAATAATAAATTAAGAGATCTGGAAAAAATATAAGGGATCTGGAATGATAACACATTTAAAAAATTTTAATTAATTTATTTGAGGTGAGTCAGAAACCATTAATCCGGGAAACAGGAATAAGACTTTGCTATATAGATGTTCATTAAATCCGGATACTTACGGGAAATATTCGAAATGTGAATTATATAAAATGCATTTGTAAATCTGAAACAAATAAAACAAAAAACAGTTGGTTGTTTTCAGTGATGTTTTCTTGCACAACTAAAAAGTGGGCATGGATGATCGCCGCGAAGCGGCGATCATCAACGTGTTCGCCTTTTTTTTATTGCAGAGGGCGATGGCTGTTGTACGGTAGTCTATCAGAAAAAAATTAATCTCGCTTCCCGTGTTACAGCCAATTCAGAATCTTTTCTTTAATCTCTTTTCCCGTCTTACAGTAAGCCAATCCCGTCTGCAACATTTAATCTCTTTCCACGTCTTACATTGCAACAGCCGTATTTGTTATAATTTTTAATTATTGTTTCCCCGTTGGCTAGTTTTTGAATATTTACGATATTTCAAAAAATTTAAGGATTACTGTGACAGACATGTTTTAAAAATTTAAAATATTATTAATATATGTATGAAAAAATTGCAAGAAATATGAAAAAACTGATCGTTATTAAATTTAAAGCAGCAACAAATTTCAAAAAATCCGGTTTCGGGATGTTTTGTGTGAAAACCATGATTATACGCATGCATATATTTAACTGTTTAAATATGTGGAGATTCCACCGATTTTCCTGTCATTTTGCACAAGAATAAGTTTTTTGTGTATATAATTTTTGTATTTCCTAAATAGATTTTTTAAGATGTGAAAAGAAGAAGTAAAAAAATTAAAAATTTTAAAATTGGTGTTTTTATTGCTGGCAATCATGACAGACCGTTCCTTTCTTCCTCATTTAATTTGTTGATGATGACGTTACTATAGGTGTAATTCTTCCTGGTTCCACTTTGGCATGGCTCCCAGCCCACTAGGCCCGTTTGGAATAAAATAAGGCGGAACACACTAAAAAGAAAATTTTAAAATCGTGATTTTAGTGTGTTTCGCCTGAATAAGGACACGTTTTTGTCTGTTTTTTGCCTTCCTTGTTAGTCCGGGTTAAAACTGATTTGAAATGAAAAAAAAAACACTTTTGCTTCTCCGAAGAAAAAAAATATTTAAAAAAAGACTATAAAGTTAAATCATTATGTATTTTAAATTATTACTGGTTAAATAAGGTTTTTGGTGTAATATTAATCATTGTTCAAAAGTTAAAACTATTTTAATTAATGGAATGTTTAGAAAATCAAATGTGCTTTAAAAACGTCATTCAAATATTTAAAGAATACAAAAGCAAAGAAAATCAACAAGACGATTTTCTACGGCAAAAAAGACTACTTTCATAATGCAGTAGTTGATGGTGTTGCTCTTTGAAAAAATAAAAAAAAATTCATTTTAACAAAAAATGACAAATGTTTTTTTGTGAAAAACGAAAAATAAAATTATTATTATAATTTTGTATAATTTAAAAATTAATCAAAGAGTTTACGCATGTTAAATGCAGATAGTAAC